>OV277349.1:4014000-5352000 GCA_922984085.1 Sicus ferrugineus | reverse complement strand
ATATGATGGGATTCTCTCAGTAATCCTTGACAAGTGTTCACTTGTCTCCATACTTAGTTTTCCCTTTAGTTTCCCCTTTAGTTTTCCCTTTAGTTTTCCCTTAATTTTTCCCTTTTTCATCGCATCCAACGTTCTGCGAGAGAGGATACAAGGAATGCGTGTCCTGCTCCTGCCATAAAAAGTTGCAAAACTAATCTGTCAAAACTTTGAAAGCTAAACATTTTAAGTCTTCTTTGATGCTAGAGATCAACTTGAGTTCAACATGTTTTTGCTCCTCCCTCAAGCCGAAAAGTTTTAGAGAAATAGGTCTACGATCTGCGAAATGGAAATGGAAATGGCAACGGAATCAGGAAAAGAGTTCCATTTTTTTTTTGATATTCCAACGGAATTACAATTCCTTGAAAGATCTCTGCGTCGCTGACTTTTTGAATTAGCAGGGTTTCGAGAGAGACAAATCATCACATAACTTCGCATATAAAAAAATTGATTATCTGACAAGGTTACATTTTACAATAAATATTTAAAATTTTTTTTTTATTTTTTTTTTTTTTTTGTGACAGAAACCAAGCTCAGGGGTTTCATCTGTCCTCTCCATTCACAGCATTTGTTGGTTCCGAAGGGATGACAGGTTAGTGGGAATTCTTCAACAAATTTTAATTTGTTCTATGAATTACTTGAACGTTGCATGCTTATTAAAAAACGATTATTTTTGTTACCAATTTGCTGTAATTAAATTCACGCTAAAGGGTGTTTCGGTCTTGTTCTCTCTATGAATTAACATAATAACGTGGACGTAAATCGCGCGTGAAGTGATTTGTCGACATATTAATGGTTGTTGTTCGCTATTGTAACATCCTTGCACACACAAACGCAATACGTGTCACCGCTGTGTGCTTGTGGACTGGTGCGTGTGTGTATGTGTGAATATATATTTGGCCCTGATGATTAATTAGTGTTAATAATGCATTAAATTTGATTGCTAGAGTTGTGATATTTAATGAATCTCTGGTGGAAGGCAATCATCTGCCAGAAGGAGTGGAGGAGGAGGTAGGAAGCGGAAGAGGATGTAGAGGAGGAGGCGGAGGAGGACGTAGAGCATGAGAAGGAGGAGGGGAGAAGAAGAGGAGGAGTTATGCGAGCTTTCTTCAGTCGAAACGATTATCAAGGTCGGGAGAGATTTTTGTAAAGGCGAAGATCGCCATTGACATTCAGTGTTTAGAAAAGCGGAAAAGAAAAGTATTAAAATTAGACATTTAATCAATTTTTTTTCATATAGTTTTCATTTATATTTATTTGATATTTTTTTTCATTTATTTTTTTTATATTTTTTTTATTTATTTTTTATATTTTTTTAATTTTTTTATTTTTTTATTTATTTTTTATTTTTTTTTTATTTTTTTTTTTTTATTAATTTTTGTTATTTTTTTTTTTTACTTTTTAAAGGAACTCATAAGATTTCAATGAAAAAAAATTATAAAAGGGAAAACTTAAAAAACTTACTAAGATCTCACAATCACCTAAAATAATTCCATAAAAGATAAAAGAAAATTCCTACTTTATGCAAATTCTAACGTATGTGAAAAATTACAAATTTTTCCGATATTTTATTGAACTCACTTGTAATTTAAGAGAAGAAAAATCGATGAATAATAAAAAATTCAAAACTCAGCCGATGTTGTCAGCCAAGCGGAAATACAAGCAGACATTTAATTAGAAACAAATGCACGCAGACGAGACTGACGACTGCCACGAGGATAATCATTTGACGCATTAAAAAAACGTTGTGAAAAATTATTACAACTACAACAACAATTGTGGCCTCGGAAGATGGCGTCTGCGCGTAAAAATGAAACTGCAAATTGCAAGGAAAAGAAGAAAAATAAAAAATGCATGCGTGCAGACAACGGGAATCTGCATTTCGATTGATACACGCACGCAAACACTCAGAAACAACCACACCCATACACACACACACACACACACACACACACACACACACCAATGCAGTAAAAATTCATCCGTATTTCCGCTCACACGCTCGCAACAGTGGTTTTCAAACTTTTTAAAGTTGCGGAACTTCTTATAATATTTTTATTCTTATAATATTTTGAAATCTTATATTATTTTTGTCATAAATGTAATGAAATGACAAACCAATAATAGAAGAAAAATAATAGAAATTTAATTTAAAATTTAACTGAGGCAAGGCATCGTTTCCCGAGTCAACTGTTTTCACTTCAAATGGGTTTTGATAAAACTTTAATTTTTATTTCTCTCTAATGAATTCTAAAACCCTCCAAAATTCTAGAGTTCTGCGTTATTCACGTTGGAAATTTCTGATTCACAATACAAGAGATCGATGCAGTCAACAGACTATGAGATCTAAAAATTGGTGAAAAAACTAAATGAAAACGCGTAATAAGTTGGCTGTTAATAACAGTGTGGACGGCTGTTACTAGCAATGCGGACGGCCGTTAATAACAGTGTGGACGGCTGTTACTAACATCAGTGTGGACGGATTACTAGATCGTTCGTATTTCTTCGGTTTAGCCGAAGCTAACTTTTGTAAGTATTAAATTATAACAAATTTCTGCGAGAGAAACAGTTTGTTTAAACAAACTCTCAAAACTCTCTGTTAAGCAGGTATTAAAAATTCAGATCGACGCTCCACGTTCCACGGGAGATCGACGCTCTGATCGACGTTCCACGTTCCACGCGATACACAAGCCGTGCGCTGGCCGTAACTGCGCAGAAAGTTCACTTCGTGCTGCACCAAATTTTGTTGGCATGCACATCGACAAACTTCACCGGGACACGAGAGCCTCTGATGTTGCGGCGCATGTTTGCCGCGTGATTGCGTTGCAGCCCACCGACGAAATTAAGTGCTACCGTCTGACTTAGAAAAAAAATTAGAAAAAAAATTGCTATTACATTTTTGTATGAAACAAAACTTCTTCTTCTTCTTCTTCTGTAATAGTTTAATTAACAGTTTTGCTTCAGAGTTCGCCTTGACGACGAGCAAACTTTCTACAAATTCCTGCAACTTTTCCCCTCATTTAACGCAAACATTTTGAATAATTTAAACTCGTGCAAACACGAGCCGCAGCAGATTAATAAAGTTAATCGCAGTCTTCGTCAACTTGAAAGCCAACTTGAAAGCCAACTTTTCAAAGTTTCCAAACTCAACTTTTGCATTTCGCAGCACTCAATTAATACTTAATATTCGTGCTCCAGTTAGCGCGCGCCCGCCCACCCCACTCCCGGGAGGCGCCGGACTGCCGCAGAAGCACACCTATTAATTGCGCCTAAAAGTGTGCTAAAATATGCAGCCCTCAATTGCCCGGAGCATCCTTGAAGTGGCAGTGGAAACGCTGTCAAAAAAACTGCCAAGTCACTCGCGAAGCCGTGAAGACCGGAGCGGAATGAAAGGTTGGCATAAAAATCGCTTGGCTGACGTTTGCGCATCGCGAAGCGCAACACTAATTCGTCGCAGCGCAACACTAATTCGTCGCAGCAGCAAAGACAGCAAAGACGCATTCAAAGTGCTGTCAGCGGTGTGTGTAAATGATGAGCGGGCGGCAGAGAAGGCAGGAGGAGAAGTAAATAATTTAGTAGCAGTTTAACGCAGCGAAGGACAGACGCGAACGGTAACGCGAACGGTAACGCGAACGCAACGCTGAAATGTTGACGGGCGTCTTTGAAGCCACAGAGTGGAACGAAGCTGCGAGTGGGACGAAGCTGCGAGTGGAACGAAGGTGCGAGTGGAACGAAGGTGCGAGAGGAATGAAGGTGCGAGTGGAACGAAGCTGACGTTTGTGGATCGTCCTCAGTTTGTGGATCACACAAGACTTTCTGACAAGAAACGCTTAAGTATTTGCTAGCATTTTTCTGATTTTAGCTTTTTTATTGAGTTGAAAAAATGAATTTTTTTTAAATGTTTTTCTAAACATCTTTTTTAAAACACGAAGTAGTAGAAGTAGTTGAAAACACTTCACGAAAGCCGTCCGAAAGTTTTAGCATTTCAAATGCAAACTCCAAACTTATTCGGAGAAAGAGAGGAAATTCAACTCTCTTCTGCTCTTCAGCGTTTGCGTCCACAGAAACCGCATCACGAAGTGGCAGACCGTTAAATGCTTCATTTAGTAGAAAATATTTTCGCCATTCTTCTCACCACCACTTTTCTGCTCTTTTCGAACTAATCGAGTTCTTGTTCTTGTTTGCCTTCTTTCGTTTTATTCAGTGTTCGACAGCAGCAACCAGCGACCAACCAGAGGCGCCCAACAACAGAAAACAAAACGTTCATCGCTGGAAACCTTCGAAGTTTTTCGCCTCCAAGAGCTTCAGCTGACTGAAATATTCGACAAGTTATAAAAAGTTCAGTTGAAGTTGTTACTAGCGAACCATCAACGCCAGCGAAACCCTCGTCTCGTCTTAACCCTCGTCTCGTGTTAACCCTCATCTCGTCTTAACCCTCGTGTTGCTAAGTAGGTCACCGATGTCGCTCTGCCTTCAAATTTAATGTTATTTGAAAGAATTGAATTCCAAAATAAATTTCATTCACTTTTTCGCTTTTTGTTTTACAATTTTTTATCACCTTCACGTTGTTAAACGGAGAAATCCTGTGAAAAATATTCGAAAAACCGATTTCCGATACTTTTTATTGTGTAAATTTGAAAATCCTGTAGGAAAATTTGTATTTCTCAAAAAAAAATTTACAAAAAAAAAAATTTAAATAAAATATTTTAATTTTTTTTTTAATTTTAATTTTTTTTAATTAAAAATTTTTTTTAAGTAAATTTTTTCTTTTTTTTTTTTCTTTTTCTCCTTCACTCAAAGTCTTCTTCACTTCGCTTGTCATTTCAAGAAAATAAAACGCAGAACGAAAATAATGATGAATTCCTCCGTAATTTCCTGCTCAAAAAGTTCTCAAAATGTTCGCAGCAGCAGCATTCGGGTTAAGATGACTTTTAGCCTTTGTTGGGATTTGAGAGATTTTGGGAAGAAATTTGAAAGTGGGTTAAAAATACATATTAAAAGAAAAACAGAGAAATTAAAACTACACAACCATCAAAAAGCTGCTTTTAGCCGGCTAAATTGTGAGTTGTAACGAAATTGTAACGAAATTGTAACGAAATTCGACCGATAATTGAAGTGCAATAGAAGTACGTAAAAAGCGACAACAACAACAACAGCAACAGTAAACAAAAATGTAATAACAAAACCTACAACAACAAGAATCACAACAACAACGACAACCACAACAGCAGCAACAACAACAGCAACAGCAAACAACAATCGAAAAAGGAAACAAAAAATCGTTGGCAACCTCGGTCACGGGATTTCTTTGTTGTTTTTGTTTGTTTGGTTGGTTTGTGGCGACCATTTTAATTTAGCTGGACCGCGTGTACTGCGCGCCATTTTTATTTATTTAGTTTTTTCTTGTTTGACTGCTTTTTTGTCGGAATAAAAAGGAAACAAAAAACTTGACTGCCTGCAATGCGGCGAATTTATAGTGGAAGCAGTGGTGTGTGTGTGTGTGTGTGTGTGTGTGTGTGTGTGTGTGCAAGTGCCTCTGCCGCTTTCACAATTTTTTTCAAAGACTGTTTGCGTGTGTTGTGAGCATCCGGTTTCCGGAGTTCGTGTAAATTTTCAATTGCAAGCTACAACTACAAGGAGGCCGTCAGGATTTTTAGATCACAATTTTCTGGAACTTTAGAATACATTTTCAAATGTATATTTAAAAATTAAAAATTAAATTATGAATCTAAAATTTTCAATTTTTAATTCAACTTTTAAAATACTCTAGTTGAATTTAATAATAAATATTTAAACCGGAATTTTTAGATACAGTTATATAAATTTTCAAAACTTGCATTTTCTTTACTCACTTTTTAAATTTCTTAAATTGAACTTAAATTGCTTTTTTATCGCATTTAAAATTCCCCATCCGCATTTGATTCCTCTCTCGCCGGATAACGGTTAACGGTTGTTGCTCATGACAACCAATAACGGCGCCAATTATTCGTCGTCGCCGGCAGCCGCACCTCACCTCGGGCGTCAACGAAGTCACTTCGATAAAATCTATTTAAGTGCCGCGCTCCCCACGCTCTCGTCGATTATGCTGCTCTCGTCGATTATGCTGCTCTCGTCGATTATGCTGCTCTGCTGCTGCAGAGAGCTGCTGCTGCAGAAACTTTCTGCTGCATGCTACACCAGGGCAGCGCGGAAATGCGACAGAGAGTTTTTCATTTCATTTCTTTGCTCACTTCACTCCATTGATTGACTTTTCGCATTGAATTTTTGCGTATTTCGCGTTCGAATTGCAACAGTAACCGCACAACGCAGCAAAACAGACTGCAGCAGCAGCAACAGCAACAGCAACAGCAACAGCAGCAGCAGCAGCAGCAGCAACAATTCAAAACTCTGTCTGGTTGTGCTGGTTGTAGCGCGCTGGCTGGACACATTTTTCGAGCAGCCCACAACTCAATTTTGTTACCTCGGCAAAGTGAGTTGTGAAGCATGCTGTCCAGTCTATAAATTGGCTTGAATTAGCTTGAAGTCTATAAATTGGCTTGAAGCCAATTAAATTTTTACTACACTAATTGTGAAGATTTAAAGTCACTCGAGTTTTGGATTTCCTTCTTTTTTCTAGACAGTGAAATTGAAACAAAACTTCACCTATTTTTCTTTAATATCAAGTGATTTCAACTGACTTCAAATGACTACTTCAACTACTTCAACTTCTGTTCCTCGCAAAATGGCGAAAAGTTCCACTTCATCCTTTCCGAGATTCCAACCTGAGACTCAAGAATCTGAGGCGATCCAGCATCTGATCAGCCTGCAACTTGAATTTAACTTGCTATTGAACTTTCGTGTCCATCAATTTAACTAGAAATTAAAAACCTAAACCTGAATTTCGTTTCTATTTCATTGCTGAAGTCATCTAAGCAACATCAGGTCTGCTTTTCAATTGCCTTTCATCACTGAACTCCGGCGTGAATTAAGGGGAGACTGAAGAACCTTTAGATTTCCTGCTCGAGTTTATGACAGAATCAACAAGTTTTCTGATTTCGTTACTCTAGTGAAGAAATTAATATAGGAAAGAAATTTGTCTTCAGAATTTTTTGTCGACATTTTCTCATCGAATTATAGAGAGTTTTTGTTGGTTTCGTATTATTAAAACCCCCCAAAATCCCCTACTAAGTCTAAGTTGTTGTTATTTTGTTAGAAAAAAAAAAAGGAAAAAAATTCGTACGTGTATTTTTGTCGCTGACAGAATATGTCTGGCTATTCAAGTGGAAGCTTGAGGATTTGCTGAAAATTGAAAAGCAGGATGAACAAATCTTCTATAAGTTCATCGCGTCCTTACATTCCGCGAAATAGAAGTCGAATAGAAACTAAAGAAGTGGAATTTTACACTTCACTTCATCGGCACCATCATTGAATCACACAATTGTGTCTCGCCAGTGAAGTGAGATAAACTCACTTCAGGAAGTGAGATAAACTCACTTCAGGAATGAAAAACGGGGAAAACAGGGAAAACAGCAAGAAAACAGGAGGAAAACAGGAGGAAAACGAGAGGAAACCAGTAGGAAAACAGGAGGAAAACAGGAGGAAAACAGCAAGAAAACAGAAAGAAAACGAGAGGAAAACAGGAGGAGAACAGGAGGAAAACAAGAGGAAAACAGGAGGGAAAACAGGAGGAAACCAAGAGGAAAACAGGAGGAAAACGAGAGGAAAACAAGAGGAAAACAGAAGGAAAACGAGAAGAAAGCAGGAGGAAAACAGGAGGAAAACGAGAGGAAAACAAGAGGAAAACAGGAGGAAAACGAGAAGAAAGCAGGAGGAAAACAGAAGGAAAACAGGAGGAAAACAGGAGAAAACAGGAGGAAAACAGGAGGAAAACGAGAGGAAAACAAGAGGAAAACAGGAGGAAAACAGGAGGAAAACAGGAGAAAACAGGAGGAAAACAGGAGGAAAACGAGAGGAAAACAGGGAAAACAGGAGGATATCAGGAGGAAAACAGGAGGCAAACAGGAGGGAAACAGGAGGAAAACGAGAGGAAAACAAGAGGAAAACAGGAGGAAAACAGGAGGAAAACGAGAGGAAAACGAGAGGAAAACAAGAGGAAAACAAGAGGAAAACAAGAGGAAAACAGGAGGGAAAACGAGAGGAGAACAGGAGGAAAACGAGAGGAAAACAGGAGGAAAACGAGAGGAAAACAAGAGTAAAACGAGAGGAAAACAGGAGGAAAACGAGAGGAAAACAGGAGGAAAACGAGAGGGAAACAAGAGGAAAACAGGAGGAAAACAGGAGGAAAACAAGAGGAAAACAGGAGGAAAACGAGAAGAAAGCAGGAGGAAAACAGAAGGAAAACAGAAGGAAAACAGGAGGAAAACAAGAGGAAAACAAGAGGAAAACAAGAGGAAAACAGGAGGAAAACAGGAGGGGAAAACGAGAGGAAAACAGGAGGAAGACACGAAACCCTTTAAATAACAAACTGAAATGCTTTGCGAGGAGAGTAACAAAACCAACACCACCATATAAATAACGGTAATAAAATTAATCTCAAAATAAGCCAGGATTTGTGCGGCCACCTCGTTGGCCGTCAAGTTACAGGATGCACACGCAACGCAACAAATGTTATCCTCACAAAATACTCACACATATTTCGCTCGTTTCCATTGTGATTTTCCTTTTATTGTGATTTTCTTCTATTGTGATTTTCCTTTTATTGTGATTTTCCTTTTATTGTGATTTTCTCCCCCCCTTCAATGTGGCCGTTAAACTGTCACATTTTGCGTGTGTATAATTAAGAGGTGGTGAAGGGGTAGTGAGGGGGTGGGCGAGGGGTGGTGAAGGAGAATAAAGAGAAAAATGGGGCGAAGTGGGGAATGTGAAAGAATAGAATGGAAAAATCGTGTAATACTAACATCATCCAGGGTTTCGCTAGCAAAAACGGGTTGAAAGCTTTCATTTAGCCTTCTCTCCATCTCTCAATAATCCTCTCTCACACACACACTCTCTCCCTCTCTCTTTCTCTCTCTCTCTCTCTCTCTCTCTCTCTCTCTTTCTCTCTCTTGTTCCTTTGTCTCGCTGGCATCCTTGTTTTCTCTCTCTGAGCGGTGGCCTTCATCAGAATATTTATAGAATTCATATTCTCTGCTTCGTTTTTATTTAATTAACATTAATTAATGTTAATGTTGGCTTGCTTGAAAAACTATTAATGGAAGTTTTCATTACACAAAAACATAAATTTTCTCCTGAATGTGTTGTTATTAATTTTTGTTATCCTAAAAAGGAAAAAAACTGAAGTTTCACATTAATTTTAACTTAATAGAAATGGGATTTTGCTTCCAACGCCGTGTACTGTTAAAAAACTCTCTCTCTCTCTGTCTCTCTCTCTCTCTCTCTCTAGAAATATAGGTCAAGTTTTGCTGAAACTGAGAAATATGAAAAAAGTTCATTTTCCACAGGATTTCACAGGTTTGTAGCTTCGGAAACTCTGAAAACTGCTTGAGTTCCTGGCATTCATGATATTTATTATTGAAATATAATTTATGAACCCAAGTTGAATTATTTTTTGAAATTTATTGAGACAAAACAGATGTCAGCATCGCTTTATTTTTGAGCTTAGAGAGTTTTAATTTATCTCTTTTTAATATTAACAGCTGGGTTTTAAATTTATTGGAAAATTTGTAGTCTTAAAATCACGCAGAGTGAGAGACGATCACAGAAAATGAGAGACGATAACGCAGAGTGAGAGAGGATCACAGAAAATTATAGACGATAACGCAGAGTGAGAGAAGATCACAGAAAATGAGAGACGATCACGCAGAATGAGAGACGATCGCGCAGAATGGGAGACAATTTCGCAGTGTGAGAGACGATAACGCAGAGTGAGTTGGGGGATTTTCACGAAAAAACGACTCTTCACAAAATCTACTAAAATTTGCTATTTGGACTAAACAAATAATAGAACAAAAAATAGAAGACACGTAGCAAATATAAAACAGCAGGCAGTTGCAGAGAAATGCAGGGAAAATATTTCGTGAATGCATTCCGTTTTCTTTCTTTTCTCTTGCAAGAATCCGCTCACACATCTGCTTCAGAGACGCGCTGACGAGCATCCAGGTTTGTGCTGCTGTTGTTGTCTGCCACTTGTTTGCCACTCGTTGGTGATAAAATTTATGATTCATGATGCCGTCGTGAGCAGAGCAGAGCAGAGCAGAGCAGAGCAGAGCAGAGCAGAGCAGAGCAGAGCAGAGCAGAGCAGAGCAGAGCAGAGCAGAGCAGAGCAGTGAAGAGAAGAGCAGAGCAGAGCAAAACAGAGCAGAGCAGAGCGGAGGAGAGCAGAGCAGAGCAACAGCGAATTTTTTCCAACGTGTTGTCTTGAGTATTAAAATCTCTAGCGGGGCGAAGAAAAAAAGGAATCACTGAATTGTATTCTTGCAGCCTCAGAGCTCAGAGATCCATCGAGACCGTCGAAGCGTAACTCGCTCCCTCTCTCTCTCTCTCTCTCTCTCTCTCTTCATTCCAACGCGTTCGCTGCTAATACACAAAATTTGTTAATTTTCTTCAGCGATTTTTCCAGCAGAGTTAACTAATTTTTTTAAGCAGAGCTCACGCGTGTCGCGAAGGATGTGCGTTTGGAAAGCCACAAGAGGGATGAGAAGAACACGCACACACACACACACACACACTCATACACTCACACACTCATACACTCATACACTCATACACTCATACACACACAACACACAACATAATTAAACGCACTCCGCAGAACTTCTTCGCTGTGTTTCACGTCCACGCAAAATTAATTGCTTTGCTTCGTTTTAACGCTTTTTGGGGAGGAAGAAGGCGGCTTTTTGCAGCTTGCTGTTGCTGCAGCAGGGGAGGGGAAGAAGAAGAGGAAAAAAAACGCTGCTTCCACCGCAAAAAATGGGTCAACTGCGTCCAACGCGAAGCTGCAGCGAGAAAGTTGCCGTTGTTCACACAAGCCAAGCTGAGGAGAGAGCGACGCTGTAGTTGCGTGTGTGCGTGTGTAGCCCCGGAGAGCGCGTTAGCTGAGAGGTAGAGAAGAAATTCATTGTGTACGTGTTGCAATAGCACTACTAGTGCGTGTGTATGTGTGCGGGTGTGTGTACGTGTACTCGAGTGTGTGCGTGTTCTCGTGTGTGGTTGTTAAATATTATTTATTTGCGCGAATTGTTAAAGAATTCTCCGAAAATTATCAAACTATTAATTGTGTTAAAAAAAAAACTCCACAGTAACATCTGATCGAGTTTAATTAGTTGAAAATAAGCCTACAACTTGTAATGTTTTTTTTTTTTTTAATTATATATTTTCTAACAATAAGAAAGCAGAAATTATTGTATTGCAATATTTGCCACCACGTTTTACATCATCATCATCATCATCATGCATGTCAGCGTTCATTTACCCCGAGATACTCGAAATCGATGCGTGTTGCGTCGTCAGAAGGGCGGCGGGCGGCGGGCGGCGGGCGGCGGGTCGTGATATTTTCATAAACAACTGTAATCACGTCCATTCCTTCCAGACCAACACCGCTTGTCCGCCTAAACTTTCGTTCTCCACCCGTTCAACACCCGTCCGTCCACCAGAAAATGCCACCACCCACTACTACTCACCACGACCACACCTCCTCCCCTTCCCGCCCCTCCCCCGCCCCTCCCCCGCCACTCCTTACAACAATAAAGACTGCGAGGTGCCGCTCAAATGCTCATGCAAATTGAACGCCAACATTTTTTAATTTGTTGTGAGAGAAGAAAGCGACGAAGAGGAGCGAGCGGAAGAAAGAGAGGAGTTTTATTGCATATGTACAACATAAACACGCACAAACGCACGCACACACACACACAATAAACTACACACGTTGGACAGAGATGTTTTTGAGCAAATGCTGCGAATGTCTGCTCCACAAGCGGAAAGAGCAGAAGACTTAGCCAGACAAGTTGTCTCGTGGCTCAATGCAGCTTGCGATGCGTCAATGGCGAGAAGGGGCAATAAACAAGGCCGACGATCAGTGTTCTGGTGGAATGATGAGATCGCTGCGCTTAGAAGGAAATGCCTCAAAGACAGAAGAAGGGAACAACGCAGCATTGCAACCGAAAACTATGAAGCACATCGAGCTGCACATACGATGTCACGCAGGGCACTTAAAAAGGCGATCAAGAAGAGCAAGAATGCCTGCTTCAGGAAATTGTGCGATGACGTGGATTCTAACCCATGGGGTGACGCGTACAAAATCGTAATGTCGAGGGTAAAATATCCAAAGGTACAAATTCCCACAGCGCAGGAATTTATGCAGAAGGTGGTGCAGAAACTCTTTCCGCAGCATGAGCATAATACACCCACCACAGAGTCTGAGACAACTATTATGGCAGCGCCGACTGTCTCCGACGAGGAAATAGTTGCGGCAATGAGTTCCTTCGGCTGTAAAAAGGCACCAGGACCAGATGGGATACCCAATGAAATTATAAAGTTGGCATACAGCATCACACCTGAACCATTTCGGGAATTATTTCAGGCTTGCGTGAACGAGCATATCTTCCCAAAAATATGGAAGATTCAGCGCTTGGTTTTACTTCCAAAGCCCAACAAGCCTTCAATGGAGCCAAGCTCATACAGGCCATTATGCATGGTGGATGCACTGGGAAAGGTACTCGAACATATCCTGCGTGAGCGCCTACAGCGTCATGTGGACGAGATAAATGGACTATCGCCTCATCAGTATGGTTTTCGAAAGGGCCATTCTACAGTAGACGCTATCCAGAGAGTAATAAGCATAGCCGAGAAAGCAATCGAGGGCTCTCGCTGGTTACATGGCACAAAAGAGTACTGTTTGGTCATAACATTGGACGTCCAAAACGCCTTCAATTCAGCAAGCTGGGAAAGCATCATCGCAGCCCTGGAGCGGCTGCAAACACCACGCTACCTCGTCAGAATTTTGAAGAACTTTCTCTCAAACAGAATTCTTCTTTATAGCACAGATGTGGGTATCAAGCGATACGAAGTTACGGCAGGAGTTCCGCAAGGCTCAGTGCTGGGACCGCTAATATGGAATCTAATGTACGATTCGGTGCTGCGCATACCGGTACCAAGCGGCGTAAATATAATCGGATATGCTGACGATATTGCCGTCGTCATTGTGGCAAAACATCTTCACCAACTCCAAGCTTTAGCGACCAGCGTGGTGAACACCATTAAGACCTGGCTTCTAAAAAACAAACTACACCTGGCTGCCCAGAAAACAGAAGCTGTGCTAATAACTAGCAGGAAGAAGCTGGAGTTTGTAGAACTAAACATCGATGGAGTGACAATTACATCTTCCTCCGCAATTCGATACCTGGGCGTTATGCTGGATAGCAGATTGTCATTTGCTGCGCATATCGAAATGGTTTGCGGTAAGGCGATGACAAGGTATGCGGCCTTAGCTCGTATAATGGCAAATACGTATGGGCCCACTCAAAGACGTAGGCTGCTACTATCGAAGGTAGTCACTTCGATAATTATGTATGCTGCACCGGTTTGGGCTAAGGCGGTATATTTGGAAAGGAATGTGCGACAGTTAAACCGGGTCTTCCGATTGTGTGCTCTGCGGATTTGTAGCGGCTTCCGAACCATTTCGCACGAAGCAGCCGGAGTAATTGCGGGCTTACCACCACCAGATCTGTTGGTCGCTGAGACTACGATGCGATATCGCAAGAGGGCTGAAACTCGTAGAAAACTCACAGCCCACGAGATAGAGGAGATTGTGAGCATCACTTTCTCTAAGTGGCAAGATCGGTGGAGCAGCTCCAGCAAAGGTCGATGGACACACCTGCTAATCCCGGACGTAAGGCGGTGGGTTGAAAGGCAGCACGGGGAACTGGACTTTTATTTGACGCAGATGATTAGCGGTCACGGTTGCTTCCGCGGTTATCTGTATAAATATGGCCATGATACGAGCTCAATATGTGGGTGGTGCTCCAGTGCACGTGAAGATGCACGTCACATCTTTTTTGAATGCGGTAGCCTCTCGCAAGTAAAAAGAAGCGCTGAAATTGTGCTGCGGAGCTCATTAACTGTGGACAACATCGTTAGTTGTATGCTGCAGTCAGCAGATGCCTGGACGGCCGTCAAATCCTTGTGTGCTACTGTTATGCAACGCCAACGCATGTTGGAGCGTGTGCGTAGTAGACAACTGTGAACAGTGAACCGGACAAACGAACGTGTTAACTGCGACGTTATAATTTAGAGACTTACAACGATAGGACGTAAACGTACGTTTGAGCTTTAGCTCCACCTGCCTCCCGACGGTATGCTTAACGGTAGTTCCGGGGGGACCGACAGACACGGGGGAGAGGTTTTAGCGTGTTAAAGTCTCGCACTCAGGCTGTCGATGCTTTCCTCTCATTTAAAAAAAAAAAAAAAAAAAAAAAACACACACACACACAAACGAAAACGCACACATGCACACATGCAAATGACTGGGTATTCGGTATTTTCCAGGCCACATGATTTTAACTAGAAATTAGAGTTTTTATTGAAAAATGTTTCATTTAGTTGTTCTACAGATATTTAATATAGAAGTAAATATTATAAATTTTTGATCAAGTAATTTCAATTGTCATCAGCAAGGGGACAGCTGCCCCCTCTACCCCTCACCCTCATACGTCTATGAAGGAATACGCGAGAATACACGAGGGCAACTCACGCAATTCTTCCAGCGCTCTCACGATTTAAACTGCTGTCTGCACGTGTTTCTTGGCAGGAGGGAGTGAGTGAGTGAGTGTGGGTGCGATCTGTGTGTTTGTGTGTGTGTGTGTGTGTTCCTTCCCTTTGCTTGTATACGTGTTGGCAAGTAATTGACCAACATTTTCGATTAATTTTTGCTCCAATAATCAGGCGAAGCGGGAGAGGACGCAGTAACATCACATCAACTAGAACAGCAACAGCAGAAGCAACAGTAGCAACATTAACAGCAACAGTAGCGATAGCAGTAGTAACAGCAGAAGCAACATTAACAGCAACAGTAGCGATAGCAGAAGCAGCAACAGCAGCACCAACAGAGAAGGAAGAAAGCAAGAAAAATGCACCGCTGGCGAAAACTCCACGTTATTTTTGTCGCTTTTAACGGCTACACAAAATGGGGGAAAATGCAATAAATACTTTTTAAGGGAAAAGGGAACAAAAAAAAAATCGTAGCACACAAGTCACTACCGATTATACTGGGCGGCAAAATTCGAGAATTCCGTAATTGGAAATCTAATTTAAGAGTTCATTTTGAAAACTAGAAAATTAAACTCAAAAGTGAAATGCCAAAAATCGAGTTGTTACACCATTTTAATTTTTTGCTACATTTTACATTTAAGTAGGGGGCGCCACGTTACCGGTTTCAATGGGGCCGTAAATAGTCGGTGCGCCGGCCCTGAGTAGCGGCGTGCAACGAGGTCTTCCAGGCGGCAACTGCAGCATTAAATTGTGCATTTCAGTGCTTCAGTGTGCGTTTCTAAGTGAGCGTGTGTGTGTGAACGTGTGTGTGTGTGTGTGTGTGTGTGTGTGTGTGTGTGTGTGCGTGTTGGTGTTTACTTGTGCAACTGCGCGTCTCGTGTTCACTGATTATTAAACGCATTTAATTTTAATTTTAATACTCAACTTCGCACTCGACGCGTAGTGCAGCCGCACAGACGGCTCGAGATTTTATACACTTTTTCACCAACTTGACATTCTTTGCTGCGCCATTTCTAACCGCAATTCTTCAACTTCCATTTAATGGTGAACCTATTTTTCCGATCGGAAAGTTTTCCATTTAAAATGGCATTTGATTTTGTAGATGGTTTGAAAATCTGGTGGAAATTCATCAAAAATACCTCTACTAATTATTAGAGTCTCTCTTCTGAAAGGACGATATTTTGTAAATCAAAGAACTTTGCTTTGCCCTCCTTATTGCAAACCATTTAACGTGAAGTTAAAACCAGAAAAGTCCAAAATATAAGCATTTTTTATGTCTGGATTTCGCTGTAGCTCGGTGCTACACTTTGTCTTCCATCCTCACACATCCTCCACCTTCTTGTAGCCCCTTCAGACCCAAAGTTCGCCCTACAGAGCGCTAGATTTGGAACTTTATAAGGAAAAAACATCTTTTATTCTCACGCAATCTTAATAATCTTAACTTGTTAACACTTTGGAGTTCGACCCACACTAGAATATATTTAAAAACATTATCAAAAATTCACAACGGCAGCCAGACGCGATTTCCTACATTTGCATCTACAGCACCGCAACGTGTCCCTCTCCACTCTTGCCCGTGCCGTACTCGCAGTAAAGATCGCTTTTGGCTGAGAATAAAATATCTGTTAGTAAAGAGGAATCGCATAGAATGAGGCCACGCCTCCTACCCACCTCCGCCGACATCTAGATGGCCACGCTGGCGGCGCACCAGCTTGACCATCGCCGCCAGCATCGCCAGAAAAACGGCCACACCCATCACGATCAGCGTAACAGCGAGCCAGACGCTTCTGTCCTGCGGCTCCTCATGGAGGGGCACGCAGGAGGTACCGTCGAGATGCCAGCCTTGTAAGCCTTCGTCGCAGACGCAGGTGCCGTTGTGCGTGCAGCTCGCGTTCGCGCCGCACGGCTTCAGATGGCAGTCGTGCTCGTCGCTGGGAAAGAGCTCGGGACGACAGTCCCCGCGGTAGTAGGTGTAGCCGGCCTCACAGGGCATCTGGGACGACGACTCCCAAACGGAGGTCGTGTCGTTGTCCGCCTCTGATGCCTCGAACTTCGCTTGGCGCTGATGCGGCCAGAATGGCCTTGAGATGTAATGCCCGCCGGCGAAGTCTGATTCCTCCGAGTCATCGTAATCCTCCGTCGCCTCCTCCGGCGCCTCCATCGTCGTTTCCTCCCAAATTTCAGTAGTTGTTACATCGTCCTCCGTGGGATCGTCGTCGGTGGGGAGTATCTGAAAACAACCCTTTTTCTTGTCGTTCCACTTGAACCGCGGCCAGCAGATCGGGGAACAACTCTCCCTGTCCTCGCTCAGCCGGTATCCGGGCAGACAACGCGACTGGCAAGTGGCGTCGCGCGGCAAAAATCCCTTGTCGCAGAGGCACTTTTCGGGGCGCACGCACCGGCCGTTCGGGCAGCCCGAAGTGCAGCGTGGACGGCACTCATGGGTCTCCGGGCTGAGCTCGTAGCCGGCCTGGCACTGGCACTGGTTGACATCGACGCACCGAGCGTGCTGCCCGCAGATGGGATCGCAGATGGGCCGGCAGTGGTGCTGACTCTGGTTGGGCGAAAGGACCGCCACGTAGCCCTCGCCGCACTGGCAGCGATTCGGCTCGGCGCAGGTCGCGTGCGGGGGGCAGCCGGCGGCGCAGACGGGCTCGCACGTCTCCAGCGTGGCGTTCAGTTCGTAGCCCTCGCAGCACTTGGTCACCAGGCGCCACTCCTTCACGTACCGCTCCTCCTCGACGTACTCCTCCGTCTGCACCTTCGACTGCTTGAAGAACTTGAAGAAGCCGCTCGGCTTCACCACCACGGTGCGCGTTTTGTGGATCGGCCGGTAGCCGTAGGTGGTCTCGTTCTCGTGGCAGTACGGCTCCGCGGCGGATGAACAGAATCCTGCGAGCAGGAGCACCGAGAATAGCAAGCTCGACATGCAGATGCGATGCATTGTGTGTTTTTAAAACCGCACTGATTTCCGAATATTATAATAATTTTGATGCGTTTCCCTCTCGACAACTCGGAAGCACGATTTCACTTTCAACGCGGATCAACACTACTGATCGACTAACCGATCGGGTCTCCAGTTTTAAGTCCTGCCCTCCGCTTTCTGCTGAGTTTATCTTCGCGCTCGGACTCGCTCGGACTCGCTCGGACTCGCTCGCGGTTCAAACTCATTCGGGTTCTCAGTAGCGCCGTCGCGACGAAGCGTCGTCTGGCTGCGCTCAACATCCGGCTTTTTTAGATACGCGGGATTCATTTATCCGGACTCATTGTTCGGCGAACATCTCGGAAATAAGAGTGAGCAGGGATCATTACAGGGTGTCAAGCCGCAGAGAACTTCGACTTAAATGCGTTTTAATACAGCAAATAAATTTTAATCAAATATACTCGCGTTTATTATGACAATAAGTTTAAATTTACGGTGCTTTCTTATTTAATTATTTTATAAATAATGACTTGCCGCACCCTGTATTTCACTTATAAAATTAAATTGCTTTAAAAACTCTCGCCATCACCGCGTTAATGCATCCAGAATACATACAATAAAAAT
Source organism: Sicus ferrugineus (assembly GCA_922984085.1). Lineage (NCBI taxonomy): Eukaryota > Metazoa > Arthropoda > Insecta > Diptera > Conopidae > Sicus > Sicus ferrugineus. Next base: position 5,333,714 of record OV277349.1, on the reverse strand, counting down.
TGCTGACAGCAGATGATGAACGGCATCAAGTGCAGTTGAAATGTCACTGCCTTTTGCATCCATTGTTGTTTTTGTGTCCCCGCGCAATGTCAAATTTTAGGCAATTTTTAGTTAACTCTGATGGGAGAATTTCGCTCTCTCTCTCTCTCTCTCTCTCTTCATTTATCAACTACTCTCATTATTCATCGAATGCCAGTGCTGCCACTTGCAGTACTACAGGAGTTTCTTACTCCACTTTTGTGAACAAAAGTCCGTCACTTCGAGTTCCCGATAAACTACTTTTATGGTGTTTAATTACATTCTATTTGTGAGAAAAGCTTGCAATTATTTAATAGTTACTTCTACAGCCGAGGAAAATAGCATTGTATTAGAAATTAATTAAAACTAATCGAAAACATGCTCAAAATTTAATGATTTTTAATGTTCAACTTGACAATTGTCTCAAAAAACTCAAGAAGTTCATGCCAGCGATGTAAACTCATCTAATATCACGTCGAATCGTACAGAGTTCAAAATGTGAGCTCATGATTTCAACATTTCAACGTGAAAAATACATTATTTTCGTGTGTTTTTCTACATTTTTTAGTTCTACACTCGAATTTGAGGGCCAGAAATTGTAAAATTAGAAATATTTTTCATATGAATTTCCAATAAATTCTCTACTCCGAGAACTGTTTAGTTTTCCTTCAGAAATACTGCACCCCAAATTATAAAACGGCAACCCTGTTGTTCTTTCTCACCCGCATTGCAATCAATTCTCAGCCACTCATAAACGATTAACTCGCTCTCTCTCTTCTCGTTTATAACACCCGCACTTTTCACTCTCAATTTCTCTGACTCACTCAGCTGAAATCCACCGATAAAACTTCCCTACTTTCCGCACCAAACAAATCGTCGTCATTTATTTATTTTAACCCGAGATTAGTTTTGTAGTGTAGGTGGAACTTAATGCCCTCGACCTTGTTCGTGGCTGATAAGAAGGTAATTACAGGGCTGCTTAAGATTACAGGAATGTGTGTTCGGCCGATAATGATAATCGCGGAGAATAACCTCTCCGGAATAGGGAAAATACTTACTTATGTTTATGCTTATATTTTAGGATAAAAAACCTAAATTTCCTTATCAGCAGACCTTTCGTTTTCAACTCAAATAGCGTATTTAACGAACTGGGACGAGAATTTACCACAAAAATCAATCCTTTGTCTTGTTTCGGTCTTAGAAAGGCATTGGGAATGCAATATCTAGTGGTATTTCGTCGGAGGGAGTTGGCTTTTTTGTTGAAAATAGTTCTATTCTAACATTCTGAATGCAATAGGGAAAAATAACAGCAAAAGACAATAGCAAAAAAAATATCCAAATAACCCGAAGGGAATTGGGAATAATTAAATTTAATTTAATTATTTAAAATAAAACAAGTGTTTGCGTTGTTTTTAAATTTCACAATGCACCACAATGCACCACAATGAAAATATTTCATTATTTTCTTCCAATAGCTTAAACAAAAACAGCTTTTCCACGGAATTTCGCAAGCGCTAATTTAAAAATCGTTTATTAACTTCAGTTTCAACACATGTTTTCTTATTATTAACTATTTTCTTATTACAAATACTATTTTTAATTACGAATGATTCAAATATTTCTTCCTAAACGAAGTTAGCGCTTGTAATAATAATAAAAAACTTTTTTCAAGGTGATGTTTAACGTAAATTGAAGTTCATTCGAATAATAGAAAAACCTGCACCGATCTGAAACACTCAGAGACCCACATTCCTCAATCATTTCATCTGAAGACTCATAATAGAGCAATTCTTGAATCTTGACAATTTCAGCTGATCGTGCAATTTGAGAACTAAACAACAACAACATTCTTGTTCCACGAATTCAAAGAGAAGGAAACACTGATATCATTGAAACTGACGATTGTTATTAATTATTGAGAAAGTAATGAAGAAAATAAGAGCAACAAAACAACAAACAAGAACCACCATTAATTTCTCGAAACCTTTTCAATTAATTATGCCAGCCATATAATTAAATTGCATTCTTATAACAGAGATTTGGGAAGAGTATCATAATATAATTCTTGAAATTCTAAGAAAGTTGAAAACATTATCGGACCCAAACAAACTCAAATACAAAAAAAAACAGACACCAACTTTCGCAGTCTTAAGCGAAGGCAAAAAAGTTCCACAAACAGATTTTCAAAGTGCCAGTCATTAAAATTCCACAAACCTAAATTACAACAGAAGCATCCTGAAGTCCTTCGAGAAAAAACGGAAATAGACAGAAGCACATGCAGATTACTAGACAGCGATAGAGCGAAAAATGAGAAACGAAAAAGTTGCGGAGGCAGAAAATTGAAGGAAGGCGGAAAACAAATCCATTTGGAAAACTAATGAATTCCGTAAGGAAAACGCAGCAGACTGGGCTTACTTTATGTTTTCAGCCCCCCGCCCCGAGGGATGTGAGAAGTGACTGGCGGGAGTGTCATGCCAGCAGCGAATAAGGACGACCTTCCCTTCCGAGCACCCTTAAGTAGCGCCAACGGTGACACGAAGGATTTTTACGGTGTGTTACCAACTTTTCATTTATCTTTCCATACGAGCACTTTTTGCGAGTCGCTGCTGTTTGAAGGGCTTTTAAAAATGTTCTGCGACAAACATTTCGGAGGCGTATTGCTTGAGAAGAATATAAAACAGACTTTCAACTGCCGGAGAAGGAACTTTTAAATCGTTTACTCTCGTTAAATTGTTCAGTAAAGTTGGTTAAATTTATAAAAACAAACTGTGGGAAATGCTCAGTATAATTCTGAGCTGCAAACGTATGAACAACTTAAAGTTAAAATTTAAAGAAAAAGCCTTTAAATCATACGGAATTGAAAGAATTGAATTGTAGAGTTTGAGAGACTCGACATAAGTTAGTTCACAACCTGCATATATTTTTCCACATCTTGTTGCGTCTGCAAGGTTGCATTTTGATCTTCTGACTTTTGAAGTTTCTGTAAATTTTTTTAAAGTTCGGAAACGCTTATAGAAATACAATTCAATCCGTTCCTACCTGACTAACGCGAGTATAACCAACTCAAACCCGTGTATAACTCACAAAAGTTAACGTAAAATCAAATCTTTGATTAGCTTCTACGATTTTCTAGCTTTCCAGTTATTCTTACTGCAACTTACCTCTCTATAAACGTCCAACTAGCCGACTTAATCCAGTTTTATGTACCTTCTGCCTTCGTAGATATTCAAATCCCAGAAACTCCAAACCCAGCAATGTTGCGACTTGACAACTTTACAATCTTACGATGATTAATGCTATATTTTTCTTATTTTTATGATTATGCAGATGATTGATAATTTTAAGAAATGTTATTTGTATTTAATCTAAATGTGTAGCGAGTTTCCGTGAAATTCTGTGCTTTTATTTGCTATTTTAATAGCGAATTTTGTGCTATGACTCGTTTTACCAAAGAATGCAATCAATTTTTATATGCTTAAAATTTACAAGATGCGCTGAATGTACGTAGAAACTTATTTAACGTGGTTGTAGTTGAGTTTTAATTCTTAATTTTAGTTGAGGAAAATATTTACTTTATTTTATTTATTCTAATTAGAGTTTAAATATCGCTTTGCAATTTTTTAGACAATTTAAAGATAGTTTTTTTTTTTGTTATTTCTTTCGATTGAAGTTACGAAAACTGTTTAATTTCATTATTCACCGAATTTTTATTATTTAATAGCTTCTTTTCTTTCTTTTATAGTTCTATTAATTCGCCAAAAGTTTTTTAATCTAATGTGCGTATCAAGGATTGTTGTTATTTTTTGAAGTCTTAATTACCATCCAGTTTTTTAGCGGATTTAAATATTCACTAATATTCAGCATTCCTTGTATTTATCAAGTTCTGATTTTTGCGGTTGTTGAACACTTTTTTCAATTTGTTTATTAGTTTTTGTTTACAATTAAAATAGTTCTCAGTATCGTCGTTATTTTTCCTTTATTCTCATTTTCTTCTCTTATTACTGAATCACTTAATTATGGTAAATAATGACTTCGTGAAATCTGTTGAGTGGCGATTGTTTTTTTCTAAATAGAAGAAAAGTTACGCTTGCAATCCGATATCTACGGGTTGTAATTTCTGCTGAACTTTTTAGTGTTTATTCTTCACAATTCTTTGTTTTTTCTTATCACTTTCATTTAATGCTTTTGTTTGATGAATTCTTCTCACTTCTTTCATTCTTCCATTCAATTTTAGCTCCACATTCTCGCGTTCGTCCTTCTTATCAGTCAGCTGAATTGATGTTACTCATTGTTTAGTTTTTTTTATCCGCTGACTATTTTAGTTTCTCCCTTTTCTCTCCGCTTTTCCATTTGACTCACCGCATTCTTTTGTTTATATTGAAATATCTTTTTATTGCTTTCCTAGATCGCTTCAGCACACTTCTGGTCGTGAGTTTTAGTTTCTTCCTTTTCTCTCCTCTATTTCTGTGTTTGTTGCTCTGTAAAAAGAAGAAAAGAAATTGTAATTTTGAGAGCTTATTTTCAAGTTGAAATTATTATGAATTCACGTTGTTAATTAAAAACTTGATATATTAAAAGCGTTTATTAAACTTTATTAAATCTCGAGCAGATAAATAATATTTTAAGAGACAGAAGTTTTTTATATAAAAAGTGGGCGTGTCCTTTTTCTGATTCCGCTCATTTTCAGCGAAATGTGTTGCTGTGGAATGTGATTCTTATTACCAAATCTGGCTACCGTAACTCAATAGGACGGCCTCTGATCTCAAATGGGTTTGAGATTTGGCAATTTTTATGGACGAAAAAGCAAGTCTTGAAAAATCACTAAAGACGCTGTACGGAGGGAGGACCAGTGGCCCCATCAGTAGCCCCACCTCGTGTCTGATCAAGCGGTAATGAAGTGCTATAAAAATAAAATCCCAGCTAACCGTGGAACAGAGAAACGACAACGAGCACCTGTTATACTGGATTGAAAAACCGTCGTTTCGAGTGTCCTTGATACACACAGAGAGCGCCAATCACACACACACGGGAAGGGAAGAGACGAAGAACGAAGAATCAGCGAAGAGTTGGTAGTGAAGAGGAGAGAAACTTCAAAACTGTATGCAGAGAAACAAAAAAAAGCTCATTTTTAAGTTTTCACAATATTTATCCAGCTAAATGTTCAAACTTCAAACACATAATTAAATTTATCCTGAAAAAATTACACACTAAATAGCGTCTCGTAAGCAGATTTTCAAGTCCTTTTTTAATCCTCTCGAAAGCAGAGCAGGAAAAATCAGTTGCGAAGCAAGAAGGGGCACGAAAGAAATAAAAGAAATTGGAAAACTTGGCAAAAAAGCTTGGAAACGCATTGTTGAGTTCCAGCTGGTGAGCAGAAACTCACAGCAGATGGATTCGCAAGCTAATTTTTAACCAAATTAATTGAAAACTAATTTTTAACCAAATTAAAAAATCAAAACTTCTTCTTTCCTTCATTTTTCTAAAACGAATTTGAAATAGCAGAGAACCAAAAAGTGAGAGAGAGAGTGAGAGAGAGAGAACAACAAAGTAGTTTTACCGTTATATTTTCAAGTCAGTTTTGCGCTCTTTGTTTGCACTGGCAGTGAGATGAGACGAAATACGCAATTCTTTGTTGTTGTTGTTTTTTGTAGTAACATTGAAAACCGTTAATATTAAAATTACACAAACATTTTTCACAATTTATTATTTCCGGCAGTAAATTTTTTACACATAAAAATTACACATTTATAACTTTTTTCAAATATTTCGCTTCAATTTTGGGTTTTTTAGTTTAATTTTTCGATTTAATTGCTTTTTGTTGTTGTGAGGTGCTTCATTTTTTATGCGATGAAGAAATATAATTAAAGATTTCCAAATTTTTCCACGTAGAGATGTGCGTGAGCCTTTTTCGACACAAGAATGTATGTATGTGTGCGTGCGTGTTTGTGTGTGTGTTTGTGTGTGTGTTTGTGTGTGTGTGTGTGTGTGTGTGTGTGTGTATAGGTATTTGAACTGCACGCCACGAGCACGAGGAGGAAAGGCAACAAACAGCACAACCCGAAACCGGAACACCAACTGAATCCTGCGGCCGACACAACGGCGTTGAGCCGCGTCATTGGAAGCTGCTAGGAAAGGAAGCTTTGCGCACACACACACACACACACACACATACACACACACACACACACACACAAACACGCCGCGCAATGGAAACCTCTGCCAGCGGAAGAAGAAGAAGAACGCTCTTGCAGAAGCAGAAGAGAGACGCTGATGAGCGCAACGACTCTGATGAGCGCTCCGACTCTGATGAGAACTCCGACTCTGAGAGCACGGAATCTGCGGTGAGCACGTGCGACGCGAAGGCTGGCGAAGAGCGCAAATTTTGCTTTAAATGTGAGTTTAAATTTTAAACTTTAAAACTCGTTTTTAATAAAAAATTTCATTACGCGAGGTTTTATTAAAACAAAAATGGCAAATTTTGGTAAACGAAATTTTTAAATTAAAAAAGAATTCTTACATTAAAAAAGAAATTTTAAATTAAAAAAGAAACATTATTGTTTCTCAAATTTTGATTCAAGAAATACGAAAAAAAAAATTTTAACATTTGATATGAAATTTTGAAAAGATATTGAAACTTTTAATTTAGATAAATTGAATATTTTATTGTCTTAAATTTTCAGAATATCTTTCGTTGGAAGCTCCGAAAAAGTTATTAAATTAATTTTTAAATTAACTTTTGAATTAACTTTTAAATTAACTTTTAAATTAACTTTTAAATTAACTTTTAAATTTAATTCCGATTTCACACATTCCGATAATTAAACTGCAGTGAAAGAATGTGGAACACAGACCGGAGTTACAGTAACTTACAGACCTACATTTGAAAGATGGTTGCATTCCATCCAAAGCCTCGAAAAGGACTCTCCTTGTAAATCCCCATTTATTCCACAGATGTGTAACTGTAAAATAACAACATCGTACTCCTGTTAAGTTCTCTCATTCTCTCTTCTAAACTCTCTTGAAATCTTCGACTTCATTACCGAGCTCGCTCTCACAGCAGTGTTGCCAGCTTCAATTATAATTTATTCAAAAGTAAACGTTCTTAATTAACTTAAATAGATTATAAAATTAAAACTATATATGTAAATTAACTTAATTTATATATTGTAAATGAAGTTATTTTCTTAACTTATAAGTTTTTTACAATTTTAAAAATTGCATCCTTTTTCAACAAAAAACGCTTTCAAGACACATTTTTCTCCTTTTCACTGTTTCTCTTCCTCTTCCTCTTTCTCTCTTCCTCTTTCTCCCTTCCTCTTCCTCTCTCTCCCTTCCTCTTTCTCCCTCTCCCTCTCTCTCTCTCTCTCTCTCTCTCTCTCTCTCTTTTCATCTTTCTCTCTCCTTTCGCCTGTAACGTAATTTTCCGCTCCCTCCATTCGAGTCTTCTGCGCTCTCTTCGGATTCCCCATGAAGTCCCAGATTTCCAAGCAAACTCGTCCTTTTTATTGTGTATCCGCCACAACCACCACACGAGCTTTCGATTAAGCTGAAGCTTTTATGCGTGCGCAAGGATACACCAAGCTTTGGTTCCTACTTCTCCTGTTCGATCCAGAATTGCTGATTTGCTTCTTTTTCTCACAAGTTTTCCGCTATTGTAATCCAGTGTCTCGTGTTTCTTAAGCTTTTCTTCATTTGTCTTCTATTTGCAATTTCATCTGAGCTTTTCTTCTGAGCGAATAACTGTATACAACAGAATGTAACAGAAAATGGTTTGTATAAATTTTCATTGATGTTTCTTTCACAAGGAGGGCAGCAGGAGCAGGAGAGATTCCTTAAATTAGCGGAAGCAAGGGAAGGACGAGAAAAACGAACGAACTTTTATAGTGGTTTGCAAGCCTAGAAAGCTTTCGTTTTTTGTATTTGTAATTAAAGACTTTGCAAACAGTTTCTTTTTCTTTTCTCTTTTTTCTTTTCTATTTTTCCCCCTTTTTTCTTTTCCCTTTTTTCCCCTTTTTCTTTTCTATTTTTCCCCCTTTTCTCTTTTCCCTTTTTTCTTTTTCCTATACATTCTTCCTCTCTAGTTTTCCTTTGTTCATTTTTATATTAAATAAGCCTTCACAACGAGGAATATTCATCGTAGAGCGCAGTTTAAATTGAGCTTCCGATTGGAATGAAGAAGATGAAGAATGTTGTTGGTGTTAAAGGTAGTTTTTTTAATTTTTAATTTTTTTTTTTTTTTGGTTTTCTTTTCTCTCAGAGGTGAAAGCAGTGGAAGAATTGTTAGAAGAATTACCAACAAAAAATTAACATTTTTGATTATAAAATTAAATTTGCTTTGCTTGCTCGTCTTCTTTTCCAACTTGAAGTTTTTCTTTCTCTCTCTCTCTCTCTCTCTCTCTCTCTCTCTCTCTCTCTCTCTCTCTCTTCTCGCCTCTTAGTTACGGTTTTTCGCTCCGTTCTTGGCGCGGAAGTGGTTTTCTGCTTTCGGTTGCCCACTTTTAGGCGCGCCATCGCATTCAGCGTGCACGCGGTGGTGCGCGTCTTCGTTTGTTTTCTCGCTTTCTTCCGTGGATTTTGTTGTAGCTGAAATGCCATTTATAGGTGTCGTAGTTTTCGTTGCTGTTGTTATTGTTGTTGTTTCTGTTGTCGTAGGTATCGTTGTGCTTGTTGTTGTTGTTGTTACTGCTGTAAGGGCAGCACATTTCTTTGCCGATTCTTGAGCAGCCTTTCGACTTTCGATTCAGCAAAAATTGTGCGCGGCTTCGTTTTGTGTGACCACAGCTGACTGTGTGATCGAAATGTGTATGGGTGCATGTGTTTGTGTGCGTGCGTATGTGACTACAAGATGTGTGTGTGTGTGTGTTATTATATATAATTTATGCGTTTTACAAGTACGTGAGTGTTAACTCGTTTGTCTTTCTCTCCCGTTGTTTACGTTTTTGTCCTCGTGCTTCTCTGCCGATTTACTTTTTGTTTTGGTTTTCAAATAATTTAAGTTTGATTTGAAAAGACTTTAAATTTCATATCTGTGTAAAAAAAAAATTAAAAAAAATAAAAAAATAAATAAAATAAAAAAATAAAAAAAAATAAAAAAAATTAAAGAAAAATACACAAAATAACTAAAATAAATAAGTAAATAAAAAAAAATAAAAAAAATTAAAAAAATTAATTTATATTTGCTTTTTGTCTGATTCTACGCAAATTTAAAAAAAACATAAAAATAAATTAATAAATATTTTCACATATATAATAGATTAACCAGCGAAATAATTTTATTAAATGTGGTTAACACAAGTAATTTGTCAAAAACTCATCTAATTTTTTCTCAATATTTCTCTTTAGGATTACAAGATTATTCGACTAATTGAAAATTGACTCAATTATAACTTTTCTTTGGCAAAGAATACTTAAAATTATATTAACAAGAAGAGAATAGTTTTCTCTGTTATATTTATTTCTCAATCTCTTTAACACAATTAAAAAAGCAACGCTAAAAACTTTCAGAAGCACAAATGAAATGCAACAACTAATAAATGAGTCTAAATTCACTCGAGAGAATGATTTATATTTCTCGTCTATTCAATTTCTTGAAGCAGACATTTTGCCAAATTTTCTCTCCTCATAATCCAGCCAGCAAAACTTTGCAAATCCAACCAACAAAGCGAACGCAATAATCACCACCATCATTTGATGCATCTGAAGGATGCATCTAATTTGAAATGATTCTTCCTGAAATTTTCTAATGACAGAACGAAAACAACGAACGCCGCGCGCTGCGCAGAAGAAGTCCACTTAATCCATCAACGAAAATGCAACCCAGTTACACTTTTATTCAATTAACTCGAAAACTGCAAACTGCACTTCGCTCGCCGCATTAATATTTAAGCGGCAAATCGCTTGCCAAAAATCAGAATCAGCCAAGCGCAACAACCGGTAACCAGCGAAGGGGAAGCGCGCGGCATCAGCGAGGATTACAAATATTTTAACTGCAACTTCATCCTTCGCTACGTTGTTGCTGCTGCTGTTGCTGCTGCTGTTGCTGCTTCTGCTGCTGCTGCTGTTGCTGCTTCTGCTGTCAATTTGAGAGTGGAATTGCAATCTAAAATTCGTCCTTGCGCTGTATTATTGTTCGATTCAATTGACTCGTTTGTGTGTTTGTGTGTGTCTAAGCGAGGACGAAGCGCTGTCGAAAGGATTCGGAAGAACAAATAGCGCTGGGAATCCACTACACTTACAACAACAGCTGTCACTGCTGGTGGAGCTGACTGGCTGTAGCGGGGGGGGGGGGGGGGAGGACGAAAAAAAAGCTGTGTCAACAAATTCAGTATTTTATTGCATTAATCGAATACGAAAGGATCTTCGAAGGTTTACGCGGTAATCTGCAAGGATATTCGAAAAGCAGTTGGTGTACAAATTGCTTGGAATTGAAGCAAAAGATTTAGTGAATATTATTTATTATTTTACTGTATTCAACTTCATTTGGCTTTGTTTTGGTTTCATTTTATTCGAGAATTCAGTGGCGAACTTACAGCCAAAGCAACCACTGAAACTAAATGGAATGGATTGCCTAACAAGGCGGAGAGTGCAAGGATTATCCTTTAACTAGCACTTGCGGCAAGGATTTGCTTCATTATCCTTGTAGTTCGGGTGCTGCTTTGAGTTCCTCGGCATCTGTTATCGTGTGTTGAGGAAGCAAACAAACGGCTTGCAGCTCCTGCTTTGTGCGCTGCTTACTAGCACAATAAAAAAAAAACGCATCCCTACAAAAAGCGTCTCATAAGTCATATTTTTGGAAACTTTTAAATATTCAGAAAATTCACGCACACGCAACCAACGCGGAGGCACCGAAAATCAGCAACAGCAGCCACAGCAGGAGGAGCAGGAGGAGCAGGAGAAGCAGCAGCAGCCGCAGCAGGAGGAGGAGGAGCAGCAGCAGCAGCCGCAGCAGCAGCATAAAAGCAACATAAATAATTAAGGGGGCGAAACTCGGGGCAAAATGAAGTCATTTCAATGCACCGACAGCCGACAGCCGACAGCTCATTGTTCAGCGCCACCCGCAGCGGTGAGTTTTATTATCAAGGAAGTCGTAGCAGAAGCAGGAATAGTAGTAGAAAAAGTAGTGTTTTCGTGGCGAGTGTAGTGATGGAGTGCAGCAGTTAAGTGCGTAGTCAGCAGCAGGGGATAATGAGTAACTCCCCTCCCCAAAAATCTAAATTGATATTAACCTTCCACTCCCCTCCCTCCCTCATCCCTCTTAACAGTAGCTCGTGCTATCAGCACAAAAAAGCTTTGAATCTTAGCAGCTCCTTAATTCTGATATAGAAAAAAAAATTTAAAAAATTTTAAAATACCTTCTAGAGAAAATATTTTCCTACCTCGACCCCTGTAGGAAAAATCCTGGCTACGTCCATATCTCGTGTACTGCGTGTTAATAGTTGAGGGTGTTGCAGCAGCAGCAACTTTACAAGCCAACAAAAGCTGCAGCAAAAACTTTATTACGAACAGCGAAAAAAAAGAAAGAAAAATAATTTAAAAAAGTAATAAAGAAGAGAACAGAAAAAGATTATAAAATGCATTATAAAAATAACGACAATAATAACAACAATAACAATCAGAAGAATAAGAATCGTAAGTCTAAAATTTTAATAGAATTTTATTCCCTGCAAAGGAGAAGAAAAAATGAAACTCCTCGCTCTGGCCTACTTTTCGCCGAGTTGCACTCACAATAGAGCGCCGGAGTTGCAAGCAGGCCTTCACTGCATTTATGAATTTATGGCGTGGCAATGCAAGGTGCATCTTAACCTCTGTCGACCTACACGCACTCACACCGCTGCACTTCTATTTTGGCAGGGGTGTAGAGAGAGAGAGGGACGTTTGCTGATGTTATAAGTTAAAACTTTTAAATGGATTTGGACCTCAAAGTCCCTCGTCGCCGGGCTACGCTTCTGCTTTCTGCGGGTTCAAACTTAATTGAAGCGGCGAAGCGCTCAGAAGTTTTCACCGCTCAGAAGTTTTACGTGCAGGTAGTGAAAATTATGAGAAATAAATGCAAAGAAATGGAATGGAATGAACCGACGACTGCCGCCTTTCTTTGCTGCCACGTCTGAGGATCCTTTCTGGAGTTTAAAAAAAAAATATTTTTTTTCATTCTATTTTTTCACTCATTCTCGGCTTTCGTTTTGTTGAGTTCACATCGCGTTGGAAACTCGAAACGTGTTTGGCTATCTAAGCACTTTTCTTCCTCTTCCTCCTCGTCTTCTCCTTCTCCATTTCCTTCTTTCTCTCCTTTTAACCATAATTTCTCACTAGTTTCTGACTTATCATTTCCTGTAGTGAAAAAACTTCATTTGTTCGTCTTTCGTTGTATGACGTGCGATGGAATTGAGTGTTGCAAGTGCGAGTCGGCGGTGAATCGTGTGTTGTATTCCGCGCAGGGTTGCCATCACCGCGCTCATAATTGCAGCAAGTGTTGCTCTGTGAAGCTTCAGCGTTTATTGCGGGGGAACAAAAGAAGTCAACGCCTCGTCGTTCCTGAAGGATAAGAATTCTGTAGAGATGAAAGGAAGAAGGAAAGTTGAAGGATAATAGAATTCCTGCGAGTTACTTAACAGGAATGGAAAATTTCATTCTCAGAATCTTCAAAAATTGGTACGGAATTTTAAATAACCGAAAATTTAAATTCGTTTCAACGTCTTGACCTGCAGAAATTCAGGTTACAATCGAGCAACACAACTGAAATCGAGCGTTATAAATTATTTAAGTCAACAAATTCGAAAACCAAGTTTTGATGTGGCCTTCAATTGGCTGCTGCTGGTGTACCGATTTTATGCTCTTCCTTCCTCTCGCATCTCAACCGTCCACTTTTGTTTTATTTACTTTTTACTAGTTGATTGGGTTTATTTTTCCCCTTAACTGGTTGTTTTTTTATAGGTTTTTAAATTAACCGAAGCACTGAAATCATTTAAGAATTCAGGGAAAACCTGCTGGCAGGACTTTCGAAGTTTGCACCAGCGAATACAGAAATCGGAGAAGAAAGTTCGACGATATACGGAATTCGAGTGCATTCAGAGACAGGTAAAAAATACTGGACGAACTTTCTTTTTTTATAAACTTTTCGCATCACCAGCAGAATTGAGAAGCCAACAGGAATGCAATAATAAAAAGTTGCAACGAAACAACGTTTCTGGTGTGACGGGTTTTGCAGGATTCAATTTCTTTTTCAAAGGATTCCCCATCACGAGTGAGCATGGAAAAGTTGACCGTTTCAAGTAATCAAACTGGATAAATGAAACATCAGCAGGAAAATATTTTGACGTTTTTCGATATCGTTTTTGAAATGAAAATCGTTTTGGAAACTAAAATCGTCTTTAAAAATCGCGACAACTTGTGCCACTGAGCCAATAATCGTCTTCGCGACATCGCTTTTCAGTTGAGATCGCTTTACCGAGATTTATTGTCTCGATTTCAAGACGATAGTCGGAGTAAAGACAATTTTTACCGACAAGAGATTCGATTTTAGTAAAAGTAAATTAATAGATTTTCTCCGAATCCTTTTCCTTCTTTTCTAAAAAATTCAATGATTGCAGTGAAAATAAATATCAGAGCGAAAGAAAAGAAAGATATTTGATTCTCAAATGAAGTCGATAAGTTGCGTGTTGGCAATCCAAAATTCCACACCTCGGTGCACAAAATAGAGCGCCACTTCAAAAAAGTAGAGGAGGCGAAACTGAAGTCAGCACGTAGAGGAAATATTAAAAATTACGCGATGGATAGAAGAAGAAAATTCGATAAATAGAGGATAAAAAGCTGTAAGCGAAACCCAGTTTGCGAGTCGACTACACTGTGGAAAATGGGGGGAGAAAAATTCGCTTCCCATATCTGCGATGCCAAGAAATCAAACGGACTGAGGAAGTCACGCGACAGCATGACATGCGAGTTGAATGAGTTCGTGTAAAACGCTGATTCAAGATGAAATCTATTGAAAGGTTTGGCAATCGCAAGACCGGAACGAAGAGGCATCGAACGGAGCTACAAAAACATGAAATATATATAAGAATTTCTAACTTCTCAGCAAAAAAGGAGTTCAAGAACTTGAAAAAAGCGATAATAGGACGTGCAGAACAATTCAATTTGCCATCAATATTACTAAATTTTCCAAGGCATAAAATTAACTAGAAAATCTTAGATTAGAAGTGTAACTTCACAGATTTCTGTACAAAATACTCTTTAATTTATTTAACACAGCAGAAACTTTTTATTCATCTTCAAATTTCAGTTCCAGAAACAAAAAGAATGATAATGAAATCCAAATAATAAGAGAAAAACGAGATATGCAACTCAATAAGTTGCATTAAAATGAAGTGAAACAATTTAAATATTTTAAGGATATATAACAACAACAACAATACCACTAACAACAAATGCTGACAGCTGTAATGCAATAAACAGCAGAAAAAACGCTGCATTTTTGGGACGACTGTACTGAAAACAAGGACACGGGAAGAGGAAACAAGCAACTACAACGTCACAGCGACAGTGGCACAAATGATTTCCGGCTTAAATGTGCTTAGAAAGTTTTTAGGTTTTCGCTGCCTACATTTTCATTTCCGTTTTGTTATCCTTTGTGATGCGACGACAGTCATTTTGGCAACAACAAGGAACCACAAAGAACAACAAAGAAAACAGAAGCAAACAGAAGCAAACCTCAATATTGTGAAAAAACGGGAAGAATATCGACTTCCTAAATGCAAGAAATCCTTTAACTGTGGGGGGGGAAAAAAAAGGAAATCCGTAAATAAAACCCGTTAAAATGACTCCAGAGCAGGCCAGAGCATGTGTCACCAAATGCCAAATGAGCCGTGCGAGGTCAACCGGGCCGAGTTGTCGTCATCACTGGCAACACTTTCGTTTCGGTCCTCGATTTGTCCATTTGGCGCTCTCGTTCAGCCGGCTCCTGGCTCGTTCGGCTCTGCTGTGTCATTAAATCAGCTCGTTTCAACGCACGGCCGAGAGGATATCGAGAGTTTGTAGCAGCGGCTGTGGAATCCTTTAACCGGCAAATGCAGTCATAAATAATCGTTTGAGGATTGCGAAGTCACGTCCTCGTTTTACGTATGTAAAAAAATGTAAAAAATTTTGAAGTTTGCACTCCTCTCCAGATGCCATGTGTTCTCTAATGACAAAAGGCAATTAATCAGCTCAACTCATTTCACATTCAACTTTGAGGTCAATCGACTTCCGTAATTGCGAAACCTCTTGGCCGAATTTATCCTGCAGGGAAGCAGGATGAGTTGTCAAATTTACTTTAATAAACAACTAGTTTTCTCTCTGCTGTACAACTAGTTCTCTCTCGGATTATTATTACGGTTGTTCCGTAGCTACTGACGTTCTTATTGCTCTTGTTGCTCTTGCCGTTGCTCTTGCCGTTGCTCTTGCCGTTGCTCTTGCCGTTGCTCTTGCTGTTGCTCTTGTTGCTGTTGCTCTTGTTGCTGTTGCTCTTGTTGCGGTTGTTGCTCTTTCTCTTGTTGCTGCTGGTGTTTCTCTTGTTGCTGTTGTTGTTCTTTCTCTTGTTGCTGTTGCTCTTGCTGCTGCTGCTTTGTGTTGCCGTTGCAAGCGGTTTTATTACTCCGAAATCATGCCAAACTGCTTTGCTGTTAATAAAAACCAACAATTGCCTGCTGAAGCTTGCAATCTCCATAACTGCAAAGCTACATCGCTCACAATAACAAGAAACAAAGGCAACAACAACTCCAGCAATTGGCATCGCTATCATTATCATTAATATTGCGTTTGGCTTGAAGCCAACCAAACACTTCGGCTGAATATTTGTGAGCTACTCGAAGTGTGGGGCAGCGCAGAGTGAAGCTGGCGGCCAACATGGCAAATTAATTGTAATAATTGAAAATTGATTTGAGCTCGGTTTTTGGTGAAGTGACTCCTGCCCTGCGGGATTGACTAAGTATTGTGTAATTTATTTGCTTTAGTTGTATAAAATCTTTGCTTCATTAGCTTCGTAAAAGATCTGGATTTGCTAAATTGGACTTTATAAACCTTAAAAATTACAATAAAATAGAAAATAGAAACACTAGTGATGCACACGAAAGAGTTTTGAAGATATTTACGTATCTCGTCTTGATTGTAGAGGGATAACTGATGATTTTCATTCAGATTTATGGGGAAATTCTGAATGTAAAGATCCCAAAATTCCTACAATTCTGTTGTAAATCTAAAAATTAAACGAACAATAAACAAAAATACAAATGAGGTTTCCCAAAATGTTTATTTGCCAATATTTTAAATTAAACTAAGTAAAACCTCGGTTTTCTTAAAATCTTCAAAAACAGCGATACAAATTTGGAATTATATGAATTCGTGCCTCTCGATGTGAGACTTTTTGATAGAAAAAAGGAAAATGAAAATCTCTTTGAGATTTGATTTCAGTTTCATTTCATTTCGTTTTATGTCATGCAATGCAATTAGTTTTCGTGGATGTTCTAGGATGACCTCAGCGTGCGATTTCCTAGAAAACAACAGTCAGCAGCAGCACGGCACGTACACGTATTTTTAT
The DNA here is from genome assembly GCA_922984085.1 of Sicus ferrugineus. NCBI lineage: Eukaryota > Metazoa > Arthropoda > Insecta > Diptera > Conopidae > Sicus > Sicus ferrugineus. The sequence continues at coordinate 5,317,129 of OV277349.1, read as the reverse complement.
CAGGAAATATTTGCATTTCAAGTTGCTTGTTTGCAGTTGTCATCAAGCAAGAATTCCGTTACGCCAGAGAGTGAGCAACGGGAACTCACCACAACCGCTCCGTGATTTTCAACATCCAACACAAGAAGATCATCTGCGCCTCAACCAGAAATGCAGCCGCTCGCTTTTATTGCACTCGGAGAGGAGGAGGAGACTTTGTTTGGATTCCAGCAAAAGCATTTATTTAGCAGGATTTATGAAGAGCTTTTATCTTGACAGATTGAGGTAGTCAACAGCTTCCGAGGCAGGTGACTTCGGCCTGCAACTTCGGATGCTTCGACTGCATTAAGTGAAACAAGTTGAGGTGACTGCATTCAGTTCAAAGAAATCGCTTTCCTCGCAACAAACGTAAAATGTGGATTCACTGGCTGCTGTTGATCTTTCTGCATTCTGTAACTCACGACGCATTAAGTGTATCCTTGTCACCTTTTAAGGTCAACTTCAATGACTGTACCACACACGATCTGCGTTATTTTCCACAGCAATCCCTCGTGCGAGAAATCATCGCCGAACACTGCAACATCGAGGAGCTGGAAAGTGCAATTTTCTTGCGTTACCGAGCTCTCGCCACACTCGAGATCACCGATAGCAAGCTCGCCACACTACAGGGTGACGCGTTGAACGGACTCGACGGGTTGCGCGTGCTCTCCTTGTCGCGCAACAACATCAGTGAGGTCAAGCCGTGGTCAAGCGATCCCCTGCAGAAGCTCACCTCGCTGGATCTGCACCGCAATGCCATACGCGTCTTGTCGGCCAGCAGTTTCGCTCGCTATCCACTTCTGCAGCGTCTAAATTTGGCTCACAATCTGCTCGCTGACATCGCAGATGACGTGTTTCACTGGACGTCACAGCTGAGATATCTGAATTTAGGTCGCAATCACCTGAAGATCATCGGGGCGCACCATTTCCGTGGAGTGCGCTGGCTGCGTCATCTGTCGCTGTACCACAACCAGATCAGCCAGATCGAGCGGATGTCTCTGGAGAATCACGGCCATCTGCGTGCATTGCGACTGGAAGGCAACGAGCTAGACGATTTGAGCTTCATTTCAGCCATGAAGGTTACGCGTCTGGTACATCTGAATCTTTCACACAATTCAATCGAGTCAGTAGACCGTTTGACATTTTCGAAGAGTGATGAGCTACGTGACCTCGATCTGAGTCATAACCGTATGAGGGATATTTCTGGGGACACCTTTGCAGGCTTGGAATCATTAAAGGTGACTTAAAAAAGGTGGACGGGAAAATCACTTAATTATATTCATTTGACCTAGAAAAGTCACGATAAATCCCTTAATTATATTCATTTGACCTAGAAAAAGTCACGATATTTGGCTAATATTCACCGCATTTAGTTTTGTCCCTCTCTTTCACTTAAATTCCCCACGATTCTATAAATTCACCACACTGAAAATAGTTCACCACACTTCATTAAGTTCACAACCATGTAGAGAATTTTAAGGATAACAAAAATTTCACTTATGATAGTACAACTAAATTAGATCCAAACTTTTAGATGGTTATATCTCAACAAAGTCCCACCTCGCTTTCTATCAACGCCTCTTCGCTTTCATTTTATAAGTAAATATAAGTAATACTACTATTTTCTTCCAGGTACTCAATCTTAGCCACAACGCTATTCTCCACATCGATCCGACAGGTTTTCACCAGCTAACGCACCTCGCGTACATTGACCTCTCTGTCAACAATCTCATCCTTCTACCAGATGATCTCTTCCATGCCAACACACAACTGCAGCATATTAATTTGTCTACAAATGCCCTACAAAATATCAGTACCCATCTATTTGCCGAACTCCCCCACCTCGCTGAGGTGGATTTATCCACAAATGCTCTAGAAACGGCCAACTTCTTGTATAATTCTTTTAGCAATTCGAAGCGTACAAAACTGCAACTCAATTTAGTCGAAAATCGTTTGAGGGAACTCAATATATCGGCTCTCGTCGATTTCAAATCGGTCGAGCTGGCTGACAACGCTTTCAGCTGCCGCTGGTTAATGCAACAGATGCGAAACCGATCGGCCAACATACATTTCGGCCGCCAGTACCGAATTCCGGACGAGATGTATAGAAACAATAGTTCTTCGCTTGATGTTATCGGCGTAAATTGTTACGACGAAGTACGCAATCGCAGCATTATGCTGATCAGTGTAGGTGGAGAATATAAAACTGTATGTGAGGTAAGTTTTTGTGGTGAGTCATGGTGAATAACGTTCTTGGGGTGATGATGAAGCAATAATTGAAAGGTTATTTTTACGATGCAGCCCTCTCAACTGGTGCCATCAGCACCTCTATTGATTTGGCCTCGCATACATCTCGGGAAATTTGACTCTCGATCGGTTATCATCTGGTTGCTGATCGCCTGTGCGATAGTGTTCTCGGGACTGCGCCTAATTCGTCGGAAATTTGAACAACAGAATACAAGGAGTCACTTCGAAAAGGTAGGGATTATCTTTCCAAGTAAAATTTATTCACCACTTCTTTTCCTTTTCTTTTATAAACTTCAAAGAAATGGTTAGAAAGCAGAGAAATTAGTGAGGTTAAAAATGTAAGGAATGATGGTAAAAATCCGAAAAATATGGATACACTTCTTGATGTGATGAGATCTTAAAAACTGAGACAGAATCCGATACTTTGGAAATTAGGCGGCCTGAAATCGATAAGAAATTGAAATCTCTGATTTATGCTGTTAATTATGTAGTTGCAATAAACTTCTTATTAAACGATTATTTCACTCGCTATAAATGTCGTTTTACCGTATTTAAAATTTCATTTGGTAGTAACATGCTTCCCAATATTAGTAACTTAAATTCTTTTTAGAAATATACTTCATTTGAGGTAAGATACGTTTTCCTCCGAAATAATTCCATAAAATTTCGACAAAGTCAAAATTTAAGACTTATACATGCTTTCGATGATGCTCGCATATTTCTGCAGCACTATATTACGGCGTATTTTCAGAGTGGGACCTACGAATAGCGGAAAAATAAAATGCCATTGAACTTCCTTTTCACAAAAACTTTTCCCAAAACTCACCCAATTCTCCCGTTGCTACAGAGAAATCGTGCGGCAGTAGAGAGAACTTTTGCACACGCTGCGCATTCGAGATGGCTTTGGCGTTGGCTCGATCGATGCCCTCCTGTATGGCTTGCAGAACAGCTGGATGCGGTGTCATGGCGACATTGGAGGCGTCCACGTCGTGCATATCCGAGGGTATGGAGAGCACCTCTGAGAGGCGTGTGAATTGCAAGCCCAGCGATTGCATCCATTCAATGGCCTCGGAACGCAGAGTATCGACGGGCAACCCAGAGTTCACATCAAAATCAGTCTAGAAAGAGTGTTATGAGAACTTGAAGAAAAGTAGGGTCGCTTGAACTGACCTTAATAGTCAGAAGTATTGTCAAATACTTTCGGCGATCGCCAACCAACATGGCGCTACTAATGCCAGACAGCTCGCGCTTGATCAGCTCCTCAACATTCAGGGGAGCAATATTTTCACCACCCGCAGTGATGACCAACTCCTTTATGCGACTGGTAACATTGAGGTCTCCCTCGGTGTCGAGATAACCAACGTCGCCCGTATGAAACCAACCGTCTTCCTTGATGGTTTCTTTGGTGGCCGCCAGATCGTTGAGGTAACCCATGAAGCAGGTACGACCGCGTACGCAAATCTGCAGAAGATGAAAGAATAAAAGACCAATAATGAGGATCTCGCTTCCCGAATGCTTTACATCAGCGCAACACACCTCACCGTGTCCATTCTGATCGGGATTAAAGATCTTGATTTCGATGCCCTCAATGCCTTTGCCCACATTGTCTGTACACTTGCTGTCCGTCACATGCGTAGTCACAGCTCCACTCATCTCCGAGAGCCCATAGATGTCATTCAGCTTCATGTCGAGGCTGAGGAAGTATTGCTTTAACCGCGCGGTGACGGGGGCTCCGCCGATGATGAAGGACTTACAGCGATCCAAGCCCAGAGAGACTTTCACCTGGCGCGTCACCTTCGAGGCAAACCAATAGCAAAACGCCGAAGGCTTCGTGCTGGTGAATTTCAAACAATCCCTTAGTGCTTCTTGCCCCAGTCGTTCCAAAACAAGTTCACTCACCCTTGCATTTGTTCCATGTGATATCGTTCTACATCGTGGCGTGCCTTCTCCATGAAGTATTTACTCAGGCCACTGCTTTTCGCCTCCACGGAAATCAATTTCTCCATGATCTTCTCGTATATGCGAGGCACGCCGAAAAAAAACGTTGGACGTGCCCTGACGAGAGTTCTGCCCAGCGTACCCTTGAGTGCGTTGCGGTCGGCAAAGTAGACACAACTACCAATTACAATGCTCAAGAAGATATCCAGGATTTGCGCTGCTACATGGCTGAGCGGTAGATACGTCACGCAGACCTCGAAGCCCGGCTCAACGTTGGGTAATCTTGCGGCGACGGCTTTGGCGTCATAGATCACCGAATCGTGCGAAAGCATAACCGCTTTAGGCATGCCGACCGTACCGGACTGTAATTAATTTATTTGTTGGATCCAATCGAAGGAGGAAGTAAATAATAAGGTCAATGAACTCATTAAAGAAACTCGTCAAAGCTCTACTGCAACAGTAGCTGAACTCAGAAGTCATTCGCTACCTTACCGCCTCCCGCCCGAACTGATTACAACCATGGAAAATTCCCGAACTTTAAATGAAACCTACCGACGAGAGCAAATGAACGCCTGCATTAAAATTGGCCAGCAGATAAGCGTTTTTCTCTTATCGGGAACACAGATTAATACCCTTGTCAAGGAAATACTAAGAAATGAGATCAATTAAAGTCAGAAAATCGGAGAAAAATCCATCTACGATCAACTGGAAATACTTCTTCTTTTTTTAATATTAATTACCATTTTCACAGTCTGGCTTCCAGTTCCAGAAGGAATCCTTCTACTCACTGTTGGCTTCATTCCTCCATAGACTTCGTCCAGCAATCGCACCACCATCACCCACCCCTCACCCCCACTAAACACTCACCGTGTATATCAAGAACGCACACTCGTTCGCCATCACATCCTGTTCTCGACGCACCAACTCCTCCTTGAGTGCGTCTCCGTATTGCTTCGCTACCAAATCGGACCACTTGTAGTAACCGTCATCGACGCCTACGAACTCCTCGTACGGCCCGTGCAACTGTACGACCGCACGTAAACGCGGCAGACGACCCTTGACCGCTCGTAGCTTGGCCATCTGTTGGCTGTCGTCCACAATGCAAACGGTCGCTTCCGACGTGTCGAGCACGTGATGAACCGCTTCCGCCGAGTTACTGGGATAAATGCCGGCCACCACGCCACCGGCCCACAACGTGCCCATTTCGGCGTAAAACCATTCGGGACAGTTGGACGCAAGAATACCGACCGTGGAGTGCGGTTGCAAGCCCACATGCAGCAGAAGTAGAGCTGCTTGCTCCACCTGCTGCGCATACTCAGCGTAGCTGCATGTCAGCCAAGTATCCGGTGGGTTGGGTGAGCCGCTGGCAGCCGCAGTGCCACCCGTTTCACTGATAACAGGTTGATATTTGAGAGCTGGCCGCTGAGCATATTTGGAACAAAATGAGCGAAAAAATTCCGGAATCGTTTGAGGTTTAGTGGCCGCCAAGCCAGTTTTGCCTAAACGCAATTTGACGGCTTCATGCAGCGAGGTACTGATGTAACTGCTGGCCGGCCCTAGAGCACCCATAGCCGGCAGATCAATGATGTCCGACATAATCAGGGCTTTTGCTGGAAAAGACGAATCAATAATTAGATGGATTGCTTTGAAGTGCGTAGGACACCCCTAATGGGCATCTATTCTAAAATCTATTCTAAAATTACCAGATGGACCACACACATATTATGTTGTCGTTATTACAATTTTAACCATTATTAAATGTAAAAACAAACCCTTGACTTTCGGCTTAGAAGGTGGGCGTGGATAAGCCGACGGCCATTGAAGAGCTACATTAGAATTGCGGGTAATACTTGTGTCATACGAGGTATTTTAAACGGATGGCTGTAGATGTTTCGGAATAAAATTTGATTTCAATATCCAATGCGGTTTCCGAGTTTTAGACTTCATATTTCCAAGAATGAAGTACCTGTATTTTTCGGATGTGGTTATAGACCGATTTTCGACACCAAGTTGCTCTACTAAGCAGAGTTTATTTGTGCCAAATCGCATTGTAGTTCCTCTAGAAGTGGCTTAAATGGACAGACAGAGGGTCGGACAGGGTGAATCGACTCGGGGGTTAAAATAAGTAAATCCGTTTCTAACCTATCTTGCTTCCTACGATTTTTGTTTTTTTACTATTGAAAAATTTCAAAAGATTTCTCAAATTTTAAGGAATTAAAATTAAAAACCAAACCTTCTTGTTGTTTTATTATTATAACTAATTTCACGTTCCAAGTTTTAACTGCGCACTTACAATGAAATTACGATTCTGATGATATCGAATTGTTGAAAATTAACACATAATCAAATGACTTACTAAGATAATTACAGCACTTTCAGAATATAAAATCACCAAGAACTTCGGAACCAAGAACTTCGGAACGCGTAGCGTACTGCAGTCAGAACTTCAACTTAATAGTTGCAAAAACCGCTCAGCGACCAAGTCACGATCACGGATTACAAATATCTACGCAACTCGCAGTATTTCACATTACATTAATTGAATGAGTGAGTGAGTGGATTGATAAGCAGAGGGAGAAAGTCCAGAAATCTCAGAATGCACTGGAAGAACGAAAGTGAGGGCTGCCGCCGCCGATGCAGTTGAGGAGCAGGGGGTTGCCAGCCGTATGTGCAAAAAAAAACTGGTTGTCTTTGTCAGATTAATAAGTCGAGACTGAAGTCGAACAACTTGGCAATGTAAACTGCGTTAAAAATTAAATTTAAAGCAGACAATATCTCTAGAGATTTAATGGAAATAGCGCTTCTGTCACGAGCGCCAGGAGAAGGGAAAAATACGAGGTGTAAATCCCCCTCGAAAAAAATTAATATAAAATATTTTCACTTTCAAAAAAAAATTAAAACTTTGTGCTGAAAATCTTATGGGAAAAAATTATTTACTTACTTTTGATAAATTAATGAGGAAGAGTAATTGCACTACTGTACGTCAATGTGTGTGTGGGTGTGTGAGTGTGTGTGTGTGTGGAAAGCCCGATTATTTATTATTAAACCTACACATGCAACCTTCAAGCCGTTCCAACTTTTTATCCATTTTCAATCGCAGTCATTGCTCTCCACATCCGTAGCTGAGCAGCTGCCAGCTACGAATTTACGATTGCTGAGCTCCTGTTAAAATTTCTCATGATTTTGTTTAAACTCGTTTTGCAAAACGGGAGAAACTTGTTTAAATTTTGATTTGTTTTGTTTAAACAATTGTAAAATACAACAACAGTTCTCAATATTTTTATCAAAGATTTTTATCAAACGAAAATTAAAGTTTAATGATATCCTGCCACACAAACCGCGACACTCATTCAACATTTCAAATTTATATTCTCCAGCTGAAACAGATATTTCATTTAATTTTATCTTATTTAGTTTTTATTTTATTTTATTTTATTTTATCTTATTTTATTTTATCTTATTTTATTTTATTTTATCTTATTTTATTTTATCTTATTTTATTTTATTTCTTTTACTTTCTGTTTTATAATCTTTTTTAACTTTTTTTAGTTTTATTTAGTTCTATTTTATTTTCTTTTGTGAAAATGCGGCAGTTGTATAAAAATTAAGTCTTCAATCTGTCGTTACATACATACATCTGATCGCCTAGTTCATTCTTCAGCCACACATATATATGTGCAAATATATCCGAGTGTTTCTGCTCTCCCATTCAATTGCCGGTCTGTTTTTCAACGCCGTCAATAACAATTATTATATGAATAATTTTATCTCTTGTGTTTAGGATAAGAATTTCATATACAAGTCGGATAAAAAGCTCATTAAATAAGTTAAGTAAGTCGGTGGTGCGCACAGACAGCAAGCAAGATCACAGCAACATCACAGGTAACAAAACACGGCTAAGATATGAGAGTTTTGAACAGGCGAGCAGCGCGCAGCAGATGGTTAGCCAGCCTTAAAGATAAAAAGCTTGTATAAAATTAAAAGATACTCAGGCGCACACACACACACACACACACACATACGTTTGCGTAAACAAAAAGCGACGACAACAAAGCGCACTTCAACAAAATAATAGCATCATTTTTTTTGTGAGCCCCCACGGCAAGCAGGTGAGTGAAAACGAACGTCTGCCACACGCTGTTTTACACAGTTAATGATGATTTGTTGTTTCTTTTTACAGTTGGTGTTGTTGCTGTTGTTGTTTCTGTTGTTTTTATTGTTGGTGTTTTCGATGATGTTGTTACTGTTATTGTTTTCATTTTAGTAAACGTTGTGCGGTGGTGATCGTTGTTGCTGTTGTAGTCGATGTTGTTCTTGTTGTTGTTGGTGTTCTTGTTGTTGTTGGTGTTCTTGTTGTTGTTGGTGTTGTTGTTGTTTTTCTTGCTATTGTTGCTGCTGCCGATTCGTACCTGAACTTTCGGTATCTGAGGCAATTAAAAACTTCATTTCTGTTTCAGTACTGAATTCAACAATAAAAAATTAGGCGTGCTTTTTAGTTGTATTTCATGCCTGAATTCATGTATGAATAAATGAAAGAATCAATCAATGAAAGAACAAAAAGCAAGTTTGCAAAATCCACTCAGCTGAATGAATGTTTGGATTTATTCAAATATGATAAACTTTATCGTAAATGACGTCTACTTCGTATTTAGTTGAGTTTAGTTAGACACCAGCTTCACATACAATATTTGCACACACAGTATATATGTGTGTGCAACACTCGCAAAACGAAAAAACACAGCGGCAGATACTCTGCTAATATACACTCAGAAAAAATAACGAAAGAGATTTCGTAATTTTAACTTAAGAATTGCGTACGTTAGAGTTTCTCAACAATTTCGCTCTCTCTTAACTCAACGAAAAAATGCTTGAAATATCTTGAATTTCACAGAAAATAGTAACAAAAGAGTTTTTATACCAAATATTTTATGTAATCAGAAGAAGAAAAAAATTTATTCTTGAAGAGAAACTTCTAAATCAACAAGTTTTTAAAATATAAACTAATAAAAAATTGTGCGAATATTTTCTGTGGAGTATTGAGAAATGAATTCGTATTCTGAGCCGCATTTTATCTGTTTCAACAGATGACTACAGATGGTTTTCTGTAAATCTGTAGCGATTTTTGTCGATACTCACACACTTGTGAGTACATATTGTGTTCAATGCCGGCACACATATATATGTGGAGATGCATGTACTCGAGTGTAAATATTATGACGTCGATAATAACTATGAACGGCAGAGTGTCTGGCGCCATATCACAAAAATAGCAACTATACAACGAATATATATAATTGTAGAAGCGCAAATTATTGCTAAGCTTGCTGCTGCGCCATGAGCGCCTGGCACGTTTTGTCATATCTATACATAAGTTGCAAATATTATTACTAAAATATTAAACAAAACACGAGGGAGCCGAGCCACACAAGCAGATGCAGTTGCTGCTACCTACAAAATTAGTTAGCATGGGGTTTGAGGTTTAATTTGTTTAAATGAATTCGTACGACGAACCGATTGCTGTTCGCAACTCATTAAATGTGTGTGTATTAGTTTCACGCACGTCGCTACCGATGATAGATTGTGAAAACATAAATGTTTTCTGTAAATACATCGAGTTACCTGTGCTTTCGTTTCATGTGTCAAGTTTCGAAATGAGCGCGTATGCATTCTCCTCTCCAACAACTAGTTAGAATTTCTGCTCTTCTGTCTCATAATAAATAATATTGGCCCTGAAACGCTTGGGTGTTCAGTGCAATGAAACTGTTCTGAGCACAGGAATATTATGTACACAACTAAATATAAGAGTTTTATTGCTGATAAACACTGTGTTTTATTATATATAGAAAACTATCTTTCTGTAGTATTTGTTTAGCTATTTGAAAGATATCGTAGTACAATATTTGCCAAATGTTGCTTGACGAAAGGTGAGCGAATTTGACACACGCTATTTAAGTTTTGTTGAAATGTAGGGTTGTTTTTGCTTATTCATTTATATAACATTCTAATAGAGCTGCAGTCACCTTGTGAAAAAAGTGTTACTGAAATTAGCAATCGTCTCCTTAACCTCAAAACTAAAAAAGAAACACATTTTGCTTGAGCATCTTCATTGAATATTTGATTTATTTATTGAATACCCAAAAAGTTCGAACAAAATCGTAATTAAATTTTAATTGCATGCAAAAACTACTTAAATAATAAATGATTATCATTTTTGGAAATGAAATTTTAAACATTATCTCTTCACTTAACAATTAAAATTATATTTAACGCTCGAAAAGCTTTATAAGGAAATTTATACAGCGAGGTTTTCGAAATATAGATTTTAATTTATACTTTCTTTATAGATTTATAGATATTTCCTTGCTATTGCGATTCCAAACCGACATTTCAAAAATCTCAACAGAGATTGATTATCTGCCATGCCAACTCATGAAACGTTTCGTCTTTTTTCAACGAGTCAACGTCGCAATTGTTTACTAATTCGGAAGAAACACTTATTAATTGTATAACTTTCCTAAATTCCAACAATTATCAATAATTCACTACAATATATTCTTAATTACGCTCTAGTAAAATACAATAATTACACTTAATTCAAGACAGATTATACACAAATAGATTCAGGAAAGGAATGGACGTTGTAACGAAAATCAATGGAAGTTCCACAAAGAGTTGAAGTTTTGGAAGTGAAGCTCCTTCCTCTCGATAAGATTTTGTATCTCACATCTGAGCTCTTCAAGCGTACAGCTTCTCGATGACGTCTTCGTACTGCTTGTTGACCACATTGCGTTTCACCTTCAAAGTAGGGCCTGAAAAAGTTATATAAAATATTAGAGAAATCATTGCAAAGGTTTATCAATCATTGGCAAGATCGTCCCTCTAGCGAACTAGAGGGAACCTCCGAGAAATGCGACTACAATGACTTCGCGAAGAGTCGAACTTAGTTTTTTAATTTATTATAGCGAAAGAAAGAAAATGCTCTACGCGTTGCATCGTTAATTTCTCTTACTTACCTAATTCACCCGTTTGTATGGAGAAATCGTGTGGCAGAATGGAGAACTTTTGCACCTTCTGCGCGTTGGAAATGGAATGTTTGTTGGCGCGTTTGATACCATCCTCAATGGACTTCCATACTCTGGGGCAGGGACCGGCAGCAATAATGGCCGACACGGTTTTGTGATCAACATCGAGTTCTTTCATCCACATAAGCGACTCATGACTGAGCTCATCCAATGGAGCGCCCGTATCCTTATCCACCTCGGTCTGGTAGTAGAAGGGACGACTTGTGGTTGTAGTGGGAGAAAAGAGAAGTAAATAAAATCTCACCTTAATGGTTACCAGTACCGTCAAATATTTTCGCTTTTCACCGACAAGAAAAGCATTCGAGATACCATCCAATTCCATCTTGACCAGGTTCTCAATGTGCACGGGAGGAATGTTCTCACCACCAGCTGTAATGATGATTTCCTTCGACCGTCCAGTGATGTAAATGTAACCTCTGTCGTCCATGTAACCAACGTCGCCGGTGTGCAGCCAGCAGTCTTCATCCAGCGCCTCTTCGGTCTTCTCCTCATTGAAAATGTAGCCCATGAAGACGTGTCGGCCACGTATGCAAATCTATGAAGGCAGTCATGAATGAGTCAGAAGTACGGATATGACATAACTAGTGGCTCTCAGTGGCTTTCGTGGAAGATTTGAGCCACCGAAGTACGCGACAAGAAGCGCCACTGGTGGTGATTAAAAGTAGGCAACTCATTTCAGATTTCACTCACCTCTCCATGACCATTCTCGTCCTTATTGATAACTTTGGTTTCACAGCCACCGACCGACTTGCCAATCGAATTCAGCTGCTGCGATTCGGGTGGGCAGATGCTGTGGCAGCCGGCAGTTTCTGACATACCGAAGGCATCGAGTATCTTCATATCCAGGCTGAGGAAGTACTTTTTCGTCTCCGGCGACATGGGTGCGGCAGCAGTGACGAGCGTTACCACGCGCTCGAAGCCCAGAGCCCTCTTCACCTTGGTCATGACCAGAGACTTGGCCATCTTGTAGCGAAAGCCAGCCGAACACTTGCTGTGTGGAGAAAAATAACAATCATGCGTCATTAAGAACAAGGAAACAAAATATTCTAAATTTCAATTAAAAAAAAAAAAAATTAAAAATTTTAAATTTTAATTGGCTGATTTGTATTTCATTTTTAAACAATTTTGAACTATAGATCTTAGTTACTTTCCCAGAAAACTTGCCACTGAATTTATCAAATCAAGCTGAAATTAATTACAATCAAAAAGAAGGACACTTTCTAGACCATTTCGAATTAAGCCGCAAAGCTTTTATTTCTCCGAAAGTGGGTTAGTGAATTATATGCATGGAATCATTGAAGGAAAATCGTTTTCTTCAACTTTTATCAAACCTCTTTGGAGGAAGCAATGAAGATTAATCATCATGTTGCCGGTGTCGGGTAACCAAACCGCAGGCAAAACACACAAACAAGGGTTAACACTCACGCAACACTAACGCAAACACCCATACACACACACACACACACACACACACACACACACACTCACACATGCACACGCCCATACATTTGCTGAAGCAACCCCAATGCTAATGACGTTGCATGTTGGCATGCAATCTGATTCCTCCGCCCACCTGCTTAACCGTCCACCGATTTGTCCGTCCGTCTGTCCGTCCGTCCGTCCGTCTGTCTGTCCGTCCGTTCAAGCAACACCGTTAACCGACAAATCACGCACCCCACTCAACTCAGCGCGACTTGACTTGGCTTCCAACTATTTCGCCATCCGTCACGTTGGCCGTAGTTTGCGTGCACCATCTGCATTCCCGAGCAGTTATTCAGCGAAGTAAGAACTCTTCGCCAGTGGCGTACGCAGGGTATTTGTCAAGGGGGCTAGAATATTACAGTTTTGGTTTGCTATAATACATTACAATACCATTTTAGTACTAAATCGAATGAGTTCATATCGCAAAGAAACATGTTATTTGGCTTAATTATCTGAAAAAGAACATTGAAGTCTCTGGAGTAAATTGTAACTGACTGAAAGCGGTAAAATATTTCCAAGTCAATAGAATCGGTTAAATTCGGTAAAGTCCACTGAAGTTATCGGGGACTTTAATTCTTCTCTTAGAGTCTTAGCGACATCACGAGACTTAAAACGACTTCAAATAATTCAAACGACTTCAGAGACTTTAAACGACTTCAGGGAAAATTATATCTTAAAAACCTTTACTAAACTTAGCAGTATAAAAATACCTTTGTGAATTCAGCCGACTTCAAATGACTTTAACGATCTCCAAGGGGGAAGAAGATGTGTCTTTAACTAGGAAAAATATACTGTAAAGAATTCAGTTGTCTTCAAAGACTTCAAGGAAGAAAAATACCTTCTATCGACTTCAAAAAAATTCACCTCTTTACACGACTTTAGTCGACTTCGTTGCAGAAAAGTATACCGTCAGAATTTAAAAAAATTTCACTAACCAAACCAACTTATCCAACTTCAATAGACTTCAGATGCTTCAACCGAGACTTTTTAAAATATTGGTTCCGTATTCATAAAAATTTTTAATAGGTTTACAATTTCTTAGAAGGTTTTCCCTTCTCCAAGGCGGGCGCAACCGTCCCCGCCTCCTCTCGGAACGGATACCAACTGCCAGACTGTCTGTGTTTGATCTCACTCAAGCAACTCCGAACAAATCTACTGTTCTCAGTTTTGGTGTTGTTTTCGTTGTTGTTGTCGTTGTTGTTGTTGTTGTTGTTGTTGTTGTTGTTGTTGTTGTTGTCGTTGTTGTCGTCGTCGTCGTCGTTGTTGTTGTTGTTGTTATCGTTGCTTCACCTCTTGGTTGCTACTGCTGTTCTCGCTATTGTTACTCTCGTGATAAAGGAACAGTTGTAAATCCTTGAAATATTTAAGTGCGATTTTATCCGTTATCCTTATAATGTCCTTAGAGCTGCATTCTGGAGCTTCCGTTTTTTATGCTTCAGAAATTAATGCGTTTCCTGTTTGCAATCCGAATGCAAGTTATGGCTGAATTAAAGCTTCACTTTCTTTCCTTCTTTCTTCTCCTTAATGGGTTTGTAAATTTTAAAGATATCCGTAGAATAAAAGGAGAATTTTTCATATTAGTTATTTTTTTAGCGCTTCTAATCTTAGTTAAGATTTGTCTTCTTAGTAATAATTTGTTAAATTACACAGGTACTTCAGGTTAATTTTTATCTTTATGTATTTTTTATTACCAAAATTTAACAATCGATTTTTATCATTAATCAATTTTTATATTCCCGCATGAGTGAAATCAGCACATTACTGTGGAATTTGCACATAACTTTGAAATATTTGAGTTTCGTTAATCAGAACAAGTAATCTCAGATAGAAAAAGTGGCTACGCAAGGCTACTGTAAATCGATAATCCGATTAAAAATTTATTGAAGGTAAACGAAAGCCGATAACAACACCGATAAGATTTAAAACCTGCTTGTGATTTAAGTGTTCATACCAAGTTAAAGTTTCCAGATTCCCTTCACACTAATGAGGCGCAAAAGCGAAATTTTCCGAGATATAGATGATCTCGATCTCGATTCTACTCTCTACCACAAAACAAAAAAAAATCTCATCTGGTCTCTCATGTTATAGTAAAAGACTGTCTCGATCGCGATTATCGCTGCTAATTCGAGACGAAAAGGCCATATCGATCTCCGCTCTCGTCTAGGTCTCGATTATCGCCTCGAAAGAGAAACAAGGAAAGGAACAAGAATGTTATATCGATCCCCGGCATAGAAACACCGGCAATAACATTGTACAATACAATGGCAACGACATGGGTGACAACTTAGGAAGGGAGAAACTGAACCTGTTCTTTCTTGCCATTCAGCATAGCGGCCTCATTTCTTCATCTTCTCACTCACCCTTGACTCTCCAGGTAATGCTTCAGTGTGATTCCTTTCGCCCAGCTGGCCAACATCTTCTTGAGGCTCCCACTGGAAGAGGCAACCGCAACCATACGCTCCTGGAACTTCTCATAAACACGTGGCACGCCCATGAAACGTGTGGGGCGTGCGTCCTGTAGCGTCTTCACCAGCGTGCCCTTCAACGCGTCCTTGTCGGCAAAGTAAATGCAGCCCGCGATGGTACACATCGCGAAGATGTCCGTGGTCTGGGCGGCTACATGTGAGAGGGGAAGGTAGGAGACCATGACCTCGCTGCCGACAACAACTCGCTCCAATGACTTGGCGATGGCGCGAGCGTCGAAGGTGATGTTGTCGTGGCTAAGCATGACACCCTTCGGCATACCAACGGTACCGGACTGAGGGTGGGAGAGGAATGAAAAGAAGGAAGAAGAAGGGTGGCAGTTAAAAAATTACGATTTTATTGAAAAAATTATACTAATTGTGTAAAAATATCTACCGTGTACACCAGACAACAGCACTCATTAATGGCGAGATTCTCCAGGCGTTGCTTGTACGTGTCTTCCACATCAGAGACCCTCATGTGTTCAATTTCGGACCACTTTTTGGGAAACCATTTCGAAGAATGAAGAAAAACCATTCAAATAACAGAATGAGCTCCCGAAGTCGGTCAACTCACTCTATAGTAGCCGTCCTCCTTCTTCAGATACGGGGCATAGGGTTCCTGTATTTGTATGGCGGCCTTTAGGTGCGGCAGTTTGTCTCTGATCGCGTGGATTTTGTCCATTTGCTTGGCATCGTCGACGACCACAAGCTGGGCCCGCGAATTCTCAAGCACATGACAGACGGCATCGGCCGAATTCGTGGTGTAGATGCCGACTATAACACCGCCCGCATGGACGGCACCCATCGCTGAGTAGAACCACTCGGGGCAGTTGAAGGCCAGCACGCCCACCGAATAATGAGCCTCCAAACCCAACCTGATGAAAGCCTTTGCGGTCTGGTGGACTTTCTGCTCATACTGTCTGTTGAGGAGAAGGAAAGAAAGTCAAAAGATATGGGAAGTTGAAAAATTCTAATGCTTGCAGAGGAAGAAATGCAAAATTTAAAACACAAATTGAAGTTTTCTTGGACGAATTGTGGGTGCATGAAGTGCACAAGCTCACTCAAGCCCACCTCAGTGCCGCCGCATCTCCGTTGACGGTCTCGGAATGCGACTCGCGGGCGGGCGGGCGGGCGGCGGTACTGCATGTCTGCACCACAAAATTGCTAGCAAATTGAATTTCTGTGGCGCAGACAAAATCTGCTTTGAGTGATTTTATGCTCTGCAAAATATACATTTTTAAACGGATATCTAAATTGATTCTTGGACGAAAAACCTTCCTTAAGATTTCCTTAACCCTTTACGTCTCCAGAGTTTTGTTTGCATACTAATGTGAAGCTCTCTTCCTCTTTCTATATCTAATTTAGCAAGAAGTCTTTAATTCATTCTCTTCACAAACCTGTATGTCACCGTATCGTAGCCTTTTTTACCATTCTTGTATCTCATTGCTGGATAATCGGGATAGTTATTGGCGGTGCGCTTCAGAAGGCTAGGAATCGAAATGGGTTCTTCAGCGGCCGGTCCATCTTTTGCCATCAGCAACTTGACGGGTTGTGCCGGATCGGTGGCACGATAGCTTTCTGCATTCTTAAGTCTGTTCGGTCCTGGACGGTTGTAGAGAGCTTCCACTGACATATTGCAGCGCGTTTATATATCTGAAAATGTGAATGTCAATGTTTTCGTTAGTCCTCCGATATAACTATAGAAATAGGTGCGATTTTCCTAATTCTGCCTCCGCGAAATATCTCTACGATCTCTCAAATATTTGTTACTATATATAAAACTGTCGACTTGAGAGAAACCTTCACTCCGAAACTAAGATTGTCCTGCTTCGCTTAACTGCCACGCTCACCCATTCAACTTTTAATTAAATTCACTTTAATTTACACAATTCCTTTGATTTTAACAGTGGTAATTTTACAACTAGAACAAGTAATAAATTCTCAAGTGATGAACTGCTAGTGATTTCTTTTTGGAGTTCTTTATTATTAATAATTGTATTTTTTCGCACATCTTCGCTACCTTTAGTTACCACAGATAATTCAAGCAATTGTTTTTCAAATAACAGATAATTCAAGGAAATATTTGAATGTTTGCGCGTCACCTTTTTCAATTCGACTGAAAACTGCTTTGAATTTCACTTCAACTTTCTACTTGATTTTCTACAATTTTCTATTAACTAAACGCTCGAACACCTCAGTGCGGACTAACTGTTTCGAAGTTTTAGAATTCGCACAGAAGTTAGCAGTTGTTTTCACATCACTCTCCTCTCCCTCACAAACCGATGACCGATCGTTCCCACGTCTGCTTCGTGCTCTGATCGTGCAATTTTTTTTGTTTTTCCATTGATAGCAGCTACTGACGTGAGCGCGTGCTCACTGTTTGGAGATAAGAAATCCTCTCAGACAAATTACAAATACACTTTTATAACAAATTCCAAATACACTGTGATGTTTGAGATCATAATGTGATTTGTGATATAGCATGGGTGTGCGGGAGGAGGGCAGAAGGGTTAATATCACCTCGTAAATTCAAAACATCTTAGAATTTTCGAGATGATTTTGTATAACAAATTATTTTAGATACAACAAAGTTATACCACTGCATTACTGCTTGACACTATTGTGATTTTTACGAAAACTTCTTTGTAGAATTTCATCATCAATGGTATTTGAAAACTTCAAATTCAAACTATTTAGCT
Organism: Sicus ferrugineus; assembly: GCA_922984085.1. Lineage (NCBI taxonomy): Eukaryota > Metazoa > Arthropoda > Insecta > Diptera > Conopidae > Sicus > Sicus ferrugineus. The sequence continues at coordinate 5,299,198 of OV277349.1, read as the reverse complement.
CAGTTTTTGTGGCAATTATTTTTCAATTTGTTTAATCATTATTTTTCCCCTGTAGAGGAGAAGCAGTCTACGTCTTTTAAAAGAACTTACTTTTCTCAATCGCTCTCATTTCCTTATAATTTGAGTTCTAATTCTTGCTTGCTCTCCGACTTTGAAAATATGCCACTCAGAGTTGGTATTTTGAAATGGTCGATTTTGGTGTACACAATTATAATGTAAACAATATAATATAATATTAATAAATAATATAATATAATATTTTAATGACTTCTTCTGATAAGTTCAGTAGCTGTTTTATCGTTCAGATGACATCAAGATGCTCACTAAAACAAAATCAGTTTCCTTCAATCCGCTCTATTTATATAAAGAAAATGGTTCTGTACTTTTGGTACAGAATTTCCAACCTTCTGAAGAATAGTATTTATGAGGATATTATAGGTTACTTTTAGTTTCCACTATTTCATACAACTTTGTAGGAATACCAAAGAAGTTATGGTCAGTCAAGCCCGACTATAAGATGCTCAGGCTCATCTCATTGTCGGGTCTACACGGTCTACACGGTACATTGTTGCTCATGGTCTACACGGTCCTCATACCGTCTGAGGACTCCTTATCATGCTCTCATTTACACAACTCAGGTATATATAAAAGTGGCCCTAAAATTTGTTGTCTCTTCCTTATTGACACTTGAAGTCTGCCATGAAATATAAGTAAGAATCAGGCGTGATTTTTCATAGTTGAATTCAGTAATGAAGTAAAATTCAAAATTCGGGTTCCCCTCTTTATATTCTAATCAAATTTATCGAAGTTAACACAGAATATAATGCAGTAGATTGCGGCCGATTAGATCGGCCGATAGTTTGTCCCAGATGCCGGAGTCCAAGGTTTGAATCACAGAGGTAACGGAGTGGAACTAAACTTTTTTTGCAAAATAACTAATAATTAAAAAAACAGGAGAAATATGTGTGCATTTCTTAATTATTTACTGTTTTTATATGAACAACTCAAGCACTCAGCAGGAAAAAGTCAATACTTAATAAGAAAAACTTAATAATAAGTCAATAATAATTTATGACTTTATGGATGTCATAATACGAGTAATTACACTGAGGAATATATTATATTTCCAGCAGTTTTTAAGTCTATTTTTGCACAAAAATCAAATCACGTTGCAGTTATCACTACACATTAACGATTACCGAGAGAATAATAAATTTGCAATATATTTTTCAAGTTGTATATTTCAGTTAAATCTCAGCGGTAATTAAATACAGTTGAGGTTCTGAACTCGAAAGAAAATAGAGATAAGGAAGAACAAAGAAATGTTTCAAGTGAATGCAAACATAATAAATTCAACAAATATTTCTTCTCCATTAACGGTTGCGAGGAATAAATTTCATATGAAAATAATATGGAATGTTAGTATTTTATTTTGAAGTAATTCGAGTTAGATATTGAGTAATTGAAGTACATGGCAAGTTTAGAACTCTTTCCGATATTACAACTTCTTGAAATCGTCAATTGACCGAACTTCTTAAAGCCGTCAAACCGCTCACATTCGAACTGAATTCTGACTGATTGAAGATGAAATTTTATGACAATGGAGAACAACGTATCCCACTTTTTTCACACGATGTGAGAAGAAGTTAAACAGGCCTCTCAGAAGTTCTAAAAAGGTTTATCAACACATCTGAAATTCCATGACTTTTTTCACATTGAAAAACAAACGCAATCAAAATTATTTGTGAATCGTCTAATACTGGTTGTGGTATCTGACCACGCGGGAAACCCAAATACGTACTTCTGTTTCTACGATTAGATACGCTATTGACTTAAACCTTGTACACTGATTCCATTGACGTGGTATCGGCCATACTAATCGAACAAATTGCCGCGAATACTTCATAATCAACTGCAGCTATTGCTTGTTAATTTCATCTTCCTCAAGTGGTTCGTCTTGATGAACTTGCGTTACTTTTTGCGTCAATTATAAAGTAAATCTTTGTAATGCTTATTAAATTACTAATATTTGCTTTGTTTTATGACTTTATTAGCGCTACAATAGTAGAACACATATTGTAACTATAAAAAGAAGGAACCCCTTGTCCCCTTGCTTCCCCGTGACAGCAACTATGATTGGAAAGAGGAAATCCCATAATATTTATGAAGGGAAAAATATAGAGCTTGAGGAATTTTAAAGTTAATACTTTAGTACCTCATTGTAACGTAATTTCAGATATAGATGGCGCCTCCTATAAGCAGAAGCTTTCGTGTGTCTTTGCTAAGTGAAGATTTCAACCTCTTGCTTTTATTCGAAGTGGCGAAGTTCATCCCCAGTTTCGCTGAAAATTTTAAAATAAGCTGAATTTACGACAACTGAAATAAAAGTAAAGAAGATAAAACAACAATGGTAACGAAGAGAAAAGAAAAGAAAAGAAAAGAAAAGGAAAGAAAAGAAAAGAAAAGAGAAGAAAAGAAAAGAAAAGAAAAGAAAAGAAAAGAAAAGGAAAGTAATATTTCTCCGTATGCTTCCCAGGATAAAATTTCGTCTTTATGCACCACGGGATAAAATAGCGTTTATGAGACATTAGATTTTGAACATTTTTAGAAAATAAATGGCACAAAGGAAGAGTGAGAGAGAGATAGACAGAGGGAGACATACAGGCAGAGAGACCTTAACCCTGTCTGTCTGCTAAGGAGATAACAATGAGCAACAATATAATATAAAAATTCTTAACTATCTTCAATTCCTCTCAGCGCTACAAACGGAAGACCAAAGTGAGCCGCCCTCACCCTCCGCGTGAAGAATCTAATTATACGATATTTATAACATAAATATAATATTTTGCTCATTCCGTGCATTCCGGCAAATTCAGAAGAACCGAGACGATGGACGCCGGAGTTTCGAGTTAAAATTTTGTATTTATTGTAAACATTAAAAGAAATCTCGGACCCCATCCAGCTCTTTTATCGATAGTTCGTGTTTAGGCTTCCAGGGCTTCCTTCGTAAGCTGACCCAACAAAAACGCTGATTGTTGTAATTTGCTTGTTGGGACCACGGACATCGGAAGATGCAGAGGCTAGAAAACTGCAGCAAAACGGCAATCGATCGCGCTATAAAGGCACGTAGCGCGAACCTAATACTTGCAGTATTGAGTGGCATCCACTGGCATCGAAGTGAGTCTTCGCAACGGTCTTGGAAAAAGAATAATCCTATACTATGGACTTAATGTGGAAATTATTTGTGCAAGTGGCCATCGCTGTGGCGATTTTGGCCTATTCTGCATCCGGCGTATGTGTACTCAATAAAAATATTGAGAACGGTTTTGTGGTAGTGAATATTTTGGTTTAAAGAAGGTCATATTGTCCACTAAGGTTCGTTCTATTAAAATAGTGGACGCGTACTGTGACACTGACTGGAGATATAAGAAGTGATTATTCTTTAACCTGCAAAGTATCTGATCTTCTTCTACTCTACGAGAGCGAGCGAAAACTGGCCGGCTGTGAGCCACACACCTCTCTCGCGCTGGGCGTCCATAGACCAACTCTACAGGCATACGTGGCCCGTGTCTGCTATGACTGGAGCAGCTTGGACCTGAAGTTCATCACCTACATGGCCAACGTGGGACCAAGTACGGATGTGCTAAAGGCGGTAAGCGGCTTTAGATTTGTAGATACTTTGTGGTGGACACATATATGTGAAACACTGGTTTCAAGCAAAAGTAAAGCTCTAGTTCAACTATACGTGTGTGTAATACTCGCATATCTTCTTTCCTCAATATATAAAGTTTTATCTTTCCTTACGATTCTCCTTAAATACTTTCTTGTTGCCAAAATATGCATAGGACAACCAGCTCGATAAAATGGAATTCGCTACGAAGGACAAACAAGTGTCGAATTTCGAGGAGTATTTCAATTTTATGAGGTAAGGAGGGTGCTTAGAATACAGTGTGCTGCACTTAGAATTCCCGGGCGTATCTGTCGTATAAAGTTCGTTATCTTTCAGTGAAGATCAATTCGCAAATAGTTATAAAGCTCTTCAGAAGAATTACACGTCTCTGGAACAATTCAATTTCGATTATGAGTCCATCGTACAGGACCGTGCCTTGGCACTTTTTTTAAAACCATATTCGAAGATGCTGAATATCATTTGGTGGCGCAACTTGCGCCTCGGTAACTGGCGTACATTCCTCAGCCTGCTGGAAGAACGCAGTGCGAGTGTAACGTAGCCATGGGTACATCAGGAAAAATCGTTATACCGAAATTGGTGAAATCTTGCCAAATGAACGAGACTCTCTCCATTTTTGCGAACGATAATATTGCAAAAATAGCTCCTGCCTACATTTGGGCGCATTTGAAGGCCATAACGCAAAATATTACTGAGGATTTTGTAGTGATTGGCTATAATTCACCGTTTGTACGATATTTTTCGCTTTTTTTGATTTACATTCACGTATAAACTGATCAAATTTCACTCCCTTCTGCAGTATTTGCCAGAGGACTCCACCGTTTTGTGTCACGATATCTGCGATGAGATCGATTGGTTGAGCCGATTCGGCAAGATGCGTTTAATGCCTGCCATGGGTTTCATTATCTGTTGCCGTCCTGACGATGTGGCTCACAAGTTGGAAAACTTCGCTTGGATGAAATGAAACAATTATTCTGACATCGACAACAAGGTCTACAACTGCCCCTGATAGCTATGAGGATATCAATAAGTTGTGGATGAATTTCTATAATTAAGCAATTATCGAAAACAATTATGTAATCAACACTAATTATGCCATTTTAAATACACACATATATCAGGTGGCAATGAATATATAACTGACATATTAACACAGAAATGACAATTTCCTTGGGCAACTAATTGGAAAAAGTCGCAGAGAGGGGCAAAATATTTCCTAATAAAGGACATTGAATGAAGAAAAAAGGTTAAAATTAAAAGGTATTTTAAAGAATCAAACAAAACCTCACGAAAAAATAATTCATTACTTACAATATTTCATTTATCAACAGTTAGTTATTTAGGAGTCATCAATAGTCTTGAAAAAATTTTCATTATACCGAGCATTCGTTCAGTTGAGTATTCGTTATGTCGGGAATTCGTTATATCGAGCATCATTTATATTCCGAGCAATCATTATAACGTGTATTCGTTGTATCGACTAATCGTTATGCTCGTTTAATAATCTTTCTCAAAATATATAAATAAACACAAAATTTTCCAACTGCGTGTTCTCTGCAATGTTCAATTTTAAAATTAATTTTAAAATTAGACTTTGTAATTCTCCGCCGCTTAAGTTCTTGATTTTTCTAGCGGCTGCCAAGTGTCAGGATGGCCGAGCGGTCTAAGGCGCCAGACTCAAGTGTCAAAACTTGCTTGCATCATCGAAAGCGAGCTGCATATGGAGCGTTCTGGTCCTCTCTGAGGGCGTGGGTTCGAATCCCACTTCTGACAAAAACTTTTTTTCTACTTTATAAAGCATGGAATTTAAAATTTTTATTTTAATTTTAAATTTATAAATTTCCTCACACAGTTATGATTTTTTTTAATTTACTTTAAAAATTAAGTTCAACGTCCCTGCATTGGCTTTAAAATACTCTGCGCATCCTTGCTTTTATCCTTGATACAGTTGCAAATCCTCAATTAGTTTTCTCACATTTGTTTGCTTTGGCAGCAACGTTGAGTGTGCATGCAGCGGGATGTCACATCCTGAGAGTTACTTAAAATTGTTTCATTAGCAAACACTTCTACTTCAGAAAAAAAATAGAAAAAATACAGATCTTCACTGTTATCGAAGGACAAAAGTTTTTACACGTCAGCTGCATTTCATCAGCCTTCACGAAAGTCTACAAAAAGGTTTCTGGTGTTCATCGGTTGCATTGAAAACCAGGTCATGACTCTGCATCTCATCCTTCTTTCAACAGTTCATGGACGTGCGCTGGGGAGGAGTCAGGGAGGTAGACCCCCGTGTCCCTTTAATAAAAAACTATTAACGAAAAATTCATGCAATATTTCTTAAACAGGTTCTACCGAGATTTGAACTCGGATCGCTGGATTCAAAGTCCAGAGTGCTAACCATTACACCATAGAACCGGTTTGACTCAGATTCTCAGAATTCGCTTTAAAAGCACAGAGAAAAATAAATTTCGAAAAATTAAAATAAAAAGATCTTAAATATCGGAAAATAATATTTAAAAACTTTGTAACTCTTGGATATATAAAAAAAAAAGATCCGTTTAAACTAAATTTTCAATTTGCAATCTAAAATCAATTTTAAGACTTGCTAAAAATCTACTAAAATTTAATTAACTAAATTTTAGATTGTTTTTTATATAAATAATATAATATAAAACTTTAATAATTTAAACTTTAAAATGAATTTAGTATATTTTAAATTTTTTATTCAAGTTTACTCAACCAAAATATCACAGTAACTAAAAAGTTGTTACCTGACTTAAACGGTTGGAAAACCAAATATTAGTTATCATAACTAACTTCATCGTTGAAATGGATAAACAAATAATTTCACTTTATAATCTGCATGAACCAAAGTTAATACGAAATTCTCATTTATCATAGACACGAACCACATTGTATTGTAATTTAGCAAAGATGTAAACCAAAGTTTTTGTTCCTAAACCAAGGCAAATAAAAAATTTCAACGAAATAATTACCACAAAATTCGTTTTTTATCAAAAACGTTAAATTAATAGAAATTTTCAGAAAACAGCAACTTTCAGAGTTTATATAATCTTGGAAATTGAAAGTAAGTTGAAATTGAGCTCTTTAAAGGTTTTAAAGCAGTTAAAAACATGTCAAAATTTCTGTCACATGACAATTAAGCAGAAAGCATTTATTAGCGATTTATAATTTTCAGATTAAAAGTTTCGAAAAGTCAAGAGCGAAAGTTGAAAAAAGAAAAACCATAAAGTTTGCGCTTCGTTGCAACGAACTCGTAAAATTCCTTGTTGATAATCATCATCAAGTGGAAAAATTATGTTAATTAAAGTCACACCAGCAGACAAGACAAGACTTTCGGCAGCGTCTCTGCTTGTGACGGGATTTGGTTTGTGAGCAAAACTATTTCAGTGGGATTTTTATAGTTTTGTTTTCATGCTGATTTGCGATTTTATTTCGATTTTTTTGCGATTTTATTTCCATCCTACTCGAGTGGCAGGAGTTTTATTAAATTTAAACTTCCTCTTATCTTTGTTGTAATTTCTGGTTCCGCTTTTCTTTATTTTCCTCAACATTTTCTTCTCCAAATTTACTTTTCTTTTATTTGTTGCAATTTAAGGATCATCTGGTTAAACAGAAGCATAGAAAAGTAAAAACAAACACAACAATTAAAAGAGTTTCGCTGCAGCTTTTGTGTGAAAGTAATTTTCACAGAACTCGCAGCACTTCACTATATTTTTTGCAGAACTCTCTCATGCGCGACGGCATCTCCACCTCCACAGCGCCTCCTGTTCAGGTGGGGAAGAAATCCCACCCACTTTGCAGTCTGAAATGGTGTCAAATAGCCTTGCGTGGTTACGCCCCTCGAAGTCCTTATCCTGCTGTCCTTCCGCCGTTTTAATAGGTTAATCGCAGTTTAGATTGACATTTCATTTGCATTTCTATCGCAGTGTTTTCACTGCTTTTAGTTACCGAGGTTGAAATTACTGCTAGAGTAACTCGAACCTCGCCTGGCTTTGTGCCAAAGTAATGTCAGAGAGGCCATTTTTTTTGTTAAATCAACTCGCTCAATCGCTGCAAAGAGAAGAAAAATCATAGAGTAGAAATATTTCAATTATTTGAGAATTTAAACATCGAATGCAAAATATTCATAACTTGAGTGCAAATACTCAAATTTAGAGAATAACTGTAATTATTTTCAAATATATATCGAAATTCGAAATTCTATTTCTCGAAATTCTTTTTATACATGAATTTTTGTACTTTTTATACATGAATCCGCAAAATGCAGACAAAATTTAGAAAAAGACTTAATAAATTCAGCCGGAATCACGTGTTAACGCAGGCAGGATTGTTCCGGTCTTATATGAGCCATTAAAATTTCATTTCATTTTATTAGCTCTCAGCCAGCTTTTCCAACAGCAGCAGCTGCTTAATTGCCACCAGCATCTTCCTGATTAATTGTCTCAATTTTAGCACTCGCCGTGGTAGGCAGGCAGCATTATTTTCTCCTTTTATTTCTTGCCTTCTTCTTTGCCGGCATTTTTGTTGCACAAATCGTTTTGTTTCTGTTGCCACACCAGAAATTCTACGTCGTTTTTCAGCACACATAAATTCGATTCGTAGCACATCAAATGAAATTCCTGTCGTCTGTTATTTCTCTGAAGAAACGTTTAAACGAAGACTATTTCAACTTTTCTATTAATATTCTCTGATTTAAGTTCAGTTTAACTGAAGTGTAGTGGGGACGACGATACGTTTCGATGCAGCAGACGGAAGGGGAGAAATTGCTGGCTTTAGTTTGCCACATGCTGACTGACAGACGCTGCTTGTCGATGACGCCCCGCAAGTGACTGACAGTGTGACTGAAACAAATCAACAGTTTTAATTACGCCGAATTTAAGTTTAATGAGTCTGTTCTACACTTTGTTGCATATTTGAAGCCACTTCTGTCGCGCAGGGATCTCAAGTATTACTGTGCGGATAGCTGTGGTGAAAGCGTTTCATCTGTGGGAAGGATGAACGAAGGACGCTTCTTGCACACTCGAATAATGAAATATTGTAGAAGTACACGCCTTCCCTATTTTAGTCAAGAGTTTAGCAACATGTTGCTGATATAATGTTTTTATATATAATGTTTTTATAAAATATCATAAACGCTATAAGATATTAAAACGTAATTTTATCAGGAAGTATCTGGAGTCATTACCACAATGGTTGCAAAAGCCGGTTCGCTATCGAAAAATTGGTATTGTCTACTGGCGAAAATATTATTTTTTTTAACTACTCGGATGTAGAGTATTTAGATTTCGGTCTGGTCAAAAATAAGACTTTTATTTGTTTAAATAACAAAGAGTTGTAGTCAGCAACTCTTTCAAATTGGTGACCATGAAGAACGAGTTGGACTCAAGATGTGTGGTGTTGTTGTTGCACAAAACTCTACAGCATAAGGAGTGAATTTTTACACATTATCACTAATTAAATTACTTGGAAGGATCTGATGATTGTGCGTCTATTTCGAACATATTTCTGCGGTAAAAATATACAAGATTCGAATGTTTGAACTCCAAAAGGTCGAAAGTGGGTATTTCTACGAAAATTTGTATTGTTAATTGAATCGAAAGAATTTATACTATTTGAATAAGTATTCAGTTTTTAACTTTTGCAACAACGTAATGATCCCGTTTCATACATAAGGACACAATGCATTTTCCTAAAGGTGAAAAAGGACGAGTCGATTGGCAAAATCTAAACAGAAATTTCGACTCGGTTCACTTGAAACAATCCACAAAAAGCAGCGCACTGAATAATCAAAATAATCTCTGCTGAAATTCGCTCTGTTCCCCAACAACAAACCCTTGTGAGACCTCAACAACAAACTCTTGTTATTGCCGGTAGAAATAGGAAAACTTGGAAGAATTACACCCCAAACACATATAAAACTCATTTCGATAGTAATCAATCCTTCATCAGTGAGTGAATTAAGGACACCGACAAACCTTACGATTCCCGAGATCAATTGAAATTGTTGTTTCTTCATTCTTATGATTTCATATTTATAACACGTACAGATATATATTCTTGCACCAAAATAACGTACGCATGCCTCCAAACTTGGATCATGCTGAAAATATAATGACCAAATGATCAACTGTAAGAACATTCAGCTCTCCGGATTAATTCTGTATTTATTTTATTATTTCATAGTTTAAGAAATTCAAGCGATTCCATTAATATAGCGATGAATAAAATTATTGCATACAAATATCAAATTTAGTAGTAATATTCTTTTCACCATATGAATATTCTCGTCAATTCCTTTGTGTACTCATTCCTCTCACGTAGTTTTTGTAGCTCTAGTTTGTTCTCTTCTACGCGATTCCTTCCTGTGTCATCTTTAGGAAAAACGTCTAGTATCTGCAATGATTTCAAAATAGTTTGAATACCTCACTAGTTTGTAAGTATCTTTTATAACTGACGTGTATAAGAATGTCGATTAGTGGTTTCTCCCAAAACTCCTCCCGCCGGCGTCTAATTTCACGAAGATATAAAAATTCAATGATAGTCTTTGGCAATCCAGTACCCCAACCTAGATAAGTTCCAAAGTACATGCGCTCCAATAGAAGCAATGATTTCTGTAAGTTTGTATTTAACCTCTTGAGGTAGTCAAGTTTCAAGGAAGAGTCGTCACGGAAAATGTACGGAATGTCACCTTCTATAAAGGGAAACACATATTTTTCTGAGCTATAGCATTCACATTTAGAAATTTGTATTAGTGGTGTAATAGCAACCCATATATAAATATTATTAAATAAAATTTTTATAAGAAAGTCGCGTTCCAGAATTTCTCTACAGTCTTCGATTTTGATATTGTCAACCTGTCGGATATTTCGTAAAATGGATTCTCTAATCAACTTAATTAGATTCATGTTGTTAACGTAGTATCCAGTTTTGTAAGGTTCCACAAATTGAGAATAATTAATCCAACCTTCGGCAGTTGAGCGCAAGAGAATATTGGGGGAATCCGAACTCTGTTCAACTTCGATTGGAAACGGCATCTCTAAAATGATCTGCATTTCGAAAAGTTCCGCTCGAGCAATATAAGTTGCAAAGGGGAACCCTGTGGGACCGAAAGGGCGCATAAATGGAATGTTGGATGAAAGGAGTCCCTTTTATAATACCTGAATATTTAATACCACGAAAGCAGAGCTCCAAAAAGTTACCCTTCCTTAGCGCCTCTCCAAGGACTTCACACACTGCTGCCATTTTCTTGTCGATTTCAAGCGTGTCCTCAAAAGGCTTCTCATTTAATTTCAATTTTGCGTAGATATCATGTAACTGGTTTTCACATGCCATCTGGGACGACATCTCACTTTTCACTGAAATCCCTTCACTCATTATTTTCAAGTCGAATTATAGGAATGATCAGTGCAGTTGGATCGAGATTTATTAAATGCGGTGATCACTTTACCACTTCAGAGATGGACACCCAAATTGGTTATTTCGCGAACATTGCGATAGTGGAAAGTGCCAACAACTCTGTTATTTCTACATAAATTTAATATTTTGATAAAATACTTCAAATCCTATTTGTAAGTTCATTTTCATATCTTCTCCTGTGTACTAAGAAGAATATTAAATCGTCTTTTCCATAGTAATTTCATTAATTTCCCAAAAATAAAAGGAATTTCTTTGCTAACTCAAGAAATAAAAATGTATTATTTTAAAAGAGATACTAAAAGGGAAATACAAATAACAAATTTAATAACACTTTTGTCCATCACTTTCGTAAGGATAGCGGATTAAACGTCATTTAGAAGTATTGTACTAAATTTTAGGGGAAGTCCAGCGCAAGACTGGAAATTCTTTTTTCGCTTTCAGAGTGTTAGTGAAATTCAGGCTGAAGTGTGTCAATGACACAAACAAACTGCATGCAATTTTGACAACTTGAGAAAATTGTTTACAAAATTGGAAACTTTTTTTGAGAGATGATTGCAACTCTTGTTCTTCTTCACCGCACTAGCCCGGAAACACAATTTTTAAAATACGCAAAGAAGACAAGGAGATAGGTTTTAAACCAACTTATGCTTCTAGAAATGCACAAGAAATCTTTTCCAAGTCATGTAGCTGCATTATATCATATATTTTGCGAAGGAAACCAAGTAAAATTCCATAAAATTTGCTCGATTCGCAAATATAATCAGCTGTTTTTACCTACCACACGTACTTTTGGTCGTAAGAGATGCCAACATCTTTTACTTTTGATTGTGGTGTAAATTTCCACACCACCTCAAAGATGGTGTGGAAATGCACCAGAAGCTTGGTAATTTATTGAGGTTTTTTGAGCTTTGACTAATTCTTGAAATAACTAGGAAGTAACTTAAAAATCATTGTGTAACAATTGTTTAAAAAAATTCGTTTTTCTTTTACAAATTACAAAAACAAGCAAGTTTACATTACACTTTAATATTTCCAAACATTTAAGAAATCATCAAAACCGCAGAGGCTCTTATATGCAATGAAGTTTTTCTATTAATGCTTACCTAAAAATCCATGCAAGTAATATTTAATAATTGTGTCTCGTTGGTATCCCTGTCATGAACTCACCCCATGATCTTGTGACGGTGTGGTAACAAGTCTTTGGTACTGAAAACAATTTCAACGTTGGATCAGAGACAACTTTGCGTTGGATGTTGTATGGGATTTGTTAAAAAGTATGAAACTTTACATACAATAAATTTTATATTTTATTGACGAAATGAAATATTTGTTCAATTTGTTTTTTTTTATGTTAAATTCCTTCTTAAATAAAATAAAAATAGATTACGATTAAAAAGTATTATTTTAAATTCCGCTATTTTGCCATTTTAATTCACTTGTTTTACTTCGTTTTACTTATTCACTTATCGAAATTCATTAACTGACTATTAAAATGATCGGTTACATGCGGTTGTTAAAAAAGTCTTTTTATTACTTTCGTTAATATGATCCACTTTAATTGCAAGAATGCAGTTCGTCACTGATTTGGGTTTAAACTGCGACGTCGTTTTTAATTTTCTTAAACGTTCATGACGAATACGTCTTAATTGAGTTTAATTTAATTAACACATTTAGCGAATTAATTAAATGTGAGGCGAACACATGAGAGATGCGACGATAATGGAGAGCAGAAGAAAAGCTAAACTTCAGCATTCTAGCTCGTTCATTTAATTCATTTAGCTCACAAGTACCCGTAATTCGTGTATTTCAACAGTTTCTTAAGTTTATTTAGTTTCTAAGTTCACTTCGTTAATTTATAAATTAGATATTTTGACATTTTAGTTCATTTAGTTCACAAGTTCCCTTAGTTCATGTATTTCACTAGATCGTTAAGTTCATTTGGTTTTTAAGTTCTCTTAGTTTGTTAAGCTCACGTAGTTCACTAATTTTTGTAGTTTATTCAGTTCATTGTACATACAGTTCATAATTCTTTCTAGTTCATGTAGTTCACAAACTCTCATTGTTCATTAGTTCACATAATGGCAACAACTGAATGCGATTGAACTAATAAACTGTAAGAGCGAGTGAATAATTTAAACTGTTTGAGTGTAGCAAGCAACGAGAAGAAGCGTGAATTACTGAACTAAAAGATCCATTGAGCTAATAACTACTAAGAACTAGTTCACACTATTAAAGTTTGGAAGTTTAATTTTAGAACTAGTTCGTTCACCAACGATACAACCAGATTGAAAAAGAAAGTTAAAATAGCAGAGAAAAGTTAAAGAAATAGGAAAAGGATTTCAGAACACGAGTGAAAAATAAGCTTTCTGCATTAATAAAATTCAAAATTGACCAGCAAATTGTAATTTTATCTTAAAAAGATAAAAATATTTCGAATAAAACTAAAAATGGCAATTCAAGCGATACAAATGCGTGCAAAGACGAACCGACGCGGCGGCCTCTTGAAAGCAGCTGCTGACGAGTCATTCAGATGCACATCAACACTTTTAATTGATCGTTAAATCGATCATTCGTGCTGATTCTGCATGCGGGATTCGATTGTTTGCATTATTGTGAAAGTATTTTCATTGCGTTCTTCCAGGCAACAAAAAAAAAAAAAAAAAAAAAAGAAAATATATCGCGATATATGAACTTTCAGTATGGTCTTCCAAGGCAAAAAATTGTGGTAAAGATAAACACGGTTGAAGGTCACATTTGATTGATATTCATTCCCTGTTCTTCATTCTCTGATCTTTAAAGTTTCATCGATTAACAGCTGAAGCTTCACACTTTCTTCCCCAAGCATTGACATGTTTATTCCTGTACGAAGTGAAGGCTTAAAACGCTACTAAAACATTTCATTATTAATAGAAAGATAGGAAAAGAAAAGAAAAGAAATGAAAATGAAGCCAATGAAGAAAATCAATGAAAAGAAACCCAATTATTGGGGATCCAAACTTTTGAAAGGCATTTGAAAGACATGAATGACAACCAAGTAATTGATTGTGAACACATTTTCTGAACATCCAAATCGAATCTAAATAAATATTTGCAACACAAACACCAAACACAGAAGTTCGCAAGAACCATGAAAAGTCCATTAAAACTCCTGACAAAACTAAATAAAACACACGGGTCACTTGACAATCACAAACAGACTGAAAGCGAAACTTTTTCCCACGATTATCCATCTCGGCTTGAAACCGACAGCTGAATCCACTGAAGTTGAGGTGGAAAATCGGCTTGATAACAACATAAAAGCAACACCAGCCGATCTATAAAATAAAAAGTCGCTTCAAAAGCCAAGCAAACAACAACGAAATCGGCGTTGAGAAAGTTTTTCACGGATATTTGCTTGGAAAACCAATAAAAATCGGCAGCTATCGAGAAGAGAGAAGGAAGCGAAAAAAGGTTGTCACAAGAAATAAACCAGAGCGTTGTTTTGACTACAAATAGACATAAAAAAGAAAACCAGAACGACATCCTGTAGACACTCAAATAAACTTTGCTTTTTCTTGCTCTTTTGTCATTTTATTACTTGTTTATTTAAATTTCTCTCCCAAAAAACGAGGAATTTTTATTTTTATTCAATGAATCTCATGGTCTTCGCGTTTACATTTGGAATTTAATTCAAGCGCAGATTAAGAAATAAGATTTAATTTCAACAACAGCTGTTTAAAAACATTTTCAAATTAAATAGAGAATAAAAATTTAGTGGTTGAGTAAACGAGAATTTCACTGTTGCCAGAGTTAAGTTAATAAAAATAAAGAAAATACCTAAACAAATTTGTTCGCTGAATGCGTGGAATTAAAGTTCTCTTGCATTTCGAATAGACGAGCTTTTCTATTGATCAAAACAACAACAACAACGGCAACGGCAACAACAACACCAAAGTCAACAACAAAAATTACAACAACAAAAATAACAACAACAAGACCAACAACAACAACAAGTGCAGCAGAAAGAAGAATAAGAAGTACAACCACAACAATAACGACGGCAACGACAGCGACGAGAACAACAACAACAACATTGGGATATTCATGCTCGAATTGAAGACGACTTGTTTGCAAACCGCGAAACCAACCCGGAATACTAAGGAAAATTTTAATCCTCGGCACTACTGGAGTGAAACCGTGGATAGACGAAGTGAATCAGGCGAAGCGGAACAGAAAATACTCTACTCTGTCTGAGAGAGGGATTAAAATTTAGGTTACTGATACTGGAAACTTGTGCGCGAAGTTGGAAAAGTTGTTGAATCAGTTGTTTTGCTTTAAAATAAGATTAGGAAAGTTGGAGTTTTAAGTGTGGATGCTGAAGTGTTACTTTCGTTATTGAATAAAGTTGTGAGAGGGGTTGAAATTGTTGCGATAAAGGGAGAGAGATAGAGAGAGGAGAGAGAGAGAGAGGAGAGAGAAAGATAGGAGAGAGAGAAAGTAGAGAGAAAGATAGGAGAGAGAGGGAAGAGAGAGAAAAAGAGGGAGAGAGAAAGATATTTGACCGTAAATAAGAAAAAAATTATATTGTAGAAAA
The DNA here is from genome assembly GCA_922984085.1 of Sicus ferrugineus. NCBI lineage: Eukaryota > Metazoa > Arthropoda > Insecta > Diptera > Conopidae > Sicus > Sicus ferrugineus. Next base: position 5,283,500 of record OV277349.1, on the reverse strand, counting down.
TTCTATTATTTCCGAAAAGACACACAATTTTATAAGAACGATAACTTCACGGAAACTTTTTGTCAGCAATATTTCGACAGCAATATTTATGGCATTCCGCCGAGATTGTGATCTTCGAGTGGCAGTCCCAACAATTCAAAATAAATCATGTCAAAAATGTGGATTTCCAACTTCTAACGAATTATAAATCAATGAAGTTTCCCTGTCAAAACAGAGTGACCAACATTTCTGTCACGTAGCGTGTAAACAAGACATGCCAACTTTGTCTGTCTGCTCTCTGTGACAGCCAAAACTAACGGATGTTCTAACCGCGAAAAAGAGAGGAAAGGGAACTGAAATGTCGAAACTTCACCGAGAAACTTTATTCAAACAACTTGAATTCAATGCGTTATTCGAAAAAGGAAAAACAACCGAAATTTCAAAGTGCTGCCGGGCGAAGATGATGAAGAAGGAGACGAAGACGAGTAGACGTCACCGAAGCTAGACATCGAGACGCGACAACATCTACGAAAGTGCAAAATTTGTAACACGAACGAAGTGCGATGAGAACGAAATCGAGCAGCGTACAATTAAATGAGTATTCGTCTCGTAGCTGTCATTGGAAGCTTGAATTTTGGCAAAAGCTGGAGAAGATTACTGTCAGGTTGAGGGAGTTGGACAACGAGAGCGAAGGGCGGAGGAGGAGGTAGAGAAAGAGGGAGAGGAAGAGTGTGTGGAAACAGTGGAAATAATTGAAGAGTGGATCAGCTGGAGAGGATGGCAGACGATGTTTGTCACAAATTACGGTTGGTTCTTGCATTTTTTGAGGGTTTCTTGCTGTTCTCTACATTCAGATACGACTTTCAACACGTTCCGACAATCAAATGCGAATTCAAATTCTCTCCGGCAACGAAAAGAGACAACGAAATCAACTGAAAGACGTGAAATAACAAAATACACTGGAATTCATTCACTTCTTTTTTTCACTTTTTTTCCTCTTTCTCTTTTTTCTTTTATTTTTATTGCGTTGCAATAATTAGAAAACGTGGCAACACTGACAATTATGAATCCCTTCTGGCTTCTGTCTGAGCACGGAAATGCAATCAATGTGAGGTTGCAGCTGTTAAATGTTGTTTGCGTTTTTTTAAGAGTTTTAAGTGCTCACGATTTTTTTAAAAAAGGAAGAAAACGCGAATTGATTAGAAAATTCAGCTGAAAAGCTTTTCTTTAATTTTAACAAAACTTCTATATATTTACAAAGAAAATGTTATTAAATTCTTGATATTGCAGACTAATTTAATTTAAATTACAGATTAAATCCACTTCACTTCCACTTTCATTCCTCGCACCGAAAAACTCAAGGATTAAATCTCAGCTGGGTTGTAAATTCAAAAAAGTCGAAGCAGCAGTGGCAAAACCACGCGAGTAAATTTCAGGATTAACTTTCGCTAGCCAAATGATATCAATTACAACAACTCCTGTCTGTCGGACTGAATAACATTTCAGTTAAAGTCGACTTAATTATTTCAGTCGCTTACAAAATGACAGCAAGCAAAACAAACGCCACGATAACAGTGACAGCCCAGCCAACAACAACAACGACAACACCAAGCACAACAACACCAAGCACAACAACAGCGAGTAAAAAAGAAACTGAAACCGAGATAATGAACGACGCACATGAAGACAGCAATAAAATTTCGCAAGCCAAAAAGCCAGAAGAATTATATCGGATGCTATAGAAGCCACTGCAGTTGAAAATGCGACACTGCTACACACACATATTCACACACACAAACACATGCGGTCACATGCACACACACACGCAGCATGCATGAGCCAAAGATGTGGGATTTTTTACAGTGAAATTGAAATGCATTCGTGCAAATGTAAGTGAATTAAAGTTTGACTTTATCCTGGATTATGCGTCACAACAACAGCCAGCAAGGATCGCCATACGCGTTCATAAATTACTCGTCTTTCGTGGTTTTAAAATACTGAAAACCTCATAAAATCAAACCTCTACACCATAAAATACAGAAAACCTCATAAAATCAAACCTCTCAAAAAGACGATCCTGATGCGTGAAGATTTGAACTTCCCCAACTGTCATTTGGACGCAGACAACAACCCTTCAAAGCAGATTTAAATGATAAGGTCACCAGTTGTTTTTACTTTGATTATCATATCAGACTGCTTTCCACTATACGACATAGCCAATCTCTCCAGCAATCCCTCCAAAAACAGACGACTCCTCTCAATTGCGCCCAATGAAGACAGACAAGAGCTCACTTAAAAACTAACTAAAGGTCCAGAAAAAGGAAAAAATTCAAATTCAGGGCTCCATGTGGTCTGTTTTGGTAGGAGTTTCTAGATTAGTTAACATTATAATGCCAAAAATAATATGTATGGGATGGTATTTTCTTAGAGTCACATTTTAGCTTACATGTGACATAACAAATAACGAAACTCCCTTAAATGATGACGATACTCCGAATAGTAAAAACCACCGAAATATTTTAAGCAACAAGAAAAGTTATAAAATACCAAAAGAAAGAAGAAAACCGAAAAGGATTAAGGTGAAGGATTAAGGTGAAGGGTTAAGGTGAAGGGTTAAGGTTACAATAATCCCAGGCAATAAGAACACATTTACAAAAAACACAAATAATAAAATCCTAATAAAATATCTCGTTTCCTTTTTTTATTTCCCTCTCGGGATATCATTTCACGAAGCCGCAAGAAAATCACACTGTGCACGAATGGTTATTATAATACTACAATAAAAAATAATTCATGAGCTCTACACACTTTACTTCCAGACCATTCTTAATGCGTTAGCAAACACATTCCGGAACATTTACCCGGCGAACCTGTGTAGTTAAGGGTGGCAGTAAAGGGTAGAGGAAAAGTGTGGATCAAATATTTTTGCTTATTTTAGACAGGATTTGGCAGTCACTGACCTTAAGAAATGGCACACACACACACAGGAATGTCTAGAAAAGGCCTACATAAAGCAGGAGGACAAGAAAATGCAAAAGTAAAGTGAAAATCGCCGCCTTAATGCGACATAGAAAGTTATTTTAACTTTAACTTTTTATGGAAAGTCCTTAATGAAGTTGTTGCTTTAAAACTTCTAATAAAATTTAATTCTCTTGTTGTTTAGGCATTTATATCATCTACTCGAAGGGAAGTGCAATTACTACGACCTCTAGAAGGTCAGTACAGGCCTATGGATTCTTGTCGTTCTTGTCGATCTCTTGTCGTTCTTGTCGATCTCTTGTCGTTCTTGTCGATCTCTTGTCGTTCTTGTCGATCTCTAGTCGTCATTAAGTCAAATGTCATTGAATTCGTTAATTATTAAATTAAAACCATTAATCGCGTGGAATATATTAGCAGTTTCTTATAAATTCACCGTGATATAACGAAAATATATCCAACAAAAACACGGTTCACTGATATCTCGAATCACATTTCGTATTACCTTTTTTACCTAAAAATAATATAATGAAAAGTTCTTTTCGTCATGGCAATCATTTCCCCATTTTCTCCTCATTCCCAGACTTTTGCTATGTCATTGACATTTTTTTTCTCTATGTCTCCTGGTTGCTGCTATTTTTGTTTTGTTCTATTTTTTGCCATATTAAGATTAACTTTTATTGCCAGCGATGCCAACGTTTTGTTATTTCCTTTGTTTCTCGATTTATGTTGGCGATTTATTTGCGGTGTGCGTAACAGCATTTGCAAGAGATGGGAATTGGAATTAATTGAAATGTAACAAGAGGGTCGCGTAATAAATGCACGCTTACGCACTACAGACAGCAGGAAAGGCTGATGCATTGCCTAAAAATAGAATATATTAGCAGAATTAACAAATTGGCGATTAGCTGTTGGCTAATTGAAGTAATTTTACGAGTGTTTTAAGGGCCTCCGTTCACATTAACGAATACACGGGGTGTTTGTGCTTGTATTTTGTATGGAACTTTATAAAAATCCTTCTGTTCTTCTTTGGCAATCGAAATGTTTGCCATGACTTTCTTATATCGGAAAGTTCCTCCTAAAACTTCAAAGCATTTCGATTGGCAATCCCAGTGAATGGAAATCTTTAAGCTTTCAATTTACCACTGTTATGAAGAACCTATTTTAAGAACTTTCTAATATAATAATATAAACGAGAGATTGCAGCTTTGTTATCGCTGAAATGACACTTTGAATTTGTTATCGCTGAAATGACACTTTTATTGGCATCCCTTAATCATGGAAACATCTTGATTTCTGGTTTATTTATTATCATATAATAAAAAAACGCATAATTCTGAAAGTTTCGTCATTCTGTCCTCGTTTAATTTCACTACCAGTCAGTAATTTCATAACTCGATGACGACTGTGTTTCACTTTAATGGATGATTTTAATTATCGCAAAGAAATTCGTCCATATTTTTAGTACAACATTAAAATAACGATAGAATTCGTCATTGTAATTTTTATTGCTCGTAGTAATTTTTTCCTGTTTTTCCTTTTTTCGAAGAAAAAAAAGTCAATCGCTCTAAATCAAAATTAATGGCGGAAATATTAAGACTTTTCAAACTTCAGTGCTTTCAGTAAAAGACGATTTTCTGGCTTCATTTCGAATGATTAATTTTTATGGAAAGAAACAATTTTTAGAAAATTCTTTCTAGTAAATTAAAAAAAAAAAAAAAGGCGAACTTAAATTACCCTTCCGAAAATAACTAAGCTGAATTTTCAAACTTCTGCAATAAAAATTCAGCAAATTGAGGGAAGGAAATCCTTGCTTCGGCCGCGATCATTAAATTCATTAATTCCATCTGCCTTCGCTCTCCCACTTCTGGGTTTCATTGATTGAAATCCCATGCGGGTGGAAACTTCAGCAGTGACTTCAGTTAATGATATTTTTAGCATTGAATTAATTAATCATGTTCGCGGCGATAAATTAGCTGCTTGAAAGTTAAGAAAATTAATCAAAGCAACAGTTTAGACGCGGAGAGTTGAAACATCTTATTTAAAATAATATTTCATTCACTTATTCAGCATAACGAATACGAAAATGCCAACTAAAATAGAATTTCTTGAATGAACAAAGCGAAGATATTTTATTTTCAAGGTGTGCAAAACTATGAAGGACGGCCGCGATGCGGATACTTCAACGTGATCCCTGCTTTCAACATCAGCTATAATTTCAGCCAGCGTAAGTTTCATGCAGCCACTTTAATGAATTGAGTTTAAACTGAGAAATATTATAAAAACTTCAGTGTAAACTTAAACCAGAAGAAGAGATGTGAGGAAAAATAAATGAGAAAAAATTAGAAGAGCTGCAGAGAACGCGAGCCGTTTCGCTCTCCCCCCACACTGATAATAACTGTTGACACAATTTTATGACATTCGGCCAGAAGCCGAACTCGAAGTCACTTCGCCCGTATTATTGCTGGTTGCGCGCCAGTTATTGTTAGCTGGCTGGATGTTTATTTGAAGCGAGTGCAGCAGCGCCAGCTTTTAATTTGTTGACAGAAGCACGAAGGCACGTTCAGACTGCAAGGACTTCTGCACCCAAGGACGACTAAAACAGAAAGAATACACTGAGAGAGAGGTAAACACTGAAAAGTGGAGAGCGAAATGAAAAAACACAAAATTAAAAAAGCGACAGAAGCGAAGCAAAACAAGTGACTAAATTAAATTGTTAAATCTTTAGTTTCTTAAGAAATAAAATGTATTCACAAATAAATGAATATTAAAGGAAAGTGTTTTTTTTTTCTTTAATATTTTTTTTTAAAGGAAATTTTTTTTAAAGAAAATTTAAAGTTGTTTTAAGGAAAGGAAAAAAACTTTGTTGCCTGGAAACTTTAACTTCAGAAGATCCAGCAGAAGCCCAAATATTTATTGAGAGAATACGTGAGAAACAGACAAACATGTGAGGAGAAAATAAATTACAATTTCTACTTTTTTCCAGTCACAATTTTAAGTAGTTCCTTGATTGTCCTGCAGAGGCACTCATTTTCACGCACACACAAAAACACACATACACCCACACACATATTATTATGTAAGGAACACACATGTTTAAGCCAAGAGTTGACTTCCAAGTGTCCCAGTAGGAAATGTCAGGTCAGATCGGTTACCACGGCATCAGGCTTGAGTTCAACACTACCGGTCACAATGAAGTCATTAATGACACTCATAATGCGAATGCACAAGCGAGTATCTATTAACAAACACAATTAGTAAGTCAAAACTATCGCAAAGTTTCTTAAAGTTCACAGACCTCGAAAACATTGGAAGTTTGAAGTAAAAACTGCTATTTCTTTCTCAATTACATTTACTGCTTAATATTTCTGTATCGCATGACTGACAATTTGACATCCTCATGCCTTCGTTCATCACAATCATTTCATGTTAGGAGAAACAGTTCTGCGTACCACAAAAGTGACATCAATTACAGTCCGGTGATCTTGATCTCGATTCACATCTTGTCGAATCAAAGCTGTTGGGATTCCGATTCTCATCTCTACTGGAAAGCGGCGTCTCGATCTTCTTTGACTGCTTAAGTTCAGCTCGAGAAGAAGGCTGTGTCAACTTCCGATCTCATAGCGATTGAAGATTAATACGTTATCTCGATCATGGTTCTTGTCTCGACTAAAAAATGCCGTCGCATTCTCGATTTCCACCTTCACTGGAAGAGACGACGACGCCGCGACTTCAATTCTCAATTATCATTTGAAACCAAATCGAAAAGGAATGCGGAAATTCCGTTTCGTGTCGAGCGAATCACTATTCACAATCACATTGTTTGTATGTTGCTTGAATTTCCTGCTGGGGTGTCCTGCTCGAGCGATGCAACCAAGTGTCTTGTGAGCGTGAAATCAGTGCTGGGTGAGAGCGAGAGGAGAGGAAATGAGTTCAGAGAAAAACAGGGGCTACGTATGTTCGTATGTAGAGAGGGACAACTTAGCTGGACAGAGAGATTAGACGGCAGAGCGAGCAGACGTCTTCATGTCTACCTGACAAACAGGCTGATAAAAAGACGAACGGCTGGGAGAGACTGGTGAGAGCGGAGAGACTGGTGAGATGGCAGCTGGAGACAGGACAGCTGAATAGGTGGACATGTGGACGGACAATCAGCGAGCTACGTGATTCAGCAGTCTGTCGTAAAAAGTGTCGAGTGGAGAGCACGTGCTTGCAACTGATTAACAAACATCGTTTAGTTGCCGAGAGAGAAGTGGTAAAAAAAGAGAAATTCTCTAGAGATTAAAAAAGGACTTTCAGGTAATCACATTTTAAACTTTCGTCTTAATTTCCCTTGGAACGGATAGATTTTTTTTTCTTTTCTTTCTCCTATAAACTTCTTATGCAAATTAGAAAATAAATTTATTTCCATTAATTTTGGTTATTCAAAAAGTCTTCTTTATTTTCTAATATAAAATATAAATAAATCCACTTTAGTTTAGTTGAAATTTCTTAGCAACGCACGATTTTAATAGCTTTTCATTCCCCTTTTTTTTTAAATTTTCCATTCTTTAGTCAAACTTCTTCCTGTTTTACACCTCATAAACTCTCAACTTCTTACATCTCCCCCCCCCCCCACTTCACGGCTTTTCTCTTTCTTTATCTCTTTTCTTCATCTTTCGCTTTCACATATGCGGCGAAAATATTTCGCAACCCTTCTTGCAACACATCATTAATTTTAATTAATGAGGGACGAGTGCTGCAAAAATCGGCGCATTTCGTCATTAACAGCTGTGGAAAATATTTGTCGTCACCTAGCAAAAGAAACGAGAAGTTTTCATTTTCTTTTTCTTTTTTCAATATAAAAAAAAATAAAAAAATAAAAAAATAAAAAATTAAAAAAATCAGGGATTCGTCGTGGGGGAAAAAACGATTTAATAAACTGAATTTGTCAGTGAATGCTGTTGAAAAACCTTCCCGAAACGATGATAAATGAGCTGCTTGCACAAGTGAATTCCGATCGAGTGAAGAATTTTGGGCAGAAAAAAGGATTCCACTAGATTTTGCGGCACTTCGAACTTTCAACCGGATTGAGGACGAAACTCAACGGCAATCATAAATCATGAGAATTTCAGTAAACTGTTGAATTAAAGTTAAAATTGAGTAAGAACGCATTTAAATTTGTTAGATTTTCTGCTTCATTTCAATGTCAAGCATTAATTTTGACGATTACACACGATGTATGCGTGATTTTTTTAATTGCCAACCAGCACGAGTTTCTTGTCTTCCCGATAATCATCACAATTTCACAAGAATTCACTTTCATGATTATCATAATTTAGAGAAAACTGATTCCTTGCTTTAATTTAATTTCATTTCATTTCATTTCATTTCATTTCATTTCATTTCATTTAATTTCATTTAATTTAATTTCATTTTGTTTAATTTCATGCAGTTTTATTTGCGACCCAAATAATTCAATACAATTGTTTGAAGAAAGTCACGAAAGTCCTTCTTGGCATGAGATTCGGCATTTCCATTCCACAATCTCGGTCTCGATTACTAAGTGCTTCGCGCCATCAGTTATTTCGTTGGGCACTCGTAAATTAAATGAAAATAGAAGACAGGATATCCATTAAATTGTGATGCGAGTGTCTATAATTTCAGAAGAAACTTCTTGTTGAACGTTGAAGGACGAGAAACGATTCATCATGAAACGTTGAAGCGCGTTGAAGCGCGTTGAAGCGCGTTAACTCGAGAATCTCCTCACACGCGTCTATTTTTGTTATTGTGTTTTAATGCACTGCAATGTTAGGGGGTTCTTGTTGTTGTTGTTGTTGTTGTTGTTGTTTTAGTCGTTCGTAAGGATATCAAAGTGTCGATTGTTGCTAAACGAAATGAGGTCGGCGACTAAAATACGCGAACGTGTGACGCAAATTCGCGTTACTTGAACATTTTTCTGAAGAGCCAACGATGGCTGACAATTATGATTATGACAAAACAATCACAATAACAACGAAGGCAATCGCAATAACAACGAAGGCAATCACAATAACAACGAAGGCAACAACAACAACAGTGACAAACAAGCACCGCAACGTCAACTTCAAACGCGAGAACAGCCAAGTTGGCTGTAATAAGCGCGATAAAACTGACACGGACGCAAAATAAGTTTAACGTGCATAATCGAGTTGACGCGATTGGTGTTGCTGTTGCTGGTGCCCCTGCTGCCCCTGCTGCGCTGCTGCTGCCGCTCCCGCTTCTTCTCCTGCTGACGCACTTCTCTCGCTGTTGATCTAATTGTTGCCAGTGCTGCCAATGCGACTGCGATTGACCTACTTTTGTAGTGATTGTTGCGTCTAATGGAGCGCCAATTAAAGGCGCTTAAAACTGTGTGTGTGTGTGTGTGTGTGTGCGTGTGTGTGTGTGTGTGTGTGCACCTTTTAAGTTTGCATTTGAGAGGATAAAATTTTAAGCTCTCCGAATATTCAAGGAAGTTTGAAGGAAAATTACAAAAAAATCCGCATATTTTTAGGAAGTACATAATTAATTTTTTTTTTAATTTAAACAAACTGGCTAAAGCGTTAATTAATCATATTAAAAACCTACTAATTTATTTTAACATAAAAATCTTATTACTAAAAAAATAAAAATTTAAAATAATAATTTTAAATAATAATTTAAAAAATAAAATAATAATTTAAAAATAGAAAAAAATTTTAATTTAAGTTGAAAAATTTTTGCTTTTCCCCGGGAAAATTGCCAAAAATGGTTAAAAACACGAAGAGAGATTTTTTTTCAAATAAATCAAACGAAAGAATTTAGAAGTAATTTTAAGAAAATTTATGCCCGCAGCCAAAAAACCAAACAAACTTGCTAATAAATCATTTAATCATAAAAGAAAAATTCTTCCTGTGATGCGTTTTTAGTGCTGCAGTTTAATTGCGCGTGTGTGTGGCGGCGAACAAATAAATATTACGGTGCTGTCAACATGTTGCTAAACATGGAAGGAAATATGCGGCGCGTCGCGTCGCGTTTCGTCGCGTCTCTTCGCGTCGCGTTGCTAGCAGTAGCGATGTAGGCAGCAACAAACTACAACAAAAACAACAACAACAACTACGTCACAACAACAACACCAACAACAACAACACTGAGAACAACAACAACAGACACGTTTTGTGCTTCTGTACTAAGATGCCGAATAATTTATTAATTCAACACACGACGACAGCAAAGAGGCGTCCGAGATGACAACGTTGAATACAACAAAAAAATATTAGGCGCCGAATATGAGTAGCAAATTGGTGTGGATTATGTTGGTGTGAGAGTCAGAGACAGAGAGGGGGACAGAAGGGGAGAGAGGGCTGTCGTGATTTGAAGAGCGTTGGAATGATGAAAAGATTAAAGACACCGAGAGAACAAGTCAAAGCAAACAAAATAACAAACTGAAACTAAACGAAAATCAATAGAATTAATTTGTGTTTTAGTAAGAAAAATAAACTCCGTGCAATTTTTGCTCCATTTCGCTCTTATTTCGCAACTCAAAGCGGTAAAAATACCTCACGTGAATCTCAGTGTTTGGAACATAAAAAGATTCACTGAATGAAAAGCATTTTCGATGAAAGAAAGCATGTGGAAAATTTACGTTTGCCTTTTTTTTAGTTTCTTTGCTCTCTTTTAGAGGTCGTAAACATTGTACGTCACATCCATAATTTATGCAGAGTGGGGGGGAGAGAGAGGGAGAGAGAGAGAGGGAGAGAGAGAGAGGGAGAGAGAGAGAGTGAGAGAGAGAATGTATGAATTTAATGCTGCATAAATTTTCCAAATTTATAATTCCCACATCTGTTTGGAAGTTTTGTAGGAAAATTTAAAGAAAATACTGAATTATGAAGTGAAGAAAAATTACTTAATATTTTCAAGTAACAAATTATATAATGAAAAATAGATGAAATTAGAAAATGTGTCCTGCCATCCTTTGAATGTTCTTCGCTTTACCTGCTGTCCGTCCTCATTTTGTGCAATTTTTTCATTCGATACATTGAAAAAAAAGGCTAAAAAAAATGCGACAACGTGAGAATGAATGCGATTGCAGTTCATTTTACTGGCTGATTTTGCTCCGTGTGTGTTTTTCTCGTTTATTTTACGGCCGGTTTAACATCGACCAACGACGATCGAGTCCCCGTGCGCCTCCGTCGCGAGCTTTGTCGCGATGAGTCTTTTAATTTGCATTTTCATTCTCGAAGTAAACCACCGACGACGCTGTAAACCAGTGACACGATTTTTAAAATGCATCCAAATACCTCGGCGGCCATGACGGGCAGTCATTGAGAATGGTAAACAACAAGCAGGACATGCGACGCACACACAAAGGATACACACACACACACGCACACACACAAGCACTTGTGTTGATATCACATCAAAGTTCCTTGCCATGAATATCCGGGACGCTGCAGTGCATTCAAACTCAACAGCAACAACAAAACCAAACGGATTTCAGTGACGACATCCTGTGATTGCTTTTCAGAAGCTCAGCGGAACGCAGAAAAAAGTAGGGAGAGAGAGGGACAGAGAGAGAGGTGAGAGAGAGAGTGGTAATGAGTAGCAAGACACGCACGCATTCATGCCGCTGTAAGTTGAACGTGGATCACGTCAGGATTTGCATTTGTTACTGTAGAGAATTCATTCAGAACGCGACAAACGTGAGCCAAATTATATTAAACGGATTTGCTACGCAACGCGCAATAATCTCAGCTGATGATAGAAAAAAAGAAGTTTAAATTAAACTCGCTAAAATAATAAGAAAAGAAAGATCACGTCAAATAGAATTCATTAAATTGAGCGGAAATTATTTAACCGCAATTATTTTCGAACTAAATTAATTCAATTGAAATTTAATTAAATTCAAATTCAATTTAAATAATTCTCTGCTTAACTAATGCAATCATTTGCATTTATTTTATATGATTTTATATTTTATATATTCTCGATTTTATATTTTATATTCTCGATTTTATATTTTACATCCTCGATTTTATATTTTATATCCTCGATTTTATATTTTATATCCTCGCCTCGTCGAAAATTTAGTAATAATTTGCGAACTATAAATTATTACAGCAGCCAAAATTATTCTCTTCAACGAATAAACAAGCAGAAGTGTCACCCACAATGTGACGGGAGGGAATCACAACTTTGCACTTGAACGCAACTCTGGCAACCTGCGGTCACTGGACGACGACTTCAGCAATTATTGGCGAAATTAACGAGGTGACAACAGGACATTCCAGAGAAAAGAGAGAGTGAGAGAGAGGGAGAGAAGGACGGAGTGGCAGCGTGTTGACAGCTGCCGACAGCTGTAAACAAAATACTGGGCTGCCAGCACAAGTGAACAAATTTTATGACGATAAAATTAAGAGTTTGTTGCTAAAATAAAAATATCGTAAATTATATAAAGAGCAAAAAGAAAAACGCGTTTTGCAACCACCAACAAAAAAATCTTAACGTTTCAAAAAAATTTAATAAATATTTGCGCGTGATAATTTTACCAAAAAATAATATAAATTAAAAACAAATAAATAGAAAAACAGAATTTAATTTTACAACACGCTGGAAAACGGAATTTTTTCGATTTCCCCGAATTTTCAAATTTATTTTATACGATGTATTAACGGGTTAATTTGGAAAGCTTTAATTTCGTTTTTACTCAGCTTTTGAAGTGATGAAAAGTTTTTAATTTTTTTCTACTTGAAATTTTCTTTTTTTGTCTTTCTTGATGGTTTTTATAAATTTTATTAATTGCTTACTTCTGCAGAACAATTAATTTGCCCGCAAGCTGGCATCGAGTGAGACAACAACAACAACAATAATAATAATAACAACAAGCAGAACGTTAACAACAAATTGGCCACCCCATTAAACATTAAAAACGAGTTGGCCACCCCGGGGCACAATCAACAATTTTATTGCCTTTCCAACTGTCAAGAATGGCAATAAACGGCCGACATTTTCTTAACCTCGATTTCATGCCTTCAACCGACTTTTAAACAAACAAATTAAAAATGCATTAAAAAGACTTTTTTGAGATAAATTTTGCCTCAGAAATTGAAGTCTTTAAATTGCGTAAATTAATGCCAAAGTAATTTATGTTTAAATTAAATTATTTTCACTTTACACTTTAAATTCAGCGATCCGAGTTGAACTTTTAAATGGTAAAAAAATCATTTCAAAATCAAAATACACGCAAATATATTCAGAATTCCATGTAGAAATCTAAAATTTGCACTTAAATTCTTAATAAGAAACAGTTTTAAAATTTATTTTTCTTTTAGATTATTAATATTAGTATTATTTTATTTTTTTTAAATTTAAATTATAAGAAACAGTATTAAAAATAATTTTTCTAAAATTTTTTTTTTAAATCTAAATAACAAGAAACAGTATTAAAATTAATTTTTCTAAAATTTATTTTTTTAAGTTTAAATAATAAGAAAAAAACTGTATTAAAATTTATTTTTCCAAAAATTATTTTTTTTAATTAAATTTATTTTTTAATTAAAATAAAAGTTCTTTTCATTTATTTTAATTAAAATGCGCAATGCTTTAATTTAATTTAGTTTTAATTAAATAATGTACGCAGATATTTTCTACTCGTCGTCCTTTATAATTTCGAAATCTTAAACTTCGCCAACTAACACTGCAAACTTTGATTTCATTACTGCCGCTCCTTACGTTATTTATGAACGAAGGCTTCAGCAACAGAAGAGACGAGTACGAGTATGTATGCCGCAACAACAACAACAACAACAACAACAGGAACAACAACACCACTCAAATGATACATCGTGACGACCATGGTTGCCAACGCCCTCTACACGCGATGTCAAAGAGGCAGTCATTTAAATCATAAAAGCTGATAAATAGCAGCGGCCAACATAAATTAAGGCTAATTAAAAGGGATTCGCAATGCAACACGCAAGAATCCGTGCAGTGTACAGAACTAGTAGACGACCAACTGAACTACTAGCTGACTAAAAACTAGTTATTAACTAATTATATAGTAGTTTTATGCATTTGTTTAGTAGTTTAACTAGCTTATTTAGCAGTTTTTCGTAATTGTTTAGTAGTTTAACTGGTTTATTTTGTAGTTCTTGATATTTTTAACTATTTAGTTAGTAGCTGAATTAGTTTATTTAGTAGTTTTAAGTAGTTAGGTGGTAGTTTAACTAATTTAGTTTGCCATTTTTAGTACACAGATTAGTACTTTAACTAATTTAGTTGGATATTTTTAATTTTTAGTTAGTTGTTAGTTAGTATTTTAATTGGTTTAACAAGAATAACAGTTGATTAAGAGTTTAACTACTTTATTTTGATAGTTTTTAGCAGTTAGTCAGTAGTTTAACTAGTTTCATTAGTTGTTTCTTTTTTCGTTAGTCGTTTAACTAGTTTCTTCAGTAGTTTTTAGTAGTTTTTCAGTAGTTTACCTAGTTCTTTAACTAATCTGTAGTGGTTAGTTAGTAGTTTGACTAGTGTAGTTAATAGTTTTTAGTAGTTATATTAGTAGTTTGAACTAATTCCGTTAGTAGTTTATACTGCATATTTTTGAATTAGTTATTATTTATTTAATAAGTTATCAAACGAGTTACATTTCACTACGTATTCGTTCTGCGTAAGTGTGCGTGCTTGATCGCGTGCATGTGTATTGAAAGATGAGCCACAATATTTCAACCGGATAGTTGGCAACGCGCTTTCATCGGCCGCGTTACCAACATTACGAGGATATTTGCATTTTGCATAAATAGCGGGATCCACTGGAAAATTCCGCATTCCGAGTGAAGAAACAACAAATGTGTACGTGTGCGTGACTCGGTTTAAGTATACGTGAACGCAGGCTCGTGTGTGTGTGTGTGTGTGTGTGTGTGTGTGTGTGTGTGCCCTAAGGCAGCGGGTGTTAATGGGGTGTTTATTTCAACATTCGCTCCTGCGTGCATCTGTCGGGATGCGTGCATCACGGGATTCCTTCATGCGTGGAAAGTATTTTACTCATATTTTTTGCAAATTAATTATATTAAAAGTTGATTGACCTCGAGGTGTTGTAATTGTAAATAATTTCACTGTAATTTCTAATTGTGTTCATCTAAAATACAAATTGGGTTTTTTTTATTTTTTTTTTGCTTTTTTGCTTTGTTTTGAATTTCTTTTTTTAATTTTTTTCTTTCTTAATTTTTTATTTTTTTATTTTTATTTCTGTAATAATAAATTTCTGTAGCAGATATTTAAATTTAAAAATCTACAAGAGATTTAAAAGGCATTTTAAAGTGTTTTGTGAGGAAACTTCACGGAAAGCGCCAACATCGTTCGTCTGCTGTTCCTGTCACACGTGACAGATGACAGCTGACAGCTGGCGTGCATTAGAAAATTCATTTTTATTGGTTCAAAAGGGGAAAAAATTTAAAATCCAAAAATTTTATCAAGAAGTCGAAATTCGTCGCCTCGTTTTTTTCACGTTTTTCATTTCAACACATGAAATCTTAGCGACTGTCAAGCATTTCGTTAAATTTGTTGCTAATCCAAATTAATGGCATCTAATTAGTGACTTCGAGTGCTTTGAGTGCGTTTGCGGCTGTTTAACACACATACACAAACACACAAACACACACACACACACACACACACACACACACACATACATACATTTCGTAGAATTAAATGCATTTTCTGTACGAATTTCTAAACGTTCTGCACTGCAAAATCTGTTTTTTATAAAATTTGACAGCTTCGCAGCGCAGACACATTAAAGCATTTCAAGTCTGTGGATTTGCTGTCATTTTGACAGCCAGATGAGTCTTCAGATCTTTGAGCGGATGCATTACGAAATGAATGCAGCAAAAATTGATATAATTTCTACGTTTAGATCTTGAAATTCATATTTAAAATATTTAATTGTATGATAAAATAGTGAAATTACAATTAAATTCATTTTTCCGATGAAAATTTAATAGAAAATTGCAGTTTTTGCAAAACAAAAATTATTAAAAAGTTATGAAAATTTACGGAAAATAATAAAATAAAAATTATTAATATTTTTAACAGTTCAACATATTCATTTTTAATCATCAACAATAAATAAAATCAACAGGTGAATCAAAAGATTTCATATTGAGAGAGAACAAAAAAGAGAGAGGGCGACAGAGTGAGAGAAAGAGAGTGGCAGGAGCGCAGCTCTTTTACAGAAGCCAGAGAAAACTATAATTTGAGCGAGAGCAAATTTATTTGCTTTGTTTCGCAACATTTTTGTTTATAAGCATTTTAAATGTTGAATCAACTTTTACTTATGTTGACTTTAAAATAATTCGCGATGGGATTTGTAATTTTTAGAAGTTTAGTTGTTTTTTTAAGTAGAAACTACTTTAGTTTTTCTTAAACAAAATTAAAATTGATTCAGAGCATGGTGAAGATTATAACAAAACTATTTGAAAATTTTAAAGTAACTGATTTTGTACTGGAATACAATACTTTAAATATTTTGAGTTGAATTAAAACAAATAAATTTAATTCGCAGTAAAATAAAACAAAAGAAACTAAGATAAAATAAAAACCGACAAAATACAACTAAATAATTCGAAAATAATGTTTTCAAACTTTAGTTTTTTTTTTTGTAACCGAGTAAGATTTTGCAACAATGTTTCTCAGTGCTACGCAACATTTGCCGCACGCTCTCACTTGCGCTGCTGAATAGCAACATTTTCATCTCTGCTCTCGCAACAACTTGTTGCCAAAACACAGTCAGTCGCGTTTATTTGTTTACATTTCATTTATTTGCTTTTGCGTACATCGCGCGTTGCTATTGTTTTGGCTGGAAGCGTTGCTAGCCGGGCCGAAAGGAAGCCGCTAAACTTACGCACGCAAGACGAAGCGGCGAAAACAGCTCGCAACACAGCTTCTGCCACAATTATTTGCACTCCGTTCAGTACGTTGCGTGAGTTCGTCGCGAGCGGTTGTCTTTGAAGTCGTTTGCCGAAGTGGACGCAACGCAGGAAGATTGCAACTTCCAACTCGCATAAGAAAAGTAAATGCTGTGCGTTAATTAAAGCAAAAAATAAAATAAAAATATGGAGCTTAAGGTCGTTTGCTACTTTCGAATTTCATTCAACCAGAAATCAATGCAGCGAAATCCTCAATTGAATTAATTAATGAAATGAATGAGTGTGCGAAAATCGTATCAAAAATCGCAGTTATTGGAAAATGAAAATTGAAGGCAGCCAAAGGTATGCAAAATTTTTGGTTTTGGTCGCGAAAAAGTGGTTGACCTCAAATTCAGAGGGCGTCCGAGCGACGACGACGTTGGCGGCGTGAATTCAAGTGCGTGAAACAAACGACAAACTAGTTGTGAGCAACGAATAACTACGGAATAAAGCTACAAAATCACCAAACAAATTGCAGCAAAAAATTAGAGAATAACATATTTTTCCATAAATTCTACAAAAAAAATCTCTAAATTTATGTTTTCTAGCTTTGAATTCATTTCAAAGCTTGCTTTCGACTTGAGAACAACAATTTATGGAGAATAAATTGTTAAAATGTGAAAAATGTGATCTCATGCTTACTTTTAGACTTTGAAAAATATATAAAATTTATTATATTTTTCAATCCGAGATCATAAGTGAATATTAACCGATTTCAACCATTTTATACTCCAAATTGCTCTATATAATGAAGAATATTTGTGTTGAATTTTATCGCGATATCTCTATCCGTTCTTCTGTAATCGCGATCTCAAAAAAATGTGGAATGACAGTCATCATCTTTATTAATCATCCGTCTTCATTCATAAATCATTGAAAATCAATGAATGTCTACTTAAAATTGGTGTACGTTTTTTGCATAAGGAGAGAAATGTTTATTGTAAAATCTTTATAATTTTCGGGAGTAAAAAAATCGCTGTTAACATCTTCTTTCATAAAATTTTAAACTTTGTTTCCTTCTGATTGCTTTATTTTTCTCTTTAAGTTTCTGTAGAAGTCAAAGTCTGAGTCACTTTTACTGAGTGTATATGTGTGTGTACACGTGTGTGTGTGTGTGTGTGTGTGTGTGTGTGTGTGTGTGTGTGTGTGTATTATTTTATTCCCTTTTTCCGCTCGCCATTCATTTCCGTTTCCACTGAGAATCACTTGATATTCGCTCGATTTTCAGTCAATTTTCACTCGATATTCAAAAGATTCAAAAGAAAATCTCTTACACAGTCAGAAATTTAAGAAATTTATCTCTTTGTTTGTCACAAAATTATACAGATTTTTTTGATTTTTTCCTCTTTCCCGTGCAGTATTGAAATTATTTTCTTTAATTGATATTTATTTTTTCCTCTTTCCTATTTAATGAATGAATTTTGCAGTCGCCGAATGAATGAATTCGTTGTTGCTGTAGTTAGTAGTTGCTTGGTAAATATTTCGTTAAGCAAATTAAAATTAAGAAACGAAAAAAGTGAGAAATAATTATTAGCAAAATCTTTTTATACTTCTAAAGATCACGAAAAAAAGTTTTATTTTTATAATTCTAAATTTTGGAATGTCATTGCCAGAACTTAAAAAAACAAAATAAAACTAAAAGCGGATGTTAGAAATAAGTAAAAAAAATCATCAAAATATATAAAGAAATTAGTTGAATTTCTTTGTATTTTAATTAATTTGAGTTAATTTTATTTCATTTTCTTATAAGCTTATTTTGAAATTAATATAAAAAGTCCAATTAAAATCTATTAAAGCAACAAAAAACAAGAATTTTTTTAATAAAATTGTGTAGATATTTGATTAAACTTCTGATTTTTTTACTAAATTCTAGCAAAGAACAAACTTCAATTAGTTGAATTATTTAAAAAATAAGCGTTCCCGTTAACTATAAATAAACATCGAATAAAAATAATTTATATTTATGTCGGTGAGAAATAAAGGAAAAAAAATAAAATTGCTATTCGGTTGCTCGATTAACTAAACGATTTCGTGTGAAGAAACTGGATTCGACGTCGCCACCGTCACCAAGTGAGACAAACGCAAAATGTTCATTAAAAAAATGAAGACACAATAATGCAAACTGTAAAAAGAAATATTAAAACTTGGTGGGAATTCTAAACGTAAAGCAGTTTGTAAGCAGAGACAAACAAACAAACAGAAACTCACAAAAAACTGAAAAAAACTAAAATAACTGAAACAAAATTAAGTGAAATAAGCGATCAAAAAAGTAACATCGGCCGCTCAAGGCGAGCAACAAAATATTGCAAGCAGACACAAGTGACAGACGGACGGACAGACGGAGGGACAGACAGACGGGTGGACGGAAGGACGGACGGACGGACGGACGGACGGACAAAATGTGACAAGCAACCAGCAGACATCAAGTCTCACCGCGATTATCAGCGACAGCAGCGGTAGCAGCAATAAAATTAAAAAATCCCCACCACGAAAGTGACAACAAAACAACCAACCAACATCATTATCGTCAACAGAAGCGACAGCAGCAGCGACAGCAGCAGCAGCAGCGACAGCAACACCAGCAGCGACAGCAACACCAGCAGCAGCAACGCATCAGCTGTGGAAATAAATAACAAATCTGTTGTTATTGTTGTTGTTGTTGTTACACACTAGAAATCCGCTCTACGGATGTGACAACAACAAAGAATCACGTTTAAAAAATATTGTCACATTTTACAAAAACCAATGATATTCGCAATAAAAAACCGCATTTGAAATCAAAATTAATTAAAGCTAATTTTGGTTGAGTTGAACAGCAAATTGAAGAAATGCAATTGAAACATTTTTCAACACTACGTACAGCAACAACCACAATAACAACAACAAGCAACAACAACAAACAAGCAACAACAACAAACAAACAACAACAACAAACAAACAACAACAACAACAGTAGCAGTAGCATTCGCAACAACTGCAACAACATTTGGCTTGCATTGAGAAGTTGCTGCTGTTAAATTGAATTCAGTAAAACAAAAACGAAAAAAAAAAACAAAACAAAAAAATTGTCACCCAACGCGTGCGTGCAAGTCAGACCATCAGACGTGTGCAAGCGAGACACAAAATTATCTGTGAGTGTAGCGTTTTTTTCCAACTTCTCATTTAGTATTCGATCGTTTCAAATGATTACTTTTATTTGTTATCGTATTTTTTCACTGCAAAACTGTTATTAACTCACTTTATTTATGTGACGCTCTTAAATTTTATGAGCGCACATTTAGTGTGTGTGTGTGTGTGTGTGTGTGTTTGTGTGTGTTTTCTCTCGCAAGCGGCCAGTGTTTGAGTGCAGTTTTTGTTAAAATAAAAAGTCTAATTTTTTGCTATAATTTTGTGATTCATGCATTCGGAGAAAATAAATTTTTTTTGTATGCATAGAAAATAATTTACTTATATTTGAAACAAGCGAAATAATTGGAAATAAAAGTAATTTAAAATTAAGAGGTGGAGGGAAAGCTTCCGAGATTTCCGAATTTTCCGAATAATTCAATTCTTCCGAAACTAGCCATCATTCCTCTGATGTCCAGTCAATTTTTGTTTAATGATCCGCAATCACCTCGAAATTAATCATCAAGACGAGACGATGACGAAATCGAGATGCGCATGAAACCAGTCGAGAATCATTAACGATTCGTAATCATCGAAATCAAAATGAATTTTTCAGCAAGACGATGTCGACATTGACGCGGCTTTCTAGCCGAGACGATAGTCGGCTGATTGAGACGACTTTTCCATCGATATCCAATTTTAAATGATATGCAAGAAAACAGTCAATTTTGGATAAAAGTCGCACTCGTTTCGATTTCATTATCAAGACGAGATGTTGTCAAGATCGAGATAGTTTTTTAGTACACTTTGTTGCGGCAAAAGGAAACAATTTGATGTGGTTTTTCAGAATTTTCAATCGAAAAGGAGAAAAAATAGGGCAAAATTACCGAACTATTTGAACGCCTACCAACAAATAGAGAAACATATTTTCACGTTTCTTAAAAAGCCTTTTTTCTCTTTAAATAATATTAATATTCCGAGTATGTAGAGCGCGTCAACAGTCACTCATTCGAAACAATGTAAAAATAATGTAAGTCACCCACTTCGAAGCCGTGTACTCAATGCAAGTCAGTGAATTCCCGATTAGCAGCGTAGGAAATCAATAAGTCAAGTCGATCATCGATATGCTGAGGCGACTCACACCAGAGCCGCATATGAATGAAGTCGCGCTCAGAGACCCCGAAAAACGACCAACGTGCGATGACCTGAGCAAGAAGAACTAATTAAAAACTCAACGAAGTCAGCAATGGAAGTCAGTAAAGGACAAACGCGGAGTTTTGCTGGATCAATTTTGCCTTTGATTTGAGAGGAAGTCAGATGATATCAAATTTGTCAGAGAGTCGAATCCCATTGCAATCACGTGTCGGCATTAAAATCAGAGCCGTAAGCTGACGTATTTGAAGAGCAGCTTCTTGTTAGCGAAGTGATTGAATAGCCGACGCTCCGACCAAATGACGACTCAACGTCGCTCCTTTGAACTGGAGGCACCCACACAAAACGAGCTCCAACAATCTCATGTCCACATGTATCAATTAGCTTGGGCAAGGCGCTCAGAATAGCCGCGCTCTCCAGATGCACAAGAGGGCACCGAAGGCAATGCATTCAGTAGCGAGCAGCCGAGCCCCATATTCAAAAAATTACGCACTGGGTATGGAATGCCATACCCCACTGGGAGTGGACCTGCAACTTCAAACGATGGACGGAATCAACGAACTCGTCCCGTGATTGAAGAAGGACAGCAGGAACCAGCGCAATGCGTCTGTGCAATGAAAGAACTCCGAAACCGGAGAACTTCATTCCAAATGCCCCTGAAAGCGCACAGGACGAGCGCCCGTTTAGCTGCACCGAGCACAGCAGAGCAATATAAGAGCTCACAGTTTACCAAACTCGTTGCGAACTATACGCCAAAAAATGTGTGCAACCAATGACAAAAATGTGCAAAGCAGTGATCACGGTGCCGTTGTTAGTTTTCTCAACGCAGTCGTTGATTAGAGAACGATTAGGTTCTTCTTCTTCATCAATGATCACAGTGATATTTTCATTTAAAACATTAACGTAATAAAAAAAACACCTAATGAAATAAAAGTTTTCACATAATTCACTCAAAATAGACTAGAATATCGAGATTGTCGCTCCTAGTAAATTTCTTATTTTCTTCACTCTGATATTCAGATTCAGATTTTATGAATGAATTTGTAAAATATTTTTCACCACTAATACTGATGCTGCTGTTGTTGTTGTTCTTACAACAAATCCCTGAATAAAAACGAAAAACTTATTTAATTTTCTTTTTCCACTTTCGTTTTCCTCTCACATTGAGATTGTGAGGCAGCGATGACAGTTTAATAAGCAGCAGAAAAGTGAAAATATGTTGCCGCAACGACAACAAAGATTCCGAAAATATTGCCTTTGATGCAATTGTTGTATTGTTGTTGTTGTTGTTGTTGTTGTTATCGTTGTAAGTCGTTACGAAAAATTACCACCAAATGTGAGCATTAAGAAAGTTGTTGGCCTTTTGTTGTTTGTAGTGATTTAGTTCAACGTACTAAATTGCAGCCGTAAGCATTAATAATGATTTGCTCTCACTGCTTTCTTCTTCTTCTTTTTTTGGTCCTTTTTGTTGAAAACAACACATCATCATCATTATAAACAGCAACAATGCGTGCAACAGCATTAAATCGCTCCATCAAAATCGTTAAACCACAAAATATAAGCATCAGACGGCGACTTAAGACGACGACAATACGAAGCAAACGAGACCGAATTGTGATTTTTGATTGAACGTGGGAAGGGGGTGGGGGGAGCATCAATTATGTGTACGTTTTTCATTGCTAAAAGACGTGCGATACTTAAATTCCAAGACTCTACAGTCAAAAACTGTTGATTCTTATGTCTGTTTTTTATTAACTGCGTTTTAAATTGAAAAGAAATTTGATAACTTTTTACACAAGTAAGATTTTTATAGAGCTGAAAACTTCACACACACGTAAAGTTGTTACGTTGTACGTAAAACTCCGAAGTGCGAACACAAAACGAGTGCAATACGTAGCAGCAATAAATTCCTGATTTACTAGCAACACAAGAAAAAACAAAAACTTTTTAAAGTACATTTTTTAATGTAAATGTTAAAAATGTAAAAACTAATGTAATGTTAAAAATGTAAAAACTTTTTTAGATTTTTCAAAACCAAGCAAACTCAGTTTTTCCACTATTTCGTACTTAATTTTTTTGCACGCTTTTTCACTTCTTTTCACTTAATTTTTTCACTTCATTTTTCTCATATTCTTCGTATTTCTTTGAAAATCATAACAAATTCGTTACCGCCAAAGAAACGCTAAATTTGAGATAAAGTTTTGGGAGGAAAAGTTACAAGAAAAAACTATAATTGCAAGCCTTCAACGTTCTCACGTCTCTCCGCTCATCTCTGGAGCTAAAACTTCAAAATTTCCTCACCAGCAAGCGAAAACTTTCTTTGAAATCAATTCTTTCTTCCGAACGTGTTAAGCTTCGCCATTCATAAGTTTGGATTACGAATGGCGAAGCTTTAAATGCGATATTCTAAAGTGTAGATTTAAGCATGACGTGTGCAAATAAGGGACGACCATCCCCCGGCCCCACCCCACCCCTCCACACCAACGAACCCTTGGCATTTTAGATACCCTTGTAATGGCGGAGAAACTTTCCAAGTCGGCACGGAATTTAATACGACCGCGATTTTCGCACTAAAAGTGGCAGCAAAAACTTTAAAATGTACTGCTTGCGCACGAAGTTGGAAGGCTGAAAGTGCGATTGCGTTTAAGCCATTCAGAGTGCGATTTTTAAGCAAGGGAATCCCGCTCTTCTTCCTTGGAGTTTGTGTGTGCTTTTTGAGGTTTTATTTGTGATTGAGTTGATTTTATGATGTTATGTCGTGGGTTGACCTCTGAATGGCTAGATTCTAGAGGTATTTCAAGCGATTTACGGTGATATTTCAGCTGTACTAAGTGTTGGAAGACAAAATCTTATTTAAAAACGTAAAAATGGCTTTACATTCTGTGATGCTTTCTCAGTCGGCGTCCTTCAAAGGCGCCAAGATGTGATTTTCTTGGAACGGCGGTTGGTAGAAACTCAGTTATTACTTTAAAAATGCAATTTCATTATTTAACCCGATTTTAAAACTCGTAAATTTAGAACTCATAAATTCTAAATTCTACAGCATCAAGAATAACAACAACAGCAACAACAGCACAGCAACAATAGCAGCAACAACAAGGAAAACTAGTTGACAACCCTAGTAAAAAAATGTAGGCAGACATGATAACTCGGTTTTAATGTCACATGTGTTGCCGCACTAAATAACTGAAAATGAAAAGCACGATAAGGCAACAAATCAAGCAAACACAGCAACAACAACAACAACAGCAGCTGTAGCGGTCAAAAGTCAGGCGAAATGACGCGAAACCCAAAATGCAACCGCGACATTCATTTTCGCTTCTAATGCGCTGCATATGGGAAAATAAATTCCGCCGAAAGTCAAAAGACGAACGACATGGTTGCCAAACAAGTTTCCGAGTTGCACGCATTTTTCATCACATAGAAAATCGTGTGTTGTTTGAAAGCTTTGCATGCAGTCACTTTAAATGGCCTGACTGACAGTAGCAAAATCAAGAAAAAGAAACAAAAGAAGAAAGAAGCAAGGAAAAAACATTTTCATTGCAATTAATGTTACAACAACACCAACAACAATATTAACAATCATAATAGCAATACAAATTTTGGCCATGAACATCAATAACATGACCGACTATAACTTCCTTGCTTTTCTAAATATATTTTTTCTGAAAATTGGTGTTGATTGATAATGAAAAGTCAGTTTGCGTTGCGGTTTTCTGTATGAAATCCAGTGAGTATTCGTCTCACCTCACTTTTTCAATAAAAGAGGGTGTTTTTGAAATCTTAGTTCTCACTTTTAGAATGATTTCGGGATGAAAGGCTTAATTTTCTCATAAATTCTACAGCATCAAGAATAACAACAACAGCAACAACAACAACAGCAGCAACAACAACAACAGCAGCTTTAAAATTAGATTAAAAAGACAAAAAGCTTTATTTTCTCATTTCTTGCACTGCTATTCGAAAAATGTTGTTGGAAAGTAAATTGTGAAGCATTTATTTCTTTACATACATATATATTATTTGATTTGATTCAATGAAAAATCCAAAATCTATTTACGAAATTGTTTTTTTCCGTCTTTTTACAGCGAAATCCCACACACTGCACTTTAAAAGAAAATCACATCACAAGAGCTGCTCTCGTCTAAAAAACAAAAAAAAAACCAAAACAACAACAACTACAGCTGCACCACGCAGTGAATGCTGCCCGCTGTTGCCGTAGAAGGAAATCATGTCTCCCGCATGCAAACCCCTGATAAGCGTCATCAAGTGACAAATGCGTGACAGTAGCAGCTACAACAACGCCGCCAACTACAGCGCCACCTCGATCAGCTGCAGTCTCGGTCCGCACAGCCAGACGCTCATCAAATCGCCTCACAGCCGCCCAGAAAATTGCGGCGGCGGCGGTGGCGGCGGCATGGCCGGCAGTAGTGGGTGCGTCCATCGCTCCCGCAACTGGCCTCCTCTCAAGGATTCGCTGATTTTGGTGTTCGTGACGATGTGCGCCGCGCTGCAGCTGCAACTGCACTTGTGCCACGTGCCACAAGTGTCCGCCGAAGAAGTGTTGACGTTACCGGATGGCAACATCGGTGCCACAACTGAAAAGTATTTCAATAAAGTGCAAAAATTGTCGAGTGTTCGCGAGAAGGTAGTAGAAAAATTGAGCGAACCCACTGATGCAGAGCATGTGGAAGGGTCAAGTATATTGTTACCGCTCCGTGATGAGCAGCAAAATAATAGTAGTAAAATTAGTAGCAAAAAAATTAGTACAAGAAATAATAGTAGAAGTACCAAAACAAGTAGTGCGAGTGAAAATGGTAGTGATGCGACGTCAGTGTTGCCGACAGCTGCACAATACACTACTGCAACCGCGCCAACGACCAGGTTTTTGCGTGCCCGGGTTGCCATTGGCGACGAGCACGTAATACGCGAGAACGTGATGCTTCCAGCGGACGATTCGGAACGCGAGGCCCAAATGTTGTACGAGCAAACGCTCAAAGCATACCACGGCAGCCAGCTGTCACACAACAGCAGCAATGACAGCCAGAGCAGCAGCAGCAGCAGCAGCAATACCAGTGATGTGATTGCAAATGCGCCCGCTCGTTTGCCCGAGGCCGAGCGAGCGTCGTTGCACGCCGTCTGCGAGCGCTGGCTGCAGAAGCACTGTCACTGCACGGGCCAGCGCGACCGACTGTCACTGAGTTGCCGCAACATTGGAGTGCTCGCAGTGCCCGTGGACTTGCCGATGGAGCTGATAATACTGTAAGTTGAAAAAAGAGAACAAAATTTGATATGAAAAGTGAGCGTCAATAGCTTTCGCTTTCACATCGTCTGGGGATTCTGTTATCTTATGAATTTAACCGATGTTGCAAGAAGATCTTCAAAGATATTGAAAATCTGGTCTTTCAGGGTATCCGAAAATCTTGCTCTGATCAACGATATTTGGACGCTCTCTACATAAGTTTTGTCTCTGCATTTTACTCAGTGTTGCCAGCAACAGAATAAAATCTCTAACGCCTAATTTAATTTAATTATGCAATATTTAGAAACAATTTTTTTCATCATTTTTAATATATTACAATATTACAGAATATTAATTGTACTTTCATCCAATTATCAAGATGTTGATATAAATAACAACTGATAATTTCCTTATGATAGCAGCATAGTTGCCAGATACCATCACATGGAATTTTCACTGAAAAGTCTTTACATTCTTAGAAGTTACTTAAATAAATACTTAAAATACCTTAAATCTGGTAACTCTTGCCAGCAGAGTTGGTATACAAAAATCAATGCGCGCACTCTAATCTTTTACAAGAGAATCTTTTACAAAAATTAGCATTTTACTTCAATATGCTGGATTCCCCGACAAATTCAATGCTCTCCTTCTAAATAACGTTTATCTGCTACTTTTACGAAAGTGATGGACGAAACTGTTATTAATCAAAGTGTTGGCTTTTGATTTAATTTTTTTTTTTCATAATAATACATTTTGATTTCTTGTGTCAGCAGAAAGATTTCGTTTATTATTGTGAAATTAAAGAAAAAGACTATTTAATTTTCTTCATAGTGATACAAGAGAAGATATGAAAATTAACTTACAAATAGGATTTGAAGTGTTTCATCGAAAGATCAAATTTATTAAGAAATAGCGGATTAATTTGCATTTCCCACTAATTCTTTTATCGCGTAATAACCAACTTGGGATGCCATCTCTGAAGTAGTAAAGTGATCGCCGCATTCAAATCCCAAGGCGTTCGCACTGGTCATTCGTAAACTTTGACTTCAAAACAATGGGTGGATTACTTTCTGTAAAAACTGAGATGGCATGTGAACGCCAGTTACGTGATATACACGTGAAATTGAGTTTATATGATCTGCCGTTTAAAATCACGCTTAACATCGACGAGAAAATGGCAGCAGTGTGTGAAGTCTTGGTAGAAGCGATGAAAAAGGATGAACAATTTCAGGGCTTCTTTCGTGGTATCAAATATTTAGGTATTCTACAACGGATTTCTCTCATCCAATATTTCATTTATACGTTCTTGCTGCCTCATAGGGTTCCCCTTTGCCACTTATATTGCTCGGCAGGAAGTTTTCGAAATGCAGATCATGCTGGAGCTGCCGTATCCAATCGAAATTAAACAGAGTTCGGATTCCCCGAATATTCTTTTGCTTTCCACTTCCGAAGGTTGGATTAATTGTTCTGATTTTCTGAGACCCTACCAAACTGGATACTACGTTGACAGCACGGAAATATTAAAATGGATTACAAAACTCATTTCGTGTGGGTTTGACCGACAGGTTGACAATATCAAAATCGAAGTGTGTAAAGAAATACCGAAATATTTGGAAGGCCAGCTTCTTATCAAAAGTTCATTTGATCATATTGTTATATTGGTGGTTATTACACCACTAATACAAATTTCTAAACGTGAAGGCAGTAGCTCAGAAAAATATGAAAAATATGCATTTCCTCTTGGAGAAGCTGGACGTCCATTCGATTTCAGCGACGACTCTCACTTGGAACTTAACTACATCAGGAGGTTAAATACAAACGTACAGAAATCATTGCGTCTAATAAAGTGCATTGACTTAGGATATGAAATCTTTCTATGTGGCTTTATTGCTTTACCTAAAACTATCATTGAATGTCTATATCTTCGTGAAATTAGACGCCGGCGCGAGGAGTTTTGGGAGAAACCAGCAATCGACATTCTTATACACGTCAGTTATAAAAGATACTTACAAACTAGTGAGGTATTCAAACTATTTTTCAAATCATTGCAGATACTAGACGTTTTTCCTAAAGATGACACAACAAGGCAAATAGAAGGGAAGAAACTACAGCTACAAAGTCTACGTGAGAAGAATGAGTACACAGAGGAATTGATGGAGATTTTTGGCTGTAAAAGCTTAAAAATGTCACCATTAAACTTGATGTTAATGTTTCATACTTTTATCAGTATCTATGCTAGTAGATGCGCTCCAATTTCTTAAACTATGAAACAATAAAATAAACACCGAATTAATCCGGAGAGCTGGCTATTCTTAAATTTGGTTATTTAGTCATATTTTCAGCATGGTCCAAGTTTAGGCTGGCGTACGTTATTTTGGTGCAAGAATATATATGTCTGTACGTGTTGTAAATAAAATAAAAACGAAACTAAACAATTTCAACAGATTACAGATGCCGAAAATTTGTCGGCATCTGTAATTCACTCACTTGTTTTGATTGATAAGATTGATAGCTCAAACGAGTTTTAAATGTGTTTGGGGTGTAATTCCCCAAAGTTTTCCTATTTCTACCGGCACTGATGGCCCCACAAAAGTTTGTTGTTGGGAATCGGAGCGAAGTTCAGCATAGATTATTTTGGTGATTCTGTGCGCTGATTTTTGTGAATGGTTTCAAGTGAATCGATTCGATATTTTCGTTTAGGTTTTGCCAATTGCCTCATCTTTGCGCCACCTTTAGGAAAATGCCTTGTGTCCTTATATATTAAACGGAATCCATTATATTATTCCTAAAGTTAATAGAATTAATTCGCTAAATACTTATTTAAATACTATAAATACTTCCGATTAATTTAACAATACAAATTTTCGTGAAAATACCCTTCTGGGAGTTCACGTCTTTTTGGGAGTTCAAACATTTGAACCTTCCATATTTTCACCGCAGAAATATGTTCGAAATAGACGAACTAACATTAGATCCATCCAATTAATTTGATGATGATTTGTAAAAATTCACTTCTTATCTTGTAGAGATTTGGGCAACAACAACATCACACATCTTGAGGCCAACTCGTTCTTCATGGTCACCAATTTGGAAGAATTGTAAGTATGAATTATGATTAAAAAAAAACCAAAAAAAAACCTAGAGAGAGAGAGAGAGAGCGTAGCAGCAGCAAATACTGAGCGGAAAATTGGCTAAAATAATAGAAATTTAAGCTTTCCTTAACATAAATTGATGATGTTTCAACACTCTTAACGAGCTCAAAAAAGGGCGTCAAAATTATCAACTGACTTCGAG
Organism: Sicus ferrugineus; assembly: GCA_922984085.1. Taxonomy (NCBI): domain Eukaryota; kingdom Metazoa; phylum Arthropoda; class Insecta; order Diptera; family Conopidae; genus Sicus; species Sicus ferrugineus. Next base: position 5,253,809 of record OV277349.1, on the reverse strand, counting down.
AGGATTTCACTCAGTGACTGTGTGAACTGCAGAGTATAATAGGGTTTCCATCTCGGGATTTCGGAATCCCGTGCAAAATTAATACTGTGGATTTTTCTGAATTGAGTTTTTATTTCCAAAAATGTCTATACAGATTTAAAATAGGATGTCTCTGTCGTTTAGTTTAGGAGTTACAGGTCTTCAAAATTTGTATTTTTTTTGGCCGATATCTCCTAAATCGTGGGAGATTTTAGATTAATATTGGTGTCATTTTAAAGGTTTTTTAATTATCTTTTGTATATTATATATAATAATTCCCAGAAAACTCAATAGTTATAAATAATAGTTATATCTCGAAAACTGTATATTTTTTGGGAAAATATCATATATTAAAAATTAAAGGCGATTAAAAATCCTTTTTAACGACACCAATACTAACCAAATAATTCGTATGGTTTAGGATATCAACCTGCAAATCGTCAACTTTGGAGGCCTATAACTTCTAAACTAATCGAGAGCAACACTTTATTCTTATATTTTCGTGCTTCGAGGGTCAGGTTCTTTCCGTCCAAAAAAGCAACAAAATTGGTCAAGAGCCCAAAAAGTTGATCTGTTCCAATTTAAATTTCTACATATCAGATTTAAAACCTTCTAAATCAACTTATAAATTCAACTTTGTGTAAATTAAATTTAACTTTTTACACATCAAATTCAACTCTTTGCAATTCAAATTTAACTCTAAACAAATCAAATTAAAATCTTTCGAAATCAAATTCAACTTTCACAAATAAAATGCGCTCGGAACAACTTTTTTTAAATAAAAGTATTACAAATATTTATTCGATTATAGTCGTCGCAAAATTTTTGCTACTAAATTACGAACGCTTGTAGAAAAAGGTGAAACAACAGAAATCCCGGGATTGTAGAAATCCCAGATTTGGTATTCCCTGAGCACACACAAGCGCTTCGACCTCCCGCAGACAAAACGACCAAACGGACTGAAGCAGCTTCCTTCATAAAATGACCCCTCAACGCGCCCCTATTTTGGGTGGCAGTTAGCGCAAACTTGCCACAGTAACAATTAATTACGCTCGCTTCCGCTCTCACCACACCAACCGCGGCAGCAACAGCTTCTTGTTGGGATTTTCGCTCCCCGATCTCGCTGCGAACGTCACTGTCGCTATCGGTTGCACTTGCTGAATGGGCGCATCTTTATCTTCCACAGGACAGTAGCGGACAACAGCATCATCAATATTGATCCGCATGCATTTTATGGCCTGGGGAAGCTGAAGCGCTTGTCCTTGCAGAACTGTGGCCTCAAAGTGCTGCCGAGCAACTCCTTCCAAGGACTGCCGAACTTGGTGTCGCTGTAAGTAGCAGAAGCCGACGATTAATCGGTTTTCAATTCAAGAAAATTTTCATTTTGCAAAAAAGCTTTTGAAGTTTTCAAAAAAAAAAGTAAGTCTGGGTGCCGTCGAAATTAAAAGCACAGTAAGAATGCTTCAATTCGTCACGAAATCACCGCACCACACTTAGACTTGGCTTGGCAGTTACAAAATTATTAATTAAGCATTTGCAAAGAGTTACACAACCATTTTTAAGTTATCGAACACGTATAACGCTGTGATATATTAATTTAATTAATTTAACTGCACTTCCCTCGCACACCCGCCACGCGACACCGTTCACCGCCCACCGCCCACCTCCACCACCCACCAACTGTCTGCAACAGTCAGCTGAATGGCAACGCCTTGGCCAGCATGGACAGCGACAGCCTGCGGCACCTGCACAAACTACGCACCCTGCGGCTCGAGGGCAACCTCTTCTATCGGATACCAACAAACGCTTTGGCTGGACTTGAAACACTCGAAGCACTGTGAGCAAAAACGAACACGAATCAGACAATCAGATCCACAATCACGGGAATCTGCTTGTTTGTTTCAAGCATGAAAGAAATTTGCATGTTCCACACGACTTTTGCATGTTCGCCCGCAGGCATTATTAAATTTCACCGCTTTATTTCTATTCTAATTGCTAGATATAATAAATTATTCTACTAACAATTGCGTCGCTTCTCATGCATGGGTTCCCCTTTTGCTCACCCCTTTCGTAATTATCAACTGGGAAAACGCGCCCAATTTGAAGATTTCCTATTCCTTACGTCGACTCTTGCCAAGTTCACGGTACCACCAGGGTGGCTTGACCTTGCGACCAGGTCGGGTGATAAGGCAAGCAGAATTATAAGAGGAAATAATGGCCCCACTACCTTTCTCGAGGAATACTAGTCATCATAACATCCTAATTATAACGTCATCATCATACAATAATAATCGATCGTCTTTGAAATTCAAATATTTCTGCAAATATAATATTTTCTCTTTAGTGAAGAGATTACTTTTAAAAAAGCGAATCATAAAAAATAAAAAGGCATTAAAAATAGCTTAAAATAATTTTAAAACAAATAAATTTCTTCAGAGTTGTATTTTAATATAGCTTTCTAATTTTAACTTCAAACAACTCATCAGAATTCATTTCGTAACTAAAAACAAAAACGAACTTTTCTCATGTTTAAGAAATATTATTAAAACTATCATTTAATAATATAATTTCCCTCCTCGTCCCTCTTTTTTCCCCCCAATATCGTATACAGCAATCTAGGAAGTAATTTACTGACAATAATCAACGATGAGGACTTTCCGCGGATGCCGAACTTGATTGTACTGTAAGTTTTCCTCACTTAAAGAGCAATAAAATTCATTCTTCATTTTTATTCATTTGGTTTCATTTCGATTCATTATTAATTTCATCGCATCAAAGCCGCAGTCGAATCATTTTGTCTTCAAAGGGGAGTTAAAAAAAATTTCTCCCTCTCCCCACTCATTTTCATGAATGCAAAATTTAGAAAGTACACTTCAATACGCTTTTTAATTTTAAAATTTTTCATTTTCAGCTTATTGAAACGTAACCAAATTATGAAAATCTCCTCAAAAGCTTTTGCAAATTTAACAGCTTTAAAAGTTCTGTAAGTATTATCGTGGAATTTCAGCAACTTTTACACTTCATCTTTATATAATTTTTATAGACCTTTTTATTCCCTTTTATTCCCCTTATGTATTTTATCTGGCTTATTTCGGATTAGGTAGCGCTGTATTTTTCTAATTTTGTAGATTTATTTAGCTTTTGCGCCCAACTGTACTACTTTTCTCAGTCCAAAGATTTCTATATTAAAATTCAAGTTGCAATATCAGTAATCTTGGTAAATACATGATTAAAATAGATAATTTGAAACCTTTATGAGAGAAAATATTAGGAAAAATTTCAAATATAATTTAAATTCGAAAAATTTCAAGGAAAATAAGTTTCATATTGCCATAAGATGCATTTTTCCTTCTCTAAAAAAACCAGTCACACCCAAAGTAAACCGATATCAACTGAAGCAGTTAAGTTCTGGTTGAATATACCGCAGCAGTACAAAAAGCTCCAGAAAAGTAAGAAAAGCAGCTGAAGCAGCAACCTCTTCACCATTCTCTTGAGCAATAAATTCGTCCACTTAATAAATTCTGCAGAAAATAAACAAAAACGCACCGTCTGCGTTTGATACGTATATCCGTCGCGAACCAGCATTGTTTGGCACGAAGAGAAGCCGCTTCACGTAAACAATCAGCGGGAAAAAAATATAAAATCTCTCGATTCGTCGTGTATGCTTACGCGGGATTCCGTTTACTCCGCTGACGCTGGTCGACTCGTTCGCTGACAAAAACTGCACGAAGTATAGAAAATTGCTGAAGAACTCGAACTTGTTTTTAAAAACAAACTCATGTTCGTCGAGACAAAAACCGAGAAGTGTGAAAACATCCAGTGCAGCAGCGGCACTCGATGGCGAAACCAGGAAACTCAGCTCTCGGCGTTGGCGTTGGCGTTGTCACAGCAGCATCCAAAGGAAGCTGAATGGTATATCAGTGAGAAGAGACAAGAAATCAGTGAAAAATATATCAGTGAGAAGTGAATAAAGTGAGAAGTGATTATTACTAATTTAAAAATATTAACCACAATTTAAAACATTCATAGCAAAACCTTGAGAAAATAAATCTATTAAAGATCTACTCACAGCTATCCGGAATTATAGGGAAATTTATATTTATGTATATCGGATATTGCTTGAAATTCCAGCGGAAATTTTCGATAGAACTTCATTGTATAGCGAATAATCGATATTTTCTACACAATTATCTAATTATAGGACTCCATAGCCACAGTTATAAAGTTCTTCGCCCACTTTTGGGTCATCTATATTAATTTTTTAAATTATAGAATAAAATTATACATTAAAGAACTGAAATCAATTTAAACTCTAAAATAATTCCCTGAGTTCTCTTAATAGGTCTGCGAACTCCCCTCACGAGCTTATCGAGGTTCTTCGAAAAATTCAAGAGCTCAAATGTGTATTGAAGAAAAGTAGATGAATTGGTATTGACAAGTGCAATATAGTTCTCAATATATCAATTGTTTTATTACAGATTTAAGAAGATATGAGAAGAATTATATTATTTTTTTTAAACTTATGAAGTTCTAATTTTCGGTTTCCATGCGGTTTCTTGAAGGTTTTCCATTAAATTAGTGTGTATCAAGCTACGAAATCTCCACGAAACCAAGAAAATCTTGCTAGCACTTCCGTCATTTGCCGTCCACGAGTGTCTAATAAGTTCGTTAACTTCTCTGCGCAGAGAAATATGACGATCGTAAATGTGACGACCAGAAGTTCTCATTCGCATGCAAATTTTTATTGCACTTTCGGTTTTATTTGTCTGCTGAAATGGGTGCCATTCGAATGGTGCAAGCAGTACCGTTGAGGTCATTCAATCACGGAATACAGTTGACAAAATTTTGATCCTCCGCAACTGCAAATTTATACTTTCTTTTGTTAAAAATTTATGAATTTGCATTTCTCTTCTCTCGTATTCTTGCAGGGAACTGGACGACAATTTAATCAGCAGTCTACCCGACGGCCTTAACAAGTTGACGTATCTGCAGGAATTGTAAGTACAGCCAGCACGTTCTACACGCACGATAGCAGCACGAAACAATCAAGATAATTTCACTACTCTGTCTGATTTCTTTCGCTTGCCAAAAACAAGAGTGAGTTCTGTTTTGTCTCAGAATACATCAGATAAAAATGCAAAGTTATCATCGCTGAAAAGATTAGAAAGAAATGCAAGAGAAGAGAAGGAAATGTTGAAAAAAATTATCGTTTGCAAAGCACTTTCAAGAGTAAATTCATATGCAAAAGTAAATTCGCATTCAAAAACCATCCCTCTCGTGACTATTTTGAACTTTCATAGGAACAAAACAATTACGAATATTAATATTTTTTCATTTTATTCACTGTTTTTATGAGATCGGAGAATAAATCGTTCTAGAAATGGCTTTCCTTATATGATTTCCTTCATAGCTTTCTCCTCTCCAACTTATTTTCTTATTGATTCTCCTCTCCAACTTATTTTCTTAGTTGATTTGAAAATACGTGCTGCATGCGTTTGTGAATTCGTTTTCTGTGTCCGCTGAGATGTTTGAACATTTGCCAGAAAAGATTTTATTATTTCAGTTACATTAAATTTTATTACCTCAGCCAAGCGAACTCTTGAAAAGGTTCACTTGAACTCAATAACAACCAAATTAAATTTCAATGCTGGTTAAACAAACCGTTTAAAGGATGCAACAGCGATTAAGAACGCCGCGAACTGAAACTTGTATCCTGCCAAAATTGCGAAACTGATTTTTCTTGCTACTGGCCGTCGTCTGCATCAGAGGAGCCTAAAAGTATGCAAAGGTTTTTGTTCTTCTTTCTGACAAATAAAAAGTGTTAAGTTGCCCGTTAGGAAAATAAGCAGGTTGCAAGCTTGACTGGTAAATATGTGACCTGATAATATATTAATTTAACGATAAAATTACTACCCTTGGATTAGTCTAAAAAGCGTATTAGGTGGCAACGCTGCAAACAAACCGGTAGTGCAATCATTACATGCAATTTCGTTTCGTATTTATGGCCGCCATTTAAATCATGATGAGCATTTTTTCCTCTCCCTCTTTTTTAAGTTGTTTGCTATTGTAACTGTTGTTTTTGTTGCTGTTGTTGTTTTGTTGCTGCTGTTGTTTTTGTTTTAGTGCTGTTGTTGATGCTGCCATTTATCTGCGTCCAGAGAAAAAAGCATCGCTAAAAAGAAATTCAATTCCTGTAAACAGGATAATTATGAGCAACAAATGCAATGATAACGGCATCATGGTGCGGTTCAGCTAAACCGAAGAAAAAAAACCGTAGAGAAATCGCTACAAAAATGAGACCACAAGCATGAAAATAGCAAAGCAAATGCGACGCTTGAGAAAACATTATGAATTCTGTAAGATTTCGCAAATGAAAAGAACTGCAGGATGGCTGAATCGCTGCAACGATTGTGGCGATGGAGAGAAAAGATAGAAAAATAGAGAAAAGTGAAAATGTCACACAGAGTTGACTTTACTTTTCATGTTGTGATGTGTTTGTGTTTGTGTGTGATTTTTCTTCTTAAAGAAGAAGCACAGGACAACAACAACAACAACAACAGCTCGGCAACAGAAGCGATTATCTGTGGACGAGAAGAATGGCACACTAAATGTCTGCCATGGTAAATAAATTCCCTGATCTAAGAGGTCAACTCTCACAGGAGGGGAGGTCATGAGACAAAAACTGTGTTTTTCTCGTTGTTCATCCTTGTGAAAAGTAGAGAGCGAAAGAGACAACAAACTTGCGAGTGTTCAGTTCAGAGCATTCTTCAGTCTAAAGTTCAATCAAATGAGGAAAATTTTAAGAGTTTTGTGAAACAAAATTTCTTTAAATTTTTATTTATTTTTTAACTGTCCATATCTCAGAATTAACATTTCCCACATCTGCTGTTGCGGTTATAATTTTAAACTTATAAAATATAATTTTTCGCCACTTTTTGTTTTGTTTTTGGAATTTGTGTGCTTTTTACATCAGCATCGAACAAAAAAACCAACACACTCACCACGTACACGCACACATTCTTCACATTCTTGTACATCGTATCGAAAATATTTCATCGAATTTAATATTGGCAACTGCTGTTGCTGTTCTTCTGCGGTTGCCGTTGCTGCAGCATGAAATGCAGCAAAAGACATGATTTTGTGGTCAACATTTTGTTTTTGCCTTTGCATGAGACTTATAAACTTAAAGAGAAAAAACCGGAACACACATGTACACACACTTGCACACACACTTACACACATGTACAGATCCATACACAAATGCCTACATACACACACACACACATGTACACAAAATTATTATTATCATTTGTCGGGACAAAAAGCGTAAAATGAGAGCATCACTCACACTAACTTAATCCATTGTACTGCCCGCATTGGTCACATTTTTAAGCCCTTTTCTGAGTTTTCTTTATGAAACTCACAAATTTAGAGATTTAAGTGGTACAGATGTTCAACCCTCACCACGTCGGCGCCGCCCGATCTTCGAGAAGGTCGAGCAGTCACTCATAAAATGGGTGGCCGTACCGTGGTAATCTCCACAATCCTCGAAAATGGGACTGACATATAAAACAACTTGATACAAGTGGTCAAAGTGGTCCCTGTAATCACACCAACAAGCAGTCTGCAGTCCCTCCAATTTAGTGAAATGAGAGAGCCCGCAAATCGTCCGTCTATGCGCGGTAGCATAATCTTTGTATGCCTGCAAAACCTGTTCGTCTGAAACAGTCGAGCAACTGGAAGCAAGACTGGAAACCGCTCGAGTATGTAATGCTCAAACCTGTTCGTCTGAAACAGTCGAGCAAGTGGAAGCAAGACTGGAAACCGCTCGAGTATGTAATGCCTGTTCGTCTGAAACAGTCGAGCAACTGGAAGCAAGACTGGAAACCGCTCGAGTATATAATGCTCAAACCTGTTCGTCTGAAACAGTCGAGCAACTGGAAGCAAGACTGGAAACCGCTCGAGTATGTAATGCTCAAACCTGTTCGTCTGAAACAGTCGAGCAACTGGAAGCAAGACTGGAAACCGCTCGAGTTTGTAATGCTCAAACCTGTTCGTCTGAAACAGTCGAGCAAGTAGAAGCAAGACTGGAAACCGCTCGAGTATGTAATGCTCAAACCTGTTCGTCTGAAACAGTCGAGCACCTGGAAGCAAGACTGGAAACCGCTCGAGTATGTAATGCTCAAACCTGTTCGTCTGAAACAGTCGAGCAACTGGAAGCAAGACTGGAAACCGCTCGAGTATATAATGCTCAAACCTGTTCGTCTGAAACAGTCGAGTAACTGGAAGCAAGACTGGAAACCGCTCGAGTATGTAATGCTCAAACCTGTTCGTCTGAAACAGTCGAGCAACTGGAAGCAAACTGGAAACCGCTCGAGTATGTAATGCTCAAACCTGTTCGTCTGAAACAGTCGAGCAACTGGAAGCAAGACTGGAAACCGCTCGAGTATGTAATGCTCAAACCTGTTCGTCTGAAACAGTCGAGCAATTCGAAAACGGATTTAAATTCGAAGCTAATTTTAAGTTTTCGAATTATTTACTTCAGTCTTGATAAAAAATAAATTTGGTCAAGATATAAAAGCGCTTGCGAACAATATGATTGTATATATAATTGAATATAGAAGACGCAATGAGTGATGATGCTGAAACAGAGCTCTTGGTTGAGGACAAACGAACTGTGCTGTTGGGAACGCTTGTCGTTTGGAATTCCAGAATGATGAATGCCTAGAAGACGACCGTCCCACGGCTACGCTTTTGTTCGTAATACAAAAGCAAGAAAACACTTGATTTCATTGAACGAATTTTAGCAGAAGCTTCAGTTTTGATTGATTCGATTTGTTTACAAACCCCCTTCCCTTTCATTACAGCTCGGTGACTGGAAATCGGCTGCGCTGGATCAACGACACCGACCTGCCTAAAAGCCTGCAAACAATAGACTTTCGAGCCAACCCGTTGTCGCTGATTGTTCCAGGAGCTCTACGCGGCATGCAACGTCTGCGTAAATTGTAGGTATAAAAATTGCGATTATTTTTTAACCAATAATATTAAAAGTTAAGAATATGGAAACTCTAATTAGATCAGCTTTTAAGTTGAAACCTTTAATTGTGTTTAAATCGAGCTTTTGGCTCGAAAATTAAAAGTAATATTTAAAAGCTCCAAAATTATATGTAAAAACAATGGCAAAATATATTTTTATTGGATTCAAATTATACATTCTTTAATAGTTTAAATAATTTATAATAATTTGAGATTCAACATAAACTACAAAAATTCCTTACTGAAAACTTTCGTTTGAAAGCACCACTTGAATGCCTTAAATCATATTTTAAAAATACGAGAGACAAACTTTCCCATTTTATAGCTTCTTTATAAAAGCTTCAGATGTAAAACTAGGAAGCTTCTAATTATATCCCAATAAGCTTTTATTAGAGCTTTAAACAAGAATTCTTTATACTGGATTTTGAGTGTTGGTGAGCTTTCAAATAGAATGCTAAAATTGCGAATGCTATTCTCCGTTGTTAAGCTTGAAGCTTACTTAATAAAAGCATGCAAGTTAATAGATTTGAGCTTTTGATTGAAAGCGTAGGTTTCGAAATACAAAATCTGTTAAGCTCCTTCAGTCACATTGCATAAAAACCCTCAATTAGCGTAAATAATTTAAATCCTCTGATTGGATCTCAGAAAGCATTTAACTTTCTAATAGTTTTCATATGAAATAATTAAATGTTATAGAGTAACTTAAGCTATACTTTGAAGTCATTAAAAGCTTCAACTCTACCATCATTAAGCTTCTTATATAAAATGGAGCATCGTTACAATTCTATTAAGAAAAACGCACAAATAACTAAAGTCGAAATGCTTTTCTTATAGAAGCTTCGTATTAAAAATTTTTAAGCTTTCTCCAGGCTTTTATTTCTTTCGTACAAGGAACACAGTAGATGTTAACGAGAAATCTCCAATACAATATTCAAAATTGTAACATTACATCCTTCAAAATAGAGCTCAAAAACGCTTTTTGTTCTTTTTCTCTCCTTCAGAATACTCTCCGACGTGCGTGCCTTGAAAACTTTTCCCGACTTAGATGGAGCCTTTGCGTTGGAGGTCCTCAAGTTAGATCGAGCCGGTTTAACAGACGTGCCGGTTAATTTGTGCCGGCAAACACCAAGACTGAAGAGCTTGTAAGTAACGCGAAAAGCTCTTAAAAGCCTGCATAAAGCTCAATCAGTGGTATTTGTGACTTTCAGAGAGTTAAAGACAAACTCATTAGCGCGTATTCCACCCCTAGCTAACTGCAGAGAGCTAAGACTGTTGTAAGTTCGCACTCGCTGCCTGGTAAAAGCTTTCGGCACTGAGCTTTCCTCTTTACAGAGATCTGTCCAGCAACCACATTGAGACGCTCAGTGGCCACCCCTTCTTAGGTTTGAGGCAGTTACACGATCTGCTGCTGTCCTACAACCGCATCCAGATCATCCCACAGGATGCTTTCGTTGGCCTGCCGAGGCTGCAGCTGCTGTAAGCTTTTCAGAGCTTTTACTAAACTTTCAACTGCAAGTTTCTGTTCTTATTTGTTTCCCTCTTTTGCAGCGATCTCGAGGGCAACGAAATCACGCAGATCCACAAGGACGCCTTTGTGCCATTTGCCGAGTTGGAGGACCTCAACCTCGGCAACAACGTTTTTCCCCAACTACCCGCGAACGGGCTGCACCGGCTTCTGCACCTGAAGACCTTCAACAACCCCAAGCTGCGCGACTTCCCCGCCCCGGACTCCTTTCCGCGCATCCAAACCCTGATTCTCTCATACGCCTACCACTGCTGCCCCTTCCTGCCACTGGTCGCCATGTCAGCCACCAAGAAGCCGCCGCTGGTGCAGGAAGCCGTGCTCTTCCCCTCCGACTCCGAGTTCGACATGAGCCTGTGGAACAACAGCATGACGGACATCTGGCCGCAACTGCGTAAGTGTTTCCCGCTGTACCGCAAAGATACTTGTACCACCGTCAGCGCCTTTCCAGACAACCTCAGCAAGAAGTTCGGCTCCCAGATGAACGACATCTGGGACAACTTCGGCCAGGACTTCAACTACCCCGGCAACCTGCCCGCTTACGTGGAGGAGTACTTCGAGGAGGATGGCACCGCGTCCACCACCTCCACCGCTGGCTCCTACTCGCACTCGTACGCGGCCGGCATCGGCGCGGGCCTCTTCCGCCCCATCGACACGGATTTCACGCCGGGGTCCGTCCAGTGCCTGCCCATGCCAGGTCCCTTCCTGCCCTGCGCCGACCTATTCGACTGGTGGACGCTGCGCTGTGGGGTCTGGGTGGTCTTCCTGCTGGCCCTGCTGGGGAACGGCACTGTTGTCTTCGTGCTGCTCTGCTCGCGCTCCAAGATGGACGTGCCGCGCTTTCTGGTGTGCAATCTGGCCGCGGCCGACTTTTTCATGGGCGCCTACCTGGGCATCCTGGCCGTCGTGGACGCCGCCACGCTGGGCGAGTTCCGCATGTTCGCCATTCCCTGGCAGATGTCGGCGGCATGCCAGGCGGCCGGCTTCCTGGCCGTCTTGTCCTCTGAGCTGTCGGTCTACACACTGGCGGTGATCACGCTGGAGCGCAACTACGCCATCACACACGCCATCCACCTCAACAAGCGGCTCTCGCTGCGGCAGGCCAGCTACATCATGTTCGTGGGCTGGACCTTCGCTCTGGTGATGGCCACACTACCGCTGGTGGGCGTGTCGGACTATCGCAAGTTCGCCGTCTGTCTGCCCTTTGAAACTACAACCGGCATCGCGAGTCTGACGTACGTCATCGCGCTGATGGTCATCAACGGCTGCGCCTTCCTCACGCTTATGGGTTGCTATCTCAAGATGTACTGGGCCATCCGCGGGTCGCAGGCCTGGAACACGAACGACTCACGCATCGCCAAACGCATGGCGCTGCTGGTCTTCACCGACTTCCTGTGCTGGTCGCCCATCGCCTTCTTTTCCATCACAGCCATCTTCGGCCTGCAGTTGGTCTCGCTAGAGCAGGCCAAGATCTTCACCGTCTTCGTGCTGCCACTCAACTCCTGCTGCAACCCCTTTCTCTACGCCATCATGACGAAGCAGTTCAAGAAGGACTGCGTGATGCTCTGCAAGGCGTTCGAGGAGACACGCGTCACGCGTGGTGCAGCCGGTGCTGCCGCTGGCCAGCGTGGTGCCTCAGCCGAGCGGCCTGCCAAACAACTGCCACCGCCTCTGCACACACAGACGGCGCATCCACCCGGCTGCCGCTGCCTGCGAATGATGCCCAGCGAGATGCCGAACTGGCATAAGATGGAGGCACAGGGAGGCTCGCTGTGGACGCGCGCCTGGAAGTGGCTCACCGAAAGCGGCTGCCGCTGCTGTAGTGTCGCGGAAAGCAGCAGTCGAAAGCGCCGCAAACGCAAGACCGATAGACGCGCACGCAGTGCCCGCAACGCCAGCGGCGACCCCTACCAGTACCAGTTCTCCGAGATCAAGCAGCAGAAGCAGACACGCGCCAGCAGCATATCGAGCGAGAACTTCTGCTCCTCACGCTCGTCCAGCTGGCGCAACGGACAGTCTTCGGCAGCGGGGCCGCCACTCCACACGTGCTCCGCTATCCCACTTAAGATGATGGACCCGAATCGTCGGAGGCACTCGGCGTGGCTGATCACGCGCAAGACCTCGCAGGACTCAAATTTGTCGAGCTCGCGCAACGACTCTTCGGCGTCGGCGACCACCGCCAGCACCTCAACTTTCCGGCTGTCGCGTTCGAGTGCGGGCAGCACGACGCCGCTCCCGTCGATCATAGGTAAGCAACTAAACTATGAAATGATTCGAAGGCGCCGCACTGACGAATCACTTTGCCTCTCGCAGCCCACAGCAGCAAAGCGCAGCAGCATGCGTTCTCCACGCTGTCCAAACCGCGCCTGGTGCGCCAAGAAGCCGTCCAGGAGGAGGAAGACACCTCACCGCCTCGTTTGGGCGTTCGATTCCTGCCCACCATCCCCTCCGCTGCCGACAGCTCCATCGTCCTGGATGATGCAGACTCGGCGGAAGCCACAGCGGACGCTGTGGTTTGCGAAGCAACGTCGCCGCCTCCGCCGCCGCCCAACAACGCAGTGCCCGTCTTTCTTAAAGTTCAAGCAAGTTGCCCGCAGGCGCCACTCAGCAGTACCTCTAGTTCGCCATGTCTTCCGCACGATCATCCGCCGTGACCACCGCCACCGTCGCCGTGCCTGCGTTGTCAGCGGAGGGCTGAAGCAAGCCGCGTGCGGCATGGATTCAGCTATGGTGACAAGCCACTGCGAGGAGGCCGCAAGGAAGCATTTCTGTAGTTTAGTAGAGATTTAGCAGTCTAAGATAGTAACTTGGTAAACTTGTCAAGAGAGCTGGAATGAAGAAGACCAGCACATGAAGTGAGAGAGCGCTTCAGAAGGTCTTTGTTTTCCTCTAAAAAGTGAGCAGAGATAGGGAGAGAGAGGAAAGTTGCAAAGTCGTTTCGTTGGGTGCGCTTCACAAGCACTTGTTGAAGAGAGAAGTAATAGTTCACTGAATGAGGAAATGTTTGAATAACACTTGTTGAGGGACTGAAAGAGAATAGATTGAATGAGAGTACAAATTTAATAACACCTCAAAAAAAGTTGCACAGATAGGAGAGAGCAAATTAAATTAGAGAACACCTGAGAATGATTTGATGTCAATTGAATGAAAGTCCTTTGACTTGTTAATTAACTGAAATTGAATAAAAGAATGATTGAGACGGGCTTGTTGTGTGACTGAGAGATCAAATTGGATGATAAAAGGTATTAAAAGCGAAGAATCTATTGAATAACTGAAAGGGAACGAAACATGGAAGACCATTAGGGAAGATCTTGTGAGCTCAGAGAATAAAATCCTGTAAGTTAACCAAGTAGCTCGAGATGGATGGCCTAATTTAGCCTTTTTCATGTAAATTTTCTGTATTTAAAAAGTAGAATTCGTACGTAAAACTGTAAATAAAAGGCAAGGAAAACCAAATATAAGGCGAACCAGAAAAATAAAAGGCGTAAAAAGCACTAGAGTCGATGACTTTCCTTAAATTCCAGCGTAGCACAGTTCATGCGGATCTCGCTCGGGCCACGGGGTCATCCTCGTCCACCTCGGAGTTGCCAAAGGGCAGCACGACTCCCAACGAAACGTTCTCGATCAGTCCTACTTTTTGTTCGTCGATGACGCGCCGGTGTCCGATCTCGCGGAATATCAACACGTTGGTGGCCATGAAGAGCGCAAAGAGCAGGACAGCTATGGTGGCGATAGTCTAGGGATGAGCGATATTTTTGTATCGTTGACTATTTCTTTGGTATTTTAAAGTCACTTGAGCGACTGAAAAATATTTTATGGGTGACAGTGACAGTGACCGGCGCCTTCGTTCCACGATATTTATTCGGTGCTGTCATTGGTTTGTTGCTGTCGCCGTGAATTCGCTTTACCACATTTTTCTTGTATTTTAATCTAGTATACAGAATAACCCAGGGTTGCGATTTTGACATCTATTTTGACTTTGCATTTAAAAAACCTGCTATGAAAACACTGATACATTTTATATTTTTAAGTTTATACAATAATGAGATATTTGATATTTTAGCTCGCATATTAATTATTATTACGCCGATATTGTTCTTGCATTATTTGAATGGCGTGATACTAATTACAAATTTCTCTGTTTTCGCCAGACTTAAAATTGAAAAAGATGAAGGGATATTAATTCATTATTATTTCAAATATCTACTAAAATGGTAAAAAACTATTTTTTTAAAATAAATGTCAATATATTTATAAACCAAAAATCGTGTTTCAACTTATTTTACTTTTATTATATTTTATTCATTAAGTTTGACATATTTTACCTTTCATTAAAAGAATAAAAATAAATAAAATGTTGAAGATTACTTCCCAGCTTAAAGCTCAGATTCCGAATCGCTACAAGAGTTTGATTAAAATCCCAGTTGCTATATGAAATTTAAAACACACACTCAAATTGATCTCCCCTTGGAAGTGGGGGAAGTTGATCTCCATTACAGCTTTAAATTTTCGTTTCTATATCCCACAACAAGAAAGAACTTATTAAAGAACTTGATAAGCATAAAAGCTTATATCGCCCAATATTACTTGCCAGATATTGTAATAATTTCCAAAATCGAACTATAATGCATCTCATTCCCGGCCTTCGAACTGTCAAAACCATTTCTGGAAACAGGTAATGCGATAATTAACTATTTAAGCACCGCAAGAAAATCTCACACCCCACCCTAATCTTTTACAAGAGAATCTTTTACAAAAGTTTGCATTCTACCTGAATATGCGGGATTCCCCCACAAATTCAGTGCCAAACTTCTAAAAGACGTATTAAACTGCTATTCTTACCCAAGTGATGGACAAAACTGTTACCTATTCAATTATTTGCGTTTACTTTTTAGTATCTCTATAAAAATAATACATATCTATTTTTTTTTTTTTTTTTTTTTTTATGACAGATGAAACCATGCTCAGGGGATGCCCCCTATCCATGCACAGCATTTGTTGGTTCCGAAGGGATGACAGGTTAGTGGGAAGGGGGAAAGAGGGAGTAGTGACGGTTTACACTTCGCTTAAATGTTTCGATGCTGTAAGTAGGCGGGAAGACATTCGCAGGGAGATTATTCCACAATCTAACGACGCGACCGAAAAACGAACTCTCACGGTAATGCGTGGTTCGTTGGAACGGAATCGCGACATAAAAGGGGTGCACCGCTCTGGAAAGCCGAGTAGTTCTGCTAAATACCTGAACCGGAGGAATCAGGCTGGCTACTTCAGAGGAACATTTACCGTGAAAGTAACGGTAAAATAGTGCTACACACCCTACATCACGACGACGCTCCAAGGTTTCAATAGAGCTGGATACCCTACTGTCCCCTATAAGTTTTAACGCACGACATTGGACTCGGTCTAGGAGCTGAAGATATGTTCGCGAAGCTCCCGACCATATATGCGAATTGTACTCCATTTTCGGACGGATATAAGTGGTGTAGATACAACGAAGATCGGTTGGAGTAAAGTACCTCTTACACCGCTTAAGAAAGCCTAAGCACTTGGCTGCTTCTTTCGACACGTCAAAGATGTGATCGTTCCAGCGAAGATCACATTGGATTGACATGCCCAGAACATCAAGAGCCTCCGACTCATTAATATCCACACCACCCATATTTAGAGGTGGGAAGTTGTCACCCGCCAAACGCTTGTGGGTTAACAAACAGCATTGGGTCTTCCGCGCATTAAAATCGACCCGATTCACTTGACCCCACTCCTGGATTTTGTTGAGGTCAGATTGGAGTGTGTCATTCATAGTTCTGCGTTTTCTATTGATCTCCAGAATAGAAGGACGCCTGGAGAATGAATATGAATGACAAATGCTGCTGTCATCAGCAAACGAGTAGACGGGGTTTGATGTCAATGACAGAAGGTCATTGATGAAAATAAGAAAAAGTGTCGGAGACAGGACCGAACCCTGCGGAACTCCAGCATTAATGGAGTGCTCTTCGGAAGCAAAGCCGTCTATCACAACCCGAATAGAACGGCCGCTGAGGAAACTCTTGAGTTTACAGAAAAATTCCTTTTATTATTGGGAAATTAATGAAAATACTATCGAAAAGACGATTTAATTTTCTTCTTGGTTTACAAGAGAAGATAAGAAAATGAAATTAGAAATAGGATTTGAAGTATTTTATCGAAAGATTCAATTTATATAGAAATAACAAATTTGTTTGCATTTTCCACCATTCTAATATACGCAGAATAACCAACTTGGGTGTCCATCTCTAAAGTAGTAAAGTGATCACCGCATTTAAATCCCAATCCAACTGCACCGATCATTCGTATATTTTGACTTGAAAATAATGGGTGGAGGGGTTTCAGTGGAAAATGAGATGGCATGTGAAGACCAGTTACATGATATCTACGCAAAATTGAAATTAAATGATAAGCCGTTTGAGGACACGCTTGAAATCGACAAGAAAATGGCAGCAGTGTGTGAAGTCCTTGGAGAGGCGCTAAAGAAGGATAACATTTTGAAGCGCTGCTTTCGTGGTATTAAATATTCAGGTATTATAAAAGGGACTCCTTTCATCCAACATTTCATTTATGCGCCCTTTCGGTCCCACAGGGTTCCCCTTTGCCAATTATATTGCTCGAGCGGAACTTTTCGAAATGCAGATCATTTTAGAGATGCCGTTTCCAATCGAAGTTGAACAGAGTTCAGATTCACCCAATATTCTCTTGCGCTCCTCTTCCGAAGGTTGGATTAATTATTCTCAATTTGTGGATCCTTACAAAACTGGATACTACGTTAACCAAATGAAACTAATTATGTTAATTAGAACATCCATTTCGGAGGGAAAAATCCGACAGGTTGACAATATCAAAATCGAAGTGTATACAGATTTACGCCAATTGGAACACCAGTTTCTTATGAAAATTTCATTTTATAATTTTTATATATGGGTTGCTATTACACCACTAATACAAATTTCTAAATGTGATTGCCATAGCTCAGAAAAATATGTGTTTCCTCTTATAGAAGGTGACATTCCGTACAATTTCCCTGACGACTCTTCCTTGAAACTTGACTACCTCAAGAGGTTAAATACAAACTTGCAGAAATCATTGTTTCTAATGAAGTGCATGCAATTGAGATATATATTCCCTGATTATCACGCTATTGCATTTCCTAAGGCAAAAATTGAATATTTATATCTTCGCGAAATTAGACGCCGGCCGGAGGAGTTTTGGGAGAAACCAGTAATCGACATTCTTATACACGTCAGTTATAATGATACAAACTACTGAGGTTATCAAACTACTTTTAATTCATTGCAGATACTAGACGTTTTTCCTAAAGATGACTCAACAAGGGGAAGCATAGAAGGGGAACAACTACAGCTACAAAAACTACGTAAGAAGAATGAGTACACAAAGGAATTGATGCAGATTTTCGGCTGTGAAAGCTAAATAATATTACCATTAAACTTGATATTTATCCTTAATACTTTTATTCATATCTATGCTAATGGATTGGCTTGAATTTCTGAAACTATGAAATAATAAAATAAATGCCGAATTAATCCGGAGAGCTGGATTTTCTTACAGTTGTTCATTTAGTCGTATTCTCAGCATGGTCCAAGTTTAGAGGCCGACGTACGTTATTTTGGTACGTGTGTAAATATGAAGTTAAAAGGTCTACCATCGTGTGTAGGGTAAAAAATCGTCATATGAACGTTGTATATCCGAAACTTGCTGGAATCGGTCGTTAATAGACATCAAGTGCTCTGATGATGGCTAAGAACTGAAAAGTTTCCAAGAACATGTTTCTGGAAAACATGTCAGATATAAAACAGAACCTTCATATCCGATCCAACTCTGGAACCATTAAGCTCGAGCCTAGAAAACAAAGTTGCTTAAGCGCCCAGCCAACAAATTTTGCCAGAGATAAAGAGATTCGAAACTTCGGCTGTTTCAATCATCAAACTCAACAAACTTGCCAGCTGGTCAAGCTCTAGGTGTCGGGCTGCCGTGAGAAAATATCTGTCTTTTTAGGATTAAAATTTGATGTTTTACGTATTAAATTTAATACGACTTTGCTTAATGAATGCCTGAGAGAAATGCATTAAAACTTTTAAAAATATTAGGGGCTCCTTTAATTTGACATGTCCTGATAAATTATTGAAATAGTTAAAATCTTCCATGGTACTTAAATGTGCTAAAATAGTACTTAAAATGTGCTAAAATAGTACCAAGGATAATATTAGTTCGCAACGCTGAAAATATGTTTTTGTTGTGTTTCTTGCAAGTTTGTTGTATTTGGAGGGATTGGTATCTAGAAGTGGCGAAATCCTCTTCTGGAAGCAAAAGTAATTCGGTTCCTTTGAAGTGGAATCTCCAATTTCAGATAGGAAATTTAATTTTGTGAATTCGCATACGAATAGTTCAACAAAATTGTATATTATAAAGGAATTGAAAAAAAAAAATAGAATATCTTTAGTCAATAATTTAAAATAAAATGTTACTATTTTAGTTGAGCTCTTGAGTAAGAAATTGCATAGATGAAAAATTAGCTTGTAGTTCTGGAGTTAGATAATTTTTAGTTCAAAGTTTGACAGTTTAAACCCACGACTACCTAAAAATAAAAATTATATTTCCAAATAAAAGTAAAAATTATATTTTATGCCTCATTTTATATGATTAATCTGAAATAAACAAGTTGATTTTTAAGTTTAGTTCTTCAATAACAGACAAGATTATAAAAAGAAAAAAAGAGACTGAACGGGTGGTGAAACTAATCTAATTGTAAGCTTCTAGAGAGATTTTTGTTAGTTTAAAATATTAAATTTTTAGGACCATGTTTTCTGAAATTACAAATTATATTGTATTTCCAAGTTTTATTGAGAAATGTATATTCTAGAAACGAAAAGTACAATATATCAAATTTTGGTTGATTGTATATAATTTTTTGTTCTTTGCAAAACGAAAGGCAGTCATAAAAATTATATAAGCTTGCTTTACTAATTAAAAATTTCCGTTCCTAATTCATGCGCATGTGGCAGCTCTTGGGAAAAAGTTGAGACTTGGTGGCTTGACGAATGATTGCTGTTTGTCGTTGCAGGCGAAATAAAAAGGGGGAAATTGGTTGGTTCGAAATATATATGTACAGTTGTACTGCAATCAAGAAGGATTCATTGGTTACAACGTGGAGCTTTAACAAAAACTCGGAGCTTTTATACAAAAAAAAAATTAGTGACATCGGTGCACGTGATTAAAATCCTTTTTGCGCACTACTTTAAAAAGCGTTTTTAAATATTTTAGTCGATCTAATTATATCTCAATAAGCTTTTAATCGAGTTTTAAACGAATTCTTTATAATAAAATCTGTGAGTAAATAGAATCTTAAAACTGCGAATGCGATTCTCGGTTTCACTTCAGACTTTATATTCTTTGCTTTAAGCTTACTTATTATAATAAAAGAATATAATTTGATAGATTGGATCTTTTGATTAAAAGCGTAGGTTTCGGAATACAAAACCTGTTAAGTTTCTTCAGCCATATTTGCGAATTATAAAAAAGTAGGCTCTTTCCCAAGCTAGTCTTTTTTTCAGCTGTATGATTGTTTCCAAAATAAAATCCTTCAAATGTCGTTAATAATTTAAATCCTCTCATTTTGATATTTCGCTGCTCAGAGCTAAAATGGCAGTTGAAATTTGATTGCACCTTCATTTCTCATTCATCCCTTTTGAACTTTTTCAATTGTTTGTTGTATATTATAACGGAATTCAAGAATATCTTTTAAGTCAACCACTCAATATATAAGTGGTGTTGAGTGGTTTTGAGTTGAGTTCTTGAGTAAGAAATGGTTTTGGGAAACAATTAGCTTCAAATTGTGCAGTTAGAGAATTTTTAGTTCAAAGTTTGACACTTGTAGGCCCGTGTCTCCTAAAGATACAATATAACTTGTATTATCCAAATATATATTCAAATAAAAGGGAAAATGATATTAAAGTTTCTTTTATGCTAACAATCTAAAATAAAAATGTTGTTTTTCAAGTTTAAGGTATCGATTCGCATCTCATAAATTAATTGTGAGTCGTAAAACTAAGCTGATGAATTTCGGTTTAATTACTCAAGAATCTCCTGATATTAAGGTAATTTTTCACGCCCATGAATGTGCAAGGCACATCCTTCAGACTTCTAACTATAATTCGTTACAGCAAAGGTATTTCTGTCGTAATACCAACTGTAGTTCCAGCTGCTTCAACATAGAATGGGTAAATAATATTTTGAGTACCTTGGCATTATTAATGACAAAGATTTCAGATGGACCAAACATATCTCGTCTACTAATTCTAATTCTGTTCGACTAACTGGGATGAAAATCCCAGTTGACATATGAATTTAAAAACGCACACACTCAAATTGATCTCCCCGTGGGAGTGACAATGCAAACAACTGTTTTTTTATTCTGTTTCGTATTTTCTTCCTTCAGTTCAACGAAAATTTATAAGTGATTGGAAACAAACAAAATTTTAGTAAATAAATTCTGATTACGTTGTGTTCTTCCTTCACTTTCGATGCGCTTTGAAACATATATTGCAAGACAAAGAACACTTTTTAAAAAACATGAATAAACTTAAAATAGCTTTAAATTTTCTTTTATATCCTGTAACAAGAAAGAACTTGATAAGCATGAAATGTTATATCAGCATGTTATGTTATATCTGTTGTTAGATTTTAATTTACAAAATCGCACTTTCTTCTTCTTTATTTGTCAGAGCAAGTGATCGGCATTCAACACATTCGCCCTATAATGACCTCACACGCGCCTTTTAATCTTTTACAAGGGAATCTATTACAAAGCTTGCATTCTACTTCAATCTGATGGATTCCCCGACAAATCTAGGCACTCGTTCAAAATGGCCTTATTTAGCTATTCTTACGAAAGTGATGGACAAAACAGTTATTAAGCTAAGTAGTGCGATTATATATTAGTCAATTTAAATTAAGTGAGTTTTTTGCTTGAATCAGCAAAGAAATACAGTTTTTTATTATGAAAATATAGAAAATGCTATCGAATAGAGGATTTAATTTTGTGCTTAGTAATGCAAGAGAAAACATGAGATAGAACTTAGAAATAGCAATAATAGTATTTCAATGAGAGATTATAAAAAATTAATTAAAAAATAACAGAATGCGCTATTCCTTCAATAACTGTGTTCTGAATATAACCTCAATATTGATGGCCATCTCTGAAGTAGTAAAGTTATCGTCGCATTCGAAGCCCAAGCAGTCTGCACTGGTCATTGGTATATTTTGACTTTAAATAATTAGAGGTGGATATTCAATAAAAAGAGATGTCATCCTTGCTAAAAGTGAAGAAAACGATTGCCTGTGAACGCCAATTACATGATATCTATGCAAAATTGAGTTTAAATGATGAGCCGTTTGCAAACAGGCTTGAGATCGAAGAGAAAATGGCAGAAGTCTGTGATCTCTTGTCAGAAGTGTTAAAGAAGAATGAAATTTTTCAGAGCTGCTTTCGTGGTATAAAATATTCAGGTATTTTACAACGAATTCCTTTCATCCAACATTTAATTTATGCGTTCTTTCTGTATCACAGGGTTCCCTTCTGCCAATTGTATTTCTCGACAAGGAGTTTTCGAAATTCAGATCATGCTAGAGATGCCGTATCCAATCGAAGTTGAACAGAGTTCGGATTCCCCAAATTTTCTCCTGCGCTCCACTTCCGAAGGCTGGATTAATTTTCATTTTGTGAAACCCTACAAAACTGGATACTACGTTAAAAACACGGAAATATTAAGCTTGCTTGAAAAAGTCTACCCATGTGTACCTTACGGAAAGAATTATTTAACAATTCAAAGGTATGATATAATACCACAATGTTTGGAAGGCCAGTCTGTTATGAGATTTTACTTCAATAATAATCCTATATTGGTTGTAATTACACCAATAATACAAATTTCTAAATGCAGTGAATGCAGTAGCTCAGTAAAATATGCGTTTCCTTTAGGAGATGTAGACCGTCCATTTCATTTCCGTGACGACTCTCCCTTGATACTTGACGACAAGTGGTTAAACACAAATGTACAGAAATCATTGCTCCTAATGAAGTGCATGGACTTACAATATAAAAAGAATTCATGGGGGAGCAACCTAAGATTACCTAAGACTGTCATTGAACTTTTTTATCTTCGTGAGATTAGGCGCCAGCAGGAGAGGTTTTGGGAGAAACCAGTAATCGACATTCTTATTCACGTCAGTTAAAACGATATTGTTTACTTACAAGAGATGTTGAAACTATTTTCAAATCATTACAGATGCTAGACGTTTTTCCTAAATATAACCAAGATACCCGCAGCGACGGCTTAGTCGCTGTGGATAACTCACGGCTGCTGAGACTACGTGAGAAGGATGAGTACACAGAGGAATTGACGCAGATATTCGGGTGTTGAAAAAAATATTACTACTAAATTTGATATTTATATGCAATACGTTTATTCATCGCTATATTAATGGAATCGCTTGAATTTCTTAAACTATGAAACAATAAAATAAATACCGAATTAATCCGGAGAGCTGGATGTTCTTACAGTTGGTCATTTAGTCATTATATTTTCAGCATAGTCCAAATTTAGGGGATGGCGTACGTTATTTTGGTGCAATAATATATATATCTGTACGTGTTGTAGATAAATTAAAAAGAAAAGAAGGAATTAATTAAACACTAACTAATCTCTGGAATCGTGTAGGATTTGTCGGTATCTGTAATTCACTAATTGATGAGAGATTGATAAATATCGAAAATAGTTTTATATGTGTTTGGGGTGTAATTCTTAAAAGTTTTCCTATTTCTACCGGCAATGATGGTCCGACATGAGTTTGTTGTTAAGGATCGGAGCGAATTTCAGCAGATTATTTTAGTGATTCAGTGCGCTGCGTTTTGTGAATGGTTTCAAGTGAATCAAGTCGAAAACTTGTTTAGATTTTGCGCCACCTTTGGGAAAATGTCTTGTGTCCTTATCTATTAAGCAGGATCATACTATTTCCAAAGTTAGTAGAATTAACTCGCTAAATACTAATTGAAATACTATAAATTCTATCGATGCACTTAACAAGACATATTTTCGCAAAAATACCCACTTTCGACTTTTTGGAATTCAAACATTCGAGTCTTGTATATTTTTACTGCAGAAATATGTCTGAAATAGACGAACTATCATCAGATTATATCCAATTAATTAAATGACGATTTGTAAAAAATCACTTCTAATCTTGTAGAGATTTGGGCAACAACATCACACATCTTGAACCAACTCGTTCTTCATGGTTACAAATTTGGAAGAGTTGTAGTAAGTGTAAATTGTGTGAAAGTGTAGTTATTACCAATTTTTGGTAATAACTACAGATACCTCGTGATAAAATTACGTCTTAATATCTTATACCGTTCATTTGTAATGACACTATAAGTTCCGGAATGGAATTGTGCCTCAATATTCTTTTTACATTTTTTAAAACGATGTGCCTTTCCATATTTTGCCATTTTCAAACCCCAATAACCCTACAAAACAAAGATTATTTGCTCCAATTTCATCGCGATATCTCTTTTCGTTCTCGCGTGATCGTGATTTCGACAGACAGACGGACGTGCGGACAGGGCTAAATCGACAGAGGCGACGTTGAGCCTGAATATATGTATATACTTTTCTATATCTTTCTCTTCTCCTCTGCTTTACAAACGTCATAGCGTCATATGAACGTTGTATCTCCAAAAGTAGAGAACGTTGTATCACCGAAACTTGTTGGAATCGATCGTTAATAGACATCAAGGACTCTTATGAAAAGGCTAAGAACTGAAAAGTTTCCAAGAACATGCTTCTAGAAAACATGTCAGATATTAAACATAACCTTCATATTCGATCCAACTCTGGAACCATTAAGCTCGAGCCTAGAAAACAAAGTCGTTTAAGCGCACCGCCAACAAATTCTGATATTATTTGCCAGAGATAAAGAGATTCGAAACTTCGGCTGACAGCTGTTAAAAGCTGCGCTAGTGAAAAATCATCAAACTCAACAAACTTGCCAGCTAGTTAAGCTCTCGGAGTCGGGCTGCCGTGAGAAAATATCTTTGTTTTATGTACTAAAATTCGATTTTTACGTATTAAATTTTTACGACTTTTCTTAATGAATGCTTTAAAGAAATGCATTAAAACCTTGAAAAATATTAGGGGCTCCTTTAATTTGACATGTCCTGATAAATTATTGAAAAAGTTAAATCCTTCCATGGAAAACTGCTACATACTAACAACTCTTAGGAATTTTCAAGCTGGAAATCACGGTTATAAATAATAATAATACTGAAAATTGTATTTAGCATATAAATATAAGCACTGATTTTATATGGAAAGTTTTCTCGATATAAACTAAAATTTATATTTGGTATTAGTAGCAAAGTACTTAAAAAGTGCTAAAATAGTACGAACTATAATAATAGTTCGCAACGCTGAAAATTTATTTGTTGGGTTTCTTGCAAGTTTGTTGTATTTGGACTGATTGGTGTCTAGAAGTGGCGAAATCCTCTTCTGGAAGCAAAAGTAACTCGGTTCCTTTGAAGTGGAATCTCCAATTTCAGATAGGAAACTTAATTTTGTGAATTCGCATACGAATAGTTCAACAAAATTGTATATTATAAAGGAATTGAAAAAAAAATAGAATATCTTTAGTCAACAATTTAAAATAAAATGTTATTTTTTGAGTTGAGCTCTTGAGTAAGAAATTGCATAGATGAAAAATTAGCTTGTAGTTCTGGAGTTGGATAATTTTGAGTTCAAAGTTTGATAGTTGTAGGCCCACGAATACCTAAATATAAAATTATATTTTCAAATAAAAGTAAAAATGATATTTTAATCCTCATTTTATATGATTAATCTAAAATAAACAAGTTGATTTAGTTTAGTTCTTTCAATAACAAACAAGATTATAAAAAGAAAAAAAGAGACTGAACGGGTGGTGAAACTAATCTAATTGTAAGCTTTTAGAGAGATTTTTTTAGTTTAAAATGTTAAATTTTTGCGACCATGTTTTCTGAAATTACAAATTATATTGTATTTCCAAGTTTTGTTGAGAAATGTATATTTTAGAAACGAAAAGTACAATATAATAAATTTTGGTTGATTGTATATAATTTTTTGTTCTTTGCAAAACGAAAGGCAGTCATAAAAATTATATAAGCTTGCTTTACTAATTAAAAATTTCCGTTCCTAATTCATGCGCATGTGGCAGCTCTTGGGAAAAAGTTGAGACTTGGTGGCTTGACGAATGATTGCTGTTTGTCGTTGCAGGCGAAATAAAAAGGGGGAAATTGGTTGGTTCGAAATATATATGTACAGTTGTAAATCAAGAAGGATTCATTGGTTACAACGTGGAGCTTTAAAAAAAAACTCGGAGCTTTTATAAAAAAAAAATTAGTGACATCGGTGCACGTGATTAAAATCCTTTTTGCGCACTACTTTAAAAAGCGTTTTTAAATATTTTAGTCGAACTAATTATATCTCAATAAGCTTTTAATCGAGCTTTAAACGAATTCTTTTTAATAAAATCTGTGAGTAAATAGAATCTTAAAACTGCGAATGCGATTCTCGGTTTCACTTCAGACTTTATATTCTTTGCTTTAAGCTTACTTATTATAATAAAAGAATATAATTTGATAGATTGGATCTTTCGATTAAAAGCGTAGGTTTCGGAATACAAAACCTGTTAAGTTTCTTCAGCCATATTTGCGAATTATAAAAAAAGTAGGCTCTTTCCCCAGCTAGTCCTTTTTTTCAGCTGTTTTTGTGATTGTTTCCAAAATAAAATCCTTCACATATCGTTAATAATTTAAATCCTCTCATTTTGATATTTCGCTGCTCAGAGCTAAAATGGCAGCTGAAATTTGATCGCACCTTCATTTCTCATTCATCCCTTTTGAACTTTTTCAATTGTTTGTTGTATATTATAACGGAATTCAAGAATATCTTTTAAGTCAACCACTCAAAATATAAGTGGTGTTGAGTGGTTTTCAGTTGAGTTCTTGAGTAAGAAATGGTTTTGGGAAACAATTAGCTTCAAATTGTGCAGTTAGAGAATTTTTAGTTCAAAGTTTGACACTTGTAGGCCCGTGTCTCCTAAAGATACAATATAACTTGTATTATCCAAATATATATTCAAATAAAAGTGAAAATGATATTCAAGTTTATTTTATACGAACAATCTAAAATAAAAATATTGATTTTCAAGTTTAAGGTGGTGATTCGCATCTCATAAATTAATTGTGAGACGTAAAACTAAGCTGATGAATTTCGGTTTAATTACTCAAGAATCTCCTGATATTGACGTAATTTTTCACGCCATACTTCTAAACAGAGGTAACGAGATGCGAAACTCTCCACTAAACATGCACATTTCTTCAGATTTCTTTGATGATGTCAGTGAAATCAGGAAAAATTAGTCGGAAAAAAGCATACTCTTTCGCATGGTAGCAGTCAATTTCGGATTTAGGAGTGTTATTAATTCAAAACGTCAAACATAT
Source organism: Sicus ferrugineus (assembly GCA_922984085.1). Lineage (NCBI taxonomy): Eukaryota > Metazoa > Arthropoda > Insecta > Diptera > Conopidae > Sicus > Sicus ferrugineus. The sequence continues at coordinate 5,226,648 of OV277349.1, read as the reverse complement.
CCTCGTACATCCTACATTATTGTAAATATAATTATAAGAAAATAAAAAAATAAGAACGGAAACAGACACTGAAGATGGCACAACGCCGTAATAATCTTGTTTACAAATCGAATTTGACGAAAGATACAGGAAATTCGTTCCAAAACACAATAAAAAAAACATATATATATATATATACAATACAATAAAATTATTTGCTAAATTTCCAAAAAAAGGAATTTTTAAATTAACTACTTAAAAAAATTTCGTTCGAGTTTATTGATTTAGGTAAGCTCACACGACGATCATTTGACCAAAGAAAATCAAACATTTTACTATCTTTTTCGCCCTCTCTTGAAAATGACTGAAACGTTGTTACACGTGTTCGTTTGACTGAGCTGGGTCAAACCAAAATGTTGTACTATTAATTTGCTACTTTCCACTACTTGCTTTTTCTCCTTTAGACGTTTGACCAAATAAGAGCCATAAATTCTTGGATATGAAAATATCTTTATATGCCTTTGTACGTGAATTCAACAGAGCCTAAAAAATAGACGTCACTGTGAAAGCAGAGTTTCGCACTTCGTTATCTCTGCTTGTAAATGACGTAGTAATCCGCTATCCTTACGACAGTGATGGACAAAACTGTTATTAAAATAAAAAATTGAAAATGTTATTTAGTATCTTTATAAAATTACACAAGTTTATTTCTTGAGTTAACAGAAAATTCCTTTTATTATAGCGAAATTAATGAAAATACTATCGAAAAGTATTTAATTTCCTTCTTAATATACAAGATAAGATATGAAAATGAACTTAGAAATAGGATTTGATGTATTTTATCGAAAGATTCAATTTATGTAGAAATAACAGATTAGTTTACATATCCCATTATAACAATCAACTCGGAATATCCAATTAGTGTCCATCTCTGAAATAATAAAGTGATACCGCATTTAAATTTATATTTTAACTTGAAAATAATGAGTGGAGGGATTTCAGTGAAAAGTGAGATGTCGTCCCAAATGGCATGTGAAAACCAGTTACATGATATCTACGCAAAATTGAAATTAAATGAGGAGCCCTTTGAAGACACGCTTGACATCGACAACAAAATGGCAGCAGTGTGTGAAGTCCTTGGAGAGGCGCTAAAGAAGGGTAACATTTTGGAGCTCTGCTTTCGTGGTATTAAATATTCAGGTATTATAAAAGGGACTCCTTTCATCCAACATTCCATTCATGCGTCCTTTCTGTCCCACAGGGTTCCCCTTTGCAACTTATATTGCTCGACCGGAAATTTTCGAAATACAGATAATTTTAGAGATGCCATTTCCAATCGAAGTTGAACAGAGTTCGGATTCACCCAATATTCTCTTGCGCTCCACTTCCGGAGGTTGGATTAATTATTCTCAATTTGTGGAACCTTACAAAACTGGATACTACGTTAACAACATGGAACTAATTATATTGATTAGAGATTCCATTTTAAAAAGCCAACAGGTGGACAATATCAAAATCGAAGTGTGCACAGGAATATGCAAGTTGGAACGCCAGCTTCTTACGAAAATTTCATTTGATAATATTTATATATGGGTTGCTATTACACCACTAATACAAATTTCTAATCGTGAATGCTATAGCTCGGAAAAATTTGTGTTTCCTCTCATAGAAGGTGACAATCCGTACAATTTCCGTGACGACTCTTCCTTGAAATCTGACTACCTCAAGAGGTTAAATACAAACTTACAGAAATCATTGCTTCTAATGAAGTGCATGGACTTAAGATATATGAAATCTTCAAAACGGGACAATTTTGAATTATGTAAGGCTTTCATTGAACTTGTTTATCTTCGTGCGATTAGACGCCAGCAGGAGAAGTTTTGGGAGAAACCAGTAATCGACATTCTTATCCACGTCAGTAATGATATTTCTAACCTAATTAATTAGTGAGACTGAAACTGTTTTGAAATCATTGCAGATGCTTGACTATTTTCTTAATTACTTCGTACCAGAGGAACGCGAGGGGTACCGCATGCTGTTTGATAACTCACAGCTGATAAAACTACGTCAAAGGAATGAGTACACAGAGGAATTGATGGAGATTTTCGGCTGTTATACAGCTGCAAAACTGCGTGAGAGGGAAATGCGTACATTTTGGCCATTGTTGAGAAAGTTTTAATAATAACAGTCTTATTGCATTTATTCATCTCTAATAATGGATTCGCTTGTATTTCTTAAACTATGAAACAATAAATTTAAATCGAAGTAGTCCGGAGAGCTCAATGTTCTTACAGTTGATCATTTAGTCATTATATTTTCAGCATAGTCCAAGTTTAGGGGCTGGCGTACGTAATTTTGGTGCAAGAATATATATGTCTGTACGTGCTGTAAATAAAATAAAAAGAAAAGAAGGAAGAAACGAAACACTTTAACTGATCTCGGCAATTCATGTAGGATTTGTCGGTATCTGTAATTCACTAATTGATGAAAGAACGATAAATATCGAAAAGAGTTTTCGAAATGAATGAATTCGATATGAAAGATGTAGCTCCGAAAGTAGAGAAGATAATACAATGTCATTAAATGGCTATCGATGGCTTGGTTGTTGTAATCGGTTGTTAATCGGTTGGCTCTGATGGAAATGCTAAGAACTGAAAAGTTTCCAAGAACATGTTTCTGGAGAACTGAAATTCTGATATTGCAAATTTATTTGCTGATGTTTGCGGTTCCATTTTTATTGATTCTTATAATTGTTTTGGTCCGGGGGATTTTTCTAATATATTGGACATTGTAAATATCGGCAAGCTGAAAATGTCTGGCATCGACGTTCTGCAAGCTCTGCATAGTCTTAAATCAGTTTTGTCTACTGGATTCGATTTACTGCTGCCAGTATTTCTTAAAAATTGCGCTATTTCTATGTGCTTACCTCTTGCAATGATTTTTAATTAATCCCTATCCACAGGAAGCTTTTTAGAAGAGTGGAAGATTTCATTTCTTTCTCTTATCTTTAAGTCAGCAAGAAGAATTTAGTAGAGAACTACAGAACCGTATTTAGATTTTTTGCAATCCATAAAATTTTTGATAAAATCAATCAAAATAAATTATTTTTTGAAGTGAAAAATCATATTTCGCTGCAACATCATGGCTGTTTTCCAGGCCGATCGACTTGAACTAATTTAGTTCTGTTTTCAAATTATTGTTTGAGAGCTTTTAAATTGAATCTTCAAGTAGATGTTCTTTATACAGATTTCGTAAAAGCGTTTGATAGCTTAATTCCCAATATACAATATTAATTTACAAACTTAATAAATTGGGGTTTCATTCAAATTATTGGTTGAGAGCTAAACTTTTTAAAATGGATTCAGTCTTACTTATATAATAGGAAGCTATTGGTTAAGATAGACTGTGTATATTCAAGGATTCAAGGACTGTGTATATTCAATTATCTCTGAAGTAGTTGAGTGGTCAGCGCTTTCAAAGCACGATTTATCCGCACTTTCATCCGTAAATTTTGAGTTGAAAATAATGAGTGGAGGGATTCAGTAAAAAGTGAGATATCGTCCTCAGAAAATCGTTCTCAGATATCGTCCTCAGTAAAAGAAAATAAAACGATGGCATGTGAAAGCCATTTAAATGATATTTACGCGAAATTGAAATGAAATTATAAGCCGTTTGCAGACAGGCTTCAGGTCAAGAAGAAAATGGCAACAGTGTGTGAAGTCTTGTTAGAAGCGATGAAGAGGGATAGAAATTTTCAGCGCTACTTTCGTGGTATTAAATATTCAGGTATTCTAAAACGGATTCCTTCTAACCAATATTTCATTTATACGTTCTCGCCGTCCACAGGGTTCCCGTTTGCAAATTATATTGCTCGACATGAAGTTTTCGAAACGCAGATCATTTTAGAGATGCCATTTCCAATCGAAGTTGAACAGAGCTCGGAGTGACCCAATATTCTCTTGGGTAAATAACATTGCTACAAAAATTTGATATCTATTAAACAATAGAATCTATTATTATATTCCGAAAATAATAATAGATTAAAACCGAATGGAAAGTAAGAACATTTAACATTTATTCATTTAGTTATTGTGTTTTCAGCCTAGTCCAAGTTTAGGGGCTGGCGTAGGTTATTTTGGTGCCAGGATATACATGTCTGTACATGTTGTAAATGAATTGAAAAAAAGGAAGAAATTGAACAATTTCAACTGATCTCAGGAATCATGTAGGATTTGTGGGTATGTGTGATGCACCTATTTTGGGAACGAAGCAAATTTCAGCGAGATTATTTTTATAGGAATTGAGGGAGATTTTCGACTGTTATATAGCTGCAAAACTGCGTGAGAGGAAAGAGCGCGCATATTGGATGGTGATGGCAAAGAGTTTTTAATAATAGTTTTAATACGTGTTCTTTGATATTATGGCTTTCTTAAATAAAGAACGTTACCATTAAACTTACTATTTATCCGCAATAATTTTATTCATCTCTAATAATGGATTCGCTTGAATTTCTTAAACTATGAAACAATAAATTAAAATCGGAGTAGTCCGGAGAGCTGAATGAATAGCTGCAAGAACAGTTATTCCGAGCAGCTAAAAAAAATATTTTCGGCAGTTGACAACTATTGCATAAGTAGGCGGACCGTGCCCATTTTTGGCTAACATTTTGGTAATGACACCAGATACCTCGTGAAAAATTACGTCTTAATATTCGTTTATGAGATATTGAAAACTTTTTATCAGTGGGCGGACCGCGCCCATTTTTTGCAAACCGTTTAGTAATGGCGCTATATGTTCCGAAATAGAATTATACCTCAATATCTCACACGGTTTATAAGATAATCACCTTATAACATTTTTAAAATGAGGTGCTTTAACATTTCGTATGTGAAGTAGCCGTGGTTTTTAATTTCGCTTTCGCCCATTCTCTAACCTAAACTGCCCCTCATAACAAAGAATAGCTGTGCGAAATTTTATCGCGTTTTTTTACAAATTTAAAATTTACAACTCAATTGAGTACCAAGTAATTGTGATGTGGGGAAATTATGAGTGGTGAAAAAATGAATGGGTACGCCATTGAGTTGTGTCACATATTGAGTTGTGAATGCGAGTGAATTGATGCAAAAGTAGTTGTACGAAAATTTGATTTGGTAAGAAAATGAGTTGTGTGACAGATTTAGGACTGCACAGAAATGAGTTGCTACAAAAATTGAATTGATACAAAAATTATGACGTTAAAAAACAGTCTAAATTAAATTTAATTGCAAGGACTGACGATGGTATTAAATGTTAAATTTATGCGCTCCCGTGAGTTGAAAAATTTTTTCTCTTTGTTTGTTGAAACGCAACCTAATTGAATTATTTAAAATGTGAAGAATTATGAAAAAAACAATGTCGGTATTATTTGCATTCATTTCATGTACCTTTAATATTATTTAGTCTTATAGTAAAAATTACATAAAGCATGCAAAGGCATGGCAGTACTTAACTGATCTAGGCGCAGATCTGGTGAAGTTGGGTTGCTGTATTTCTTTGCCTTTGTTCGGTAATATTTCGAAAGCCAAAGAAAAATGATTATACAAGAATGAGTTGTATGACAAATTTGAATTGGTACAAAATGATTTCTGACAAAAAAAATGCTGGAGTTGTTCATACATTCAACACTAATGAGTTAGTAATTTGAGGTGAATCTTGTGTGGGTGACCCACCACTAATTCAAAGCTCAGCCATTTGTTATGATAATAAACAAACGTAGGCTTGAAAATAATGGGTGGAGGAATTTCAAAGAAAAGTGAGATGGCGTGTGAACGCCAGTTACACGACATCTACGCTAAATTGAGTTTAAAAGAGAAGCCATTTGAAGACGCGCTTGAGGTGGACAGGAAAATGGCAGTAGTGTGTGATGTCTTGGTAGAGGCGATGAAGAAGGATGCAAATTTTAAGCGCTACTTTCGTGGTATTAAATATGCAGGTATTTTAAAACAGATTCCTTCTATCCCACATTTCATTTATACATTCTTGCTGTCCCACAGGGTTCCCTTTTGCCAATTATACCACTCGACAGGGAGTTTTCGAAATGCAGATCATGCTAGAGATGCCGTATCTAATCGAAGTTGAGGAGATTTGGGATTCCCCCAATTTTTACTTGCGCTCCACTTCCACAGATTGGATTAATTGCTCGCATTTTCTAAGACCTCACAAAACTGGATACTACGTTGACAACACGGAAATATTAAGATGGATTAGAAAACTAATTTCGTGTGTAGAGATCCGACGCGTTAACAACATCACAATCCAAATACGTGCAGAAACACCGGGTTTGCAAGGCCGCTTTCGCATCAAAGTTTCATTTGATAATATTGATTTATTGATGGTTATAACACCACTAATAAAAATTGCTAAGCGTGAATGCAGTAGCTCAGGAAAATGCGCGTTTCCTCTTGGAGGAGCTGACCATCCATTCGATTTCTGTAACGGCTCCCACTTTAAACTTTGCTACCTCAAGAGTTTAAATAAAAACCTACAGAAATCATTGCTTCTAATGAAGTTCATGGACTTAGAATATAAAAATTATCGATGCGTCACTATTAAATTACCTAATACTGCCATCGAACTTCTTTTTCTTCGAGAGATTAGACGCCAGCAGGAGGAGTTTTGCGATAAACCAGCAATCGACATTCTCATACACGTCAGTTATAACAATATTTTTTACTTACAAAAGATGTTGAAACTATTTTCAAATCGTTACAGATGCTAGACGCTTTTCCCAAATATATCAAGGAAAGAGATGACCGTCTAGGGAACTCCATTAAGTACTACAAATCAACGCTGCTAAAACTACGCGACAAGGACGAGTACTCAAACGAACTGGTGGAGATTTTCGGCTGTTGCAAAGAATATTACCACTAAACTCGATATTTATCCGTAATTCTTTTAACACATCAGCAAATAAAAGCAGAAAAGTGCCTAAAATACAGGAATTTAAGCTTTCCTTCTTAACATAAATTTGTGACGATGATGTAAATTTAACGGGCACGAAAAGGGCGTCAAAAATATCAACAGACTTCGAGAAGTTTTCACTCAATAACTGTGTGAACTGTAAAGTATAGCAGGGTTTTCATCTCGCGATTTCGAAATGCCAGGCAAAATAATTACCGTGAATTTCCTGAATTGAGTACCTAACTGCAAAAATGTCGACACATTTTAAAATCAACTTGAATTGAATTGATCAACTTGAATTGAATTATCCTGAATTGAGTACCTAATTGTCAACGTTACTCAGTATCCCTACCGTCTTGGTTCGTGACCCTAAATGAACTGCATCTCTTCTACCAGCTATCCTCGTTTTTTCAGTACTCCTCACCTTTGCGTATATGCAGGCGGGGCCATTTTTTGTTCTAATTTCGTGCCTATTACTAGTTTCAGTAGAATGGTAATTTCCGTGGATTTTCGGGAATTTAGCATTTTTATAGCTTATGTAAATTTTTATAACATATCATGACAATCTGGATGCGGATTGTTGACGTCTGTTTAAACCTAATTAAACAAAATCAACCTCAAAAACTACAGTTCTTCATCAAAATCTTATTCCTTTATTCAATAGAATAAAGTTTTTTTAGAAGTTTAGCAAACAATAAAATAGGCATGCCTAAAAAATTAAATCTATCTTATTTATAAGAAATGGTCCAATTTCAGGGATCGATTAATTAGAACTGGTGAAGTTGCAATTGGAATTAGGAGTGATACATCCGCTAAAAGCTTCAACGCTTTTTTCAATTTCTTTAATTGTTTTTTTATGCACCAAAAATCAAGAGAACGGCAATTTATTAGAGCCTCCTTGGCAGCTTTGACTCGTTCGCTGGTCCTGATTAGTATAGACTGGTAAAGGAGAATTTCATCTGGTGGCTGGGCCCCCCTCCCGTTACTTTTCTCGTCCTTATCATTATTTAATGTACTCGTGCGGGGATGCTCAATTTTATCTTTCATCGAAATAACCTGTAGATTAAGCAAATATGGTGTTATAAGGATCAAAAGGATATTCAACTTTAATTCGTCTTACGCTTGACGCGGCGGTCAGTAAAAGCAGAGCCAGAAGTGAAAACTTCATATTTGAGATTTGATTACTATATAAAAAATGTGTATTAGAAAAACTGTATTCTGAATGGAAACTTCTTCGACTTCTATTGCACAGAAGCAACTAAGAATAATGTATCGCTAGCACTCTGGTGCTCCATATTTATACTTGATTCCTAATCACTTTTTGCTCCAGTCTTTATTACGCCTGTTTCCCTATTTGCGAAGGGATTATATAGAAATGAAAACTTTGGCGCTCCGAGTGCTTATGTGATTTTCGAGGGCACCGGAAAAAACTTTATCTTAATACTCTTCACGACCTTCTTTCATATAATCTACGGTAATAAAAACCATTCTTAGAAAAAAATATACGTACACATCCGTACTTGTATTTCATGATAACGTTGCTTGTTAGCATTATATTTAAAAAATACCATCAAAATGCAGATTTTATATTGTTCCTTGAATTTATTTGATTTTATTTTTCAAAAGTTTTATTTTTCAAGTTAAGATTAACAGTTTTAACAATCTTACAGCTTACTTTTAAAATTACAGGTACCCTCTTAGAGCAACTCGCAGCCCTCAACGTGCGCCTCTTTTTTTAGTATAGTACTACCTTCACTTTTTGTTGGTGCTCCGAAACACTTTTAGCCGCAGGCAAATGCGTAGACTTGTGACCACGAAACGCTCAAAAATAAAAAGGGCAACCGTTTATTTCAACGCGCTACAACTCTAAGAACGAATTGAATACCATTTCCATTGGTGCTGTGAAGACTTTGGGAAGGGCCATCAATCCACCTACGATTCCAATCATGAAATACTTACACGTATCGTCCTAATGTAAGAATGCAGTAGCAGCTTCGGAGGTGCAACGTTTTAAAACGAAATTAACGAAAATTTTAATCTAAGTCACAGAAAATCGGGAGACCATGAACAGAGGTAACAATTGACCCTTGGACGAATTTAAATTCTGTCACAGAACAGAACAAACTACGAGTCCCTACCTCTGCCATGTATTTCAATTCTGCCATAAAACCCCCAACTTTGCAAGTCAAGTTTGAAGACTTCCCCGGTTGTCAAAATCTCGAACAGTTTTGCCGACAAACAACAACACATAATTATTTTTAAGACAGCGTTCATTTAGGCATTTCAAAGCAATAAAAAACTGCTTTTATTCCTAAGTACGAAAAATAAATAAAACAATTTAAAATAAATAAAAAGGTATCAAATCGCGAATACTCTTTTATTTATTTTATCGTTCTTTATATCTTTAGTAGCTAATCATAATCGCTCACTTTTGCTTGGGATTTAACATTTCAAAGAGTATTATTGTCATCGGGGTGAGGTTGAGGATTAAGTTTGTGGTAGCAAACGAAAAATTACTTAACAGAGCTGCTGCAAGCTAACATACAGCGGCGAAAGTTCATTTGACATCTGAATTTCCCGTGATAAGCTTCGTGATTTAGAAAAAGCTATATTTTCTTATAATAAAGCTTTCATTAATGAAATCTTTAATTATGTTATATTGTATTACTTTATATTATATTGTATCAAAAAAAATTCACAAGTTTTTTCTATTTACTTAACTGCCCTTACTGCAGAACATTCTTATTCTTCCCCAAATTACCGGTGTGAAGTTAGAACCAAATTTGCAGAACTCGGCGAAAAACGGTTTAACAGAGCTGCTGATAATTAGCATCCTGCGGTGTATTACGTTTTTACATTTGAATTTGCCGCGATTAGGTTCGTGTCAGAAAGAATAAGGTTCGTGTCTTATCTAATTTATGGCCCCTTATAAAAAAAAAACAAAATTGAGGTGGATTTTATTTTTATATTTGAATTTGCCACGATAAGAGGTTCGTGTCAAAAAGAATACGGTTCGTGTCCTCTACATAAAAAAATATCTTTTTACAACAATTTCATTGCACTGTTTTAGGCAACTGTGTTAGCCACAAAATTATTTTAATAATAATTTTAGTAAATAATTGCATAAAGGGCGCTACAAATTTAGAAGTCTTAGGACATTCAGATGCCACCGGTGGAATTGTCCGAAACTTAAAGGAAGCAAATAATATTATATATTAATACGCCTTAGTCGCGAAGACGCCAAAGAAACGAACATTCGCTATATCAGAGCGAATAGCATCACTTCACGAGCAGACCTCTATTCGAAACTTAGTTGCTTTGAAGAAAATTCTGACTTTCGTACTGAACTTCGGCTTCTGATAGAATAACTTTGAAAAAAATACAACTACGGAAAAACGGGGTATGTGGTCTTGTAGAGGGGACTTGGGACTACACCCTGTATAAATTTGGTGAAATGGTGTTTTCGTATTTTGAAGAAAATCTCGTTACAGTTCCGACTTTCGTACTGAAGTCAGGCTTCTGATAGAATAACTTTGAAAAAAATACAACTACGGAAAAACGGGGTATGTGGTCTTGTAGAGGGGACTTGGGACTACACCCTGTATAAATTTGGTGAAATGGTGTTTTCGTATTTTGAAGAAAATCTCGTTACAGTTCCGACTTTCGTACTGAAGTCAGGCTTCTGATAGAATAACTTTGAAAAAAATACAACTACGGAAAAACGGGGTATGTGGTCTTGTAGAGGGGACTTGGGACTACACCCCGTATATAGTGAAATGGTTTTTTCTTGTTTTGAAGAAAAACGCGTGTGTTTACTTGCGTACTAAATTACTTGAATTGTGTCGATAAAACCGCAGCTTGGAAAAAGCGCAGAAATTTCGGCATTGTCTTTTTTGTTGTCGTCTTCGAAGCTCTGTTTCCTTATCCGTAATAATTATTAAGTTGGGTTTTACTGATCATTACCATAATTTTTCTTCACTTAATGAATGAAATTGAAACTTTATAAACATTAAAGAATCTAAAAATACTAGTAAATATAATAATAATAAAAAAATAACCAACATAGAAATAGTAGAACATTCCCGTACTTCGTACGCTAATTTAGGTTTGAGTTGATCCTCCTCTGAATTTCCGTTACTTTAAATTAACTCTGTTAGGCTTGGTATTTAAAATTTTCACCTCTGTTAAAGGTAGGTTCACAACATTTCACCTCTATTAAAGATGGGTTTTAACATTTCTGTTCAACAGATGTTAATACCGTTTTCGTCTCTGTTAAAGCCCTGTTCATTGACAGATAACGTTTACCAGAAATTTCTGGTTTTTCGCCGGGTTGTAACTTCAAGCCAGTCCCAAATTTAGTTTTTAATGCAACTGAAGAAGTTGGTATTATAGATTTTAAAATCGTCAACCTTAGAGTGGATAATACCGTAAATCATGTAAATGTCACCACGGAAATGTCACCTTTAGGGAAATAATACAAAATTTTCAATTTCACTTAACAAAGAGGACCACTTCAAAATTATTAATGAAGAATCACTGTAGTTGCAAAGAGATTATTTGCACTTTTTGAAGCCGAAAGTGGGGCAACTTAAAACGTGTGTCTTGTCGACTAAGAGCCAAAATAAGCAAGTAAAATCCTTATACAAATTTAGATTTAGTTGCGGGCATGAAACCTGTCGAAATTTTGGCGTTTATATCCCATTTTGGAATAGAAGAAAACATTTTGTAGAGCTGCTGATAAAAGCAACTGGAATAAAGAAACATAATGGGCCATATGACAGGTCTTATGCGAGGATCGTGATATATGAAAAACAAGTAAGTAGATATCCTCAGGAATATAGAGAGACATGTGTTAAAAAAGTGAATTTGGAGCTTTTACAAACAGAAAACATTTTCCAAAATACTTTATCGGATACCACTATACGGAAAATTCGTAGTGAAGTCTAGATTTCGACGATGACTTCAAAGATATAACAACGATGATGGATGAAAAAGTGAATAGGATGATATTATTATCCAAAAAGCTAAAAAAAATGTAGGCATACACTTGCATAGTAAAAGGCAAATCAATTGCATAAAGGACGCAAAAAAATTAGAAACATTAGGACGTTAGAAGCCACATGTGCAATTGTCCGAAGCTTGAAAGAAGCAAACAAAATGCTATACTACTACGCTTTGGTGGTAATGAAGCCAAACCAAAGAACATTTGCTTATCAGAGCGATAGCATCTGATAGACAGGATCACTTCACGTCCTCTATTGGATATATACTGGTCTAAACGCAACAAACTAAAAAAGTCGAGCCAAAATAAAGCGTACTATTGCCGAAGCAGACTAAAAAAATTAATCACGGCCAAAAGAACTGGAGTCACGAATAGATCATTTGAGAATCCAAAAACGGAAATGTACGATATTGGAGATTGGGATGATTGGCAATAAGGAACGCTATAGAACTGCACGAGATAGCAAGCTCGTAGAAAAGTGTCTTGCCTGCGTACGGAGTGGCACAGCAAACAACGGCACGAATTATACATTTGTTTTACGTCAACTAGAATATAAAGTTTTAATAGAGGAATACGGAGCAGATACAGAAAAATGGCCCGACGACTACCACAAGAAATATTTCCTAGACATATTCGTGGAGGAGGCAGATACTGCAAATTTTATGTTATGACGATGGAGTTTCTGACAAATTTATCACGGATAGTGCAATAAAAACAGACTTAGAAAATGAAAGGCTATTATTAAACTTTCCAGGGTATTTAAAGATACCCGAAAACATAGAAATTTGTAGCAATAGATATGCAAAAAAACGAAATTAGTTTTTTTGATCCTCAAGGAAAAAGTGCGGAGCCTTTTAGATGCAACAAGTTCATCAATAGATTTATTTATTTTATTCGCCACTACAATGAAGTAGTCGACAAAAATAACTGGAGAAGGTATTCCTCACCTTCGCGTATATGCAGGCGGGGCCAATTTTTGTTCTAATTTCGTGCCTATTACTAGTTTCAGTAGAATGGTAATTTCCGTGGATTTTCGTCGAATCGGGAATTTTGCATTTTTATAGCTTATGTAAATTTTTATAACATATCGTGACAATCCTTCCCCCTCACGAACGAAGGGACTGGATGCGGATTGTTGACGTCTGTTTAAACCTAATTAAACAAAATCAACCTCAAAAACTACAGTTCTTCATCAAAATCTTATTCCTTTATTCAATAGAATAAAGTTTTTTTAGAAGTTTAGCAAACAATAAAATAGGCATGCCTAAAAAATTAAATCTATCTTATTTATAAGAAATGGTCCAATTTCAGGGATCGATTAATTAGAACTGGTGAAGTTGCAATTGGAATTAGGAGTGATACATCCGCTAAAAGCTTCAACGCTTTTTTCAATTTCTTTAATTGTTTTTTTATGCACCAAAAATCAAGAGAACGGCAATTTATTAGAGCCTCCTTGGCAGCTGTGACTCGTTCGCTGGTCCTGATTAGTATAGACTGGTAAAGGAGAATTTCATCTGGTGGCTGGGCCCCCCTCCCGTTACTTTTCTCGTCCTTATCATTATTTAATGTACTCGTGCGGGGAAGCTCAATTTTATCTTTCATCGAAATAACCTGTAGATTAAGCAAATATGGTGTTATAAGGATAAAATTGATATTCAACTTTAATTCGTCTTACGCTCGACGCGGCGGTCAGTAAAAGCAGAGCCAGAAGTGAAAACTTCATATTTGAGATTTGATTACTATATAAAAAATGTGTATTAGAAAAATTGTATTCTGAATGGAAACTTCTTCGACTTCTATTGCACAGAAGCAACTAAGAATAATGTATCGCTAGCACTCTGGTGCTCCATATTTATACTTGATTCCTGAGCACTTTTTGCTCCAGTCTTTATTACGCCTGTTTCTCTAATCGAAGGGATTATATAGCAGTTTCTTGCTAGAACTTAGCACGAAGTACAAGAACGAGATAGTCTTGCTGAGTTTAACATAATTTATTAGCCAAATGTGTATTAATCATAAATACGTGAAATGAAAACTTTGGCGGTCCGAGTGCTTAAGTGATTTTCGAGGGCACCGGAGAAAACTTTATCTTAATACTCTTCACGACCTTCTTTCATATAATCTACGGTAATAAAAACCATTCTTAGAAAAATATATACGTACATATCCGTACTTGTATTTCATGATAACGTTGCTGGTTAGCATTATATTTAAAAAATACCATCAAAATGCAGATTTTATATTGTTCCTTGAATTTATTTGATTTTATTTTTACACAGTTCAAAATAACAGTCTTAACAATCTTACTGCGTCTTTATTTTTTCCAAAGTTATTTTTTTCAAAATTACAGACATGCAAAGAAATTTTATTTTATTATATAACAATATTACTAACTAATGACTTACAGGTTACTCTTGAAATAGCGATAGTAATTGAGAGGGAAACAAAATTTTGAAAAACAAGCGACAAAGTTAATAATTTTAAAAAACAGTTAGTAAAATTCATTAAAGTTTTAAATAATTTTAGAGGCAGAGAATGTTTGTTTTTTAACTACGTTTCGATAAAATACATACTCGTATAAAACGAACTTATTTCCTGCTTTTCATACTCTGGCGAACGCATTTTGAGCACTGAAGCAGTCAGCTGTATTTGATGACCATACCCGTCATCGCTTGATTCTCGCGACACACACAAGAAGGTCGCCACAGCTGACTGGTTAATAATTATTTACAATGGAAACATTTTTGCAAAACTTAGCTACTGACGACACATTTCACCTTGAGTTCTTTACTGTGGATTACTGGTTGGTCCGAGGGCGCGTGACCATGCCTACCAGAAGGGGGGGGGGCGCCGGTACGCAAAGTATAATAATAATTATGTAATATATAATATATAATATTTAAGAATATAATCTTGTTACCTGTTTTGAAATGGTACACAATCTTGGGAGACTTTGTTGGGTACCGCCATCACTATTGAGTGCGTAAGTACATTTTATAAATTTTGTTAAATCTGGTAAATTTGTCATAATCTAAAAGTATTCGAGTAAAATCTTATAAAAGTATTGAGTTCCCTTAGTGAGTTCTGAGATGATAAAATTGTAATTTAAAAAATAAAAATAAAAAATTCTCAAAATGGCGATAAATTGTGACTTCTGGCAACACTGATTCAGAGAGTGTGAAGCAAAAATATTTTTCACAAACCCAAACTATTTAGTTAATAAAGAAACCACTAAGGAACGAATGGATCTCCGTAACGTGGTTGGTCTCCCTGCTGATTTTTTAGGTATTTACTTCACATATTAATACTTTTATAATTACTTGTATTATTTGCTTACCATTTCTAGGTGGTTATGATTTACTGATGATGGTTATGTTTAATTTTCTTGTCAGTAAAACAAATCGAGAATCTATTTGTATAGCAAGTAGGAATCTTTATTTTTCAGCTCCCCCAAAATTCTTTCTGCTTGTAACGTTCAACGTGTAGACGGTATTGCCAGAACAAAATTTTTAGGAAGGATTGAGTGAGAGAATCATTTGTTAAGGAACTGAAAGTGAGAATATTGTACGAGAGACTGAATACACTGAATGAGAGAATGATTGAGAATCACATGTGGAGTGACTGAAAGAGAATAGATTGAATGAGAGAAGTAGCTCGAGAAGAGTGGTATAATCTAGCATTTCTTATGTAAATTTTCTGTATTTAAAAAGTAGAATTCGCACGAAAAACTGTAAATAAAAATGAAGAAAAACCGAATGTAAAGTGAAATAGGAAAATAAAGGGCGAAACAAGCACTACAGTCGATGTCCTTCCTTAAATCCTAGCGTAGCACAGTTCATGCGGACTTCGCTCAGGCCACGGGGTCATCCTCGTCCACCTCGGAGTTGCCAAAGGGCAGCACGACTCCGAACGAAGGGTTCTCGATCAGTCTCACTTGTTGTTTGTCGTTGACGCGCCGGCGTCCGATCTCGCGGAATATCAACACGATGGCGGCCATGCAGAGCATAAAGAGCAGGACGGCTATAGTGGCGATGGTCCAGCGCGAGACCGAAATACCACTGAAAAGCGAGAAAAGCGAGAGAAAAAAGGTCTCCTAGTGTTACACTCGCCACTTAACACTCACCTTCGGTAGATGCGCTCCGTTACCGCCACCACCGGCACGCACATGCCGCGCAGCTCGTTGTGCGCCAGGCCACTCGGGCACTTGCAGAACTCCGGAGTGGCACACGTGCCGCCATGGCAATTCCACTCGTTGCAGTAGGCAACGCAGATCGGCAGCCCGCTCTCCTCGTCGATGCTTGTCCGGTATCCCACATCGCAGCTGCACACGTTCGGAGCGATGCACCTGCCGTGTACGCAGCTCTGCTCGCAGACCGGCGCGCACTCGGCGCGGCTGCCGTTTAGGAAGTCGTAGCCCTCCAGGCATTCGCACTGCTGTGGCTGGCGGCACTCGGCGTTGATGCAGACTTCGCTGCAGAGCGCTTGGCAGCGATGCGGCTCGCTGGCGTTGGTCACGCGGTAGCCGTCCTGGCACTGGCACTTGTTTGGCGCGACGCACTTGCCGTTCTCACATAGCGGGCGGCAGCGTGGAATGCAAAGGTTGGCGTGCTTCGTGTCCTCGAAGTTGGGCCAGCATTCGCAGGTGTTCGGCTCCACGCAGTTGCTGTTGATGCACGCCGGCGCGCACACCGGGTCGCAGATCGCCTTTGAGTCCTCGCGCAGCTTGAAGCCTTCGTAGCAGCGGCACACGCCGCCCGCCACGCACACGCTGTTCACGCACTTCTGTGCGCAGTGCGGCTCGCAGCGGCCCGTCAGCCACTTCTTGCTGAAGCCCGGTTCGCAGTTGCAGATGCCGGGCGCGATGCACTGGCCGTGGCCGCAGTCGAAGTTGCACACGGGGTCGCACTGGTGCGGGTTGTCGGCGTTCGGCTGGTAGCCGTTGAAGCAGTTGCACTTGTCGGGCGCGGTGCAGGTGCCGTGGACGCACGTGCGCGCGCAGATGGGAATGCAGTGGTAGGAGAGCAGCGACTGGTAGCCCGGGCTGCACGTGCAGATGCCGGGGTTGCTGCAGACGCCGTTCTTGCAGCCGCGCGGGCAGTGCGGCTCGCACACCGTCTGGCTGCCGTTGCGGTACACGTGGCCGGTGTTGCAGGAGCAGGTGTCAGGCGCCGAGCAGAAGCCGTTCACGCACGGCTCCGTACAGAGCGGCGTGCACTTGTGGGGCTCCAACTTGCTGTAGCCCTCGTGGCACTCGCACTTGCCGGGCTCGCTGCAGAAGCCGTTCTCGCAGCCCCTCGGGCAGGTGGGCTCGCACCACGAGCGCGAGCCGTTGCGGAAGCCGTGCCCCTCGAAGCAGGTGCACTGGTTGGGCGCCGTGCAGAAGGCGTTGACGCACTTCTGCTGGCAAACGGGAGCGCAGCCCTCCGACGGCAGGCCGAAGAGGTTGGCGTAGCCGAGTTTGCAGACGCACAGCTCGGGCTCGCGGCACACGCCGTTCGGACAGCCGCTCGCGCACACGGGGTCGCAGTGGCTGAGCGAGCCCAGGCGCAGCTCGTAGCCGCTGTGGCAGGTGCACTCGTTGGGAGCGCCGCAAAAGCCATTCTGGCACGCCTCCTCGCACAGCGGCACGCACTTGCCGAGCGTCTCGTTGCGCGTGTAGCCGAAGTTGCAGATGCAGCGCTGGGGAGAATCGCAGCGCCCGTTCGCGCAGTCGATGTCGCACGTGGTCTCGCACTCGGTGCGGCTGCCGTTGCGGAAGCTGAAGCCGGGACGACAGCTGCAGACGTCGGGAGCGGTGCAGTTGGCGTTCACGCAGGGCTCACTGCACTCCGGCTCGCAGAGCGCCTTGTTGCGAAGGTTGCTGAAGCCCTTGTTGCACAGGCAGACGCCGGGGTGGAGGCACTTGCCGCCCTTGCAGTCGGCGCAGGAGGGAAGGCACTCGCTGGGGCGGGGGAGAGAAGAGAGGAGAGACAGATGACAGGAGGCCCGTGGAGAGGGAAGACAACAGCTTACCCGTCTGCTCTTTCACGTTTGTAGCCTTCGCAGCACACTTCTTCCAAGTCGGTGTAGGTCTGTCGAAGAGAGAGAGAGAGTTGCGTGGGAGGGGGCGTGTCGCAGTTGCTGATCGCAAGCAAGTCCAACTCACCTCTTTGACGGTGCGCAGGACGAGCGGGTTGTAGCCGCTGACGCATTCGGCACTCGTGCAGTTCGTTCCCAGCGGATATTTCCGCATGGTGATCAGGGCGATGCGGTGCTTGGTGAGGCTGTGGGAGAGAGAAAGAGGATGAGAGGTGTCCAGATTGGCGATTCCATTTCGGACGAATTCGCGCTAATCTTTGCCGACTTCTAATCTCTGCATATCGCCAGAACCCAATTATAGAAGAATTCAACGATTTAAATTTGAAATTCATGCCGTCTTCTTTGCTTTCGCTCTCCTCTCTCTCGCTGCGGCAGAAACTCTACTTTGTAAACAATTCTAGCGATAAACTGGCGAGTGGCAATGAAATGTTGGCTGCATGGGATTCCAAGGCAGTTTCGGCAGTTCGGACTGGGATTCGGCGCTTCATATCAGAGCGCGGCTTCGGTTCGGCTTCTTCGCTTCGGCTTTTCAGCGAATAAAAAACAACACGAATTTCTATTTTAGCACTTATTTTCAGCGAGATTGTCGTGAATTCAGACCCAAAGAAGCACCGAATTCGAGCTGAAGGCACGAGCGTAAGCGGGTTTATTTTAACAGGGGGTGGAGTTCCCCTCCCCGCCTTTGATTAATTTTTTGCAATGAAAACTTGTGAGTGTTATACATTTTTACTTTTTTTTAGTTACGAAATAATTTTAGTTGCGAAATAACAAACTTTACAGTGACTCTTAATCTGTTTTTAGAATGCAAATTCTCTTAATATAATTTTATTGTTTATTTTGTGTTTTCTAATTCGACTCTTTATGAAACACTTTAAAAATTTTATTTCGATTTATTTTCATTTTACTTGCGTATTTATATTCTTTTTACTATTTATACGTTTCAAATCTCAAATTTCTTTATTTCCTTCTTGCATTGAACATCAATCTTCGCACATTTTAACGCGATAATCGGTTTTTAAAGCGTGCGTCACTGGATAACACTTACGGTACTTTCTCAGTGCATGCCAAACAGAGGCTGAAATGCAGCAACAAAACGCCGCAAACAGCTAGAAGACGCAACATTTTCTGCCCTTTTGTCTTGCTTTTCAAATTCAAAGCAGTTGCAAAAGAAAAAACAACAATTAAATTTACAACACAATTTTAATCTGCAGATAATTAAACTAAAATAAAGAAAAATAGCATTTGTTTTTGCACTTAAAACTCGAACTACACACCGCAGACTTCGATCAAGAATTGAAAATTTCCATTTGATGAGAGCTAATTAAAGCAGCCGCAAGTGTGTTGCTGCTGATCGAGCTGCTGTTGGCGCTGCTGATCGCGCCGATGATGATGTGTTGCTGCTGCTGCTGCTGCTGCTGCTGCTGCTTATCACGAAATCCTCCATTGCGGTCAGCAGAAGCAATTCAATGAACTGCAATCGTTCTTCAACAAACGATCCTTAATACGTGTGGCTCCAAGTGTTTGCTTAATATTAGCAAATTTCTTACAAATTAAAGAAAAACAAAGAGAAATTATATTTTCTTTAACAATTTGGTGTCTTCTTCCACTTGTTTTTTCACTTTTCTTTAATAAATTCTGATATTTCCTTAATAAATTAAAAAGTTTCAAAATTTTTCTTCATATAAATAATCTGTATATAAAATATAAAATACGGTGTAGAAAGTTAAATAATGTATAATATTAATGTTTGTCCTCTTATTTTATTTTTGTATGTTCTTAGTTTTAACTTAATAGATTTTTTTTTCATAAATTTCAGGCATAAATGTGTGTGCATTTTAGGGTTAAATAGTTCTGAAAAGCACTGTATTGCACTTTTAGCCTTAGCATATGCAAGAGTCTTGGCAATCTTCTGCAGAATCAACCTTTTCGTACCTACTGTACCAGAATTCTGGCGCGCAGCATTTGACTCGTACGGTACAAGGAATACGTAGAGTTTTATGTACACTTTCAGGCAGGCGAATTCAATGAAGTGCGTCTCTTAAATGGGGACTAAAATACAACTTTTTAAAAATCATTTGCATTCCAAGAAAAATGTATCAAGAAAAAGGATCATTCATATTCTGTGCTTATGAAAACTAAGCAAAAATAAAAAAACAAACCCGCTCTTCTTTTCAATTTTTGGGATGAGTTTATTTTCATTTTCGATCCTTTGGAAAAAAGCTAAGCTAGCTATGCGAAAATTGAATTCGCTGTTGTTATCGTAGTAAAAATTCGGCAACTCAAAAAACTAGAATTTGTATAGCCTTTGGGACAACAACGAGTTAAAATGATATTTTTCTCACTTAAATTTAATTTAAATTCAATTTGATGAATGATTTCATTTGATCCCAATTTAAAAAAAATAATAATTTCTTAAGGTCACCAAGAACTGATTTGCAGTATTTGAAATAATTTAAAACTTATCCGAACCTACCTCAACGCACACACGAACTTATATCGTGATTTCAATGTCATGACCAACTTAATTCAAAAACTCGTAAATAAATCTTTTATTAAAACTAACTATTTGCGTTAATTCCCGCATGTTTTAATCAGTTCTGAAATAAGAACTATTTTCGCTTAAGTCAGCATTCCAGCAAACCATGCGAAGATAAGCCGCTGGTCGCCGCCTCGACCAGAGGAAACTACAAAGCCCACCGATTACCGCGGACGCCACCATCCACCAGCAAAAGCCACGAAGCAGATGCCGCGCAGACTGATAGAGAACCATTGCGAGGCGGTGAACCGTGTGAGACCTCCGAGCGGCGTGCATGAAGGATCTCACTGGCGTCGCATTCGCGAGATGCGACTGCACTTTTTCGCAAACGATCAACCAACGACTCATCGCTGGAAGTTCAGCTAAGCATTCCTTCGGAGCACAACAATCGCCTGATAAGCCGTTTACCGAATCCGAGACGCGCACTCGTTTCGATATCGCGAGCGGATGTCAGATTCTATTGTTTCTGCACACTTGCTAGTTTGAGGCAAATCGCGACCAACAGTCAACTTGAAACCGTAGAGCTGGGGTGTTCTGTTAGACGCGCGAAAATGCTGCTCCTGCGAATAGCGATCCACGCCCTCCTGCTGACCGCCGTGACGGCGCAAGTGTGCTCCAAAATCACTCAACTGCCGCGCAAGGTCAGAGAAAAGGATGGGAAAGGCAACTTCAAATGGGTGGTAAGGCGCGGATCCATTTACCGTACACATCACCATCACACACGAGTCAAGCAAATGTTTCGCTTCCCTCCTCCCTACAGACCAAGTACGATAGGAAACTGGTGAAGTTCTGCTGTCCCGGCTACAAAAGGTTCCAGAACAAGTGCCTGCCCGAGTGCGATCAAGTCTGTGTGAACGGCAAATGTATCGCGCCCAACAAATGCGCCTGCCAGCCGGGGTATAAAAAATTCACTCAGTATCGGTGAGTCCGCAAAACTCGCACGTCCTTTGAGATCCTAACCTGTGTTCTCTAATCTTTTCCGCCGATAGCTGTGTTCCTGACTGTGGCGCCTGTGAATATGGCTTTTGCAGCGCTCCTGGAAAATGCACTTGTTTCTCTAACTACCATATGGACTCTAGTGGTCTTTGTAAACCCACTTGTACACCCGAGTGTAAGAATGGAATATGCGCGGCGAACAACAATTGCAAATGCAATCCAGGATATTCGATGTCCTCTCCAAACACATGCGAACCTGTCTGCGAAGATGGCTGCCTGAATGGCGCCTGCGATTCTCCAGGCGTTTGCAAATGCAATCAAGGATACTTGATGTCCTCCCCAAACACCTGTGAACCAATCTGTGAAGGTGGTTGCCTGAACGGCTTCTGTGATTCCCCCGGAGTATGTAAATGCAATCTAGGATACTCGACGTCCTCTCCAAACACCTGCGAACCTGTCTGCGAAGATGGCTGCCTGAATGGGTTCTGCGATTCTCCAGGCGTGTGCAAATGCAATCCAGGATATTCGATGTCCTCTCCAAACACCTGCGAACCTGTCTGCGAAGGTGGCTGCCTGAATGGGTTCTGCGATTCTCCAGGCGTTTGCAAATGCAATCAAGGATACTCGATGTCCTCACCAAACTACTGCGAACCTGTCTGCGAAGACGGCTGCCTGAATGGTTTCTGCGATTCTCCAGGCGTGTGTAAATGCAGTGCAGGATACTCGATGTCCTCCCCAAACACCTGCGACCCAATCTGCGAAGATGGTTGCCTGAATGGCGCCTGCGATTCTCCAGGCGTGTGCAAATGCAATCCAGGCTACTCGATGTCCTCTCCAAGCATCTGCGAACCTGTCTGCGAAGATGGCTGCCTGAATGGGTTCTGCGATTCTCCAGGCGTGTGCAAATGCAATCCAGGATACTCGATGTCCTCTCCAAACACCTGCGAACCTGTCTGCGAAGGTGGCTGCCTGAATGGGTTCTGCGATTCTCCAGGCGTGTGCAAATGCAATCAAGGATACTCGATGTCCTCACCAAACTACTGCGAACCTGTCTGCGAAGACGGCTGCCTAAATGGTTTCTGCGATTCTCCAGGCGTGTGTAAATGCAGTGCAGGATACTCGATGTCCTCCCCAAACACCTGCGACCCAATCTGCGAAGATGGTTGCCTGAATGGCGCCTGTAATTCTCCAGGCGTGTGCAAATGCCATCCAGGCTACTCGATGTCCTCTCCAAACACCTGCGAACCTGTCTGCGAAGACGGCTGCCTGAATGGTTTCTGCGATTCTCCAGGCGTGTGTAAATGCAGTGCAGGATACTCGATGTCCTCCCCAAACACCTGCGACCCAATCTGCGAAGATGGTTGCCTGAATGGCGCCTGTGATTCTCCAGGCGTGTGCAAATGCCATCCAGGCCACTCGATGTCCTCTCCAAACACCTGCGAACCTGTCTGCGAAGATGGCTGCCTGAATGGGTTCTGCGATTCTCCAGGCGTGTGTAAATGCAATGCAGGATACTCGATGTCCTCCCCAAACACCTGCGACCCAATCTGCGAAGGTGGTTGCCTGAATGGAGCCTGCGATTCTCCAGGCATGTGCAAATGCAATCCAGGATACTCGATGTCCTCTCCAAATACCTGCGAACCTGTCTGCGAAGATGGCTGCCTGAATGGTTTCTGCAACTCTCCAGGCGTGTGTAAATGCAATGCAGGATACTCGATGTCCTCCCCAAACACCTGCGACCCAATCTGCGAAGATGGTTGCCTGAATGGCGCCTGTGATTCTCCAGGCATGTGCAAATGCCATCCAGGCTACTCGATGTCCTCTCCAAACACCTGCGAACCTGTCTGCGAAGATGGCTGCCTGAATGGGTTCTGCGATTCTCCAGGCGTGTGTAAATGCAATGCAGGATACTCGATGTCCTCCCCAAATACCTGCGACCCAATCTGCGAAGATGGTTGCCTTAATGGCGCCTGCGATTCTCCAGGCGTGTGTAAATGCAATACTGGATACTCGATGTCCTCTCCAAACACCTGCGAACCTGTCTGCGAAGATGGCTGCCTGAATGGGTTCTGCGATTCTCCAGGCGTGTGCAAATGCAATGCAGGATACTCGATGTCCTCCCCCATCACCTGCGAGCCTGTCTGCGAAGATGGCTGCCTGAATGGGTTCTGCGATTCTCCAGGGGTGTGTAAATGCAGTGCAGGATACTCGATGTCCTCTCCAAACACCTGCGATCCAATCTGCGAAGATGGTTGCCTGAATGGCGTCTGCGATTCTCCAGGCGTGTGCAAATGCAATCCAGGATTCTCGATGTCCTCTCCAAACACCTGCGAACCTGTCTGCAAAGATGGTTGCCTGAATGGGTTCTGCGATTCTCCAGGCGTGTGTAAATGCAGTGCAGGATACTCGATGTCCTCCCCAAACACCTGCGATCCAATCTGCGAAGATGGTTGCCTGAATGGCGTCTGCGATTCTCCAGGCGTGTGCAAATGCAAACCAGGATACTCGATGTCCTCCCCAAACACCTGCGATCCAATCTGCGAAGATGGTTGCCTGAATGGATTCTGCGATTCTCCAGGCGTGTGTAAATGCAATCCAGGATTCTGGATGTCCTCTCCAAACACCTGCGAACCTGTCTGCGAAGATAGCTGCCTGAGTGGGTTCTGCGATTCTCCAGGCGTGTGTAAATGCAGTGCAGGATACTCGATGTCCTCCCCAAACACCTGCGAACCTGTCTGCGAAGATGGCTGCCTGAATGGGTTCTGCGATTCTCCAGGCGTGTGTAAATGCAGTGCAGGATACTCGATGTCCTCCCCAAACACCTGCGATCCAATCTGCGAAGATCGTTGCCTGAATGGCGTCTGCGATTCTCCAGGCGTGTGTAAATGCAATGCAGGATACTCGATGTCCTCCCCAAACACCTGCGAACCTGTCTGCGAAGATGGCTGCCTGAATGGGTTCTGCGATTCTCCAGGCGTGTGTAAATGCAGTGCAGGATACTCGATGTCCTCTGCAAACACCTGCGAACCTGTCTGCGAAGATATTTGCCTGAATGGGTTCTGCGATTCACCGGGAATGTGCAAATGCTATCCAGGGTACTCGATGTCCTCCCCAAACACCTGCGACCCAATCTGCGAAGATGGTTGCCTGAATGGGTTCTGCGATTCCCCTGGAGCGTGTAAATGCAATCCAGGGTACTCGATGTCCTCTCCAAATACCTGCGAACCTGTCTGCGAAGATGGTTGCCTGAATGGGTTCTGCGATTCCCCGGGAGCGTGTAAATGCAATCCAGGATACTCGATGTCTTCTACAAATACCTGCGAACCTATTTGCGAAGACGGCTGTATGAATGGATTCTGCGAGTCCCCAGGTATCTGCAGATGTAATGAAGGATATTTGATGAACTTTCTAAACAAGTGCGTTGCGCACTGTTCAGAGGAGTGTAAAAATGGCAACTGCGTGCTTCCGGATGTGTGTGTTTGTATAAAAGGATTTACGGACTTGGGAAACGGAAATTGCGTGCCACAATGTGCGGCCGATTGTGACAATGGAACGTGTGTTGCACCCAACCAATGTGAGTGCAATGATGGGTATAAGAAATCGGACGTTAATACATGTGTGCCAAGCTGTGATGGAGGTTGTCATAATGGATACTGTGAGGCTCCTGGGCAATGTCAATGTTTAGAGGGTTTTAAGAAGGTGACCTACAATAAGTGTAAAGCGGTTTGCACCCAGGGCTACGTTTATGATGAAACTTTAGAAAAATGTATAGCCAACTATATACTTAATACGGATAGTGAAGAGGTTGGAAACTCTTTTGATCCTGACTTTGATTTAGTTACCCTTAAATTCAGAAGGCTTAAATCGTCTGACGATGAGTACGATGCTGACGGTCGGGAAGAGATGTCAGAAGGAACGGAAGAAACTGCGATGGTTGATGGAGTGACAGAAGTAGAGATATTTGAGGAAAACGTTACAGCTCCAGAGGATGAACTCGAGGTAAAACGAATAACTGAAGATACTGAACAACATAACCGCAGGGGAAAGATGTTTGAGCCAACGGGAAATTCAGCCAATTGTTTAGAAAGATGTTACAACGGAACCTGCTACGAAGAACGGTGTCAATGCGGTCCAGGATTCACGCTGAAATTTATAATGGATCTGTTTTACTGCATTCCCATCTGTGCCAATGCGGACAACTCCTCGCTGGGATGCATTAATGGATACTGTGCTGCTCCGGACCAATGTGTCTGCATGGATGGTTTCGAATTGACACCTTTCAACTCATACGAGTGTGTGCAATCGTATCACTACAAGAGGGAGAAAATCAATAGCAGAGCCGATTTTCGGTTGCTATGGATTCTTGTGCTGACATCAATACCGCTGACTTGCGTCATACTGTTGCTCATGTGCCGATATGCACGAAAGACAACCTACAATGTAGACAAGAGAGGTAAGTAGTAAACTCAGGTAAAGGAAGACCTAAACTCATTGATTTCTTCGGTTTACAGAGAACCAGTTCGGATTGATCACACTTGCTAAGGCCGATATTATAAGAGTGCCATGAATACTGATGACAGAAGAGGATTTTTTACTTTGTGGACCCGATTGAAAAGAATCTCATACTTTGGCATTTTAAAGTTTATTGGATTGTTTGCTTTTGTGATGATTTGGAATATTAATACAGATTCTCTCTAATATACAATACGAATTGTTGTATGATTTAGTGAATTTACTATTTCTAAAAATTGAATATGCATCTCGTTAACATACAAAAATTTGACTCCGGTCTGTTATGTAGTCCCCATAAAAAGCATTGCTACCTATAAAAGGAGATAATGTCATAGATATATCATTAACGGCTTAGCAACTTAAATCTTTTCCTACCTTCAAGTATAGCTGCATTTTCACTTCCCGAACGTTTATGAAAATAGAGTGTTATCACTCTCCAAGAAATAAGTAATAATGTTGCGCCCACGATGATGATAAGTGTGAATCCACTAAACCAGTTACCCCTTCGATCAGAAGTATGTCCGGTTGAAGGAGATCTTCCTGTGAAGCTACCTTCACCGTCCACGAAAGGGATTTCAAAAGTTTTTGAATCGTCCCTGCCATCATCTGCTTTGCTCTCCTCTTCTTTGGACTCGAGTGCCGGCATTAGCAGATCCATCTCGGCCGCTATCAGAGTTACATTGGCCTCCTGCTTCTCGACGCACTCCAATGTTAACGGATCCCAGAAAAGACCTGGGCGACAACGTTTCCCGCAGATACCGGTAGCAGCTTCCTCAAGACTTCGTACATAGCGTTGGTCACATTTGCATAAATTAGGGGCGTAACATTGCCCATTCTTACCACAACCCCCCGCGCATATGGGAAGACAATACATTCTTCCATCTTTAGCGGCGGTATCAACCGATTTGTATCCGCCTTTGCAACTACAACGATTCGGTTCTACACATACTTCAAAATCACCACACTTCACATCATCGCATATGGGTTCACAGATGTTGAACGAATTCATACGGTAACCAAGGCAACATCTATCCAAAAGCTCGAAGGTAACAATTTCCTCGTGAACCACATAATTTACGACTTTCGATTGGGGAATCTTAAAACTCGAAAGCACAGCACCGGTTGTTAAAACGACCTGTTTCTCCTGAATTTTTGGTACCCATTCTAATTTTGTTATATTCTTTAAACAGTAAGGAGTTGTAGCGTTTATTATCTGACCGATCGTGATAAGCACAAAGCAAAGAAGACACTGCATTTCCCCAATGTTTCCACTTGTGTTGTCCTGCGCCGAGAAGCTGTTTACTAATTGCTGAGATGCAAAGGCAAAGACAAACCAGTCTTTGTGGAGACTCCTTATCACTTCGTATTAAGTATCTAGTTGGTTTGAACTTTACTCCTACTGTGGAAATAGGGATAGGATAGCTAATATACAGGGTATGAGATCAAAGAAAATAATTGAGTTTTAGAGCTTAACTATTTATTTTTCTTCCGATTGTGCTAGCCGGGAAATATATATTGTACAAAGTATAAAGTACCAGTAAACCAATGTGTAGATATGGAAACCTATTATCTGATATAATTTTCCTTGTGTTCACACAAACTCCATTGAATTCCCATAAGATTCGCATTTTAATAAGTTGCTGCTTTATTAAATTCAATACCAATAACATTTTTGCCCTTCATTTACGATGTTTATATAGAACTGCTAACAGGATAATTAACGCCACCATCACACACAGCACACCCAGGCAAGTGATAAAGTTGCTCGACGAGTGACTGCTTGGCTCATGTGGCATCACCTGCAGACGCTTGCTTAACTCTACCAAACTGACGCAGCTCATGCCACGCCCACTGACATCATACTGCCAGTCGTAACCAGGCAGACAGGCACACCTACCGGCATCCACGCAATGAGTATGCGGTCCACAGATATCCAAATTGCACTCTTCATCTGAAGCTTCTGCCAGCTGCGGTCTACAGGCACCTTCGTGGTATACGAAGCCTACGGAGCACAAGCTATCAACGCGTTCTGGTTCCACTTCGGTTGAATCGGTGTAGTCATTTTTCCGCTCAATGCTGTTGTGAATTATTTCCGGTGCAACATGACCGTCTACACTATCGACACTGGTATCTGTGGCTTCCCACGGATATTGTGATGATAAGCCCGAGTCTGAGCTAATGGGGTCTTTAGTGGACGGGGCGGCATCGGTGCTGGTCGTGCTCACCTCCGGAATAATTTGTGTGGTCCAGAATAATGGTGTGGATGATGTTGACGCACTCGCTGCCGGAGCTACGGATATTCTTGCCCTGCCTGACGATTCTAAAACACAAGAGCTTCCCACTGATTTGTAGTTGTCGTAGCACTCGCATAATTCGGGCTCTCTGCAGAAACCATTCGGACAGCCGGAGCTGCAGATGGGCGTGCAATCTAGTTCATGCAGCTCGTAGCCCTTCCGGCATGCGCAGACATTGGGCTCCACACACTCGGCGTGCTCCATACAACCGAGTTCACATAGCGGCTTACAGAAGGGTAATCCATTCTCCCAGTGTATCGTTGCATTATAGCCAGGCCGGCAGACACAGTAGTCGGTTCGAACACAATCGGCATTCGGTCCACATGGTATTTCGCAGTGAGGTTGCAGGTGCAAAGCGGGTACCAGGGCGACGGTCCTAAGCGAGGTAAGTAGAAAAAGGATCTTGTACACCATTTCGTTCTGAGGGTGTCGAAATTTCGGACAATCCGAGGTGCGCGAAAGTAACGAAGTACAGTCTACAGTTAGAACCCCGCGCTATAACTGATGTATGTCGCATGATCGGGTTTGCCTGCGGGTCTCCCTTCGGAGATTTGCGTTTGTGGATTTAGCGGTTGACATCATATCCGGTGCCAAACTTAATTTTATCGACGCGCGGTAAGTCAAGGGCGAAGTATTGTACCATAGGGTGCTTTGTATGATATTATAATCATTCAGAAAGTTATGGAAATGTGAAGGTGCAATTAAGATTAAAAGTAGGTAATTCATTAAAAATATTAGAGTTTTCTTTCATCTCAGTTTTGGACTTTTGGATGAGATCTACGAGGGCAGTCTGAAAAGTTGTCGGCCTAACAATGAAAGAAAATTTTTTGCGTAAAGAAAATACGTCAAAAATAGACTGCCTCCGTATTACTGGCGACTCCCCAATGTATGGAACACCCTGTATTTTAGCTCCAATTCTTTATACTTCATTCTTTGCTTATCAAAACATTCTATGCCGTCGTCTTAATGAGCGAAATAGTTTAATTTTTTCTTACGATAAAAATATGCTAGCAAAATTAGTTTAAAAATGCAAAACTTTCCAAGATTATTATATCGAGAACTGAGTACAATATATTAGGATTTTCAGAATGTGTTCTCTTTCCTACGTGATCAGAACTAAATTATGGACTGTTTTTAAATATATTAGAATTTTACTTTACTTCAATTAATGAACATTGAGAAAATTGGAATGAATATTGTTTCGTTCCGTTTCGAAATGTTATCGAAAAGAAATATCGCTAAATTTTGAAATCGTTGCAATTATTGCTTTTACTGTAATGACTAATTAATAACTAATAAAGAATTTCCTCATGATGAAAAAACGTGAACAAAATAAAATTTTCCATCTTCGTGCATCTCCTTCTCAACGTTTCTCTGCTGTTGAGGCGACAAAAAGCTTCCTCGTTCCTCGCCTCTTTAATCACACGATCCGAACCCACACACTCACCGGACCCACACATGAATCACTCTTATGCGGCGGACGACGGATGCTGATAAAACAGAAAACATGCGATCTCCGGCACTCGAGCTGCTCATGTAACTCGGCGCAGCGGCATTTTGAAGTCTTCTGGCGGGTCGATCGGTACCGAAGCAGCGAAGCTTCAAAGTTTCTGGCACAGTTTTTGACAACAAAAAAAAAAAAAATAAAAAAATAAAAATAAAAACCAAAAAACCGGGAGAACAGAGAACAAACACTGGCTGCCATGAGGAATCCCAGCTCTTCACTCATTAAGCTGCTGACGCTGTTACAGCTCACGCGCACGCTGCGTGGACTCGCCATCAGCCTGGCACACTGTGAGAAAAACATCAGCGTGAAGTACCAGGTTCCCGTGACCAAGACGCGTCTGGTTGTCGCCAACGACGCCAACCATGGCGCTGTCTACGCCGCGCCCACCACCGAACAGTACATCGACTACGAGGAGCGGCTGCGCTGGGACGTCATCCAGATCTGCTGTCCCGGCCACCGCACCATCATCTTCGGTCTCTGCGAGGCCATCTGCCGCGAGCGGTGTCCGCGGCACAGCGCCTGCGCCCAGCCGAACAAGTGCAAGTGCCTGCGCGGCTACGAGCCCTCGCACCACCCCAACAAGGAGCACCAGCTGATCTGCCGACCCGTCTGCACGGGTGGCTGCCCGGCGCACAGTCACTGCGTGGCGCCCAACGTGTGTGAGTGCCGCACCGGATACCGCGACGTCAGCAGCTGGTTCAGGGCGAAGCGCTGCGAGCGGGTTAATTGCGGTCCGCGGCACCGCTACGACGCCTCACAGCGCGGCTGCGTGCGCATCGGCATGGGCGCGGATGGTAGGCGGTTTTTCGTGAAAGGGTTGCCGGGCGGAGGCGGTGCAGATGCATTCGTGCAGGGTGAGGAGGAGGACGAGCAGTGGAAGATGACGAATAACGCTGTTGCGCCGCAGACTAACAGTGTTTAACAGAGTTGCAATTTTCCGTGTGTCAGATTCAAAGTTTGCAAAGAAAGCGAGTTTTTTTTCATGTTTATTGTGAGGCGCAAATACACTCTGAAATTAAATCTGAATGTAAATCCAAAAATTTGATACTTTTTGCAAGGATAAATGCTTTGAAATTATTTATTTTAAATGTATTACAGTTATTTAAATTTTAATATTTTGAATATAATATTTGAATACTTTTCCATATACAATATATATTTTGACATTTTAAATATAAATATTTAATATGTTTAAATATCTATAAAAATACTTTTCTTTTTAAAAAAATATTGAAAATTGGTTATTTATTATTTATTTCTTTAAGATATTTTTTACGAATAATTTGAAACTTCTAAACGTTTCTACGCAAAGCGGACAAATAATAAATAAATTCGTAATTATTTATACATAACAAAAAAAATACTTTTATTCTTGCATTTATATTCTGCATTTTGTATTCATCGCTCAGCTCAGAGTTTATGGACAGCGCTATGAAATCCCACATTTAGTTCTGAAATGTTAAGAATTCAGAAGGCATTCTGAGAACGGACCAGAATTCAAAACTCACCTGTCTTCCGCGGTTGCGGCCGACTGCGAACTCGACGCCTAATCAAACAGACGGTTGCTACAACCACCAAAATGCAGGCCACAGCTGCTGCAACAATCCACCAAAGCCACGGAGATCTGTTAGCCACGCACGTGTATACAACACGTGAATCCTGTTCGGCAGAAGTCGCCGAGTCGCTGCGGGCGCACAGCAACTGAATGCTCCCTGCGCGTTGAATGCAGCGGCATCGCTGGAAGTCCAAACAGGGTTGATCGAAGCCATCTGCACAAAACTGGTGGCAGCCAACCGTGTTGAAGAGTTCCATCTCATCCAGCTTAGACCAGCATCGGCACCGCGATTGGCAATGTTCGGTTGCCAGGAGCTCGGTGGAGTTCTCCGAGTCAGAGGAACCAACTGCTACAGTGGTTGTTGCCTCAGTACCTCCGGTGGGTATCTCTGATTTTCTAGGAAGTTCACAGGAGGCACCCGGCCCCGGCACACTAAGCATCACAAAGAGCGCGCCACACGCAGAAGAAGCTCGGTATTAATTGAAATTGATTGATTGAAATATCGACGACGACTCACCGGGGATCCGTATTGAGTGTCACCTCATAACCCGGCAAACACTGACAAATGGTCGGTGTCACACAACGGCCATTCTTGCAGTTCCCGCAGATGGGCACGCATTCGTTGGGCGCGAACAGGTGCGGCTGGTAGCCCTCGTGGCAGCTACACTGAAACGACGCGTTGCAGTAGCCGTGCAAGCACTCCGACGGGCAGACGGGCACGCAGGCCGATGACGAACCGACCGCCGCTTGATATCGATTCCAGCAGACGCACCTATTAGGTGCTACGCAGTCAGCATTCTCGCAGCCCGGTTCACACACCGGTTCGCATAAGTTCACTGAGTTCGCTTGCAACTTATAGCCGGTCGCACAGCGGCAGATCTCCGGCTCCACGCATTCGCCGTGCGTGCATCCCAGCGAGCAGACGGGCACGCACGTGGCATTCGCACCCATGCGGTATCCCGGATCACAGACGCAGGTTTCTGGCGCGAAGCAGAAGCCATTCATGCATCCCTGTGAACACCTTGGACTGCAGAGTGCGCTATCTTTCTTCGTCATTTCGTAGCCGGCAAGGCATTCACACACGCCAGGACGCCTGCACCGGCTGTGAGCTGAGCAATTTTGCTCGCAGATTGGCTCGCAGAATTCGAGTCCTTCAGGCTGCTGCGCCTTACGGTATCCTTCGTCGCAACGGCACTCCGCCGGACGTGAGCAGAAGCTGTGTGCCATGCAGCCCTGGCTGCAAATCGCTTCGCATTGCCTGCTCATCTCGTTCATCCGATAGCCGTCCTCGCAATGGCACTCGTCGGGTGCAGCGCAGTTGCTGTGTGCGGGACAACTTAGAGTGCAGCGCGGCATGCATTTTCGGGTGGTAACATCCATTTCGTAGCCATCCACGCAGCGGCATTCATTCGGCGCAACACATCGGCTGTTCGCGCCACAAGCGGACGCACAGATAGGCTGGCATTCGGCATCAGCTGCAGATGCCGTGTGTGTGACATTCATGTAGCCGACATTGCATTCGCATCGCTCGGGTGCTGCGCAAGCACTGTTCGCCGGGCAGCCCTTCAGGCACACCGGTTCGCAGTTATCGCCCTCGTAACCGCTGTTACACGTACACTGATTTGGCGCGCTGCAAGTGCTGTGAAGAGGACATCCGGCGTAGCAAATCGGCCGACATTCAAGCGGCTGTTCGTCTGACGCGGGGGCGTAATCGGCGTCACACTGGCACAGGTTAGGACTTTGGCAGTGGCTTCTCGCCAAACAGGGCGGCTCACAAACAGGCTCGCACTCGTCTTCTCTAGCGATGTAGCCACCGCAGCATCCAGAGCGCAACTCCTGGGTTTCGTAAAACTGAAATGAGTTAAATGGAAAATGCAACAGTACAGGCAACCCTAACAATTTATTCTTATATTGTACTTTGGTGATATTCTGAATTCTACGGTCGTGGTTTGACTGAATCAGAAGAAACGACAAGTCCTGTCGACTGTTCTCTGAGAGAACTCTGAGACAAGAGTCGTTGTACCATGATATCGCTCTCATTGATCCCTCGCACAGTTACTCTTGTTCTTACTCTAGTTCACTGGTCTTGCTAACTTTGTCTTCGCATAGTTAGTCCCAATTTTCTTTTGTTTACATATATTTTTCTTCGTCTTTTATCTTTGCCTTAACTTTATATTCTTGTTTTTGTTGGCTCACAATTATCGTAATTCTATTCTCCCATATTCTGTCTCATTTCTGTTCTTTTCTTCTCACACAATTATTCTTGTTTTTGTCTTTATATAGTTAATCTTGTTATAGTTCCACATTTTTTCCTTCCATATAATTTTTTTTTTTAGCTAACACATTTGATTTCTTCCTTTTTTCTTGTTTTTACGCTATTAGTTCTGTTCTTATCTTCTTCTGATGCAATTTGTCTTA
The DNA here is from genome assembly GCA_922984085.1 of Sicus ferrugineus. Taxonomy (NCBI): domain Eukaryota; kingdom Metazoa; phylum Arthropoda; class Insecta; order Diptera; family Conopidae; genus Sicus; species Sicus ferrugineus. The sequence continues at coordinate 5,192,892 of OV277349.1, read as the reverse complement.
TTTTTATTCAGATTCTCACAGATAAATATCCCTGATCTTGTTCTCCTCAATTTTGCATTGTTCTTAGCTTTGCTCTCAGAATTTCCGTTTTAGATTTCCTAAGAATTTTCTCCGATTTTGAGTTATCGATTATAATAGTGGAGAATAATTGTGGGCAAGAAAAAGAATTATAGTTCATAATTTTTGTCTGTAAATTGAAATCATGTTGATAATCTCAGAAATTTGTTTTCTGTTTCGTTCTTGACTAGAAAAGGTTGTCTTGGTGAGAAACATCATGTCAACTGAAAATCAATTTCGACTGTTGTCTCGAATTCGCTATGAGATCTAAACGAGAAACGAAAGTTTGTGAAAGTTTGGAAAATGGGAATCTCTAACCCTTGTCATTCAAGCTGTCGATGCCGAGCATATTCAGTGTAATTCAGAATAATTTCACGTGCAATCTTACGATATTCAGGTTGTAGATATTCAGGTTCTTACAGAAAAACGCGAATCAAAAGGGTCAAAATATTGTATAATAAAATGAAATGAGGAAAAACCTTAAGAAAACGTATTTCTTTTCATTTCCGTTTACGCAATCGCATTTCCCTATTTTTTACCCAGAACGTTTTCTGGAATTTCTTATCGGGTTCTCTTGGTTATTTTGGTTTTGCATCTCTCAGTAGCTCTCTACCATCGCAGTACTAACCTCCGGTACAGGATAACCCGGATAACGTTCCCAGTCGGAGGTATAAAAACCATCCACGTTCTTCGTCACCATTCTGTATTGGTCCTTCACCACTAGACGCGTTGCTTGCACCGGCACAAAGTAGGGGCACCATTGAGCCTCCACCAGAAGGATCTGAAGGAGAATCTGGGCCGAAATCCACGGAACTATTTTATCCAGTTGGAATTTTTGCATGTTTGGAAAGAACGCGGTGAATTGAAGAAACCGTACGATGCAAAAACCAAACTATAACTGAGGCGATTTTTTATTATGAGCACACTAAATCGAAAGAACTCCATCTAGAAAATACTGTTTGCATACTCTGCTCTCTCAGTGAATTTTTTAACTGCTGTGTTGTGCAGTATATTTCTGTGTATGCGTATGTTCATGTGTGTGTGTGTGTGTGTATGTATTCGAGCTAATACGCATATACGCACTGTGTTTACTATTTGTTTCTCTGAGGAATTCTATATTTTCTACATTTTATAAGTAGATCACTGCGTTCGAAAAGTTTTCCCATATCAGTCCTGCACGACCAACAAAATATTATTTAAGGCTGTCAATAGACCAGGAAACTATTTTTCAAAAGCAATTAATTTCATTGTTTGCCAAACGTTTTTATTAATTTTATAACCTCAATTATTGAGTTTTGATATTTTGAGATCCTTATTTGGAATAAATTACTCCTTATTTTGGAATAATAAAGCCTTAGTTGGAAATATACGGTTCACAAAACTGTCCAATATCTATTTTATTGTACATAGCAAAAAATTTTATTAGAATATTCGGTAATCAAAGATTGCTGTCATCACTATGAAATCCTACATTCAGTTCTGGAATGTTAAGAATTAAGAAGACTTCAATTAATCGCAATGAATTTGAAGATCTCACCTGCCTTCGGCAGTTGCTGTCGATTCTGAGAGTGCGGCCTACTGTGAATTCGATGCCAAATCAACCAGATGATCCCTCCTAAACTGGTCGCTACTAAACTGGAGACCACAGCTATCAGCAGCCACGAAAGAAGCACCGATTTCTTGGTTTCAGTCTCGTAGTGCGGCACGTTGTTGCCACCACCAGGAGACTCAGAGGTTACTGGCGCATCTGGCGTGAGTCGCGTAAGTCGCATGACGCACATGTACACGACGTGCGATTCCTGTTCTGAGGATTCCAAGTCACTGCTGTTGCAGATCAACTGCAGTCCTGCTCTCTGAATGCAACGGCACGCATGCAAATCCAAGCAGTGCCGATCGATCTCATCTGCACACAACTTTTGGCATCCAGCCGTGTTGATGATGCCGAGTTCATCCAGCTCAGACCAGCATCGGCACAGGGATTGGCAATGCTCAAGTGCAATGAGTTCAGTGGTGTTCTCAAAATCAGAGTGAGTTTCGGCAGCGAGGAGAGTCGCCAGCATGGTTTCCTCTGATACAATCGGCACACACGAGTCAAACGATTCCTCATCACTAAGCGGCACCGTGTGCCACCCGCAGAAGAAGTTCAGCATTAATGAAAACTGATCGATTGGAATGTCGGCAACTCACCTGGAATCCGTGTTGCGTGCTGCGACAAAACCCGGCCAACACTGACACTCACCCGGCGCAACGCATTCGCCATTCGTGCAATTCTTGCAGCTTGGTGCGCATTTGTTAAGCGCGTGCGGCTGCAGCTCGTGACCTGCCTGGCAGACACACTTATTGGGTGCCGCGCAATCGGCACGCTCACAAGGCGGCTCGCAAATGGGCTCGCAGGTCGGACCCTCGTAGCCGCTGCTGCAAGTGCACTGACTGGGCGCGGTGCAAGTGCTGTGCGCAGGACATCCGGCGTCACAAACGGGCTGACAGACGGTGGATTTGTGGTCTGAGCGGGGGGATTCGTGGTCTGAGCGGTGGGATTCATGGTCTGAGCGGAGGTATTCGTGGTCTAAGCGGGGGGATTCATGGTCTGAGCGGGGGGATTCGCGGTCTGAGCCGGGGGATTCGTGGTCTGAGCGGGGGGATTCGTGGTCTGAGCGGAGCGATTGGTACTCTGAGACGTTGGCGTTGATATAGCCTGCGTTGCACTGACAAATATTTGGCTTTGCGCAGTAGCTGTTGAGCCGACAGGCTGCTTCACAAATCGGCTCGCACTCCTCATGCTCTTCCGCGAAGGTGTAGCCGTGGCAGCACACATTCCGCACTTCCATGTTGGTGTAATACTAAGACGGAAGAAGGGGCGGGAGGGGGAGGGTGTTGTTGAGTTTGCGGTTGTTAAATCTCAGTTACTAACTTCGACTGCCGTCGTCGTGTGCAGTTTCCACTCAGATCTCGCCAGACCGAACCAATCCATGCTCGACTGCGGCTTGTATTCGCGCCTCAAGGTGGTCCGTGTTGCTTTCACCGGCTTCAGAGCGGTGCACCACCGAGACTCGGCCAGCACGACTTGCAGGAGGAATCGCATTAGAATGCAAGGAATCAAATAGTCGTCCACTATATATCGCGAAAACAACATTTCGGGGCTCAGGAACGAATTGAGCGGAACTGATGAAGCCGAACGATGCGAAATCGCAACAATAACTGAACCGCTTTTTTAATCAAATTAAAAACAAACTCGTAGTTTCCTCACAACTGAAATGTTTATCGTTCGCCAGCTGAGCGGCACTTTGCTGTGATGGTGTTTTATTACGCTGCGATGCGTCGTCAGAACTGCGGATTTCCTATAACGCGCTAAAAATATCATTTATTTACTTTATGTATGTGTGTGTATATATAAGTGTTTATATATGGATGTGTGTGTGAATCGAGTACGAGTGCCTTTGTCATCGCCACTTGTTGCTGGTCAAATTTACTCATAATTAAACTCGTCTACAAAAAAGTATTAATGAGCATTTGAAGTCAACAATTATTCGCTTCAGCAATTTGCGCGATCTTCAAAAAAATCGATAATTTTATCGAGTTTTGTATGAATCAATAAAACATTTTAAAATAAAAAAATAAAAAAAAAATTAAATTTATTCTTAAAAAATAAAAGAAAAGCTAAATTAAAAACTATATTAAAAATTACAATTCCGAGGAGAGCGTGAACACCCAACGCACCTCGTTGGATTCGCCACTGAGATCCGTATTAGAAGTGAGTGAAGCTGGAAATTAAACTGAAAACTGGGGGAAATCAAAATAAGAAGCATTAATATTGCGGATTTAATTTTCCTCAAATTATGCAATTTGTTGCATTTACAATTTTTAAATATTACAAATATCATTAATAATTTAATATTAAGTTGAAAACACATCGTAATCTCGTTACTAATTTAACCACCGGACGAACACTACTACTTGCAGAACTACTTGCACAACTAGTTACGCCGGTATGCACTGCGTGGATTTCTCGTGATACGTGTAGCCCGGGTTGCAGATGCAGCGGTTGCGTCCGTAGCAGATGCCGTTGTCGCACTTCCTGCAAATACACACAAATCACTGAAGTGAGCCACGCCCACGCCTACGCCTACACTCCCCCCGCCAACTCACTGATAGCATTCGGATTGGCAGGCACCATCGCGGAACGTGTATCCCAGGCCGCACTCGCACGTGTTGTGCTCGCGACAGGAGCCGCCCACGCCGCAGTCGGGGCTGCAGGTCGGCTGGCAGCCGCTGTCGGTCAGCTGGTAGCCCTTCATGCAGCCGCACACCTCGGGCGCGGTGCAGTTGTGGCGCGGGTTCTGGCCGCAGCCCGCGCTGCAGATCGGGCGGCAGAATTTGCGCGACTCGTCCAACTTGTAGCCGGCATCGCACTGGCAGCTGCCGTCCAGATAGCAGCGCCCATTCAGACAGCCCAGCGGACACGTGAACACGCAGTCGCCGTTGTCGCTCTTCACGAACTCCTCGTAGCACTCGCACACGCCCGGCGCGACACAGTAGCCGTTGCGACAGTTGTCGCAGAGCGGGCGGCACAGCGTGTTGCCGCGACAGCGAACGGGCGCGAAGCCGCGACAGCAGATTTCGATGAGTTGCACCTGATTGGATTGATCAACTTGGATTTTTCTCGCCCACGCATACTTTTCGCTGGCGTCAATTCTAGGGGAAGAGGGGACGGCGAGGTGGGTAGGAAATTCAGACGGTAAGCGGTAAGCGTAAACTGCACTTACGGCACCCAAATCGGACACTTGTTCGGATTGCGTTCGGCGAGCGCGACCGACGGCGGCTGCAGGCCGGCACGTGAATTCTGTGCGCCCAGCGACTCGGACGGCTGCTGGTAGTCGTGCGCTCGACTGACAGCCTGTTTGTTGCGACGATGAATGTTGTTGTTGTTGTTGTGGTTGTGGTTGTTGTTGTTGTTATTGTTGTTGTAGTTGCCACTACTACTGTCGTTGTTGTCTATATCGCTGCTGATGCTGTTCCTGTTGTTCGGGTGACCATAACGTGGACCGTGTTGAGGTTGTTGATACTTTTGTTGGTAGCGTTGTTGGTGCGCTGCCGCGGAGCTGACAAAAAAGCGCGTGGAAGACGTGGCAGACACTTGAAATGCAAACAAATCGCCGGCAAAACAAAGAAAGAAAATCCAGACGCAGTTCGGTAATGCGTGCCAAAACATAATTTTTTCGTATTTTAATTTCTGAAATTTTTATTCACCTCCTGACCGGATTTGCTTACACGCGGAACGCTTGAGTTCTACTAAATCGCACGGAAGCTAATGATCGACGCTGAACTGGAGCGCATTTCGATTCTCTGCGCGACTCATACTGGGTGGCGATTTCGCTCGCGACCCGCACGTTATCAGCGAGCCGTCGTTGTTAGATTTTCGTACTTAACATTAACATTGAAAATTCTGTAATCGTCAACGACTCGACTCGGCAGAGTAGGAAGTACTGAAATCTTAACCCTTAGCAATCGAGATCGCAAAGTTTTGCCCTCTCTGGACTTCGAATAAATAGAATTAAATTCTTAAGATCCGCGTCTCAAAATCGTAAAGTACATACTTTAAATTTTTATATGATCTGTGATTGAGTGAAATAAAGAAGAATTAAAAATAAAAAAAAAAAAATAAAAAAAAAATTATTTCAAATAATAATTATAATTTTATATTTCTTCTCAAAAATATAGTTTCATTTTCACAAATAATGATGCGCTCGTTATAATTTTGATCGAGATCGAGGTAGCATCCTTCAGTCGAGACCAGAATCCAAGTCGAGAAAATCTTGATTACAATACGGAACAAGAGTTCAAATCTTTCTCCCAGCCAAGATGATACTCAGCCTGTAGTTCTTCTTCAATGAGGAGAAAAGTCAAGATCCACACAACTATTTTCAGTCGACATGAAAGCCGATGTCGTGGCAAACTTTTGTCTCTTCTTTTTTATCGAAACTTTAATCGCGTTCGTAGTCCGAGATCCATCGATCCACTTTCGACCGAGACAAGAATCGAGATGGAAGCAACTTTTATAGTCGACACGATAACCAAGATCGATAATCAAATCTCTCCAGGCGAGGCGATCATTAAGATTTTCTTATTCGGTAGGGGTGAGATTCGAAATCGATTTAGCCGATAATCGGCTTTTCCTTCCGATCAGTCCGTATAAAAATCGACATCCACACAACCTCATTTAAGAACGAGATGAAACCCGAGACTTACTTTTCATACTGAATTCGATACGAAAATCTTAAACGAGTTGAATTTTTAGTCGGGAAGATAATCAAGACTAAGGCAGCCTTTCACTTTCACTCGAGACGAAAATCGAGATTAAAATGCGAGTGACGCAGTTGGCAGATGGGTACTACGAATTTTTGTAGAAGAACCCGTATTTAGTTCAGACACAATTTTCGGGAACAACAACCGACTTTTTTTTCTGAGTGAGCGCAATACTAATTTTCATAGTTTGATTTCCCCAGCAAAAGATTTCTTATCTCAGCATTATTCTTAATACAGATCTGCCCCGATCTCTTTATAGCGCCGTCTGTCTAATGTGTCGAGTCCACAATTCTATTGCACAAATCAACGAAATCGACTCGTTTCAGTGAGCCACAACCACTTCATTGATAAAGACGAGTTTAGCGTATTCAGCTCCACAGCAATCGCGGAACCACAAGTGTTTCAACTACTCATAACATCTCTCGAAAGTATGTCAATCCTGCGTTCTGCGGCTATCAATGCCTCCTCCTTATCAACGCTTTTGCTGGTTTGTTTTCTCGTTCCGACGCGTTTGGAGTATCTGAGAACCACGTCTGCGCCTACGATGCCTTTGACGACGACCACAACGACCGAGAGACCCCGACCACGCACATGGGGACTCTCGCTACCGCTGCCGAACAGTCATCCACCGAAGTGTATGCGCGAGGTGCCGTAAGTATCGCTGCTTCAAGGATCTCTATCGTCCTTTTTGATCCGGAGAGTCTAAAATGATCTAAAAGAATTGAATGAGTGTGTGGGGTTGTTTTTCTTATTCGGGAATATTGATCCGTTGGTTCCTCCGCAGCGCCATCTTCTCGCAATATGAAAAGGACGTTCCGATCGTGGGCAACAGCACCAGTCACCCGCATTTCAATGTGGTCGAGGTGTGTTGCCAGGGCTACAAGCGCTACGTCTACGACTGGAGCCGATGTGTGCCGGATTGCGGCGAGAAGTGCCGCGAGAATGGATTCTGTCTCGATGGCGGGAGATGTCAGTGTTTCGATGAATTCGTGCTCAACCATCGCAACGATTGTGTGCCCACTTGCCCACTGGGCTGCCCGAATGGTCGATGCTACCTCAACGGGACGTGTGTCTGCGACGTGGGTTACGAGTTGGACCCGACGAAGAAATTCTGCGTGCCTCAGTGCGAATTCGGTTGTGGACACAATGAACTCTGTGTAGCTCCGGATACGTGTGAGTGCGCGGAGGGCTACGCCAGATCCGTGCCAGCATCACTGATGGGTTGCCAGCCCATTTGTATACCGGACTGTGGCTTCGGTCACTGCGTGGGACCGAATCAGTGCGAATGTTTTCGAGGTTACCAGAAGCGTCAGAACCGAACAACTTGTGAAAGCAACTGTTATCAGTGAGTAGAGGGGAGTCAAAAGGCGAGAGGGGCAGCTCGATATCATACCTGTACTTCGTAGGCGTTGTGAAAACGGCTTCTGCGTGAATCACACCACCTGCATCTGTCAGAATGGCTACAAATACGACAGCAACACGACTTCTTGTCTGCCTGAATGCGGTGACGATTGCGAGAACGGGGTCTGCGTGTCGCCCGGCGTGTGTCGCTGCTTCAACGGTTACCTGCGGAACGGATCGAAATGCGAGGCTGTTTGCGAGCGGTAAGAAGACGTCCGCGTCATTTCTGCGCTTTCTTATGCTTCCCGAGTACGCGTTCGGGAGTTCGCGAGTTAATGTGAACAATTCTTTTTCCGTTCCCGGTCCCAAAGTGGGTGTGGCTACTATGGAAAATGTATAGCACCCAATGTATGCGGCTGCGCCATCATTGACGGCCCATTTAAGTCGTATCAGCGATGCGAGTTCGGAGTCTGCAACTCTTTGGGTCGCTGTCGCTGTGGTGTGGGGACGACGCGTTTTATTAATCAGTGCCTCTCGCCTGACCAAGTCACCACCTACGCCTTCATGCTGCACAATAAACTGAATGCTACGCTGATAGATGAGTTCAATCTACTTGTAGGGCGACACTTTATGCTGGCCGGCGACTTTGGCAGACATTATTATCATTATAATTGACGGTTGACTGGAAGTGGAATTGAATACAAATTTCAAAAATTACTTTAAATTTAGTTATAGAGTAAATTTGTGTAAGAATCTATATATGAATGTATAATGCATAAAAATATTCAATCATTGAAACTACTTTGCTTTTTTTAATTTACTGTTGCATACTTTTAGGATGACTTCAATTTATTGTTCCATACTTTTAGGATGATCGTATTAAACCGAGTAACTCTTCATTACTTTTAGGATTTCACTCTCTATCTCCACACACATCCGTGCCACCTCCCTGCTCTCTTCAAGAAGGTTCCAAGTATTTTATTATTCAACCATGTGTAAAGCAACAATAACCTTAAATTACCAACAAAACGTTTTACAACAAAAGAAACGAGCTCATTCTCTCTCATTCTTATCAGCAAGACTTTCTTTGAGAGAGTGCATCAGAGAGCGAAACAGAGAGCGCGTCGGCGACAATCAACACACAGTCACTTATCGAACGCGTACAAATACCCACGACTGCGAGTGTTAAGGTTATTGCATCCAGAGATTAAATTAAAAGTTTTTAATATTAAATATCATTCAGTTCGCTAGATAATAATGAATTTCGCTAGCATTTGGCTTACTAGAGCGTTACTTGCTTTAACTGTTGTGAGTACAGCGTGGGCGCAATTTTGGAAGCTCAACAGCCTGAGCGATCGAGAGCTGTTCATTGTGGAGACCAGAGCAAGCATGGCTTCGGGAATTTGCTACCAAGACGTACCGTAAGTGTGACTTGAGGTGTTGCTTGAATTTTAGAATTTTAAGTTTTCATAGCATGGCAGTATTTTGAAATATTGAAGTGAAAAATTAAAAAAAAAAAAAGTTTCTCATTTCCTTAAAATTTATTTATTGTGTTGATCCTTTTTCATTTAATTCTTTTAGTTCCCAGTTCAACGACCCAACGCGAAAATTCAAAACCATTTCATACTGCTGCGATGGCTACACGAGGAACCAGGATTCGTTGGCCATGCAATGTGACCCCATTTGCACCGAAGACTGCACGAACGGCCTCTGTTCTGCGCCGAATGTTTGCGAATGCTATCCGGGCTTCGAGCGAGTAAACGAACGATGTGAGGAAATTTAGCCGATTGTAGGGCATTTTATAGTTTTTTATATTATATAAAAAGTATTAAACTTAATGTGAATTATGAGTTAAAAATTAACAATGAAAAATTCGCTTTTGATTTGCTTTCTATTTATAAATAAATAAATTAACGATTAATAACTAATTATTCGAAATTACTTCGTTTCTTTACACCGAATTCATATTTTTATAAGTAGAAATGACTGCGATGGATTGTTTTTCTCAGTGCAAATTTACACATTTTAATTATTATATTTTCTTACACTTAACTTTACAGTTCAACTTCTTAACTTCAGAAATTAACTCTAGTGGAATCCATCAAAGTGATGTCATTATTAATAAAAACACTGAAATCTTTAAAAAAAGTAAAGTGAAAAAAACCGCATAAAGAAGAAATAAAAATTACAGAAATACAGAAAAAGTGACGCTATCAAAATGCAAATGAATTCTGCCTCTCACTTGAATCCGTCTGCACTTGAATCACGTTAATAATAAATTAAAATTTCATTCATACGAAGCCTTAAAACTAAAATCACGTCAAGATTTATTTTCAAAAATTAACAACACTGACGGCAGCTGCAGCTCGCTAGAATTTGCTGAAGCTCCTTCCCTTCTCCACCGACCTCCGCTCTACCGCTTCCCCTCCCCCTACACCACCCGGCCCACTTCACCAACAACTTATTAATCCCACTCGATGAATGAACAAATCCGATTTCAGTTTAATTTAGCGAGAATAATTTTTTAAACAAAGTATTAGTTGAGTCTCGACTTTTGAGACAAGCGGACGTTTTTTTAGTGAAATTAATAAAGTATTTGGAAATTAAATAGATTTAAAGTTGAATATTGAAATTCTTGAACGCCGTTGAAATGAATTTATTGATTTCATTTGCGTTAATTGTTGCTTGCGCACAAGCGCAGATCAAAACGAGTGGCATTAAAACGCACCATCCGAGCGGCAGCTTGATTGTGGAGCAAAATTCCAGTAGCCAACAAAATTTCGGCGCTCAAAACGGTCACGATTATAATCGTCCTGCTGGCGAGGAGAAAATTCCATTGGCAACGATAGAATTCGGCAGTCCGTCGTATCAAGGAGGCTCCACATATCAAGGTGGCTCCACATATCAAGGTGGCTCCACATATCAAGAGGGTTCCTCGTTTCACGGAAGCTCCGCGTATCAAGGAGGCTCCACATATCAAGGTGGCTCCACACACCAGGGTGGCGCTTTTTATTCCACAGCACAGCAAAGTGGTGGTTCCAGTAATGCCTCTGGTTCCCTATATCAACCTGCCAACGTTTACAATCCTCTAGCGAGCGCCAACCGCTATGAACTGCCCTCAACTACTAAGGCTCCCCTCGTTCTGGACCCGACCGCCGAATTTATTAACAAAACCCGAGCTGCCATGGCTTCCGGAGTTTGCTACAAAGAAGTTCCGTAAGTATCGCGGGCTTAATTTTGAATTTTTACATTATTGAACTCAATCACTCATTATTTATTATTTCGTTATTATTTCAAATCCCAGCAGAATGAGTTAGAGATTCTTAAAAATCTTACAAAGAATTTGAGAATCACAAAATTGCTGAAACAAAGTCTCAAAATTAAGGCCTTTCATAGAAAGAAAATTCCAATAGATAATTCCATAAAAACTTTGATCTTTTCTGGAATCAATTTTGGTAATCTAAAAATTAGATTATTAAATAAAGTCTCAACTATGATTACGAGACACTTTAGCTGTTTACTGTTGAAAAAAAACTTTGGTTAAGTTGTTATTATTTCATAAATTTCATCAAAAAGTGAGGAAAATTTTATGGGAAATTTTCTATGTGTGAGATTTTAAAATTACTGAGAGAAGTGGGAATTCCTATGATTTCTTTTCACATGGCGGGTGATTTTTTATCTTTAATCTTCTTATTTTCAATCTTGTTTGGAAGTTGTTTGAAATTTTTACTGCCTCCGCGAATGCTTTCATGAAATTTTAAGAATGTTTGTAGAAATTCATGCGGGGAATTTTTAATTACCGCGGAAGTTTTCATCAAAAATTCATATTGCGTGCAAAAAGAAGAATTTTTGTGGAAATTCTGTTTGAAACCTACGTTGGGAATTCTTAGAATTAGAAAAAAACTGAATTTAAAGGTAAATAAAACTTATTCAACTTAAACACTTTGTGGAATTAAGATTTGATTTAATTTAATGTAATCAAGTGTTTCGATCTTTCGTTTCATAAGAAATCCAACAAAAATACTCCTCTAAGTTGTATTCTCTTTGAACTTCTGACCCTCACATTCTACTTTGCTGATAAGTTTCATAGCAGAGATTTTAGTTTTCGAGGAAAAAGTATGCGAACTAAAAATAAAGATGAGTCTGTTGAAAAAAAATAATAGAATGGTGGAAAGATAATTTCAAATTCGAAGAAAGCTTCAGTAATTTAAAATGTCTTTGTAAAGTTAATTGCTTATAAAGATTTTTAATAATAGAAACTAAAAATAATAGAAACTAAGTTGTTTAATATTACAACTGATAAGTAAATATATTAAATTGGAATAAACTTAATCATCTACATTAAAAACATTAAAAACCTTACAAAAGTTTTCCGAGAAACATTTTATGAGACAAAAATCACTCATTGTGATTCAACCCACTGATTGTGATTCAATCCAGTGATTGAAATTAAATAGAAAATCTATTTTGCGTTTACATTTAAAATCACAAAATGTTTCTCCCTCTCTCTCACTCTCCGTCTCTCTGTTACACCATCCAACAGCACCTCCTCGCTCCTCATTGGCAAGCCAACAGTGGAGACCGTCGGCAACGGCACCTCGCCCAACACGAGCAAAATCCAGATCTGCTGCGAGGGCTACGAACGCAACCCGCACGTGTTTGCTCGCTGCGACCCCGTCTGCAAGGACGACTGCCCGAACGGCATCTGCACGGCGCCCAACACCTGCGTCTGCATACCCGGCCATGTGCGCGACCAGGAGGGCAAGTGCGTCACCACCTGCCCCATCGGGTGCGGCAACGGCGTCTGCGACGAACACAACGTCTGCCAGTGCAAGCCGGGCTACGAGCTCGAGCCGCTGAAGCGCCAGTACTGCGTGCCGCGCTGCGAACGCGGCTGCCAGTTCGGCAAGTGCGTGGCGCCCAACAAGTGCGACTGCCTGGACGGTTATCGTGTGACGGCGGAGGGCGCCTGCGAGCCCAAGTGCGACCGATGCGACCACGGCAAGTGCACGGCACCCGGCTACTGCAGCTGCAACAAGGGCTACGTAAAGGTGGCGGACATTTGTGAGCCGGTGTGTTCGTTGTAAGTTTATGAGTGCATCTAAATTTTGATACAAGATAACATTTTGACTCTACGTCCTCCCCTCCACAGAGGCTACAAACAAGGCCGCTGCGTGGCGCCCGACGTGTGCGAGTGTCCGCAAGGCTTCGAAATCGATCGCAGCGGCGCCAACTGCGTGCCGCACTGCGACCAGCCCTGTCTGAATGGCGTGTGCGAGGGCGACAACAAGTGCACCTGCAACGCGGGCTACGTGCGCGACGAGTACCAGGGCAACATCTGCCGGCCGCACTGCCCGCAAGGCTGCCCCAACGGCTACTGCACCTCGCCCAACTTCTGCATCTGCAAGCCGGGCTTCGTCAAGAGCGGCATCAAGGGACGCCAGGCGTGTGTGCCAGTTTGAAAAGAGACTTCCAAGGGCCTTCCAATCTCTCTAGCATGAGCTTTAAATGAAACCAGTGTTTTCTGCGAGAATAAAATATCTTTTATTTCAACTAAACTGTTTGATTTTTAAATTTCAGCTCCCTGTGCGCATGCTTAGAATTTGAAAAAACGTCCGACGAGTGCTTCGAACTCTACGAAAAGATGCGCGCTATACAGCTCCCGCTGCTCGTCTCCCCCCACCAGGGACTCCAACAGCGTGGGCGGCACACACGTGTCAACGAAGCGTGTCAGGCCAGGGGCGCAACTGCACTTGCCGGCCGCCGTGCAGCTGCCCAGATTGCAACGTTGCCGCGCCGGTCCACAGCCGCACACATTCGTCTCGATGCACTGACCGTAGTAACCGCAACCGCTGAAATGAGTTCTGAAATGAGTTCTGATCTGAACAACTCAATACAAAATTAAAAGATGTTTCGGTACTCCTTCCTCATGATCTGTCATTGTCAAAACGTCAGTATTTCGGACTTTCGAAGAGATACTTTTGCGGTTTCCTACTCGTCCTCCAGAGAAGAAAAATAGCACCCTAACTATTAATTGCGGTGTGCACTCACCCTTCGCATATCGGCTGACAGCCGGCTCCGCGCGACTCGTAACCCTCGAAACAGCGACACATTCCGGGCGCTACGCAGACCCCATTTTCGCACTCCTCTCCGCAATCGGGCAGACACGAAGTGGTATTGACGTCGTATCGGTAGCCATCCCGACACTGACATTTGTAACGGGACTCACAAAAGCCGTTCTCACAATTGCTGCAAATGAAAGTTATCGCTTTGTTGCTATTCAGTAGTTTGGCAGATATTTAGTTACTTCACAGACTTTTAGTGGTTTGACAGCTAATTAGTGGCTTGAAATGTATGTAGTTAGTAGTGTGACAATTCTGTAGACAAGATTGCAGAGAAGATTGACAGATACTTAGTAATTTAACAGGTATTTAGTAACTTGATTGATGTTTAGTAATTTAGAAGATATTTAATAAACCAAAGGACAATCAGTTGTTCTACATCTAAGATTTTTTGGTAACATTATCGTTATTTTGTTAGTTTTACAAGAGTTTAGTAATTTGACAAATAGTTTGTTGTTTTCCAGATGTTTGACAACCTTATTTCTGTGGTTTAACAAACATTTAGTAGTTTAACAGGGAGTTGGTAATCCCACTGACTGTATGGTACTGATTGTGTATTTAGTATTTTAACAAATATTTAGTAAATGTGCTCGATTTTTGGTATTTTGACAGCTATTTAGTAACTTCATAGATTTTATGTTGTTTAGCTGATATTAAATAGTTCTTTGATATTAATTTAGTAGAATTTAGAAGTATTTTAACTTGTGATAATTAATATGTAATTGTAATTAATATGAATGACTCTGAATAATGAATCCTGCAAATTACTTCAACCTAACGAAAGTCTTTAAAATAATTCAAATGATCACGATGAATTACGAAAGTGTTAATGTCCAATATATCAGCCAACTCCCCCTCCCAGAAAATGCTCATGCAGTGACCCACAGAAACTCACAGATGACATTCCGCCTCGCATACGTTTCGCTGTGGCCGCTTCATGTAGCCCGAGAAACACTCGCACACATTGGGTCCGACGCACTTGCCGTGCCCGCAATCCGGAATGCAAATCGGCTGGCAGCCGAGGTCACCCACCTCCTTGTAGCCCTCGCGACAGGCGCAGCGACCGGGCGACACGCACTCCTGATTGTTGCCGCAAGCGACACGGCACTCGGGCACACAAAACTTGCGCGTCTGCGGATCCAGCGTGTAGCCGGGATCGCAAACGCAGGTGCCATTCAGGTAGCAGCGTCCATGCTGACAGGCAATCGGACAGCTGTGCACGCATTCGCCGCGTTCGTTGCGAACGAATTCCTCGAAGCATTCGCAGCGCTGGGGCGAGCGACAGAAGCCGTTGCGACAGTTGTTGGGCGAAACGCCCGAACAGTCGGGCACACAGAGCGCCCAGTGGCGCGGAGAGCGTTTGTAGCCCTCACAGCAAACCTCAATGCGGTGGAAGTAGATGGTGGAGCCATTGCCGCGCACAGGTTCGTCCTTGAATGTTTGAAAGAAGATGGCACTGCGAGAGAGAGAGAGTGAGAGAGAGAGAGAGAGAGAGAGAGAATGCAAGTGACAGAAGAGTGAAGAAGGTTGCTCTCGTATCTTGGCACGACTTACGGCACTTCGCGTTCGCATTTATGTTCCACTTTCTGAATGTCTGTATACGGCACTGACAGGCTACGCACTTCGGTAAAAATATCACCGAAAATGTCGCTGTCCTCGAGTGCACTTGCAGCACCCGGCATCCGAGAGACGACAATGACAGCTGTCAAAACGATTACAAAACGTTGTGACATCTTATTTGTCATCTGCATAATTTTTCACGATTTAATAAGCTGAAAACAATGATTTGCGCTGAATACTTCTTGCACTTCACTTCACTTCCTTTGTGTTAAACTTCCGATTTTGACATTTCCAATGTTGACAGCAAGGGCTGTCATCGCAGATTAAATGGTTTTGTTTTTGTTCTCAAAAATTGGGACGATTAATTCTTATCAGTACTTCAAACACGGATTTGAGTCAAGATACACAAACAAAGACGAAGAGAGAAGCAAGAAAGGCAGAGGAAACTGATTAATGTAGTTAGAGAGAGGAAAAGAGAGAGATAGAGAGAGAGAGAGAGAGAGAGAAAGAGAGAGAGATATAGAGAGAGAGGGAGAGAAAGAACTCCCTGTAGTTAATTGCCAGTGCAGAGTTTTAAGCTCGACATTTAATTCTAATTCGTTCGTTTTAATTTTAATTTCTTTATTTTTTACTAGTAAAAATTTGTAAAAAATTGTTTAAAAATTATCATGTATTTTCGAATAAATTGTTGAATTACAGATGATTGAGTTTACGTGAATGCTGGCTGGGTACCTGCAGATAATTGATATTTTGTATTGGCACTTGTAAATGTGGCACATGCAGTTGTTGTTGTTGCTGTTGCCGCACTTGCTGTTGCTGCTGCTCTTCATGATGTTGCTGCAGCTGCTGATGGGCCAGCGGATACGGTATCTCGTCGTAGAGGTGGCTTTCGGAGCTGCACTTGCGCGACTTGGGCGCGATCACCGAGTAGATGGACTCCTTGCGCGCGTACGAGTAGGAGGCGGCTTTGACGGAGGAGTTGTTGCTGCTGGGTGGGTCATAGTGGTACGCGGGTGCTGCAGGAAACACACACACAGTTTGAGATGAGAAAAAAGCGGGCGGTTTCGAGTATCTCTACTTGGGATATTCTAATATTTGCCAATGGATATGAATTCGTGATAGAATCGAAAGCATGGAAAGCTGTTTTCCCAAAGCAGTTTTTGCTCCGGCAGACACTTACATACCGTCGACTTGGCTGCACACCATTTGCGTGAACGCTGGCAGATCGGGCAGCGGCTTGAGGTAAGTCTTGCCCTGCACCAGCGCACCGGGCGACGAGTTGCCGATCACGGTTACCAGCGCCTCCGGTTGTGTCGGCCTAATGCCGCCGATGATGCCTGCGCCGCTGCCGAGTACCATGTTCCGCTCGGCCAAAGCGGCCTCGACACGCGCCCGCTGCCAGTGATATCGACGATAGACGTACAGAAAGCCGATCGCGATGGCGGTCATGATCACCAGCAGCACGATCAGCAGGGTGGTCAGCAGGTGCGAGTCGTGTTCGACGACACCGCCCGTCGGTGCCGCCGAGTTCGCCACACCCAAGCCTGCCAAGTTGACGGCGTGAACCTCATCGGTGCCGTTCAGCAAATGCTGTTGCTGATGTTGCTGCTCGTGCTGCTCGTGGTGCTGCTGCTGCTGCCAGTTGGTGATCACGTGTATCACTTCGGGCGTCTTCGGTTGAACGCCGGCCACGCTCGCCGGCTGGTGCACGATGATCTTCGGCGTGTGGTGCGTCTCACCATTCGGCTTGATGACGATCACCGCGGGCGGCGTGGTGACGCCCGGCGCAAAGAGGTCGGGCAGCAGATAGCTGACCGGGTCGCTTGTTGTGGGCGTGGCGGCGGCATGTGCGATATTCTTGGCGATGCGGTCGAGGTTGTGCGTGATGTTCACGATGGTGGAGTTGAGGGTCTCGATCATGACGTGCGTGACGTTGCTGGCCGGGTGGAGGTCAGCCAAGTTGGGCGGCACGAGCGGTAGCAGCTCTGGTGCGGCAGCAGATCCGTTCGGGATGCATTCGCCGGTTTGAGCGTGACATTGGTTGGTTCCGGTGTTGTTGGCGCCCGTGTAGCATCCGCATTCTTTGCGGCACATGACACCGTAGCTGCCAGCAGGACATGGAAGATCGCAGCTTGAGTTGAATGGGGGAAAAGAGTTATTTTGTGTCATTTGATTAATGAGATGAATGTTCGATCTCCACTCTTCGCACTTCACTTACAGCTCGCTCGTCCAGCCGGCGGTGCAGTGACACAGACCGCTTTTGTTATCGCACGCGGCTCCGTTCTGGCAGCGGCAAATATTTTTGCACTCCCCACCCCAGTGATCGTGATCGCATCCTGCAATTGATGGTTTCGCCTCATTATTGTAATGTTCGAAGTTTGCAGATATTTCAATTTCATTTCAATTTCAATTTAGTTTTAAAATACAATCGCTTTTCTTATACTCATAATTCATTACTCTGAGTGCAGTGCTTTCCCGTATAGCCAGCATCACAGCTGCAGACGTCGGGTTTCAGGCAGAAGCCACGCCCACAGCCGCCACGACACACCGGCTTGCAGACGGTGTCGTTGATCGAGATGTTGCCCGAGTAGCCGTCGCAACAGAATCGGATGGTGCGAGTTTTGGTGACATTCTGCAAATGAAGTGAATGAATTGGATTTTTAGCGCGGTTCCTAAAATTATGCCACGTTTATTTTCGTGTATTTGAATAAACATCTCAATATTTGTGTCAAATATTTGAATTTTGGACTGAATGTTGGAATATTTGAATTTAATATTTTAATGTAGGCATTGAATGTTGGAAAATTTGAATTAAACATTTGAATGTTGGAATTTAAGGTTTGAATATTTGAATTGATTATTTGAGTTAAGTGTTTGAATATTTAAATTAATACTTAATTTCAATTCAATATTTGAGTATTTGAATTCCACATTTTAATATTAGTATTGAATATCTGAATATTTAAATTAAACATTTGAGTAATTGAATATTTGAGTTTAGTATTTATTTTTTAAGAATTATTTGAGTTAAATATTTGAGTAATTGAGTATTTCATTTGGACATTTAAATATTTGAGATGGATATTCCAATAATTGAATTAAGTTTTTGGGTATTTCAGTTAATTATTTGAATATCGGGATTGAATTTTTTAACATTTTAATTGGATATTTTAATCCTTGAACCAAATAATAAGTATTAAATATATAAATTTATAAATATTAATTTAAATTTTAAAAAATATTAATTCTTTTTTATTGTAATATAAATTAAATTGAATTTTTTATTAAATTAATCAAATGAAAATCAATTAAAATATTAAAATAAATGTTATAAATATTGAATAACTAAAATAATGTGAACTAAATATTTCAATATTCAGTATAATGAATATTCGAATATTTGGTTTGAATATCTGATTGTTTGAACTAAATCTGAGATTATATAAATTTAGTATCGGAATATTTTAGTTAAATATTTAAACCGAATATAAAAATGCAAGCAACATTTCGAAAAATAATAACGAAACCCGAACATTGTGGAGAACATAGTAAAATTGTTCTCTCAAGAATCTTCCTCTTCCTTCGTCAGCCTCTTGCTTTCCTTTCAAAATTGTGTTTTTCACTTCATCTCATTGAGATTTCCTGCCTGCCAGTTAATTTAATAAGCGAGTTTCTTGACTTGATGCCTCTTTTCAGCCCGAAGTGAGCACTCATTCACTGTTCACTCGACTCTGGTATGCTTTGTGTTCAGTATATTTTATGAGGAAATACTTTTCGCACTTGCCGCCACGCCCTTCTGTGATTTATGTAGTTTTCGCCCCTTTTTATTCAAGATTAACTTAAGCTACTTGTGTGCAAACGAAGCCGGGAATCTTTTATGCTCAGCTTTCGAGTGAATCTTCTTTAATCACGCTGGGAAACAAGTTGTCGTGCAACGAATTGAAAAAAGATAAAATTAATTGTTGAAAGTGTTATACAAAAGTGTTATCTAAAAGTTTTATATAAAATTGTTGAACCAATTTTAAGAGAAGAAGTCAATAATAGCGTTGACTTACAATTTTCGCAGTGAATATGCGATTCTTTTTGAAAATATTAATTAAAACTTTCCGCATTTTCAATTAATCGTTTTATCTAAGATTCCTTCCTCATTATTACGATGCAGGATATGAAAAAATCATTACATAAAAACGAAATGCGTTAACTTTCTAATCAAGACTTCAAATTCATCCTCATAACTACGAAATACGAAAGTGAATCAATGATTCGCTTGCCAATTCCTCAGATTGAGTTGTCACTGCTTCTCCTCTGCATCGAAACTAAATTAATGAGCTCAATTATTGAAAAATCTAAAGTTGACATTAAGATTATTTTTCCTCTGTCATTTCGAGCGCTCAATTATTGAAAAATTCAAAAATTTTAAGCTGATATTAAGTGTTTTTTCCTCAGTCATTTCTAGAGCTTTGAAACGCTTGTAATTAAATGGTTGCAGCTGCATTTGAAGAGTTATGCGGCTCTCCAGGGCCGCACTGTGTTGTTTCGCGGTCCACGGCTGGTAAAGACGGGCGCCTCCATCGAGGGCCCCGAGAAATATTCAACTCCGAGCTGCCGCACCTCAGGAATTCTCATTGCTATCCTGTGCGGCGCTCTGAAGATCTGCAACTCGCTCCTCCTTCCCTCCGTCCCTCCGTCCCTCCTACACCCCCCTCCCTCACTCATCAGTTGTTTGTCTCACAGTCGGCTGCGACGAGTCGATTAGCGGAGTCGTCGTTACACAAACCCCGCGGTTTAATTAAGCGCAACACTTTTCGAAACAATGCAGAGCCCGCTGCTCGGGTTTCCATGTCGAAAAGTCGCCACTGGCTGCGATGGATGTGAGCAAAAGTTACACTTTTTCGGGTTGCACAATTAAAACAAACTGCACGGCAGCAGTTGCAGTCGGTGGCGGAGCGGCAACAGTTGCAGTCACCGCCCCGCGGCGCCTGACTGGCGGCGACCACAACACAAGAGGGCGCAGCTGCCAAAGACACACGACAGAAATCTGATGCTTCCTGAAAACCAGAGTCGGCGGAGGCCACCGCCTCAGCTCGAGGATGATGGATGGATGGATGAAGCGGTTGGCAGCCGTGGACGATGACGATGATGATGTCATCGGTGAAACGCTATCGGCGAAGGGACGTAATAGTGGAATCTTAGATGACATGTTTCGGCCGCGAGTTGCAACACGCTCGGGTGGTGGTGGGGTGTCGATGCATGCCGCCGCAACACAGCAGCAGCGTGCAACTAAGTTGGGACTCACGGGCGGGGTCGAATTTCACTTTCATTTCACTGGCTACGCGGGTTGTAATTAAAACCTGCGACTGCGCCAACTAATCGTCAGGTTGTTTCATAATCGGAGTCTCATTTTGGAAAGGAAAATCAGAATTGAGAAACAATCGAGGTTTTCGAGTTAAAACGCAGATTTTAATAAGAATAATTACAATATTTTCTTTATATTATCGCTAGAATAATTCTTAGAAAGGAAAACGATAAGCTAAAACCAGCAATTTACGAGAATCCCTCTAAACACAATTCCAATAATTTAGAGAGTTATAACTGCATTTCAAGATTTCCTTCCGATATTAGACGAGAAAAGAAAGAGGAACTCAGCGCTGCGTAAAAACTATCTTTCGCAAGACAAGCTTTCTTCAATAGAAAGCACTACGCAATCTTTAATTACCCACTGAAATCTCACATTCATCTGTGCGATTCGCAAAAGTAGCCACATCAAGCGAAGTAACTCATTTCTGCGCTGAAATATTAAAAATGGAGCTCATTAAAGTTTAATTGATTTAAAAGTCTTCATTAGACGCGTTCGCCTGCATGTAATGACTGCTTTAATCGTTGAAAATGCAGCCTGTTTTTAGTTTTTCCAACTCCTTCTCAGATTTAGTCACCCCAAAAACCAGCCTCATTTCCTCCAGCATCCAGATTTTCATCTACCTCAACGAACAACAAGTGGGCACCACTTTCCGCGACTGACATCATAACATAATTATTTCCAATCTTTCAGCAGATTGATTTACATTCGCCGCATTAACCATTTGACGAGATTTCGGATTTGAACACCCAAACAGGTGGTTTCGGTTTTGTTGTCCAAACAGGTTTTACAATGGGTAACTCATCGAGCTTCGTCTGTTAAGGATTAATGAAGTTAATGCTTTTTGGATTCCGCATTTCAGTCATGTGTCGGCTTATAGTGCCCACTGTGGCTTATATAAAGCGCGTATCTTCCCACTTTCAGTGATGCGATTCAGTCAGCATCTGCTGATGTAATGCGGTGATTAAATGGGGAGAGGAGAGAATATTGGACCGAGGAGATTAATAAAGCTGAACGCTCGTCACGCTCGAATCTATCGTGCCGTACTGATCACCAATCGTGATCACCAAGGATCTCCAGTACTGAATAGTACTCTCTCCAGTACACACCGATCCATGATAGCCTACTACTATTAATCACTGCTCACTAATGGTCACTATACCTCCAAATATAATTAGTTATTACCACTGACTTTGCCAATAATAATCACAGATCACTTCTTTCCACTGATCACTGATCTCTGATACTGATAGATCAGGTTAACTTATTACTGATAGACTTGATAATGACTGGTACTGAACTCTGATTACTGATGGACCTACTAAAGAGTGGTACCGCTTCCTGATATTAATACTAATCATTTCTGATACTAATAGTAATCACTATCAGTCCCAATAACTATCACTGATCTCTGATCTCTACTTCTGACCATTGACCTCTTGTGGTGAAAAGATCACGCCGATCCAATCACCGATGCTGATTGATAATACTGATACTGATTTCTGATATAATATGGTGACTGATATTGGTCTCTGATACTGATTACTTGTGGTGATCGCTGGTAGTCTGATGTCTGATAGTTATCACCGATGCTAATCAGTGATACCAATAACTGATTCTGATCACTGATATTGATCGTTTGTATTTAATGAAGATACTGACCACTGAGACCGATAACTGATGTTTATTACTGCTGATGATAACGATCACGGCTAAGATCATAGCTTCTGGTCACTAATTCTGATCACTAATTCTGCTCACTAATCACTGACATCGACTACAGCTAGTGATACTGGCCACGATCCTGAACACTGTAACTGATCATCAATACTGATGACTGGTTGTGATCATCGATACTGAAGCCTGATGTGATCACAACCTTCAGTTTTAGGGGGAGATTAAGAAGAGCTGCGATATTCTAGTAAAATAAAAGCTCCTCAACTGTAAGATTTACATTTACTTATTAGGAATCTCTGCCGATACCGGACGACCTACATACTCGTGCTACAGAAAAATAATGCTGACGTTAGCTGTTTGGTTAACATTAACAGAATTTTGTCTAGTTGTGGAAAAATAAAATTAAAATACTGAAAAAATGTGGAGCACTTAACGCAACGGATGTGTTGGATGCAACTTCTGTCTGTCCGAAAACTAGTTTCTGCAACCAGTTATTTAAATGTTTTAAATAATTTTAGTATTTCAGCAATATTTTTCTTCGTCTCAGTTGTGTTGTTAGCAATTTTTATTGACAGACTGCTAACATGCTGTGATTTTCTAAATTTTTGAAATTTTTTATGCATGATTAAAGAAACCTGAGAGCAACTAACTGAGAAAAATCGATCAAAAAGGAATTAAGGATAAAAAAGGAAGCTAATAAATTAAATTCTGCATTCAACAAATTCTGTATTTCAACGAATTTCATCGAATTTCATCGAAACGGAAGCATCGATCCTTGTTGCTTAAATATTGAAATTTTCATCACTGTTGCAACTTCAACTTCAAACGGATGTGGCGTCAACGATGTCATTTCGCAAACGTGATCTAATTTTACGTATTTGATCGCATTTTGCTTATTCGCAGCCAACCTGAACTGAAACTCATAAAATTACAAATGCAATCTTATGGCGGAAATTGCGGAAATTTTTCCTGGAATTGATGTGGAGCTACACTGCTGTGGAGAATGTAAAACCATGGCTAAGATAAAATTTGGTTACATCTGCACCATTATATTCTAACAACGTTAACGATTTCTAAAAATTTAACCGATTTTCGTTGAAAGTTGATAGTTTTAGTCGAGCTCCGGGCGAACGTGCAACGCTAATAATAAAAACAAAAATCCTCAAAAATTAGAAATGCAACACCAAAGATAATATAACAATAACAGCAACAACAACAACAACAACAACAACAACAAGCATATGATATAATTTCATTTTCCTGCACATGATTGCGGAAAATCAAACTTTTTTGCTTTTTGCTTCACCTACCGATCTAATTTGTCCTGTTTGTTGTTGTTGTTGTTTGTCCAGCGCTAAGTCAAGAGGCCGACAGTTGGCCATCCGCTAAACTTGTGGCCAAAAGTAGCTCCCCACGCCACTCACTCACCCAACACGCGCCACACATCCCGACAAAACCGGCCACTTGCAGCCGTCGCAACCACTTCAGTTCACTTCAGTTCAAATGCAACTCAGTTCGGCCGACTGAACTCGTTCCTCTCCAAGCATCCTGTTAACTTTCCCAAATTGTTGTGGAAAATAAGCGATAATGTTTTTCTTATTCTCCTCTTTTTTTGTTTTTCTTCGCTTTTAGCTTGAGTCCAATAAATTGGCTGGCTGGTTAGCCGACTGAATAACCGACCAACTAACCGACCGACCGACCAACCAACCCATCGACCAACCAACCAACCCATCGACCAACAAACCGACCCACCAACCAACCGACCCACGAACCAACAGACCCGCCAACCAACCGACCGACCGACCAACCGACCGACTGACTAGTTTGCCTCTAATTGGTCGAAACCAGTTCTAAGCACGAACCGGCGCACAGTGTAACGTGTGCTGTCAAAATCCGATAAAATTTCATCCTGGAAATTAACAATAAATTCACACCACTGCAATGCCTAATCTAAAAATCTCCAAAAATGTTTTTAAATCAAGAAACAACATCTTAAAATTTTCAAAATATTTTCTTATTGATGCAAGTGTCATAAAACCTTCAACAACATCTTAAAATCTTCAAAAAAAATTAATCTTTCGATTATACCATCCTCAAAATAACAAAAAAAAAAAAAAAGAAAAAACTAAAAAAACGAAGATGATGTTTTGTGATCTGCTATGACGGTAAGATTCCACTGGAGGAAAACAACTGATATGGAACAGTTGATTATGAAGAAGAATTGATATTGTAAAGGATTCTCTGCACGAATATTAAAGTTCCATCGGCCCATTTAAGCCCCTCGGAGTCTTTCCGTAAAAGTGAGAAGCGAAAATACGATGGTGCGACATCACTTCAACCGTTTTGCAACCGCGGTTCTTCGGCTTGCTCAAATGTTGAGAAAGATGTGATAAAATTTTTAGGAAGATGAGTCTGGAGGATGATATGATCGAATTTCGAGGTTGATATGACGATAATTTGACTGAACCTAATGGAACCTAATTCTGGAACGATTTTTTTGATCAACGTACAACTCCAAAGTGATTAAAAAGAATTAATAAACTTTAGTTTGTGGTTGAAATTGATTTGGTTGAAATTGTAGCGTTTTATGTGCTTGAGTTATGTGAGAAGTGGGCGTGGCTGATAACCGATTTGGAATATTTTCGTATATTCCTTCATCTATTTTAGAACTCAACGTGTTAAATCGCATGCAACAATTCTAACTATTTTCTGCGCGTAGTTTTTACGAGAGTGTCACACCGTGCGTCGACGATGCACAACCACCAAAGCACCAAATCAACAACAACAACAACAGCACCACCACCAACAAAAACAACAACAACAACCAGGAAGTGTTGCCAACTGCAATTCACTTTCGCGCTTGGAATTGGAGCGGCGCGTGTGGCTATTTTCGCCACGAATGCCGAGCAAGTCGAGTCGAATACGAGCCAAACACGTAGCGAGCGGGCTGGCGAAATATGGGGCGAGTGCTTTGTCGCCCCACCAGAGCAGGATTGCGAGCGGTTGCCTCATACAACGCACGCTTTTTATGGTCCACCATTATGTAAACTTAGATTGGAAATGGACTGGGGGATCCTGTGTGCGCCGCGGTTGCCGCGCGGACGATGCGCGATGAGATGCGATGCATGCTGGATAGTTAGGAGTTTTGTAAGCAAGGCTTTCGAAGGCGAAAGTAAGCGTTACCTTGAGTGGATTTTAATGTTAGGCGCGCAGCATTATTTGCTGTCAAGCCTTGCAGAGAGAGAGATGATCGATCGGTCGATTGATCAATCGATCGGTCAATTGACGCAGCAACACCCGTTCATTTCAAGGATTACGTGCGTCTTCGCACAGGCTGCACGCAGATTACGAAAGCACTTCGCGATTATTAACGACTTTACTAGGCTTTTCATTCAGTGAAAAGTCAATCACTCATCTCAATTCGTAAAGGTTTCTGATGAAAGTCTGTTTTGCGACTGATCAGAATGATGACCGGATGATGAGACGCGTTCGCGTAGGAATATTAAAAGTTGCGCTCATTTAAAAATGACCTTCTAGGCCACAAAAAAGAAACACTGGATGATGGTGAGACAACGCAATGCTTGCACCCACCTGCAGCTGCATCACCTGCCGCATTTCGGTCTTGTAATTCGAGCAGCGCGGCGGGATCTCCAGGCACCAGTTGGAGCTGCGTATGCGCACCGGCTGCATGCTGGGGATCTTCACCTCCTCCGCGTACGTCTCCTCGCGTGTGCAGATGTGATTCGATGACGCGTTGCTGCTGCTGCTGCTGCTGCTTGTATCCTTGATTGAATGCGAGTTTAATGTGTTAGCATTCCGGTTCTCTGAGTCACCGGAAGCACCCACACTTGCACTGGCCGCCAACAAGTCAGTGTTGACGCTGAAGCCACCCTCGGCATCGATTAAGGGCGTGGCATTCAGAGTACGAATTAGCAAAAACACAGGAACGAGAATTAAACTGTATTTCACGTACATTTCATTTTTCACGTACATTTCGATCGTTAGAAATTTGAACGTTTTTATCGCGATTTTCTATAATATATCAATAATTTTTATTTTCTTTTTTCTTCTATTATTTAAGCATTTTTCTACTTCCTTTAAGTTTTCTACAGAATTTTCTTCGTTTACCTCAATTTATGTTGAATTTATTGCGATTAACATTTCGTTTTTCTATCTCGTTTAATTATTTTCGTTCGAGAGAATTCATTTCGATATCATTTCAATTTATTGCTGCCGCAGCTTACGAAATCTTTATTTTCCGATTTCCGCTGCTGTCGCGTGTAGCGTTCGTTGTAGTTAAACTGAAACTGTCGCTGCGGAAATAGTTTGCAACTGCGTAGCCGGCTCACGATTGCGAAAACTCATCCAGCCCCCCATTCTATACTTGATTGCATTTGTTTATCAATTTGGAAGTCTGGCCGCAGCAGCGCAACCCGCGCACCCATTCTGTCTGTCTATCTGTCTGTCTGTCTGTCTGCCCACTTATCTGTCGTTCTTCCTGTCTGCCTCGCTGTCTGCCATTTGCTCAGATACCCACATCGCAAAATCAAGAGACACTCATTCAACTTCTCACTGGTTCACCTCACTCACTGTCATCGAGACAGTAATAGTCAGTCTGTCAGTCAGGCGGTCAGTCAGTTGGTTGGTCAGTCAGTCATTTAGTCGGTCAGTCAGTCGGTCATTTACTCGGTTATTCCGTCTGCCAACACGTCGTTCATTCACTTTGCAGTTCATGCTTTCAGTGCATAAA
Organism: Sicus ferrugineus; assembly: GCA_922984085.1. NCBI lineage: Eukaryota > Metazoa > Arthropoda > Insecta > Diptera > Conopidae > Sicus > Sicus ferrugineus. The sequence continues at coordinate 5,165,726 of OV277349.1, read as the reverse complement.
AAGATTTTATTATTTCTAATTGAAGTGATGATGTCCTTAATGCAACAAAAGTAACAACAACAACAACAACAACAAAACAGCAACAACAACACAACTACTATAATAAAAACAACAACAACAACATCAACAACAACATCATCAACAACAACAACAACAACACCGCACGACGACAACAGCAAAAACAGATTCAAAACGAATCAAAGTGTAGAATTGTGCAATTTTCGCTACTAAATTGTTGTTGGCGTTCCTAGTGTTGTTGTTGTTGGTGTTGTTGTTGCTGTTGTTGTTGTTGCCATTTAGCAAAAACACTTACTTGACCCTCATTAAGTTGTCAACATGTGGGATTGAATGCGTTGGATTAATTGAGTTTGATTTAAAATGCGTTTTCAAGCATGAAAATCATGATAGAGCGATTGTGCGATTGTGTGACAAGAAGACGGGGGAGGGGGAGGAGGAGGAGGAGTGAATTCCACAGTGCAGTGGCTGTCTATTAATAGGGTGTCAACTATATTTTGAGTTTTAAGTAGAGAATAGATAAAATTAATAATAAACTTTTAAACTCATCATAAATTTTTTAGAAAAATTGTAGATGAACATAATTGCATTAAGAAATTTATAGATTTTTAATCCGATTTTTTTTATTACACGAATAATAATCGTTATTTTCCACTTTCACATAATTTTCGCATCATCTGTCATCACTTTCTTCTCCATTACTGTTGTAATCATTCTCACTCTTCTCCTCCACGTTTATTTTATTTTCAGCTTTTATATCTTCTTTATAAAATTGTTGACAATTTTCTATAATTTTATATCCTTCCCGAGGCCGTTAAATTATCGTAGATTATCCCTGTGATGAGATTAATAGCAGTGAAAGTATCAACAAACACAACATCGATACAATAATCGATTTGGAAGAGCATTTCTTTCCCTTTCTCCACTCCACTTTAATTTATTTAACACTTCTATAAATAAATAAATTAAAGATTATAAAGTCTGTAGTGAGGTTTCGAGCTGTGATGACTGACAGTAATTTCTTTATTATTGTGAATCGCCTAATGAATTAATATAATCGCAGACATTAAATTGAATTGATTACTTCGGAGACAAAAGTGTTTAATTTATTTTATTATATTATATAACTGTTAAAATAGATGCGAAGAACAAACGAAACGTATGATTTCGCGTCAATAGAAAATGAAAGTTAAAAGCTGAAATGCTTAATATAATAAACGCAAATGTTAATAATGGAATTGAAGCGTTTTTGTAAAACTTTTTTGGAGTAGTATTTTCAACACTTCATTAAATATCGTAGTAGAAAAATTAATATGAGAAAAATTATTTCTATATTAAGAAAATCTTTTGGCAACAAATGTCACTGTTAATAATTTCAAAACTGTAATAACAGCATGTTAGCGTGTTTCAACAGCATGTTAGCGTGCCGCTGACGTGGCAATTAACTACGCAAGTTCACAGTAACGACAGCAACCTCAAAGCTTAACAGTGACAACAACTGTTGCATTTAACGCACATTTTATTGATCTCTGCCGGCTTCTCGAACAGGCTTCGCAAGGCTCGTTAGGTTTGTTGTTGTTGCTGGTTGTTGCTGGTTGTTGTGGCGACTGTAATTTTTAGTTCACAATGTTCTCTCTCCTCCGCACCTTCATGCATACAAAGTGCGTTCGACCCGCTCGAGGGAGTGACGGTGTGCGTGATTTTCATAAATTTTTGCACCCAACTGGTGTTTCTACTTTATTTCGATTCGATTTTAGTTTAGAGGAAAAAAGCGAGAAAAACGCATGCGCACGAGTAGTAAAAAAAAAAAAATTAAAGACACACCTTTTGCGTGGCTGATGTTGTTGTTGTTGTTGTTGTTGTATTCGGTTGTTTGTCATTGGCATTGAAGCAAGTTCAATTATCTTGTTAGAGAGAGAGAGAGAGAGAGAGAGAGCGAGAGAGAGCGAGAGAGAGCGAGAAAACCAAATGAAATAAAAATCACTTAAATTCACTCTTTTTTTTTTTTCTTACTTTTTATTCTTATTTATTGTGATTTCATGTTTAATTTTCTTTTCAAATAAATTATAAAATAAAACAAATTTTAAAATTATCTTCTCGCACTCACACACATCGCCAGAAATGAAAATAAGACTGCGATGCGACCGTCCGGTGCGTCTGCCGCGTTGTAGTAGCCGCCGTAGATCTGCAGGTTGGCCGTCTCCAGGCTGCGGCTGCAGTAGTCGCCGTCGTAGTTCCAGCCGACGAACTCCTGGTTGCGCAGATTCTCCTGGCGCAGCCACTCCTCCAGCGGCGCGAAGTACTCGCGCAGGGCGCTGCCGTCCAGTCGTCCCTCGCCCAGAACCTCCTGCAGCACCTCCTGCCACGGCTGCGAGGCGCCCTTCGACATAATTTGCCTGCAGCGAGAGAGAGAGCGAGAAGTTTAGAAATGATATTCGTGGGTTTAGTTGTAATTTCAAGGAGTTTTTTTATTTATTTATATGGATTACTTGAGCAGATTGCCCGCCGCAGGCTGCCTGTAGATGTCGCACTTGTGCAGCGGCTTCCGAGCGTCAGCTGGATCGTATTGGCCGGCAGCGCGACACATGGCGCGGTGCAGTTGGAATTGCAGCACCGTCGAGAAGAAGTATCTGCAATTAAGTGTTTAGGAATGGCAAATCATTAATAACAATTGAAAACTAAACAATTGAAAACTAAACAATTGAAAACTAAACAAGTGAAAACTAAACAAGTGAAAACTTAACAACTGAACACTAAACAACTGAACAAACAAAAAAAATTAACATTTGAACAAACTAAACAATTAAAGACAAAAAAAAAAAAAAAACTCAACAATTCTTGTAACGTAGAAGCAACTCAAAAGTTTATTGAGAAAACAGATAGCTGTGAAAACAAATGACTTAAGCTACAAACTTGTTAAGCAGGAAATTGTTAATGAATAAAAATTCGATTCTAATAATCGAAAAAACTCTCGTGCCAGACCAACAGATCTCGGATTTCGTCTTGAAACGAAAATGTTTCCAAAAAAGAAGCTAAAAAAGACGCTAAAAAATAAAAATAAAAAAATTCTCAAATGTCTTGTCATCGCGCACCAGAAAATCGCCAAGCAACTTCTTGTGTTTCAACTTTTCAGTTTATAACCATCTTTTTTTTTTTTTTTTTTTGGCTTGTGCTTGTGTAGGTAGAAGAAAAAATGTCATCAAAATTAAGCTGATTTCTGCAAATTTTTCAAGCAAACACAGCGATTTTGTTGATCGCTTTTTCACTTTTTTATTGCAGTTTCATTTTTTATGGTTTTTTAATGACTTGATGACTTCGGCGAGCGATGTTCACGACCTTGAGCGTGTGAAGGAAAGTTGTTTTGAGTGCAAAAAAGGTAGTGTGTTGTTGCTGTTGTTGTTGCTCTTGTTGCCACGAATTAGGCCAAAGTTTGCACTCAATTGAATTAAAACTTTAAATTGTGAAGTTACTTCACAATTTATTTTTTAATTTTTAAGAAGACCAAAACATCGAAAATCGTTTTAAACAGAATTAAATTCCTTAAAAAAGTTCACTCTTGCGATATTAAATAAAGGAAATACTAAAAATTCTAATAAAAATAACAAAATAAATTATTGAAATTTGTATTCTAGCGAATTTCGTAAATATTTGAGTGAAGAAGTGAAGATTAAATTAAAACACAATTTAATTATTAAAAACCTCCTCGCATTAATATTTATTTTTTAGAAATTTGAGCATTTCTATTATAATAAAACAAGAAATTTAATGTGTGACATAAAAATTCGAGTTTGTTTTTCTAGAAAAGTTTGTTTTTAACTTTTTCTTTGCTACAAACTATAACATTTTTATAAAACGGAAATATAAATTCAAATAATCCATTAAATAGAAATTTCTTCAATGAATTTAAACTAATTTAGATTATTATTATTATTATTTTTAATAGAATTTATTTATTATTATTGTAGTAAGAATAAAATACTCGTATTTCTCAATAAAATTCATGTAAACTCCGATTTCATATTCACGAATTTCTCACTTCACATTCACTTCTGTTAATTTTTCAACTTGTTTTTAATTTATTTTACAACATGGAAAATCTATAATTTTTAGTGCTTTTCTGGAATGTTCGCGCTTCTTGGTTTTCCATCCGTTTTTGCTGCCGCGGAACACCGCAGAACGCAGCGCAACAAATATAGAAATCAAATTAAAATACGAGCGCAAAATATTTTGCCGCTTTTTTGTTGACTTTCCAAATGCTTGCAACACAACACGCAACACAATCGCGTAACGCGATTCTTTACTTTGCCATCGTAAAGTTCGTACGCGTTCGCAATAATTGACGGCTGCAATTAAATGAATGAATTAATTGAAAGCGATGCGCGGCAACTGAAACTTCAAATTCAACTCAATAACGAAAATGCAAGCAAAATCAAGTCAAGCGACTGAATTCTTACGTTTTTGAATGAAGTCTTTTGCGTTATTTTTTAAGAATCCATTGAAGTTTGTTGAAGTTTGAGCTGTTTTTTTCCAGAATTTAATGTTGAAGTTGATATTTTCAAAGTTCAGCGTGCAATTTTTTTCAATTCTTCACTTATTTGCCAACTTATTATTGCGTGCTACATATTTAATATTTAGTTGCTTCCTCGCTAGAATTAACAAGTTAATCGGTGAGGCAAGAGAGCGCAAAGTTTTCGGCATTTTTTCGGTGAAAATCCTTTAGTTGTTGCAATTCTTGCGAATGTTAGGCAACTGGAAATCCAAGCGATTGTTACGCTAAATTTAAGCTTAAAGAAAAATAAAGAAATACGGATACAACAAGAATTTGAAGAAAAACAAGAATTTGAAGGAAAACAGGAATTTGAAGAAAAATCGAGAATTTAAAGAAAAACAAAATTTGAAGAAAAATCAAGAAATTGAAGAAAAACAAGAATTTGAAGAAAAACAAGAATTTGAAGAAAAACGAGAATTTGAAGGAAAACAGGAATTTGAAGAAAAATCAAGAATTTGAAGAAATACACGAGTTTGAGGAAAAACTAGAATTTGATGAAATACACGAATTTAAAGAAAAAAAAATTTGAAGAAAAACATGAATTTGAAGAAAAATCAAGAATTTGAAGAAAAATCAAAAATTTGAAGGAAAAAAAATTTTAAGAAAAATTAAGAATTTAAAGAAAAACAAGAATTTTTATGCAGCAAACAAAAGCAAGACAAACAATTAAACGCATTGACCTCAAGTAATGCTGGTAATTGTTGTTGTTGTTCTCGTTGTCGATTTTATTTCAGCTATTTTCAAACATAATTTTTACTAGCTGAACTTTTCGACTTTTCCATTGTTTTGGGGGACAAAAACCGCAACAACAACCGCCGTTTAAGCAACTCATTACGAGAGCAAGTCATTACTTTTGCTACAACAATTAAAAACAAGCAACAAAAACATGCGACAAAAAACAGGCAACAAAAACACGCAGCGAAAAACTCGCAGCAAAAAACTCGCAAAAAACTTGCAAAAACTCTCAAAAAACCCGCAACAAAAAACTCGCAACAAAACCAGAGCACGACTAAATTTTCGTTCTCTACTCCGCTAAATTTTCGTTCTCTACTCCGCTAAATTTTCGTTCTCTACTCCGCTTCTGATCTCGCGACGGTGACACATGCAGGCTTCGTTCTCGCTCGTTCTCGCTCTTCGTTTGTCGAGCTGCGTTGGCTTTTTGTGTCGCAGCTTCTTGTTGGCTTTTTGTGTCGCAGCAGCGGACTGGCAGACTTTGTCTGCACCTCGCGCTGGACTTCTCGCGCACTCTCGCGTCGGTCGCCAGCTGCGAGTTCTAATAATTTATGAACGGATGCTGGTCGAGTTGGTTGCTGATCGAGTTGGTTGCTGGCCGAGTTGGTTGCTGATCGAGTTGGTTGCTGGCCGAGTTGGTTGCTGGCCGAGTTGGCGTGTCATGTTGTCGCGTTTTTCCTGCGCGGATTCTTAACTATTTATAAATGATAAATCGAAGCGGATCTGTTGAAATCCTCAAACACGAGTATCAAATTTTTTTTTCCACGTAACCTGAAACTTGGAAAATCTTAATTCTTCGCGGAAATTGAAATTTCCGCACAAATTATTGTTGTAATTTGTAGTTTGTCATGCAATCAATAAAAATTGCTAAATTCTATTTAAGTCGATGCTATAGAATAACATTTTCGCTGTTTATTACAGCAAGAAATCGTTTATTACTTCGCAAAATTCATTCAATTTGTAAGTAAAAACAATCAAACAAATTTAAAAACCTAAAAATGTTGCAAACCTTTGAAGCGCACGACGCTGCTGCTGAAAACTTCATTTCATTCATTTAATTTTTAGTGAATTTTTAGTGAATTTTTATTAGCTAGAATTTCATAATGAAATTGTTTTTCTTGAATTTTCATTAGCAACCTCAGCAATGCGAGATTTTTGCAATTAAATTACAACTGAAATAAATTAAATTTAAAATTCACTGCAAATGCTTTCAAAATGCGTAAAAATGACGAGCGAATATTTTCAATACAGAAAAAAAATTGCAGCTTGCTGAATTGTTGCTGTTCTTGTTGTTGTTGTTACAGTTTGTTGTTGTTATATTTCGTATACATTTATGTGTGTTATTTTTGTGTAAATTTTTTTGTTGTGAATACATTTGAATTTCTTTATGTATTCGAAACGAAGACTTAAGACGCAAACTTGACACTTCTACAGCGCGAATGACAGCAACTTTTAATCTGCAAAATTGAACGAAATTTAAGTTAATTAACACGTTAACTTTGATAGAAATGTTTAAGGAAGTTCAAATTAACCCATTAAAGCCCATCACAGAATTTTTGAGAGTCGAAAATAATTTCAAAAATAAATTTTCGAGCTCACAAAACTGCCGCGAGGAGCAACTATGTAATTAAATTTGGACACGTGTAATGTTGGAAAATATAATTCTACGAAGCAGAATGTAACAAAAAATGGCGCCAACAATTGTTACGCATACACGTGCGACGACAAAATGCAGACAAACAACATCCGTGTGTTACTTCGATTGTCTGCAGAGATCAGAGCAGATCGAGAGCAACAACAACAACAACAACAATAACAGGAACAACAACACTAGCATTAATAATTGTTGGTCAATAATTGCAGCAACATCTGCAACAACACTTCAGAATCTTGAATGCCGACCGCCACCGACTGACGGCGACGTGAAACAAGCAACTGAATCGCGTCGAACGACTTTAATAACTGTTATTAAATCTAATATTTCACTTTATGCAACAACAACAACAACACCAACAGCAGCAGCAAGAATTTCTACGTCAAGAAAAAAGTCTGCAGCGCCAAGAAAAAGTTGCGACGACAAACGATTTGCAGAAAAACTAAGAAAACCGAGAGACGGATTCTGAGAGGCAGAAAATCAGACGTCGATTGACGCTCGATAATCGTTGAGAACTCGTTTCGAGCGACTTCGAGCGACTTGAAGGTTGTCTTCGCAGCTGTGTGACGCGCGGTGCAGGTGGACCATTTGAGTCGTTTGCAATAATTAGGCGTGTAAAAAGTGCAGAAAAGTCAGGAGTTGAAATTCAGTCGCATATAAAAACTCACACACGCACGCACACACACACACGCACACACACACACCTCGATTGCACATGCTGTGGGAACCTTTAATTTGTAATCGAATAATCGTGGCAGGAAATTTATAACAACAGCAACAACAGCAACAACAACAACAGCAGCAACAACAACCGGCTGCACTGCAATGGCCGGTTGTAATGTAGTACGCGACCTTGACGTGACGACCCTCTGCTCTCCAGCTGCCGCCTCGAAGCCTCTCTCACTCCACTCCTCTCTCACTCCACTTCACTCTCAGTCAACACGTTGTTTGGTGTGTGGAATGCATTCGTGTGCGCTGCAGAGAAATTAAACCGATAATTAGCAGAAATGAGTTTACATAACTTCGCAGGGTTGCAAACTGATAAATTTAAATGTACTGTTAAAGTTGCTTGTTGCCATGTCAAGCCACGAACAGAACAACACAACAACAACAACAACAACAACAACAGAAACAACAACAACAGAAACAAGGACAACAACACCAGATTGCGTGTGTGTGTGTGTGTGTGTGTGTGGCAACAGCGAAGGTGGACACTAAAGTGACTCATTTAGGAAGAAATTTAACATGCTTGCTGTCTTCGTCGTCGTTGTCGTTGTCGTTGTTGTTGTTGTTGTTGTTGTTGTTGTTTTATTGCTATTTTTTCTCTTTTTATTTTTCCATATTTTTTATTTTTTCTTTTCTTTTATTGTTATTATTGTGGTTGAGGTAACATAATCACGTTTTCCTTATTTTATTTTTCTTTTCTTTTTTGAATTATCTGAATAACATTGTTGTTGTTGTTGTTGTTGTTGTTGTTGTTGTTGTGGTTGTTGTTGTTGTTGTTGCAACAAACAAAGTGTCCAGTTTGAAAATAAGCTAACGAGACCGGCGACCCAGTGCACCAGTGGGGCTCCGGTGCGCTTGAGTTGAGTTGAGTTGAGTGCCGTGAAGCCAGTTAAGAGGCAAAAAAAGGCCTCGAACAACCTTTACAAAATTATAGACGTTTTCTCGTCGTTCTCTTCGCTTTTATTTAAATTTGCTTTTCGTTTATTTTCAACATCCTTTACAGGATTGTTTGCTGAAAACGCTTCGAAGTAATAAAGAAGAAAATTTTTAATCACCGAGAATGACTATTTCTCAAATTTTCTACTACAGCGAATTTAAATCATTGCAAAAATTACAATTTAATATGAGTTTTCCATTGAATTTAACTGTTTAAAACTATAAAATTCCAAACTGGAAGTTAACTTGTTGAAATACCCGAAAAAAAACTTCAAATCCTTCTTCAGAAATAGCAACAAAATAAAAAAACTGTATTTTAAATAAAAGAAGAAAACAGAAAGGGAAAGAAATTCGTTGCAATATCAGCAGAAACATTAATGAGTTGAAAATATTAACGAAAATAATTGCAAAAAAAAAAATTGCTTTTTTCCCCTCATTTTTATTGTAATTTCAAGTGTTTTTCTGTAAAAAGAAATTTACATCGACATTCCGAAAGTTCAGTGAGGTAAAATTGAATTAATTTTCGCTTCTCAACCGAATGAAATTAACGTGTAATAAAAGTTTCTACAACTCGAGTTACCCCAAATATTTCGTTGAATTGTTTGCACAAATAATTAAATTCAATTCTCATATGCAAAAAAAAAAAAGAAAAACAAGAAGAAAAACACAACATAAATGCTTGCAATGCAATTGATGTTGCAACACCAACAACCGGCGAAATGAGCAATTTTCTGCATCAAATTGGTAGCGGCAAACATTATTAACAACAATTATTATTTAACAATTCAACGTGCCGTCGACTGCTGCAGCTACCGCTTGTGCTGCTCTGCCTGCGCCGCTAATGATGTTGCCGCCGCTGCTGTTATCGCCGCCGCCGCTGCTGTTGTCGCCGCCGCCGCCTCTGTTATCGCTGCCTCCTCTGTTGTCACCGCCGCCGCCGCCTCTGTTATCGCTGCCTCCTCTGTTGTCACCGCCGCCGCCACTGTTGTCGCCGCCGCCGCACTTTAATTGGCAGTAAAAGCAGACACACACACACGCAAAAGCCGAAACAGAAGCGCATTTTTGAGGCAGGAGTCGCGAAACTCCATCACAACGAAGCGAAATTAAAGCAGCCATTGTAAGCCTTCAGCATTCTTCTTCTCAAACACGCTGCAGCAGCATCTCGCGCCGACGCTGCTGCCTGCCACACATGCAACACCGAGAGCCGCATGCATTTCGCGAGTTTCGATTCAAAGCACTCCATTAAAAAAAGGAGCAGCAGCGGCAACGGCAACAACAAAGCTTGCGCAATCTTTAATTTGCGCCGCTGAAATGCAACAGCGTTCAATTAATTGCTGCGCGTTGGTCAGCAGGCAGCAGCAGCAGCAGCAGCAGACAGCAGCAGCGGACAGCAGCAGCAGCAGCAGACAGCAGCAGCGACAACATCAGCATTTGAAGCGTTGACGGGCCACCGCTAGACAGGCAGGCCAATAAATTCGACTGAGCGGCAGCTGGACAATCCAGACGTCCACGGATGCCTTGATGACTCGATGACTGGATGCTGGACGACGAGCGCTCTAATTTTCGGTGCGCGAAAGCAAGTGTTTACCACGCTGCAGCAGCAGCAGCAGCAGCAGCAACAACGACTTCTATGCTGCCGCCAGCAAATCGAATCCCGTTTCAATGGAATGTTTTAATTTCAAGAAATCGCTTAACTGTTGCCACTTTTAATCGCTTCGGTTTGCTTAATTTTTCTTTTTTTATTTACTTTTTATTTTTCTTTAATTTTCTTACTTTTATTTCTTATTTATGGCGTCCAAAATATTGTCGTCACAGTCGCCGCAACAGCTGCTGCGCGTTTCAACTCGTCTCATCGTCAGATGTGTGTGCTGAAATGTCTTCTTCTTTTTTTCTCTCCTCCATTTCATTTCTTCGCCTTTGACATTTAAGTGGTTTTCGGCGGCTGCTGTTTATGTTACTGTTTTGCATTTTGCATGAGAAAATCGCTGTTGTTTCTCTGCTCATTTCGTTTGCTTCCACTTGAAGTGCGTCTGGTGTTCGTTGTTGTTGTTGTTGTTGTTGTTGTTGTTGTTGTTGTTGTTGTTGTTGTTGTTGTTGTTGTTGTTGTTGTTGTTCTTGTTGTTGTTGTTGTTGTTGTTGTTGTTGTTGTTGTAGCTGTTGCTGCTGCTGCTGTCTGTTGTCTGCTCGCCGAAGCTGTTAACATTTTCTGCTCTAAATTAGCAGAATTATTTCGTTCTTTGTTTGTTTTCTTCGTTTTGTTTTCATTATTTTCTTGTTCTTCTTTTTCTTTTTCATTATTTTCTTGTTCTCGTTTTTTCTTTTGAATGTTTGATCATTCAAAATCTCAGATTCATTGTTTTTCCCTCACATTCTCAGTTTGTGGGGAAGTCAGCATTTTTTTGGATTGTATTTTTGAAGAAATTGCAATTTTATGAAAAATTAATAAAAAAAAATATTTTAATTTATGTTTTATTTAGTGTAATTAAACCTGTTCGTTGTGTGCAACTCGTAAAGATTTACGAGTGCTTAAAAAAGCAAGTTTTTTACAATTAAAAGAAGTCAAGCAACCTTTCAGATCTCAAATAAAAATTTAAAAAATAAAGTTTAGAATTATTAGAATGTTTTATAGGCGAAAACTTTCTAATTGGTATTCATAATTCGACTTTTCGTTTCTTTTTACCTTGAAAAACATCAAAGAAATAATCTGCGACCCTTCAATTCCGTCTGCTATTTCGCTCCCTTACTTCTTCTCCTCATTTTGTTATAAATTCTATTTAAAAATTGTAGAAAGATTCGAATTCACACTCTATATGACGAGATTAATGTTTAATTTTGTTTGAAACCAGAGCTCGTCAGCAGGAGAGCCTCTCTCCCTCTCTCTCTCTCTCTCTCGTTGAAGTTATGTGGTTCGCATTCTAAGTCTTTTGCTTGGAGTTGTCAAGTGCAGGGATTTTAAAAATCTTTTAATTCAAAATCCACATGCAGCTGAGTCATGAAAACCGAAACAAGTTCATTGAATATTTTATGAAGAGATGAAATGGCAGAATTTTTGGCATTGTAAAAGACTTCGAAAAAGCTTTCAGTTCGAGTTTGCGATTTTTAATTATTTTATAGCAATAATTTTAAAATAACTGTATTAATTTTGAAGCGACGTGACTTTCCACAACAATAAATAAATATTTTAAATATAAATAGCTGTTATTTAACTGCTATTTAATTTCATTTCATTCTTTTTCATCTTAATTAAGTTGATTTCTTATTTTAGTTGATTTTCTTTGATTTTAAATATTTCGAAAATTTATCTTACAATGCAAATATAGAAAAGTTGCGTTTTGTAAGGCGATACTTGAGGTGGGAGACGCAACAGCTGCCCTGATGACTCCAGCAAGTTACGCGTTTTCGCATGAGAAGAAGTGAAATCAATTCACTGACAATTCAGAGTGTCAGTACAGCGGTGGTGTCAGTGTTACGCATCGTAGTGTGTTGGCAAGCCATGGTTCTCGATTACACTCGTTTGCCGCACACACAACACAGCAGAGCGAAAAGTTCGCCGGCGAAATGAAGATAAAATGTCGCTCGCATCGAATTTCAAGATGTACGCGGAAACGTTTTCCGCGAATCGAATCGATGAATTGATTCGCTAAAATAACTCGTTTCACAACTTCAACAACGAGCATCAACAGCGAGAATCAAGCGCTGAAGATTATTTGGTGCGTCTGAAGTGGAAGCAGCGCGATCAGAACACCAGCGAGTGGCAGCACACGAGCGAGTGGCAGAACACGAGCGAGTGGCAGAACACGAGCGAGTGGCAGAACACGAGCGAGTGGCAGAACACGAGCGAGTGGCAGAACACGAGCGAGTGGCAGAACACGAGCGAGTGGCAGAACACGAGCGAGTGGCAGAACACGAGCGAGTGGCAGAACACGAGCGAGTGGCAGAACACGAGCGAGTGGCAGAACACGAGCGAGTGGCAGAACACGAACGAGTGGCAGAAGACGAGAGAGTGGCAGAACACGAGCGAGTGGCAGAACACGAGCGAGTGGCAGAACACGAGCGAGTGGCAGAACACGAGCGAGTGGCAGAACACGAGCGAGTGGAAGAACACGAGCGAGTGGCAGAACACGAGCGAGTGGAAGAACACGAGCGAGTGGCAGAACACGAGCGAGTGGCAGAACACGAGCGAGTGGCAGAACACAAGCGAGTGGCAGCACACGAACGAGTGGCAAAACACGTGCGAGTGGCAGCACACGAGCGAGTGGCAGAACACGAGCGAGTGGCAGAACACGAGCGAGTGGCAGAACACGAGCGAGTGGCAGAACACGAGCGAGTGGCAGAACACGAGCGAGTGGCAGAACACGAGCGAGTGGCAGAACACGAGCGAGTGGCAGTAAAACAACTGCAATGCGAGTAGCAGTAAAACAATTCCAACGAAAACTCAGAAGAAACTTCAATTGGTTGTGAAATCATCGCCGTGGTTACTTGTTGCCAATTGTTAAATTGTTGGCGGCGTGACGCACAGACGGGAGGCACACGCAGCAACTGATTGCATTGTTGTGCCTCCACACGCACGTAATTCAATTCGTTGACCATACAGAGCGCGCAATCGAGTTCCGTTGGCCGCTCTGACCGTCGCAGGTGCCGCGTGTCTCGCGTGTGCTGAACGGGCACCTGCTGCTCCTGTTGCTCGTGCTGCTCGTGCTGCAGCAAAACAATTATAAGTGCGAACAACTGACCGCTTCAGATTCTTTCTGGCCAAAAAATGTAGCACTTCACTGAATCCGACAGCGGCTTCCTTATGAAGCTCGAAACTTTTTCGCTCATATTCGTCACTGGATTCTGCGCGCCCGCATTCTGCTGCTCAACATTTTTTACTAACGTTGAACTATCGTGACAAGCGAAAGGGGGAAGCTGTGCCACTTTTACTTCGCTTTTACTCGCACTTTAAATCCCATTCGATCAGCACGGGAATGTGAATGGGATCCCGAACAGCTGTTGTGTTGCTGCTGCTGTTGCTGTTGCTGTTGCTGTTGCTGTTGCTGTTGCTGTTGCTGCTGCTGTTGCTGTTGCTGTGGTCCACCCGTTGTCGCTGCTGCTGCTCCTTCTGTTTCTCGCACGCCGCGGCGGTCTGTTGGTCAGCGGGACGCGTGTGTCGCCGCTTTCTGGCGACTGCCTTGAGCTCACTTTTGTCTCTGGCGGTCCACTTAAACATTTAAGTAGCTCGGTTTACACTTATCAGCTTATCAGCGCCACGTTTTCCGGCAGATTTGACTGGATCGCGGTATTATTATGCGCATAAATCGGCGAAATTACCAGACCCCATCGCCAGCTGCTCATGTTGCGAGGCTGAACGTAGTGGAGACTTTACGAAATACAATAGAAACACTTAAAGCAACTCCACGATAATTAAAGTAAACGATGAAAGTTAACGATTAGGATGAAATTCAGCGTTAAATGTTTAAACAATTTTTTTTTAATTTTTATTTTTTTTAATTTTTTTTATTTTTTTTTTTTAATTTTTTTTTATTTTTTTTTTATTTTATTTTTTTTTGTTATCATCATCTCTTCTTCTTCCTTTTTTCCAATCCGTGGATTTGATCCTTCAATAATCTTTAACAATCCTTTACAATTCTTTACATAATCTTTTCGTTTTAGTCTTCTGTAAAATTTTTATTTTTTTTAATTTTTTTAAATTTTTTTTATTTTTTTATTTTTTTCTTATGATCATCTCTTCTTCCTCCTTTTTTCCAATCCGTGGATTTGATCCTTCAATAATCTTTTACAATCCTTTACATAATTTATTTCTCTTATTTTTATTTTATTTTTTTTTATCATCTCTTCTTCCTTCTTTCCAATCCGTGGATTTGATCCTTCAATAATCTTTAACAAATCTTTTCAATCTTTTACATAATCTTTTCGTTTTAATCTTCTGTAAAATCTGAAATGTTTCACGGTGTTTTTGCTTAATTGTGTATAAATTTAGAGTGCTGAAATGATGATGATTGAGGTTGCCTTCGTTTTCTCCGGTTTTTTTAGTAGAATGAAAATGCATTTTCATTTAACTGACATCTGAGTGACTTGATACTTTAATTCGTTATTTGATCTATAAATCCGTAGAGTTTCCTTGTTTAATATGACGTCCACAAAGCCACAGAGGAACCTCATTGCCTTCGCTTTTGTCCTTTTAACGTAACCTTTAATGAGTTCCTGACATTTATGAGCAATTAAACAGCCAGTAAAATAGCTGAGTTGGCTGTTTATGAATTCTTGAGCTCTGCTGTATATCCTGAATTCCCACTTACTTGGCATTGAAGAAGGCAGAACAGGAAGTAGAAAGGATTGAGTTGTTGATTTCAAACAGGTTTTTGCTCAATAAAATCTTGCACGACATTAAAATACTCGAAGCTAGCGTCTTCATATGGAATCCATTTAAATGAATGAATTCGAAAACCACAAAAGTTATTTAACAATAAAAATAAAAATAGTAAAAATGAAAATGAGAAGAAAAAGAAAAAATATGAAAATTAAGTGAATAATTTAGTTGTAGCTAAATTCATTAAATCATTGATTAAACTCTCTCTCTCTCTCTCTCTCCCTCTCTCTCTCTCTCTCTCTCTCTCTCTCTCTAATGAATGCCATTCATTTAGAAAAACCAGCGAAAAAAAACTTCTTAAACTCGTATTTTCGGCGCTTAATTAAAAAACAAACCATTCGAGGAATGAAAGAACAGGAATCTGTGAATAAATCCAAAACAGGAATATTTAAAAGATCTCAAATCGAAGGCGCAAAAATTTGCACCGAAAAAAATGCGCCAAAAAACTCCAAATATAGCAACGAAACGAGTGCACTGACTGCAAACAGTCGCAGTCGGACTGCATGCAGTCTTTTTTTTTCTCTCCTTAAGTGTGTCGCCATGTAACCCAGTTGCACGTTAATACACTTAATTAAAGAAACCAACACACGCACACACTCACTCACACACGCACACACACTCATTCACACACGCACACCACTGACGATCCGAGCCCCAGAAAGCTCTGAGCGCTTTTTTAGCGCTGTATTGGTGCTCGGAAGTGAGAGTGAAGCTCGAATTTCAAAGCCCACAAGCGCTGAATGCGAATGTGTGAGTGTCGAGCGTCAAGTGGTGGTGGTGGTGGTGTTGTTGTTGCTTTTGGGGTGGTAAAGGCTGACTTAAGCGGTTGCTAATGCAATCTCGATGTGTTAAAAACTTTTCCTTGATTTTCTCTCTTTAAAAATTATGTGCTGAAAAAATATCAAAACTTCTAATTCTTTGTTTCTTTAACAAAAAAATAATTAAAAAAAAAAAATAAAAAAAAAATTACAAAAAAAAACCTCCAACCCAATCGCTTCGTTTCGTTTGCTGGTGTTGGTAGACAGACCAACACATTCGCGCGCACACCCACACCACTTCACAGCGAGGGCAGCCGAGCAACGCAGAGTTTCGCTCTTCGGGCGAGAAAGCTTTTGCTCTGCTTGGCTTTGCTCTCCGCTTCCAACTCCACCTCCGCCATTCGATCCGAGCAACACTCTCACTTTCACAACCACTGCGGCTGCGGCTGAGGCTGCACAGCACGCGACGCCGCTGTCTGCAGTGCGCGTTGTTTTTGCTCCCAGCCGACCAACACTTGCAGCGCGAGCGCCAGAGCTGCAAAGGCTTTTGTCAACGCAGGGGTATAAAAGCGGGCCGCCGACCACCGACAGCATCCAGTCACAGGCTTGGAATCGTAGCGGTTCTCATCCTCCTTCAATTGCAGTTGGTTTTGGTTTCGTTTCGTTGGTTGTTTGTGCTGAAAAAGGTGCCTCAGTTTGAAAAGTTTTTAAGAAAATGTCTCACATTTTCGTTTAGTGTTTATTTTTCAACAAAACAGTTTTCTTCTTTTTTTTCGTTTTCTGTCCTCCAGAGTGCTGCTGACTTGCAGTTGTGTTTTGCGTAAAATAGCAGTGGGAAAATGAAAATATTTGTGAGTATTTTAGAATAAATAAACAATTAGAAGTGCAATCAATTTTTTTTTATTTTGTGTAGCTTGAATTCGCTAGAATTTCAGTGTAAATAAACGTGTTTTTCATGGAAGTAATAAGAAAAAAAGTTAGTTTTTCAAAATTTCAATACTGACAAAAATCTTAGTCTTCGTTCGTTCTTCGATTTTAAGCATCAAAATTAAGTTTACTTAAATAATTGAATGATATTCTTTGGCTAAAATTAATTTTATAGCGCGAATTATACAAATAGGAAAAAAAATGCTTCATATTTTCTAAATTTATTTAAGAATCTCATAAGAATAAATTCAGTTTTATCCACAGTAAAAAAAACCTGCTTCTTGAAAACTCGAAATTTCTTTAGAAAATTGATTTAATTTAATGAATTACATGCGAAATTCTTTTTGAAATTTCTTTAAACGTTTTTTTAAACACTTTTACATTTCTAAAATTGTTCCTCATTTATTTTTATAAACTTGAAATACTGGTGTTAAATTTCAACTCAGAAATTTTCTCCCAATATTTTTAAATAAAATCCTATAAAAATTTAAATAAAAAAATAAGAAAATATTAAATTTTTTAATGTCAGATTTTTCGAAATTCTTCTGTTGCTTTAAAAAATTGCATTAATTTTCGCTCTAAAATTCAATTTCAAGTTAAATTCAAATATTGGCATTCAGCAACCTTATTTTGAATACTTTTATTTAATTGAATTCTCCACGAATTTCTCTTGAGACCAAAATCTTCCAAAATGCAGTGCATATCGAGGAAAAAAAACGATTTTTTGACAACTGAATTTTCTATCTGCAGCCGTTTTTAAAGTTAAAAGCGAAAGTGTTGACCATAAATGATCGAATGACCGTTGACAACTGACTTCACCGAAATCAGAGAGAAACTAAAAAGGTGGCAACGCCATGCATATTAAAGTTATGCAAAAAATCACACAATTATTTAATGTAATAATTTACAATCTTCAAATTTGTTTTGGTTTTCATTTGCTTCATAAAAATTCATGTCACGTGAGTTTGCGCGCCAAAAACATCATCAACAGCGACGAAAACAACAACAACAACAACAACAATAATAACAACAATAACAATAACAATAACAACAACAACGACAACAGGTTGCCTTCTTTTCCGGCAAAACAAAAAACGCTTTTTTTCAGGCGTGTCTGCGTGACTCGTCCAACCAAAACTGTTTCGTTTGTAAAACTCGATAAAAATCAAATAAAAAAAATACAGCCCACGGATTATTTATTGACTGAATGAGATGACGTTTGGCGGAGTCCATGAATTTTATAGGCCGGTTCAGCGTTACGTAGTCGGTTCATTGAACGCATCAGGACGGTGTAAAAGATGATTTATGTGGTTTTCCGAGTGGATTTTAACTGGAGCGGCAAGATTTCTGACACATTTTCAACCACACGTATTTCGCACTGAATTTTTCACTTACATTTTTTTATTGGCTACTGAATTTCTCTTAGAAACGTTACGGAATCGGAACACTGAAACATTTTTCCATATTAAATTTCTATTATAGTTAGACATTTCTATTTTGTGACAAGAGTACACATTTTGCTAACCCTTCTTCTTGGTTTTTCTAGTTCTGCGTAGCCGCTCTCCTCGCGGCGTCTGTCTACGCCGGTGATACCGCGGTGAAAACAGCCGCCCCCGCCGCCACCGCCGTCGTCGAGAAGAAGGTGCCGCTCGAGAAGAAGCTCGACAAGCGCGGCCTGCTCAACCTCGGCTACGGATACGGACACTCTGGCCTCGATGTAGGCGTCATCGGCCACGGATCCATCGCGGGACACGGCTACGGACTGAGCCACGGCGGCGGCTACGGCGGCGGCATCAGTGGTGGCTACGGCGGCAGCGGCATCAGCAGCGGCTACGGCGGTGGCATCCTCATCGGTGGTGGCTCCGGCTCCGGCTCCGGCGGCGCCTTGATAAGCTCGGCGGTTGCCGCTCCAGCCGCATACATCATCAGTAAATCGGCGGATGTTCAGAGAACCGTCACCATCACGCAGGGCGTACCATACCCAGTGCAAGTGGACCGTCCCTACCCGGTGGTTCACGAGAAACGCGTCCCTGTCGAGGTCAAGATACCAGTGCCACAGCCCTACGAGGTCATCCGCAAGGTTCCCGTCCACACCAAGGAAATCGTGAAGGTGCCCGTCCACGTGCCCCAGCCGTACACCGTGGAGAAGCGGGTCGAGGTTAAGGTGCCCGTCCACGTGGATCGCCCCTACCCCGTCAAGGTGCCCGTGCCACAGCCCTACGAGGTGATCAAGCACGTGCAGGTGCCCGTCAAGGTGCCCGTGCCACAGCCCTACGAAGTCGTTAAGCACGTTCAGGTGCCCGTCAAGGTCCCGGTGCATGTTCCCCAGCCCTACGAGGTGGTGAAGCATGTGAAGTACCCCGTCCACGTACCTGTCGACCGTCCGGTGCCCGTTGAAGTGCCACGACCCTACAACGTGATCCACGAGAAGCCCTACCCCGTGGTTGTCGAGAGGAAGATCCCCGTGGAGGTGCCCGTGCGCGTGGACCGCCCGTACCCCGTAGCAGTCGACCGTCCCTACGCCGTGAAAGTGCCCGTGCCAGTGCCGCAGCCCTACACCGTTGAGAAACGCGTGCCCTACACTGTGGACCGACCCGTTCCCGTGCAAGTTCAGGTGCCCGTCGACCGTCCCTACCCCGTGACGGTCACCCGTCCCGTTCCCATACAGGTGGACCGCCCCGTCCCAGTGCCGGTTGCAGTTCCCGTGGTCACTGGACAGAGTGTAGTTGCTGGCGGAGGCGGCGGCGGTGGTGGTGGCGGCATTCTTATCGGAGGCGGCGGCGGCGGCGGCGGCGGCGGTGGTCTTGTCGGTGGCGGCGCCATCGTTAGCGGTGGCGGCGGTGGCCTCGGCGGACACGGCTTGCTCGTTGGAGGCGGCGGCGGTCATGGTTTGATCGGTGATGGAGGACACGGCGTGATCGTCAGCAGCGGCGGCGGCGGTGGTCATGGCTACAGCGGTGGCGGAGGACACGGCGTGATCATCAGCAGCGGCGGCGGCGGCGGACATGGCTACAGCGGTGGCGGAGGACACGGCGTGATCGTCAGCAGCGGCGGCGGCGGCGGACATGGCTACAGCGGTGGCGGCGGACACGGCGTGATCATCAGCAGCGGCGGCGGCGGCGGCGGACACGGCTTCTCGTCGAGCGGCCATGGAGGCGCGGTTCTTGTAGAGGAACTCGGCGGCGGCGCTCACGGAGGCTACAGCTACGGCCACAAAAAGAAGTAGAGGAGCACACACACCGCCCGCGGCTTGTCCAGAAACGCGATTTAGACGTTCGTAGCATTAGTTAAGAGAATTTAAATTCGGCGCAAATCTTCCGACTCCAACGAGAAACGCAAAATCAGCTGAAGAACAACACGGAAATGAAACCATGCGAGTAATGAGAAGGAGAAGAAGAAGAAGCGGGCGAGGAAGGCGGCCGAGTATAACGGCGATTTTCAGAATACACAGCCAAACTTAATTGGGGGAGACTTTTCTGTATTTTAATATGTTAGCAACTATTTTTAATGATTTGCGAAGCCCTGCCACTTAGTTAGTAAGAGATACACCGAGATACACCACATGTTACCAGTGACCCTTCATGACCTTCTCTAAAATTGGAGGAACTTTCCTCGAGAAGAATTCAAAGAGATTGCCAACGCTTTTCAATCATGGAACAAATGCAAAAAGAGTTTTTTTCTTTCCTGTTTGTTAAAAACTATTTTGGGATTCATTGTGATATACTGCGCCTAATTGGGGGTCCCTTAATTAAAAAAAACGGCGAGAAATTGAAAAGATCTTGTTTAATATCTTGGTTTTTCTATACTTCTGTTATTTTAATTTAAATTTTCATAAATTATGTGTATTTTAATGTCAATGTTATACGAGTGTTTGCTTTCCCGAAAAGTTCTTATTATTATTGTAATTATTAATATTATAAATAATTGTAAATATTAAGAGAAATGTATAAATAAATAAATATAAAAAATACAGAAACATTTTTAGTGCTTTCTTATGGAAATTTAGTTTGAAATAATTGCAGTTCATAATAATATTCTCGACGTCTTTAAGTGAGGAGAGTGGATTTTATCTCACACATTGGACTCATCACACAAATACCACTCGTATCTTAAAATAACAAATTATAGTATTGAAAATTATCAAGGATGTCCGCAATTTTTGTCCAGTATAACTCTTAAAATTGACCCATTGTGATCACAGTGACACAACACATAAAATATGACATGATAAAGCTTCTCAGCGGCCGAGGCTGGAAGCTCTCCCACTCGACAGTGAGAACGCCAACTGAGCAGAATACGGAAAACCTCCCGTCCTAATGTGAGAACTTCGACAGGAGTCTTGTAACATCGAAGTCGGCATTGGTCGATCTGGCACTGATCACCAAATCACTTGGTGATCACTGGTATCTCGACAGATTCCACCCAAATGACAGAAACACTCATAGATAGCGACGGAGAATGTCTTGTATTTTGCTTATCCGTAAAAGTCTAACGAGTTAGTTAGAAAACCGCATTACTTAATTTAGCTTTTCTATAAACTACTTCGGAATTATACACAAAAATGCATCGCTGGCAGCAAACGACTGCTAACAAAAACGAAGGAAATGGAATGGAGATAAGAAATAAAATATATAATTTTACTTGTACACTTTTTTAACCCTCAGAATTATAATTCTGACTATAATGTGGCATTCTTAAATATTATCTTTGTTAGATCTTTTTTTCCCTCAACCAAAATTACTTCCTCTTCTTGAAAACATTACGTTGAAACGTGTTAAACAAATTCCACTGAAAACAAATAGTAACGCCATAATTATTAGCGCTATTTAACAACTTTATTTCAGTCCATTTCGTAAATGTAACCGCACACACAATCTCCACACTCTACCACGATCTACAAAGTCATTAATTTCATTAAAATGCAAACAACTGCGAAGCTGAACCACCACCAACTTCTCAGCTACGTCATGCTTCACTTCTTCCACATCGAAATCGTTCTTGCTAATCGGAATAAGTTTTCAATTAAAGTTTGTGCTCTTTATGGCGTTTTTTTTTTTTCAATGGAGAGCTCGATATTATTTCGAACAGCAGGTTAGAATTCTTCACATTTCGAAAGAAATAAAAAAAAATAACAAAATTCAATCCATTGCTGCAAACTGTGAAGCTTTTCAGCCAACGAATGAATTTTATTGCGCTGTAATATTTTCGAGGAGTTGAAATGGCGCAATAAAAATATTTTTTTTTTTTTAACTAGCAAATTGTTCATGTTATCCAGTAGTTAAATGTTATAAAATTAGTTTATTCAATGTAAGTGTTTGATAAACCGCAGTCAGTTGGCAGGATAATTGAAGACTTGAGAAAAATAATTAGAAAACATTTTATAATAAAAGATAATAACACGTAATTAACATCAATTTGAAGTCAAGGACGCACAGAAAGTAATTATGGAATTAGTTTAATAATAAACTCAATGTAATTCCGTACTGATGAGCTTAAGAGGAAAGAAACACCATTAAAAAGCGTACAAGAAAAATTTAAAAATTGTACGCAGCAGAGAAACTACTACAAAAAATTTGCTCTACTTTTGCATATAATTCGCATTTAGTTCATTAAGTGAAATGGATATAAACGGCTGTCGAAAGTTAGTTTCAGACGTTTTAAGATGCATGACATTTCAAGGAAGAGGCTTAGAAATAATCTCCCCTTTATCCATATTTCATCCATGTGCGTATTTTTTAGTATTAGCGAACAACTCTTCAATACTCGATTAATTGTGGTTTTGCAGCTTTGAAGTGTCGCCGCAACCCACAACTGTCTGCCGCAGACATCTCGAAACTTCGCTAAAATCTAATGCATGCTATAAATTACGCAAATAGCAATATCACAACAACCACAAATTGTTACCAAATCTATAATGTAAAAATTCGCTAAAAGAATCACTCAAGTGAAGCAGAAAATCGAATGAATGTGTTTTGCGTAGGTTGAGTTTAGCGATGCATTTAAGCGCCAAAATTCGAGTATTTGTTACATATTAACGAATCTGAATGAGATTAACGAATCTGATGCATTAGTATGAAGTATCTCAAAATATTTTTCGATTTCTTGGCATTTTCAAATCTTGTCTTTCGATATTTTTTTATCGAATCTTTCACAATCTTTACGATTCAGTTGAGAGCATAAAGTTCGATGAATTAGTTGTTGTCTTTAAATACTTTTGTCTCTTTTTTATTTAGTTTCTTTTTGTTGTAATTTTCACTCCAATTTCTTGTCCTTCAAACTGTCCAACTTTGATTTCTGATCTGAACTCCTTTCGGTTTATCTTTTCTACTTTAAAGAACTTTTTTCGGCCACTTAATAGTTGGCATGCATGACCTTCAGTCGCTAGGTCATGCATGCGACAACAATAATAAAAATAAAAACAACAACAACAACAACAACAACAACAACAAGAACAACAACCACAACCACCACGAAGACGAATTTCGTTGATTTTAAAAGCCATTTTTAAAGCACGATTTCTTTTGATACACTTATTGTTTGTTGTTGTTGTTATTGTTGTTGTTGACATGCATGATGCGTGCATGATTTCAAAGACCATTGCAACAACACTAACAACAACAACCAACCTACTAAATGGTCAATGATTAATGTGCTTCTGGTTGTTGCTCTTGTTGTTGCTGCTGTTGTCGTTGTTGCTGCGGTTGTTGTTGTTGTTGTTGCTGCGGTGGTTGTTGTTGTTGTTGCTGCTATTATTGCTGCCATTGTTATTTCCTTTTGCAATCGACTTTTAAAGCGTCTTTTCGAAATATTTGCCATTTTTAATTGCATGTGATTTTTTATGTGCTAATTATTGTTTATTTTTTCAGCTTTTATTTTTTTTTCTTCTTTAATCTTTTTTACACAAATCTAATAAAACTGTCGTAATTCTCAGTTGCATTGCAATTTTTACTATTATTGCCGCTAATGTGTTTTTTTTCAAATGTGTTTCGATACTCTTGACTGGCCAGTTTTTTGTTGCCTTCGCTTTATTCTGCACACAACTAATTAATTTTGAATTTTAATCAAATTCAATACGGATGTAATTACATGTATTTCTTGCACAGCGACCGTGTTATTATTTCCTTCTTATTTTTGCACAAATTAAAGTTAAATGGAATAAAACAAAATAGAATAAATTAAATGAAAAATAAAAAGAAAGGCATTAAATTACATTAAAGCAAATAAAATAAATTTTACACAAGTTTATTTAAAAGAAACAATTGTTCTGATATAATTTATTTTGATAGTAATTCCATGTATCTGCAGACTCGAGTGGCAAATTTTAAGAAGCGAAAAATTAAAGTGGTAGACCGTTAAAAATTCATTTAATTGAATTTTTCTATGATTGAACTGCATTTTTTTAGTTACAATCAACAGCAGCGCTGATTACGATACCTCAAATTCGCGCAAAAGTGAGCGAAAATTAACGAAAACCAGGTCAACCTTTTTTGCAAAAAATGTACGCGATGTGCTAAGAAAACGAAAGACTCAAGAAACGAACGCTAATCAAACGAATGTGTGAAAATGACTTCGAGACTTCGAAGTTTACATAAAGAGGTCAACGGTCAACACACACACACACACACACACGCAAGGAAGTCACAACCCCAAAATAACAAGTTTTTAATCGGCTTCGTTATGCAAGTCTTGCATTTCGCAGGCATGCCTTGCGAAGGGTCGCCTCAAGTGCCGGCTGCACTGACTCTGCTAACCTTGAACTGCCACCGTCCACGGCAGCCGAATCGAGCCGAGCAGGCTGCCCGGAGCGCGCTGTCGCAGCGGATTACTTAACACGGTGCCGCGCCGCCTCACACCTGGAAAGGACGTCGTCGCGTCGCTCGGGCTTTCGCAATGCGACCGCCTTTCAATGCCAGCGCGACTTAATCGCCTCTCTCGCGCGCTGACATCCTTTCACATTGATAACTCGGAACGACGAATTACATAACGTGATGGTGTGGCCGCTCCCGATCGCTATCCGCGCTAAGGTCTTCCTGCACTTTGCGAATCGATGCTTTTGCCTTGTCATCGTCTGGTGGCTCACGTCTGCTTAGCGGTGGTTTTAATTAATGTTCGCGTTATGCGGCCAAATCAAGTCGAAACATGCGGTGGAACGAGTCATTAGCCAAAAAACTGACTGACTCTGTGTGTCGTCAGACGGGAGGACGGGAGGAGAGCAAACTGTTTGCAGCTCTTTGCTAATTAAAAGCTAACTACGAAATCAGTTCGCACTGTCGCGCTTTAATTAAGCCGCTTAAGGTTAGAATGCAGGAAGCAGCCAGCGGATAAGGCATCGCTTACCAAAGGAAGCTCTAAACTCGCGACTCTTTCAGCAAACGAAGCCTTGAAGGCGGTTTTCAGAGAGGGGGGCAAAATTAGCAGGTGCATTTGACTGAAGCAGTAGAGACCAGAATTAAATAATCAGCAGCGAAAATAAATTCACTGTGATTATATCAACAAAAAAAAAAAAAAAAAAAAATTCAAAATAACTAAGAAGAAAATAAAAAAATAAATAGAATCGAAACAAAAAAAAAACCAAAAAAAACAAAAAAAAAAAAAATAAAAATAAATAAAACGAAAAAAATAAAACAAAAATAAATAGAATCGAAGCAGAAAGACAAATCCAATTGAGTAAAAGTAAATGAAGAAATATTGAATAAAATAGAAGATTTCCTCGCTTATTTGAACACATTTTTAAATCATTAAAACTTTAAAAGTTATTTATTTACTTATTGCTGCAATCTTCAAAGCTTTTGCGGTTGCCTCGTTTCCACTTTGATGGATGCGCCTCACGACGTGCCACCCACTGACACGCTGACTGACTTGCCAGCAGTTCAGCGCTACAAATTAGATAATAACAAACAACAACAACAACACAACAGCGACAATAAAAACAATGTAGCGTTAATATTAAATCGTTTTATTTAATAAAAGAAAAAAGAATTACAATGAAACTGATGCCAGTTATGCAATATTTGGCGGCAACGCATTATTTCGTCTTTAAATTGAGCTAAAATTTATTTTGCGATAACAGTCGCTAATATTGCAATTAACATTTAATTTAATTATCGAACTAAAAATGCGTTAATAATTTATTTATGTAGTTGGAAAATATACGATGTAAATTATAAAATATTTTAATCATGTTCAACACTTAAAAACGCTGTATTAAATAACTATTTCACTGGACCCGCGATTATATAATAAAATATGTAATAAATAATATAATAAAAAATATAATAAAATATATAATAAAATATATATAAAAAAACTAGTATAATTAATCGATATCAAGTTCGTGGTTTAAGTCTTTCGTTTTCGCGGAAAGCTTTGCAGTTAAATAATAGGAATCCAAGTGAAAGCATTGATTTCGGCCATCTGTCTTCTCACATCTTCGCCCCCCATTCCCCTCCCCATCCACACTCCCTTCCTCACCCCATCAGCCTCTTCACGCTCCACTTCGAAGCCTCTCGAGTGTTCGACACACCCTGAGAAAATAGGAAAAAATTAGAAGCATTTGTTGCCCGTTGCTTGCGCAATTGAGAGTCACATTTTTTGAAAGTGTAACGGTCAGCAGGCAACTTCAACAGCAGCAGCCACAGTAACAACAACAACAACAATAAGAACAACAACAATAACAACAACAACAGCAGCAATAACAACGACAACGACGAGACAACTGCAACTGCCACCGAGACACACGGCGAGGCAATCGTGCGCAGTGCATCGAGGTACCCATCATGCATCAGAAAAACTCACTCTCGGTCTGAAAAGCGATTACGCAATCGCTTCAGCTCACTGCATGCTGGAGTTTGTGCGCGTTGTTTTCGTTCGCGACGGCACAGGATGACTTCTTGTTGTTATAAATAGTTGCGATCAAGTGGTTCGCGGATTATGAGCTGCGCGCGCGAACCACACGGTCGCCGTCGCCGTCGCCGTCGCCGCAGAAGCCGAACAACGGCTGCAATTTAATTGAACCTGCGCGGTTCAGCGTTTGGGGGCAAAGCGGCGATCCGCGAGTGTCCGATGTGTCCGTCCGATGTGTGCGTCCGTGCGTCCGTCCGTCCGATCAGCCGACTGCCGTCGATCACATCGAGAGCAGCACAGCGAAAATAAATGTAACAACATCTGCGTTGTGATGAAAATGAACGGCATGCATTGAAAACGTGTGCTGTTGCAGTAAGAAGTTTTGTTGCTGCTTGTTGGTGGCTGTTAAAAGACTGCAAAATAAAGTTGATACACATTTTTGGTGGCTGCGTTTTCATCTGCTTTTTTTTGCCTTCGCTGACCACGTTTTTCCACTTCCACTCTGCTGCAGCTTATGAAAAATAGTTTTTATTGCTTGAATTCAGTTTTTCTGCGCGCTTTGCTGATGCTCTGATTATTTTTGTTGATTGGCAGATTTTTCACACACACTGGGAATTGATGAGAGTGTGTTGGTGGTACGGCGAGGGGGAGGGGGAGGGTGAGGTGGGGGAAGTGGAAAGAAGGGAAAGTAAGCAGGAATGTTGTTGAGTTTAAGGTTGCATTGCAGGAAACTTAACGACAGAAACTCGTACTGATGTACTGAATAATTTTAAAGTATATGAAAACGAAAGAGTTAAGCGACAAACTTGGGGGTCGACATTTTCTTGTCTTGAAAACTTTACATTTTACTAGTAAAAAATTAAACTGAATTCTTAATAATTTAATAGTTAATAATAAAAGAACAAGAAAAAACAAGTGAACTGTCGACAGAATTAATTCTTGTATGAATTTCCTTTTGCGGATTACAAATTTTTCATTTTTATTTATACGATATTTAAGCTTTTATCAGTTTCAAAACTCTTCTAAAATTATATCATCATTAGCAGATTTTTATTGTTCCTCTCTTGCATTAAACTATCAATTTTATTCTTCTACTGAAGCATAAAAATTCATTAAACTGCCATAAAACTCCGAATATTTCCGAATAATTGTTTCTTTAGTGATAAACTGTGTAACGGGGTTTCGTTTTTCTTTGAAAGTCTTAAATAACTGTGATCTACTAGCAGCGATAAAAACCGTTACGACCCACCGGACGATGGGTTCTTCAAGTGCGCAACCTGCTGCGACGCCGCACTAAAAGTGCAAAAAGTAGTGAATATTTTAAGAGCAATAAAAACTTCGAATTTTTTTTAAAAAATTTGTTAGCTGCTACTGTTTTTCCAATTGTTTGCTACTCCAAAAACATCGAAATGTATTTGCTACACTCGGCAATTCCGTGCTTTTACAGCCGAAACAACGAAATTTAGTACACAACATAATTTATTTGCAATAATTGACGGCATTTTATTGATTTCTGTTGTGTTAATTTAGCTGGGAATTGCAACCGAAATTGAGAGCAAATAAAACTGAAGAATTAAATTTTTGTTAATGTGAATGTGAAAAATCAGAAATAATGAGCTTAATAATTAAAGAAACATTTTTTTTGTGAAGAAACTTAATTTCATTGTGAGTTCCCTAAAAATGTTTCTTAGAAGAAATAAATTTTTTATTAGAAAATTAAAGTTTTGGTTTTTGTCTCAAAAAGGCGACTAAATTTTCTTGCTAAATTAAATTAAAACGTAAAAAAAATATTATTCCTAATTTTATTAGCTACGTTCATTTAGCAAAATTTATATATATTTAATTCCAAGCTGTCGAGCAGACCCACCCACCCACTCGAATCAAGCCGCTCGCTCGCTGTGTGTGGGGAAGAAATTTTTTTTCTCAGCACTCAGAAGAAACGTGACTGACTTTTGATCCTCTGATGTCGGTGGCGTTCCTCATGCTGGTGGTACTTCAACTGCTGCTTTGTTTGTGTGTTTGTTTGTGTGTGTAATTACGGTGGCTGTGTACAACAACACGTACTATTTTGCTACTTTGCTACTTTACTACTTTGCTACTTCGCTACTTAATGACACACTAAAGCTTGCTGTGACTTTTGTTGTGATCGGTGGGCAACACAAGTCACTCTTCTCGCTGCCACTGCTGCTACTGCTGCTGCTGCCTTCCGATGCGATGTGTTACTTTGATAGCCTTTTAATGAGCTAATAATATGCATGAAGACAAATTTTAATGCACCGCAACAGACGTTGTTGGTCCAACAGCGAGGCGGTAACGTTTTGTGGTATCCAAATAATTGAGTTTGATTTTTATTGAAATGCAAATTTAATAGAATTGAGGATTTACTTCACATTGTATTTTGTGCTGATGTTTATTAACACTAAAAATAATTTAAAATGTATGATATAATCGTAGAAAATGAGAAGAGTTTGTCGGTTGAAGTGGATGGTTGTTACTTTATAACTCGAGATCAGCTGGACCGATTTGGATGAAGCGCAAATATATTGGTAGGAATGTAAAACACACTCCAGATAAACATAAAAAAATACACAAGAACTTCGAAAACTTACCAGAGTGAAGCGCTTTTTTTTTATAATAAATGAGAAATAGTTTTCGCATGTTTGCGTGTTTGTTTCGTTATAACTCGAGAACGGATGGACCCATTTATATTAAAATTGGCACGATTATAAAGCGTAAACCAGTTAAAAATATAACTAATAATAATGATAAATCAAAAGTATACATGAACTTCGAAAACTGACCAGATGGAGGCGATTTACTTTACATAATAAATGAGAAAGAGCTTTCGCATGTTTGCGTGTTTGTTACGTCATAATTCGAGAACGGATGTAACGATTTGAATTAAACTCTGAACAAATATAAGGCAACAATAGATAATCACAATAAATACATAAGAACTTCAAAAACTGACCAGAAGGAGGCGATTTCCTTTATAAAATAAATGAGAAAGAGTTTTCGCATGTTTGCGTGTTTGTTTCGTCATAATTCGAGAACGGATCGACCGACTTGTATTGCAGTTGGCGTGATTATAAAGCATAAATCAGTTTAACATAAAAAGTATATAAGAACTGCGTAAACCGACCAGAAGGAGGTTCCAAGAGGAAACTTTTGTTTCACGCTACAGCAAAGCTTCCAGAACTGACCACATGTTGATGGTATAGGTGGTGGTTGTTGTTGTTGTTTTTATCTATTTAACTGCATACTTAACGAGCGGTAGGTTGTTAAAATGTGGTTGCGTTACCCACAATGATGTTTGCTCCCAATTACCCATTTTAACAACCTTAACCTTCAACATTTTTGGATTCGTTGGCTTGTGGCTGCTGTGTTTATTGTTGTTGTTTTGTTGTTCTTGTTTTGTTGTTGATGTTGTTTCTTACGTCACGTTTTTTCTCACGCCATACAATTGAAGTTTACTTACAACGACGATGCCTTCTTTAAGCTGAAATCCCTTTATTTCCTCCTTTTTAAATCTCTTTTAAGAACAAAGAAACTCAAGAAGAAATGAATTAGAATCAAAATCTATTCATTAAAGCAGGAAATAACGATGCCGAGAAGTGCAGCAGCGTCAACAGTAACCGCAACCAGCCGGAGGAGAGCAATCTATGTCGACAGCCATCTGCAACTCCATCGCGTGGAATGTGTTGCAACCTTTTTCTGTGCCGCTGTTGCTATTTTATTGCTGCTGTTGTTGTGATGCAGCTTATTTTCTCTTTTATCGCTAAAAAGACGTACGTTTTGCAAATTTGTTGCTCTCTTAATTTTAATGCGTGTCTACGAGTTTTGTGTGTCAATTTAATAGCGTGTTAAAAATCGTGATTCTGCTAAATAAAACGAGATTGAGGTCAAAAACATGCAAAATTGGGGGGAAAAATTGCTTAGCTTTAATTTTAATGTTTTTTTTTTTTTTAATTTAACACCCAAAAACAAGCAAAATAAATACTGTATTATATTTCCACTGTTTGTGCACACAAATTCGAAGTGGATTCAGTGTGAAGTCACTACAAACATTTTTGTGTTGGCGTAATTATACGAGTATCACTACGAGTTGTCAGTCTATTTGACTGATGGTGGCTTTTATATTCTCAAGCAATCCCAACACTAATTTCTGCTCAACAACTGCTAATTTTTCTTTTCTTACAACATCAGTGACGAGAGGTACTTGTAATTAAATTACTTTTTACTTATAAAGAAACTTCAGAAGTATAAAATTCCAGTTGTTTAGGGAGGAATCACGCTATTCTGTTCATTTTTTCCCTTACAATATAAATGACAAATCTTTCTACGAAACTTGAATGAGGTTTAGCGGGTTTAATTTAACCAATAATAGATTTTAAAGCAAGAACAAGCTTGCAAAAATACAATTCTGATATAGAAAAAAAAAGGAACAAAACAAAATTCGCAGCAATTTTACTCCCACAACTTATTAAAACGCAATTCTAAACAAATTAAACATCACAAGTAGTCGGAGGTCAACACAGGGAGGAACTTGAACTTGAGGAAAACGAAAAATTGTTTATGTTGTTGGTAACAAACAAGAGGCCGCATGCAGTGCGACACGTCAATCAAAAACGTTTTGCAACTGCCATCGCCACTGACCAACAACTCAGCGAGAAGAAGCTGCAGCAGTGGAGTGATTTGAGGTAAAATCAGGGTTAAATAAACCAAAAGACGGCATTAAAATCTCTCAAAACAAGTACAAAATCACTGCACAAAATCTCAAAACTCTGAACAACCACTGAAATTAAAAGTTCAACAGTGAAAAATTTATTGTGCTGACCTTTTCTTGCCTTCGTAATGACTGTCGATTTCTTACGTGCACAACAACCAGAAGAAGGAGGGGGGAAAATAAGATTAAAGAAGTTGAACAAGTTGAACAAGTCAAAAGTTAACAAGAAGTAAATTTAAACAATTACAAACAAATAAAATGTCGAAGGTTGTGTTTATTTTTGTGTTTTTCTTTTCATGAAAATCTTAGCACGAAAATTCGTTATAATCAGACTGAATTAACCCGGGTGGCTTTCATGAAAAGTCTGTTTTAAGATCAGATTTCTTCAAAGATGTACGATAATGAGGTTGACCCTGAAAGCGCAGAACAATGCGACCGACCAGCAAATTATGGAGTTCGTTAAGGGAAGTCGAAGATTGGATTTAATAGCTTGTGCGGAAGAAATAAATGGATTAACGAGAATGAATGTGCGGAAAAGGAAAATTAAAGTGTAATTTATGAATGCTACTGACCTAAACAATAAAAAATTGAATTACAATTCCTGTCAGTGCAAGTTTTGAGCTCATTATATAATTTAATTACGAGAAATGTTAACTTTAATTTCCAACTTTTAATTTCTAACGAATAAAATAGAACGAATAAAGTTTCATTTCTAATTTAGGACGAGTAGAATAGAACGAATAGAATTTGGTTTCTATTTTCCAATGAATAGAAAAAAACGAATAAAATTTCATATCTAATTTCTAACGAATCGAATAGAACGAATAAAGTTTCATTTCTAATTTTGGACGAGTAGAATGGAACGAATAGAATTTGGTTTCTATTTTCCAACGAATAGAATAGATCGAATAAAATTTCATATCTAATTTCTATCGAATAAAATAGAACGAATAATATTTAATTGCCAAATTTAATGAAAAAGAAACTAACAGATGTATTTGATTTATCTGCAATTCGTCTAGTTTTTGCTATAAAAAAAACAATAATTCTCACAATATTCAGTACTCGCACAAAAAATTTTCATGCCTCACAAGAATTAATTGAAATTTATGCACTCCAAACGTGCGAACTTCACAAAATTTATTCTAATACGAACTCGATAGCGAGTTTTGCAAAATTTATTTGTTTCTTTGTGAAGGATTACAAAAGAAAAACAAAAACATAACAACAACACAATTATACAGTTATTTGCATTGTAACTGTTTTACTTTTACGACTCTCGTTGGCAAAAAATATTATCATCGATCACCGCTAAGCTTGCATAATGCAGTCGCCGCCATCGCTTGAGTTCCCACCAACAAATCGCAGTTAAAGATTTTACCGTTGGCGGCGTCGCTAATTGTCGTCGTCAGTCAAGAAGGAAAAATCACAACAACACCAGCAACAACAACAACAGCAGCAGCAGCAGCAGCAAAGACAATAGACGACGACAACGCTAGTTGAAGCTTGAAATGATTTATTTGTAAGTCACTGCAAATGCAAGCAACTGAACATTTTTACTGCAGCTACAACAGCTGGGAATGATTTTCTTAAATAACAACAACACCAACACTAACAACAACATCAACACTAACAACAACTCTAACAACAATAACGCGAAAAACTGCAAACAAAATCAGATTTTGTCACATGAAATTGCATCAGCATCAGAAACAACAGCAGCGTTCCGAGCGGCAGCAGCAGCAGGAACAACAGCAGCCGCGCGAGTGGCAGCAGCAGCAGCAGCGGCAGCAGCAGAAGCAGCTTCAGGCGGCTGTTGTGGCCGCAGTTCCGTGTTGCAACCCGATCGGGCGTCTCGTTCTGCAGTTCTAAACGACGAACTCGTTGTTCGCTTTCAAGGCGTTCTGCGGATGTAAATCACGCTGGTCATGGATGGTTTCTGCTGCTTTTTTCTCGTTTCCCTGCGATTGTTGTTGCGTTGACTTTCTGTAGCTTTCGATGGTCGACTTTGACGTTGACGTTTAGCCGAAGCTGGTTCTAAATTAGTATAAAAATAACTGCTGCAGGAGGTCGTTAAGCTGCACAAAACCGTCACGAGCGAGCAGCATTTCGATGCACTCAGTCGGGATATCTGAGCAAAGAAATCGTTTGTTGCGGTTGTCGTGTTTTTAGGTCTCAATTAAAATGTTTCCATCATTCTGCAGATCCGTGTTTCAGAAGGGTTTTGAAGTTAATAAAAAAGTAAAGAACAATTTGAAAGGAAAATCTGGAAAAATATCATCAAAATATGAATATCAAGCAATAACTTTGTTTTATTTTATTCTATTTTAATTTATTTTACTTCATTTTATTTTATTTTATTTTATTTTAAATTAATTTATTTTATTTTATTTTATTTTATTTTATTTTATTGTATTTTATTTTATTTTATTTTATGTTATTTTATTTTATTTTATTTTATTTTATTTTATTTGATCTTATTTTATTTTATTTTATCTTATTTTATTTTATTTTATTTTAGTTTTATTTTGTTTTATTTTATTTTATCTTATCTTATTTTATTTTATCTTATTTTAATTTATTTGACTTTATTTCATTGTATTTTATATTATTTTATTTTATTTTATTTTATTTTATTTTAATTTATATTATTTTATTTTTTTTTTCGTTTGTTCGACTTATTTTCTTCTTATTCATTTCAGTTTCCTTTTTTTAATTTTTTTTTTTTTTTCATTTTTATTTTTAACTTAAAAACCCGATGAGATTCTTGAATATCAGGATTAATTTTTATGTTTTGCGGAAGCATAAAAACGACCTTCTAAATGATGCCGAAAACTACGTCGGAATGATTGGTGTGTCACGCGTTTTCCCCCTGAAGACTTAGCAAATCTATAAGCGAAATTTGCATTCAATTTTTTGCGATCGTTTTTTCTTCGCTTAACATTTATCACGGTTGTTAGCTCTCCGATCTTGCTATGCAAACTTAAAAACACAACAGGTTGGCGATGATTTCTGTCAACTGTTTCGCGATTCAGGAAGATTCATCGATGACGTTCTATGGAAGCCAATAAAAAATTAATAACTTAAATACTGCAATAAAGCGTGAAATCCAGGAAGAGGAATCATCTATATATATAAAAGAAAGTGTCCGAAGCGATGTAATCCCATAACTCGAGAGTGGCCGAACCGATTTTGATGATTTGTACTTTGATGGAAAGGTATTTTCTCAGTACGGGTTTTAAAAAAAAAAAAAAGAAAAAAAAAATCGAAAAAAAGGTCAAAAAATCATCATTTCAAAATGTGTTATTTTGACAACCAAGAGTGTTACGACAGGTTTTTTTCGATTTTTTAAAAAATTTTTTTTTCATTTTGTATTTATTTATTTTAAACAATTGAACTGTCAGATAGACACGCAAACTAACGCCATCTTTTCTCGATCAATGGAGAAGCCAATTTTGTTTCGTGTGTGGTGGCAGTGTCCACGTTGACTAAAAAATTGTTGACGTTGACGTTGTTGTCCATTTTACATGGACTTTACGTTTCGTTTCCCCTCTAATTTAGAGTGGAACTCCATAGCATGCATATGCGTGCGTTTGACATTTGGAGTTTTCGAACGTTTACGTGCGTGCCTAACTAGCAACTCCAGAGTATGCACGCGCGTGCGTTTGACAATCAGATGCCTAATATATATTGAATGATTGATTTTGTGAAAAAAGTGGTTGATTTTGAATCTTTTAAAAATGATAAAACTAAAGTTTTTAATTTATGTTTAATCTAATATATGCAATTCAATATGAAAGTAGAAAATTTTCTACTTCCATGCGTGTTCGAATTTCTTGCAAGCGGTTGCGTTTTCATGCGTGCCTATGGAGCTCATCTCATAAGAACGTGTGTATTCTACTTATCTGTCAAACGCACGCATACGCATACGCATGCTATGGAGTTCCACTCTTATTCATACCTCTACTGTGGCATTTGATTCAGTTGCGCAGTTTCTTCATTCGTTGCTGTTTCACCGTCCATATTGCACTTTGCGAATTCGTGTTTTGTTCGATCGAATAACGTTTGCCGGCCATTGCGCATTACAGATTCGGATTTTTTCATTGCGATTTGGTGAGTTTTTGTGAATTAAAATTGATAACGAGAATATATAGAAGAATAGAAATGAATGCCTAATTTGCTTAAAGCTCTAAATAATTCTTTGATATACCTAATTCATTCTATAAATCCACCAAAACACTTTTGAAAATTTTAGGAATTAATTCCTCAATTTTTCAAATGTTTTCTTCAACACTGTAGGTTGAAAATCAACAAATCATGATTTGCTAAATCAGTCTGGTTTTTTCAGTCTATTTCTATGACTGAAAATCATACAAAACATTCATTGAAATCGGATACAACATTGGTGATATCAGCAAATGTTTTTTTTGTGTATGTGTTGCATTGTTGGTTGACTATTGGGATTTGTCTGTAAGAAGTGGTACGTTTGTATTGTTCTTTCATTGTTTTCAAATTTTCTATTCGTGATTTCATTGTATTGCAGTTGTTCTTCATAATGCCACCAACGAGAAGATCTCATTTAGGCCGACGTTCAGCTGGTGCACGAGCAGTGTCGACTCATCGTGCGAATATGAGTCAAGAAGATAGAAACATTGCGCAACAACGAAGAAATGCAAACCACGTCCAAATTCGTGCGCAACAAACAGAAGAACAACAGCAGGCTGTAATCGATTCGCGTAGATTGGCACAACAAAGTCGTCGAGTAAATCAATGTGAAAATTTATCGGTGCAAAGTCGACGAATAAATACTGAAAATAGACAGCAAAGAAGAAGTGCTGGCAATGCCAATTTGCTTCGAGTAGCATTCCGATATGATTGTGGATTCAATTATCGATCTCTTCCTGTCGTTCAAATTGGATCAATGGTTGTAGTATGCCCACATTGCAACGCATTGAAATTTCCAGGAGAAACACCTGGATTGTGTTGCCTTAGTGGAAAAGTTAAATTGCCAACATTGCCATCGCCACAGGAACCATTGCGATCGTATCTAGAAGGCGTAACAGCAGAATCAAAGCAATTTCTTGCGAATGTTCAAAACTATAATGGGTGCTTTCAAATGACTTCTTTCGCTGCATCAATTATCAATGAAAGCGGATATAATCCGTCGTTCAAGGTAATTCCTGCTCGAAAGAGTACTCTTCCGTTTCCTTTGAATGATCGCATTTTATTAATTTTGAATTCGTCTCTTGGTAACCAGATTCAAGGGCAGGTGCATCATCGTGCTGGGTCGTTATTGCCGCTTCCTAATGGCGAATTTAATTTCTTGCAAATCTATTTCATTGGGAACGAGAGCGATCAAATAAACCGTCGTAGTGCATTGTATAATAGAACGAAAGAAGACATCATCAGAGAATTGCAACGAATGCTTCATGACCATAATGAATTGATTGGATTATTTAAGAATGCGTTAGACAGAATGCTAACAGATGATCATCAAATCGTGATTAAAGCGGATAAAAGGCCTAACTTAGCGCACGAACGTCAATACAATGCACCGACAATTGATGAGGTTGCCATTATTGTAGTCGGTGAGCAAGTGGTATCACGGGATATTGTACTGACGCGCCGAAACAATGGACAATTACAACGTATTAGTGAGACACATCGGTCGTATGATGCACTTCAGTATCCGCTCATGTTTTGGAAAGGTGATGACGGCTACCACTTTAACATCAAAATGTTAAATCCAGTTACTGGTTAGTAGACTTCTTCCTTCAATCATGTCACCAAATCAATCAATTAAATGGAATCTTAATTTTATTTTCAAACTTTGCATTTATTTGTTACTTCGGATTCATTTGTTATTAGGTGAAGAAACAACGAAAAAAGTAAGTTCGATGAACTACTATGCATACCGTTTAATGATTCGTCAAAATGAGGATAACTATCTGTTGCGATTTCGGCGATTGCTTCAACAATTCTGCGTGGATATGTATGTCAAAATCGAGACTGAACGGCTCAGTTACATTCGTTTAAATCAAGCGAAATTGCGTTCAGAAGAGTACATTCATTTGCGGGATGCAATAAGAACTGAAGGTGATGCGAGGAATCTCGGTCGACTAACAATCTTACCAGCAACGTATGTTGGCAGTCCACGCCACATGCACGAGTATGCTCAAGATGCGATGGCGTTTGTTCGACAGTACGGTCGTCCTGATTTATTTGTCACCTTCACTTGCAACTCAAGATGGATTGATATTCAGTGCAATTTAATTCCCGGCCAAACATCGAGTGATCGACATGATATCACTGCACGTGTGTTCAGACAGAAGCTGAAGGTTCTAATGGATTTCATTACTAAACAACGTGTATTTGGTGATGTTCGATGCTGGATGTATTCTGTTGAATGGCAGAAGAGAGGTCTGCCGCACGCGCATATTCTACTTTGGTTCGTTGAAAAGATTCGACCAGACGAAATCGATGCTGTCATTTGCGCAGAGATACCGGATCCAGAAATTGATCAAGAATTGTATGATATAGTCATCAAGAATATGATTCACGGACCGTGTGGCAACAATAACATGGATTCACCGTGCATGGCAAACGGCAAGTGTTCTAAACGCTACCCACGTCCTCTCACTGCGGAAACTATTACCGGCGACGACGGATATCCACTTTATCGACGTCGTTCACCTGATGATAATGGCAGAACAGTTACATTGAAAGTGAAACAAAATGATGTTGTGGTCGATAACAGTTGGATTGTTCCATATTCACCACTACTTTGCAAAACATTTGATGCGCATATCAATGTGGAGGACTGTAATTCGATTAAAGCAATCAAATACGTTTGCAAGTATATTACAAAAGGTAGTGATATGGCTGCGTTTGGTGTTCCGGATCCAAATGCCGATGATGAAGTAACGCGGTATCAAATTGGAAGATATGTTAGTTGCAATGAGGCTCTTTGGCGAATTTTTTCATTTCCAATTCACGACCGTCATCCAACTGTAGTTCATTTGGCGGTGCATCTGGAGAATGGTCAACGTGTTTATTTCACTGAACACACTGCCATTCAACGTGCTGAAAGACC
The DNA here is from genome assembly GCA_922984085.1 of Sicus ferrugineus. Taxonomy (NCBI): domain Eukaryota; kingdom Metazoa; phylum Arthropoda; class Insecta; order Diptera; family Conopidae; genus Sicus; species Sicus ferrugineus. The sequence continues at coordinate 5,127,397 of OV277349.1, read as the reverse complement.
ACCAGCTACAACATTGACCAGTTTCTTTTCAACATGTGAGAGTGATCCATTCGCACGAACATTGCTCTACTCTCAGATGCCGCGTTATTACACTTGGAATGCTTCATCGAAAAAGTTTCAACGGCGAAAGCAAGGCGAGCGAGTTCCGGATTATCCAGATGTATTCTCAACAGATGCCATCGGTCGTATTTACACAGTGCATCCATCTAGAAATGCAGAATGTTTCTATTTGCGATTACTGTTGGTAAATGTTCGTGGGCCAACTTCATTCGAGTCACTTCGAACCGTCGATGGAGTACTCTGTCCTACATATCGTGATGCCTGTCAACGTTTGCAATTGCTGGAGAATGATACACATTGGGATATGACTCTTGCTGATGCAATTATGTGCGCACCTGCAAATCAAATACGTTCATTTTTTGCAATCATAATTTCGACGTGTAATCCATCAAATCCGAAAGATTTGTGGGATAAATATAAGGACAACATGTCAGAGGATTTTTTGCATCGAGTTCGTGCTGCAACCGGAGATTTCAATTTGGGAATGACTGATGAGATTCATAATGAATCGTTGATTGCGATTGAGGATATATGTTTGCTTATTAGCGGCAATTTGTTGTGTACTTTAGGAATACCAGCGCCTAATCGTTCAATCCACGATGCTTTTAATCAAGAAATAGAACGAGAACGTGAATATGATCGAGACGCATTGAGCCGAATGGTTTGTGATAATGTTTCATTGTTAAATCCTGAGCAGAAAATCGTGTATGAAACATTGATGAAGGCGATTGATAACGGAAATGGGGGAATATTTTTTATCGATGCTCCCGGTGGTACTGGGAAAACATTTCTTATTTCTTTGCTTTTGGCTACTATTCGTTCGAGATCTCAAATTGCTTTGGCAGTCGCTTCTTCAGGAATAGCTGCTACGTTGTTGGAAGGAGGCCGGACAGCACATTCAGCGCTGAAATTGCCGTTGAATCTCCAAGTGGTTGAAGAACCCACATGCAACATTAGTAGAAATTCCGCTATGGGAAAAGTGTTGCAATGTTGTAAAATCATCATTTGGGATGAATGCACAATGGTGCATAAACGTGCATTGGAAGCAGTTAATCGGACCATGAAGGATTTACGGAATAATTCAAGACTTTTTGGAGGCGCTATGATTTTATTGTCTGGTGATTTCCGTCAAACGTTACCTGTCATTCCAAAATCAACTGCTGCTGATGCAGTTAACGCTTCCTTGAAGTCATCGTCTTTGTGGCGCTTTGTGAAGAAACTTAAATTGAATACGAATATGCGAGTTTCATTACAAAACGATCCTACAGCTGATGTGTTCTCCAAACAACTGATAGCCATCGGTAATGGTGAAGTTCCCGTCGATGTCACAACCGGTTTGATTTCATTTCCGTCGAATTTTTGTAATTTCGTTACATCGAAAGATGAACTAATTCGTAAAGTGTTTCCGGATATTGTTGTTAATTATTTGAATCACGATTGGTTAAGTGAACGCGCAATTTTGGCAGCGAAGAACAAGGATGTGAATGAGATTAATTTTAAAATTCAAAATCAAATTGGTGGTCCAATGCATTCATTCAAATCTGTTGATTGTGTGGTAAATGAAGATGAAGCTACGAATTACCCCACTGAATTTTTGAATTCTTTGGATTTGCCTGGTGTTCCGCAACACATTTTACACCTTAAAGTTGGTTCAGTAGTGATTATGCTTCGAAATTTGCAACCTCCTAAATTGTGTAACGGAACGCGTTTGATTGTAAAGCAAATCATGAACAATATCATTTACGCAACAATTCTCAAAGGCAAGTTTAAAGGAGAACAAGTTCTCATTCCGCGTATTCCTTTGATACCGACAGACATGCCTTTCGAATTCAAACGCATTCAATTCCCGGTTCGTCTTGCGTTCGCCATGACAATCAACAAGGCTCAAGGCCAATCATTGGATGTTTGTGGTCTAAATTTGGAAAATGAATGTTTTTCACATGGCCAACTGTATGTAGCCTGTTCACGTGTTGGTAAGCCATCTGCTTTGTTTGTGTTGGCACCGGAACAAAAAACCAAAAATATTGTGTATCACAAAGTACTAGAATAAAGATGATTTTTTGGAAAGAAAATTTTTTATTTAAAAAATGCAATAGTTTCGTTGTATTTTTGGGTGGGACAAAGTCCGCCGGGGCTGCTAGTAATTATCATAATTTTGAAAATAGAATCCAACCGGAATTTTGAAAATAAGAGGAAAAAAACTAAAAAAACTCGTCCAGAGAAATTCAAGGTTTTTATTTGTTTTTATTCTAGTTATTTTTATTTATGCGGTAGAATATGCAGTAAAATATGCAGAAAATATGAATAAGATTATTGAATTCAAGATACTAAAATATAAAAACTCAAAATAGAATTAAATTTTTATCGATGTTTTTATAACCACAATAAAAAGCGGGAAAATTTTAAGATGTTAAAACTTGCAAGTGTTTTCTATTCTTTGTTATCTCATTATAAATTCTGTTGATAATTCGATTCAATCATAGATTTCTAAGCGCTAAATTCTAACTTAAATTGAATTTTCTGCATTTTTTCTATTTATTTTGCTTAAGCAAAACGCGAGGCAACATTTCTTCAGGGTCGATCAGCACAATTTTGAATTTAATATTCTTTTAATTCTTCATAAGCTTAAGAAACTCTTAAGCGATTTTTCATTCGCAAACGCAAATACGAATTCTATAATTTATGTATGCATTTCAAGCGCAACCGGTTGCTTTATTAATATAGATGGATATTCATATTAAACTGGTTAGAATACAAATAATTGACGCTTTCGTTTTCACAAGAAAATATTAATATAATTCGGTGGATTTGCTCTGACGATTTAAAAAAGTGTTAAGCAAAAAACTTCCTTTCTTAGTGTTCAAATAAATTAAATCCAAATTAGATGCAGTTGTCAACTAGAAATTTAAACTTTTAGCTCTTCAAAAAAACTCGCAACGATATCACAGCCAAACCGACTTCAATAAAAACTGCAAAGCAATTCATCTTTTTTAGCTTTTAGCAAATGAATTGAATGAGTTTGAGGCTGCTGGTGGCTTCTTTGTGTGTTTTTTATTAACACTGATTGCTTTCTTAGCACTTCATGATTCATATTTCTGCTCAGCGTTCATTCATAAATTGCGGTTTTTTATATTGTTACTGGTTTGTTCAGCGAATGCTTCAGTTTATTTGTCGATGATAGCCGATTATTTGCTTCTACTTCTTTTTTATTTTGCTAATTTTAAGTTGCTAATTTTTTTACTAAACTTCTAAAAAGTCTCTGCTATTTCAGCAAATATTATCAAACTCGTGGAAATTTTTTTCCATCTTCAATATTAAAGAAAATTTAAATATATTTAATTTACTCTACAAAATTCTTTTAAATTATTATGTTTATTATTAAAACAAATTTTTAAATCAATTTCAATTCTTTTAAAACTTTACTCTGAAAATTAAAAGCTTCCGGTGTAAAATTTGACCTCTAACTGGTGCGAGCGTCTTTTAAAAGCACAAATAAAGCAAATAAACAATTTTATACGATTCCCACCACTTTAGTTGTCAAGAACTCGTTCAACATTAAAGAAACTCGTAGAGTTGGCTGTAATATTCATTTTTCCTCAAGTTTAAAAGGTTTCAATAATCACTCGGAAATTTTAGCTTGCATTAATGGCAAATTAATAAATTAAAACGAGGATTTTTGTTTACAGGTTTCAGCTGTAAACTTTCTTTTTTAGAATATAAAAATGAAGGAGGAAGAAAAATGTAGCATTTTCAAGGCCCAATTTATTCTGTATATTAAGAAATATTAAAAAACACATAGAAATAAAAATTTTATTAATTTATTTAAATACTTTTGAGTTAATTAAACCAACTATTTCTGCTGATTTAGCGTAAAAAACAAGATATTAATTAATTTTAACACCGCTTTTATTATTTCAGAGAAGCCTTCACCGCAGAGAAGTTTGTTGCTTAAGTCTTTCGTTTCCTCGCATATTAATATTAATTTTGTCTTTTAAAACATTTTAGAGCTGCAAAATTTTAAGTGTTTTTCAAATGTTTATTTTAACAAACGATTTTATTAATTCTTAAAACTTGAAATAACTGAATGTGCTGAACAAAAACAACATTTAACTCAGAGCAATCGGCATTTTATTAGTTATCAGTAATTTTAACACTTTATAAATGAAATTAAAAATTTTATTTGATCACAGCGAAATCCTGTAAACTCCTGCCTTCTGTTTTAAAAATGATTTGAACTTTTGTTTCAACTGTTAGCAGCCTCGAACTGAAAGCGAAACCGAAACGCACGCTCGTCACCAACGCCAACCGAAGCCAACCCTCATTAGAAGCGGCTAAAATGAAGCTTTTTCCGATCTCCAACAACAACAGGCCGTCCGCACACCGACACGCAACACACTCAACTCGCTTTGCTATAGCAACACGTAATACGTGTGATACTCACCGACACGACGGCCGGCTGAGCGCAGAAAGCTTTTTGTGTAAAACACGAATCACTCTCACTTTCATTTACACACCGATAGTGTCGGCACACGTTGGCCCCGTCGTTGTGTGTGTGTGTGTGCGTGTGACTCTCCTGCCGCGGCCGCAGTGCACTTCGACTCACTACTTGAATTGCTGATGCAGCGCGCAAAAATTGTCGTCCAGCAAAAACCTCAAAAGTCTTTTTAATATACGTGAAAATATATTAGCGCGGCTGAGATTCTGCTGCTGCGCTCTCGCCCCCAAGCATCGCGTCGACGCTGCACAAGCGGACATCGTATAAAAGCCTGCGACGGCTGCTCGAAATCATTCAGTAGCATTGGTGGGCTCGTCCGAACAGACCAACCCTTGACTTCTTCACTACTTCTGCGCTCGGCTCACCTGCAACACTGAGCGACTGACTGACTGCCCGTCTGGCTGTTGTTGGCAGGGCACGTGAATTGTGTGTTGATTGTACAGTGCATAAATATAAATTTAGATCGAGTTCTTGCATACACGCCGGAGAAAACGATGAAATACTTGGTATGTTCTCATCACAAAAACAAAACACATTATTTAATATATAATAAAATTAAAATTAAAATAAAATAATAAAATTAAATTGGAAATTAAGGAGTAACAAAATAATTAATTAAAAAAATAATCAATTTAAAAGTGTTTAGCAAAGAAAATAAAATTAGTGCAGCTGAAAAAAGTATTGAAAAACGAAAGACTTAAGAAGAGAACTTGAAGAGAGCTTGAAACAAACGACTTAAGCAACAAACTTCTAAGGGAGGTTTGCGAAAGTGTGTGCGCGAAAACTTGAAAGCGATTAAATTAAATAGTTTAATTTGAAAATTAATATTGAAAATTAGCAAAAAATGAATATACGATTATAAAAACGTATTAATTTCGGGGAACACACAAAAAGTTGTTATTTATATTTTGCTTTTAAAAAAAAATTGGTTATTTTTTAATAGAGACTTAAAATTAGCGCAAAAATTCAATTTTTATTGCTTACTTCAAAGTTAATTTTTTTTTACTTCAAATTGAAATGATCTTTTGTAAATGTTAAAATTTTCCTGAATCGCTCGAAAGCATTCAAATAATTATTTAAATATTTAAATAAAGAGTTAATTTATAATTTTGTTTTTTATGGCGGTAAATCAAAATTTGCATATTGGTGTAGAAATCAAAATCTCAATTTCAATAAAAAAATAATTCATAAACTTTAACACAATTTTTTTAAGTTAAAATTAATTTTGTTACTTATGATTTGTTATGACTAGTTTTTCACCTGCATTTTTTAATTCTTCTCTTGTTTTTATTATTTAAAAAAGTTGTTTCTTTTGTTTTTCCTATTGATCGCTTATTTTATGTTTTTTGTTTTTTTCTAAATCATGCATCGTTAATTCAATCGGAATAAATTTTATTGAAATATTTAGTATTTCTTATTTAGTATTTTTTATATTTTTCTAATTTTTTTTTCTCTTTTATATTTTTGTTAATTTTTTTTGCTTTTTACTCGTCTGTTTTACGCTGAATTTTAAAAACTTTTATTTACATAAATTTCGGGTTTTCACTGTGCAAATAACTCCGTAATAATAAAATATTTCACTTGATGTTTGCAGCTCAAGGCGGTTTTTCAGCCTGCAAGTAATAATTTCCAGTATTTTGGAATTTTAAACTTTGAGTTGCCATGCGGCGCAAACAATAAAAACACTGAATTTTATTTCAGTTATTAATTTAAAAACAAAATACTTGGTTTTAAATTATACATACTTTTCATAATTTTTTCCGTACATTGCGAAAACATCAGCTATGATTAAGTTTTTCTCTACTGAATTTCCTGTTGTAAATATTGCATAACACACACGGTTGTCCAGCGGTCACTCCGGAAAGGTAAACCTTTCACTAACAACATACTGATGCAAACCAACCAACACCATATTTAAGAATCCACACAATTGCATAATAATCGAGCATCAAAACTGGCAAAACGAATCAAACCGCGCGCGCAAACACGACCGCTTTCGTCGCACGGCAGCCTCAGCAGTCGGTCAGCGGTTACCGCCCTGCAAACCCAGAAACCTGACAGTCACACTTCAAAGACAATAATTAGAAATCAATTGGAAAATTTCATTATATCACTTTGAACAGCTGAAGAGAAGAAAACACGCAATGAAAAGAGAAGAAAAAACATTTAAGTCGGCTTAACGAATTCACGCCAATTATTTATCTTCGCCACGCGTGCGCCGCGCTTCTTGTTTTCTTTATCTATTGCATTTTTGTAATTGTTTTGCACTTTTTGTAGTTTTGTTGTGTTGCTCTTTGTCACACATTTTGGCTCGTTGCCAAGTTCAATGCAAACTAAAATAAAAAAACAGAACATCGGTTAAAAAGAAACGAAGAAACCACGTAACACTTTCATTATCTGTCGTGATCGTGTCGAGTCGCGTGAGTCAGGCGGCCAGCAATAACGTGCATCACAATTTTCATTTCATTGTTCGCATTTTTATCAACTGCTCTGACTTCCCCACTACTTAACTTTCAAACGAGAGACTGGTGCGGCGAACTTCACTACTTTTCTTCCTTCTTTTGTGCCCATTTTAACCCAAAAACCGTTTTTCCTGTCTCGTTGCAGCCACTCCTTGGGCTTCTCGCCCTCTGTGCCTGCAGCACATTCGCCGAGGACGCCAAGAAGGCCATCGAAAGCAACTCCATTGAGCCCGCAGCCGCCGCCGAAAGCGCACCCAAGGCCGTCAGCGCCGTCGATAAGAAGCAGGAAAAACGTGGCATCATCCACGGCGTCGGCAGTGGTTATCCGAGCAGCGGCTACGGCCATGGTGGCGCTGGCGTCATCATCAGCGGCGGCGGCGGCGGCGGTCACGGTCTCAGCTTGGGACATTCTGGCGGTGAACTTGTCGGCCATGGCGGCGGCGCCATTATCAGCAGTGTCGGTCACGGCATTATCAGCAGCGGCGGCCATGGAGGCGGTCTGCTCATCGGCGGCGGCGGTCATGGAGGTGGCCATGGAGGCGGCCATGGTGGCGCTCTCCTCATCAGCGGCGGCGGCGGTCACGGAGGCGGCCATGGAGGCGGTCTCCTCATCGGCGGCGGTCACGGAGGCGGCCATGGAGGCGGTCTCCTCATCGGCGGCGGCGGCGGCGGTCACGGAGGCGGCTTACTCGTCAGCGGTGGGGGCGGCGGTCTGATAAGCAGTGGCGGTTATGGTGGCGGTTATGGTGGCGGTTATGGTGGCGCCATCGCCCTCGATGCCGGCGGTCCGATCCAAACCAATGTGCACACCACCACTCTCGTGAAAAATGTCCCTGTACCCTACCAAGTTGAACGCCACGTACCCTACCCGGTGGAGAAAACCGTAACCTACCCTGTCAAGGTCCCCGTTCCGGTACCCGTGCCCGTCGAGAAGACCGTCACCTACCCAGTTAAGGAGATCGTCAAAGTGCCTGTCCACATTCCACAGCCCTACCCGGTGGAGAAGATTGTCCACGTCAACGTTCCCTACCCGGTGGAGCGTCCCGTGCCCGTGAAGGTGCACGTGCCGCAGCCCTACCCCGTTGAGAAGATCGTGCAGGTGCCCGTTAAGGTTCCCGTCCCACAGCCCTACCCTGTCGAGAAGCTCGTCCAAGTACCTGTCAAGGTGCCCGTCCACATTCCACAGCCGTACCCCGTTGAGAAAATTGTACAAGTGCCCTACAAGGTAGCCGTCGACCGTCCATACCCCGTCCATGTCGACAAGCCCTACCCGGTGCATGTTGAGAAGCCCGTCCCGTACACGGTCGAAAAGAAGATCACCTATCCAGTGCAGGTGCCCTTTGACAACCCCATACCCGTTCCGGTAGAGCACCCACGTGCCGTCCACGTCAAGGTGCCCGTGCCGCAGCCCTACCCTGTCGTCAAGGAGGTGCCATACCCAGTCGAGCGTCCTGTTCCCTACCCCGTCAAAGTAGCCGTCGATCGCCCGGTGCCCGTACACGTGGAGCAACATGTGCCGGTACCTGTTGAGCGCCCGGTTCCTTACAAAGTGCCTGTGGCCGTGCCGGTCCACGTCGAGACCCACGTGGGAGGCGGTGGTTATGGGATCGGCGGCGGCGGTTATGGGATCGGCGGTGGCGGTATTGCGATCGGCGGCGGTGATGGCGGCTACGGCCATGGCGGCGCCATCGGTATCGCTCATGGAGGCGCTATCGGCGGTGCTCACGGAGGAGCCATCAGCATCGGCCACGGAGGCTACGCCTCGGGTTCAGCCTACGGACACGAGCATCTGCACAAGAAGAAATAGACGCCCACCCTCGAATATGGACAGCATATTATTAAGAGAACGAGAAACCCAAGAAGGAAATCTTACGCGGAGCATGGCAATTGTGTGGAACGAAATGCTTTCCTGCTCATTGTGTCTGTCTGTCCCTTTCCATTTAATTTTACCGTTAGTTTTAGTTTGTGATAAAATCTAAATTAATTGGAAGAGGAAAAAAGGATTTCAACTAAAGGCTGCCGAAGAATTGGATCGTCATTATGCAAATTACATGTGCGTTATGTGGAACATAATTCAAAGTTTTCCTAATAGAAAATCGAAAACGAAAAGCGAAGGATAGAAAAGGATGCCCAGTAAAGGAAGAAACAATCAGTTGTTGCAACTATAGTGTGGAAACCTTTTGTTAAGCAGGTGAAACCTATTCGAGCTTCTTGTGTGGAACACGTTATTGGAATCTACGTGTAAGTTTAGTCGAAACCGCGTGGTATTCCTCAACATCCGGAAGAAATGTTCCAAACGTCATGCAGAATCCATGAAAATAACGTCTGGAATCCATTCACAATACGGAAATTTTTTCCAAAATTCCTCGACATGTGATCAAGCATTTCTAACGCATTCCACCTCGCTGATTGCTACTTTTTTGGCAACTTTAAACTCCGTCCTCCCCCCAAATACTTGCCTCTCTAGCATAAACGCACACAGGATCCACAGGATCTTCCTTAAGCAAAACTAATCGAACGACAACGATTTTCTCGAAGCTTTCAGAGAATTATGAATCGAGTTTTGGTTGAATACTTTTTTCTCTTTTAAATTTATATAATTTTGTTCTTTACGAATACTGTATATATTTAATTATGTAAATAAAATAAAGAAATTACGAAAAATAGCTGTGTTGCATTTTAATTGGAGTAATTTTTGGTTTGTAGAATCATGAGAGAAAATCTTTAGAAGCAACCGCAAAATACCCGAACGGTTTTTAAACTGCTCGAATAAATAGTTTTGCTCCGTCATTTTTGGGATTTAGATTGATATATAAAGTGGTAAATCCAACAAAAGACACGCCCACTTTTGATATAGCAAAAGTGCCAATTTTAAAAGGCTGTAAAGAGCAAATAAATCGAGATACATTGACCTAATATGGGAGTCAAGCTTTGAACAATGGCGTTGAATACCAAACTCTACTGAAAATGGACGCATTGGAAGGTGGGACACACCCACCTTTATATAGCCTAGTTGCTCACATAAGGAGTCGTTAGATTGAGCAAGCGTGGAGTACCTTAGATTCCGAAATATGGTAAAATTTTGTAAATATAGCAAACGACCGAAACTCATCTTTGGAATTTAGAACTCTGTAAACCTGGCTTGCTTCCATCGCACAGGAACTGTAGAAGATATGAGAATAGCATTAATAATGTGCGTAATATATGGCAATATTTTGATAGTAGAGCCTTCAAAGAATAGGGCTCGCAACATCAAGACCATTTGCGTTAGATTTCATATATAAAAAAACTCTCTGGAACGTCTTAATTACCGACACAACTGAAACTAAAACTGTGTTCTTCACTTAAATTTCTATTATAATGAAGGGGTCGGACAGGTTTTATGGAGAGATTCACAATCAATAGCGATGGAAGGCTTAGGATTGCGCCTGGTGACACCAATTTTACGGACCCTCATTCCAAGTCTCTTTGTTGCTGATTAGTAAGGAAAACTTTGTTTTGTGAAAGCTAACTTAGCTTTCTGGATTTCTTTTACACACAGATTTCTCTCTCTCTCTCTCTCTCTCTCTCTATCTCCCACCCTCTCTTTCTCTCTCCCTCTCTCTCTCTCTCTCTCTGTCTCCCACCCTCTCTTTCTCTCTCCCTCCCTCTCTCTCTCTCTCTACATCTCTCTCTATCTCTACATCTCTCTCTATCTCTCTGTTATTCGATATTAAATTCTGCATGAAAATAAAGATATAAAATTTTTTAAAAATTTTTTTTCCTTTTAGATAAATTTTAAGAAAGTTAAAAAGAAATAAAATTCATTCCCTCCGTTTTTTTTCTCTCTCTCTCTCCCCTTCCTCTCTCTCTCTCTCTCTCTACCTTCCTCTCTCTATTTCCCTCCCTCTCTCTCCCTCTCTCTCTCCCTTCCTCTCTTTATCTCCCTCCCTCTCTCTCTCTCTCTCTCTCTCTGTTCATGAAAATACAAGTTTTTCCCAATACAAAAGTTTTTCCCAATACCGAAGATAAAAATAAAGGAAATTCTTCACACAACGAAGTATTTAAATTGAAATTTGGAAGTTTCAAGCCACAATTGATAGCATAACTTCAACGCTATTGAAATCTAAACTGATTTTAGCCGAACTTTATTGATATGCTAAAATTTAGTTTATCTGAAAACCATGTTTACTTGAAGCTCTACAGCAGACTAAAGTTAAAAAGAAAAATCTTCGCAAAGCTCTTTCGTTGCTTTTTACACAAATAATGCATCGCGTATACTAAGTAACAAATTACAATCGAGCTGCGTTAATGTTTTGATTTATGAAATCCACGCGCTCCTAAAATTATACGCTTTTTTTTTAAAGAAATCATAAGTGCAAAAAAATAAATATTAAAGTTTGTTTAAAACACGGAACCTAAAAGTGTGCTTTGAAAATAGAAATAATTTCCGCAGCTCATTTTAAAGTAAGAAAGGGGATTGAAAGACGTTGAAATAATAATTTAAATAAGTTTTTTTATATCTCCAACACCCGAAGAGAGACGGTATATTTATTTTATTCCTCCGTTTGTAACGCAAAGACGGAGGCGAGATAGATTTGGTCTAGAAATTCTTGTTCATCGTTACCTCCAGAGTCGATTTAGCGCCATCCGTCTGTTGTCTGCCTGTCTGATTGACTGTCTGTCCGTCTATCTGTCCATCTGCCTGTCTGACTGTCCATCTATCTGTCTGAGTGTCCGCCCATCTGTCTGTCTGTTTGTCTCCCCTTACAAATCATATTTACAGGAAAATATATACAGATATCGCATTAAAACGGATAAAATAAAAACTTAAAAAAATTTTCACACAAATGTTCTTTGACTGAAAATGGAAGAAATCAATAGAGAACCACGTCTACTTTTTATAACAAATACACAGGCATATGATTTTCAAAACTATTCAATAATGAAAGAAGAAATTTAAAAAGAAATTCAATAACTACAAATTTATATAGAATTCAACCATCTGAATAATTTTTTATTTTATTTATCACTAAAAATTCGTAAATCAAAAACTACGGCGAAAAGTTGTTGTTGTTGCTGAAGTCAATAATATAGATTGCAATAAAGCTTCCTTATTGCAGATCGCAACACACACAAACACACACATATACACACACACGCGAGCGCACATCCATTCCACTGAAGACCCCAATTGTAGTTCTGCGTGTGTGTTTGTGTGTTTTAATTATTGCATCATAATAAATAAATTTTGCGGCTCATGGCATGATTTTCTACTTCACTTAAAGCTGTTGATCAGCTCAGCAGCAGCAGCAATAACAACAACAACAACAACAACAACAACAGTAGCGCCAGCAATCAATGGTTAAACAATAAATTGTGTTTTTGTTTTCATGTGCAACAGACTATTTAATAATAATAGCTGTTGTTATTGTTGTTGTTGTTGTTGTTGTTGTTGCAATTTTTATTGCTGCGATTGCTGTTATGATTGCAACTTTTGTTTTGTGTATTTTGTGTGTTTATCAGTGTGTGTGTGTGTGCGAGTGTGTTTGCTGATTCTGCTCACTATTTAGTTCAGTGGAGTAAAAATTTTCTATTACAAAAATTGTTATTGGTGCGGCAGCAGCAACAACAGCAGCAGCGGCGGCTGCTAATTAAATAAAAGTTGCTCGCATTTCATTTGCACCATTTAAAGAGGGCAAAGAAAATAGCTGCAATAATCGTAGCGTAGACTGTAATCAACGAAAGGATAAAAATTTTTTTTATAGCCTGCGATTTTTTTATAGCCTGCGATTTTTTTATAGCCTGCGATTTTTTATAGCCTGCGATAGCCTGCAAAATTGTCACAACTAATTTTTCTCATTTTAATGTTCTTAAGTTACGTTTTATCTTAAATGGTATTTATTTTTATTTATTGATTTTAAGACGATGAATTGCTTTTGCAAAAAATTGCCTGCGACGAATAGATTCGATTTTATATCTGATTCTATTTTTGTAGATTTAAATCTCGATTTTTGTAACCTTTTTATTGTTTTGCATTTTATAGATTTTAATTTTGATATTAAGATTTTAATTTTTATTACATATATTGCTATTTTTATTTTTTTAGATTTTAATTATAGATTTTTAAAATTATAGATTAAAAATTAGATTTTTTTAATAGCTAATTTATACAATAATAATATTCTATTAATTCCTCAAAAATTTGTTTTTTTATTAATTCTTTCAAAACTAATATTAACGTAATTTCAATCAAATATTTGCTCACATCTAACCAAACTACAACTTTTATTAGACGAAATTATGTATTTAAAATAAAATATTACAAAATTAACAACCTCGACAAAAGTTGCCCTACTTTCTGAACAATTTTTTAATATTGCACTGCAGCAATTATAAGCTAAAGTTGAGTTGCTATATTTTTGACTGTGTGTGCTGTAGTTAACAAGGTCAAATAGCTTCACTTAGCCAACAACGACTGCTATTAATTTGATTGCCACTTTTCTGTTTAAAATTTTTATGTTTTCTAATTTGAACAAAACTTTCAAGTCAATTTTTTTTTGCTTCCACCGCGAAAGGTGAATTAAAACGCTGCATTTTATCTTTAAGCAGCTTAATTTTTAGTGTTTGTTTTAACACTATGAAAACCCGTAGAATGACCTTCTCAATGCTTTAATTATGTTTTCATTATGATACACTGGACGGTTCCACGCTATTAAATCACAAACGAAAGGAAAAAATTAAATGAAACGGAAATATTCCTCGTTTAAATACAAATTTAATTAATTTAAATGGCTAAATTGTTCGAATTTCGATGTATTCAAGAAAGTGTTAAAATTTAATGAAATTTTGTATTATAGGAAAATCGTTGTACCTTCAAAATTCTGAGTTTACTTACAAAATCGAAAACTAAATGAAATAATAGCGAATAACTAAAGTTAAGTCCGACTTTAAGGCCTAAAATGTTATAAAAAAATTTTAAATTAATCGAAAATTTAAGCAACAATAAGGAAACGTAAAAAACCACATCAACCTAACAAAATAAAAAAACAACCTACAGCAACCTGAGCAAAAAAAAAGAAAAAAAAAGAAAAACAAGAAAGAAAAAAAGCAACACAAACAATATTTGCGAGGAACTATAATAAATGAAAATTTATCATCAGTCAACATCAGCGCTATCGCAATTATCAACAATATCGCATTATCATCAGCAATGATTACATACAAAATTACTATCATCAAACACAGCAGCAACAACAACAACAACAACAACAACAACAACAACAACAAGAGGTCTATAGTCGTCCTATTTTTCAAGTAAAATTCCAGCTTGTTTCGAATTACTAGAAATGCATGCGCGCCCAATATAATTGAATAGCTTCATCAACACCATTTATTACGATCTCTTCAAGGATGGCACCATCATCACCGTCATCATCACACTTTAGCGAACCGCGATCCCAAGCAACAACAAGCAAACCAACAACAAGCAAACCCACAACAAGCAAACCCACAACAAGCAAACCAACAACAAGCAAACCCACAACAAGCAAACCAACAACGAACGTGGACCACAAAACGTCCACATCAACCACGTAATCCATTCGCGTAACAACACTCTACTGCCTCACATCCTGGCCGCACAGCCAGTCAAACCCGACCAGCCAGTCTAACCGTCACTGCGGACTTCTGCAGACACTGCTAACCTCCTGGACTGGGTAACGCGTTGCAGCGGTAACGCATTTAATTGTAGTTTATTTGCTTTCGAATGGCGCAGAAAGGCTTTCGTTTCTCTAGTTTTCCGTTGCTGCCTTGATGACAGGTTTCATTGTACGGGAAGCAATCATTATCAGCCTCCTCTCTTGCTCTAAATATACAATATATAAATACAGATTGAATACCAGTTGCAACATCAACAGGATCGGATCGTGGCAAGCCTGAGTTTCTTTTTGGTTTCACTTCCTCATATTAAATTTTACAATATATCAACGTTTTCTTCCGTTTTTTCGGATTTTTATTTTTATTTATAAAAATAATCAAGAGAAACCGAACGTATTTGTCACATAATAGATAATTTAAGTCGTCAGATCGAGTTAAATTAGGAAACAACAACTTACAACAAAAAGGCGATGAAATAAAGCAAAATTAAATTAAATTAAATAAAAGTCAGTAAAACAAAGTAAAATACTGGAGGCAACATTTAAAATACTTGAAATCTTTTCATTTTTATAATAAAATATCTGCTACAAAAGAAAGACTTAAGAAAAGAACTCGAATTCGTTGAAATCATGTAGTGCAACGAGTTCGTTACTTTGGGTTTTCGTTGTGTTGAATGGGGAAAAATAGCGAGTTAATGAAGAATATATATAAACTATTTTTAACAACGAAAGACTTAAGAAAGGAACTCCAATACGTTACAATTGAATGTTTATAAAATATTTTTACAAACAAAAGACTTAAGAAAGGAACTCCGATTCGTTGCAGTCAACTAGAGCAGCGAATTCGTTACTTTAGGCTGCCTTTTCGTTACTTTCTTTCATTTTTAATCAGAAAATTATTTTTAATCAGAACTTTAATCAGAATTTTAAATCTTTCTAACAGTTTTTGTAATCTAAAATTAGTGCAATTTTATGCTGCGACAGCTGATGATGAATTAAAAGGCTCTACGAGCATCAAGGCGAGCTGAGCACTGCTGATCAGACATAACGGCAGACACACAAGAACAAAGTGAACGACGAACATACCGGCAGCCGCAGCGGTGCAGGCAACACCACACGCCACACCGATTGCAAGTCAGCGCTGATTACGAGCAACTTGTAAGCGTGTCCGCTGACGTAATGAGCGATGTGTACCACTCGTCGTGGTCAAGCAGCGCGCCGGTGAAGCCCTGAAGTGGCAGCAACGTGTGTTCTGCACACAAAACACCAGCACAAGCATGTGCAACAAAGTGGGCTTCGATATAAAATGTTGAGCTTGGAGTTTATAATTTTTTTTTTTTTAGCTGAGCAGCGGCCTGAAATTCGTAGCCTTTTTTGAGCAGCTAATTGAATGCGTTGCACGTTGCACCTTTAAGTTTTTTTATGCTCATAAAGCAGGTTTGGCTCACCTGTGGCAAGATCATGGTGGTCGAGGCGACCCTGTTTTTAGGGGTTAAATGCTGGATTTTATTTTTAATTTTTTTTTTCATTCCAATTTGCTTGTATAAAAGTACAAATTTCTATACTTTGAAAATTGTTCATCAAGTAGCAGGAGAAACAAACATTCAAACCACTTTAATCGCTTTATTTTTGCAGATAACAAATGAATGTTTTCAGTTAAAATGCATTTTTTAGCCATTAATTGCGGCGCATTGCAAGAAATTCGTTCAATTCAAATGCAAAGCAGTGAAAAACTACTCCGAATTTTCTTCCTCGTTGTTACGAGTGTGCATTTCTAAGTAGGCTTCGTGGATGTGTGTGTGTGTGTGTGTGTGTGTGTGTGTGTGTGTGTATGTGTGTATGTGTGTGTGAGTGTGTATGTGTGTGTGAGTGTGTGTGTGTGTGCGTGTGTGTGTGTGTGTGTGTGTTTGAGCTGCCTCATTGATTTAATTTTTGCTGTGCAAAACATTTTTAAAACTCAGCTTTTATTCATTTCACCGATTTCTTGATTAATCGTATTGAAACGAAAATGTGTTAGAAACAAAAATCATTAAAATTTTTAATTATCTTAGAATTTGATGCGTCTCAGAATTCAGGTTTATTCATAAATTTTTCCTTTAATCTTACATTAATAATTTTATTTCACTTTATTATTATGTATTATTAGTTATTATTGACTTAAAATATTATTAAATAAAATTGCAGAGTTTTGTAATCGCATTTGCGTTTAAAAACTTTGATATTGTATTAATTTATTGACTACTTTCCGGTTAAGTAACATTTTTATTAATTGAAATTTTTGCTGCCCCAAAAATTCATACGTAATTTGAAACAACTTTACAACTCAGTGAAGAGTGGAATTAATTCTTATTTTTTTCTTATTTTGCTCTACTTTTGTGGCAGCAAGCTAAACTTTAAATAAAACAAAGCAATTATAATTGCTAACAAACTCTCACGCAACCATCGACAAGAGCTGCAGACAACTTCACGCTTTTCATGTTGCGATTATTTGTTTCACCTTTTTTCGTATGTTTGATGCACTCTTAAATTTATTTGTTTATTCTGTTAATTAAAGTGAAAAGATTTCTTTAGTGTACAAAACATATTAAATCAAATAATCAAAACATATTAATGTAAATAGGAAAACTTAAACTAATCTTAATTAAAATTCTTTAAGTGTAAATACATTTTTCGCACAAACAACTTGTGAATTATAAGCTAAAGCGAGTCGTCAGCAGGACAAAATGGTGGAGGTGGCTATTTCTAGCAACAGAACTTTAATTTAATTTATATATTTTTAGATTTCATTATTTGCAACGAACAGAAAGTTCATCATCGTAGTTCTGCTTTTATTTCCTCCCATTTTCACCCGAAATGTCTTCGCTTCTTCTTTCTCCTCTCTTTCTTTTTTGGTTCTCTCTCTCTCTCTCTCTCTCTCTCTCTCTCTCTCTCTCTCTCTCTCTCTATCCCTCTCATTATTTTTCGGATTGATCAGATTTTTTCAGTAAACCGCAGTGAAATTCAGTGAAAAAAGTTACTAATATTTTAATGAGCTCCGTGAACTCCTTTCCCTGCATGACCATTCAGGCGAGCAACCAGCTCGAGCTCGATGCCCTGCAATTTCCTCACTCTGACCTTGTCGAGCTTGTTCGCCGAGCAACCTGAGTGAGGAATGGCAAAAAAGTTGAAAAAGCAAGAAATGAGGGGAAAATTGTTGACCCAACACGACCTTGAAGGCACTTTCGGGCCGGGCCAACCAGATGAGTTAGTGTGTGTGTGTGTGTGTGTGTGTATGAGTGTGTAAAATGGTTTCAGCAAAATATGGTAATTTTGAAAATGAACTTTTCGAAAATTAAAAGCTGTCAGTGATTCAAAAGCCACCGTTTAGTTGAATGCAATCAGATTTCTTTCGCATTCGCAGCTGAACACCGAATTTTCCCACATTATTTTGGCCGAATGAATCGAATGCGTGGCGCAACAGCTTCGCTTTATGAGTGCAAAAGTACAGCGAACAGCTGACTTCGAGTCGAGTCGAAAATCGCATTAAAAGTTCCGCTCCGAATTCAATTCAACAGCAGGAAAAACTGCAACCTGAACCACTTGGCAGCAGCATTTGTTGCGTTTGTTGTTCTTGCCGTTGGCGACGACGTGTTGCGTTTTTATGGCTTTCGGTGTTTTTGGTTTTGCTGTTGTTATTGCTGTTGCTGTTGCTGTTTTATTGTTATAACTTTTGTAGTGCGCCGTCTATTGCTGTCGTCGTTGTTGTTATTGTTGTGGTGCTTTTATTGCTCTCCTTGTTGGCCGCTGCGGTTGCATTTGGCTCACACTTCTGCAGCCAGCGCGCTTTTTTTTGCGCTCAACCTTGCTACGAAAATTGAAAATCGCACAGAAATCGGTTGTGCAACCCGCTGGTTGGTTAACGTTGTTGCCGCTGGCTTATCTAACGAATGACGCGAGCAGCGTCGACCGCGTCGAACGAACTTATTTTTGTAAGTTTTCATGACATTTTAAAAGCTCCTGATTGGCGGCGCTCTTACAGTCTTCGTACAGCCGACGATTGCCGCCACCACGCTGCTCCCCGAAAGTGCTTTGCAACAGTTGGAGTTCCATCGCAAAGCGATGAGTGACACGGCGCAGCAACACTGTCTTCGTTGCTCTAATTATGCCAAAAGTTGCTTCACCTCACTTCTTCAGCGCTCATGCGGCGGCGGCGGTGGCGGCGGCGGCGGTGGCGGCGGCGGCGGTGGCGGCGGCGGCGGCGGCGGCGTTTTAAGGAGCTGCAGACGCAACGATCGATTGCAGCTGAACTGAATCACCGACCTGCGGAAAATAATTGGTCGACGAAGTTTTGCGTGCAATTTAAAGTGGTTGAAATTCTTCATGCAGTGAGCCAACACGCTCAATGATTATTGAAATAACCACAGCGATTCAAACGATTGATAAGAAACTACAGACGACAGAAGATGGCAACTTTGTATTGCTATTGATATTTATATTTTCAAACATACAAGTTTTGAAATATCGGGCTTCACGTGTGTTGAGTTGCTTCTTGAATGAATGTTTTCTTCATATCCAGTGTGCAAATAAGTTATCGAAAATCGGAGAAAAAATCGAAAGAAAAAAAATTCCTACCGAAAAAAGGAAAACTGCAAGAGAAAAGACTTAAGAAACGAACTCATCTCTGGCCTTCTAACCTGAGATTTCTTGACAAAATAGAAATATAAATAAATCCCTCCCTCTCTCTCCCTCTCCCCCTCTCTCTACCACTCCCTCTCTCTCACCCACTCTCCCTCTCTCACTCTCTCTCTCTCACTCTCTTTCTCTCTTTCTCTCTCGCCCACTCTAAAAGATATTTCTTGTTTTTTCTCGTTTTCTTTGTTAGATTTTAAAAATATGTATCAATAAAAGTTTTTTTTTTTAACAAAAGAAATCAAATCTTTTCTTATTTAAATTAAAACTAATTTATTTCATTATTGGTGGCTGATGAATTCAATTCTTAAAAAAATCGAAAGACACAAATGCACCAGAAATCGATGAATCGGATAAATTAGCATGAAGATGAAGCTATTTTATCGCTTTTTTCTGCTTTTTCAATACACATCAACACGGCGTCAATGACGCGAGGGCCTTGTTTTTTTATTTTTTTTATTTTAACCGCTCACTTCATTAAAAAGAAACTTTAAAAATCACTTTTGTTCATTTTTTCCTTTCCTTTTTCAATGCATTGAGTAACAACGGTGACCTTGACCGAGAGCAATTAAAACTGAAGAGAGAGAGAGAGAGAGAGAGAGAGAAAGACATGCATTGGAATGAAAGGATGGAAAGAAGAAAGAAAGGAAGGAAGGAAGGAAGGAAGAAGGAAAGAGGAAAGCAAAGAAGGAAAAGTTTTTATCAAATCAGGTGAACAAAGAAACTGATTTTTGCAAGTCAAAATAACTCTTGAAAGTTGCCAAAACATTGGAGAAATAAAAGAAAAAAAATTCAAGAGAGCATTACAAGCCAACTTCACTAACTGTAATAATAACTACAACAACAACAGCAACAACCGCCACCATAATTATCACAATAACAACAAATTATGAAAAAATTACTTTGAAAAAAATTATGCTTCCACGCACCATCTGCAGGGGCGTAGCTAAAATTTCATGCACGAGGGGTGCAAATATTTCATAATGAGGGAATAAAAGAAAGATTTCATTTACTATTATAAATTGCAATTATTATTATAAATTATTAAATTTGAAATCTCTATTTCTTTAAAAAGAAATCTAATGTTTATGAAGAGATTTTACAATTATTCTATTCTAAGATTTAAAATTTTACTTTTTTTAATTTCCTTTTAATTTAATTTTTTTTTTTTGTTTTTTTATTTTTTAAGACAAAATTTTCAGAATCAGATTAATTTTCAGGCTTTTATTCAGGTTAATTTTCAGACAGACGATAATATTTCATTTCAAATTATGAAATTATACAAAATTTAGCTGTCCTTCCTTTGTTTCTGCTTTTTCTTTGTCCTTAAAATATTAAATTTTTGAAGGAAAGCTTTATTTAGCTTTTGTTTTAACTTTATATTAAAAAAATTAAGATTTTCGTATTCTTTTTCTTAAAGAGTATTGATTTAAAAAATATGGGTAATATTTAAAAAGCAACAATATCTTGCAAAGTGGTAGAGTTATCGAAATAAAGTTGTATTAAATAAATTGAAGATGTTGAAATTGCTTTCCAAATAATATCGATATTGAATAAAAACTTCGTAACTAAAGTAATTCTGAAACTTTGAGTTTCTGGACTCCTTTGAATTATTAGGGGTAACTTGCCCCTCATCTCCCCCTTCTCTCCACTAATCCACTACACCCGTCAACATTTGCTGAGTTTGCACTGAGTTTTACAAGCTGAAGCGATTCAAACCTTTCGCTGAAGTGTTAAATACACGAATAATTAAGGTTCACGTTAGTAGTCAGTGTGAAATTATATTTATGTAGCAATTGTTGGTTGAGTTGTTGTTGCTGCTGTTGTTGTTGCTGTTGTTGTTGGTGTTAGCAAATTATACAAAACCAACTTCATTTAACTCTTTCATTAGCCAACGCGTTTTCTAATGCTCGTGATTTCAGCGCGACTTTTTTGCTGCGTCAGCTACTCGTCGTTGCTTTCGCTGGAGTTTCGCGAACTTTGTTGTTGTCTCTGGCTTTTTGTTGTCTGGCTCGCACACTTGTTGCTTTTACACCATCTCGTCAGCTGTTACGGTCACATTTTGTGATGACACTTGTGACTGCTTCTGCCTGCCTGCCTGGTGTGTGTGAAGCCACTTAATGTCAACTTAAAGTGCTTCGACCTGTCAAAATGTCGAATTAAATCGGCTGTTTTTGTTTTATGGTTTTTAGGATTATTTATTTCTTTATTTTCCTTCTCAAGGTCACTGGAAATACTTTTTTTGCAATCTCTTTTTTTTTTGAGAAAATACCAAAATTTATTGTAGAAAAGTATGAACCCGTAAAAAATATTAACCACTCAATAAAAATATTGCGATATCACGAATAAGTTATCAACAACAAAAATTCAATTATCAAATTATGAATAAACTGTAAATTTTAGAAGTTTCGATAAATTATGTAAAATTAATCGATAAAAATTATTTGCAGATGATCCGCTTTGCTTCTCGAAATTTTTAAATGCATAAATTATCGTAATGATAAATTATCGATAATATAAATTATCGATATTTTAAAGTATCGATCTTATAAATTCTCGCTCTTCATATTTTCGACGAAGGATCGATATATTCATAACTTATCGAGAATTTTTATTGTCCATATTTTCGAAGTAATTATTTTCGCCGGTATTTATCGATAATTGTATTTTATAATAATTAATTAATATAAATTTTTGTCTTTATCTTTATTATTCTACGATTTCTTTAATGTTATTGAAGACATTATTCCGGTAATCTAATTATTTATAGTTTTTTTTCGATACTCGATATCTCGATAATTATTAAAAAGTAAAAGAAAGTTGAAGTCTGATTTATCTGTATTTGAATCTGCGTCAAAAATTGTAAAGTTCAAATATTTCCTCGTATTTTTACTCCTCCTTCTCGATTATTTTTTCACGGGTTACTTTTTTTGCTCACACTTTCATTTCATTCATTTTCCGATCTGCCGAGATTTCTTTACGTTAAAAATTAATTTTTGGCAAAAAGTTCGCCTCAAGCAGAAGTTAACCTCACCATTGTTAATTAACAAAATATGAGAAAACATAGCAAACTTGATCTAAATACAAACTACTTTTCTGATATTCACCTCGCTATTGAAACGAGGAAATCACTTTTAACGTGCAACAATAAATCGCAGATAAAAAACACTTTTAAGGAAAAACAATTTTGCAACAACAGCAACAACAGCAACAAAGCAACCCTCGCACTCAGCAGCATTTTCAATCTCAGTCTCTCATGTAACTGAGGAATTGTTAAAAGCCGCCGTTGTTGCTGTTGCTGTTGATGCTGTTGTTGTTGCAAGAAATACTTGCACTTGCATGACATAATCAACAATCTGGCAAACAACAGCAGCAGCCACACGGACCACTTGACGGGTACCACTTGCGACGAGAGATGCATTCGAGATGCATTCGAGTTGCATTCGACTTGCAGTTGAAACTGTCACGCTGGACGAGTTCCTCGCATAATCACGTCGTTGCTGAGATGTGGGGAGTGAAAGGGGGGTGAAACGGGGGTGAAAGATGAAGTGGAAGCGGGACTGGAAGAGTGACTGGGCGAGTGGCAGCAATTGATACCACATCTGACTGGCTTGCATTACCGTAATAAGCCAGCAGGAAGATATGGCAAGAAGTGGACGGATTGCACTGTAAATTGTAAATTGTTGGAATTTCTATACCTTCTCGAAGAAAGAAGAAAGCATTTTTGCATTGTTAAGCAGGTGTAAAATAACCAGAAAAACATTCAAACGCGAATGCAAACAGCCAACACGAACAATGAGCGGCAACATTTTCCGCACCGCAAATCGCGGGCCGATCTTCACTAATCGCTGGCGGTTAAACGGAAAGCAACACCATACCGATGCCTCCAGTCATCCGTATACGGATGCCTCCAGTCATCCGTATGGTGTCATGGACGGACAGACAAACAGACAGGCAGACAGACATACAGACAGACAGACAGGCAGGCAGGCAGGCAGGCAGGCAGACAGACTTACAGAAGTCGGCGGCGGCGGCGGCGATGCCATGCAGTCAACGACTCGCGCTGAAGAAGTTGGTCAAATAAAATCGAGTTAACTGGGTAACCCAGTGTGCTGCATGGGGAAATTTTCAGTTGCAACTTCGTTTTGCGCATGCTGTGAAAATGATAGCAGCAAATTTTTATTTTCAGCTTACAGACGCCACAAATGCGGTCGCGCCGTGGAGGACCGCAGAGAAGAAAGCAAAGAAAAGCAGTGATATAATCTCATTATATCACTGAAATGAATGAAGCTGCAGCTAAATAACACTCCGATCTGGATGGGCGGCATTAAAGTGAGACGAGCAATTATCGACACACACACATTATGAATTAGAAATTCTCCACGTTTATTAATCAAAATTTAATTTAATTACGCGTTTTGTTTAAATCAAATCGTGATTTCTACGTGAGCACACAGTGACGCTGAACGGGAAATGAATGAAGAACCAAATTTCATCAATGAATTTCATAAATGATTTTTCTAGAAATTCAGCGAAATTTTCGATTATTCTTTGAGTGCAACAAGCAAAAGGAAAAGCCGTTCCCCTTCAATGAAAACGTGAAGGATTTAAAAGGAAAATAATTACAATTTTCTAAGCGTAAAATGGGGAATATTATGCGCTCCAAAAATGTGCATCAAATTGCAATCGCAATCATCCTTCTGCACGCTGGCGGAGCAGCAAACGCTTACGTTACGTCCAACGTAATGAAACCGAAAGTAACTTCGTGCGAGGCCGCCGCAACTTCTTTCTACCGCTTCTTCGACTGCTTCGGCGGTGTTTTGTTTGTGTGTTTTTCGCTTTTAATCTTTTGCTTTGCTCGCTGAAGTGGTTTTTCATGCATGCAGCTCTGCTTGCCACAGTTTTGCATGTGTTGTCAGAGTTGCTGCTGGTGTTGTTGCTGCTGTTGCTGCTGTAGTTGTTGTTGTTGTTGTTGTTGCTGCTGTTGCTGTTATTATTTCTTCCAGTTGCTGTTCTTTTTTATTATTATTTCATCTTACTATCGCTGTTACGCTGTTGTTGTTGCCATTCATTTTAGTGGCTGCTGTTGCGCTGCCGCTTGGTTTGCCTTTGTTTTTGGAAGCTTTTCAGCGACCAAACGATTTAACTATAAAAGTGCTCGTCGCCGCTTTGGTTGGCATCATTAACCTGTTTGCTTCGCAGCTATTCACACGTAGCTGCAATCGTCGTGCTGCTGCTGCTCCGTGCTCAGTTGTTGCGATTTTTCGCGATTTTCATTGCGGAAAATTGAGGCGAAACTAAGTAAGATCGACTTTTGAAGTTCGTTTCTTTCACTTGGAATCTGAAACAGAGTGCGCTTTTGTGGAATCGAGTGGAGTTTGAAAAGGATTCACTTGTGGATTACTGAATTCTTTTGCAGGACTCGACGTCGTTCTTGCACAAGATGAAGTTGCTGGTAGGTATTCGTGGCTCTGCTGTAGTGTGTGTGTGTGCGTGTGTAGGTGTAGCAAACAGCTTTCGAAGTGAAGTGCGGTGAATTCTGTGGATTCTAAAAATCTTGAGGAAAACTACGGCATACAATTAACTAATTTTTGATAATACAAGTGAAGTTTTCCGTGTATAAATTCAAGTCTAAACTAACTGGTAAAGTAAAATTTTGATTTGAATAAAAATTTTAGTCTAATTCTTTGCTTGAAATGTTTAACAACTCAAAAAAATATATAAAATCAAATATTTGAAAAGCACAAAACAAGAATTAAAACAATTTAGAAACTTAATAATAAATATAATAAATATAAATAATAAAAAATAAAAAATTTCTAAAAAAAATATTTGAAAACTAATTTAGAAGCACAAATTAAAGAAGTACAAAATTTGTTTGCATATAAATTTTTTTGATTTTTGCCCACTTATTCATAAATTCTTCCCTCTACTTGTTGCTGCTCGCAGCGCTCAAGGTACCTCCTGGCGCTGGTGTTGCTTGTCGCAGCCATCAAGCCAATATGCGCCGAGAAGGAGAAGAAGGGCGAGGAAAAAGCCGTCGAGCCCTCTGCCCCGGGCAAAGGTGACGAGAAGTCGGCCGACGACTCAGAGAGCACCAAAACGAAGCGCGGCCTCCACTACTACGAAGACTACCACCACCACCACCACTACCCGGTGCATGAGGAGAAGACACTGACCATCGTGAAGAAGGTGCCGCAGCCCTACCCGGTGGAGAAGGTCGTCCACGTGCCCGTGGAGAAGGAAGTCCATGTGCCCGTGCACGTCAAGGTGCCCAAGCCCTACCCGGTGGTCAAGCACGTGCCCTACACCGTCAAGGAGATCGTCAAGGTGCCGCACGAGGTGCCCGCGCCCTACCCCGTGGAGAAGAAGATACCCTACCCGGTGCATGTGCCCTACGACCGCCCGGTGCCCGTCAAGGTGTACGTGCCCGCCCCCTACCCCGTCGAGAAGAAGGTCCATGTGCCCGTGAAGGTCCACGTGCCCGCCCCCTACCCCGTCGAGAAGAAGGTGCCCTACCCCGTAGAGGTCAAGGTTCACGTTGACAAGCCCTACCCCGTGGAGAAAGTGGTCCACTACCCCGTTAAGGTTCACGTTGATAAGCCCGTGCCGTACACGGTGGAGAAGCCAGTGCCGTACCATGTCGACAAACCGGTGCCGGTGCCCGTGATCAAGAAGGTGCCCGTGCCAGTCCACGTGCCCTACGATCGCCCCGTGCCCGTGCATGTGGACAAACCCGTTCCCTACGAGGTCAAGGTGCCCGTGCCCGCCCCCTACCCCGTGATCAAGGAAGTGCCCGTGAAGGTGGAGAAACACGTGCCCTACCCCGTCAAGGTGACCGTCGAGAAGCCCGTGCCCATTCACATCGAGAAGCACGTGCCCGAGTACCACGAGAAGCACTTCACCTACAAGGAGCCCGTCTTCGAGCCCAAGCACATCCACGAGAGCAAGGAGCACTACCACCAGCCACTCCATCACCACGAGATCGTCGAGCACCACGAGTCGCACCACGAGTCGCACCACGAGCCGCACCACGAGCCGCACCACGAGCCGCTCGAGCACCACGAGGAGTACCATCACGAGGAACACCACGAGGTGGAGCATCACGACTTCGCTCACGAATACGCTCACAACGGTTACTAATCGCTGCCTCTGCTTTGTTGTCTCTTTCTTTCTTTCTTTGCAGAAATGAAATGAAAAAAAGAGCGCGAGAGAAACGGCACGAGAGTTTGAAATGAGATTATAATGAGCGTGAAACTGATATTATATTGTACCGTTAGGAAATGAAGAGTGTGTTAACGGAACGTTTTGCTAACGGAACGATGACAGCGACAGTCGTTTCGCTAGCGAGGCACGAAAGCACTTTCTATATATGTATTGTATCTACCCCCGTATTTACCGTTAGCCGCTGTTTGTAACTCTGTATCGTAATTATTCGTAGCGCGTATATACGTTGTAATAGTTTTGTAAGCCATAAAGTAACGCACTCCGAACACTGTTGGCGCAGGAGTCCTCCTCCCACTCCGATGTCAACGCCGCCGACTGCTCCTCCTCCCACTCGGCGACCGGCCTGCCAGACAGCTCCGCCCGACCAGCTACGCGACGCTGCTGTTCTCCATGTCGGCGATAGTAATTACGATGATGATCGAGATGACGAAGATGATGATGACGAAGATGACGAAGATGATGATGATGATGATGATCGAGATGATAGTTGTAGAAATGACGATTAGTTAGCTTTGTAAACCAGGAAGTTTTAAGTCAACGCATGCGTACAGCACTGAGATTCAATTAATTTTAAGTTCACAGCTTTCTTGCTGCAGCGTAGTATTAACTTGTTTAGCGTAGTCACTGATAACGGCGACGATGATGATGAAGATCACGATGATGGTTGTAAAGATGATGATGATGATGATGATGTTACCTATGATGATGATGATGTTGAAGTTAGACGATTGTGTTTTTTTACTAGACCGAAATGTATTCTATTGTTTTTTATTTTTAATAAATCAGATGTTGAAATGATTTTGTAAAACCAAAAAAATGTCTTATATAGCCAAAACTGTGTTACAAGCAAAGAATTTACAGATTAAATAGAAATAAAATAAAGTGCTCAACTCTTAACTTGAATTCTAATGTCTTTCAATGGTCTCGAAGATACAGAAAACGTAAATTAAATAAAATAAAATTTAATAGAACATAAATGTGGTTTAAAATATCTAACTAAAATCGAGAATTTATAAACCACAAAAATTCTATAAATATAAAATTCATATTTCGTATTCTAAATTAAAAATCATTATTTAAAAATTGCAAAATAAGGTCTAAGTTAAAATTGGAGAACATGAAAGTAAGATTTAAAAATTTTCAATTAAATCTTAAAAACAAAAGACAAAAATTTTAATTTATGTGTTAAAAATTCGTACTTAAAAATGAGCTGGTAGAGGGTCAGTCTTTTTCCAGGCCGAAGTCTAAATACCCTCCACCCAAAAAGGGAAAAAAGAGACCGAGGAAAGTTCTTAAAAATCCTGAAATCGTTTGAACCGTCGAAGTGGGCGAACCGCACATTTTTTTGGTGTATTGTGTAAATTTCACTAGATACTCCGAAATGAAATTTCATCTTAATGTACAGTTCTGTGCACAAAATATACACTTTTAAATTTTTTTAACAAATCTGCCTGTATAAAAAGTAGGCGTGGTTATCAACAGATTTCGCTTATTTTCAATCCCGAAGTGCTCTACATAACGAAGAACGTTTGTGTCAAACATTATCTCGATATTTTTTATTTATTCTCCTGCAAATGTAATTTCAACGCGTTACAAACGGAAAAATAAAGTGAAAACAGAAATCATTTCTTATATAAATAACTTAATTTTTCACCTGTTCGTTATTTAGAGACATCAAAAGTTGAAAAACCTTTCACTACATCGAACATTAATTATATCGAGTATTTTTTGTATCGAGCATTCATTATATTGAGCATTCGTTATTTCGAGCATTCGTTATTTCGAGCATTCGTTATATTGAGCGTTCGTTATATCGAGCATTCGTTATATCGAGCGTTCGTTATATCGAGCGTTCGTTGTATCGAGCATTCGTTATATTGAGCAGTCGTTATATCGAGCGTTCGTTATATCGAGCGTTCGTTATATCGAGCGTTCGTTACATCGAGCGTTCGTTATATCGCGCATTCGTTATATTGAGCAGTCGCGTTATCGAGCGTTCGTTATATCGAGTAATTATTATATTAAGCATTCGTTATATCGAACATTCGTTATATTGGCATTCGTGGCACTGGACCATCAGGGTATATATAAAAAAAATATATACAGCGCAGAAACCAAACTAATTTACTAGTGAAAATTCTCAATACATTTAAGATATCCTTCTGCTTGTAATAAAAACTTTCCCGGCGAACGAATACTCAGTACTCAGAACTAAAGACTTAGACAACAAACTCGAAATCGGATGCATTAAAGAAACAAATGATGAACTTTAATTTATGGGCGCCACAAAGAAAGCATTGAAATGCAACCACAATGTAATACGACTACTTATGAAATAAAAAAAATTGCAATTAAAACAATTGCAACATGCAACAAGTGTAACAAAAGGAATCGCAATACCGGAGGAGACCAGCTGCAAAATAACATTAAGTAAAATTTAAAGAAGAAATAAGAAAGAAGCAATAAAAACCGCTTATTGCTGTTGTATTACGTAAAAGCAAAAGTGAAGACGAAAATAACAGCATTTAGCAGCAAAAACAACAAAAGCAAAAATATAAAAGCAGAGAAATAATTTTGGAAATATATTTTGTAAGTGTAACAACATTTCTTCAATAACTTTTATTTTATAACTTTTTATTTTATAAAATATTTTAAAATAACTAAAAAAAATTAAATAAATCTAAAGCAGCCACAAAATAAACTCAAAACAGATGGAAGGATTTTTTGTAGTAGTGAAATTATTGATAATGCATTAGAAACTGGGAAAATCTGATTTTACCATTGAATATCTGATTTTGTATAAATTTTGTGGGGGGAAAATGCGATAAATATACGGAAACAAAAATTTTGAAATGAGAAACATCAAGTTTAAGAAGCTAACTGGAGTCCTTTTCATTTTAAATTGACGAGACCATATCTAGGTAGGTTTCTTTTAATTAATTCTAGTTGATTGCCACTCATGCAACTCCACTGGAACAATCATAATCACCACTGCAATCACTTCACGTCACGTCATTCGACTGGTAAATGAAAGCGAAATTTTTACAGAAAAAAACACTGTGAATTACAAAAATCGTTGAAAAAAAAAATGACACACTGAACTTATTTTTCGTCCAACTGCTCTCACACAGGAGACACCAGATGCAAGCCAAGTCGATCGTATCGATTAAATCGGAGCCAACTCGGGTTTAAGTGGAAAACAACAAAGTATGTCAAGCGTACGAGCCACGCCCAGACAGCAGCAGCAGCAACAACAACAGCAACAAAAATGCCATGTCATTACAAGCATATTTTTGATTTTCTGTTTCTGGATTGGAAGCTTCCAAGCTTCGTGTTGAAGACATCGTTCAATTAGTGCATCCAACATGTTGTTGTTGTTGTCGCTATTGTTGTTGTTGTTGTTGTTGTTGCTGCTACTGGTGTTGTCGTTGTTATTATCGTTGTTATGATTACTTTCATTTTTATTGTGCGATGAACCTTTGAAGTGACATAATCACGGACAGACGAAAAAAAAATTAAAAAGCAATCTAAATCATTAGCCGCCATAAAAAAATGTTGAGTGTTTAAAATCTATTATTGGATGCAAAATTGTTAATTTAGTTTATAAATCAATTAAAACGTGTTAAACATTTTTTTTTAATTGCTGGAAATTAGTTTTAAATCGTTTTGTTAGAGCTTTTCAAACCTGGCACGAGCAACGCCCAACAATTACAACATTTTAATGTGATTGATTGAACAATCTTTTAATGGATTTCATTTGTCAATATTAATGACTCTTTTCTTTGTTTTAAATTTGGCTGAAAGCTCCAGATTTAATAAAACATTGTACTCTTTCAGCAATTATATTATAATTGCTTTTAACTCTTATTGTTTTTTGGTTTTTTTTCTTTAATATATATATAAAGAAGCAATATACAATATATATAAATAATTTTAATATACAATATAAACATATATATGACTCTGTGCAAAGGTTTTCTATCATATTTTGTAGATTTGTTGAGATTTATGGCTTTATTTTGGGCAAATGATTCATTTTACGATATTCTGTCCACATTACAATATCACATAAAGCTTAAAAAAAGTTTCTCACAGTGAAATCACTTCAAATAATGAATACATTAAATGAAGTAATTTGTATTTCAATTATGTCGTGCTGTTTCTTCATATCAATTAAGTTTTTTAACGTTTCGCTTATCAGAAAAACGTGTAAATTATATATAACATTTATATGGTGCTATAATACATCCATAGAGAATGAATTATATATCTCCAACTAAAGTGTTTAATATAGAGCTGTTAAATACTAATTAAATCAATTACTTGAAAATGAAAACTTGTTATATTGCATTGAAATATATGAATAATTTGTTCAATTCAGATTATGTGTCATTTGAAATATCACTTTGGTGAACTGGATGAATTTTAATGGACGTACGGAGAAGAAATACAAATTCAAACCTTTGCAATTATAAAGTAAAAATAGCTTAATTATATTACTCACTTGATATACGGTATATTGGCGGGTATGTGATATTTAGCGCCCGGATCAAAATCATTTTCCGACCTTAAGACCGGAGGTTTAATACCGCCATATTTCT
This sequence comes from Sicus ferrugineus, assembly GCA_922984085.1. NCBI lineage: Eukaryota > Metazoa > Arthropoda > Insecta > Diptera > Conopidae > Sicus > Sicus ferrugineus. Next base: position 5,096,247 of record OV277349.1, on the reverse strand, counting down.
CCCTATTGTCGAAGAAAAATAACTATTTAAGGAATTTTGCCCAATGTTACAAAAACTAACCTTAATTCCCAGAAATGACAATTTAAACGCTTCTTGTTTTCACGCCCACTAAACATATCATAGCGCCAGTTATCCAAAGCCAGAGCGAAGGGCAAAAATGCAACCTGCAATAAATGTAAGGGAAACGTGTATCCATAAGAATTCCCGAAACCTCCACTTGACTCTCCAACCTTATCTGCTGCCATGCCGAACAAATAATTGATATCGTAGCGTGTGTCGTCGACAGAACGCTGTAGCAGTCCCAGGGTCTGGAAGTGTTTCGCCGATGAGACCGACAGCCCGATAGCGTCACCCACAGCCTGATGAAAAGCTACGTTACAGGAACACCATGAATACGGAACCGGTTAGAAATTACGAATTCACAAGCACCTGGATTGGCGCCACTCCTGAATATTTTCGGCAAATGACGATATTGCAGGAAATACTGTATGTGCGCCATTTCGTGGTGTACGCTCAGTAAGCCCCGCTGACTGATCTCCGTGCATAACTTCACACGGAAATCATGCCGATTGCAAAAGTCCCACGCAGACGGTTCACACAGGACGCGCCTATCGAGCGGCTGTTCGAGAATCGAGTTCTGATAGAATTCCGGACCCACAGCTGACATATTGATGGAGGTGTAGAACTCCTCCGCCAACTGGAACATTAATAGCGGCGTATAGCCCTGCTCTTGCATGGTAGGCGTTACATCCACTACATGACGTCCCGGATATGGTGTGATAACATCCAGAATATTGGACCACGACTGGCCAAACATGTTGCCCAGCACGTGGGTGGGTATGGGTGCAATACGATTGATAAGGTCGGGCCCATAGAACTCACGTAGCTTGCGACGAGTGTAGGCGTGCAGCATTTCATAAAGTGGGCGTATTTGTTCCCAAACGATTTCAAGATCCTCGCGAAAGTTACCCGATTCATAGTTCAAATACCAATATTCGCCGCCATTAGTGACATCTGTGTGAGATATAAGACGAAATTACTTGATGTATAAGTAGAAATGCCACACCCATCACTTACTATTTGCATGCGCCACCTCATTCATTACATCGATCAATTGCTCGAAGCCATCACGCATTTCGCGACCCGCCTTACGATGATATTCGACCCATGTGTGCTGTAGTTCACGCCAATCGCGGCTCTTGGCCATGACCTCCTTCAAGGCTGGTATATAGTGGAGATCGCAGCGGAAGGGTTCTTGGAAAGCGCATATGCTGGCGCCATTGTAGATAAAAAGCATCTCGTTGATGATTCGATTATACTGGAAATGGTTGAAATTTGCTTGTAATTTATTGTAATAATAAAATAATACACAATAGAAAAGAAACAACATAAATATGGAAATCTAGCGATGATCTTGAGCGGTTTTGTACGTCCTAAATTAAGGAAACCAACTTTAGTACTCACCCGGTCCAGATCTTCCAGCGGTAAAGCATTCGGGCCAACTTCCGACTGCAACATTAGTTGCCTGTACAAGCGGCGATCGAAGATAAAATCTTTATTGATAGTTTTGGATTGTTCGGCTACTAAACGTTGATAGTCCACGTAACGTTGTTGAGCGTTTAGCTGATATAATAAAAAAAGTAATAAAGTAGATTAACGTCCAGAAATAATTGTCATGCGATTGAAATGGTATGCGAGGTCGATCACAGAAGATGATAAAAGCATAAAAAATCCGAGGGATTTAAAAATTATTATCTATTTCTACTAAATTTCCATGTATATGCAGATCACTAAAAATTAAAGCAACGACATAAGTTGACATTGAGAGCAGTGAAGATTTAATTTAGGTAATTATTTCGGTGACCTTGCAACATGAAATTACGAAAATAATCATATTAATTGACCGCATTCTTAACAACGCAAACAACAACAACAACACGAGTACTATATAACTAATGGGAACTTCTTATTTAAGTCGTCGTGTCATTGTATTTAATCGTGTAGATGTGTTTTGTTGCATGCGTGTGTATACAATGAAATATATAGTTGGAGAACCGCAAAACCACATAATTATGTGAAAAAATCAAATCACAGGAAAATCTTAAGAAAGCAAAAAATCGAAAAATTGAATTCATTCATTTGAAATGCACAAGGTTTTCCCTGCAAAGAAACGAAGATCAAGTTCTTTTGCATCACAAGAAATATGTGGGTTTTTATTCTTGAATACTGCGGTTTTTAGAAGAGATTATTTTTTAAAAGGCAGCGCGTTATAGTGGTGGATATTTTCCGAGTATTCGGCCGTTCTGATTTCGATTTTCTCCTCCTGTGGAAGTTATTGTCTCGACGTCGACACTCGTCTTGACTAGGAAAGCTCTTCTCGATCCCCTTGTTGACTGAAAACAGCCATCTCTATCTCGATTATCTCGATTAAACACGAGACGACATGGAAACTATATCGATTTCGGTACCCGTCTCAACTAAAATAAATTATCTGGACCTCGATTCTCGGACCGATCGAAAATGGGAGTCTCGATCTCAATTTTCGCCTTAAATTTAAAATGAGAAGAAGGCTGTACCAATTTCGTTTCTCGTCTCGTCTCGTCTGAAAATTATTGTCTCGATCGAATTGATTGATTCTCGTGTCGGTCAGAAAAGGCCGCCATGATCTCAATTATCGTCTCAAATTCGAGATGATAAAAAGCTTGAATCGATATCGGAAAACGCCACCACGAGCTCGATTATCGCCTTAAATGAGTGATCACAAAAAGTCTGTATAGATCTCGGTTTCTGGTTTCTACTGAGAACGGTTGTCTCGATCTCGATTCTCGTTTAACTGCTCGTTAAATAACCCTTCATTTCTTAGTTTTAGCTTAAACTCTACTAAAACTTTAAATGGATGTTCTAAAAATTTTCTAGTAGAATTATTTCAGTCTTTTTTAAATGTAGCTCCACATCACCCATCCACACACGTTTTACTCACCGCCTCTGCTTGCGTGAATTCATTCACATTCGTCTCAAAATTCCACTGAGCTGCCACATTCGCTGTGCATTCCTGCGATCCTCTCTGATCCGTTTCCACCAGAAGATTGCGCAGCTTCTCCAGTTCGATCTGATAGCGTCGCTCTTGCTGGAAACGCTCTCGCTGCAGATTGCGATCATTCAGATTATAGCGATCACGGTTCGAAACGTAGGGATCAACGAAGGGATAGCGCGCACGATCGCCCGGAAAGCGCGCCGCGTACTGATCGTTAGGATCGTCGCGGCTGAAAGGTGAATCGGGATTAGGATTGGGATTTGCATTCGCGTAAGGACGACGTGCATCGTCATAGCGTGCATCTTGTCGCTGTGAATTATAGCGATCAGCGGGGTTATTATTATTGTTATTATTATTATTGGGGTTATTATATGCGTCGTAGTTGTGATTCAGATAACGCGGATCGGAGGCGTAACGATCTTCGGCCGCGTTGTTGTTCTTGTTGTTCAGGTAGAGTTTATCGTTAACGCGATACCGAGCACGATCACTGCTGAAGGGTGAGTCGCGTGAGAAATTTTGCACAGGCTGCGGGTATGAGTAACCGTATCGCATGCGATCGTCGTAGCTGGGACCATTCTGGAATTTTGGTTTTTTTTTTCTTTTTACTTAATTTCGTAAGAAACTCTAGAAAAGATCGCAATCACGCTCACTTACACGAAAATCATCTGCGCCATCCTCACCGCCCCCGTCGTCCGCGTAGGGCGGGCCGAAGCGTTGGCTGCGATCACCATCCGCAGCAGTGGCTGGCCGCGAGGTGGCGTAATAGTAAAGCTCTGGCCTTACAGTGGGCGTGTCGAGAGGCGGCAGATCGAGCTGTGGATTCGCCATTACAGTTGCTTGCGTGTAAAGCAGCGCCGTAAAAATGGCGCCCCACTCGAGAAGGATATTCGAGCAGACTTTCATCTTTTCACACTCCGTCGAGGACTCTGTCTGTCAAGGACTCTTTCCGTTTGAAAGGAAGGCTTCAAGTAATCAATTCTATTTGTTTGTTGGTTTCCTTATTATTACTTCACTTGTGCTCGTTGAGGCGTCTAAATAACTACTGACGAACTTTTCGTCTTCCCAACAATAAGAATTTTTGTTTTCATTTTTCGAAGCGTCTGAGGCGGCGTGCGGGCGGGGAGGTTCTGCGACTTCGCCAGTATCGACGACTACAGCGACGACTTAGCTCAGATAATGGAATTAGCATGGCTGAGAAAAAAGGCAAAAAGTAAGAAGACAAAAAACAAAAACAAAACAAAACAAATGCTGACTTCAACAATACAACGACGACAACAACGACCATAGCAAAAACAACACAGACGACTTCAACAGGTACAAAATCTGGCGTTAACTTTACGCTGCTAGTAAAGTGCTAACTTACGATATTAAATACAAAAACACGATGTATGAAGTGGGAAAAAAATCATGTTTGCATGCAATCGCCTGCAATTATAAGGGAGGGCAGCAATAATCGGTGAAAAGTTAAAAGTTGCCTCGGCACGAGGATACTGGAGAAGTTGAGTAATCGGTTTTTATTAATATTGCGTATTATGGAACTAAGAAATTCGGCATGAGAACAAGAGGAACAACCAAATTAAGAGTAAAAACAAGAGAGTACACATCTCGAGAGCGCAAGATTTTATTAAATGATCGCTCTATTATTCATTTATCCTTTATTAATTCATCCTTTATTAATTCATTTACTTTATTATTTATTTATTAGTATTTATTTTGTAGCGGTATCTATCTCAAATTCAAATACAGTGAAATATAATTGAAAAAAAAGGCAAAAACTAACTAAAACTTTGATTCTAGGCAAATTCATCGCCTGCAATTCATCGCCCGAAATTCAGCGCCAGCAATTCATCACCTGCAATTTATAGCCAGCAATTCATCCCTAGCAACTTATCGCAAGAAATTCATCACAGGAGGAATTCGTTCTCGATACATACGATGAAAGTGCTCTTGCGATGAATTATTCGGGTATGAAAACTTTGTTAAGAAACATTATAATAACATAATAAGACGACAGAATTTTTTAACAAATCCTTTTTAACAAAGAACTGATTTTATTAAGACAACCGAGTTACCAGCAACAGAGTTACGAGTAACCAGAGTTACTAGTAATCGAGTTCCGAGTAATCATCGCGTCGCTAGAATTCTTTACAACACTAACTCCGCATACTTTTTCTCCTCATCGCTGTAATTTCAGAGTTTAAACAATTTCACATGCGCAAATCAAATACGCCGCTGTAACCTCGACGCATGTGAAGTTATTTCTAAGGTAGTTGAAGAGCGAGGGGTGTACCTTCGTGTACCCCCATCGCGGCATGCATAAAATTATCCAATACGCAACAGGAACGCCTCGCGCCTCGTACGTCGTAGTGGTTCCTTAAAACAAAAGCGGACCTAAGAAATTTCTGCAACTTTAAGGTGAAATGCGGGTCTTAAGTGGGGAAAGATTATTTCAAACGCATACGCAAAATGTGACCCTATTTTGAAGTACGTGTAACTTAATACAAAAGCAAGTATTTCAAACATCAGCACACACACACACATACACACACACACACACACACACACTCTCCTCACATGGAGACACTTGAGCATCAATAAATTTGCTTCTAATTAAAAATGCAACAAAACACAGTGTTTGCTCTGAAATCTGATTGTTTCTGCTGTAAAAGTGAAAAATTATGTGATTTTTTTGTGAGTACTGTGGGAAAATTTCAGTACACATTCGGGGGCGAAACTTCACGTGAAGTCTTAACTTTACAGTGAAGAGATTTTATTTAACAGAAAACTGAATTCGTAGTAAAAAGCAGGAAAATGAAAATACAAATAAAATTAACAATTGAAGTAAAAGGGTGGGCTATCGGTGAGTTTCTTTTTCGAATTACGTGTTATTTTGATGACGTCAACACTCTTCAAAATTGACAAGAATTCCTTGTCACAATCTGCGCGGATCGGAAAGGATCGATTTATATTTAAGGAACGTTCGGAATTATTGAAAAAATTAATTTCAAAGCCAGTCGTAGAGCCATAGAAATTGTTGCTTTAAAAACATAATCGGAATATTCATTCTTTTCAATAAAACAAAATACTGAACCGTTTTTTACAACAATTTTGGCCTATGGCCTACACAATAAAATAAATTAAAAAAAATATTAAAAGCAGTTAAAGTTAAAAACTTAAACTTTATTCCAAAAGAAAATTAACAACTTTAAATTTAAACTACGTTAATTTGAGAAGTAAAGCTAGGAATTTTTATAGCTAAATGTATGACAATCATTTTTCATTTTAATAATCCTCGCTAAATTGGATGACGTAAAAAAAAATTGCATGTTCATGTCAGACCTTTTTTGTGTGCCTCTGTGCAAGTGTTTGCTAATCTATCTACTTATCTCTGTCAATTAATTAATCGTGATCTTTAATTTGATCACAGTCCAGTTTATCTCTTCATTAATTCGTATACAGCAAAAATTGCATTGAATTCCATTGAATGAGCAATTTTAATTTATTTTTAAAACCACACCTACGAATTGCAATAGGCGATTTTTTACTATATACGCGAGCATATAATCAGGTGTTCGAGAGCAGTCATGCATCCAAAATACATGAGTTGAATTAAATGGATGATTATTCGTGTAACAAAGTCCGGAATGTGTCATCGAATCCATCAACTAGAATTGCCAACAACGCATACAAAGTTTATTAGAAGTCCTCAAAAGACTTTTATCGACGACTCTTAAAAATAAAAGTCTCAAATAAGCTTTATTTTTAATTTTTTATTTTTAAAGTCTTATAAGTGTTATTTTGAGATTTTTATTTTTAAAAGTCATCTATAACTCTTGTTCCAATGACTTTTTTATATAAGTTATAAAAGTTTCAAGGTCTAATATAAACGAATTTTCGACGCGCAAAAAATTTAGCTAATTTCTTGCATTGCAATTGTCAGAATAGAGTATTTCTGGTTTAAAAAAATGTGTACGATTACTTAAATGGTTCCACAAATAGTAGGAACGGGAGCTTAAATATATCGATTTAGTAAAACTTACGAAATTTTATTTCATCACTTGAATATATTACAGAAATTAATTAAGAAAACCTTTGAGAGAATAACGAAAAAAAAGAAAAATTTAAAAGATAATAAGGAAAAAAATAATTAATTATATGTATTTATAAAAATCAGGGACATTTGAAACGTTTGTGGAAGGTATTTAAAATGTATATGTTATAATTTCTTTTCGAAAAGTAAATGTAGAGAAGGACGTTATTTATTTATATTACGATTAACATTTAATTTTAATCAAGTTTACCTGCAGCACCCTGTTCACGGGGTTGCTTTCACAATAATTACGATAGGTGCCTGAAAGTATGCTCGATGTTTGTTCTATTTTTAAATAGAAAATTACAAGCAACTCAAGATATTCCACTATCTCGTCGCCTAAAACTATGCAGTGAGATTCCCGAGAAAATTACTCGCCTTTTCAGTATTGCCTGTTGCAAAATTAGGCCATTTAAAACCCACAAATTTTAAGAGAGGTACTAATCACCAGGAATAATCACTGCAAAATGAAACGAAAAAAAACACAATAATTCCAATGAAGTAAAACGCATCGTTTTAACTTTATTCTAGTATTTAATACTGGCAAAAATGGAATTATTAAAAAGTACTAAGTAAGAAGAAAGAGTAGTAAGAAAATTTGAAAAGAAATTCTGTCTGCTTTTATCTCTATCATCACCATCATCATCGTCATCATCCAAATGCCGCCCTAAGACACGCATTCTATAAAAGAGTTACAATAATTTGAGTTTAGGAATTGTTTGGCATCAAAATACTTACTGTTCGACTTGGTCCAACCAATGTGCACATTATTTTTGACATTTTCAGCCTCCAACCAGACACGTAAGGGCTCGAAGTACTCAGCAATCGCCTTGCCCGTCATAGTTCTCTCTCCGCTGAAAGCCTCCAATGCATCAGGCCAAGGTTTGGAGGCACCCAATGAAAGCATTTTGCTGGAAAAGAAGTTGACGTATGCAATTCCTATTCACGAAATTATCAGCGAGAAAACTTACTGGAAAGCTTTACCCGCCTCGATGCTACCATAGATGTCGCAGTTATCTAATGGAAGCTCCGGATTTTTAGGATCATATTGACCAGCTTTGATACAAGCCGCTTTGTAAAACTGGAACTGAATGATGAACGAGACAAGATATCTGCATAGAAGTGTGCACACAAGAGATCGAAACAAAGGATGCAAGGATCAGACAGAGGCAAAAATGGGGCGCGGCGGATCATAACTACCTCAAATACTCTACATCAGCGGAAACATGATACTTAGCAGGCGCATCAAAGTCTTTCTCACTGCGAACTACCGGCGGCTCAATTCCCGAGTATTCTTCCCTCAATTTCCAGAAGGCGCAATTCCATTTCTCCTTCTCAACCTGGCCGCGGAACAGAGCCCAGCGGTATTTGTCCATAGTAAAAGCGAATGGCAAAAATACAATCTTCTCAAGAGCCTAGAATAAGGTGAATATAATACATTATACTCGTATCATATTCATCAAAAGTGCTATTGGACTTACAGTCAGAAATAGCTGGTTGATACGAGCCTCTTCATCGAGTACGTAGTTCTTCAAGAGGCCAATTTTTTCCAAATGTTTCGGTGTCGACACAGACAAAGAGAGTACATCACCAACGGCTTCATGGAAGCCTGGATTGGCGCCAGTGCGATATACCATCGGCAGATGCTGGTACTGCAGGAAGTACTGAATGTGGCCCAGCTCGTGATGCACGACGGAAAGCTGTTCCTGTGTAACGCGAGTACATTGCTTGATGCGCACATCGTTATGCTTATAAAAGTCCCAAGCACTGGCATGACAGATGAGATCACGGCCATCCTGGGGCTTCTCAATGATACTCTTGTCCCAGAAGCTCCTATAACAAATATTGGAATTCGATAATCACAAAGAAATGTGCCGCACCAAAACAAGCAACTCACTGTGGTAGTTTAATCAAATTCATCGAGGTGAAGAAATCATCACCCATTTGAAACATCTTTAGAGGTGTATAACCCTGTTTAACCATCTCGTCGGTTACATCGATAAGTGACTTGTTGGGAAATGGTGTGACGAGGTCGGCAATTTCGGACCATTGTTGAGCCCACATGTTACCGAGCAGATGCATTGGTATGGGTCCCGTACGAGACACGACCTTGTCTCCATAGTGTTGGAGCAGGCGGTGACGTACGTAACCGTGAATTTGCAGATAAAGTGGACGAATCTCATCGAAGATATCGTCCAATTGTTTCTCCATGGTAGGGTCTTCATATTCATCTAGCCACATCTCGGCACCAGACGTAAAATCTAGGTATCGAGAAAAGTAGTTTCAAAATATCTGATGAAATATTCCATTTCATTACTTAAACGACCCATTGCCGAATCCATTAAATCCGGCACGCCAAAAAGGCCCGTGTAAGTTTAACTAAATCTAAACCGACCGAAGCAACCCAATCCCATCTTAACCAACCCAAACCGGAGGTCAGCTGGACCCAACAGAATCGATAGAACCAATCATCCTCGACTTAAGAGATTAGGAGAAATAGAATCTAACTTACTATTCAGTATAGCTGCTTTGGTATTCAGATCCACATATTTCTCAAATGAATTACGTACAGCTGTGCCAGCTTTGTCGTAGAATTCACGCCAATAATAGCTCAACTCTTCGGGATTACGACTCTTGCTGAAGACTTGCTCGATTTCCGGATCCAGAGACAAATTGCATTTCGTTTTGTCATTAAAATCGCAAACCCTCACTTTGGCGAAGTTCGATTCCATGGTGGACATGACTTTCAGGTATTTGGCATAATCCTTTTCGGGAAGAGCGGCATAACCCACCTTGGAGAGCATCTTAAACTGTCGGCGTATATCATCCGAAATATAGGAACGCCAATTAAACATCTTAACATCCTTGGCTGCTTCCTTAATAAATTTGGCAACTTCAGCAGAGACTTCATTCTTCCTACGTTCGTTTTGTTTGTTGATATTTGAGGCATAAGCCCAGGAAGCTTCGGTCTCACGATTGGTGCGCTCTGTAATCTCTTTATTGAGATTTTCTAGATATTCGGCGGCAACGATTTCTTCTTGAACAGCCGCATGACAAAGCTAAAAATGAAGAGATAGAGATGAGTAGAAGAGGTTGAGGAATTGGGGTTAAAGTCCTACTCACCGCTAGTCCAGCCAAAAAGGCTAGAAGTAAAAATCTCATCCTTTTTTTGGTTAGAAGATAACTAAAATTTAAAAACGAAAAAGAAATAAAAATGTTTGATTAGAAGGTTTTTCAATTTATCAATTTGAATGCTTAGATTTTATTATATTTCTCTCTCAATTATATATATTCCAAGTAGTTTTTGAAACCTTTAAACTTTTCAAAAACTTTTTAAACCCTTTTATTTTAAACTTTTTAAGATAAAATATTAACTATTGCCTAGAGTTTTATCACTTAAGCATGCTTAACGTCCTGTCACGATTCTAGATAATGTAGTTAAAGCTATATGGCAAAATGGCTCCATTGCTGTCAAATTGCTGCGCAGGTGTACGTCAAGTAAATCTATATTTATGACAAAATTCCTTAAAAATTTATTGCCTTCTTTCTTAAACTTTCTATAGATAATAAACATGTTTTATTAAAACCTTCCATTGATAATTGCAAGCAACAATTGGTCGTAATCATAAATTTTGTCTTAATCTGAATCATTTAAAATTTAGTAAGCACTATTTCCCAGTAATCGTAAGCAAAATGTCGTTATGTGAAGTTTTCAATCAAGAATTTCGTTTGTACTTTTGTAGGCTTCAAACTTTATGTAGAATCAACAATTTTTTCTCACCTGCATTTTTTTTACTTTTTTTCCGGTTAGGAACTCACATCGATTTAAATGGCCCCGCTTGTTTATTTTTTATTTTCTTTTCTTTGATACGTGATTAAAATATTTAATTCAGCAGCGAATACATGAAAATCATTAAATTACACTGGACAACATGATTCTACTTTTGCCTAAAGGCTGAGTTTTACAAATTTAGGTGCATTAAGTGAATCTGGATTCAGATCAGTTTTCTGTTTAAAATCTAGAATCGGTTTAGTTTTCGTTCTTCAAGTTTTTAATCTACAGTATTTGATGTAATCACATTGATACTCATTAAAATCAAATATAAAACGGACATTTTGTAGTATTTTATGTAATTTAATGAATAAAACATTAGAAATATTTTAATATTTTCTAATGAATGCAGAACAATAACATGCAGTAACTCTAATAATTAATTTGAAATCACCTTGAGAAATATCAGATATTCATTAACAAAGAATCAAATTGTTTGGTAGTGTTATTTTATCACTTAGAAATCAATGCATTTAGTTGAGGATTCTTTTTAACTGTATTGTTTGAAATCATTTACCCACTCATATATCAGCGATTAATCCATAGATTATGCAATGAAGGCTACACTTCAAGAAGGTGACCGTAGCATATTTTATATAGACCCCACTTAAGTTTGTCATTGATTCAACATTTGCTAGAAATTAGCCACGTAGGCGAAATTTATTTAAAGATAATTTGCGGTGAAAATATGAGGGATTTACTAAAATTTGCCCTATAAGATATTATTATTATTTAATTTAGCGCAGCCCACTTTTACTTTTCCTTTCTTTATTTGATTTTATGAAAAAGTATAGAAAAACATCCGATTCTACCTTTAATAAATCACTTTGGGAATTTAATAATTAAGGATCTCTAAAATGACGTGTTAAAGATCAAAATTCAATTCTGAAATGTTGCTTTTTAATTCTCAATCCTCATCCGTTGTTCATTTCGCGAAATACTTAGCCCTGGTTGAGGTTTTATCATTAAACGCTGATATTTCGAAATCTAGCTAAAGGAACTGATATTTCGCTGATATTTCGAAATCTAGCTAAAGGAACTGATAACTTTTTCGTATTAAGAAGCCTTAAATTGCCTTTAGAATTTAATTTGATTTGGTAATGAAAATTTGGCTGACAGAATATTTAATTAAAAGTAATATTTGCCTAAAAATCTGGTAATACTATTTATATAATTTATATATATTATACTATATTATATATTACTATATTATATATTATACTATATTATATATTACTATATTATATATTATACTATATTATATATTTAATAATAAGTATTACTTCGTTATATTATATATTAACGAAGTAATACTTATAATTAAATTAAAATTTGTGAACTAATGTATGGTTTCAAATATAGTTCACGAACTATATAAAACCCGCTTTAAAATTTGTTTTTTGTTTAGCAAATTGCATGCAAATTCTATTGTTTAAATTCCTTCATGACTCTCAGTAAGGTACATCAAAACTACAAAATAAGTGCTAATTTTCGAGTTACGAATTCCAAAATCATAATAAATCATAACAGATATACAATAATTGTCAGCATTAGTAATTTTTAGACCCAAAAATCGAATTGTTTTATTAACAACAATTGAATGAACAACGAGATCAAGTTCGCTTGCTAATTTTAATTTAACTATTGACGCGGTCTATAAGGCAAAAACAAGCGTCATTCTAAACACTAAAACAAAACTATTCGGTACAACCTTTACCATCCCAAAGATACACAATAAAATTTAGCGATTCCCATTTTATAATCTTTAACTAACTGAGACTTTTAAAACAAAAATTTCAGAGATAATACTTTAATTATAATTACGAGTTACTTACGATTCACTTGTTTTAAAGTCGAAGTTCGATCCTTTTCAAAGACCAACCGATATGATCAGCGCGCACCAACTAAACCATCGACGCAACATGAGGGCGAGTTTTATGAACGCGATCACCAGCAGCGAGCGGCAGTCGGCTGTGCCATGCGAGAGCCCAAGCGAGCGAGAACGTAAAATCGAAGGCGTCGACCAGGTATCTGGTATCAGGTTTCTACTCACCGATTTAACTACTGTCAATAGAAGTGCGCAGAGTGCGGTGCGGTGAGTACGTATGCGGTGATCAAATATTGACACATCACTATCGATATCTTCGCAACTAACAGCTTATCAGAGCTAATATAATATGTGAGCTCGTACAAGCAATTCAATTCGATTTAGGAAATTTCCAAAATTATTTCTTAGTTATTGTCTAAATAATATACTATATATAGCTCATCTAATAGTTTCTTTGATTGATTACAGAATAACCAATTACTCTGAAAGTTTTATTCTGTCTTACTTTTCACTTTTTAGTGGAAAGAATCAATAAGTAAACCAAATATTTATTTTAGAAGGGAAATTTCACATGTAAAAAGTAAATCTGTGTGATAACTATGAAAACAAGTTATTAACTCATAATTACGTTTATGATGTGAGCAAATATTGTACTCATTAAGTTCATTCATTTACATTTAATTTAAATGTGTAACTACTGGCGAAAGTTAAAACTGATGATTTTAAACAAGAATTAATATTTCCCACAACTGTGTGCTTAATTTAACATCTCAATTCGCTTAATTTAAGTGTAAAATATGCGATCTTATTTGAATAAGTGTTTATTTGAAATTTCTTTTGTAATTAATTCTGCTTTTGCGAGAAGGCAAATAATTTATTTATTATATATTGGATAAATTTTATATTTGAGGATGGAGAAAAGCTACTGAAAGAGGTAATTATTATATAGGTTCGCGTTAACACTCGTTTTAGTCTTTGAATGGTTTCGTTTATACTTCTGTTCAAACTTTTCGAATGTTGAATAAACGATAAATTATTTTGAGTGACAAATATATGATTATAAATAAATAAATTATATGAGCGCCAATCAATCCATTACGTACTGTGAAGATATCACAATGAATGACGGATGACGGTACTTCTGTAAAGTTGGAAAAATTTGTTTAATAAAATTTAGTAAAAATATCCTTATATATATTAATAAAAAAACTAACTTTTTGTTATGTCCCAACCCAATGGCACGTCTAAACGTTCGATTTCCGTCTGCAACCAACGACGTAGCGGCTTAAAATATTCCAACAAAGCAGAGGGATCCATTGTAGTTTCACCAGTAAACTCCTGCAGAGCGTCTTTCCAGTGTATCGAGGCGCCTCGCGACAGCATTTTACTTTACCAACAAGTAAAACAAATACTCTAAATAAATGAAACTAACAAATGGCTTCGCTGTACTCACCTAAATGCTTGCCCAGCCTCTTTGCTGTTGTAAATGTCGCAGTTGTCTAGAGTTAATTGGGAATCATTCGGCTTATATTGTCCCGCTTTGGCGCACATCGCTTTGTGGAACTGAAACTGGAAGATGTGTGCTGCAAAATAGCGCAAATACTCCACATCGGAATCGATGTGATATTTAGCCGTGGGATCAAAGTCGGCATCGCTTCGTTCCACTGGAGGTTCAACGCCGGAGAATTCAGAACGCATTTTCCAGAAGGCACAATTCCACTTCTTTTCATCGATTTCACCCCGAAACACAGCATAGCGATACATGTCCATGGTGTAGGCAAAGGGTAAGAATGCTATTTTCTTCATAGCCTATGGAGGAGTGAGGGAGGAAATCAATACGTGTCAAACTTGGAAATTAAAAAAACTTCACAAGCTACATGCAATCTACACACCGTCTTAAATAACTCATTAATACGCGACTCTTCGTCTAACTGACCGACTGGCGATAAGCCGATGCGATGTAAATGACGCGGCGAAGACACCGACAAAGCGATAACATCACCGACAGCCTCATGGAAGCCTGGATTGGGATCGCTTCTGAAAGTGGTCGGCTGCTGTTCGTACTGCAAATAGTATTGTATGTGGCCCAGCTCGTGGTGTACCACGTACAAGTAGTACATGCTGACCTCGGTGCACATTTTAATGCGTACATCGCTATCTTGGTACATATCCCAGGCGGAGGCATGACAGACGATCGACACATTTTCGGGTCGCTCCAAAACACTCAGCTTCCAAAAGCTTTTTGGTAAGGCAATCATGCCCAAGGACCTGAAGAATTCATCACCGAGTTCAAACATTTTGATGACAGTGAATTTCTGCCGCTTCATCTCAGCGGTAATATCAACAAAAGGCTTTTCCGGGAATGGTGCGATGAGATCCATTATATTATCCCATTGCTGAGCCCACATGTTGCCGAGCAAATGCATCGGAATGTTGCCGCGCTCCGGTACAACGTCCTTACCGTAATGCTGACGCAGACGGTAGCGCACATAGCCATGGATCTCACGGTACAGTGGCAGTACAGCTTTGTAAACTTCATCGAGATTCTTTTCGAAATCGGGGTCTTGATAGCAGTCAATCCAGATTTCGGCGTAAGAAGAATAATCTGACGGGCGGAGAAAAGGAACGAAGGTTAGAAAAAAAATTAAGTTTTAGACTATAAATATCTGATAACAATAAGATTATAAGTAATAAATTGTTGACTAATTTGTAAAAGTTGTTCTGTAGCTCGTGTTTTGAATATAAGATCATATATATGGGGAAATCTCAACGTAGATATCAACGTTTTTTTTTTTTTTTTTTTTTTTTATGGTAGATGGAACCAAGCTCAGGGGATGCCCCCTATCCATGCAAAGCATTCGTTGGTTTAGAAGGGTAAAGGTTAGTGGGAAGGGGAAAAGTGGGAGTAGTGTCGATTTACACCTCTTTTAAAATCAATCTATTATTAATATCCGCATATTGCACTGAGGTGAATAAACAACGACAAGATTAAACACTCACTCTTTTACTGTCATGGGCGTAGGCAGATTTCTTTCAAAGACAACTTTTGCTTTTAAGGTAAATCAAGACCGCAAGCGAAATGTTTTTCTCCTCGCTACGCTCTTGCTCACTGATCAAATGCTCAAAGCTTACGACTATCATTATTGCTCACAGAAGACTAAGAATCTCTTATAACAAATAAACCCGTAAAATATTTCACTTTATTACAAGCAAAAACAAAGCAAAGCAAAACAAAGCAGAAGCCTACCTACGAAAATTCCACAAGTATAGGTTATCTATTGCGTGACTACAATAAAACTTACCATTCATTATCGCCGCTTTTCTAGACAGCTCCACATATTTAGCGAAATTCGCACGCATTGGCGTGCCAGCCTTATCGTACCACTGCTTCCAGTAGTAGGCGAGTTCCTCATGGTCGCGGCTACTGGCCATACGTTCCTGTATATGAGGCTCCAGCTTAAGTCCACATTCAGTGCTATTTTTGAACGAACAAATAGTAGCGATGGCATAGTTGCCTTCCATATTACTGATAGCATCCTGCAACAACTTGAATTCTGACTCCGGCAGCACTTCAAATTCCAGCGCCGCAAGTATATTAGCTTGTCGCTGCAGTACTTCGTCGTTCACGTTATCATAATTCGACTCCCCGACAAGCTGTGCCTGCTTCTTGCTGGCCAATGCATTGGTAACGATGATATCAATCATGGCTTGGCGATTCTCCTCCGTAACATTGGTACTGTAATTGTAGACGGCCACACAGTCAGCATGTCTTCGTTGGCGCAACAGCTCATTTTCACGTGCAAAGAATTCTTCAGCTTCGAATCGCAATGATGAGCAGGTCTCTTCGGCAGATCTGGATGAGCAGGTTTCGGTAGGTACTGAGATGGGCTGCAAAACAGCTGCCATGAAATGAAAGAATCAGTTGATCAGCTACGTACATGCAGCCAAAACACCAGGAAGCTCAGCAGTATGTAAAATCGCATTATTTTTCCGTCAGTGTTCTGTGTGTTCAGAAATCAACAATTAACTGAAGTGTTTCTCATGACGTAAACGAGAAATGAAATCGATCGTTAAAATACTGCATCTTATTAATAAATCTCAAGTTTTTTCCGACTTTCTCCTATACTACTATTGCTCTTCTCTTCTGAGAACATAACTATTCACTATATCAGCCATGCAACTAAATTATTGACATTTGTGCCGTCCCTTATCAATTTTAGTAAATAAATAAAAAACCAGAGTTGTGTGGTTCGTAGACGAATTAGTTCCAAAAAAATTACAAAAAAATTTCCATATTATTCCTTGGTTAATGTCTAAGAATTATATAGCCCATCTAATAGTTTCTTTGATTGATTACAGAATAACCAATTACTCTGAAAGTTTTATTCAGTCTTACTTTTTACATTCAGAATTGTTGTTTCCGCAAAATCTTAATTACTTTGCACAAAATAATGATTACTAGCTTTATTAACAATAAATAAAATAAAAATGTGGGTTGTGTCAACCAATAAAATTACACGAGCTTTGTCGCGTCTAAATAATAGTGCGAATTTTTATGAATTTTTTAGTGGAAGGAATCAATAAGTAAATCAAATATTTATTTCAGAAGGGAAATTCCACGTGTAAAAAGTAAATCCGTGTGATAACTATGAAAACAAGTTATTAACTCACAATTACCTTTATGATGTGAGCAAATATTGTACTCATCAAATTGTGTTTATTTAGTGAAACTAAAACTCTGCTAAAAATATTAATTTACATTTAATTTAAATGTGTAACTACTGGCGAAAGTTAAAATTGATGATTTTACACAAGAATTAATATTTCCCCCACAACTGTTTGCTTAATTTAATATCTTCTCAATTCGCTTAATTTAAGTTGAAAATATGCGATCTTATTTGAATAAGTGTTTATTTAAATGAAAGAAATAACAAATTTCTTTTGTAATTAATTCTTCTCATGCGAGAAGGCATTTGCCTATGTTTTGTTATATATTCGATAAATTTATATTTGAGGATGGAGGAAAGCTACTGAAAGAGGTAAATATTATATAGGTTCGAGTTAACACTCGTTGTAGTCTTTGAATGGTTTCGTTTATACTTCTGTTCAAACTTTTCGAATGTTGAAGAAAAGATAACAAATTATTTTGAGTGACAAATATATTATATAAGCGTAAATCGATCCATTCCGTACTGCGAAGATATCACAATGAATTCTATAAATTTGTTCAAGCCTGTTCAAGTTGAGGGTTTTAAAATAACACGTAATTCAAAAAGAAACCAACCGATGGTTCTTTGTAATCAAAAGATGGTGCTTTATTTTTAAAAGAAGGCAAGTAAAAACATATCTGTTATTTGCAAACAAGGATTAAATAAACTTATTCATTGTCTTTTTCTTTTGTTATTCTAAATAAATGTTGCTCTACTCTCGACCGAATTAATTTTGACAAAAAATTGTATTTATAAAAAACCGAGTTAATTATCCGAATCACAAAAATTTTAAATCGAGTATTTTAACAGTATCAAATTTATATTGAAGGATGGTCTTCTCAAAGCCACACTATGTAATTAGAGGCTTCTATTTCCACCCGCAATTTCAGCAAGTGGATGACGGTACTTCTGTAAAGTGGGAAAAATTTGTTTAATAAAATTTAG
Organism: Sicus ferrugineus; assembly: GCA_922984085.1. NCBI lineage: Eukaryota > Metazoa > Arthropoda > Insecta > Diptera > Conopidae > Sicus > Sicus ferrugineus. The sequence goes on along the minus strand of OV277349.1, from coordinate 5,077,809 downwards.
TAAAAATATTCGTATATAATTAATAAAAAAACTAACTTTTTGTTATGTCCCAACCCAATGGCACGTCTAAACGTTCGATTTCCGTCTGCAACCAACGACGTAGCGGCTTAAAATATTCCAACAAAGCAGAGGGATCCATTGTAGTTTCACCAGTAAACTCCTGCAGAGCGTCTTTCCAGTGTATCGAGGCGCCTCGCGACAGCATTTTACTTTACCAACAAGTAAAACAAATACTCTAAATAAATGAGACTAACAAATGGCTTCGCTGTACTCACCTAAATGCTTGCCCAGCCTCTTTGCTGTTGTAAATGTCGCAGTTGTCTAGAGTTAATTGGGAATCATTCGGCTTATATTGTCCCGCTTTGGCGCACATCGCTTTGTGGAACTGAAACTGGAAGATGTGTGCTGCAAAATAGCGCAAATACTCCACATCGGAATCGATGTGATATTTAGCCGTGGGATCAAAGTCGGCATCGCTTCGTTCCACTGGAGGTTCAACGCCGGAGAATTCAGAACGCATTTTCCAGAAGGCACAATTCCACTTCTTTTCATCGATTTCACCCCGAAACACAGCATAGCGATACATGTCCATGGTGTAGGCAAAGGGTAAGAATGCTATTTTCTTCATAGCCTATGGAGGAGTGAGGGAGGAAATCAATACGTGTCAAACTTGGAAATTAAAAAAACTTCACAAGCTACATGCAATCTACACACCGTCTTAAATAACTCATTAATACGCGACTCTTCGTCTAACTGACCGACTGGCGATAAGCCGATGCGATGTAAATGACGCGGCGAAGACACCGACAAAGCGATAACATCACCGACAGCCTCATGGAAGCCTGGATTGGGATCGCTTCTGAAAGTGGTCGGCTGCTGTTCGTACTGCAAATAGTATTGTATGTGGCCCAGCTCGTGGTGTACCACGTACAAGTAGTACATGCTGACCTCGGTGCACATTTTAATGCGTACATCGCTATCTTGGTACATATCCCAGGCGGAGGCATGACAGACGATCGACACATTTTCGGGTCGCTCCAAAACACTCAGCTTCCAAAAGCTTTTTGGTAAGGCAATCATGCCCAAGGACCTGAAGAATTCATCACCGAGTTCAAACATTTTGATGACAGTGAATTTCTGCCGCTTCATCTCAGCGGTAATATCAACAAAAGGCTTTTCCGGGAATGGTGCGATGAGATCCATTATATTATCCCATTGCTGAGCCCACATGTTGCCGAGCAAATGCATCGGAATGTTGCCGCGCTCCGGTACAACGTCCTTACCGTAATGCTGACGCAGACGGTAGCGCACATAGCCATGGATCTCACGGTACAGTGGCAGTACAGCTTTGTAAACTTCATCGAGATTCTTCTCGAAATCAGGATCTTGATAGCAGTGAATCCAGTCTTCGGCGTAAGAAGAATAATCTGACGTGCGGAGAAAAGGAACGAAGGTTAAAGAGTTTCACTATAGGGAAGAATGAACTAGAACGTTTTATTATAAAAAAAATTAAGTTTTAGACTATAAATATCTGATAACAATAAGATTATAAGTAATAAATTGTTGACTAATTTGTAAAAGTTGTTGTGTTTTGAATATAAGAACAGATATATAGGAAAATCTCAACGTAGATATCAACATAAAAATCAATCTATTTTTAATATCCGCATTTTGTATTGAGGTGAATAAACAACGACAAGAGTAAACACTCACTCTTTTACTGTCATGGGCGTAGGCAGATTTCTTTCAAAGACAAACCCTTGCTTTTAATGCAAATCAAGACCGCAAGCGAAATGTTTTTCTCCTCGCTACGCTCTTGCTCACTGATCAAATGCTCGAAGCTCACGACTATCATTAGTGCTCACAGACGCCTAAGAATCGCTTATAACAACTTAACCCGTGAAATATTTTAGTTTATTACAAGCAAAACCGAAGCAAAGCAAAACAAAGCAGAAGCCTACATACAAAAATTCCACAAGTCTAGCTTATCTATTGAGTGACCAAGTGACTACAATATAACTTACTATTCATTATCGCCGCTTTTCTAGACAGCTCCACATATTTAGCGAAATTCGCACGCATTGGCGTGCCAGCCTTATCGTACCACTGCTTCCAGTAGTAGGCGAGCTCCTCGTGGTCGCGGCTACTGGCCATACGTTCCTGTATATGAGGCTCCAGCTGAAGTCCGCATTCGGTGCTATTTTTGAACGAACAAACAGTAGCGATGGCATAATTGCCTTGCATATTACTGATAGCATCCTGCAACAACTTGAATTCTGACTCCGGAAGCACTTCAGATCCCAGCTCCGCAAGTATTTCAGCTTGTCGTTGCAGTTCTTCGTCGTTCACCTTATCATAATTCGACTCCCGGACAAGCTGTGCCAGCTTCTTGTTGGCCAATGCATTGGTGACAATGATATCGATCATGGCTTGGCGATTCTCCTCCGTAACATTGGTATTATAATTGTAGATGGCGACATAGTCAGCACGTTTTCGTTGGCGCAACAGCTCATTTTCACGTGCAAAGAATTCTTCAGCTTCGAATTGCAATGATGAGCAGGTCTCTTCGGCAGATCTGGATGAGCAGGTCTCGGTAGGTACTGGAATGGGCTGCAAAACAGCTGCTATGAAATGAAACGAATCACGAATCAGTTGATCCGTACCTGAAGCCAAAACACCAGGAAGCTCAGCAGTGTGTAAAATCGCATTATTTTTCCGTCAGTGTTCTGCGTGTTCAGAAATCAAAAATTAACTGAAGTATTTCTCATGACATAAACGAGAAATGAAAGCGATCTTTAAAATAGTGCATCTTATTATTAAATCTCAAGTTTGATTCCATCTTTCTCCTATACTATTACTGCTCTTCTCTTCAGGGAACACAACTATTCAGTATATCAGCCATGCAATTAAATTATTGACATTTGTGCCGTCTCTTATCAATTTTAGTAAATAAATAAAAAACCAGAGTTCTGTGGTTCGTGAATGAATTAATTCAATAAAATAATTCCGAAAAGGGAATATTTGAACTGGTTCGTTGTTTTTAGTTCAACCTTTTTTAATTCAATAATTTTTGTAGTTAAAATTGTCTACCAAGTTTTTGTGGTAGTTGTGTTTTGTGGTGGCTGTCTGAAATTTCAGTAAAACTCAGACCTTATTTTTACTTAATTCAATTTATCCATAATTCTTGTTACTTTGCACCTCGAACTGTTGCATACAATAACGCGTATCTAAACAACTGCTTAAAGACCGTTTAAAGAGCTTATGTAAATAGAGAATTTAAAGATTGAAATATAGTCTTTTTATAAAATTATACACTAGCTTTTAGTTATCCAATAAAGTTAAGCTGATTTATACATTAGTTATAATTAAACACTTCTCTGGAACTGCATTATCGATAAAGATTTTTGTATTGTTGCCAATAAATGACACACCAGTTTCTTGGCGCCAAAACAGTTTGACAACCAAGAGCGGCAACTGAGTCCAAGCAGCGCTTTTGTTTTCAACAGACACCAATTCAGATCGCAGATTATTTATTAATATTTTTGTATAAACAAATTGTTAAAAAATTTAATTTTGTTTCACAACTTATTGCTAAAATCGCATAGACATGGATGTAGCCGAAACCCAAATCGGACAACTTCGAGTGAAAGATGAAGTGGGTATACGTTGTCAGAAACTATTCCAAGACTTCCTGGAGGAGTAAGTTCACATAAAAATATCAGGATTGTAACTTCTAATTTGATTTACATGCAGATTCAAGGAAGAAGGGGAAATAAAGTACGTAAAGCCGGCGACGGATTTGGAATCCCCAGATCGCTACACATTAGAGGTGAGCTTCGAGGATGTAGAGAAATACAATCAAAATCTGGCCACAACAATCATTGAGGAATACTATCGGTAAAATGTAATCTGCTTATCATCCTTATATGTTTCAATAATTCCCTGATACCTTAGAATTTATCCGTACCTGTGCAAATCAGTATCCAACTACGTCAAGGATCGCATTGGGCTGAAAACGGAGAAGGATTGTTACGTGTCCTTCACGGAGGTGCCTACGCGTCACAAGGTACGGGATTTGACCACCTCGAAGATCGGCACACTCATCCGCATCTCCGGTCAAGTAGTGCGCACTCACCCGGTGCATCCTGAACTTGTGTTGGGCACCTTTATGTGTTTGGATTGTCAGACGGAAATACGCGGAGTGGAACAGCAATTCAAGTTCACAAATCCCACCATCTGTCGCAATCCTGTGTGCTCCAATCGCCGCCGCTTTATGTTGGACGTCGAGAAGTCTCTGTTCATTGACTTTCAAAAGATACGCATACAGGAATCACAGTCTGAGTTGCCACGCGGCTGTATACCGCGTTCTGTGGAAATCATTCTGCGCGCTGAATTGGTTGAAACCGTACAGGCAGGTGACCGCTATGACTTTACGGGTACCCTGATAGTGGTGCCCGATGTGGCGGTCCTGAACATGCCTGGCGCCAAAGCCGACATGAGCTCACGTCACAAGCCGGGCGAAGGCCCTGAGGGTGTCACCGGCCTCAAGGCTCTGGGTGTACGCGACTTAACCTATCGGATGGCCTTCTTGGCTTGCAGCGTGCAAGCAACGACAGCCCGTTTTGGTGGCACCGATCTGCCCATGTCCGAGGTAACGGCTGAAGATATGAAGAAGCAAATGACTGACGCGGAGTGGAATAAAGTCTACGAGATGTCGAAGGATCGCAATCTGTATAATAATCTGATCTGCAGTTTGTTTCCTTCCGTTTACGGCAACGATGAGGTGAAGCGTGGAATTCTGCTACAGCTGTTTGGTGGCGTCGGTAAAACGACGCATGAAAGTAAGTGTTTCGTAGTGTTCGTTAAACAGTCTTCGGTTTTCACAGCATTTTGTCATGAGCTCTTAACGTGGGGGTATAGCTCAGTGGTAGAGCATTCGACTGCAGATCGAGAGGTCCCCGGTTCAAACCCGGGTGCCCCCTTGTTGACTTTTTAAATTAATAATGTATTGTTTTTTAAGTTTTAGATCATAATTGGCGACTTCTGAGGCTCTTAATTTTTTTTTGTCCACTAGAACTATAAATTAAATTCTAATCGAATTGATTTATTGGACTGATATTAAAATTCTACGAAAATTTTAACTTTTATTTAATTTATATTTTGGAGATAAGTTTAAAATTAATAATAATAAAAATATTTGTTAACTTATATTTTTAAACCAAATTTTATATTACTTATATTCTTTTACCAAATTCTAATTTGCGGATGTGTTTAAATTAAATGTTAAATTTTAATTGAAAGTTAAATTTTAATAGTAGAGAGCTATTTAAATTGAAAACCCAACCCCCGGTATATTTTCATTGTTGAGTTGGATTACATTTAATGAATTTGCTGGTTCAGAAATAATGCACATTAAAGTCCTTAATTTCTCCTATCGCGAACAGAAACTACGCTTCGTGGCGATATTAACGTTTGCATTGTGGGCGATCCAAGCACTGCAAAGTCCCAATTTCTTAAGCAAGTCGCTGACTTCTCGCCACGTGCCATTTATACCTCTGGCAAGGCGTCGTCTGCGGCCGGTCTCACTGCCGCCGTGGTGCGCGATGAGGAAAGCTTCGACTTTGTTATAGAGGCTGGTGCCCTTATGTTGGCCGACAACGGCATCTGCTGTATTGACGAGTTCGACAAAATGGATCCGCGTGATCAGGTGGCCATTCACGAGGCCATGGAACAGCAGACCATCTCGCTGGCCAAAGCCGGTGTTCGTGCTACTCTCAATGCGCGCACCTCCATCTTGGCCGCCGCAAATCCCATCAACGGCCGCTACGACCGCTCCAAGAGCCTGCAGCAAAACATACAACTGTCTGCGCCTATCATGTCTCGCTTTGATTTGTTCTTCATTCTCGTCGACGAATGCAACGAGGTGGTGGACTACGCGATCGCGCGCAAAATTGTCGACCTGCATGCGAATATCGAGGACAACGTCGATCGCGCCTACACACGCGAGGAAGTGCTGCGCTATATTACGTTCGCGCGCCAGTTCAAGCCCATCATCACTCAGGAGGCCATGGAGTTACTGGTTGAGAATTATGGCCACCTGCGGCAGCGCGATACTGGCACCGCTGGGCGCAGCACCTGGCGCATTACCGTGCGTCAGCTGGAGTCCATGATTCGTCTAAGCGAAGCCATGGCCAAGTTGGAATGCATGAACGAGGTGCAGGAGAAGCATGTCAGGGAAGCCTTTCGCCTGCTTAATAAGTCCATCATACGCGTTGAACAGCCAGACATTCATCTCGACGATGATGATGATGTTGCATTGATGGGTGGAGGCGATATGGACATCGAAAATGATGCGGGTGCAGCTAACCAAGCTGATGGTGAAGGCGGCGAAAACGTCGAGACTCAGGGTGAAAATGGCACCAGCGTTTTGCAGAAGAAGAAACTCACGCTCAGTTTTGAAGATTACAAAAATCTGTCCACCATGTTGGTGCTGCACATGCGCAGCGAAGATGAACGTTGCGAAGCAGAGGGTACGGATTCGGGTATGAAACGCAGCGACGTTGTAACGTGGTATCTGGAGCAGGTGGCTGACCAAATCGAGTCGGAAGAGGAGCTCATCTCACGAAAGAATTTAATCGAAAAAGTTATAGATCGGTTGATCTATCACGATCAGGTGATCATCCCGCTGAAGACGACAGAACTGCGACAGCCTGGCAAAAGTCCACGACGCACCTCGGAAACGGAGGAAGATGATCCGTTGCTCGTGGTGCATCCAAACTACATCGTGGAGTAGTTATGGATGGCAAATTAGCATTAAGTTCAAATTTCTATAAGATTCGCCTGTTTTTTATGCGCAAAGTTATTCGAAATAAAAACTAATATTAATTTTACTTTCCAATTCTTTCAGTGAACACTTCAAGGTAGAACTCATTAATTCGACGGGGTCAGGGAAGTGTAAAACACCACTATATATCAAAAAAACTTCATATCTTGCAAATTCTTATCAATAATTACTTTATTTGCATGACCGTACCAACTTTACAATAATGGTGAATTTAAAGATATTTTCAAACAAAATTGGGGAATAATATGTTCGCAGTTTAAATGTTATGCACAAGTTACGACTTAACTTAATTTTTATATAGTAGCGTACAGATCCGGTATCCACTATCGAATTGAAGTGTTTACGATATGTAATGAAATTATAAGAAAATTGCGCTTCCGTGTAGTCTTAGCTTTCATCGTCTTCGATCTTGGGCGCCAAGTAGTAACGAATGTGGCCCAAATCAGGTATACGGTACTCGACGACCAAGGGAACATCAGCCGACATAGACAACTGCACTTGATTGGACAGCGGAGTTGCTTTGGTGAAGGCGTTTAGATAGCGACAGGCGAAAGTGAGAGTAACCGGCTCCTGCATCTCAATAATGACGGCCTCCTCTTCCTTGTCCACGGAACTGGTTTGCGCAAGTTTCACATTTGCCGAGCCAACATCACCAGCTGCAGAAAACTTAACGCCCTCCTTGGTGCAGCATATCAGCACCGATTCGCCGAACTGCGCCAAATCTCGACAGATGCGCGCAAACTCCATCGATGGCATACGCACCACGCAGGAATAATCGGTCTCAGGTATTCCCAGGTGCTCTTGATCGAGATTCATTAATTTCATCTCATAGTCAGACACCTTCTCGTGGTTCTGCGATTCAAACATGAAGGTAACCGTGTCTGCATTATCCTGCGCCTTCACAGTGACGGTATCGTCGTTGTTTGCACACTTCAGAATCTTCGCCATGCTACTGAGATTCATGCCCATCGAGAGATTGCGGTCGCATCGGTACTTATCGAAGCCATCGGAGCGCAGCGTGAGCGAGACCAGGGAGACGTGCGAGTTGTCCATGGCTTGCAACTTTAAACGAAAGAGAATTAGTTAGCGTCCAGAAACTTTTTTTAGGAAGCATCTCACCTGGATGCCCGAGTCGCTGCAATCAAAGGTACCCTCGTTGAGCAAATCTTTAATGGCGTCGAGAACCTTCTTGAGGACTGTAGCATTAATGAGGCGTGCTTCAAACATTTTGATGGTTCTTATGCCTTAAAAATGGACAAAAAGGTTCTGCTTTTTGAATATCCACTAGCAATCAATTAAAATCAAAACACCTCCGCCTAATCCAACAGCAAATTACAAAATGTGGTTGAGTCGCTCATCCGCCTGTTAGCAGATGACCGAAACGCTTGTTTTGGCGCCAAATGTCAACAATGGGAACATTTGTCAGCATAGTTGTTGCCAGATATTTATCCTAAAAAGGAAAAATTACTTAGTAGAAAACCATCAAATCCGTAAAAACAGCAGTCCTTACAGCCATTAAATAATTAAGAAAAGAAATTTATGGACGATTTAGGAATACTTTTCATTCTTGACGCTTCCTGGTGAGATTTCATTAGTGGTGCAAAGTTAAATATGTATCGACTCAAAAAAGTAGTGTAACTTTAGCTGCAATAAAACAAACTCACAATGGTTATATTTTCTGTAATTTTAATACATCTATGGCGAAATAATGAAAGAGAGAAAACTGAGACAATAAAGGAATTTTAGTTTTGATTAAGTGTAAAACCCCAGTTTGGAAAAATCCACATATTAGAAAATTCCTGCGAAATGGCAACTGCGTCGTTCAGTCATTCTACAGAGAAATAAAATTTTATTGCACTGAACATACGTCATTTCTTTAGTAAAATGCTTGAATGATTTATCTGTCGCAAGAAAGTTAGTTCAAAGATTTCATGGCATTTTCTCTATCGGTATGAACTGAAAGAAATGTTATTTCTCCTATTTATATATAATGGGCTATAATGGGCTGTTTGTTATATCGCAGTTACGTGTCTTTAGAATGATGACAAAATCTTTAAAATTAGAAATTTATTTATTTATTTATTATTCGTAATAAACAAGCCTCATGCCAAATAAATATATGCTACTTATAAGAAAAAAACTAAGAATATAGACGGAAATAATTGTTTGCCAGAATTATTTAATATAATAACTCTAAATTATAGTTCCACCCCATAAAACGGACCATCAGCCAGCCGCACGCGGCAGAGTCACCCCAAACACATCGTCATAATTAATCAAAACAATCACTCAATCAAAACGGACCAGGGCAACGACAAGCCACACAAATTGTCTACGTCCCCAAATTGAAAGTTTATTTAACAAATCGTTATAGTAATATTTATTTATTATTATTGTTTATTACATATGTTATATTGGCCATTATATATTATATTTATTATTTAATTATATTAGCCAAATCTATATTTACAATGGACAGTCCTAATTTTACTTATTGTGTTACTTTTCAGATAATAAAAGGCAGTGACACTAAAACGAGATTTTCTGTGCCATTTTTCCAGCTGTGTTGTCTTCACCTTTACAAGTTGGAATAGTTTAAGAAGGACTGTGAATTGTTAGCTCAGTTGGAAATTGCAAAAAATGGCCAGAGGTTGTCTAAATGCTGGGTGGAACTAATAAATTTCTTTGTAATTTAAATCACGCAATTAAGGACAAAATGAGCAGCAAGAAATAATTGAGCATCAGCAGCAATGTTGGATAATAGGAATATAGAACATCTGCTACGGAAATAGCAAGAGAATGTCAAATGAAATGTATATGATCGGTGGGGGTTCGTCAGTCAACTCCAACTCCGGACCAACGTCTGCAGCGGCCTGCTCCTCCTCGCGCTGGCTCACCGAAGAGGTTTTCAAATTAATCGATATTGTACAACGCGATGAAGCCATCTACAATCCGCGACACAAATACTACTTCTGTCGTCCTTACGTAGAGAATTTCTGGCGGGAGGTGGACTTGAAGCTAGAGAAGAATCGTTAGTTGTTGACGAGGGCTTAACACTGCCTGAAACTCATTATTATCTTTTCAGCGGGTGCTAGCCTGGCCAAGTGGACGAATTTGCGGATCTCATTTCGGCGTGAGTACACGAATTTTGTGGAGGAGAAGGTTCCGCCGTGTTGGTCCTACTTTGACCGGATGTTCTTCTTGCATCCATATTTGCGGAAGTAAGTATTCAGAGACAGAGTTGATGCCAGATAACCTCTTGTAATGTATCGGTATTTTTTCGCCCTAGAAAACATCAGCAAACCAAGTCGTTGGATTCTCAAGTACAGGATGCTTTGGTGAAAATCAGCTCCCTGTCCAATCGCTTACAACGCGAACGTGTGGCTGCCGCAGCATCTTCTGCTACCGGCTTAAATGGGCTGCGAAACAGTGCGTTACAAGGCAATCGCGGCGATTCTGCGAGCTCGAATTGCTTCGTCGACAGCTACCTGGACTATTTCGAAGATGATGCTCCAAATAATTCTGAACTTGATGAAATCATGGAGGACGAACGTCGCGTAGAGCACAGTGAACGTTTTCAGAGGCATGATACACGTTCGCTTAGCAATGATATTAAATCTGAGTGTGAGGAAAATGCAGATGAGTATGAAGAACAACGATTAGCACGCAATCGAATGACTCCACTACAGGACGAAGACCCAGAAGTAGAGGACGAACAAGAGGTGGTGCATAATTTTGTATTGGATGAGTTATCAACCACACGTAACGAAAAGCGTAAAGGAGTCGATCAGCAGCAGCAGCAGCAGCAGCATATGCAACGCTTGCAAATCCAGCGTGCGGGAGGGTATATGGACGACTTTCGCCCAACTGTTTTGGACAGCAAGCGTCTTCGTATTGAAGATAATCTAGAGAGCGGTGGGACATTGGGGTCACTATCTCCCAATGCAAGCGGAATAATACAGCGACACATTAATTCCAATACTCCAGCGCACACAAACATCTCCTTCGTGCGACCAACATTCACAAAACCCTTGGACATGGTTAGTACCACAAGTGGTATTCAAGCAGCTGGCGGACCCGAGGTAGTATCTGAATCCGACACCTCCACAACGGGAGCCGTGATATCGTCATCATCGGTGCACTTGCGACATCAACATGCTGCTTTGCCGAACTTGGATCGTGCAGATCGTGCTGCCCATTATGATCTCTGTGACTGCAAGTCAGATCCGGACGCCATGTTCCTTATGAGTTTGTTGCCCGATATACAAAAGCTTAATGGTCGCGATCGTGGCAAGATAAAAATCGCATTTCAGAATATTCTGCAGGATTTCCTCTACCCGGACTAAGTAGCTTCATGATATAACATTTGCTTGTGATCTTATACGATATAATCCTACTCTAATCATAATTCAAAGAATTAATACTGGAAAAATCATGTATACTGCATACTTTAGGCTGCAACTAAAAGTGCAATTTAGCTACTTCTAAAAAATGCGATATATATTTACATAGTTCTTAAGCTACTTCATCACGAAACTCGTATTATCTTCGTAGAAAATAAGCAGTCGCTTTATATGTTTCCAAAATACCCAAGTAAAATGCAAGTTGGTGTTAAATTATAGCAGTTTTTTAATTTTGCACGGGTCAACATTATAAAAATTTAGTGGCAACTAAAGAAGATTTCTTTTAAGTACCAAAGTACCCACGGATATTTTGCTTTATTTGAGTGAATAGAATTTATGAATTGAAAGAAGCAAGTCTTAAGAAAAAAGTACCTAGAGATAATTGTGTTTCTTAGTTTCTTCATAGACAATTCTTCGTAGAGATTTTGCCAAGAGTTTATATTGCATCACTTATTTACCGTGGATACGCAAAGTGGTACACATTTGTTTGTGTTCTAAATGACGAACTACGTTTTAACTTTTTCTTTCAAAATACAAGAGCTGTGAACCTTGTGTTATTTTATAATTTTCAGACGAAGGTTAAACAAATTTTTCGTTTTCAAAACGGGCGACATATCGCTGCAGTAATGCGTTGCCAACTTGCCGCAGTTAGGATTCAAAATTACGTCTACTTGTTCTGAATGTGATGAATGAGTGGTGCCACATTGGGAACAATTTCCTGCGAGAAGCCATTGACAAAACGCGGAAGGGAAGGGTAAACATTAACAGAAAAATTCTGCATATTTCGATATGGTTGTACAGTAATACATACCACTGTTTTCTTAAATCAAATACGGCCCAAATAACTACCGCAAAACAAACAAAACTGTACTTATGCGTTTTTTCGCAATCCAACTTGCACTTATTGTGGCTTTGATGTGCATTTTGCTTCATGCCAAGAGTGCAATGGGTCTATGATCCCGATAAGTTTTCAGTGGAGCACTTTTAGTCCATCTCCTTTGCATTTTTTTTTTCTCCATTCGATTCTTCGCTAAAATTTCTCATATGGAGGTAAATAAGTGGCTCACATGATTTTTTGGTTGCACCACTTTTTTGGTCGCCATATTTCTTTTTTAACGTTACTCTTTTAGCAGCAACATCATTCACAAATATTTCGGTTGCGGTGTTTTGGCATTTACAAGGGTTGGGTAGTGGAAATGTTTGTTTGTTCAGACGGCTTAAAGCCGGCTTATTATATCAGCGCAGTGATCTGATAGCTGCCTTTGCAGATTTTTTTTTCCCTCAAGTTGGCTGTGTAGATTTCTTCAATTCGAAAAAATTTGTCAAAGGGAAAGGATCATTTATTTAAGTGAAATATTGAAGAATATCTGAAAAGTACAGCCAGAAGTTTTACTGATAAGAGTTACGAAATGTCTGCCGTCGTACGAGTTAAGCGACGTATCGATGAGGAGCCTTTGGGATCTTTTATAATAAATGGCAAAAAGCGTCGTTTGGACGATGAGGCGACCACGAGCAGTTGCGGCGATGGTGCTGCCGCTTTGCCCGCGGGCGGTAAGGAGGAATTTTCCACGATGCTAAAATTTGCAGGCACGATTCAGTCGCAGGTTAGTTTTTGCAGGCTCCTTTAACAGAGTTGCCAAGGTACAAATTCTAATAAAATCTTTCAGGATGATGATGCTATTTCTAAAATCGCTCGTCTGAGCAAAGACGAGGCTAAGGAGCTGGTGCAACAAAAATCACGTAAAGCCATCAACCACACAGAGCGTGCTAGGCAGGAAATGCGGCAGTCCTTGCACGAGAACCGCTTTCGTGTCGTAAACTGTTTGCGCACCACGTTGGATACCGTCGATGAGGGCGAAGATGTAAATGGTGCGATTGGAGGCAATGAACCCAAAGAAATCACAATCGTTGATATTGAAAAGCACTCGGAGGCGGAGGCTGCTACGGATGGTGACCTCGCAACCAATACAGAAACAAGTACAATAACCTCTTCTCAGTCCATTCCTGCCGATTTGCCACAGCCGAGTAACTCTGATCTCGGATACGTTTACGACTTGTATTTGCCAGAGAATGAACAGCAGGCGTTGTATGTTGATTTTATGGATAATTTAAGGTTGGTTCTGCAAATCGATCATATTTGGTTTACTAGTCGTTTCATTTAGAGTGAAAGCGCTCTCCAAAAATCGCTCAAAGAGTCTAAATGAAACGCGAGATTATACAAATAGGTTTGAAATTAAACGAAAGTAAGGTTTACCAACTTTTATCCCATCTGTAAAAGGAGAAATTCGAAACGACAGGCGTTATTGTATTGTAATAAGCCTGTATTTATTATTAATCTTTAAGGTTACGTTATCCGTTTAATTACTGCAATAATTGCTATTTAAAGCAACGACAACAGTACACATAACTACTTAATAGGAAACAATATACAGCTGAAAGCTTGGAGCTGCCAACGCCAGAGAGCAGTTTTTTTACCTTAAACTCTAACTCATTAGCTTGGAAGCGATTCTTTAGTCTAGTTTAAATATCTTAGTACAGCTGTGGTAAACCAATTCAGTTGTACGGAACTTTAATTTCTTTGCGGTTAAAAATATGTTTTTTGTGTCTGAAAATGTAGGAGAGAAGAGAAACTTATACAATCAATTATTTAGTGAAATATTATTTATGAGAACTGCATGGGTATCACCTCAAGAGGAGATGTTTTGTAGTCTAAGCTGCAGAAACTTGGAGTAAACCTACTTTAAGTTAGTACTAAGAACTCGAAATAAATTTGAAGTTTTTTTTTAAACTAATTTAAACTACAAGATACAAGATATTGGTTACATTAAAAGCTTCCATTTTGAAAACCCTTGCATGGTTCATTCTTATATAATTTACCTTTTTATTTGCATCTAAAAAGCTTTGTATTTCAACACAGATTTTTTGGTTTTCCAACCTATTTTTCAAATTGATTTACAATCTTTTGAAAGTAATAAGTAAATGTACTTTTTGCTTAGAAGACCGTAAAATTTTTGTTTAAAAAATCAAATGTGTACTTAGAACCTATTTCAATGGAGGAATCAAAGCAGCCTATATTTTGAAAATCTTTGCATTTCAATAAAAGATTGCAAGCTGAATTCTAGTTGAATTTAAACTCAATTTGAAATTTTCAAAAAGTTGTCGAGAGTTTTTATTAAACGTAGAAGAGTTTAGTTTCAGTTAAAGACCAGAAAATATTTTAAACTCGGGTTATACCGGAGATATAGAAACTCGCTCTTATTTTGCACAAATATGGATTCCAGTGCCTTTTTTTTTTTTGTTTTTCCTAATTAAATTGGGTTTTGATTATGAAATAATTCATTAAATTGAGTTTTAATGTGTTACGTGTTAATAAACACTCTCCTGATATTAAAGAACCAAGCAGCTTTTAAAAATCATTATCTGTTTAACTAGCTTAGTTTGTCTTATCGTTATTATAGTATATTATTAAAATTAGCACCATTGAGTGTTTTATTCTGTTAAAAGCGATTTCTGCCTAGAAAGCGAGTTTAATAGCTGAACATTTAAAATATGCTTTATGAACAAACTCTGCCTTGAAAAATGTTTACGCCCTCATTTAATCCTTAATTTACTGCACTCTTTATTCCACAGTTACAATACAATAACACGAATTTCTCTTAATTAATTTTTAATGCTTTTGCTTTCGTTTATTTCACACAACTTTTCACCGAAAAAGCGCAAAAATGAATTAACTCTGTGACTGTATCTGATTTTTAGTCGTAAGCGTGGTTTTTTTTATGTGAAATTAAAATGTTGCTGTTGTATTACTTATAGAGATTTTATTACATAGATTTCGAAACTTAAAAAGGACTGATATGTTGAATATAAATTTTTTCATTAGAAAAATGTGCGGTTTTTAAACATTCATTTGGTTTAAGTAAAAAACAAGAAAAGAAGATATAAATACAAATAATTTGAAAGCATACAATTTTGTAATCCCTGATGTTAATGCAATTACTTTTAAGGAATTTTACATGAAATAAGTTGATAAAATAAATAAAGGCATTCGTAAATTCGAGCTCAAACTTGGTTTTACTTTTTCTTGCAGCGAAATGTTGGATTTTTTTTTTCTGTGTTTTTTAGTTAAACCAATAGTGTGTTCGATTTTTTAGGAGCTTTCCCAAAATGTAGTTTTTAAAAGATATAACTGTGATCCGTTATAACATAACACCATAAGTCTACATTATAATAACATTATAAGTTTTCGTAAATTTCCAATTCAATTTCCTAGCTTCCGCTTGTTCGACGATTTTAGCTATGAGGAACGTTTCTGCAACTATGATGAAGACGTAGACTATGATTCGGAAGACTCCAACGAAGAAGATTACTATAGAAATGATTATCCTGATGAAGATGAAGATGAAGATGAAGGTGAAGGTAACCTTAGTGAATGTTTTGAAGTAGTTGAAGACGCTTCTGCTCTACGCCGTGAGTTTGCTAACTTTACTTTCGGCGATGATGATGAAGAAACTGACAAGGATTTAAGCGATGTAGACTCGGAGGAGAGTGATGAGGACGCATATGGTGAAGAATCCTATTATAAAGGCCTCGATAGAGGGGAATATTATGACTAAACCTTTATTGCATGAAATAACTATAGAAGACCAGTGAATGCTGATCAAGAATTTCGTTCTGATCTCATTAGAACCTTGTGCTTTGCAAATACGCTTACAACTTGACATAATAATTTTATGTATTAAAATGCATTAATATTACTAAAATACATTCATGTATTAAAATACATTCTTAATGAACGGTTAGTCGTTTTATGTAAATTGTTCGACGAATAAGATGCCAATTCTGCAAGTGGGTCGTTCTTTTAAAAGAGAATTGCTTGTGTTCGTAATTCACCAACCTTCATCATGGTTGCAAGAGAAGGCTTTGTGAAACCTACTATGCTCGGTTTAAAACCAGAGGGGAAGTAAATACTTCCGCAGAAAAACAATACTGCACGAAAAGCAAAGAAAGCCTCCCTTGTACGTATTAACTATTAAATTTATAGAATATTTGTGTAATTATATAGTGTCTAGTAAGCCTGGAGCATTAATGAGTAATGCCAAGTAGACCTAAAAAGCGTCTATTGATGCAAAGTACGTACGTATAATTAAATTTATCTCTAATAGCACGTACTTACAACCCTGTTTTTTCCATTCTTTCTCTTCAATTCTTCCAAGTTTGTTTGGGACTGATTGATGGTGTTCATATAGACGGCAGATGCCATGGATGAAACCACAGAATTATTTTCACGTAATCGATATAAGAAAAAGACACATTACTGATATTAAATATAGCGTATATGTTCTTTTTTTTTAAAAAACTCAAATGGTGTTCTCAAGCAATTCCAGAAAAAAATTATGTGTAAAAACTACAAGTATTCCAAAGTGGAATAGAAATTTAAAAAAACAAATTTGTGGGGAAAATATAGAGGCATATATATAAGTTTTTGAGTTCACATATCTATAGAAAGTATTCGTTGGAAATCTGTTCTGATCTGTTTTTAAAATACCTAGAAAATATTCGGTTTAAAATATTCTCATAATCTGCAAAATCCTACATGAAGACGATTTATGCAGTTCACCTAAAGAGCAAATAAGCAGCACAAATTTTGTTCCATTTAGTAACGAGCCGACTAAAAATTAAATCCATCTATGAAAATTAAAAAAATACATTTAAAAATGTCCGTGCAGCGTAAACTCAATTTCTATTTATTCGTGAAGGCAAGGGAACTAATAGGATTCTGACAGCAATTGTTTTAATGTTTTCTACTAGTTTCGGCTCCAAATGGTGCATTTCTTCCCAACTTAGTGAGTACCTTCCCTCAGAGTCCTCTACTATATAGTATATAACTAGATATTCATTTCAACAGTTTCATTCTAAAAGTTCGATGAATAAAGAAAATTCAAGAGGATAGTAAGAAGTGGGATGGGAGCCGTCTTCGACTCATAAAAAACAGAAAAAAACCTACGCGGAAAACCCAAATTGAAAACACTCTTTCCAAAGGAAAAATACTTTTTTGTATCCAAACGATCACCAAAATTTCCTGTATTTCCAGAAGATGATAGAAATTCAGGAGCAACGTAAATATATTTCTTTAATTATTTTCCTTATTTAATTCTGTGTAAATTTAAGAATATATTTCAAATATTCAGAGTAAAATCTGGTGACAATACTAGTTGAATTCTTTAAGAAAATTTGTGACGATTGAACATAATAAGGAAAAATTTAAGTTGTTGAAGTCCCCAACCTTTTTTGTTATATATTTCTTTAATTATTTTCCCTATTTAAATCTGTGTAAATTTAAGGATATATTTCACATATTCAAAGTAAAATCTTTGGTGAAAATACTACCTGAATTCTTTAAGAAAATTCTGACGATTGAACATAATAAGGAAATATTTAAGAATATAATGAAATAATCAAAAGAAATTATTAGGTTGTTGAAGTCCCCAACCTTCTTTTGTTATATATTTCTTTAATTATTTTCCCTATTTAAATCTGTGTAAATTTAAGGATATATTTCAAATATTCAAAGTAAAATCTTTGGTGAAAATACTAGCTGAATTCTTTAAGAAAATTCTGACGATTGAATACAATAAGGCAAAATTTATAAATATAATCTAATAATCAAATCAAATAATTTGGTTTTTGAAGTCCCCAACCTTCTTTTGTTACCACCCAGCTCAATTGAAATCGTTGTTTGTGGCAGACATTAATACAGCTGGGTGACTTTTACCCAAGTCTGAAATCTCGTATGATATATTTCCATAACCGAAAATTATCGATTTATAAAAGTCCCACATAATATTTACAACCCTGCCAAATGGGAGGAAAATTTACCAGATGTCACTTTTTGTCTTGCTTTTGCCTCCAGCCAAATATTTTGCCCTGTTTTCTGGCATTCAAGTTGAAAATTGTAAGATGGACGGTAGTGTGTGCGCACCGAGTGCAGTTCGTCGCCTTCTCATAATGAATTAAAAGCAAAAAAACAAAGATTTTCGAATTCAGCAAGAAGTGTGTAGGTCTTCTAATTTTCTATGAGAAGTAGAGTCAGTAAAAATTGTACAGGGACCCGAATCATGCATACAACAAGAAAGAAAGGACTAAAAAAATGGTGAAATCAAGTTTGCTCTGAGATGTTTTGTGGAAAATGTTTACGGGACCAACATTTTTATAGTGCGCTTTCAAGTGAAAATTGTATACCTTCTATCGTGTTGTTTGCTGCTGCTGCGACTGACGGGTGTTGTTGCTAGCGCTGTGTACACACCAGCGAACAGCGGAAGGAAAAGCAAATTTTCACCGCTCCGTGTCCGACTGAGCGCACTCCGCCCTACTTGTGGGGGTCAATAGTTTTTTCCTTCCGATTTCATTTCACGCTGAGTTTCTCAAGGATTGCAGAGTTTTCTCAGGACAGAAGAGGTTTCATATGTCACAGCTGTGCGTAACATCATCGGATAAAAAGTCAAATGAAAACTCGCTAAAAACTCGCTCATCTTGTGGAATTTCTGTGTGGTTAAAAAATAAAAGCATACTGAATGTTAAAATAATTTTTCCAGTGGCCTGCTGTAAAGGATAAATCTAGCGATTTAAATATAAATCGAGACCTTTAATAAATTGACACATCGCCAGACACCGAGTATTTTGCGGAACTGAAAAGATGGAAACAATCTAAATAATTTACTTCAAACTAAAAAGGTGAAAAATAGATATTCTGCTTTAATTTCCTCTACTTCTCTTTCATCTCTCTAATTAACTCTTATGTTGAATGTATTCAGTTTATCTAACAAAGAAATTCTCTTTTATCTACTCAAGGATAATTTAATTTAAATTTCTACAATTGGTATTAAGGAATAAAGATTAATAATGAATAAAGATTAATAAAAAGTACAACAATTCTTCATTTTGTATTTTTTATAATGAGAAAAAATCCGCTTGTTTCTCCTCCACGCGATTTATTTATTATATTTATCGGCGAACCGCAGAAGACTTTGAAGTTGCATTGCTGTCGAATGTTTCGAATCCTTTACATTTTTACACTTTTCTGTTGTTTATCTTGCTGTGTGAGAAACATATAAATTGTACAAAATTAAAAAATTATTTTAGTAAATATCCGGTTTATGAAACATTTTTGCAAGCTTAAAATTAAACTAAATTTAAGATTGTAAGGAAGTAATAAAGCAAGTAAAATACGAACACTTCTAATAACTAAAAAAAATCAAATTGAAACACTCTCAAAATAGCACAATACTAAAAATGAATAATAAGATTATACATTTGATAAAATTAATAAATGAAATTTGCAACGAATAAGCGGATAAAGAAATTGGTAAAGAAGTAAAAAAAGCAAATAGCAAAAAAGCCTCGTCGATCCTGCCAGGAGTCGAACCTGGAATCTTCTGATCCGTAGTCAGACGCGTTATCCATTGCGCCACAGGACCATGCGTGTCACTGATGTAAGAAATCCCGGTATATCGAAATTGCAATTCTACTGCTTAGAAATTTTAGTGTGTTTTTAATATTTGAGTGTTTCTGATGATTTTTATTTCCAAGAGGTACAGTATAAATAAATTTTGCCAGATAAACAAAATATATGTTAACCTTGTAATATATGTTAACCTTGTAATATATTTTTTAACAAAAAGTAGGAGTGAAAAAATAAAGTAAACATTTAAAAGAAGCTAAAATTATATAATTTTATCGTGTGTGCAACTTTAAAAGCTTTGCTTACCAGGTTTACCTTCATGATTGACAGCCAAACGTACATACAAAGAGCAGTAGAGAAAAGCAGCAGACACACAGACAGACAGACAAATAGGCAGACAGACAGATAGGCAGACAAACAGATAGACAGGTAAGCAGATAGACAGACAAACATATAGGCAGACAAACAGATAGGCAGACAGACAGACAAACAGCCATGCAAAGATCGTAACTGTGTACAGCTGCACCTTCTCCCTGCCTCGCGTTTTGACTGATTAACATAATGACTTGAAGAAATTATATTCTACAAAATATAAACGCAATCGATTCCCCTGCTGTTGCACACTTTGCGGTGCGATGCAACATGCAGCCAGCTATTACAACATCTTTAATGCGCTGGAAGCCCAGCTACTCCTCATGCAAATGCGATTGTACAATATGTTTGTACTTTTATTTGTTTCACCGAGATTCGAGCAATTACAGTACAAACCCATTTTTTGATACTAATGAGTGAATGTCTCTCGGACAACAATGTATCAGATAGCAGACGGTGAGATTTTATTAACCGAGGAGATTAATTTCACACTATGGCATACAAATGGTGTGAATCTTTAGTTGGGAATCGTATCTAGCTTAAAAAAACTTATAAAAAAAGTAATTGTAGAATTACGTAAAACTATGCAAATGCTATTTAAGTATTGTATTCAATAATACTTAATATACTTTTACGTAGTTAATTTAATTATTACGTGCTTTTGATAGAACGCAAATTAGAACTCGAGAGTTCAAATTAAGACCAAATTTTGCCTACGAGTACTAAGTAAGTCTTTAAAATTAATTTAGTAATACGAAATCACTACTTTAGTGAAAAACTAACGAAATTAATTTTGGAAGCTCGTAATCGTATTTTCAAAATTCGATTACTACATAATTGACTAAATCGATTACTTAGAAATGGTATTGGTTTCTTAGCTTCCGATTACCAGCCATTAAAGAGAAATAGTATGTAATCGTATTCAATTACTTAACGTAAAATATATTTTTACATTTATATTTTTATAATTACAAGGAAGCAAAATTTAAGTAAACAAAATACAAAGTAAAATCGTCTGATTTTAAAAATTTGACTGATTTTAAAAGACAACTAAAAGTAATGTGCAAATTAAAAAAATTCTTTATGTATTTGTAATTATCTGCATAAAAATTAATTAACTCACAAAAATGCAGTAATCAGTAATCCACAGCTGATTACTAAAGAAGTGACGTTAGTAAAATTATTTGGTTTTCATAACTTTCAATTAATGATTACAAAAGTAATGATTAGCAGAAATATTAACAGATTTTATTTTTGGAAGTTATATGGAAAGAAAGAAAGTTTTGAGTTTCTTTTTATCGATGGCATAATAAAGTGAGACGATGCAATAAATTCGTGATTAAACGGGGAAAAATTTGAACTTCTAACATTTTACATGTAAAGAAAACTTCGAGAAAACACAAAGCTGTTCGCTTGAGCGAAAAAAGGAAAACTAACTACAAGAAAAAAATAACTATCGAACTAAATTACTATAAAAATCCTATAAATAACTAGAGCGTTTATTCATCAGTCTGCAGCATGATTTCGTGATTTTCAGTTTACTCTTTGTGAGTCTGTAGAGTAATAAATAAGTTTCGCGTGAGAGGCTGTAGATTTTCTTGTAAGAGTTTGTTGGTGTGTTTATAGATTTCTAAATATACTCAACACGAAATACACACAGCAAGCATGTTGCTGAAGTTTAAAAGAAGCAATTTAAACGCTAGACGAGGTAAATTTGGCCAATGTGTGTCTTTTAGACAAGATACATTTTTGCTTTTATTCACATTTAAGGCGAAGGCGATTTAAGCTCTCCCCTTGCTGGCATTAAAATGCTATAAATAAGGCTTTTCATTTTTGTGGAAAAACATAAATTCAGCGTCAATTAAAGAAAAATTTTAGATATTGATTGCTGCTAATGAGATGCGAAGAGCGGAAGTTACATTTTGGATGGAGATATTTCATATTTTCCCTAGTGAAAGTTTTATTTAATTTGGGGGGAGGGGGAAAACAAAAAATTCGTTACAGATTCTAACATGTTGCTGGATATGCGGGTCTGCAGCACGTGCTGTGATTGCTGCTGTTGCTGCTGCTTTCGACGAACGATGATGGCAAGTGATCGTGATCGCACGTTAGTTTCGTGCGAGACTTTTGGAAAACTTGAAAAGCGGAGGAAACGTGAATTTCCGGCTTAGATGCGTTGTTAGATGTCAACTTGAGAATTTATATGTTTTTAATTTCCTTTAGAAATATTTTAGTTGTTCGTTTTTCTTATTTTCAGCTTCGTTTCGAGTTTATAAATAAACAAAAATCATTCAGTTCGACCATCACAACTGTTGTAAAGAACACCTTCTGCTCAGCCTTGCTAGGCTGGCAATCATTTCAGCTATTTAAATTGCCTACATTCACAGTCAGTTTTTGCTGCACCGGTTTTTTTTATATGAATTCAACTCTACTTTTTTATTATTTTTTTCTAATTATATATATTTGCATTCCATTTCATTCATTTGTTTTGCATCGATTTCAAATGTGAACTTTCATTTTTTGTATCTGCATCGAACGCTCTGCTACTCGTATCTGTATCTCGCTGCAATGATAGTTAATGAAAGAAAACAAAACTAAATTCAGCTGCTAAAACTAAAATTGAAATTCGTGATTATTTCATTATTTACGAGCGAAATGTTGCATCTTCAGCTTGCTTGTGCTCGTTGCTCATGCTGTGTTGTGTGTCTGCAGATGCATTTAATTTCGTACGTTTCGTTGCAGAAAAGTTTTGCATTTTTTTTTTATTTTTTCTTTTTGCATTAGAGTTGGTTGCATTCGTTGCCAAGCGTTTCTTGACTTTTGTTAAGCATTTTTTCGCATTATTTCGCTATTAGTTTTCTAACCTTTTCGTTTTTTTTTTTTTGTGACAGTCTGCGCTGTGCGCGAGTTCATAGAAAGTTCAAATACTTTGCTGTTTGTCTTTTCTCTTTTCTATTTTGCAGGTTTTCAAGTTAAAAATTGTTCGCCTTAATAATTTTCTGCTTTCAGCCAAGTTTTCAAAGTTCAATTCAGTTCCTCGGGAATGACGATTTGCAGATCAGAAAGAAAGCTGGGCGAACATCTACTTGTTTGTATTGAAAAGCAGTTAACAGAATTTGTGACTTATGATTATCGATATTTTCTTGATTTTATTTTATGTATTTATTTCTATTGTATTGTAGGATATTTTATTTTATTTTATTTTGCTTCATTGTTATTCTGTTCTTACTTTATTTCAGTTTATGTTATTTTATGGTGTTTTACTTCCTGTTTATTTTAAACAGAAACATACTACGTATTTTTAAGTTATTTCTGAAGAACTAATTTTGGTTTAACAGCAAATAAACGCATTTTGCGTAGGCTGCTGGCCAATTGCATTTAAGCCGTCTGCGAGAAATGCAGATACTTTCTTGTTTCACTTCGAATTTCAGCGGAATTTCTTAGCAGAGAATTATGAGACGCTCGAAGCACATTTCAACTTCTTCCTGTTCGCGATTCGCGTGGCACTCGCAAGAATGCGAGTGCAATTACATCTCTTAAGTTGCTTCTCTTCTTTTTTTAGCCATCATAACTTTTATTTCTTATAACATGTTCGTCAAGCAAGTTACTTCGCTTCGAATCTAGAGAAAAGCTTGACAGCTTTTGTAAATGAAGAAGAAAATAGCAATTTTCTCTTGGAGCTTTCATAAGTAGAAATAGTAAAATAGAAAGTGCTGCGATCTCAATATTTTCCTTTTTCATAATATTTTTTTACTTTAATATTTCTTTCTGTATTCTACACTGGTGTCCACTTTGCTTGACAAAACACCTTCGGAAAAGCAAACAAAGTTGAGAATTCCTGTGATTTTAACACTCTCGCGTATGCTGATTGTAGGGTGTTTAGCATACTTCTGCTTGTCCTTTTTTATGTAATGCCGTCTGGTACAGGAAAAAGAAAAGACATCGAGAAAGTGAAAACTATTACGGCGTATTGCTTGAGGCAGCAATCAAGCTGGAAATTTCACTGCGCCTCTTAGAAATCCCTTGTAACTTTATGAGTTTCTGGAAAATATGAGCTGGCTTTGTTTGCGCTTTGCTGTACTTCAAAGAGTTCCCTATTGCTGTCCAGTTGCTACAACAGTAGCAATGCAATCATGCGGGGAGTGCGAATTCGTAAGCAGTATTGCACTGTGCTTACGAATTAATTCTTTTGCTGATGAAGTTCTTATGATTGATGAAGTTCTTATGTTTGATGAAGTTATTATGATTGCTTTTAAGAGGTTCTTAGCGTTTACAAGCGTTTTTAATTGTTTCTAAGCTTCCAAGCTCTTGCTTGCTTCCAAGCGCTCCTGAGGTCTTTCAAACTCTTCTATACATTTCTAAGTAATTCTAAGAGCTCCTAAATGCTCCCCAGCGCCCCCAAGTCTCCACCTGACCTCAGAAGCTCTTCTGAGAGAGAGAGAGAGAGAGAGAGAGAGAGAGCACAAGGGCACCTAATTGTTCACAATCGCTCCTAAGTGCTCAGAAACGCTCCTAACAGTTCACAAGCGCTCCTAAACGTTCACATGCGCTCCTGAGTGTTGACAAGCGCTCTTATATCTCCTTTCAAAAGCTCCTAAGATCCTCTTAACACTTTTAAGTCATTCTAACCGCGTCTATGTGCTTCCAACTGCTTTTAAGTACTTCCAAACGCAAGAAAATCCACTGACCTAAGTAACTGACATACCGTCACATTGACTGTTTTAATGCTTCTGTGTTCAGTGTAAATTCATAGCTGTTGTAAATTAATACAATGCACTTTTTTCTATGTAATTTGAGATATTTGAAGTTTTCATCATAACTACAACTTCGCCGTATTGCTACATGATGCCAGATCAGAAATAAAACGAAATGAATAAAGTAGTTTTCCTCAAAGCTGCTGGTTTACAACAAACTCACTTGTTTACGACTTCACATTCGACTGATGACACTCAATACTTTAAGCGCCATGCATGGCCGCGTTCACTGGACTCTGTGCCGTAAAATTGTTTAGCGGCTTCTAATGTTTCTTCGTCAAGGTTGGCACCATTTTCCAGCGAAAATAGCAACTCAACACTGAAATATTGTGTGGTTATTACAGTGAACTACTTACTTGCAGGTGAAGTACTATTAATATCTCGAGAAATTGCTTAAGAGCTTCAAATACACGGAATATTAATAGTTAAATAGAGAAATATTATATCTACGCTTAATTTCACCTCTCTAGAATGCGTTGATTTATTGCAATCGTATTTAATAAACTATTTCTAGAGAAGAATTCGTAAGAATCTTATTTGTGTGTAACTGTTTTTATCAGGAATTTTGTGATATAAAACATATAATATTTTAAAATCTGTTTGAATACCATCAAATATTCAAATACTTTTGTACAACACCACGAACTGTGTAAACGAATGTATAGAATGTCTTTATTATATATTTTTGAAGAAACTGCTTCTGCCTCGTTGCAACCTGAACGATATCAAAAAATTCCACTTCCTTTGATCTTAAAATGCCTGCTTGTGAATTTTTTGTGACCTACCTAAGCCAGTCAGCATTTAAGGATTTTTAGACACCTTTTTTTTTATTATGTTTTCTTGTGGGTTCGTTTTGCATCGCAAACAACGGCAGGTGCGCAACTCACAACCACAATTTTTTAAGAATTGGCTTTGTTGTTGTTAGTGGCAGTTGTTATTGTGTTTGTGATGGTATGTCGTTGTTAGCCACACTCCTCCCTTCTATCTGTCCTTTACGTGTTTTTAAGAAGCTCCTTCAAAAGTGTGTCCACATCCGTTTGCGGTGACAGCGATGAAAACGCCTTCATATCATTATGAAAACGCTTTTCTCTGATTTATATTCTTATGATTGAAATGACTTTTTTCTAAATGTAGGGATAGTTTTTTGTAAGAATTTCAACAACAGTCGGTGGTAGCTGATAGTAATTTTTATCTAAGTGAGTAATAAAAGTGAGTACGACGCGAGTTTCTTCGTTATGGACAAGACAAATAGTTAATCTTTGCTCTCATAATGTTTGGATTGGCATGTTATATCGATTCCAGAACTTTGCAGAGCAATCAAGTAGTTAGAGGAACAGAAATGGTCAGCTTAAAACCGCTTGTAACATCACTTTCAGTAGATAAACTCAATTGAGAGAACTTCTCAAAGTCTCATTTATTTCCTCCCTTTAGATTTCACTACTCGTATTCTAGAGAATATGTTTTCTTCAGTGTGATAGAAAGAAGAAAAAGAATCTTATTTGACAGGCGACTTATGCTTTTTTTCAGTTCAGCGTTTTGAATTCCTGTCTTTTCTTCTTGGAAAACCTATCTGAGTTAATAAACAACAATTAATTGACAACAGATGGTATTAAAAATAACGATATGACGTTTTAGAAATATTGTTAGTATGTGAGATGCCACGCCCTTCGAACCAATTCTACCCACAACTTTTTCAGAAAATTTCTAGTAATAATCTGAGCCTAAGCAATAAAGTTTCATGCTTATTTACGAAAACGCAAAATTGCAAAAATGAAATTTATAATCGAAAGTCTCAAGACAGAGTTTTTCTAATAGAGTTTTTTAAAAAGCAATTTTCAGAGTGAGATGTACTGATTTCTTATTTTGATTTTTAACTAAAACCGCGATGACTCTAAAAAACTTATAATATGTAGAAATATCATGGGGAAAACTAGAAATACTGTCGATACTACTAACTAGATGGTCACAACGTGATATCTTCCAAAATTAGAACTATCGACCAACGACCTTTCTTCTCTACGCTTACTCAGATTTATTTTAATGAAGACAGAAATAAAAAGCGCACGATTTAAATCGCCAGGAAAACATGCTGGCTGAGACGGGAGCTAATTATAGGTCATTACTAGAGGCTGATAAAGAGTTAGAGAGACAGAACACAGACAGAGGAAACTTTGTACTGCACGTTGAGCGTATAAAAACGAATGTTAAAAACTGGATTGGCTTCAGCCAGTGCAGGCGAGATAAGAAGGCGAAAAATCTGCAGCGATTTCTTTAAGAACGGCTTGCTGTCTTGCAGAAAAAGAATCCACTCACTTTCTTATTTTAGATCTGTCAAAGTTCAATGAGGAAGTGTTTTGTGTGCTGCTTTCTCTTGATTTGTTGTGTTTAGAAAAAAATTAAGAAGTACGAGTAGCTAAATAAATAAAGAAATGAAAGAGAAGCAATAACATCAAAAAAAGTTCTAAATACTATCAAGTTTAGAAAAAAACTATAAATATGAAAAGTTGAAGCGAAGAAGAAAAAGTCAGCTAGCTTCGCTTTAATTAGTTTTAATTGATTTTAATTAATGGAAAGATAAAAGCGATAAACTGAACTCTTATATCTATGAATTTAAATTGTTATGTATCTAAAAAACACGTAAAAAGTAAGAAAATATCAAATCCTCTTAAACTTATCAACTTATTATTTATATAAAACATTTTTAATCAACATTTACTTTTTTTTAATGCAAAACTGATGTAAATCGATGATAATAAAGTCGGTGAACACTTTCATTGGTCACGAAAGCAGTTGGCCGCAAAAGAAGATAACGAAAACAAAAAAAAAACGCTTATGAATAATAAGTAATTCCGAGAAAACCAAAACTCATCACAGAAACTCGGCAATAAAAGAGATACCATTGTTTCATTTATGTTTTTTCAAAAAAAAACAAAAAAAAAACAAGTAAACGTGCTGTTTTCGCACTCAACATGTAACCGCGCTCGTATTACAGCCTTGATTTTGAAACAAGAAAACCTCACGAAAACAGCTCTCCAAACGAAAGCTTACCTCTACTTTTAAGAAACTTGAAAACTTTTCCATCTTGTAAACAGAGTGATATTATAATCGCTTCTTTTCAGCTTAATTATTAACCACGAATTCTGTTTAAAATGGTGTCAAAATCTATTCAGAAGGTCTAATTATGATTCTTAATCAAATAGTTATTTGATTTTGGTAATTAGCGAAATACTGCTTCCAGGTTTGATTGCTACTTCATAGAAATATGAGATTTTACTAAGATAACGAAGGTTATAGAAATTCAAGTAACAATATGATTCAGTGAAGAGCTTGTATGAAAACCAACGATATTAGTGTCGATTTCATGGTTCTCGGAATCGCTGAGTCTAATAAAGGACTTGGATTAAGAAATACCCGGGCAATGTCCAGTAATCAGCTAGTATTATGATAAAATATACCTTCTCTATTTTAATATAATACCTTCTTATGTTTCCTTCCTCGTTTCTTTGCTTTTAATATCTTATTCCCCATTAACTGTTTTCTTATTTACTATACTTTCTTTGTCCGAAAAAAATAATTTCTTTCTTTCCTTTACAACATTTCTCAGTTAATATAAAGTGTCCGTTTTTAATTTATAATCTCCGGGGGTTAAAAATCATCAATCCTCAGTGGAGTCTTTTTCTTTGCACCTTTCCTTGTCGAATCCTCGAATCCTTTCCTTTCCATTTAATGCCGTCTTCATCGTGGTAACTACCCGCTAAATGACACACGTCGTAACCAACCAGCCAACCTTTTCTCCCCCAAAAAAATGCTTCCTCATAACTCAAATGAATCTTGCAGCAGTTATTTTTTATGTCCATTAACAGACAAATCGTTAAATATTTACTCAGTTAATTGAGCAATTTTTGCTGCGCATTTAAACGGCGCAACAGCAGCTGCTAAAGTGAGATGTGTTGCTATTTTACTCGTAAAAATGGTGCATTAAAATGTATGCATTTGCAGTACTTGAGGATCGCGCGTTACATCAGAGAGTGCAGAAAAGACTCCTAATAACTGCTTTGTTTTTCTAATATTTTCCTTAGTCTTACGTTGACGAGTTTACACAACATATATAAAACGACAGCGACAAGTAAAAGTTGATGGTTATGCAATTTTTGCACCTTTTTCGAAAGTGTTGCCAATAATTGCAATTCCACCATTTAAATGTTATTCCAGTTGTTGTCAAAATCGAATCGTGATGCAGTGAAAGTTGCAGCCATTGTTTCAATATTTAGTTTAGGGATTCAAATACTTAACATGGACTTTAATATGATTAAGTTGAAGTTTGCCAAACATTTCGTTGAATTCAGGTTTTCATTGATGTTATTTTAAGTCGTTTCTTTCCGATTTCAACAAAAATTGATTAATTAACTCAATAAAATCCTTGATTAAATTTTTTTATCTGAATTTTCCAATTTATTTTTACTTCTCTCATTTCTTCTGGTAAAACGAACATCAACACATGATGAAAGTTCTCAAAAGTAAGCAAACTAGCTATTATTTCTCCTCGAAGATTAGAAGTAAAGAATATTTGCTATCATGTGATTATTATTATAAGAATTATAACTGTTATATTGGGTTTTTTGTCATTATAATAGTCTTTCTGTTAATTTACTCTGATTAGGTTTTAATTAGATTTGAAGATTTTCTTTTATACAGCGATAAAGATTCAAAACTTGAATCCTACAGTGATTGAATCCACTATTTATAATTACTATTAAACAAAGTGATTTCGAAATCTTGACATCTCAACCTCATAACAAATTTTTATATATGCAGCTATCGCAAAAAACTCCATTAACTTAAAATCCATGCAGAAATTTTGCGTTTAAATTTATGCAACGAAATAAAAGCCGATTGGTTGACAATATTTGCATATATACGAGTATATATTTCTCGCCCAACTCTTGTGCCAAAATCGCAACTTTCACTTTCTCTAAAAAACAGAAAACCGAAAAAAATAAAAGGAAAAAAATACTAAAATCGCACACACCGACTTCACAGCTGCCAGTTATTAACTTTTACTGTAGGTGGCGCGCGCTCGCAAATGTTTGACGTTTAAAGTCAGTTCAACGCTAAATTGATGCCTTTAATCAATTACGGCAAACCGAAAACTTGAACCCGTTGAAGGCGAATGCATGGCTTTAATTTGAAGTTGCATCTCAATGCATAAATCAGAAACAAGAAGTGACTGCTTCGCGTCCATTAACTCGCGAAAAGTGAATAAACGTGCTGTTGTCAACTCGATAAACGCGGCAATTATTAGAGTGTCAACAACTTTTCAGTATAAAATGCTTTGATAATATTTAGACAGTTCAAAGCGACACACTCTGTCGAAGGAGAGATTGAGAGTCTAAATTATGAGAAAATTTGACGTTTGCTCGTGAAATTATAGATTTCGTTAGACAGACGAAAAGCCAGAAAAGCAGGGACCGAATAATGGTTGGGTAGAAAAAGACAAAATCAAACAGACAGTCAATTTTTATAGACTGTCAAGCAGACGGATGCACGAATATCGTTTTTTGCAGCAGCCAGTTACTGACTTCATTAGTTGTTTATTTTATGCTTTCGTTTTTTTTTCAACTTAATTTTCTTCTTTTTATTTATTGTACATTTCTCAATCAACGACACTTCAGGCGTCAGTGCGGTGCCAAAAAGGAAAGCTTTGCAAAGCCGACTCAGCAATAACTTCTGTGCGGTTGGTGGCTCTTTTTTTTCTCCAGCATCCGGTGAAGCATTTCAATTTTTATAATTTGTATTGCCGGTCTAACGTTTTGTTGGCCGTCTGCAGATCAGCCCAACTTTGAGAGGTGTTGAGAGACCTCTAAACTTCATTTATTCCGTTGTTTTTTTTTATAATTTCCCATGCATACTTTTGGATTTTCATGTAATGAATTTTTATAAGAAAATTTATAAGAAGCTTATAACGATAGATTTAAGTAAATCTAAGTCTATATAAAGTATTTCTAATATTTAGTTACTTAAATTTCCTTTTTCTTTTCAGGTAGATGTCATTATCTGTGTCTTTGCAAATAAATAATTCTCAGGTTGATGTAATCTGCTAACGAAATAATAACAAGACTCAGAATAAAAGGTAAATCGGTATATTGTTAAATAAGTTGCTGTACTTTTATTGCGTCATTTAGGAAATTTTTAGGGAATTCATTAGGAATATTTTAGGTAACGATACTCTGGAAAAACTCTGATCTCCTCGAAAATATTACAAATGCGATCGTATTTCGTGCCGATCCTCAATTTCTGATATTTTGTGAAAACTTGGAAATATTAAAAATGTGGTCTTATTTGTTACTTTGAATATGGTTTTGATTTATCATTCCTACAAAATCAATCGTAATAAAGTAACCAAAGACAAGTATGTAGATATTCAATAAAAATGTAGACCACAACAAGTGGAAAAGAATGAAGTGTAGAAATGTGAAGCATTTGTTGCGATAGAGTTATTTTCTTACGAAATTCTTCCCCATTCTAGAGATTCTTCTATATTTTACTCTGGCTGCAACAATGTGCTGAATCCCATGATGCAGCATAAAATCTCATGAAAGCAGCAGAAGTCACATTCAGTTTTTATTTTTCACAACAGACGGGCTTCTGTAGTCTGGGGTTCTCTGTGGTCTTGCAACATTATCTCGCTTTATATATCTCGACACATAATTCTGAGTGGCGCTCAATTCTGCTTGCTTGCCATCATCCAGACAGGCGGCGGTCAGTCAAGACAGTGACGACGATTCCACAGCATTGCGTATCTTTAAAAGAGGGGAAAAGTTAGTTTACTACAAAATCTGCCAACAAGAGATGACGTCAGATCAGAACTTTGTAATCTCTTTAAGAATATCGGTAAAAAAAAACCTCAAGTCTTTTACCCTCAAGAAGCAAATTAAATTAAAATACAAGCCCTTCGCCATCACGTGTACCGAGCGTCACGTGGGCAAACCAACCCCTCCGACCAACGCCGTCAGCACCACCATCGCTACCATCGTCACCTTTTTGACGTAGTCGAAGTCATGCATAACGTCATCTGTCGTATAGCGGAAGTGAGAAAAGACCCACTCGAAGAAGGGTCTCCCCAGCACGTATATGGTTTTGACCAACTTTATTTTGTTGTTAGGTTAGCTTCGTTTTTGCTGCTGCTGTTGTTGTTGTTGCTGCTGTTGTTGTTGTTGTTGTTGTTGTTGTTGTTGTGTTGTTTTTGTTGTCGTTGTTGTTGTCGTTGTTGGTGTTCTACTGTTGTTGTGTTGTGTAGCCTTACTCAAGTTGAAAATGGAGAACAAAAAAAATTTACTAGAGTCAGTCAGTCGTTTGCCTTTTCAAGTTACTGCATTGTTGCTATTGTAGTTGGTTTCGTTCCTTCTCTTCCTCTTCTTCTGCCGTAGCCTATCCCTGTCTACCTACCTACTCGTCGATCTACTCGTATCTGTGCACACATTTTTTACCGATATGAATTTCTAATTGTTCGCCAAGATAGTCGACTGTAGGTTCACCAATGTCATTCACCTTGTTTACCTCTTTACTTTTTTCTTCTGATGGCAACAAACGACTTTTTTAGTTCTCATCATTAATTCATAAATTTAAAATTAAATTAAAAACTCGTTATGGTCCTCATGCATTCAGTTTCCATCAATAGATTTCTAAAAAAGTGAATATCAGTCGAAACACGAACAGAAACATCTGTATAAAGTGAAAATACGAGTATATAGAAGTTCATATCATATCACAAAAAAAAACATTTTGTGTTTGATGCAAACGCTTTATGTTTGGAGCATTCAAAACAAAGATTGTTTTTTATTTGATACCAGAAACGAGATTGAGATACCGCAAATATCAATGGATCTCGATTGTGCGCATCACTTGATCTCCAGACAGTTAAGGGAAAAAGTTTTAGCGCTTATTTAACTAATTTAAGAAACCTGACGTATCTGGAAATCGAAGAAATATAACACTCTACTTATGTATGATGATAAATGCGAAAAGCAGAGCAGTGAACGTGTGCCACACTTGCTACTGTGTTAACATTTCCAAGTTTCATTATAATGTACAAAGTGCAGTGTGTGAAAGTGTGACCCACAAACATCAATTGTTCACTGTGTAGACAAACCACCGAGCATATTGTTCGCTTCACTTTCAGTTTTTAGTCACCGTACACAAAAATCTGGTCATAATACTCACAAGTATCCCTACAGACACAAACATTATCAGCGTTGCTTCTTACACACGGCATGAGGCATCAATCACATGAACGTATTGTGCTGTATGTCAGAAAGTCCTCAACTTTTATGAGGGTCACAAGGGCCACGCTAAATCATCCAACCAGCCAGTCAACCATCCATCCATCCATCCATCCATCCATCCATCCAACCTTCCGCTCTATGCACTCGTTTCGTGGAAATGCTATAAAATTAAAGGCTATATAATCACGTGACTATGGGGAACTACAAAGAGACACTTAGCTGAAATGCTAATGATGACGATGGATGACGAAGATGTTCTTCTCAATGGTGTTTCTGGAACACTAAAGACGGTTGAACGATGATGCAGTGAATGACGCTGATGTTGCTGATGTTGAATTTCGCACATCATTTAATAAAATCGCGTACTGATTGAGTGAAAAATACAAAAGAATATTAAGTTCTGAAACTGAATAGAGTTGAACTTTTATCGCTTTTATTTGCACTCAAAATGGCTTTCGATTCTTCGAAATAAAAGTAAAGAAAACTATTATGGATGCCTTGTAAAAAGAGAGAACTGAAGTTAGAATGGGGAAAGTTGTTGAATTCGCGAACAGTGTATTCCAGAATATTATTGTATTCTGTAGCAGTTAATGATGGCGCATCGTATCAGGTCAGATATGGCGCTATGTTTTGACGTTTATTTTGCTGAGATTGTAAGAGAAATCGAATAAGTTTCACTGTCTACAATAGACATAAAATTTTACAAAACACTTACTATATATAATAGAGTAAGTGCATAGTAAAATTTTATGTTTATTGAGTAAACCTACTCTATAAACTGCAATTGTAAGTCTATTTCACAAATTGCAATTGTAAACCAATTTTGTGAGGAAAATCCAGTGAATTCAATTCCTCACAAATTTCTAAAGATTATTTGTAAATGTTTTGTAAATGTTTATAAATAGTTTATAAGCCATTTTCATGCTTCTTTCTTTCTGTAGCTAAAGGTTTACTTATTAGAATGTCGCTACAAATCGGTCCTTCCGAAATAAGTTGGACGACAATACTCGTTTCAGTTTTCACGGTTGAACGCTTTCAAGTATTTAAATAAAATTGATATTTCAGACTGTACAGTTATTGAAATCAGGGCTTGTTCAGTGTCAACTTTGTGTAATTGATTGATTATTGTAAACAAGAGAAAGCAATTCATGCGCGTAATTAAGTGTTAAATTTTGTAATTTGAAACTTCGAAATCAATTGGATTTCGGTTGGTCGTTCGTTCAGTTTAATTTTACGGTTCACTAGACGGACAGAAATTCAAATCAAAACCAAAAGCCAACGGATTTCAAATCAAGATTTAATATTAAATTGATTTTCTCAAAAAATTTCTTTTGTTATAACTTAAGCTTTAAGTTTACTAAAATATTATCTCGATGGTAAGAGAGAGAGAGAGAGAGAGAGAGAGAGAGGAAAATAGGAAAAGAGAGCGAAGGGAGGAAGAGAGATAGTGAGAGAGAGAGAATAAGAGAGAGAGAGAGAGAGAGTGAAACAGATAGAACTGAATGGCTGGTTTGTTAGCTTTTATGCAGCCTGACAACATTCTCAGCAACAAGATGGTACTCGTATAATTCGCACTTTCTTGAGGATGCACTGGCAGAGACAAAAATAGCATAAAATACTGACGATGTCGCTAAGTGGGTCGTACAGACACCATTCTGTAGTCTGGCAATCTTAGCTTTTCGGTTACAGTCCTCAATGTCCGTCCGCCTTTTTACCGTTCAATTATTCAGTGAACATGTTAAGTGCAGACTGTGCCGTCTGTCATTCAGAAAACTTTATGCTTTCTGCTGAAAAATTGTAAGCATGCAACGAAATAAATTAAAAATTCTAAGCAAGTTTCATAAACCAATCAAATACCTTGTTAAAAATGATTCAATAATCATTATTTCGGTTCTCAGAAAATGTTTTTAACCACACTTCTTGTTTTTACGATTTTTTCCATCTTTATTTTTAGCACTGAATTGCAATCCTTCTTTCAATATAACTGACAACCATTAAAAAACCCATGCGTGGGTCTCCGTCACTCTCTTGTTTTAACGATTTATTAGCAAACAAGAAGGCGCCAGACAACATAAAGCCATCAGACAGACAGACAGAAGACAGACAGACAATCCTAGATGGGAAAATCCTAGCTAAACTCTTTAAGAATTCTTGAATTCTTTTAATTTATATGCGTAATTTGGATGTCAATGTTTCGATCATTTCTGAGTTGCATTTTTGAATTTTCTCTACCCCCGTTCATCCATCATCGTTTGCCTCCACATGAACAGCCATCAATTTAAAGTTTAAAATAATCTCTCCTTCTTCTTCACATTAAAAATTTTTATTTACATTAATTTTAGAAATCATCAAGATCACACATCATCAGTTAACAAACAAAAAACAAGGAAAAAAGAAACAAAGAAAAAAGTGGCTGTTGATTGCGTGACTGGCGGAGATTCTGCATTTAACACACTTTTTGTCACAATCGTTCGTTAATTGCGATGACAGTTGGAATATATTGTGTGAATGAAGTTGAAAAAGTTTAAAGATTACAGAAATATCTGGTTTCTTCACCAAATGATTGTACAATATAAATCTAGGCAAGATGTATACGAAGAATTTTTATTTAAATTTTTATACAATTTGATTGCAGAATTTTATTGTACAATTTAATTTTATATTGTACAATAATATTGCGCAATAATATTGCACAATAATATTGCGCTATGATGACTTTTGTTCAATTTTTTAATTTCCACTATAGTTCGATTGCACAATATTATTGCGCAATTTTCTAGTACAATATTATTGGGCAGTTTTCTTGTAGAATATTATTATTCATTCGTTTTGTTATTTTAATATTTTATCATTTTATTTTACAATTTTATGGACGATTTTAAATTGTCTCTCCCTCTCTCTCACACACACACACACACACACACACAACTTCTCTTTTAGTGCTTTAAAAACTCTTGATAAAAAATTGAAGCTTTTTATTTTTACACATAAGCTGCTTACAAAATTTAGTCCATTTTTATATAAGGAAATAATGTGAGAAAAGTCGGATTAAGCTTTCGAAATGTTTCTCTCTGCCTTGATGTTATCTTTTCTTATTGTTGTCTATAAAAAGTTTGCTATAAAATTCGGTAAAGCAGCGCTTAAAAAAGTAGGTGAATAGGTCACAACTGAAGCGGAAGATGAAGATGTCAAGATAAAAGAGAGAGACAAGAAAACTGTACACTTTGTAATGTAAACTTTTATCGGATGCTTATTTTGTAGAAAAGTAAAAAAAAAATTTGAATTTTTGTTATTGAAGACTGAAATTTTCGCTCGTTTAGCAAGACCATACATTTGATTTTCTGAGAAATTAACATTTTCTTCACTCACAAGCATCGTCAGCTATTCAACGTCGTCAATAAACTTCATTGATTTTAATATAACCAGTCAGTCATTGATTTTAATATTTCGTCTTTCCTTTAATAGAACTTTTTTCAGTCTCAATAGCAAAGTTTGCTTACCTGCTACGCATGGACTGAAAATCCATAAAAACTAATTGCACTCTAGACTGCATCTTCTATTTTTATTTCTACTTCTGCAATTTCGCGTCGCTGTAGTGCGTTTCTTCTCATTACATTTTATTGATTTTCGTCTATTTATTCTAGCAGCTGGTATTGCAGAATTGCTGCCAAACAGCTAAACCAGCATAAAATAAACACTTATGGTTCCTCCTCGTCGATGGAGGCGCGCGCAGTTTATTGAGTTTAATCACCGTGCATAAAGTACGCTTAGCGGTCTTTAGTGAATACTGATTTGCTGTTCCATCGACGACGACTCAGTGGTGATTGTCAGTCGGTATTGAAAATTCAACGGTTCCTTATAGACTGGTTTGTGTCCAGAAATGGAAAGGTGAACGTTTCTTTTATTATTTTTTGTACTCTTGAGTGCAGAATTAACTTGTAGTGGCTGAATAATTTGTGTTTAACTAAGGAAAAACTTGTTAGAATACAGAAAACCAGCGCAAAAATATGAATGTTGAACTCTACACTTAGTTCACCTTGACTATTTTAAATTTGTGTCTGACAATCCAAAATTGGCGCACGTATTTTGTATGGAGTTTAAAATTTAAATGCATATTGAGACGTTTTCCTTCTAATTTGGTCTTCAAAGTTTTGCTCTATTAGATGACAGGATGTTTAGAGTTCCGAATTGAATTGAAGTCTTTTAGGTGCCATTTTAATCGCAAATTCGGTATTATGACTGCATTATAAGAAAACCGACTGTTGTTACAAGCAAATTTTTATTTAGTTCTTCTAGTATTCACCTCGTCTGTTGAAATGTCCATATTCTTTCAATGGCTTGGCCATGGACTTGAACGTCAGACGTCTTCCTCTTCTCTTCTATATGCGAATTGTTTTCTTTATATTGACTCGTTCATTTTTAGTATTATTGCTTGCTTGCACTGATAGATATTTACGAATATTGACGACGAAGTTCTTTTCAATTTCGATTCGTTTATTTTTCTTCTTTATAGATTTTCTTATTGCGGATTTGATTGGTACAGAAATGTAATAAATGGATTCTTTTTATGTTTCCTTCAGCATGAATCATAAAAGCTTTATTTAATTTTCAGTCATATCTTTGCCTGAGTTTGTTTTCATTTTTTATTGCATACACTTTTCGCGATTGTTTGTTCCATCTTTGATGGTTTTGATTTTACGCATTCTGTGATTTCATTTTATAAATAAAAGCTTATTTTTGCTAAAGATCAAAAGTTGTTCGGGACATTTGGAATTCTTCAGGGATTCACGAGATTTCTGTGGTTTTCTGGAAGCTTATTTCGCATATTCCACCGTCTGCAATTTTCGTGTCATATCATTTCAATGATATGAATATCGTCGCAGTTTTCGCGTCATACGCTTTGCCGCTGAATTTTATCTGCGATGTTGTACGCTGGCCCTTTTTTTTTCTTTCTCAACTACTCAATAAGTGAAAGTTTGTATTTCAACACTTTGTTTTCGTTTATTTCTGTAATCAAAAAGGGTGACTCATGTTAAATTACAGAAATTGTCCGGAAAAAAAATTGGTTTTTTTTCTTTACTTACCATCGAGATTTTCCACGTGAGTAAATATTTGCCCTTCCATGAGATAAGCATGTTCTCCATCCAGAAAGAGAGAGAACGAGTGAGAGAGGTGGAGAGAGAGAGAGAGAGAGGAGAGAGAGATAGAGCTGTTTATGGGATTCTTCATGTAATAAAATTGTTTTTATACACATTTTTTAAACCCATACTATATAAAAGCTTAAATGCACAGAAAGTGTGAAATAAGCAAAAAGTAAAATCGGTTTCAAATAAGTTAACGTCCAATTAAGCTTATTTTCATCTCCATTTAAAAATTAAAAGTTAAAAAGTTGTCGCGATGGTTGACCTGTCGCTTTTTTGTATGGTTTACACAGGTCTCCGTCAGCTCGAGTTACTCTCTGGGTTTATACGAAGTTTAATTCCAAATTCTCTTGTGTTGCACTAGATTTTGGTTTTTTAAATATTGAAAATGGTTATGGAAATTAATTTTAACAGATATAAAGTTTAGTCATAACTTTAAAACAATAATAAATTGAAAGCTAATTGTTATTAAAATTTATGAATTGGGAGCTGTTGGAAAACATGAGTTTTATTCGTTAAATTTTTAAAATATATTAATTATCTTTTAAGCGTTGTAATTTAAGATCCGAAGCTTTATTAATTAAGCGCTATCGATTTATCTTTTAAGCTCTATTAATTAAGCTTTTAAGCGTTATTACTTAAGCTTTTAAGCTTCATTACTTAAGCTTTCTCCATCAACTTATAAAATGTGAAAAGCATTCATGAAAAAAAATACGAATTAAAATAACTGATATAATCACGAGCTGCAATTTAGTGCTTAATTAAATACATATGACATCAGGCATAGAATTTCTGAAAGATATTTAATATATTCTGCATTGTATTCTATTTCGTCCACAGAATTTTTAGTTCAGTTCTACGTATTTCAATGATATTTCTTTCCATTTCCAGTTAAATCTGAGTAGCATTCATAACGCAACACTTGTGAAAAGTATTGATTGACGTATGCCAATCAATCCACTGCCAAGACACTCAATGATATCATTTATTATTGAATTGAAATTCAATATCGAATTTCTGTTTTTGGAAAGCGTATTAACAACTTTATTGGACGACAATATTATAATTATAATGAACATTAAAATAAAAAAAATAACTTAGAAATTCAAGTTAAAAGGAGAGTTTTTTGAAATTTACCTTAAAATTAAAGTCAAAATAATCCTAACTGAAAAACCATAAAACCAAATAAAATAAAATAAAGTTAAATTAAATAAAAGTGAATAAAATAATATATAATAAAAAAAAATTAAACTATGAAGTATATAAATATTAACATAATTAACAATTACAAAAATGTATTTATAATCTGATAACTCATAACTTATTGGCTAGTTATAAATTTAACAGCTAATTATATAACAAAACATTTTTCATATTTTAATACATTTCACATTATAATTCATATTTTAATTTAATTCATATTCTTATTGAACCTTATAATTTATAAGCTAGTTAAAAATTAAACAGCTGATTATATAACAGCCTGATACAAGAGATTTTTCATATTTTTAATATTATATAAGAATCTAATTTTTGTAGTACGTGGAAGTAACTGCAACTATTTATCTAAAAACTGTCCTTCTGGTGTGGGAATGTTTTTAGACCTTTCAATGACCGAAGATCAGCCGCCATAGTTGTTGTTGCAGCTCAATAGGCTGGTTGTACTTCACGAGATCTCAAGCTAGCTGAAAGAATGACAGCTGAAACGGTGTCACATGCAGATTAAAGTCATGATTACTCAATCGTGAGGAAAGAATTTATAACATTCGACAAATGCGTGTCTAACAGAATTCAGTGGATCCAATTGATGTCGAGTACCACTCGGGCCAATCAAGCTCAACACAGCTAGTGATTCGAGATCTTCTCTGCCGCACGCTCTCGCCTCAGCGTTCTAATAAACGTTTAACTTCTTTTCAAAGTCAAAACAATTCAATTCGCCTGATGAACAGAACACAGAACAACAACGGATTAAATTATTAAACAGCAGCTGCTGACTGGACTGGACTGGATGGGGTCGGTCGCAGTTAATCCAGATTAATTAAAAACCATTTTCTTTATTCTTTCCGAAGTTTGTTTACAGACTGTGAGAGGACAAAAGAGAGAGAGAGAGAGAGAGAGAGAGAGAGAGAGAGAGAGAGAGAGAGAGAGATAAACACTGGGAGAAAAATATAAAGTTCTAAAAATTCTTTTCGTTTTGGAATCTTTTTCAAAATATACTTTAAAAGAAAAAGTTGTTTAGATTATTGTTGTTGTTGTTGCTTTGTGAGTTGGCCTCCAAATCGAATGGTGATTCTTGTTGTTGTTGTTGTTGCATAGTTGTTAACCCATATTTGATTGCCGTTCACCCAGAATCGTTGCCATCTCAGCAAGAATTTTATCTACAAGTTCGAGTTTGTACGCATTTCCTTTTCAGAAACTTGCTTAGTTGTTGGGATTGTTGTTGCTGTTGTTGTTGTTGCTGCTGTTGCTGTTGTTGCCGACCAAAATGTCGATAACCAGCTATAATAATTGAGCTGACAGCAACGACGTCATGCGGTAATAAAACGCCGCTTAAATCGAGCTCAGAGACTCACTCACTCACTCACTCACTGACCCATTTTAAAGACAATGCGATGGATGGTATCATCCAACAGATACATCTTGTGTTGTTTGTGTATCTTACTCGTGCATATATAAATGCAGAGCATGAACGCAACATGGCAACGTGCAAGAAATAAATCGAAATGTTTAAACTAAATACCATCGAATAAATAAAAATAAAATTTATAGAAAACGATACAAAAAAAAAACGAACGACATGCAAGCATCTGACAGATAGAAATTCCATGCACTCGCTCGCTTGGCATCACATAAAATTCACGATAGAAACCAGAACACTTGGAGTGTCGCTTATTTTGTTGCTGTTTATAGAGCGCAAAAAGTCTTAATGGAGATGATATTCTAAAATTACAACTTCAAGATGCAAGATGTGAATTTCGTATGAAGTCCCTTTCGATCGTTTTCTCTGTTAATTAAGTTTAACTATCCACAATTGAAAACACGCGAAAATCAAGTGAGTTGCAGGTGCGATAGTGTGACAATATATTTGCACTGCAATTTGCGGCTTTCGCTGGCGTTTCTACTTGGCTTTCGTACGTGTGTGTGTCGGTTTTCTAGTAATTAATATCTTTTCTCCACGTAAGCTTTCTTTTTGTTTCTTTTTTTTTTGTCAGAAATACCTATCTATAAATTTTCACTTACCTTGTAGTTGCTCTGATATCAGATTACTTTTTAGCCTTATTTTTCTTTCAATAAACAAGAATCTGCTTTTTCTTTTCTAGTTTTTTTTTGTTTTCTATTTCATGGAATTCATTAAATTGCAAGTAAATCAATCAACTCAATTTGCTATCTCGAGAGTAACGAATTAGTAAAGAAGAAAGTTATTTATTATTAAGTAAATTAAAGTAAGATAATCATATTATCAATTATTGAGTTTATTAATATGGATATTTAATGAAGAAAAAAGTCCGACATATAAATAATAGGATCGTCTACTTCAATTGAAAATCGTTTAATCACAGCTTGGTTTGAAGTTTTCTAACAGCGCCGCGAATTTTAGAAAGAACGATTTTTTCCGGGGAGAAGTTAAAATGGTCATTATTTTCACATTTTCACTGTCGTCGATGTTAAAAGTCTCACCTGCAAAGGATGGCATTTGTCGTCTGCTCCCCATAAATTATTGCACGCGACAATCGGAGGATCTCTTGACACCCTTTATATGCTGCTAAGGTGGAAATTTCGCTGCAGATTCAACTTTTTGAGATTAAAAACTTTTTTTGTTCA
The DNA here is from genome assembly GCA_922984085.1 of Sicus ferrugineus. NCBI lineage: Eukaryota > Metazoa > Arthropoda > Insecta > Diptera > Conopidae > Sicus > Sicus ferrugineus. The sequence goes on along the minus strand of OV277349.1, from coordinate 5,035,733 downwards.
GTTAATAGAAACAAAAAAAAAATATCAAAGAAGTAAAAAAACTAACTACGTCTACTGTATTTTCATCTAACAGATAAGAATCGTCGTGTAAAAAGTTGAAACCTTTTTCCCCCTCCTAAAAAGCAAAAATCGAAAGGATGCGCCTTCAAAACGTGCATCAGCGTCGTCACCACTGGCTGGCTGCAACAGCTTCCGTCGTGTAACCCACTCTGCTGATGCTGATTTCTCCCTTCCCCCCCCCCCCCCCTTCCTTCTTTTTGCAACCTTAAAGTGCAAAAATAAACATCCTTGACGGCCGGCTGTCAGAAGTTCAGCAGCAGAGGCGGCAGGGCAGCCAACTAAATGGTTGTGAAACAGCTTTTTCAGGGTGTCCGACGGCCGTCGAGCGTCGCCGGCACGACCCGTCCGCTCCATTTAAGCTATTAGATCGGGAGTTGTATGCTGGCTTAACTAAAGACTCTGCGCTAGACAGTTAATGCGAGAAAAAGTATACATAAAATAAAAGGAGAGTCTCGAAGGTTGAAATTTGCACGGAAGAAAGGGCATCAGAACGGGTTAAGCTGGTTCAAGGTGGTTGCAGCAGCAGCAGCAGCAGAAGGCTGTGATTGATGATCGCGTGTGTGCACAGTGTGGCAAAAGGAATCAGATGGAGTTAAATATTGTTGAACGTTGTGCTGGAGGACGGGAATGGGGGGCAGTGGCGGGGAATGGAGGCAATGGCGGGTGCAGAAATTTGTAAAGAGGTTGAAAAACGAGAATGAGAATTTTCTTTCTTAATTTTCTGTGGATCTTCTAATTTCAAAGAAAATTCATACGTTGTCTTCCTCGAAATTCGATCTTTTCACGAGAAACATAAAAAAAAATTAAAAGAAGGAAAAAGAAGAAAAAAAAAAATAAAAATAAAAAAAGAAAAAACAAAAAAAAAAGAAAAAACTCCATCCATTTTTCCTTACCTCTTAGTTATTTTATTTAATTAATCAATTAAAGTCCTTTTTAATGCAAAAATGTCAAGTTGCAATTCATCACATTTGTAATTCGAACCTCCGATTGAACTGAAGACTCCGGCATCTGAGGCAAACACTCAGCCACTCAGACATTTTGTGTTGTGCGATCTTATCGATGAATTTGTTTCGAAAATAAAGAGGGAAAACTAAATTTCGATTTTATTTCATTACTGAATTCAACTATGAAACATCAGACTTGCGATTTGCTTGCATTTCATAGCTGAATTCGTACGTGAATAAAGGAGAATAGGAAAATTTTTAATTTTATGCCTGAATTCGCGAAAGAATCGAGGAAAAGTGAACGAGTTTTCGGACGGGCTGCTTTTTTTAGGGAATTTATAGGGGGGGCGTAGAACCTCTAAAATCTTCCCCCCCCCAAGTTTCCACCACTGAATCTCTTTGTCTTTTTTATTTGCTCTCTTGTTGTCGATATACGAGAGCGACGTATTTATTGTGTTTAGGCTTCCGTTGGGATGCGAGCTCTCTCGTAACATTAAGAAGGTACAACAACAACAACTTGCAACAGTATCTTGCGACAGGATGTCAAGGCAGCAGTTGTTAACAAAATTACAACAACACCAGCAATAACAATAACAACAGCTTAAATGTGTTTTTTCGGTTGTTCTTCTTGTTTTTTAATACATCAGCTAAAAAAACGAATAAAACCGCAAAAGGCAACTTTATGCAGGAGCCGTAACAACAACAACAACAACAGCAACGAGTTTTTATTATCCCGCACTCAATGAGGTCGAGATACATTTTGTCACAAAAATTGAACAGAATTTTTATGACTTGAGAGTGTAAGAAAATTCAGACAAGAGCAAAATTAAATCTTCTCATTGATTTTCATTGATTTCAGTATTAATTGTAAATTGAAATGACTTTAGTTAACCTTTTTTGCTTTAAAAATAATCGAAAAAAGTCAGCAGCAGCCAACACCTTGCAACAGCTGCAGCAAACTTAATTGCGACAGCACATCCACAAGATACACCGAACGCAACGAGACACTTGAGAAAACGCCACTCACAACCTGTTTTCTCGTACCAGTGATAATTTAATAGACTTTTTATCTAGATAAAAATGTCGAATTTTGTGGGAAATTCTACGAAAATCATTCCCGACCATTGCAGTAAAAACCACCAAACTAAAAACTGGCCGCTGAAAAGCGTTGTAGCGAGTAGAAAAAAATGCGGCACTTAAAATAATTCAAGTTATTCACTCGATATCGTGGTTGCGATGGAATGCGACAGCTTAATTAGCCAGCAAAAGCAAACCTTCAAGTCGAAATAGTTGGCAATTTCAACTACTTCACACACTTTTTGAGGTCGCAGAAGATAAATTAAAAGTTAAAGCTGCATGAGAATATAAAAACTCAGTTTCAACGGAAACCCAAAATAAGAGTGAAGAAATTCTTCTCTTTGTTTCGTTATTAAATCGAGAAAATGTGAAGAAATTGAAAGCTTAAAGAAAATGCAAATCAAAATCTTTTGTTTGCCTAATACAAATACAAAAAATAATCCAGTTTTTATGCTAATGAATATTTTCAAAAAGAAAAAAAAAAGACGATCATATTCTTAAAAAAAAGACGATTGTTCAGCGATCGGAGAAACTCAGCGAAGTTGCCACCGCTACGAGTCGTTACGAGCGCAATAAAGATACAAGTAATAAAAGTCAGAATAGACTTGAAACATTTAAATGAGCGACATAAAAGTAAGCAAAAAAGCAAACTATTAAAAAAACACAAAAAACTCCCGAATAACAACGATAAAAAAGCGAGTTTCAAAACTGGGTCATTAAAAGCGAAAGTTTAGGAAATTAAAAATGAAAAACTACACTGAGTGAATTAATATGGTGGGGAAAAAAGCATTAAAACGCCGAATTATAAATTCCAGAAGTTCGTATTAAAATACAAGAGTATCTGCTAGATATTATTATACAAGTATCTAACTAAACTCAACTTAAAATTATTTAAAAACTACGTTTTTTCATTTATTTTCGCCTTACATCCGGAAGTCATAATTTTTTGTGCAATTTCTCTCGATCTCGAGTTTTACAATTATCTTGAATTTAAATACTGCACTGTTTTTTTTTAATGTTCTTTTCTTCTCTTTCCGCCCACCTTTTCCGCTCGAGTTTTACTTCGTAATAAAATCTGAGCTACTATTTTTCTTGCCCCGTATTGTCATTAAAAAAAAACAGCGAGCCCCACCACTGTTTTTAAAATGGTTTTCCTCTCTCATCTTTATTGTCCATTAAAATTTGCAGTGTAAAAGGAAGAGATAAAATTATATTTCAGTTCACTGTGTTTTTATCGTTTTTATTATTATGTATTAAATTGAAATTACCTGCCACTTTTTCGTAATTGTTTCCTCAAACGATTGTAAAAATATATTACGAATTTTAAGTTAGAAAACCGAAATTGTAAAATTTCAATGCACGTTTGACACAATTAAAAAGCCACTCCAGTTCTCATCTGAAAACTCTTCGAATCATTATATCTAACATGAAATCTAGAAATTATTCAGTCCTTCTCTGTTCATACATGAATTCAGCCATGAAATGTAACTAAACCAGACCTGATGTTTCAAAGTTGAATTCAGTAATGAAGTAAGAACAAAATTTAAGTTTTGCTCTTTCCTTTCTAAACAGATTTCGATCGACACGAACTCACAGTAGAAAATGGCTGAGTGTTCCGGCCTCAAATGCCGGAGTCTCAGGTTCGAATCTCAGAAGCGACTTCATATTTCATGTAAAAATTGTTGTAGAGTGTGTAATAATAAATTATAATAATTTAGAGATAAAGAGTTTGGAGTTTTAATAAGTTTTTTTTTTAATAAGCATGGAGTTTTTGTATCGATTTCAAGAAAAATCCATGAAATTCTTTCTTAAAGTCAGCATGGATTTCTGCTTAATTTTTCGAACATTTTCTCTGCATTTATCGACAACTGCTAATTACATTACTTGCCGCCTACATGGCCTGCCTCACGAGAATTAATTGTAAGACTTCGCTGTTTCGTTTGCTGCCGCTTTACTTGCAACGAATGCCACACAATTTTGTTCAATTATCTCACGAAAAAATGAAAATAAAAATAAATTCACAGGAATTTTTGTTTTGGCAGCCGTTCAAAAAATGGGGAAAATGTAGGCTGCTAAAATGTGAGATGAGATAAAAATATGTAGTTGAAAAAATTCAAAAAAAAGTTTGAAAATATTTGGAATTAATCCTTGATTTTTACCTGATTTTTTTCTTATTTTATTTAAAAACTTTTCATTTCTTTTGAAGCTTCTCTGAGAGTTTTTATTGTACAATTTGAAAATTTTATTTTTCTTTTTTTAGTTTCTTTTTAAAACTATTTAAGCTTTTAAATACAATTATAAAGCTGGAAAAGTTCTACAGTTAAGCAGCTACAAAAAATCATAAAACTTCATCAACACTCCGCAAAGTTTCTTTTCACAAGTTTTTCAAGCATGTGAGTCAGAATATCTTTGTTTTCAGCGGCAAGTACATTTGATACGATCATTTTAAATGTGGCCACAAATCTTCTTCACTTCACCGCTGCTGGCCATTGAAGAAAAAAACACACTTGTTCTCTCGTTCGCTCGCAATTGACTTGACTTCAGTAACTGAAGTTCAGTTTCACTTTGCATACGAAGGATTAACCCTCACGCATGACGCAGACTACTTTAGCACTTCAAAAACTGCTAAGAACGCCGCTCATCTGACTGCCTGCCTGCCTGCCTGTCTGTCTGTCAGTTGCCTCTGTCGATATCATTGACTTCGATCTTTATTTTTACAAATAAATTTCGCTCATTTTTATGCGAACTCAAACCAAAATAGACAGCAGAAAAAAAAGAACAAAAAGCAGAAAAAAAGACGTACGAATTTAAAAAAGCCACAAATTCACTCAACTTGAAATGCATTCGCTCAAAATAGAAGAAAAAAATAACAACATTTAAACAGATATCGAGAGCCTTCGAACGAATGTGTTCAGAACAATAAACATTTCAGTTAAAAATCTTACGGAACGAAGGATGCAGCAGCCGGTGAGCATGCTGAGGAGATACAATGTGCAGCGTTGCCGCCTCTCGCGAGCGTTTTTTGCTCGACGCGGGCTTGCGTTGCTTTTTGTGTTGCCGCTGCTGCGCTATCCGCGATTCTTGTTTGAAGTTTATATGTTACTCGCGTTGAATGCATAACAATTCGTTGTAGAGAGGAAAAAAAAATGTAATTGAAGAATAGATTGATGTGAAACTGCAAGAAATATAGTAACAACAACAACAACAACGGTAACTACAACTGCTTAAAATGTGCATTAAAAGTGCGCTTCGAAGGGCAGCGCGCACGCACTGATTGACCGCAACGAAAAACAATAATTTTTATTTTTCGACTTTTTTTGTCAACCTAAAAAAATTTTTTTTTAAAATTCCTCAGGTAAAGAGTTTAAAATCAACTAAATTTAATAAATATGAGTAAATAAACTTTAATATTTCGCAAGGAATTGTTAAAAATGAACGAAAATCTTAAATGCAATGACATTCAAAAGTTTCGATTTAATGGAAGTTTCAAGGGTTAAGCAATGCAAAGTTTGCATTATTAAAAATGGAGACAGACAGAGAGAGAGACAGAGAGAGAGAGAGAGGGAGTGTAGAGGTGTGAAAAAATTAAAAAGAGGTCACTGAATGTTGCCAAACCCCACCAACCTCAATGAGAACAAAACGCGAGCCACTCACGCGTAGCAGCTGCCGTGATTCTCACTTTAAGTTTGAATTTAAACTAGAAAATCACTTGCTGAGAATATTTAGAGGCTACAGAGCTCGGCTAGATGTTGTTGTTGTTGTTGTTATACGAATTAGTGCAGCATGCATTTGCTAATTACTTAATTTGAAACGTATTAAAAAATTTAAACCTAATAATGTTTACTAATTGAAGACAAAATAATTGTTGACGTGACCGCAAGAAATTGAAAAGTCATTTTATAATCACAACAATGATTCAGTGTTGCAGTTGATTTACAAGACAGAATGAATTACACGGAAATTATGATGGTAACATTAAAAAACTTTCATTATCTAGAATTGGAAAGCGACAAGTAATTTGAAAATATTATTTTAAAAAAATATATATATAAAAATCAGGTAAATCTTAATGAAAACTGTAAAGTTTCTTCAACTCGTCCTAGAAAACTAATAAACTGCAAACACTGGAGATTTAAAATGTGTAGGTTTGAATTAGGAAATCAAGACTGTGTTAAAAATATAAAAGCCGAAAGATACTCAAACTCACAACCAACAACATGAGCAACAGAATCATGCAAGCATAACAAAGAACGAGATAAAAAACTCATTTTTCCAGTTTTCAACTCCAAAAATAACACATTCATTCCACTGCACTTCAGTTAGTCAGTCAGTTAAACAGTCAGTTAGTCAGTCAGTCAGTCAGTCAGTCAGTTAGTCAGTCAGTTAGTCAGTCAGTCAGTGAGTCAGTCAGTCAGTCAGTTCAAGTGGTTACCACTCTAGTATTCGGTGGTCTGGTGATGCACCCGATCTCTCACGTGATGACCTCCTCCTCTTCCCACAACATTTTCTCCATACATGAGATGTGTGTTTCCAGCATCGAAAACTCATCCAATCAATTAGAAATGCTTTCAACAAGTGATAATCAAGATTTTTTGGTGGGTCGGAAAGGCTGGAGAGGAAAATCGAACATTTCTCTGGGGTCTTCGAGGGTCTTCGGAGTTGAAAAGCTGCACTCAACGTAGAAAAAATTGATAAATTGGGTGTATTTAACTTGTATGGTGCTTCTATGAGTTTTCGGTACTCTGTGTGTGTGTGTATGTGTGTGTGTGTGTGTGTGTGTGTGTGTGTGTGTGTGTGTGTGTGTGTGTGTGTGTGTGTGTGTTAACGAGGTCATCGGATTACTTGCCTGAGGTAGCAATGGCGTCCAAAGTTGTTGTAGACCAAGCAAAGCGAAGTCCGATCGAAATAAAGCGGTTAAAATGCGGGAAACTCATTAGTTCACCTCACCTCAGAGTAATGAACTCGATTAATAAACGAAGGCATTTCTAGTTCGCTAATTTAATATGATTTATTGAAAAAAGTAGGTCTAAATAAGTTAACAGGTAGAGATATATTCATATATAGATTTCTAAAGGTCGGGTTCAATATTAAAAAGCGAATTGTTGTTTGAATTTCGTGTCAAAATAACATTTGTCGGATTTTAACATTTGATTTAAACATTGCATTTCATGTCAGAATGTGATGGATCACTCAATAATTTACTGAAGCATTGAAAAATTGTAAACAAGAAACACAGTTTTTAAAAAGTTAATCTTAAATGGAGGTTCAAATCTTGAAAAGCATTTTATAAGCCATTTTATAAGCCATTTAAGAAGCTCTTTCTGAAAAACTCTTCCATTTAAAAAGCTTCTTCTGCAGCTGGACGGTTTGAGAAGCACTGGGGAAAAAAGGATTTTCTTCATCAGCACAAAGAAAAAAAAAGAGAATTTCTTCATCAACAAAAGCCTTTCAAAAAATTACAAAACGTTACACAATTCTATTGTAACACGAAACAATGATAATTTGAACAAAAACCGCCATCAATAAAATTTAATTGTTCCCCGTAATGAAGAGCCAACGCACGGCCGATTTTTTTAGACTTTATTAAAGCGATTATTGTTCAGTATTATTAATTGATCTGCAACGTTTCGCTAAGGCAAGCTTACACTCGTAAAAAGTAAGCGTATTATGAAGTTTTTATTTGCTCATTTATTGCTTGTATTGAACTTTTATTTGAATTGTTAATGCAATACAAAATAAAAAGGTGTATTAAAAAGTATGAAATTTGTTATTTAATGCATATAAGAACGAATAATAAACACAATAAAATGAAACCAGAAAGCGGGGAAAAACAACGAAGAAGCAAGCAATTATATTGTATCGATCTTCGATGATATACAACAGACATTTCAAAAAAAAAAAAGGAACGCTGAGTGGGATACGAAGAAGTTGTTCGGTGAAGTTGGAGAGGGAAAAGAGGGAGAGGGAAAAGAGGGTTGAGGGAAAAGAGGGTGAGGGAAAAGAGGGAGAGGGAGAAGAGAAGGAGAGTGGGGAGTCAAAGCTGCAATCAGCCCAGAAAATAGTAAACGCGAACAAAATCAGGGAAATGAGTTAAATTTACGGATCATGATGTTGGACTGAATTGGAGTGACTTTCGAGCCTTCATCGATTAGATTGATTTACTATAGATAAAAACTGAATTAAAGCTCGGGCTGAAAACGAAAAGCAAAATTGAAACTCTATTAAATGATGCAAGATAATGGAAATGAGATGGTTGGGAAAACACAGGAGACAATCCGAAAGATTTTTTTTTATATAATGTCTGGAAGAGCTAATAAAACTGCAATTAAATAAATTTGAAAAAAGTTTCAGCTTATCAGTGTTATGAAAAAAGTTAGGTTTTTCATTGAAATTAAGAATTATATTGAGTTTTTATAAAGTGAAGATGGTGAAGATCGTCTTTCGAAGTCCTGTTGTTGACTTAACAATTACATTGTAACATTTTTGTATTCTTTAACGACCTCGTAAAATTATAAGTTCGGCACATAATTCCCCTTCACCTCCTCCTGCTCCTCCTCCAGTGAGCCCACCTTTAATTTCAACTCACCTCAGAAACAGCTTAACGAAATTCTAGCGGACGCCTCTTCTTGAATTTCATGAACACTTAAAATATTTACAGCCAACAATTGCCACAACACTTCGTCGTTTTTATTGCATTTTCATTGTTTTAACGATTAACAGCATTAAAATGTTATTGAACTCTCTCGGCGATTACGAAAGTCAGCAGCAGCAGCAAATCAACACCAACTTTTAATTGAAAGCTTTTTATGCTGCACGATTTCAATTAATTGATTGCTACGAAGAGTTTTTGCAAAGGTGGAGCGTGCAAATCTGTGCCTTCGCGACGTTGCAATCGTCAGATTTGTGATGAGGGAAACAAAGTTTTCTTTCAACTTTTCGGTTAGACATCACTTTTCAGTTTTACTTTTTCCCATTTCGATTTCGAATTTGTGTGTAAATCTAATTAAATGGGCTTAAATAGATAAAAAATATTAAATTTCAATAATTTAATTAGATTATTATTAAATCAATTTATATAACATATAACATTCTTTGTTATTTTTAATTGTGTTTTTTAATTAATAACTTTTGGCAACTACAAGGAAATCGAAGTTAGGAAAATTCCCAGAAATTCGGTATCTTTAGTTGAAGTTTTTTTTTATTTCGAGTTAGACTTGACTCTTTCTTCTTGTTTTTTTTTTTGATAAGAAAGTCCTGCGTAATATTTTTCTATTGCAGTTGTGAGAAAATAAAAATTTATGTCTGTCTTTCTGAAAACTCAATTCCAGACGATACAAATTTTTACGCGTTTTTAACGCACGTACACAAGAAGTAATCAAAAATGTATACTGAAAATTGAATCGTAATTTTAGAATGCCTTGTAGAAACTTACAACAGCATCAAATAAATAAGCGAATTTTTTGGCAATATGAAAATAATAAAAAGAAAAGATGAAAACGGCAAAAATAAAAGTAAAAAATGTGTGGAAAAACATGACAGAAGAGAGAAAAAGTATGAGAAACTCCGGGAAAGCATAGAAAACACATCATTCTCACAAAATACACACACACTCACGTGCGTCGCACACACATACATGTACACATATCCACACACACACACACACATCCACTCTACTGCAGTACATGAGCCGCATTTCAAATAAGTTCTTCCATTAATTTTTTGCCTCCACACATGAAGTTTTCAAGTTTTTCTTTTTTGCCTGCTTTGAAAACTTTTTCACCAGAGCTTCGCATACTTTTAATTGATATTCATTGCTTCAGTTTTACATGCGGCGCGTTGCTTTGCGGATCGCTAAAATTTTAAGCAAGTTTAGAGTGCCTCTGACTTGCCAGAGTGACATCGATCCGCGTCCATCCGTCCCTCGTGAGCTCGCGTGGTAAATTTCAGTGTGCTAAATTAGCAGTTCTTGCTGGCGTTACAAAGAAGCCGCCCAAAATTGTTGGCTCCCCTCGGTTTTCTGAAGAAAACCATATTGAAATCCTTCACTCTTTTACTGCGTTTGGTTTGGTTTGCATGTGTAGTTGTGAAATCATTTCGTGTGTGCGTGCGTGTGTGTGTGTAAATGAGGTCAGTGTCAATCATTTGTCAAAAGTTGTTTGTTGTAAGTGCGAAAAGACCTCCAATTGTTTGTTTTTCCTTGTTTTCTGTTTTATAATTACATGAAATGATTTCCTTGCTTTTTTCTTGCCTTTTGAAATGTATTTTTCCTTCCCGCTTCTTTCACAACTCCTGCTGACCCCATTTTGTCCCGCTGGCCCCATTAAATGTTTCATCTGTCAGGCGGCTCATTAAATCTGTCAGCTGTGATTTAAAACGATGATCGAGACGCGCCGCGCTGCGCCGCCGTCTTCCTGTTTTATCAGTTTTTAATTTTTTGATTGGCTGCATTTGCTGCTGTATAATAAACATTTTTTTCGATTTGCATTCAATGTCTTGCGAGGAAATTTAAAATTATTTACGATTTGAACTTTTACGATCCACGCCAGTCTTTGATTTCCAACCAATTCGAGGAGACCTGCTGTGAAAATTTATAGTTTTTGAATCGATAAATCGAATTTTCGAAAGTAATAAACGTACACGAATGGAAAGTGGGTAAGAAATGGTCATTATTTCGGGACGAAAATGAAAATACGAACAATCAGTGATGAAATTAAAAACTTTACAAAATGCAAATAACAAATTTTTGAAAGAATTCTTAGTCCTCAAAATGTAGATCGTATTTCGTCGTTTTCCAATAAGTACGCGTATTTCAACAATTAATTTAATATTGTAAAGTAACGAAAATGAAAGAAACTGTAATAATTTCTGAAAAAAGTTATTTCTATTCGTGTTTAAATATTCAGAAAAAAGCGAAAAATTGAGAAAAATAGCGCTTATATTCGTATTTTAATAGGAAGTGAAAATGGAAGTGAAAAAGGTTAACAATGTTGTGCAACAAGCTTTCGTTTTCTAAAACAACTCGGCACATTTCAACGTTTTCAAGTGCTTAACTAAGTTTTAAAAAACACAATCAATTAACACAAGAAACAGCAAGTTTAGTTTAGTTTTAGTTTAAATATGATGAACGTTCTAGATAATCTTAAAAATCGTCGTTAACAACCGCAATAATAAATAAAGAGAAACTTTCACTGGCAATTACAGTGATATACGAATGCTGAGAGAACAGTAATAACAACAATAAAACGACAACAACACCAACAGATACAACAAAAACAACAACAACATCAACCACCACAGCGACAGCAACGTTTGCAAATGTGAAAATAGCATTTTATTATTCTTAATTAATTCCATTTGCGAAGCTTGCATCTCTTTTATTTCTGTTTTTTTTGAGATTTTGTAATTCCATGGCGATGTTCAACGATATCCACGATTGTTTTATTTTATTTTTATTATTATTATTCGTATATTTTTTTTCAGTCTCGTGCTGATTACTAATTTTTGCATTTCGCTCAACTTTCGAGCTTTCGAAATCAAGTACACATCAGATGCTAATAAAAACTTTTCTTTATTATTTTTATTATTTTTTTGCGTATCTTAACTTTTATTTAATTTGTTCATAATTGAATTTATTGCTTATATTGGTTGACAAAGTTATTCAAACTAACTTTGAATTGAGTTATAAATCCAGTTATAAAATAAGCTAAAATATTTAAATTGAATTAATAAAATATAAAAATTATTTTCGGTAATAAATTGTTTAATTTAATTACTTAATTAGTATTAAAAAATCGTCATTTATTAAGATTTAAGCATTTATCTAACAATGGAGAAATTAAAAGATGTTGATTATTTACATCCTCAATTTTCAATTTCTTTTGAATTTCGCTTTCATTTCACACATATTAATCTTTCTTTCCTTTAATTTGTGGAAAGAAAGTGCGGAGGGGAGAGTTTTGAATTGAATTCCTGTTCAATTTACAATCATTACAACAGCGAAATCAATTCGAATCGATTTCCTACCAATTTTCTACTCGTTTCTCCTTCTGCAACAACAATTTCCTCTTCTATTTCCGTCCAAATGTTTATCATTTATTAGAGAAAAGAAAAAACAAACAAACAACAAAAAAGTAACTTTACATGTTTCTTTTAATTTTTTTTAATTTTCATTGCATTTTTTGTGTCGTGTTAGGATTTCTTGAAGAGACACGAGAATGGAGAGAAAAAGAAAAAAGTAGACAAGTAAATAACAAGGCAAATTTTTTTCTCATAAAAGTGGTCGACATTAAAAATAATAACCAGTTACAGTGACAGTCATAACAACAACAACAACAACAGTATCCTCCTTTTAACGTCACTTCTTTGTAAAAACTAACAATACAACCAACAAATCGAAAGTTATTGACCGGAACTAATCATATTTTTTATAGCTCTGTAAACGACACACACACAGACGCACACACACACACACAGCTAGAGACTCAACAATTCCGAATGTATGTTTGTGTGGCAAATAAGTTCCTCTGGCACGGCGGGAAAAATCATGTTTGAAAAAAACTGCGAATACCTCCGCGATGATTGTAATGACAAGCGATGTTGACTGCAATGACAGACAATAAGCGGCAAACAACATGAATGAAGTTGAGTAGGAAATTGAAAAACAAAACAGCGTGCAAGAAAAATATAATTTGTAGTTGTATTTGAGGGGACTGGGGGGTTGGGCGGTGGGGGTGGGGGAATGGGTGCAATTCAATGTGTGTTTTTGGGTGCAACCAGTAGTTATTGTCGCTTCTTACTCGACTAACAAGGTCTGTCGCAATCTCGTTTCTCGTCCATCCATCGAACAAATCAACCGTCTCGATCGCGATTAACGCAAATAATTCGAGACGAGAAAACGCCTGCTTCGATTTTGATTACCATCTACAGAATGAAAAACCCTCTTTCGATCTTCACCGTCTCGAATCTCCATGGATTATTAAGACAATTTTCAGTTTAGCTCGCGATTATCGGTTTAATCATCTCTTAACGTCTCGAATGAAGTTGAAAAACCTGTGTAAGTCTTGATATTTTACTCATCGCCGTGAGTAGCAAAGCTGCTTCGATTTTGATTATAATCTCGACTGAAAACACCGTCTCAATATCATCGTTGGTAATTCGAGACTAGAAGAAATTGATGTCTCGATTTCTACTATATTATCTGTACTAAAAAAGTTGTCACGCTATCGATTATTGCCTTCAATTCGAGACGAAGGGTAAGCTATATCGGTTTCTTTATTCAATTCAAGACGATAACTAGGACGTTGCGATTTGCGATTCCACTTCAGCTAAAAAGGCTGACAAATAAGTGATGTGATAATAGTTTTGTCTTAAAACGAAATCCAAATTTCTATCCTATATAAGGAAATTTTATTGTTCAGCTTTTGCTATTGCTATTGCTTTGAAGGTCCTTCACTGAATAAGAACAAAAGTTATTGTATTCAGTTACATAAAACAGAATAAAACTCACAAGTTACGCACGCACCGAGTGTAAAAAAAACATAGAAAGCTTCTCTGTGAAGTTCTATTGTCTGAAGATCACGCAATAGCTCAGCTCACAAGTCCGAGAAGGTCAATGTATTTTTTTCCCCAAGAAGAAAAACTACTTTTCTTTATTATTTCGAAACAGCGTAGCGTGATTTTCCATAAATTTCAATTGATAATCCTTTCCGACATCACGGAATAATGATATAATGACAACGCCATTATTTTGTTACGGACGATTTGAGTTTGATAAAAAACAAAAAAAAAAAAAAAATTTAAATTGATTTCTCTAATTATCTTTACAGCACGCAATTTGGTAAACTAGTTCCATTTTTTTGCAGATGATTAATTAAGGCCACCGACAGCGGCGGCGCCTGACACGCCCACAGACACCTAAACTAACCCACACAACGGACACGCAACGTGACTCATGGCACTCACTGATTTCGGCTGGAGCGAATAACATACAACAATAAATCGAAATCCATTTCTTCCCAGCAACAAAGAACAACAACAACAACAACAACGAAGAGGAGATTTTTCGAATTATGTATTTCCGCATGAAAAAAGTAATAAAACGACATAAAAGAATAGTAAAATCATCACTATCATCGTAAATTACCAATAAGGAACGACAAGCAACAAAACTCTATAAACTTCCAACAACAAGAACAACAGCAACAGCCACTCATTCGCATTTAGAATGTCCGAGAAGGTACGAGCGTTAAATTTAACAGCCGGAAGCATGATGACAACGAGCGCAACGAGTGGTGGTGGTGGCGGTGGCGGTGTCGGTGTCGGTGTCACCCTCATCGGAGCGCCCACTTTGATATCGAGCACTTTTACAGCCACAGCAACGCAATCGTTGACGCCCACGACGGCCGGCGGCGGCAGTGGCGGCGGCAGCGGCAGCGGCAGTTCGCCGACTCCGCCGCCCCCCACACTACTGAGCATCAGCCAGCCGCAGTCGGGCGGCAGCGACACCGAATCATCATCCGAATTTGCTCCGGGCGCAATTATGGCTCAATTAAACTTTCATTTGCTGCAGGACTTGAGTGCGGTGGGCGGTGGTGGTGGAGAGGGTGCGGCGGCTGGAGGTGGTGGTGTTGGTGGCGTCATGTGTGAGAGCAATTCAATTATGAACTCATCGCAAATTTCAGCTACATCGAACGATTCGATCGCGTTGTCCGCAAGTCCAGCTGCTGTGAGCGGCGGTGCGGGAGCCGCTTTGAAGGCTGCCAGCGGTGGTGGCGGCGGCGGCAGCGGCAATGGAGGAAAGCATTTGAACGCACAAAGTGTTGCCGGGGTGAGTAGAGAAAATGTTGTCACCGCTTAAGTGGTAAAAAATAATTGAAATCTACTTTAAAACTCAAACGCTGTTGAATGAATGACAATGAAAAGTTCAGGAATTTGAGTGTAAGAACGAATAGAAAGAAAAAGAATCCACAGTAACAACGACAGAAGTTAAAGTCTACTTTTAGGCGCCATCGTATCTTGATTACGGTTCCTTCCTTTCTCTCTCTAAATTTTTTGAACTTCTTATACTTGTTTTCTTATTATTTTGTTGCCTTCATTTCCATTTCTGATGCTGTCTGCGTCATTTCCGCATAAAATTTTATTTTCTCTTCTATTAATCTTCAAGCCAGCGACTAAAATCATACTCGCAATTATTTGTCTTGGGTTTTTCCAATGATTTTCCTTAACTTTATGACTTTTTGCCTTGTTGTTCCTTGATTTCTTCTTGCTTGTTCGCCTTGCTGTGATAACTTTTTCTCCCTCGCTTAATATTCTTTGAGCTTCCTATACCATTTCATTATTGCGTTTCCGCACAGCATATCCTGCCTGGATCCTTGTGTGGAAGTGTGCCTTTAATCCTTTAGATCCTTCATATTCCTCTCACACACAAACACGCGTCTTCATTTCTGCCACGGATACCAGTAATATTTCTGGCGTTGTTGTGCTTGGGAAATTTATTGCGTCATAAGTCGCCCACACAACTTGTGTTGAATTCTTGTGAAATTCTTCTTGCCAGAGCGCCTCGAGTTATGCGATGACAAGTTTTGCATCACAAGTTTTTCTGCAATTCTATGGAAATATTTCTTTTTTGTTCTTGTATTATAATGTAGAGATGCAGATAAAATTTTCCTACAGTATTTTTCAACACCTTAAATTCGTTTACATTGTTATAATTTTTCTTTTCTAGTCACCCACCCACCCTCATCATTCGCAATTTGTCTGTTCCGTCATGCATTCATGTGTTGTGCCAAACAAGTTATCTGTCTGCTTTTAAATTGCGTTTCCTTCTCCTCAGTAAATCATCAAAGTATCTGTCGTTCATCGATGGACGGTGATTCGTTCGTCTGAACTCGTACTTGCCTTTCTATCATTCACAACTTTGCTGATGGTGACAGAATCGTCACCCGATCGATAAAACCTTCAACGCTGTCTCACGTAATGAAAGCGGGGACGTAACATGTAACGCAAATGGGGGGAAACACGCTAGCAAGCCACGTGAAGATGTCCACCCATTTCCTGTTGTATTGCCAACCGAATGCAAATTGTATTTTGTAGATATATTGTTGCAACACACTGTAAAAAAAAAGGAACAGGAATAAAGTGTAATTTTGCACCTGATTTTTAGCAACTTCAGTCAATAACAGTAAAATCTCATCAGCCCAGAAATGTCAGAAGAGATGAGATGAGATTCTTTAACAAAAATTCACCTCAACGAAGAAACCTTGAAGGCATTTTTGCTCTTCCCGACAAATAAATTAAAAGTTACCTTTGAATTTTTCAAGCGAATTACAAGCGAATATTTATTTATTTATTTTGCAACATCACACCGCCTAAAGGCCAGACAATCAGACATTGACACTGAACTGACACTTAGGCTGTCAAGTGCGACGTAAGGACCGAACAACAACAGCATACACAGCGCCATCACCGACGCCGCCACCACCTTGAAAATGTCAACACAGCAACAATAAATTTCAGCTATGGAAGGGCTAACCAACGTCGTCGGCCAAAAGACCAAAACAAAAAAGAAACACCAACCCCAACGCTTGCTTTACCATAACACGTCCCTCCCCCGTCATCCCTTCGCCATTCTTCATCCGTCACAGTTGACAACACACACAACATATTCAAAGCACAAATTCTGAACTTGCTACAGTACGCAATTTTCTGGTTACGTATTCGAAACATGTTCGTAAAACAATGAAATTCAAAGTATAGCAAGACTAACGAGAGGCACTGTAAAGGGGTGGCTTTTGTTTTTTACTCTCTCAGAGAGGATGTTTAAAGCAGGTGGAGATGTGGTGGTTTATTACTTCCCTTACAGTTTGTTGTTGTTGTTGTTTGCTGTGTTGTGTTGCGGGTTACATTTGTCTTAATCTGTCTAATGATCCCTTGAAACTCATGAAGAAATCAGCCAGGCGGTAAATATAAAGCGACCTACGAGAGCGTGCGAGAGAGTGAGAGTGAAAGTGTAAAGGGCAAAGGTGACTGAGTGAGACGAACTCAAGTAGAGAAGTGAAAGCTCTATTTATATCTATAAAGAGATCTACAAATGTGTGGCTGTAATACAAAATAGCGCTACCCGATATTTAATGGCATTAATATTGATTCAAATTTCTTCTCCATTTTTAACTTTACATGCTATTAGTTTTTTTTAAGTTAATCCATATTTTGTTTATCAGATACTCAAAAGAAATATATGTATTTCTCAAAAATATCGCTTTTGCAAAGCTTTGTTAAAGTGGACGTATTACTCTAATTTTTGGAAAATATTATATTATATTAGCGTCTTTCTGTCTCGATTATCTTAAATATACATCATACAATCCAGACTTTTTTCTACTTAAGACCTTTTTGCTTCAAGTCAATGTAATCAATATATTTTCCCACTCTTACTTTTATAGGGTGGGCCATCGGTTAGTTCTCTTCTTTTAATTGCTATTGAATTTCTCTGAATTTTTTCAAACGTATTCATGTTGATGGTATCAACATAACACGTAGTTCAAAAAGATACTAAACGAAGGCCCACCCCAAACATAGGTCACCCCAAAAATGTCAGTAGATGGATATAACGATGATTGCAGTCGTGGTTTACGACTTTAATATATTGATTTTTAAAGTGAAAAACGCAAATTAATATAATAGTTAAAATCATAAATCTCTTCTATTTCAATTCGTAAATTAAAAATGTAATATTATTTTGTTGTTTCTTGAACTCCCCTCCCCTTCCACTTTCTCTCCGATTCTCCTACTCGCTCGTGTCTCACATTCCTCGTATTATATTGGGGGCGTTTTTGTTTCCATGTTTCAACTCCACATGATTATCATCAACATTGCATTCATTGTGTGGCGGTAAAGCTACCGCTACAGTCGCTCTAGTAGTCGCGAGTAAAGTAGAATTTCATCAACGATAAGAGCTCTCTGGCCCCCCCCACCCCCTGTCGACTCCGCTGCATTTCATTTTGCATGATTTTTAGACAAAATTAATGAGATTTTCTTCTGCATTTTTAACGCGTCCACACGTATGCGTTGTTTTAATTCTGTTTTCGACTAGACGTTGGTTGGACTTGATTTTTACAAATGCCTTCTTTATTTGAGTTTAAATTCTGTTTTTTATTATTGTTTATTTTCGCTTTGTCTGCGCCCAGAGGGTGTGAATTTTAAATGGGGTTTTTTTTGTGTGGTCGATCAACCCTTCTGGCGCTGCTGCATGCAAGCCAGCAAGTAAACTTCACTTACTCACGGCTGCGAGGTAACCGATTTCAATGAAGGTATGAACGAGTGAGCGCGAGTTGAATATGTGCGCGATAAGCAAACCCTCTTCAGTACTCACTTTATTTTAATTAATGAAACGAGTCTTGAGTTGGCTTCCTTTTAATCCTTTAATGCATAGAAAGAATGCATTCCCCCCCCCACCCCCTCTTTGCTCTGTCTGTCAGCGCTTGAAGCTGAAATCAAGTGATTTTTAAAGCGTCTGGCCTGACAAATGATTTTGCATTTGCAACATTCGGAGAATCATTTCTCAACTAATGCTGCGTTTATCTGCTGCATTAAGTCGAACAAATAGTTGGACTTTTCGCAGTTTGCACCCTTCTTCTGAGGGTGAGTTGCTTGCTTATCACACAGACGTCAAAAGTGATTTATTATCCTTATTATTGTCGCTCTTTTAGGGGTGGGAAGGAATTAAGTATCTCAAATCTGTATCTGGCGTAATGTGTTCTGACGTCAGATATTTGTGTGTGTGTGTGTGTGTGTGTGTGTATGAGGCGGCGTATCAATAGTATTTGATGCGACTGAGAAACTGTAGTTTTAAAAATCTTTCTTAATGTATGTATTTTTAATTATATTTTTTTGTTCTATTTTTGCATCAATCTCTTATTTGCCCTTAAACGTTCAATCCCTCGCCTTCCTTATCCTTATCCTTCATTTCTATCCCCTCTCTTACCTAATTTACAGCTTCCTTTCAATTCCTTTCCTTTAATTAATTATCCATAATTCCTTTCCTTTCCTTTCCTTTCCTTTCCTTTCCTTTCCTTTCCTTTCCTTTCCTTTCCTTTCCTTTCCTTTCCTTTCCTTTCCTTTCCTTTCCTTTCCTTTCCTTTCCTTTCCTTTCCTTTCCTTTCCTTTCCTTTCCTTTCCTTTCCTTTCCTTTCCTTTCCTTTCCTTTCCTTTCCTTTCCTTTCCTTTCCTTTCCTTTCCTTTCCTTTCCTTTCTTTTCCTTTCCTTTCCTTTCTTTTCCTTTCTTTTCCTTTCCTTTCCTTTCTTTTACTTTCCCTTCCTTTCCTTTCCTTCCCTTTTCTTCCCTCTTCTTTCCTTCCCATTACTTCGTCTCCTTCCCCTTCCTTCCCTTTCCTTCGCTCCCCCTTCTTTCCTTCCTTTCAGTACCTCTAAGTCCACTAATTGGCGAATCCGACTCGTTATCGGATTCTTGTGATCCAACGAGTTGTGTTACCTTGCAGTGTGTTGACTGCCCTCCTAAATCGCGAACGAAAGGCGCCTCTCAGAAATGCGCTTAAAATGTAAATCAGACCCTAAGGAAAAACGTTTGCCTGCTACGCTTAATTATGACTTGGGAAAAGTTGTTGCTGGTGGCGTTGCTTTCATCCCCACTTGAATGCAACATTCTGGAATAACTTTTCGCTTTCGCTGCTTCCATGTCCGTCGTTATAATCTCGTATTTCTCGTATTTCCCTGCTTTATGCGCGTAGTTGGAATGTCTTCTACTCGTAGATAGAATATCGCAGAAATACTTTTGCGGAATTTCGCCATTATGTGGCAGCAACGTTGTACGATGGCAGCAGTGACACAGGGTTTGTTGTTGTTGTTGTTGTTGCGGTCGTTGTTGCTGTTGTATTGTGGAGCATCCTAAGCATTGAAAATATATTGATTTCTCTCTTTGCCACACTTTCGCGCGTGAGTGTCTTGCTTACATTCGTCGTTACATTTAAGGAACATGGAACGTTATGACTATGAAACACTACATGAGAGAAGAGTATTATAGCTTGTTTCATTTTCAAAATGTTTCTTAAGAAATATGATTGCATTCCTTGTTTTTTAAAATGTTTTTCCCCATTTAAAATGTTTTTCCCATACTCGAAAGAGGTAAAACCGAATAAAGTCGTATATATTTCGTTTGATTTTCTTCTTTTCACATCATATCAAGATTCTCATTCCAGCATTTGTTTCCCTACTCGTTTTTTTTAATATATTCTTTTCTTCCAAATCACTGAAGTGCAAAATCCCATTATTACATTCCCCATGTATTCTTGTTCCATTCCGTCGCGTTTCAGCTGTTACAGTTTATTTTTAACATTTAAGCTTCTCATCGCTGAACACTGCAACTACCATTAAATACTGGCTGCCAACTACCTGCCCAACTACCCGCCCACCTACCCGCCCACCTACCCAGCCGCCTCCTTCGCCCGCCTTCGTCTGCCACATGAATCATCGTCATCATGCAACTGATTCACCTGCCTTCGGACTTAAATGTCGGTCTGTTTTTGTTTCTTTTGTTTCCCCCGGTTTCTTTCCCTCACCATTTCCTTGCTTACCCTATTCTTCTTTCTCACATTTTAATTTATGCTACCATTTCTTAAATAGTTCTACTTGGCTTCAGTTACGCGTTGTCGTTCCTGGTTTTCTGACGTTTAACAAAAACTCGTTTCTAATTCATTCATTTCATATATTTCGCAATTCATTAATTTTACACAAAGAATTAAAAAACAAAACTACTGTAATAAATCAGCGAAGCTTGAATTTATATGAGAAAAAAACAAAATTTTATTATTCATTCTGAAACCCTTTTTTATTGATTGAAATTAATTCGAGTTGAAGTATTGCGAATATTGTGCCGTGAAACGTTGCTTCCAGCTGTGTAAATACTTGCGGCTGGAAAAATAACAACTAAATTGGTGATTTTCGTCCACTGTTGAGGAATAAAAAGTCCGTGAGAACAAATGTGAAGCGTGAAACAGGGTGGACCATCTTTGTTAATCACTGCAAAGTTGTGACCAGTCAGCAGAAGAAGGACGCATATTAAAGGACGCCGAGTAAGTCTCTTCTGACAAATTCGGTTGGAGTTCGCCTTTCATCCAGCGACTCTTTCCAAATTCCATAAACTTCACGAAAGTTAAAAGAAAGTCATCTCACAAAATTAATTACAAAATTAGTTAACCCTTAAACGGGCAAGATCTCCGATTTGAATAAAAAAATTATTATGAGTTATTTAGGCACTCCTAAAAACAGTAGCATACTTAGTTTTTCTTTATTTTTTTATTTTACTGCCAAATTTTTAAAAAAACTAGTTGATTCAAATATGCATCACTGCCCGCCAGCGCATAAAAACGTGCTTGTAAATGAAAAATATTTTTTGTGTTTAAATTATTTATTTCCTATTAATTATTTTTTCATTTTTATAAGTTATAAGTTAAATTACTTAAATAAATTAATATTAAATTTAATTATTATTAATTTTTAGCTAAATAATAACATAATTATTAGGTAATTATAAAAAAAAAATTATTATATAGTATGAAACTGTAAGAAACAGTTTCTTTGGCTATTTAAACATAAAGCTATATTGCATTTTTTACATTTTATAAAGGTCTGTCCTAAACAGCTGGGAAGTTTGTATCGTGTCCGATTGCCTACCACTTCTGGAAAGTGGCATATACCATCGTTGCGCACGTCAATGGACGGAATAGGTTGAGTTGTAGTCGACTTTTTCTTCTTTGCTTCATGTTGGCTTGCAACCGATGATAAAGAAGGATTTGGTTTTCTGCCGCGCTTGCCAGCAAAATCAATTTGACACAAAGTTTGTGCTAATTCGAATATAAAATCCGCCTGACTTTTTGGAACAATGCCTTTTGATTGACATGCTTGTTTGCATAGAATACAGGAGTTGATGCACGTCATATCCAAAAGGTGATATTCGTCTGTACCATTTCCTAGATTTTATGGTGATCCTATACCTTCCTATAAAACTGTCCATCAGGTCTACTCCACCCATGTGCTTATTGTAATCTCCGATTACGGCAGGACATTTGATTTTCGTAATTGTTTTTGTTTTCCGGTCATATCTTCTCACTTCCGATTCCGGTTCCTTTCCAGCAAATGTTGAAATCATCGCAACAACTTTGTTACCTTTCCAAACAGTATTGGAAAGCTCCACATCGTCCAAAGTGGTGACCATTTCTACTGCTGATCCTCGAGGTTTATTTTGGAATTCGCTCTCTTCGGGAAGTTTGCATTTGGGAATTCTGTATCGTCTTATTGTACCCAGACAGTGGATGCCTTGCTTTCGTACATATACAAAAAGTGGCAACGACGTGTAATAATTCTCGCAGTACAATTTGTAATTCTTGTCCTTTGGCACTTGGCGACATAGCCTAACTTCAACATTAGCACTCGCCCCCAAATCAACCTCATGTGTAAGGCGCCTCGGCACTTTATTTTCTTCTCCCGAATATATTTCAAAATTGTAGGCGAACCCAGATATCCCACAAAGCACAAAGAGTTTATAGCCCCATTTATGTGGTTTTTGTGGCATATACTGTGTTAGATGATGGCGAGCTTTCGTGGCACACATTTATTCATCCCCACACAAGCGTTCCTCCATTGGAATTTTACAGAAATTTTTGTTGAGGGCTTCTATTATTGGCCTCAGCTTGTGGAGTTTATCATGTTTGCCGTCGTTTCGATCAGTTATATAGGTGGAATTATCATTGAAGTGAAGAATGCGTTTTAACTTTTCAAACTGTTTCATTGGCATTGCAGCTTTTACTAAATCCGAACCCATGCTAGAGCTCCAATAGGAACGTGTGTTGGGGCATTTGATCACAGATGCAAAAACTGCTATAGCGGTATATTCAAAAAATTCAATAAAATACAACGAAATCTGAC
This sequence comes from Sicus ferrugineus, assembly GCA_922984085.1. Taxonomy (NCBI): domain Eukaryota; kingdom Metazoa; phylum Arthropoda; class Insecta; order Diptera; family Conopidae; genus Sicus; species Sicus ferrugineus. The sequence continues at coordinate 5,012,715 of OV277349.1, read as the reverse complement.
TGAATAACCCTTGTAATGGTCTTTGGAAAAGTCAGGTAAACCAATTTGCAAACGGGTTATCTGTCATTTTTTTCGACCCATTAACGGTTTCGAAACCATTTACCATGATAAATTCGCTAAAAAATTCTGAGGAAAACTCATTACCTAAAACCCTTTACCACATTTCAATTTATTACCGCTATGATGAGTTTATTGGCTCCCATAAATATATCATACCGCTTCAAAATCTTTACGCATTCGGCAAAGGCACACTGAACAAAAGTATCATCCTATGCGCACTGATGCATATATGAATCGTCTTCATTTATGACCGCTGCTACTAAAGTATAATTATTTTATTCAAATTTTAAAGGCAATTAGCTAAAACACCCATCAATCTTGCAAATTTATATTTTTATTGTAGGATTTTTGTGTATTTTGTACAAATAATTTTGGTTCAAACATTGTCAAAAATGAAAAATTCGCAAAAAAATATTTTTTCAGTTTGTCCCTGTTTTATATTTATTTGTAATTTAACAACAAACCTCAAAAGGTATTAGAAAGTTTAATTGATTAATTTCAAGAGATTATTTGCAGCGAACAATTAATTTTGCATCAACGTGGTGATTTTAGAGAGAATTTTTAAGACGATTCATATATGCATCAATTCCCGTTTAAGGGTTAAGACCGCAAATGTCATCTCCGAGCATTCATAACTGCTGATTAAAATTCAGCAACTCAGCGCCAACTCGCTGATAGCATTTGTCGTCTCTTTTGTGAGCAAAAACCGACAAGAGATAAAAAGTTGCAAGGCAAGGAAACTGCAGTACAAACAAACAAAAAAACATCATGATTAAACAGTGAAACATGCCGGCGCCAAACGCGAGAGCTAGAGATGTCAGCTAAAGCGGAGCATTAAATCCGCAAAAGGAGGTCAGAGCCACCACCTACAGTTTCATTAAGTAACAACAACAACAACAACAACAACAACAACAAAAACTACAACTGCAGCAGATGCTATGTCGTCATGAATTGGAGTGAGATTTGAGATAGAGATGAGTGCACGAGTCAATATAACTCACGTTCATGCACACTCACGATTTCCAAGCTTAAAATTTACGCACAGTTACGACGCAACATTTATATCATGACGTGAGCACTCGATTCGTGATTTACGAGTTAAGTTGGGAGTTGCGTAAATCGAGTTGTGGGTATTTGATATTTGAGTAGACGTTTTCCTTGAATCGCACTGCAGTCACGTGTATCATGTCGTGACAAGGACGAATCACGCCAAGCGTCCATCTCTAGTTGAATGGAGAACCACTGAGATGCCGAGAGTGTCAGCGGCAACCCCACCTCCTCCTCACCGTCGCACAACCCACCCTCTTGAATTCATGTGGTTGTTAAATTTTGATTTATTTTATTTGATTTTTCCATTAACTTTGAACCTCAAACGAAGATGCTGGCGCTGAGTTCCGCCTGCTTGCTGCTCACTTAGTTTTTGGTCGGGTTTACACACAAAAACACAGAGAAAATGTGTTCGGATCTCTCTTTGCCGTCGCGAAGGCCGTTCCTGCAATGTTGACATTGCGAATGAACGAATGGACGTGAGCGTTGTGGCCCACAGATATTCGTTCATGCAATTATAATTCAGGATAAAAAACGACGCTAAAGCTACCGCAACTAACGCGGAAGCAAAGAACAGACTCGCTTTATATAGTATTTCACTTCCGACAGGAAACTTCATGTCAGGTGTGCTCAACGCTAATTAACTGAAAAAGCAAATGAATGCAACCCGAGTGATGGAAGAACTGGAGTGCCGTGCCTGCTGCACCGCCTGAAGCGAGCAACGTTGCGATTTCATTTGTAGATTTGCTGCCGTCACTGAGTTGGTTAAGTAAACTTGGCTCCAGTTTGCATTTTTTCCCAAAGCCAACTTGCCAACTTGCGTCTACAAAGTTAAATAGCATCAGTGGGTATTTGTGGCACGTAGGAATGAAACACTCTACTAATTGCTGCTTCTGCCGGCGCTGTTTTCCCCGAACTGATGCACGATTTCACACTAAAGTCAAGGAAGCGGAAAAAATAGCGGTTCCACATGAATTTAATAAAATAAAAAAAGTCTCTCTGCACTTGTTCACCGCTTTTCCCTGAAAGTTTTAAAACGATATCATTTATATTTTACTACAAGAATATTATGTTATATAGACAGTTCGGTAACTCTTCTATCTTTTGTTTTATTAGTTATTCGGATATACAGAGATGATATAGTTTTCTCTCTACCGCGCTCAAGTCAAGTATTTCGTTAACGAAAATTCTTTATGACTGAATTTCCATCCCACCATCGCTGGATAATTTCCAATTATTTTTTATTTATTTTAATTTCTCTCTTACTCCTCTCTTCCTTTCTCTCTTCCTCTCTCCCTCTATCTCTTCCTCCCTCTCTCCATCTATCTCCTCCTCTCTCCCTCTATCTCCTCCTCTCTCCCTCTATCTCCTCCTCTCTCCCTCTATCTCCTGCTCTCTCCCTCTATCTCTCTCTCCCCTCTCACTCTATCTCTCTCTCCCCTCTATCTATCTCCCCTCTCGCTCTCCTCTCTCACTGTCCCCTCTCGCTCTCCCCTCTCGCTCTCCCCTCTCGCTCTCCCCTCTCGCTCTCCCCTCTCGCTCTCCCCTCTCGCTCTCCCCTCTCGCTCTCTCCTCTCCTTGTCCACTCTCTATCTCCCTCTCACTCACCCCTCTCACTCTCCCTCTTCCCTCTCTCAACTCTCTCCAATCTACCTACTATATATCTCCCTCTCTTTCTCTCCCTGCCCACCATCTTTCTCCGTTTATCTCCTTCCCATTCTCTCACCTACTCTATCTCTTTCACTCTCTCTACTTTTTTTACTTTCTCTATCTCTCTCACTCTCTATCTATTTACTCTATTTCTCTCCCTCCTTCTCTCTCTCTCTCTCTCTCTCTCTCTCTTATTATAATACTTGACTATTAATATTTTTGTCTCCTAGCATATTTCTGTCACTTATTTCTGCTATTACATGAGATCCTCTGTGTTTCACACATCCTCTGTGTTTTCTTGGTTCGTCTAATCGGTCACTTTTATTTTCTTCTCTTTTAATGAAACATTTTCTGTCTGGTGTCAGCTTTCTGTGGCATTATGTCATACCTTTTGTTGCGACTGTACTTACATCTTGGCTGTTATTATTACTATTGCTCCTCGCGTAGTTCTTTTGTCTCTTTACTTTTGTCTTGTGACTCTCTTTCTCGCAATGATATAAGTTCCTTGCTCTTTGAAAGTTATTTGCACTGTGTAGTCTGTAATGTCATAAAATAGAGTGGATATATATGCAAAAATTGATATGTTAACTAGGATTCGTACTTAATATTGTCCTGAATCTTATATCAATTCAATTATTGTTCCTACACCCATATCTACCCATATTTCATATCTTATACTTGTAATCTTAGCATGGGTCTCATTATTATTAATAAGAGGTATAAAGTAGGCAGTTTTTTTAAATAAATTCAAACCTTCCTTTGAATTTTATCACCGAATCCCCAGTAAAATTTTGTTCTATTTAAAATTTTACAAAGTACAAAACCAGAAAAATAGAGAAACACAAACACATGATACGACCGACGACTTGTGCAGCGGAATTTCGAATTTTTTTTTTTTTGTTTCTTTGCGAACAGATTCTCATGTGAGAATCTTCACAAACAGCAGCCACCATTATTTGTTGCCTGACCTAATTTGAAGGCACCACCGGTGCCGGTGTCATTATTGCTGGGTTGACTTTGTTGTTATCCTTGCGGGTGGGTGGTTAGCTGACTGGCTGGTTAGTCGGTCACTGTGGCGATACTCAATGGCATCCACAGAGATGTGAAGCATTTTTTGCTCGATTTCTGTTGAGGTAGAAAAATTTCAGGGCGTTTCCTTCATTTGCCACATGTTTTTGCTATGTAGCAACAACGAAAAATGATGTCGACCGACTTGTTGAGGCAACACGTCGAAAAGGTTTTTGCTACGTTTTGTGGTTGGTCTTCAGAGGATTTCAGTTGTTATTTTGAGCGAATCCTTTAATTAGGTCACTCGGTGCGTTGGCGAAAATAATGAAGCGGAGAAAATAGAAAAATTTGTGTCATTTTTTCCACTTACAAATAAAATTGAATTGAAATGAAAGATGATTTAAACAATTAAAATGTCTTCATTTGAAGCCCTTAGAAGTCCCAATACTTAGATTTAATATTAGTATTTTAACATTAAATTTGACAGTAATAAAACTTCAGTTGTTTACATCAAACCATTTCAATTGTAGATAAATCTGAAATCATTTGTGAATCAATCTGGATTGAGTTGGGAACGATCTGAATTTCGCTGTATACGAATCTAAATTAAATAAACTTTAAACAAAGTTTGCAACTGGATTATATATTCATACGCATTTGAATTCTGAATGAATGAATCCTAAATAACTTTCATTTTAATCCTTACTCGACATGTAAATTCATTTAACTTTCTGATTTCGAATGAAAGGAAAATTAATAAAAAAAAAATTTTGTGTGATTTTATGCTTTTGTGCTTTAGATGTAAATTTTTCTCACAAGTTTTAAAATTTTTTTGATTCAATAGACACTTAAAATTATGTGGCAAAAAATTAATAAAAATTATCTTTCTGAATTGATTTCGGCAAAACACAATCAGGCTTTAAATTTAGTTGTAAGTAAATCTGAATACCATTTTGAATGAGTCTGAAGAAATACAGTCGAGAATTTAAGTTTTTCACCAAATACTTTTTTTCTCTCTCTCGTTGCAGAAATCGTGTCGCTTTCCGAAGCTTGAAGAATGCGCTCATTTTCATTACGAACGTGTACAGCTGGGGCCGCTTGCCGTCCGCTTGGTCGATGACAAGTCGGAGCTGCTGACCAGTAGCATCGCATCGCAATCGATTGGCGGCGACATCGCGAACGGCCAGAGTTCAACTGGAATCGCTGGCAGCAGCGCTACTGGACCCTCCTCGTTCCGTTCCTTCTCGCCATCGAGCTGCTGGTTCATCATCAAAGTAATGCCTCATCGATCGGACGCGTTCCTAGTGCGCCGCTCCTTCGACAACATGAAGATGTTGGATGAGATGCTGCATCGCTGTGTCTACGATCGCAAGATCAGCGGCCTACGCAACCTCAGCGACCTCGACTTCAAGAGCGAGGAGGACGTCGACTATGCTGTGGCCAAGTATCTGGAGCGTTTCTCGAAGATCGCCTCCGATTCGCTGACTTGCGGCACGATTCTCACCTGGCTGCAGCTGGATAACAAGGGCCGCCGTCTGCCTTTGGCCGACGGCGATACCATGCGCAGCATCAACACGCCCGCAGTGGGTGCCGCCTACGGGGTCCGCCGCTACACGGCTCAAGCATCGGATGAGATTTCGATCGAAGTCGGCGATATGATCTCGGTCATTGATATGCCCAGCCCGGCGGAGTCGATTTGGTGGCGCGGCAAGAAGTCGCACCTGCAGAAATCGCACTACGAGGTCGGCTTCTTTCCGCAGTCCTGCGTGGCCACCATTGGCGACAAAGTGCCGCGTCACTTCCCCATGCCGGCGCCCCTAGTCGGTCAGCTGGACGTGTCGCCTACGAAGCCGGTGTTGCGGAAGCATGGCAAGCTGATCGCCTTCTTTCGCTCCTTCATTCTGTCGCGTCCGTCACGTCGGCGGCTGAAACAGAGCGGCATCTACCGCGAGAGAGTCTTCTCGTGCGATCTCTCGGAGCATCTGCTGAACAGCGGTCAGGAGATACCGATGGTGCTGAAGTGCTGTGCCGAGTTTCTGGAGGACTACGGTATAGTGGACGGCATCTACCGACTCTCCGGCATCACATCTAACATACAGCGCCTGCGACGTGCCTTCGACGAGGAACGAGTACCGGATCTTGGGAACCCGGAGATGAAGCAGGACATACACGCCGTCAGCTCGCTGCTGAAGATGTACTTCCGCGAGCTGCCCAACCCACTGTGTACGTACCAGTTGTACGATAACTTTGTGGAGGCCATCCAGGAGAAAAGCGAATCCAATGAACGGCTGCGTCTGATGAAGGAGACGGTGCTGAAGTTGCCACCGCCACACTATCGGTAAGAAGACGGGGTTACAAGTGTTTAGCAAAATTAGATATTTTCTGAAGCAACTAATTGGGTCCATCTTTCCCTCTCTCTCTCTCTCTCTCTCTCATCTTTTCTCTCTCTCACAGAACCCTCAAGTATTTAGCTTCCCACTTGAATAGCATCTCACAGCATTCCGCACGAACTGGAATGACTGACAAGAATCTCGCCATCGTTTGGGCTCCCAATTTGCTCCGCTCTCCCGCCTTGGAATCCGGTGGTGTGGCTGCCTTGCGTGGTGTTGGTGTGCAAGCCGTGGTTACCGAGTATCTCATCCGCAACTGTCACCTTATCTTCGACGCTCTCGACGATACATCGAATGCCCGCTTGAGTTACATAGCAACGGCTGGTGCCGCTCCCTTCGGCAGTACGGTGGGCAGTGGTGACTCACGTTTGGACTCCTTAACCGATTGCGAGAGTCTACTCGTAGAGCAGCGCGAACACGATCAGTCCTTGACCTTCGCCGCCGAGCGGCCCAAAAGTTTGAGTGCTAGTGGACCAAAACTTATCAGCTTGGAAGAGGCTCAGGAGCGTCACTCGCGACTCGATAGCTATGACATAAACAAATCGATGCCGATCAACATGTCGGCGAGTAATAATGCAGCAGCTATCGGCTCGTACATCGAAGTTGGAGGCGGTCCTTCCAGTCTGCCCGATAAGTACCACACTGTGCTGCCGGTGCCCCGCAGTTGGCAAAAGCGGAAGACGCATTCGTGGAAGTCGCTGTTCTCACGCAATCAGCGTACTTCGGCAGGTGGTGGGGGTGCGAGCGGCGGCACCAGTGATTTAAAGTCGTCGATTTCGCATTGTGGCGTCGAGGACTCTTTGCCGCCACATCGTAAGGAAGCTACGCAGGTCACCTTTGCCGAGTCGAATGCTGTTATCACGCACACGTCGGGCAGCAAGTCGAACAACAAGTCGCTGCTAAAACATTTGGATAAAACGAAGTCCATCGAGTTTTACGAGGCGAGTCGCGTTGATTTGAATTCCAAACCCATGGACATCTGTGTGCGCTCTAATTCCGTCGACAGTCTGCGCACCACTGGTCACTCACGCTCGGTGTCGCATGATTCGTACTTCGATTTGTTGCAGTCGCCCCAGCGCGGCCATATGGCCACCACCTGTCCCTCGAGGTAAGTTTCTGCGCTGCGACTTTGTTCAGTTCTTCAGGAAAGTTATTTCTTTCTTGCAGGGAACTTTCTGAACTGGGTCTCAACTTTGACCGTGAGGAGCCGGAAATGCATATCTTCTCCGAAAGCGAGTCGCTTGTTAGCTCACCGCGCGTTGGTAAAGAAAACATACCGCCTGCAGCTGCCGCCGCGGCCTCATCTTCACGCCGCATACTGCGCGCACGACCCGAAGAGTTCTCTTCGAGTCAAGCCAACAGCGTCAACCCGAGCCCGAAGAAGCAACCGCGCTTGAATTTGTTACTGTCGGCCAACTCCGAAGGCGGCATTCAGGCGAATTGGTCCGCTCAGCCTCAGGCGGCAGCAGGCGATTGTGCTGATGAGAAACATGCTCCGCACATCCTTTCCAGTGACGAGAGCTGCTGCAAACGCTACAAACTAGAAGATCAGCTCTCCGATATTCAGTTCATCGACTGCGGTACGCCCGAGCATACGATAGCTGCGAATTCGCCCACACAGACTGAAATCTACGCCAGAGCGCAAATACACAATTCGGCGAAAGCATCGACGATCTACAGCGGCACGAGTGGCAGCTCTTGCGCGGAGACCGTAGCAAAAACATTGCCGGACAATGAGTTGCTCACTCCGACTGCTCACCAGAATGCAGTTCAGAATGCGAATGCAGCTCAGAACGCGACTGCAGTTGGCGGCTCGAAGACCTCCGAGAATCCCTTCGATGCAGTATTCGGCGGCAAGCAGCCAAAGGATTCGCTCAACACGCGCTACAGCTACCCCACCGTGCAGCTGGGTGCCAAACGCAAGGATCAGGGTGAGGCTAACAGGGAGCGCTTTAGCTACCCCGGTTCCAGTCGCTTGCTGCCAACGAAAGTGGAATCGTCGTGCGTCAAAAGCAAGCTGCTGGGAAGGAATGCGGCTCCTGACCACATAGATCACTCGAGGTATGTTTGGAGTCGCATTATTGTCTGCAGCTCTTTAGTTCAATTTTTGTTCTTGCAGAGGTGTTTCGTTCCAACATCAACAGCCTACTAATCTTCATAGTCTCCCGAAGACGATGCCAGAGCTGCTTCGGCCTAAAAATCGCTACAGCTACTGCGACACCAGCGATTCCCTAGCGACACAGCAGCGACACGCGGCAACGACGCAGGCACATCCTCAGCATCATCATCATGTGCTCATGCGCAGCAATTCATCAGAGCTGGCAAAGCCTGCGGCTAAAATGCAGCAACCCAACGATTTAATCGAACGCGTGCGAGCCACGGCAGGGACGCCCTCATCGCCTCCAATCCAGAGTCCGCGCTACTCACTTCTGGTCGGCGGCGACACGAGTTCCGAAAACAGCTCGGCCGTCAACACGCCACAGTATGAATTGGAGCCATTAATGGTCAGTTCCACCATTTCAGGAATGTCTGGCATCTCTGCCCATTCCGCTGGCTCATCGTCGCACAGAGACCAGCAGCAGCAGCATTTGCAACAACGCGTTTTGGCTGCCCAGAATGACAGCAGCAGCAGCATTTGCGCGGGCGGAAACTCACGAGAAAGCTTAGCAGCGTTGGTGGCTGACAATGCTCAGCTCTCCTCACCTGAAAGACGAGACATGCACGCTTTGAAGCGTGAGCTGTCTTTAGATTTGAAGAACAACTCGAACTCTGTGACCAAGAATAGCAGCCGAATGTGTGTGGATCACGCCGATGGTACTTCTACGCTGCCAGCGAAGCTGCAGCAGCAGCAGCTCCAACAACAACTCATCCCCTCACCTAACAATTCCAACTTCACCGACAACACCAGTCAGTCGGTGACGCCCAGCGATTATGGTTACCAACAGCTGCAGCGACCTTCCTCGATGCATTCGTCGCTACTGGAAACCGCAGAGAATTCGCCGAGTTACGACGACTACGAAAACACACCGAGCAACTTCGCAATTTCGCCGCTGTCGAGCGAAGGTGGCGATATGACCGCGAAGCTGCTGACGAGCGGCTCACAGAGTCCCATCAAGTCGACCATTAGCATCACATACAACCTGAAGAACCCGAAGGAGGAGTCCGAAGGGGGCGGCAGCGAGCCAGTGGCCACGGCGAGGGAAAAGCCAAAAAGAGCGTCGAAACAGCCGCTGCTGGAGACAAGTTTTGACGAGCACACCGTGTACGAGCAGGTGAAACTGTTCAGGAACTCGGTAACGGAGGTGAATCAGTTGCTGAGCGACGATCGCCGCAGAGGCGTTTCTCAGCTACGAAAACTAAAGGAAGAGGTGGGTCTGGAAAGAGAGGGGGAGGAGGATGAAGAGCATTTCCCACATACACGGGTAGAGATATCTGGAGGAACACGAAAGACAGACGCTCGTGTTGCGCCGAACAGAATCCTGTCGCGCAACGTCATTGATGACGAGCTGCAGCAGGAAGTTGGCCATTCAGTTGAGGACGTGGACATGCAACAGCCTGTCGAAGACAGCTTGGAAGTCTTCGATCAACTGTCCTCAGGCGATGAGCGCTTGCTCTACGAGAATGTTGAACTGCGGAAGCCGAAAAGTTTCTATGAGAACATCAGCGGTGAAAGCATGAAAGCCGCATCCAACTCTGCCGCCTCCCACTCTGCCGCCTCCCACTCTGCCGCCTCCAACGTTGCTGCTTCCAGCGCCGTCGCTCCCGACGAGGATGCCAGCAGTGAGAAACTTGAGCTGGAGTTGGATAGTCTAGACAGCATCAGAAGTTGTGACGATGATGCATCTACTAAAAGTGAGCTCGTGGCAACTGCAAAACAACACAGCAGCCGCAACGGCATTCTGTCGCCTCGTAAGTCGCCTTCAAACTTCAGTGTCAAGCAGCTGGCTAATAAATTCGAGAGCTCGCCTGTTGAACAGACGCAGGCTTTCGACTTCAGCATTCGTAGTTCAGTCAAAAAACATTCCACCCCAGCCGTGGCTCGTGAGCATAACAACGCGCACACGAGTCCCACCAACTCGTTCACAAGCTCGACTGCACCATCGAACGCAGCTACCAATACGCTCAAGCAGAAACTCAATAAGAGTCAGCAGATAACACGCTCTCTGGATGAGAACGCATTTGTGCGCGAATTTGGCTCCAAACATCTGCTCGATTTAACCACCAAGAGTACTCAACAGCTGCCTCAGTACGCTGCACACGAGTCCTCGGCCGCACTCAGCGTTGCCAACCGACGCAAGTCGTACGACTTCACGCGACCCAAAACGTTGAATCAGCCGAAGCGTCTGCCCGGCATGCCGATCACTGAAGAGATCTGCCTGAAGTCGGCACCCGAGAAGCCTCTCACCGCCTCTCTGAAGCTTGACTTGCAGCGCGAGCAGAACTTCAACAACACGCTGGAACATGACTGCGAGACGACAGAATTGAAAATCACGCCCACCACAGAGAATAGAATTTCGCTTATACAACACAATGTCAGCAACAACATGTCGCACGCCGATCACCATCTCAGCAACTCCAACCTCAATTTGGCGAGTTTGAACAGCTTGAAGGTGCTGTCGGGCGTAAAGCTGGACCGCGATCGCATCGACAAAATCAAGGAAGAACGTCGGCAGCAACTCACGCAAAAATATCGAGCCGAGTCATTTAAATCGCGCTCAAAAACTGACTTGAACTCGTCTCAGAAGGAGGAGGAGGAGGATGTGCACTTCCACGCCGAGTCGCTGCGTGTCAAGTCCAAGTCGCGAGGCGACATGCGTACGCTGCCGAAAGACATGGACAACCTGAAGGAATTCGGTCGCTGTGCCGGTGGCAGCTCAACAGGTTCCGAAACTACTTTACATCAACATCAACACGAGCAGAAGCAACGCGTCCGCAGCATCTCGGATGAGAAGAATCAAAACTGTGAGGTGGCGACTAATAGCTCGTCACCGCCGACCGCATCAACGGTTGCGACGCGACAGACGAAATTCAATTCCAATACGACGAACTCCTCCTCCACACCGACGACAAACAGTAGCGATTCATCAGCCAGTTCGGACGACAATACAAAGCGGATGACGAAGCCACAGCAGCGTGCGACAGCGGATGACACGTACTCAGCACGCGCTACGGTGCAGAAATTCGAGCGGAAGAGTGTGGATTATGTCATTGGCGGCAGTGGCAGTGGTGGACGTGATCGTCGCGGCGGAGAGGTGTGCAGTGGCGGCAGCACTTTGTTATCGACCAGCAGGAACAGCTTGAGCTCAACGTAAGCAATTTAAAGCGATAAACTCCTCTATCTTGTAGATTTTAATATGTTTAAATTAAATTTTTGAGTTTATTTATTCTCTCCTTACTAAAGAAAATATTGTATTGATCAGTTTTCTCCAATTTCAGGCGCGAAAAAATCTCTCCTCAGTTCTCCATCCGTGATGTGACGGCCATGTTCGAGTCTCGTTCACAGAATCAGCAATGAACAACAACAATCTATCGATAAAAGAACAGCAAATATTACTACATTAAAAACAATCGTTAATTGATAAAAGAAATTGTGCTCCTCACAAATCAGCATACATTAAACAATTTTTAATTTAATACTGAATAATAGAAAAAACAGTATAACTTTCCAAGTCTTCAGAATTTTATATAATTCGCCAAAAGTAACAACAGACAACAATAATTCTATCTAAGTAGTTAGAATTTAAAGAATGTAAAAATTTTTAATAATTTAAAAAATGCATAAAGAAGAATGAAATTCAATCAGAAAACTTTAATTGCAACATATTGAATCCAAAGAATCCAACTCTTCACCAATAAAACGAACCCGAATATTGCAACAAGTATTCCAAACTCTACTAACTTTTTTGTATATTAAAAAATTATCTAACGAAATCTCTGAACACAATCCACAAAATCCACTCAACAAAATCCTATCTACGAACGTTTCGAACGCATTTTGACATTTAATTTGCATTCACGCGTATTTCAAAACATTTATGTTAAAACAATAAATAAACTATTAAATTATGTATTACAAATTCAAAATCATGAACGTTTTATATAGAAAAATCATAAACTTCTTACATGCAAAAAATGCTAAGAAATACATGAATTCAGAGATTAAATGCTGAGAACTACATTTTAAACAAGAGTTGAAATATTTGCTGTACTTATTTTCTAGCTTAAATAGCTGAAAATGCTATGCAACAAATGAGAATTACAAACATGAAAAGACATTTGAAATATTTAGCCACAAATTCGAATTAATAGATTTTTCTATTCAATCGCAAAAAAAAATCTACCCATTTATCATAGAATATAAAGCCGTGAATAATTTTATAAAAAACAGATGAAAGGACAACGAAAAATTAATTTAAAATCTACTAAATCTTTTAAATTTCTCAGTTTCATTTCTCTCATAAAACTTCGAATTTCAATTTAAATTTCTTCTTATAAAATCAGCATGAAATCGAAACTTTTACTAAACTGTTTTCAAAATACTGCAGAAAACTCAGAACATTCGATATCCTCAATTATAACTTTTTTTCATCTCATCACAAATATAAAGATTTTTGATTTAATAAAGAATGTTGAGGAAAAACACGACGGTCATCATTTAAATGATTCTAAACATTCACGACGTCTCATGCTGACTGAAATGCGTTGAATGAAGACTTTTTTGCTATTACAAATTACAATGCGAGCAACAATTGTTGAGTAAAAGTCAACACAAACGCTGTTTAATTATAAAGAAAAAACAGATTTAAACATGTAAACATTAAATATCTTTGAATGCAAGTATATTCATTGCTAGCGTTGCCATTTCAAGCCACTTGAGTGAACTCAGTCTGCCTTGAAATGCCGCTCGTTGGTGTCAAATATATATTAAAAAAAATGCTAACGCTAAAAAGAAAAAAAAAACTAAATAAAAGCTATAAAACAACTCGTATTATTATGTACACATTTTTGAAACGATTTCATTGATTTGTAATTTTAACTAAAATAAGTTTTTAATTTTATTGTTATGCTGTTGACGTTTGAAGTTTTATTATTATTTCATTTCATAAATTCTCACTTTAATTATGAATACATGAATTTATGCTTATAATAAGAACTTTTTATATTTTTAATAGAAAAGTATGTTTAGTTGAAGGTGTGATTTTGTATGCATCTACGGTTTTAATTACTAACTTGTTTTTGTTTAAATCGAAATGGTTTCCATTACATTACATTTTTCGCAAAAACAAACGCATTTTGCATGCTTTGATTTTTGCAAAAACTCGAATCTAATCGATCTAATTTAAGTTGTACATTATAAATTTATGATTTCTTTGCACAAATGCAAATAAAAATAATATGTGAAATATATGAACATTTTTTATCATTGAAAAAGTAAAATAAAATTGTTGTTTTATTTAGTAAACCGGAAAAACACTTTTAAAAACTTGTTAAGAAAACTTACAGAATCTTGGGAAATCTAGTCGAGAAAAATAATCAACACGAGAAGTGGATTAAAAATTGCATTTAAAAACGAAATTTTGAGCTTCTTTAAAAGCGGAATATTTAGCGAAATCGTAGCGGTTAAATTAATATAAATACTTAACTAAATATAATGACACGGTTATAATTACCAAGTTTTTCGTAGTATTTAAAAATTGTTGAAAATCATCCTGAAATTTTGTATGTTTTATACTACAGAAGAAGGAATCAAATCGAAAATGAATATTAAAAGTAAATTAATAATTAAACTGAAGAATATTCGAAAGAGTACTTCAAGTCGACCAATATTATTAAACGCAAGCAAACTGGATTCAAAAGCCAGAAGTTTAAAGTTGCTTCTTGCAAAAGTAATAAAAAACGGTCACGTTTTTATTATGAAAAATTAGTAATTTAGTGCGGTTTAAAGATAATTTTAAATAAATAATAAATTAGATATAATTTAAAAAGTGTCAAACTATATTAGAAATATTTCTAGAAACCGCCATTAAGAAATTGTTATTTTGTAGATTTTCCTCAGTTTTCGTGTTTGTCCGTTAAATCATTACTTTGAAATTACGGTCACAAATATAATAATTAGAAAGCAATTAAATTACTCTGAATTCTTGATAACTTTTTGATACTTTAAATAATGTAACAATCCATTTTTAATTATTTTTCATTACTTAAACGTGATCTCAAAGTAATATAATTTTTTGATTACGTTCAATAATACAAATAAAAACGAGGAAAAACACTCAAGACATCAATTTCACAGAGCTGCGAAAGTAATCATTGTAATCATTACTTTCAAATTACGACTAAATAATTAAATTACCATTAATTCCTGGTTATTTTCGAATATTTGAAATTATGGAAAATTATAATTTATATTAGGATTATTTAAAAGTAATAAAAAATAATATAATTGACGTTATTTTTTACTACCTTAAATTATTAAACCATCGTTATTTTAACTACTTTAAATTATTGAAACACCTATTTGAATAATTTAAAGAAGTTAAATGGAAAAATTTGTTAATAGAAAAATTTAAACTAAAATTCTATCATGAAATAAATATGTAGAATATATTATCAACATTAATTTTTTAATAATATAACAACAGATATATGAAATGTAAGCTTCAAATTCTAAACCTAAAATTAATATTTACACAAAAAGCTTTAATAAAGAATTCAGAAAATATTGTTCTGTACCATTATTTCAAATAATATTCTTCTAATAGGTTAAACATGATAATATTTAGATATCTAAAAATATATAAAATAAATTTTATTAAAAAATTAACTGTATTGAGCAATTCATACCAATATTTGAAAAATGCTAGTATCATAATTCGAAATTCTAGTTAGAGTTTTGAGTTTGAAAAGGAACAAATTAATAAATTTGCCTGCAAAACTAATTCCGTAGAAACGCAGAATTCCAAAAATAATGCCAATTTTACAAACTTTACAAATAATTGGAAGATTACTGATATACATACATACATATATGATAATAAATGTAATGCTGTAACAACCAACTTCGTATTTTCACTTGAATCAAACAATAAAATATTAACAATTACCAGCTACTATTTAATTTAAATAAATATTATTTAAAATTCAACTATAAATTGTATTAATAATTTAATAGTTCAAGTTTTTTCTTCTAACTTTGTACTAGCAATGGGTTTGTAAAGTTCGAATATATTTTTAATTAAATTAATTTATTATGAATACAAATGTATTTATAAATATTAAATATTTCCCAATTGTAGAAAATACCATACCACACAAAATCATTTTGTATACCATAATTATTACTATGTATTTATACTAATATTAAATAAAAACAAATTTAAACTAAATAAACTATATGTAAAATAAAGACAGTTTTATTCATATACAACGAAACTCTCTCGAAAGTGGTGGAAACTTTATTTCCACGAAACAAAACATTTAGGAAATTTTGTAGGAATGAATAACAGTTAGAGAGGCGCTGTTTAAAAAGCATCATCCACAACAACAACAGTTTAAGGTGCGCTGTAGTGTTTGGGCTCCTCAATAGAGTTGCCATGAGAGGGTGAGATTTCCATAATTTTAATGTATTTCTTACGACCGCAACAATGTGATTTTCGGTTTGTTTTTACGGCCGCGATAAAATTTTATATATACACTCTTCGTTACGTGCAGTAGTTGGAGACTAAAAGAGACCAAAATGGGTTAATAACGACGCCTTCTTTTTACACCAAGTGTACAAACACATCATTTGTAAAAATGTTTAATTTCTATGATTTATATAAAGCAATTTTATGAGATAATTTTATCTAATTACAAGAGTTTTGTGTAATTTTCATTTGTGTGATAAGGTTTTCCACAAAAGGGTTTGTTAATTGATTTTGTCAAAATTGGCCCTGGCAACTATCCACAATTTTACCACAAAAAATTGAAAGATAACTAAGCACAGTTCGTAAAACTTCGTTGAGTTCCAATTACACGCCGTCCAAACAGTTCAACATTCAATGTAATTACGTTGAAAGTGCCTGTAGCTTTCAAATCGTAATACGCATTGATCTGATCTGGATCAGATCTGAAATTAAATTCCATATATTCTATTCTATATATTTTAATCTATTAATTCTATTAGTGGTTAATAATATTAAAAATAATTTTTTAATGAATTATATGAGAAAAAAAAAGCTCAGAGACAATTCTCGAATAATAATTCCCATACCGGGAATCGAACCCGGGCCTTCTGGGTGAAAGCCAGATATCCTAGCCACTAGACCATATGGGACGTTAATTACAGATGTTTGTACCCAGTATAAGAATAATATTTTCAAATTTTCATATATCGTAATTTGCCAACAAAATCAGATAACTTGGAAATCACAGAAGCGAGCCGGTCCGAAGGTCACACCCACTTAATAAGCAGTAACTCGGGCATCCCAGTGATGTGCTTTCGCTCGTTCATGATTGAAGGGAGCGCGAGTAAGGGAAAACCCTACCCTCCATCTCCACCCCTTCTTAACCGTACACTCTCATTCCAAACAATTACACGCTAATAAATGAAATTAAGTCCGAATTTTGAACTTTGATTTTGCGCTATTTGAACGGATGTGATCTTTGCGAACGCGTGACTCTTATTATGTTACAAGTGTGAGGTTTAGCGTTGGTGTTTCTCTTATTTCTGTATGTTGTTGTTTTGTAATACTTTTAGAAAATCGCAGCCTTAGCGGAGGACGCAGAATTAATCAGATTTCTGATGGTTGTCGTTATTGTTATTGTTGTTATTTCACTTGATTTTATCAACATTGTGATGATGTTGCAGTTAGTAATTTAATTTGTTGAAACTTAATTGCAAGAGTGGCATTGTTGTTTCTGTGCTTGTTGCTGGTGTTGTTGTTAGAATTTTTTGGTTTTAGTGCGTGTAATCGATTTATGAATTTACAAAAGTCTACCAAATCCAGTTCTGAAGCTACTTATTATTGTGACGACCATCTTAAAAACTCATTATTAAGCTACTTAATTGCCTCATCAAGCCACTTGCTTCGTTCTCAAATCGATGTACTTTAATTTGGAATTTTTAAATTTCTCTTTCTACTTAATTTTAATACTGGAAATAACTTATCAAATACAATTTAGAAGAAAAAAATATAAAAATATTTAGAAGAATAAAATAAAAAATTTAGAAGAATAAAAATAAAGTTTCGCAATTTCATTTGTGAATTTGGCTCACCCGAGCTCATTCGAGGTATTCGTAGTGAAAAAAAACGTTTCAGTTTCCAAAGAAATTGTGCAAGTTATCAACATTTTTAACTATTTTTAACAGTTGAGTACTGGATCATTTGTTGTTTTTTATCTCGAAAATAATATTAAGTGCGCTACTTTTTTTTAGTTATTCATTATTACTGATTAAGCGTTTTTTTAAGCTATTAATTAACCCTTTAACTTCCCAGATACTCGAACATGTGCGGCGGCACACGCAGTCAAGTGGTACCTGCATGGGAAGTGATTTCGCCTCCTTCGGCTGCTTATAACAAATCATGAAATCTAGGCAGGATCTGGCTGTGAACTACCGGGATGTCCTTGCCAACGACGTCCTCATAATCACAGCATCTACGTCACTAATAAGCTTTACAATGAGAAAGAAACCAGCAGGACGACGCAGGGATAAAAGGCGGGGATTCATAAAAAGCCTTCGCGTCACGTGAGAATATTAATTTGATTAAATTGCCACAGTAACACAGCGGGTAACGGTGACTGTTTGGATGTTGGTGATTTTTTTCGCCGTGCTCAGTTGAACCCTCTGTTGCAGCAACAGACAACAATCAGCAATCTTCATCAGTGATGTTAACACGCTGAGATGCTTGAAAGTAAAACTGAGTGCTGAAAGCGACGGCTATTTTTGCGCTAAAAAATGAAATGATGAAATGAAGAGATTTACAGAAGGGATAGAACGGGCAAAGGGGGACGAATTTAATGAGTGCTTGAAATCCGCCAGCATGCGGGTTACAAAGGTAAAGAGCAGCAATTTATTAAGAATGCAAATAAATTATTTCCACCATAGCAATAAGAGAACAACAACAAGAGAAGAACAACAGCAATAAGAACAACAACAACAACAACAACAACAACAGCGACAACAAGCATACAACAACATATTGTTTACGTTCTGCCGGAGTGATGAAAAAGAAAAAAGTCATTCATGGTAGCTGCAAGTTATGTCAACAGGATATTTTTGTCCCCTCCAAGGATGAGCAGTAGAATGCAGTGCAGTGCTGCTGTTGTTCTTGTCGGTGTGGTTGTTGTTTGCAACGTGTTTATCCTGCTGTGCAATAAACGCGCATAAACATTTTAAATTTGATTTCTGGATGATGGCGGCGATATGACACGTGACTCCAATTAGGCTGTGTTGTTGTTGTTGTTGTTGTTGTTGTTGTCGTCGTTGTTGTTGTTGTTGGTGGTGGTGTTGATGTTTTCTTTTGTTGTTGTTGCTTTTATCATCACAGCTTACTACTTGTTCAATTTTTTTTTCATTTATTAATTTAGACTCTCGCTGTTTACTTAGTCACTGACTGACTCACCTAGTCTGTCAGACACTCTATCAGTCAGTGTCACTCTCTCTCTTCACCTGTCATTCAGACCGAAGAAATCGTTCAAGTTTCTTTCTTTTCTTTAGCTACGCACTGACTTCGTTTATTGTTCGGATTTAACGGCGACCCCCGTGCTGTCAGTGGGTGACCCATGTCACCCTCTTTTCAAATTCTTTAAACTTCTTTGCTCTCATTAAAAATCGTTTTCTAGCAATTAATTGCATGGTGGTTTTATCGTTTGTATTTTTGCCTTCTGATTGAAAAAATAATGATTTTCATAAGATTCTATTGAGATCCTTCGGTAATTAAATGCCGAAATTAATCATTAAAAAAAAATTTTTACTTTTACTTGTACTTGCAGTTGTAGTTGTACTCGTAAACCTCTGCGTGTTTAAACAGACGATTGTAAATCAAATTTTAACTTTTAAGCCACTTTAAATTTTACTAACGTTTTCACTATTTCAATAACCATTAGAAAAAAAATTTTTTACATTTCCCACATTTCCAGCATCGCATAAATCGTAAACCTCAAGATTATTAGAGGAAATCATATTTTCATATTTTCTCCACCCATTCAAAGAAAGAATCCGCACGTGTCGGCGCGCACGTGAATCAATCAGTCAAACATTCTAATCCTAATTTTGCAAATAATGTTTCTCATGTCGCGCAGAAGAGAAACACGGAAGAGTAAAAAAGCAAAACGAGTCGAACGAAAAGTAGGCAGTCGCAAACCGCTTCCATGCTCTGCGGTCGGTAATTATTGCGCTTTGTAAGATTAGAACGCTTTTTAGGCAGCATCCGCACTGCTTTTTAAGCCGAACGTCGACCGCGGGTGCAGCATCGGGGTCTTAATACTCACTAAAAAAAGTGTAATTTGACTTAATTCTCTGAAAACACTTGCGTAATTGGTGTTCTTTGAGGCGAGAGCGTGTCGCCGATCAGGTTACCAACTTCGGTTACGAACTCTGCGCCGGTTTTCAATTCATGCGCGGACGCATCCATTCTCCTTGCGATGTCGAACGCGTCCTTATTCTGCTCATTTAAGTTGATTCTGTTGAAATTAACTTTTGTTATCTCGGCTGTTGTCGTCGTCGTTGTTGAACTTTCCCCACTTCTTCACGTCGAGCACGCACCACCATGAAGTGTGTATTTCCTCCTCCTTCATAGCAGGGTTTGCCCTGTGTAAATACTTAGTTGTGACATCTTTATGCTATCGTATGTTGTGTCGGAAGTTGTGTCTGAAATTTCTGAAGAGTTTACATGTTGCGGAAAGGTTGAGAAAAGATGCGCACTTTGAGTGGTTATCGAATTCAAAAGCGCAAATGCCGCACCCTTCGATCGGATTTTCTGGGAAATTTATTGTTGATCAAGAAAAATGGGGTATTCTGTGAGTTTTTTGCTTCTTTTATTTTTAAAGGAAGTTTTCAACAAGGATTTCGACTTAAAAACTCTTTACTGAAAGTTTTAAATTGTCGTCCTCACAATTTATTTTATTTATTGTAACTGCATTGTTTAATCGAATTTATGTTTGGAACTTTGATTAAAAGAAAACTTGTGATTTTATTGCATTCTCTTGAAATAACATTCTAGATTTTTTTACAGATTCCACCAGTTTTACAGAGGACTCGCGAGATTGTCGCGTAAACGATTTCTCTCCAAACTCTCAGTCATGATCCGCGTGAATGTCGTTTAGATGATTTTTCTCTAATCTATCAATCATGATTCACTATCAGATTGCGGAATAGACGAATTCTCTCTAAATTGAAAATTACAACATGCTTGTAATAGAAAACCGTCGATCTACAATACGACTAAAACTCTGATAATGAGTTATCGCGCATGCGATTTTACATCAATATTTCACATTTCTTTACAATACACTTCTTGATTAATAAAATGAAAGTACGGAATTGAAGAATTTCTCTAGTAAGAACATTTATTATTCGTATTTTAGACCAACTAGAAATTTTTTATCTGATTCCTAATTAAAAATTTATGTCCACCATTATGCGATTTTCTTCTATTTTGTGCGATTCAACGGCGTAGCACGTGCTAGAGTGCCGCTCTTCAGAAATACAGAATCCCTAACAAGACAAGTAAACTGAAGAAATTGAATTAATAAATAGATAAAATAAGAAAATTACAAAAGCTTCGCTGCCAAGGAGATGGCAGCCGGTTCGAACGCAAGCCGCCACACATCTACACAAAGCTAAACCTGAGAGCAGCATTGCAAGGCTAAATCCTGAAATCCTGCTGTGGTTGATGAGGGGCCGAGGGGAGCACTTGATGGAGGAAAGCGGCAACTGCATCGGGATAGCAATCAATTACAAAACGTACTGAAAGTAACCACATAAAACGCTAAAACGACAAAACTCTGCTGTAATAAATTAGTGAGGGCGGCCGGAAAAGTGGCAGGACGAGGCGGCGGTGGCAGTGCAGAACTTTTAACCTAATAACAAGCTAAAGCTTATGGCGCTCGCAATTTAAACGAGAAAATTGACTGCATAATAATTTCAAAATAACCTTATGAACCAGCGAGGAGTGCGGGGCTACCCGTCTGTCCTGCTTATACGAATCGAAGTGTATTGTTTCTGTCTCTTTTTGGCTTCCTACTTTCGACTTATCACTGCTGCGATATATATGGCGTTTTGCTAAGCACCTGCTAGAAAAACTGGGGTGGTACAAAAATCCACCCTTGCGTTGCCGAACGCTGATTGGACGAATGCATTTTCCAACGTTGGGAAGCAAGTGACGCCCCATTATAACCTCTTTTACACTAGGAAAGTCTCTTCGCCTTCTCGCTCTTTGCCTCCCCGTCTCAAAATGGCAACCTAAATGGTCTCGTAATCTCGTAAGTCGTCATTTACAATTTTTTTCTAGGTACATAAGTGACCTAAGTGATTCCTGTGATTTTGTCATATAGCAACCCTCGGGTACTTGTATATATTTATGTACGCAGCTGCTAGATAGATATATCTAGCGTGTAGATAAACATATTTGTTTCCTTCCTTATGCAATCTAAGGGAATTTTTATTCTTAAATCGAATTAATTTAGTAATTTGGTGACTTACTTCTGGCAATTTGTCCGTAGCTCAAAGTTGTCAAGAGGCTCAATTTGTGGTTTTTAACCATCTTCTTATTATTATTTGCTGTCTTTAGTTGGTAACTCGATAGGGAGTTTCGACTTTAAATAGACTATTAAGTCTATTCACTCGATGAATATTATACCACAGGTAAATATTCTATATACTAAAAAATACTGAATATTGAACACAGAATATTAATGAGCACAGAATATCTGAGCGTAAACGGATATAATTTCCGAGACACAACTTATCTGATAGAGAGGATCAGTCTAGACTCTAGAGAAAAAGTATTTATCGAGGGACAAATATATGCATGATTGTTCTCATTCTGATTCTTGTATTTCGAAGTATGAATATATTGTGGAGAATGAATATATAAGTATATAAATTCGTTTCAAATAACAGATAGTAAATCGATAATATGTAGAATATACACAAAAAAATATAGATAGTAAATCGATAATATGTAGAATATACACGAAAAAAAGAATTAAATGAATTAAATTATCTTACAAGAATAAATTTTAAATTTTATTATTTAATTAAATATTATCGGGAAATTAAATATTATCCCAGAAAAATATTAATTACTTATATAAAATATTATCTTTAGTAAGCAGAATAGATATTTTTAATTCACCAAAATATTTACGTGGTCAGTTTCACTGAAATTCTCATGTAAACCTCAAAATGTACTCGTATAAATGAAAAAACCACGAAATATATTTCAACATTTTATCATAAACAAACCAAGTAACCAATGTTACTGTTTACAGTGTTCGACTGGACAAATATTTCATATATTTCAGCGCTCTTCAAATATACTGATATTCAGAGAGCACCCGTACAGAGAAAAACCACAATTAAAATATCAATTTTGTAAATTGCTATCTAAAGTCATTCGAAAGATGATTTCGTCCACGTCGAAGTGCGCAGCAAACAGTATCATGTGGATTCTCAAATGCATATTATGTGGATATTTTATACTATTTCGATGTACATAATTACCAATATTAATTGTTAATGTTTTACGCACGCATTCTTCACATTTTCAACATCAACCGACGAAAGCGAAATCAATGCATTATTTTTCATTATAATTAAATGATAATTTCGATTAGTGGATGACAGCAAAGAGGGTGTATGGCTGGCTACAAAGGGTGCGTAGTCTGGTCACCATGGATGCCTTTGGAGCTGCTGTGGGGGGTTTTTAGTTCATACTTTGCCACACGAAAGGCTTTAAGAAATTATTAAAACAAATTTTTAATTATCTTTAATTAATATTTAACAAAATAATTTGTAAAATCAAAAAGTAATTAGGAATTGTAGTAATTAAATTGGTTTCTGACTATCTGTAATTTTATTTTCGAAGAAATCGAAGAGGTCCAATCTTACTAAAAAATCCCAGTATTGCAAGTCTGGGATTTCAGCGTCTACTCACGTATACTTTCGGCGTATACACTCATAAGAGCACACGCACACGCACGCACACACGCATACACTCACACAAACAGTAAGTCAATAAGAAGTAATTTAAGCCACTTATGGTCCACATTTTCATATAAAATTCAGTGTAATGAAGCAGAATAATTTCGCAAGCATGGAAATTTATATATGTACAGCGTGGCGGGTTGTACTTACGTATTTCCGTTCATAGCTTGTACGCAGGACATCCCAGCAAACAAAATAAGCTTTTTGTAAGTTATTTATAAACTTTAAGAAGTTTTATTTAAGCTTGAAATTTAATTTTACAATGCTTTCCACATGTTTTCTAAGTCGGTCGTAAGCGTTTCCTCAAACTCTTTTCCAAAAATGGATGGACATCCTTGGATTGAAGGATGTCCGTAAAGTTCATTCTGCAATGTTTTCCAAAAGCTTCCCCAATCCCAAATGTATTCTGCGATATGTTTGGAAATTTCATTTTCAGAAAGTTTATTGCTAGCTAATTCAATGTAAGCTCACTAAACTGAATATTGGGAACAACTTTTTCATCTCTTTATATATGGGTAAAACATTTTTAATATTCTCAACTGAGGTAAATGTCGGGTAACCAAGGCTTGTGGCACAAACGAACCTGTTAAGTTGCAATTATTTGAGGATAATGTGGGGTAGGAAATCCCGGAATAAGAGTACGCACACATATCTTTACAGCGTTTTCAGCTATACTCAGCATTGTGGGAACGAAAGAGATGACAACAGCATCTCTCGACGTAAAAGGGTGTGTTTACCGGCCCGCGCAAGGGTTGTTTCTGCGCGTGGTTAGCTGGAGAGGAAGTTAACTTCAGAGATACCGTCACCTCGCATCCTTAACGATGCAATTTGTGCTGAAGATTTTGCTTTATATACTTTATCATACGATAAAATAAGGGATGGTTGCCACCCTCCATGCAGAAAGGGTGGGGGAAACTTGGAGGGTGGTGCTCAGTACAACGGTGGCTGCAAAAGTGATTTGATACCGAAATCGACGAGTTGATGGTACAAACACTTGGTAACCAACCATCAACGTGTAAACATTAAAACATTTCTTCACATAACGATCGGTAGTTGGTGCGGAATCGAGAGTAGTGAAATTCCAAGCGATTACTTCGCGTTCAGTTCAGTTGTATTTAATTGAATGAAATTAGTAATACTTAATTATTCAATTATATTTGATTAATTAATATAAAATTTGTAGTGATGTCTTTGCAAGTTGATGAAATCAGTGTTGACAATACGAACAGAAATAACAGTTCGAATTCAAATAATAACGCTATTAACAAACATCAGTCAACGTTGGTTGCTGCGAAGACGCCATTTTCCATCGCAGATATTTTATATCAAAATCTAAATGGTGCGAATACTATTATCAACAACAATAACAATAACAATAACAACAACAACAACAATAGCAATAATAGTAGTGAGAACTATAATAGTTTCAAAATTAGCAACCACAATTGTGCCAACATCAGTCAAAATCCAAAACGTGAGAAAGCGCCGAACTTAAATCTCCCCATCAAAACTGAAGTTCAACAAAAAAATGTTATGGGAACAGAAAAGTCGATCAAAAATAATTCAACTTTACCGAATTTACATCCGACGGCACAACAACAACAGCAACAACAACAGCAACAACAACAACAGCAACAGCAACATTCAATTAGTTCATCACCAAGAGTGCGTGGGCGTGAGGAGGAGGATTATCAACGCATAATGAGTAGTCAGCGGTAGGTTTTCCTTGAATCCGCAAAAGCAAAAAAAAGATATTTTCAAAATTTTCAAAATTTTAGTAGGTATTTTATGAAGAAGTGTAGATATATTTATATATATATTATTACTTGTCGTCACCGGCGGAGTAACCGATCGCGCACACGGTTGCGGTCGCGATTTAGCGGTTGCGGTCGCGATTTAGCGGTTGCGGTCGCGATTTAACGCAATACGTAATATTAAATGACGCACGCACATTGTCGTGGAGCGGTGCGGTGTAGGTCGCCGTAACCTTTGCGTACGCAATTTGTTACATTTTATCTCGTGTAATATTGGATGTGCTATACTTGGAAAAAATTCTCGAAAATCGTGAAAGAATATCTAATGAAATAATATATTTATAATACGAAAAAAATTAAATAAAAATGTTTATATAAATGTTAGCGCTTCCTTTAAATTATTTGAACAAATGTTTTCATTTTCTTTTAAGAAAAACAATTAAAAACTCGAAAAGTCTCAGTCGAACTGAATGCATATTGCGTTGGTGTGCGACCCAGTAACCGCGAACGCGACCGCGACCGCTTTCGTACCGCGTTGGTGTGCGCGAAACTTTAGCCAACGTCTGTCTAACTGTCTGTCTGTTTGCGTAATTAGATGTTCTCGTGTACATTTTGTACCGTAAAATACGAGACGATTTTAGGTTACAATAGTAACAAAATTTCCGAAGCATTTAAAAACTGATTTTTGTTGCAGAAAATGCAGCGTCCCTCAGTTGCCTTCGAATTCGGGCATTTCAACATCTCCACATGCAAAATCTATGCCGCCTCTACAGCAACAACCACCACCACCACCTCCAGCTCCACCTCAACCAATGCCACCTTCCGCCATCTACTCGTCGCCGGCTAGTCATCTGCCGCCCAGCTCCGTGCTCTACCCGAGCGCTGGTTACAGTGACCATGGGTTTCTGCAGATGACGCTCGGCTACTTGTCGCCCTCGTCCGGCACCTACAAGTCGGTGGACCCGTACTTTCTGTCCCAAGGTAAGTTTTCTAAACAGACCGTTTAAATAGCCGACCGACCAACTAAAATAAATCAATCAACACCAAACTACGCACTAGAAAATTAAACACTCATCCGAGAAAGTTGATCGGAAATTCAATTACCACAAATTATTGGCGACCACTTCCGCATGCATACCCTACACTCGCCGAAATGTTGTACCCTGCAGTTTTCTTTCTTTTATTCCAGCTGGCCTCTTCGGTGGCGGTCACCTCTTTGGCGGTGGCGGTTGTATGCCCGAATTGGCCCTTGGTCTTGGGATGGGCGTCAATGCTCTGCGCCATTGTCGTCGTCGCAAGGCACGCACCGTTTTCAGTGACCCTCAGCTGTCCGGTCTGGAGAAGCGCTTCGAGGCACAGCGCTACTTGTCCACGCCGGAACGTGTGGAGTTGGCCACAGCGCTGGGGTTGAGTGAGACACAAGTGAAGACTTGGTTTCAGAATCGGCGCATGAAGCACAAGAAGCAAATGCGACGGCGAGACACAAATAATGGTGAGAAAAAGGGGGGCCAACTAAAATCGGGGGAATTAAATTAAGTTTAGATACATCAGAGTGGTGAGTGAGAAGGTTGCTTTTGATACTTTTGTTTCAACTTTGAACTTCTAGCAATCTTTTGCTGCCATTTATTTATTTATTTTTTATTTATTTTATTAATTGACATCCATTTAAGATACAATCTCATAAAATAGGGAAGCCTTAAACATAATTCAGCCTTTCATTTACCTTTTCATTAATTGGTTTTTGCTCAACTGTTGCCTTATGACCGGCGATCTTAATTTCTCTGTTGTCAAAGAATTAAATTGTTCTCCATATAAAAAATCAAACTTATTTTTTATCTGTTCCACATCTATAAATATACGGCTCAAATCAGAAATCATCCTAAATAGTCTGGTCCATTATTTCGTGAATGCGAGCGAGAGATTTTATCTCTCGCCAATGACACGCCCACTTTTTATTATTTAACAAAATTATTTAACAAAATTATTATTCGCATTAGAGTACATTGCAAAGTCATCCTGTTCAGCTATAGTTACCGAATTATTTCATTGTATGTCAGAGCAAGAAATTCTACAAAAAAATATGCGGAATCAGACAAAGGCCACGCCTATTTTTTCTTTAATTTATCATCAGATTCTAACAAATAATATAATATAGAGAGTGTGTCGCTGCGACAGTAAGCGACTCCCTTGTGAAGTGTTTCCCCAAGAAATTAGTTCTTCCTCAACGAAATCTTCTCTTAAGTGACACGAAAATTCTAAGGCAACCGTAAAACTTTCCCTAATTTTAAAACAAAGTCGCAAAAACTATTAAAAAGCACTTAGAACTAAATTCAAGTAGGGACCACAAAAAACTAACGAAGTCTTTCTTGTTAGGACGGACTTTCTTAAGAAACTTTTCTTTAGAATTCCTTTACAATTAAATAAAGTCACTCAAACAACTGGCAACTTTTACTTCACAGAACCCGTTGACTTCTCACGCACAGAGTTGGGTGGAAACAAAAGCAGCACGTCCACGTCCAGTACATCCAACAACAGCAGCAACAACAACAGCGCTCCGTTAGCACCATCAACATCATCTTCATCATCTGCATCAGCAACAACGACGAATGCGTTGACCAACTCTGACGACGGTGTTCTGTACACAGCAACACAGCAGCAGCAACAACACACTCCGCACCCTGGTAGCAACCACTCAGCCGTCCATCAACATCAGCATCAACATCACCATCATCATCATCATCTGCAGATGCTGCGTAACATTACCACAGGCAACTCTTTGGAAGCGGGGGCGTCGAGTTTCCTTACGCAGGCGGGCTCATATTTGGACACTCATGACTACTCGACAGATGACAATTCGGACCTGGACGACGATATGGATGATGAGGGCAGTGATGTAGACATCATGGGTGACAGCAAGTTATATCATCTCACATAATGGAGTGGGAGAGGGTGCTTGAGATGGATTCACAGGTGGGAGTTTCGCTAAAGAACTCAATTTTTCTGAGGAAATTATTGTAAATATGAAGAACAGTTGAAAGTAACGAGTCAAAGCTAGTCATTTAACAAGTAAGAAGTAGTCATTTAACCGAATTCTGTGGTTAATTAAATCAGTAATCGAGTTCAAAACAGATCATTTTGAAATATTAATACTTTTAGAATTTAAAATATATTGGATTGAAGAATTATAAAATGTAGTATTAGTTTAGTCTTACACCGCAGTACTTCCGCAACAATAACTTAGTCTTTTAGCTTTATTTTACGCTCATAGGATTAACTGATAATAACTAGATCAATTCTCTCTGATCTCTGGAAATACTTAGATGTAATTAAGAACATATTTATATAAACTATAATCAATAAAACTATAATAATAAAATTTTTACTATTTGTGTAATAATTTCACCCATTTTTCACGCCATTTCCAAGTCATGAAGAACCCCTCGCCTTTTCTCCGCCACTCATAAGTTTACTTATATTTTGTATAATTTGCTATAAGAAAATGTAAATTCTTATGAAAATTGGAGAAAAAATGTTTAGATACGCCACTACAATGTTCCTCTTAATCCAATCTAAATCACATGAATACCAAATAATTACATAAATTAAACTCTTAACCCTTCTTAATCCAATTAATGAGCCTCTTGGCACCATGTTAAACTTATACCTCATTCCCCTTCCATATATAATTCCATATGAAAAGAATAAATCACAGCCTTCGAGCGGCTATTGAATTCCATTTCTGTTCCCCTCTCAGCATTCTATTTAATTTACTCTGATTGAATGTCAAAATTTTGATTATTCGAAATAAAGTGGCAAATAATTGAACAGTTCAACCCACAATTATTGTGAACCCTCTCCGCTCCGCTGCGCACTCCCTCGAAGTATAAAACAGTTACAGTAGCGCCCTTTTTCCCGACAAAGTGGGGTGGGTTTTTTTCAGTTTTGAGGGTGTTTTAAAATTCACATTTTGTGGGCGTCGTTTCTCATGTTGAAACCTATTAATTTGTGCAGAACTATTTAATAAAGGTTTTTGTTAAGGTTTTATTTTTTCTACATCCTGCTGCGATAGATAAAAATCTAGCTAATTCTTAAAGCGTGCCAATTTATCTCAATTTGTCGAGATAGTCATAAATAAGGGAGGCGGAGGCTCGTTCTCCAATCAGTCTAGAAAAACTTCTGCTTTTTACTGCCTCATATCCATTCAAGGCTCTGTGAGTAAAGGACATTTAAAATAGCCGCAATATTTGGAAAATACATATTTAAAACACGTTCTTCCTTTATGCAGTGTGCATTTGTTATTAGTCCTCGCAAATGAAATTCGGTATACGTAATTAAATTGGACTCACTTTGGAAACGTATCAAAAGTTTGCAGGGTTTTTTATTATTAATTTCTTTTACCCTAAAGAATCTGCGAAAATAAAGTGTGGAGAATATCAATTTTCTATAAATAGCATATAAAATATGCAGATTTCAAAAAAACGTCTTATTATTGACAGCTTTGTAACGAAATTTAATAATCAGATATCGTATTAATATACGATACGATATACGAATAACAACAAATATACCTGCATAAATTGCCACAAATGAGAGGAATTGAATAATGGAAACTTGCAATTATTTCATAATAATAAAATATAACAAAATTGTGGTGCATGTTACATTGCCTTAAAAAGTCGTCGGACTTTTTTAACAGGCAATTTAAGTCAGAATTAGAATTGTTTCACACTGGCTAAAAAGCTATAACTTTAAGGTTTTTGTTCGCGGTACTATTTGTTCTACCCTACATCTGGGTCTTTCCTCTATCCACCACCTGAGGAGACGCATCCGATGGGAGAATGGAAACTCCAAATGGATTATTGGTCGAATACCTACAAATAGTAAAGTTCGAAGTGATTATACAATGCATAATATACAGTCACTCCAAGCCAAACTAGGATTTTGAAAAATCTGAACTAAAAGCCACAAATTTTTTATGTAAAGCAAGAGATTTCGGCACATTTTTCCATACTCTTTAGAAGATTTCGTTAACCACACCCACATCTCTTCAATGTTTTTGTTTTCCCTCTGTCAACACCTACATTTCTCTCTCGAATAAGGTTTTCAAAAATATAATTTTCTTTTATACCTTAATCTGTTCATTTAAAAGGAAGAAATGGTTGCTTTAAGACCAAAATTTTATATTTCTACAGTAGTAATTCGCAATGTCGTTTTTGATAAATACCGTAAAATAATTATATACTACATATTGTCCATTAAAATTCGTTTTGCAGTAATAACTGCGCTTTAAATATTTTCTGATATTTTTAATAATAATATATTTATAATTAATATATTTTCTGATATATTTAAAGGTATTTTTTCCTATCCCCAGCAAATCGCATTCGTTTTTTTAGAAAACAGCTTCCTGAACCACTGCTGGCATTGCAAAGAGGAAGTAATAGCATTTTCCCCACAGCTTCCACTTTCTCTTCCAGGAAAGCTCCTCGGATACGTTGAGAGGATTTCGAGACTGCGTCCTGTATCTGTATGGTATTGCAGACAACAACTTCTTCCGTCCAATGACATGCTTTGTTAAGGTCATCGAATCTATACCAAACATTAAATGAGTTCGACTGTGTTTAACTTCGATATATGTTAACTTCGATAATATGTAAATAACTCTGAACGCTAGACCACCGCTGTATATCAGCGGTATATCAAAATAGCCTATTTATTCCATTTTTGCCAGTGTGAAAGAATTTTACAAAACAGTGGCGTATACTTATTTGGAACAGAAATCGTATAAACATTGTATACTAAAAATAAAGTATTGTACAAATGTTAGTTGAAAAAAGAAGGGAGCAATAAATTATTGGTAAGAATTATTATTAATAATTATTTAACGACCTTGTCTCACATGGAATGCAACAATCGAGAACGAAATGTATAAAAAGCTGAAACAATACTAGAGCTCATGAAGTGTATCAGTCGAGGCGATAATTGAAATCGAGAGGTCTGTTAGTCCATAATCGACATCGTGAGAGTTCTTTTCAGTCCAGATTATAAGCGAAACAGTATTTTTCACCGCGAACGAACATCGATATCGATATATTGCCCCTCTCCCAATTCCAAATATTTGTTCAACTATTCCGTAAATCAGGGTGATCCGCGCTACCAATTTAAACACTTTTGAAATAAAAATAATTAAGAATTTTATTCCTTTCTTATAGAAATTAATAATTAAAAAATATATTATTAAAATTAAAAATATAACAAAGAACTAAAAAGATAAGAAATATGGGCGTTATTAAGAAGTCATGATAATGCGAAGGTTACTTAGAAGGCATTTTCAATTGTTGCAGTTTTAAATTTTAAATCAAATCCCCAACTTCGGTTTTGATTATTAAATGTATAAATAGAGGCTCGTCTTTTGTTTATTGACTTAAATAAAAAAAAAACCCTGATACAACACAATATTATTTAATTTTTAATTCTTATTGGTATTTATGTATATATTTTCAGCGCTCAAGCAGAAGAAATCAAGTTTTGGTTTTGTTTCTAAGATAGCAGGCGACTGTGGTTAGACTGGCTTATCAGCAATCCAACCTGCACTTTCGGTATTTTTCTTCTTCAAACAACTGATAACCTATGCAAGTTAAAAATAGAGAAGTGCAAAGAGAGCGAGCGAGAAAAATCTTTCTTATCACCCTACGGTCGGCATACTAAACACTCTTCGGTGTATTTTTTTTTATGTGAAAAATTAAGGCTTATAAAAAATTATGACTTATTTCTCTGATAAAAATAATGCTATAATATTAAAATTATAAAGGATAATATACGACCAAACATAAATAATCAATTACAGTCATACAGATGTTAATATCAGTTCATAATAATGTAAAAATGTTCAATTTGTCCATACTACATCGAATTCTTGAATGAAATGATTACTTGAAATAATCCAAAAATAATAATTGATTGATTGATTACTTTTTATTGTTAGAAAACAGTAGTATAAAAATCGTTATTTTCAGCATTCCCAGACTATTAATTATTTTTCAATATATTTTCTGTATTTTTTAAATATTGTACAAATACATAGAAAATAAATTTAGATTATTTTTTGATTATTTTCAATAATCTATATAAAAATTAGCAAAACTTATTGATAAGAAAATAGTCAAATCAGATAAATATTTGATTATTATTAAATAATCAGTAAATAATCAAGACCAAAGTAAACTGATTACTTTTTTGCGTTTGTAATCCTAATTAGCGAGAACATACTTAGTGATCCCAGTCACAGTAATTGTAATATAAATTCTACAACTTCGATTTTTCTTCTATTTTTATTACATTTTCTTTGTATTCATCAAATATCTTGAAGCATTTCAACAAGCTTTTAAAAAGAAACATATTTTAAAAAATAAAAAAGTTTCGTCTTTTAAAAAATCTTAATTCTTTGAGGAGTAAAAAAAGTAAATTCCAACAAACCTCTTCTTTGTTATTTTGTGATCGAGATAATTGTTTTTATACTGCACACAAATTGGTGTAGAGAACATAAGAGTTCCGCAGTGCCAACTACGACTAAACCTGCTCTCCTTTTTCACTTTAAACTCTGCTCAGGAAAGCCTATGCAAGACTTTCCTATAAATTCCAAAATTATTTGGGGTGCATAGTTTGTGAAGCTGGTGGATAAAGCGGACTTAATGTGTTAAACGTCAGTGTGCAGTTTTAATTGTTTTTCTTATGAAATAGATTTTCGTTTCTTATATTTTTACCAACTGATCAAATTCGGTAAGATTTTAAATTTTTCAAGTTATGGATGCATACTAAGTTATAGTGTTTCTTAAAATATCTATAAAATTTTTAATATGCAGTGAATAATTAAATAAATACAACAAAATTTATAACTTGTTATTTCTTATCTGAATAAATTTCACTTTCAGTGAGCATAAATTTTTAATATAAAGCAATTCAGTGTGTATATAAAAATCTAAATATAAACTTTCTCAAAAGCGAAAATATAATCTACATGTCATTTCTACATCTATTTATGACATTTTTTATTTTTTTTTTTTTTTTTAAACAAGAAAATAACAAGTTGCTTTCAAAACAAGCCGGTTTAATTATGCTGTTGTTGACTTTAGTCCTAAAGAAACGATTAAATATTTTCATCCAATGCACTGTACAGTTAGTGGCTTGTTTTTATTAATTGTGATAATTATAACTTCAAGAGATTCCTTTGCTGAAGGAGATTTTATTGATTTAAAGAATTCGTTAATTTAGTTTCAGAGTAAAAAAGGAGTCTTAATATTAAAAGTATTTATTAATCTTCCATTTCTGATCTCAATTTTTAATAGTATTTCTTGATTTCTTCTTGATTTTTTTCAATATATTGGTTAATTCTTTTACTTTCAAATTACGATCGCAATTATCTAAAGTACAGTTTATTATTTAATTATTTTAAATAATCTAAAAAAATCTATATCATTTTATTTTTGATTATCTAAGCATAATATTACAATATTTGAAAATATAATAATAAAGAGAAATTGGAATTATTTGTAAATTTTTTTACTTTGATTATTTAAAAAAATATCAGATTAGTTTCTGAATTCCTAAAAAAGAATAAAAAAAATTAATCCGATTACTTTCGTAACCTAAAATATAGAACTCTAAAAACACTTCCATTATTGGAATCCTTATCTTATGAATCAATACTTTTAATATTTCCATTTTATACTTTTTAAACTTAAGTTTGCTGAAGTAATTAATAAATGTAATTATGTAATGTAATTAATAAATCTAATTATAAAATGTTTTAATCAATATTAGATGTTTATAGTATTAGTATTTATGTAATTAAAGCTAGCAGACTAGGTATTTATAATTACAATTATTAACATTTGACTTGTATCTCTAGACTAATCAAAGTTCTTATCTCAAGGTCAAGAAATATAAGTTTTACGAAGTTTAAAATGACTTCTAATCAAAGTAAGTGTAGAGAAATATTTTAATAACCTTTTTTTTACAGTTCTTGAAATCCTTCAGTTGCTTTTACGCACTGCAGATTAATTTAACTCTTTGCTTAAATCCTACACAGCTGTTAAATACTATTTTTGCTAAATATTTGTTTTTCAATTTTTAGGTTTCTATTTAAATTTTTATAATTTCAATTCTATTTAAATCGCTTTACCACTTAGTTCTTCTTAAAATCCTTTTTATCTAACCTGCTATTTTACAATTTTGTCTAACAAAAATCCTTCAATTTACTCCAACAATCCACTGCATTCTTAACACCTTTTGTTCTTCACAGACAACATGACCCAACAAGGCCAGGCATTTGATTCTAATTGCATGACTCTGACGAGGTTCGTGCTGCAGGAACAACGCAAGTTCAAGGAGGCAACCGGTGATCTTTCGCAGCTTTTAAACTGCATTCAGACGGCGATCAAGGCGATCGCATCGGCTGTGCGAAAGGCGGGCATCGCTAAGCTGCATGGCATCGCAGGCGATGTGAATGTACAGGGTGAGGAGGTGAAGAAACTGGATGTGCTCTCGAACGAGTTGTTCATCAACATGCTGAAATCCTCGTATACCACATGCTTGATGGTCTCCGAAGAGAACGAGCGGTGCATCGAGGTGGAGACGGAGAAACAGGTACTAATCTGACTGAGAATGGCATTCTCAGTCGCATTTATAAAAACGTTAATAAACATTATAAAAATGTTCCTTTAAAAATATTTTAATTCCTTTTAATTTTCGTATTTGGTATACGATGGCTATCTCAAAATATAATCTGCAGTTGGAATTTGCAAGGAATGATTAAAATGTTACCTCTACAGATCTGATCAAATTTTTAATTTATTTTTCTTCTCTTTTTGAATTCAGGGAAAATACATCGTATGTTTCGATCCTCTTGATGGCTCCTCTAATATTGATTGCTTGGTCTCGATTGGTTCGATCTTTGCTATTCTTCGCAAACCATCTGATGCGGCCACACCCGCCGAGCAGGATGCTCTACAACCTGGAAATCAAATTGTTGCCGCTGGCTACGCCCTATACGGCTCAGCGACTGCGGTTGTGCTCTGCCTGGGTCCTGGTTCCGGCGTCAATGGCTTTACTTATGACCCCGCGATTGGAGAATTCATACTGACTGACCCGAACATGCGTGTTCCAGAAAAGGGCAAAATATATTCTATCAACGAAGGTTATGCCGCTGATTGGGAGGAGGGCCTCTATAATTACATTGCTGCCAAAAAGGACCCCGCGAAAGGGAAACCCTATGGCGCTCGTTATGTGGGCTCAATGGTGGCCGATGTTCATCGCACTATTAAATATGGCGGGATCTTCATCTATCCCGCTACTAAGTCAGCGCCAAGCGGAAAACTGCGTCTGCTATACGAATGCAATCCGATGGCTTATTTGATTGAGCAAGCCGGAGGCATGGCTAGTAATGGAAAGATTCCCATTTTGGAGATCGTACCGCAGAAGATACATCAGCGCAGTCCAATATTCTTGGGTTCCAAGCAGGATGTTGAAGAAGCTCTGAGTTATTTGAAGTAATATGAACTAAGATC
Organism: Sicus ferrugineus; assembly: GCA_922984085.1. Lineage (NCBI taxonomy): Eukaryota > Metazoa > Arthropoda > Insecta > Diptera > Conopidae > Sicus > Sicus ferrugineus. Next base: position 4,977,050 of record OV277349.1, on the reverse strand, counting down.
GGTCTAAATTTTTAATGCTGAAGTTATTGCGTAACATGTTTATTTTTTTTTTATTGTATTTTATAATAAATCAAGTTTGGATAACTTTTTAATAAGGAAGTTGTATAGTTGGACAACTGGTTATATAATTTGTAATTCCTTGACTATCCTTTGCTTACCATAAAAGATTTTTTTAAATCGCTTCTACTTTACCGTTATAAATTATATACCGCATATAATTATATACCATTTATTGTTATTCAATCCTATATTAAACTACGTTTTGTAGCACCCTTTTAATAAGCATTCGCTTTATGCTTCGGTACAAATGTGAAGCCATGTGGTACAGGCCCCAGCAACATTTCGCTCAACTTTACCCAATCTGCCGAGTTGGAGGAGCTCATCAACGTTTCCATTTCATCTCGTCCACGATATCTCTGTGGACGTTGATTAATTCTTTGAGGAGGATTTATAAGTAGATCGTACGGTATATAACGGTAAAGAAATGACTGCCACTCGAGCATGAAACGACGTGTATTTTCCACACCTTTTGTATCCGAACCCCAATGTTCGAGTCCATAGTTTGTGAACTTTCTTAGAATATCAAATCGTTCACTGGACGAAGGATCCCAATGCTTTTGCTCCTTGATTTCTTTGAATATCCAAGGTTTGATTAGCGCACCACGACCAATCATCACGGAAGAAACATGGGGTGCCATAGACTACAAATGGAAAATAATGAAGATGCGCGAATATATATAATTTAATTTTTCCCCACCTTTCTTTCATTATAATCTTCATAATTTAATATGTCACCATTTCCTATCACTGGTATACGCTTAACCTTTGCCGCGCACTCCTCGATATATTGCCAGTTAGCACTTTTTGTGTAGCGTTGTTCTCGAGAGCGTCCGTGTAACTGTGGAATGTAAAAAATCGTGGAGTGAAAATGTTCAAATTTTAATTGTCTGAGGTTTTAGTGGTTTTAATCAAACGCGAGAACGTTAATTTTAATTTTACTAACCCACTTTCCATTTCCACGAACCCATAATCCAAATTTAAAAGTTAACTGATGGAACAATACAAAGAACAATACTAAAGTAGAATAGGGACAGTATAGATACTGGGCAAAATGTCTAAAATAATGGGAGAAATCCAACATCTAAGTACACCGGAGTAAAATTCGGTATCATTTCTACCTAATGAGATATCAAAACAGGATGTCGCAAGGAGTGATGCCGCAAAGCTATACTGTTATTTTTCATGGGGCAAAACGAACTACGCAGAGTGAAAAGCGGAAATGGAACGCACGAATCGAAGTGTATTCGAAATTCAACCGTCTCGAGTTGTTTAAAATTGAAGCTTCATAATACCGTTACTGCTGCTGCACCCCACTCCTCCACTAACGGCATTAGTTCATGTGCTACACTTTTGTCCGCATAGACGCCTGTCCGCATCTTCACGGTGAACGGCATCCGCTGTGATAAAGATGAACAGGAACGTACTACTAACTCCAGGATATTAGAACGACGCATTAGAGCGCTCCCACCACCCTGCTGATAAATCAAATCGATGGGACATCCTATATTCAAATCGATAAAGTCAACTTTCGTTGTATCCAGCATAAGCTGCGCAGCTTGTGTCAGTGTATTTGGATTGTTACCGCACAACTGCACACCGAAGACATCTTCGGTCGAATGACGCTTCGTCAAAGCCCACTCCTGGGTCAACCCCTTAACCAAGGGTACAGCGCAAGCCATTTCACCACATGTTATATCAGCACCAAACTCCTTGCAAATACGACGAAACGGTAAGTTTCCCACGGTAGTGAGAGGACTGAGCATTATCTTGTTGGCAAAATCAACGACTGGCTTTTGCTTAACATCTCGTCCTTGAAGCCCTTCGCCGTTGTCCACAGCACAGCCAACAGGTTTAGACGATTCATTTTCACATTTCGCGTTTGTTATTGATTCCTGTGCTTTCTTCTTCTTCGCCTCTTCGCGCATTCGGTCGAATTTCGCCACGACTTCTCTGCTGTGAGTGAAATCATATTCGCGTTTGCGTAGACGTACTTGTAACTCTGAAAAATGAAATTAAAGTTGCTAAAGTTACACGAGTTCCTTTCTGGTTACCTGTCGTTATGCCATTGCAGGTTGTGGGCTCGTCCGAGTCCAGATAGCGAGACCCCTTTATATTGTTTCCATTCGCATCTAGATGAGCTCGCGCAAAACGACAAGTGACGCCGCGTAGACAAAATCCCTTGGTATTGAAAACGTAGCATTCTGCAGCCAAGTCATCCCCTTTGGATTCCAAATATTTTTGTAAATCGTGCACGTACCTGCAGTTTTCGAAGCTGCACTCAGATCCTCCGGGTCCGTTCACCAGTGAATGACACAAATGCATCGTTCGGTCCTCCTTGTACACAGGACGATTCTGAAAATTAATCGAGAGTGGAATACTAAACGGACCGCCCTGATCCGAGTAGTTGTACTCGTCTTTGATCATGCTTGCTTACCTTATTTTGCCCCCGTCTCTTTTCCTTTTTGCCGTGTTTTGCCTTTTGATATTTCTCAGCATTGGACACATCTTGGTCATCTTTCCCCTGGTGGCCAGGAACGTCCGGGTACTGCCTTTTTCCGTCATTCACATCGACACTTTCGCCGATTTCGCATGGTTTAGCGGATACATCCGATATGAGAAACCTAATTTGAGGTTTAATGTTTTGATTTAAAGTAACTGGATTTGCTTGTTATTTTAATAATCACTCTGTCTTGATGTAGCATATCCCGGGATCCATTGTTTAGAAATTCTTTACTTGCCAACGAAACACCGGAGCACTATATTTTGTTTTGATAGTAACACACGTGCTATATTGCCAACCTTATAATTCCCACAAAAAATAAAATTTCCCGCATTCTGGTTTAAAAAAAATACAGGGAATGTCTCAAGCGTATTTTACTAATAACAATTCCTACAAGGAACTAGTTTCCTAGAGTAGCGGTGACATAATGTTCTATTCTGAAAGTAGAGGAAATTGTTTTTTTTATGGGAAGATAAAGAAATACAATAGTATTAGAAATTTAAAGGAATGGCCCATGAACTCCAAAAAATATAAACATTTATTTGTGTTTGCAAGCATAGCCTGTCATTGAAGCTTAGAAAATAAAGTGTTTGTCATTCTTTTGACACATTTTTTATATAAAAATGTTAATATGTATGTGTGTGTGTTGTGGAGTGAATTAGTGTGTGACTGTATTAATTTTAATTTTCCATACCACAATCACTTTCATCAGTTGCAGCTTTAATCCACTATATAGTTTCTGGGGAATTTATGGTAATATGGGTGTCCATCGAAGGAGCTTTAAAAGTATACTTAAAATTCTACGAAAACAAGATGAAGATATTCTAGTTCTTTATGTATTGTTTATATAATTGCTTTTTTAATAAAGAAACATTCATTACAACTTGTCTTTTCGATTTATTTTTTGTTGGTTGGGGGAATTGTGTAAAAATCGTGGATAGAGATCGGCGAGTTGAAAAAAGAATTTGGCATCACTGGCCTTAATAGTCTCTCGAAATTGGCAACTCCTCAGAAGCTAAAAAAAAGGCAAACCGTCAAATAGAACAGCTGATACAAACTAAAAAATATCGGTAGGAATATCAAAAAAAAAACAAATAAAACCTGAATTTTTTATTGGAGGGGAAGTATGAAAAATTTTATATAAAATTTGCCTTTAAAAGCAAAAGTAAAAAAGTAAGGTAATTAGAAAATTCGAAGAAATGCAGTGAGAACGCTATTTTACGTTAATGAAATGAAAAAAAAGGAGCAGGTTTTTATATTTCATTGAATGAAAAAAATCCGCACGGTGTTATAAATCCAGCAAAATGAGCAAAAGCTGTGGTAATAGGAACGAAAAAGTTGAACACAGAGTCCAGTGGATTGAAATGTATCCAAGCATGTTGAAAAGTGGTTTGGGATGCACCGAAGACGAAATGCGTAGGCTGTCGACGCAACCAACATCTTCTGCTCAGGCCGGATTACCAGACGGCGCAGTGTTGGGAGTGGCGGCCAATGCACCTTGGTTCGTTTCAAACTTGAGTAACAACAACAACGAATGTGGTGCGGAGGCGTTGCTATGTAAGCCTGGTAATCAGCAGACTGAGGCGGTGGCCAGAGCTGGCAAGACATGGAGTTTTGATCAGGGTGTAGAGGTAGCGGAGGAACAAGCGGTTGGAGACAGTATCCAATACGTAGATGTTGAGTTGGACGGAGTTAACAAAGTTCATGCAGGAAGGAAAGGCGAATCAGCGACACTCAAGGAAGAGGTAAGTGTGTAAGTAAGCTTAATATTAAAATCAGTAACTAATTCGCGTAAGATTTGGTGCAGAATGGCATCGGTGATGGCGGTTCTGCGAATACACCCCACATGTTCGCAACGCAGAGCCAGCTATCGCCAGAGTCCACCGCTGCCTGTTCGAATGTTGCCTCCCATTATGCAATGGTCGGTGCAGGGGCTTGCCTGACTCCTCCAGCGAATTCCAGCTCCAATCGCACTTCAGTCAACAACTCCACCGACAACTTGAGCTACAGCAGCGACAATTGCTACCCCGACGAGCTTTTTGTTCTACAGGGTGCGCCGTCCGCCGACAATGTTGAGAACGACGAAGACGCCGAAAGAATCTCGGTTTACTCGGATGATTGCGTCTACGCATATCGTGGCGATGGTGCTGATTACGAGCTTTCGATGGCTGCAATCAACAATCGCAGCCGCTTTGTAGATGACGAGACTGACTTCCTTGAAATGGACTTCGAGCCAGATCCCTTGTCAGAGATGGAGTGCAGTGGCGGTGTCAGTGCTCTGGACACGATGTGCAGTTTCCGTGTACCGCAGGATGCATGCATTCTGTCATCTACAGACTCGCATGAGCAGCGACACCTTTACAGCTCGCCGGCAGATAACATGATGTCCTCGCCACTGCAGAAGAATGGTGGACTGCAGTCTCAGTCAAGCCTACTAAGCAGAAACTTCGCTCGTGTTGCACTGAATTTGGATCAGATTAAGTCTGATGAAACACCTACGCCCGCAGGTGGCATTCGACGAGAGAGCGCCTGTTTTGCAACGGAAGGGAAATCAATTGCGGAAGTGACAGAGCCGCTGGCACACTCGCTACCGAATTCGTTATTAGCCACCTTCGGCCGAGACATACTAGAGAAGCAGGAAGTGCCAACGACAAGTCCTTCCAAAGTAACGGGTAAGCACGTCTTCTTTGCTTTATTTTGCATTTTTCCTTAGGTTCTCTTTTAGGTGCCAAACCTAAGCGGCTGAATACTTTTTCCACATCCTCCTCGACCTCTTCGAAAAACAGCTTAAAGTCACGTACTTCTGTGCGTTCAGTCGTCATCCCAGCAGCAGCTATCTGCAGTAGCAACAACGGTTTTAATGAGCGCAGAGCCAGCTGCACGGATTTCCGCTGCAGTCCTTCGGACGATTTAACCACCAACGTTGCTGGATGCTCCGAAGCTGCTACGGGCACTCTTAACGACGAAACATGTTTGGATTGTCTGGAAAAGGAGTTCCTTGCAAACACAATCGGCAAAGAAGTGGATCTCAATGCATGTCAAAAATGCCGCAGGGCGCCAAGAGCTCACGACCTAATGTATGGTGGCGAGATGGCTCGTGGCCGCAACATGACACCGCATCAAATGAAGTCTAATTCGATAAACTACGAATTTACCGATTTAGCCAGTGACGCTCTGTACCAGGTTGAACTATCAACATCAAATGAATTTATGCCCCGCCGTCGCCGCAATGAAGAGCGCGACAGAAGCTTTCCGGGCGAGCTTAGCAAACGTGGGGACGACCTTCTGACTGAAAACATACTGCTTGATTCAGGGAGCAGCAGAAGCACCATTGGAAACAAGTTATTAAAGTGTAAAAAGCATGTAGGTTGCAGTAAGAAATCAAAGCAGTTCTTAATGCACCAACGCTTTTTACTTTTCAAATAATTGAAAACTCTCGGCATGCAAAATTATCAATTATTAATTCAAAGCTATCAAAGCTTCCCACTTTTCACTTATAAACTTCAGTTATTGCTTCGCCGGAGTTTTTTTGCGGATCGCTTCACGTAATCGGCATCCTCCACGAATTCTCAATGGACCGTACGAACTGGTGACAATACTCGTTGTACACTCCGCGGTTGAAATCGGAGAAAACAGCGAGCTGAACCTTTAAAAATTTTCAAATTGAGAAGTGAGAAAAACTGAGTTTAATTTAAGCATGCTTGACGCAACACCTCTGCATTAAAGAAGTCTTCTCGCGATTATTTGAGAAGTGAAGAGTAAAGGAACGCTGGCGCATTAAGGACGACATAAATAAGACTTAAAAACGCTTCATTTTTAGCTCCTGAGAAACATATGGTCCGAAAAGGTAGTTTCAACAGTTTCCACAAATAACTTGGATGAAGAGACGTTGGTGCATGCATTGGTAATGTTACGTTATAGTACGATATATATAAAATAGTCACTATTATTGGTTGTCTTTACAATCCAACAGGAAAAACTCCATGTGACCTACAATGCCGACCTGATAAAATTGCATTTTAAGCCGGACACTCGCTGCGCTGCTGCGCAGGATTCTATTAAGGAATTTAAATCACTAAAACATTTTATTTTACATGCTTCCAAACAAAATAGCAATCACTTTCGGCTGCAGCGTTTAATTGAAAAGGCAACTTATGGCCAGGTTGAGGTTGTGTATAGAAAGGTAAGATTTTAAAAAGTTCGGAACTTGGTACCCACTTTCGGCTTTATCACCTAATTGACAAATAATATTATCTGACTATTTGAAAGTGTTCAGAAAAAAAATTCAATTTTTTAATTTATTTGTTATTTAGTACTCAGTTTCTAACTGTTTAAGCATTTAATATTAAATCAAATTTGTCTTTAATATTAAATTGATTTAATTTTTCATTCCGCTTGAAGGATCCACTTGTTAAAAAAACCGAAATATTACCACTTAAAGTAGCCGATGTTCTGCATCAATGGAAACACTGCGATGATTTGCAAGCACTCAAGGAGCTGGACAAACGATTCCAGGAATCTAATGTATTGGGTAAGATTTCTGTAAACAACAACGGAAAAAGATCTTATTATTTTAATTATTTTATGCAGGTAAAATTGCTAATATTATACGCCAGGCACAGCAACGTGGTTCACCGCGACGATCGCTGCCAGAGTTCATCATGATTCCGCAGTTTTATGCCAGCGGATATCTCACGCTAACTAAGAAGTGATAAACGTTCCAGCTGCTGATCCTACTCTAGTTGTTGCAACTCTGTGCTGCAGCAGGACACAGAAATACTTCAACGAATGCATATATAATATGTATTCTGCGGACTCGTAGTATTTAGAACTTCATCGTACTGTTAGACAATTATTGGGTATTTATAACACATTACACGCATACTGGTACACACGTATAAACACACATTGTATCACGACTACCTAGTAGTCTCTTCAGCATAGTAAATCGTATCTAATATCACTGTCAATATAATTATTACACTATTCTGTGAGAACCTATCAATAATAACACTTGCTATCTATGATAATGCGTATTTATAAATGATTATACACACTGAACACTATTATTCCTGTCATTTGCAACACATTTCCTAGATCTACAAAGCAGTAGTTTTTAAATTAAACAAAAGGTTATACAACTTTTCAGAACTCAAACACTTTCCAACACGGTTTAAATGTTTTAAATTGTAGCCCCTGATTGACTACTATAACTATAAAATATGTAACTAAAAACACCCTTCTTTTTCCTTATTCCCCCACTATTGCTTTCAAGCTTAATTTATGCATTCAAAATAAAATCTAGTTTCTTTTTTAATTTAGACATAAAAAGGGAGTTTTATTTTTCTGTCGAAATTATAATTTTCTTTTTATTATAGCGTTTTTTATTATTTCATAATGACGTTTACAAGTTAGAAAGGAAACTATTTCGGGAAGGTGTAAAATTCTACTTAAAAATTATAATCTAATTTAAAAGCTAATCAAATGAAAGTTAACTGATAACACCGAGCCAATACCATTTTCCTGCTAATATATTAGTTGCTTCAACTAATAGCGAGACTGCCTGCTGTACGGCGATGGCTGATAGTAACCTCCTCCTGGCACAAGTGGTGGTGGCGGTGGTCCACGTCCCCCCGATGGTGGTATTTGACCAGCACCACCACCGCCACCACCTGGTGGCATTGGTGGCGGTATTCCTGCAGCGTAGTGGGAAGTTGGCAGTGAAGATGGCGGCCAAGCGGTTCCGTACGGTGCCATAGGCGGCGGTGGTGGCAGCGGTGGTGGTGCAGCGGACGTTGAACCCATAACTGAAGTAGATGGAACCCCTGTCACCGCCGAGCCATAGGTAGGAGCACTTGGCGGCGGTGGTGCTTGGCCTCCACTGTACATGGAATGTAGCTGGTGTGGCGCATAAATATGGTACGCAGCAGCTGCAGCGGCAGCAACATTCGCCACTGACAACGCTTCTGCAACAGGCACTGCTGGCGGTGCGGTTCCTAATGATTTAATTGATTGTATGTTGTTCACTTCCGGCTGTGGAGGCGGGACCACCGCAGGAGCACCGCTGGCGACAACGGTAGCAGGTTTGGATTTACCTGCAGGCGAGGTAGGCGTTGGCGCACTGGCCGCACTACCTTTGAGTGGCGTAGGACTATCAGAACGACTGGGCGGCTTTTGAGGTGGGCTGTTCGTTTCGATCTGTTGCTGCTGTGTCTGATAGAGATCTAGCACCTGATGACAAATGTCTTCAATGATCTCCATCGTCACGTCCGAGACAAACATGTCCCACCAGCGCAGGTGCTGCTGCTGCCGCCCGATCCAGTCAGCGACGGTGAACTTGCTCAACTTGCTAGCCAAGTGAATAAGTGCTACGGCGATGATTTCCGGCTCCCATTGCAAGCAAACGACGGTGCTCAGGGAATCGTTGACGAAGTTCCATGCCATCTGCACCATTTTCTGCAACTTTTGTTGATCGCCTTTGAAGCACTTCGCGTATTTTAGCAAAAACGTGTACGGATGCTCCACTTGCAAGTCAAATTTAATCGTTTGCAGCAGAATGCGTTCCAAAGTCATCACTTCCTGCAGATCGGTGAAGAAGGCAAATAGTAGCGTGTCTAAGATCTACATTAACACTTTTATTCTTACCTCCTTGGGATCGTCGCCGAAAGAGTAGAACTGAGCATCCGTTAGCCTCACTCGAGCGGTCTTTATTATGTCCCTGCACTTCTTCGGAGTCTCCTCCACCTTTCCAGCCAAAAAGAGGCAGCAGCAAGCAGTCACATACCGTGGGAAGCTTTTGAAGGAGTGGAACATGTAAAACCGATGGAAGTACACCACACCAGTGGCGATGGTGTTGTGCCCGAGACCCATTTCGGTGCCGCAGATCATTATGAAACGCGCACCTTCTTTGCGATAGCGTCGCTCCGTCTCGAACGAGAGGCCGTCCTTTATTGAAGGCGTTTCCTTTAGTTCCTTCTTGTCGTAGTACCAGCAGGGCATGCTTCCTGGGCGCGTTCTTTGGTCCGTTTCACTACCGGAGCTGCCGTCCTGCGAACCTATCACTTGTGGTCGTTTTAGCTGGCAGTTCCCTTTTTGAACCAGATATAAGCATTCCTTCATGAGCACAGTTATTTGCAGCAGTACCTCCCCGCTTTTTATCTCATAAAAATGGTTAAGAAATTCCAGCTATAAGTGCTTTTTGAGGATTGTCAATTTTGACATTTGATATATTTTCTTTCAGTCCCTCGATTGCCAACTCAAAATGCAAAAATCCAGATATTTTAAGATTTTCACAGGACACGCATTATTAAATTTATGACAAAATGTATTTAATATTATAGTGTTTGTTTTCCTGTAGGAGGATAATTTGTTTCTCTGATTCTCCATTTCGTATTCATAACTTATTAAAATCGAATTTATTTCAAGCACTTGAGTGCCATTAAATTTTGTAATTATTGCTCATATAAAAATTTGTCAAAAGTCGGATAAAAAGAGAAGCTTTTGAACCTTTTTTTATTATATTTTTAGATAAAATAGTGCAATTAATTTTAAAGCTGATCGAAGTAAAGCAGGTTAGCTACAGGAAATTTCCGCGTCCTTCTGCAGAAATTTATTTTCGATTAATTTTTTAAAACTTCCTTCATTAATAAATAATTCTTCGTATTCTTAACCTTTGAACTATTTCTTTGCATTTGATTTATTCTTATTCGGTCTAATAATATAAATTGCATTTAATTTTCCGCTTCACACTAATAGCGGTGAAATCGATTAATTATTGTGATTTCTCTTAAAAAATTTTAACAATTGTGAACCAGTCGTTGCTGTCAAGAAGAATTTCAAAACTGTTGAATATTTTGAATTTGAGTCCCTAATGGAAAATTCATATATATTTTAAGAAATAGAAATATGGATTGTTATCGATCAAGGCTTTGTATTTTTTATGTGATTACATCCGTGCTAATCGGCGTCTTTATCTACACACTGATATCAACAAATATTCATAATTTGAAAGCCATCGAGAGTCTGCGGTTAGAAGTCCAAGAAATAGCGGTGAGTAGGAAATAAATCAAATTGATTACAGTTTGTTAAAAAATTTGCAGCAAGTGGTTATGCATTCCAGCGTGGGTGCAAGTGGAGAAACCAAAAATCTAGCTGAGGTGGTGGACGAGGTTCTGAAGAAACGCTTGTCTGGTATCTGGGATGACTTGTACAATGTAAAGAAGCAGCTTAAAGATAAAGACTGCATGTCGTTAGGGCGACGGCAAAACTCAGTGGGAGATCTGATCGACTACGATCGGGTGAACTACGCCTCGGAGGAGTTGGGTGCAAAAATACACGAAGTAATTGCGCAGCCCGTGGACGGCACAAGCGTCATTAAAAAGATGCTAAAGTTGGACTACAGTGCCAACCCGCCTGTGAACATGCTGACAGCTTCGATGGAGCCGGGAAGTTGTTTTGCGTTTAAGCACAGCACTGCCGAGGTAACCGTGAAGCTGGCTAAGGAGGTGAGTGTAAATTTACTAAGCCAACTGAGAACGTCTTGAGATGACGAAATCTTATTTTATTCTGCAGATATTCATTGAAACCATCGAACTTGCACACATATCAAAAACTTTATCTCCCACAACGGATGTATCCAGTGCGCCAAAACGATTCAGCGTTTATGTAAGTTAGATGTTATTTATTTTATATTTATGTATTTATTTAGTTTACACGGCTGAGCATTTTATCGACCTTAGTCAGTAGAATATCAAGATCAATAATGCAATTAGGAAAAAAATTTGATCGATTCATTATTTGATGATAGTAAAATTGTCTGCTTGTTGATTATCGATCCGGCAAGCTAATCACATTATAAACGGGGTTAAAGCCAATACAATCTGTCCGTAGCGAATCACGTTGTAGTTACCCTGGTATCAAAAGTAGTACAAAAATATAAGTGAAAGAAAATATGTCAGCAAGACGAGGAAGGAACATCGACCTTAATATTACTTATATTTACTGTCAGTCAATTCATAACTGAACTTTAAGATAAAAATGTTTATCAAAAAGGTCACCACAATCCTACAATTTCCGAGAAGCGTGAGATTTATGCCTTTGGACTTTTAATTTTTAATGGGTTTCTTATGCCTGAGGCAAGTCTTTCAAGTTATTAATTTTAAATTCCATATCCCTCAGGGCATCGATTGTCAAGACTGTAAATTGGAAACACCGTTTGGCAGCTTCGAGTACGATACCGTGAAACCAGTACAAGAGTATTCAGTGAAGACAACATCAAAATTCATCTTTATTAAATTTAAATTCGAAGAAAACCATGGCCACCCAGAATACACATGTGTTTACAGGTGAGTACAAATTGCATTAAATATGTTTAAATTTGTAGATTTTAACGTATTTGCATTGCAGAGTTGCCGTCTATGGCAGAATGAAGTAGACTGACTACATATTTCCACTACTTTTTCATCTTACAAGTTTTCCTGTTATACACAGCAACTTTTAAATTTTCCTAGAAACAAGGAAATTACTTATATGTTATATTGTATATATTTCTATTTATATTTTTCTACAAATCTGTACCTTAAAAATACCTTAAGAAAGAGTAATGCAATGAAAACTTAATGAGAAACTTTAAAACTTGCTACTATTAAGAAACTTTGTAAAAACTTCCAATTCACTCCTAAACACTGTGAGAGAAAAAACTGGGAAATATGTAAACTCACCAATTAATTGCTTTCATTCTCACCACCAAGTAGATAATATCGAAAACCATTATTCCAAACAAATGAAGCCCGATGTGTTTTTGTTATTCGTGCTCAAAACAAAAGCAAAAGAAAAGAGAAACGCGTTCAGAGTTTTGTCTGCTTTCTATATACGTAATGACGAGGCACACTAACATTTCGGACGTACTGAGATTATTCACTTAAGGCCGTTGATAAGAAAAAGTATACAAACGTAAAGATTGAGAGTAGAATAAAAATTGGATAAAAAAATTAGATAACAAATGAATTAAAATGAAATAATGGTCAATGCTAATGATATGTATATAATGATAAATAAGATCAAATAGAACAATATAAATTATAAAAGAATAAAAGGAAATAAAATAAAACAAAACAACTTAACGCGAAATAAACTTATTTATCTAAAATAAACCTAAAATAAAGTAATATTATAATAAACAGAGAAAGCAGATTTTTAAGTTCTTCTGTATAAAATACAAGCGCCAAATGAAATGAATTACAAACTCTGTACGAGCATGATGTGAGCGCATGCTCTCTCTCCCTGAAATGAATGAAAACTTCCAGCTTGGCATCCTCCTCGACTTCTGCAGCCAGAATAGTCGCTCTTTTGCTGTCAGACGGTTGCTGGTCGGCGGACGAGTTCTACTACTACTCGCAAGCTGCAAGAAGAGTGAACACTTTTTCCAATATTTCATTTTCTTTCTAAGCTGTCAGTTCTGCATTTAGTGTAATTTCGGTGAAGAAACCAAAAATAAAAGGAAATCAACTCGTTATAGCTACGTAAATATAAATATAAAAGTGTATACAAAATTGATAAAGTTTGTGAACGTTTTTTACCTGGCTTTCCGATTTAAGCCTTATTAAAGTGCGAAATATTTTGAGCAAAAAATATTGATCGTCTTTGCTAAAAGTTTGCCATAGTGAACCAAAGAGAATCCGGCAACAACCCAAGCAGCAGCGATTATATAAAGCTAAAGTGGAAAAGAAGCTAATAAAATATTTAAGAACACGAACAACTTTATATTCATATAAGATAAAATAAGAACAGATAATGGTGCAGAAGTTTCAGTCGCCTGTGCGGGTCTATAAACATCCGTTCGAACTGGTGATGAAGGTGTGTAGAAAGGTGGCAGAGTAAAAGGAAATCTAAACAAGTCTATAGATTTGCGTGTCTACTGAATTCCGAGTACGGGAGACTTACTGGAATGAGTCATTAGAATTTGGAAATATTCTCGACACTCAATTTCAAGTTTTTAAATTAATTGGAACTTTTCGATTGCATAAAAATTAAATAAGATTCTTTACATTTACTTATAAAATCGAAATTTTATTTCCTACTAACAGCATAAAAATTTGGTTGCGAGTTTATTTTGTGAGTTTTGATTTTAAAGATTTAAGAAGAAACTCTTCTCTATATTTTTCATTTGTAGAATAAAAAGTATTTTTTAATTACCAAATTAGAAAAGTTGCAAGACATAGGATTTTATTATTAATTTATGGAAATAATAATCCGGGATTTTTACTTCCACAATATTTTTATACAGCTCCACTAGACATTTATTTTATAATTATTAAAAACAATAAGCAGTTTTTTCTCGTTTATAACGAGTAACGACAGTTTACACGCGCGGTAATGCGTGGTGCGTTGGAAAAGCATCCAGACATAGAAGGGTGTACCACTCTGGAGAGCCCAGTAGATTCGTAAAATACCTGAACTGGAGGATTTAAATCCAAATCCGATAGCAACAGCTCAGCAGGATGTCTGCACACAATTGCTCCCCTTTCTGGGAGTTGTTGAGTTGAGTTGATTTTCCATGTAAATGATGGTCTTATTATCAAATTTTGTTTATTATATTATAATTATTCGTCTACACATCAGGCGGAATGCTTTTGATAACAGCGTGACATATAAATTACCTTGTATGAAAAAAGTGGGAGTGTCGTTTACTCGCTTCAGAAGTTGCTAAATGGTTGCTGTATTTTCATCTGACGACTTTTTATCATTTTTCGAAACACAAAATTTAAATTTCACAGATTATTCTAAAAAAAAACAAAGAATTACTTTGTAATAAAATTTGTTTACAGTGTACTCAAAACGTGTTTGCAATACTAACCTTTGCAATGACCTCTGATTTGGTAAACTTCTGGTATTTGGAAAGGAAATGTTTGCGGTGTCAGTTGAAGTTTTAAGTTTAAGACAAATTTATCCTTGGAATTTTAGTTTGATGAAATGCGCAGGCTGGCGAAAAGCTGGTGGTTTGCGGTTTCGCTCGTTGCATCGAATTATTTTGGCCTTCTAGATGCGTGTTTCAAATATTGGCCTTCACATTGACGACCTCGTCTGCTGCTCTTGAAAGTAGCAGGAACTGCTTTTCAAACAAAACTACTTTTAAATGCAGTTAAATGTTGTCAGTTATTTCCAAAGTTTGCACTAACTGTTGTTTTTTTTCCGTTTACAATTGGGTTTTGTATTTTCTTTTTAATGCGATTCCAGGTGTTATGAAGACCTTGAGAGTAGTCATTTCTCTCCTTTTCTAGCGATGAGAGAAAAGTTATTATTAGTTACGCTGCGATTAGTAAAAATACACATTTACATATGAAAAATCTTGGTGATATATGGGTTCCTTACCTTATTATTTTTTTTACATTGATTACAGTCATCGTGACAGTTCACGCAAAAGGTTAATCTTGAAGCTGGACTTCCCCGCCATATCTCGTCATTTACTTGCTGATTTGGCTTAGTTAATGAAACCTTTCATTAACGCTGTCAAATACGCTTTTTGTGCTGTTCAATGCATTCACTTGTTCATTAACCTCTGCTCGTGGGTTGAGTTCTCTCTTCGCTCTGATGACCATTATTTTTTTCTACTGTTATTTTCTTGCCTTCTTTTCGCATTACATTTGTATTCGTTATTTCGCTTTTTATTCGATTTTTTTGGTTCATCGCGGTGAGTGAATCAATGGCTCGAATTTCTCTTTCACGGCAAATGCAAAATTTTTTGCCAGTATAACTTCAGCCTTAATTAATCAGATAATTAATCAACCGCAAAACTTGCTCATATGAGTTGCTACAAGCTCAGTTATAAAAGGCTTACTTAATTCATAAGATTCATTTAAAGTTCAAAAAATAAATTTAGAACTTAAATTTGTTAAATTTATGAATTATATAGTATACAAAAAGTTCAATTTATTATTATTTTAGAGACTCATAATTTTCTTTGTGAAAGTTTTCACGACCTCATCGAGTTGTGATTCATACTCAAAGTATTTAGTATTAACTAGAAGGATTAAAGATTCCAATGAATTTAAAGAGGCCTGAAAAATAATAATGTTTTCGAGTGTTTTAAATTGGTAAAAATGAAAAACTCAAACTCAACTCAACTCAACTCAACTCAACTAATACTTCCGATCCATTAATCTTTTAAATTCAAATTTAGTTTAAAACAGTGAATGGATGAATGAATGAATTTAAGAGCAGAAAGCCTTTAGTAAATTAAATAACGACTCGGAAGCAATAGTTTCAAGTAATTTCATAATCTACACTGAAATATATAATAACTTCGAAAAGTCATTGAACGCAAATGCGAAATATCAATCCTCAAGTTGCAATGGCAAAAGTTCACACTTACGCACATTCACGCGTCTCGTAATTCATATCACAATCCGTATATTATACACAACAAATAAACATTTAAGTGATAACAACTCGACATTTGGTACTCATTCAGCGTTCGCTCGCTTCAATCAAATTCAATCAAGCTAACTCGCTTCAAATGCTTTCAACCCCATGAATTGTATTTCGTGAAGGTCGAATTTATTAGTAACATTTTGTTTAAGAATGTTGTTTGTTTATAAATTGGGCGGCATGTTTTTATTGGAAAGCTACTTGCAAATTAACAGTTTTGAGTGAAATTCCTTTTTGCTGCAATTTTTCTTCATTCAGTTGAAGTTGTAAATTATGCGAATCATTTAAATTGCTGCTATTGTTTGTGACGAATGTGTAAGCTACAATTTATCTCGATAATTTGAGATTTTTACACGCAATTCACAATTTTAGCTGTGGATGACTCGAATACAATGATCATTTGCTGAGTTACGCAACAGGTTTAGAGTGTGAGGTTATTTTAGCAAAGATTTTGCAATTGCTTATTAATTTGCTGCTCTTGAGTAGTTATAATTATTCAACTTCAATTAAACACAAACATAAATAAATGAGACTTAATAAATAGTTTGCTGGGAAGTTAATATGAACAGTCAACTGAGTTAAAACGAATAGTTTTGTTAACGAATAGTATTCCTTAGTCTTGGAACAGATTTTCGAGTACCTTCTCTTAGATCACCGGCTGCTGCGAAGCTGATGAACAGCGGCTGCTGCAAAGCAGGTGAACAATTTAACCAAGCAGTTTCTCTTTAGAAATTTTGGAGTTCAGTGAAGTTCTGTTAAAATGTTGACCAACTACGCCGGTCGTTCTGTAGTCCCGAAAATTTTGATCCGAGACCAACGAGTTGAACACTCTCTATACAAATCTTCTCTGCTAATTTAGGACTAAAAAACAAACGAGTACAACTCTATATTAAAACAAACGAGTACAACTCTATATTACTATATATATATTAATGTTGATATAAAGACTAAAATTAAGCAATATTAAACCTTAATCGAAATAAATTGAGAAGTGTAAGAAACTTATTTTTCAATAAACGATTTTAATGGAATAAGTACATACGAACATGCAACATGCAGTCCAAGTGGCCTTCGGGTCGTGACTTCAGAGATCGCTTTTGCAAATAAAACAGCAGCTCATTCGCATACAAAAATTAGTAAGAAAAACCAATAAAAAGGGAGAACATAAAATTGTTCAATATTATCTCATGTCTGTGTTTTTACGGTACTCAAACAATTCTTTTATTCACACAATTTGAGTTTCTGTTGCAGTTAGAGTTTTTTATTGACACTTCTATCAATTGGCAACTCAGAAAAATAGAAAAATTTCGTTTTCAAATTACAAATAGCTTGTAAAAAAATTTAAATTTGGCCTTAACTTATATAATGCTGTGTTTTCAAAATATAAAATACACTCGGAAATATAATAAATAGACTATAAATACATTTGATTTTAAAGATATCAATTAGAAGTAAAGGTTTTCAAATTTTTAAATATTGTCAGACTTAAATAAGTGAATTTTTAATTTTTCGCAGTTTTTTATTGGTTTTTATTTGTTCATTTAAAAAATTGTTCGTTCAACACGTCATTTCATCCAGTACGAGTTATTTTATCGAGTACCATTTCAACGAGTAGGAATGAAAATTATAACTCATTTCCTACTCATATAATTGTCCGATAGAGGAAAATGTTAATAATAAAAAGTACTTGCATTCTTTTATATTAAAACATGAAAAATATTGTATAAACATTTCCATGGGTTCTTAGGAAAAAGAGATTTCGAAAACATGAAAAATTAGGATATTAAGTTAAAAACCAAATCTAACATATTTAGTGGAGAACCGCTAGCTTAGAGAAATTCTTAAAATTTCTAAGAATTCACTAGCTATCACAATTTTCTATATACAATACATGTCGTTCACAATTTCTTAAAATTTTTGTATTCTTAAATTTCCCTTAGCGACAATTTTGAGTAATTAAAAAATTTTAACTGAAAAGTCGTTGGAAAAGCCGGAATCGCAAACTATCAATAAGAAAATTGACATATCATGTATGCATGTAGCGTATGTCGGTTTATTTATACACGTGCCTTACATTTATTATTCTGAAATAAATATGGCAGCCGGAGACAGTAAAAACCGTAACGACAGCAGTGAACCTTTTTACAATTCCACAATCATTGTTTAACAAACCTTATTAGAGGCCGCAATACTTACTTGATTACAACAATAAAAATTTCTTCCCTGTTCACTCTTTCTGCTGTGTGACAGGGGCGTACCTAAAGGGAAATTTTGGTGTTGAATTTCCCCGAAGTAGTACTTTTGTAAAGGTTGGCTCAATTATTCAAGGCAAGCTCTTTCTCTCTCTCTCTCTCTCTCTCTCTCTCCCTCCCTCTCTTTCTCTTCCTCTCTCTCTTTCTCACCCTGTGCACGACAAACATTTTCCGGGTACGCCAATGCTTTTGTGGGGCATTATTAATGAATACCAGGCAGCGTTTTGCATTTATTAAAAATTCACAACTTTTAAGTGGTCAACACTGACATTAAAAACTGAGCAGGAAGATATTTTAGCCGATAGCAATTTTAAGCGAACAAATATGTTGTACGAAAAAAAAGGTTATAAAAGCAAACTTTATTTATTTCTTACAAAGTGGATTTCGTAAAAACTAATTTAGAATTTTAGCTTCAGCAGTAACTTGATATTTCTGATATTTCAGCTGTATAATGTTACCTCTTGATGAAAAATTATCAGAGTTAGTTTACTTCAAGTAAGCAATCATGTCCATCTAAATAGATATCTATCTAAATTTATAGCTAAATAGATATTGTCGGTCCGTCTGTCTGTCTGCCGTCGTTAAAATCACGATTACAGGAGGGCAAATAAGAGATATCGCGATGAAATTTTACACAAATTTTCTTTGTTATGTATAGCAGTTTGAGATTGAGAATTAGCGAAATCGTTTATTAAACACGCCTACTTTTAATACCAAATGTACAAGCACTTCTTTTTTCAAAGCCATAGTTTCTTTACAGTTAAATAACGGTTACATTACCTATTAATAAATAATATATTAATTGTATTTCATTCAACAGTATGTGCCAGAATTAAAATTCTCACAGAACTTCGACCAAATGTTTCCACAACCACGATTCCCTAACTGGGTAGAGTAATTCTAAACTAAAAATGGTTAACGCAAAAGAACAACACAGCAATGATTGCGTGTTTTTTCAATTCAATTGCGTGTTTGATAGTCAACACAATTCCGTTTGAAAAATTGACAGAAATTCATTGTCGCATCTTCGTGATACCAAATATTGAAGAATTATTTCGACATTTATTCAAACTGTGAGTCATCACTTAATTTCTTTTTGAAATTAAAAGTAAAGTCGTACAATATTTTTCAAAAGAAGACTAACTGAAACACTTAGGAACTTGTTGTTTTATTTTTTTAGAGCTTTATTAAAAGCATATAAAGGTAGATTTTCTTTCATATGTAGCGTGTAAAAACATGTATCGCGTAAAATCTTAACTATAAAAGTTACTCATGTATATAGTAAAAGTTGAATTTATTATAACCGTTAAATTAGATTCACTTCTACGTTTTCGCGCCCCAATTCTTGCCAATTGACGGTTTGTTTTGTGTTTTAAATTCTCTTTAATTTTCCCTGTTATTTTCGTCTTGAAGTCATTATACGTAATTTCCTCCCACTATATAATTTTATTGAGGAAATAAAAAAGCAAGAAATAAGAATTTAAAATAAATTATTATCATTACAATCAGGTGTAGTATATAATACGATATTGTAGGGGTTGCATAGTCAATTCAGTCAAGTCGTGAATGCATAATTTAATAGCTTGATACTACTCTCAAATTGTTCGTTTTGTAACATGAGCGTCGGGATCCCAAGCAAATACCGTGAGATCGGAAAACCAAAGCAGTATTTAACATTCACACTCATTCATTAACCTCAGCGTATAAAAGAAGCAAGTGTGTGATGATTATATTATTGATCCCGTAAGCTCAAAAGAGGCGTCCACCGAAAATATAGGAAGTCAGGGAAGGGAATACCTTATTGTATTTGACGTAAATTTGCCATTTATTAATTTATAGTAGTTTACTCATTTTGTATGGCTTTCTTTAATTTTATATTACTTTATTTTTAATCTTTAATTTTTGCTTTTGTTAATTTCAGATGCCATTTTAGTTAGAAAAGGAAAGCGAATGCAATCAGTATTTGCACTGATTATGCAATCCTTTTTCAGATTAACATTTCTACATACCGAGCATTTCTAAATAATTCAATTCCATCGCGCTTCTTCCAAACGTGTCATACATAACTTCTCTCATTCAATTTAAATAACCCGAGTGGAATTTATTGTGTGCGATATTAGCAATCTAATCTGAATTCCCGCACAATCACAATACGAGAAATACAAGAAAATACAATAATAATATAACAGAAAATACAATAATAAACAGAAACAAATGCAGTAAAGTGTGAATCTTCTAACTTACAATATTTTCATTCCTTCTTTTTTGTATGTTGAGTTCAAGTTCATGATGTCTGTGTGGCACGGGTGCCAGCAGCCAGCAGGACGAAATTAGCCGTCATGTTTGATGGGATGCCGCTGCTGTTGAACTGCTAATGAATGTTGTTAACGTTGCCATTTTTTTTTATTTGTATCAAACGAAGAGTGAACTTTGCCAAAATATGCGAAAGCCTGCTGTTTATGACTGAGCAAAAATAAGTAAGAATTTTGTTGTTTATTTACATTTTTCTAATTTAGTGAAAATTAATTTAAATTGAAATTGAAATTTCGAATAATTTCTTAAAATAGAAGCGACGATTTTCATTAATCGTCTTCGAAGCGGGGTCGATTTTAATTAATCGTCTTCGAAACGGAGCTTTATTATATTTATTATTATTAAATAAGTAAGGATTTGTTGTTTACATTTTTCTAATTTAGTGAAAATTAATTTAAATTGAAATTGAAATTTCGAATAATTTCCTAAAATAGAAGCGGCGATTTTCATTAATCGTCTTCGAAGCGGGGTCGATTTTAATTGATCGTCTTCGAAACGGAGACGATTTTAATTAATTTTTAAATGAATTTTTAATGGATTGCCAAACAATTTGCAATATTTTTAAGTCAGATTTGTGGAAGAGAAGACAAAGGTTTAAATCCCAGTTTTATTTAAATTCGTACTGTTTAATTTACATAAGCTTTAATTTACATAAGCTTTCGAATAATTAAATATTTTGTTTTTAATTTTTTTTGCCAGGTCAAAAATACACAAATCTTTCAAATAAAGCTTTCAGCTGTCCTTCTTTATTATAAAATTGTAATTATAAAACTCTGCGGAGCCTCGTGCCTCCGATGATCTGACGGAATCCAGAAATCTGGACTCCATTTTATAAATATATGAAATATTTATATGCCGGCAAGTGGGGTGCACTAGGTCAGACGCATATGAATAATATAAACAGGAACTCCCGACGTCCATACCGATCATGACTTAACACGCGACTGTAATGAAATATATGTATATCAAACTTTATCTTTGAGAGTAACTCATTGTTTAATTAGCTTTCGCTACTGCAAATTATCGTAGGTTTCGAGGTTACCCTCTAGTCTAGGCATCCACAGTGCACGGGCATGTATGGTCATCGAGTGGAAGTGATTGATAAAATCCCGTCCCCGCAACGAATCTAATCTAATTTCTAGTTTTCTCCTTTTAAAAAACTAGTTATCACTTTTTATCTTTATAGGCTTATGAATGCCGCTTTCCCACTTGCCCTCAGATGCCAGTCGTGCTCGACTGCGAAACCCTTGAGGAAGAAGTACTGGAAAATGGTGCCAAACGCAATACCAAACGACGATGCAAGCTGGCGGTGGACGCACCCTATATTTTCAAGAAGCTGATAGGCGTCGAAGTGGTTTACTTTCTGCAGACTAACTACCTCGATTTGGCCAATCGTACGCTCAACATTGAGGCCGTGAACGAGAGCTTCTCATCGCGCATTGAAATCTTCGAGCGCTGCCGCTACTACGCACATCCGGACAACCCCGACTGGACATGCTTCGATCAGTCAGCCACGCTGGACATTAAGAACTTCTTCGGTTTCGAACACTCCATGGAGAAGATGGGCATGAAGCAGTATACACAGACCACCTTGAAAGGCCGAGAGATCATCGAGTATTTCATCAATGAGCTGCAGACGCAAGGTGTGACACATGTGGAACGTTGGAAGCCCCCAGCAGATGCTTCAGGTTCTACGGAATCCACAATGCTTTCACGCAAAAATAGCGCCGAAAACGGCAAGGAGCCTACGGATACGGCGAGCGGGCGCCGAAAGTCATCACACGACTTCATGTTGGACGGTGACTTCATAGCCTCCCATCTGGGCCAGTTGACACCCATGCAAGAATCTAAGCTATTGGAGCTGCGGAAAATGCTCGATGGTGTTGAGAGCCTGGAGCAAGTGCCCAGCTATCAGACCATCCTGCGTTTTTTGACAGCCCGCGATTGGCATGTGGACAAAGCGTTCACCATGCTGTGCGATTCACTGAAGTGGCGCCAAGACAATAATATCGATGCCCTGCTGAAGGAGTATCATGCGCCGTCGGTGGTGCTGCACCATTTCCCTGGTGGTTGGCATCATCACGATAAGGATGGGCGCCCGATTTACATATTGCGGCTGGGTCACATGGATGTCAAGGGTCTATTGAAGTCCATCGGCACAGAGGGCCTCTTGAAATTGGTAAGTCGGCATTTTTCAGCGAAGCATAGAAGTGTTAATAAGACTTCTTATTTCCTCGTTGCAGTCGCTCCATATATGTGAAGAAGGCATACAAAAGATCAATGAGTCGGCAGAGAGCCTTGGCAAACCCGTCCTAAGCTGGTGTCTTCTGGTGGACCTGGAAGGTCTCTGCATGCGGCATCTTTGGCGCCCGGGCGTTAAGGCCCTCTACAGTATAATAGAGACGGTGGAACGTAACTACCCGGAGACCATGGGACGGGTGCTGGTGGTGCGTGCCCCACGGGTGTTCCCCATAGCGTGGACCATTGTCAGCACATTCATAGGTATGTGTTCCGTCTCTAAATCGTAGTCTTGTAGTTACGGTGCGTTATTTCGACCCAAAATAGATGAAAACACTCGTTCGAAATTCTTATTCTACGGTGGCTCAGACTGTCTTCACATACAGGATGGTCTCAAACAGTATGTGGACCCCGAAATAATACCAGACTTTCTGGGAGGTCCTTGCAAGGTGAGTACACCTTTTATTTTCTTATAATATATTTTGTATATACTATATATTTGATCTACTAATTGGAAGTGATATTTGAGTTAGTAGAGAATGACTAGCTTACTAATTCTTTATGTTTTTTTCATGTAATTTTACCTATTTACTTATTTCGATTTGAATTTTTATATTTTTTGCCTACATCAGTCTACACTGGAAAAATACATATTTCCGCATGTGGAATGTGTTTCTGAAAAGAATTTTTCGCATTGTTTTTTAGCCAAATGCGATTGTGTAAGAACTCGGACTTTGATAATCATATTAGAAGTCTGTCTGAATTATCGTAATAGAACAGGATTCGGTTCTATTGTTGTGATTGTAATTAGATTGGTTCTGTTTCACTTTCATTTTTCCACGTTTCATCTTTGCCTTTACATAATCATATTTTTGTTATAACTTATTCATGTCATGTATAACTGGTATATATCGTCTTCTGTTAAGTTTTTTCTATTTACATAACAATGTATTCATTTCAAGTTATTAGAACCTAAAACTATTTTTGTGATAAAAAACTCTATATTTTTCGAAATCTGTTACGAAGTAGAAAACAGTTTTGATCGTGAAATATAAATACAATAAATTTTTTCATCGAATTTCCTTATCTTCTTCAGAGTTAGTCTCTTGTTCTTATCATTCGTATTGATCCTCAGCTGACTTTATTTATCATATGCTTAACAAATATGCAAATATTCCTCTAACCTTCTTCACTTTATTCCTTGATTTGTCGTAGCCATTCCATTTAGTATTGTCGAAAAATTTTTCTCTCAGTGTCCTAATAACAAATAGTTATTCCGTATTACTTTGTTTCTCACATTGCTTTGTAAAACAAATTATAGACTCTAATTCATGAAGGCGGACTTGTACCAAAAACCCTGTACAAAATGAGTTCCCTCGAGGAGGAAGAGGAGGTGCAGGCATATGTACAGGAGAGCACTGTAGAGCGGGCATCAAGAAATGAACATCAAAATCTGTACAAAACTGTGGAGTTACGCACCGGCTACATACATGAGGTCATCGTACGTAATGAGGATCCGAAAAGTGTGCTGACGTGGGATTTCGATGTGATGCGCAATGATTTACACTTCACACTGTACCGAACTAACCGAGAGCTACCTGATAAGAATGGTACGGATGCTGTTGACAGGCAATACATCCTGCAATATTATATTAATATTTGTAGAAAACTTAATATTAGTACAAAAACGTTTTGTTCACTATTTCTTGTATTCAGATAACTGTTCCTCCTTCTTCGACCTCAGTGGCTTTAAAGAGGGTGAAAACTACTTCCGAGAAGAGCCAACAATTATTTGTCGTCACAAAGAAAGCGTACAAGTAAGTTTAAAATCCACCACATATGAATTTTCAAAGTAATTTCCTATAATAACTTTTCATTCAGGGTTCCCACGTTATGAATCACTCGCACACCTACATCATGCATTGGTTCTGCCCATCAGCGAGCTCCGATGGTCCAACGCAACTCAACTACTTCTACGAGACTCTAAGCTCGGCCAACTATAAAGGTTCCATGACCAGTTTGCAGTCAGGTTTCTCTTCTTCCTCAGCGGCCAGTTCGTGTCAGAGTCGATGATATGCACAGCAACATGATGAGAAAAACGGTGCCGGCAGAGAATTCCGGGAGGGCGACTACGCTTCGGAAGCGAAAGAATTGACAGCAATTGTAGAAAAGAGCTCAATTCAGGATTAAGCACGAGTTAAGCACGATCCTAGAAGGCCAAGGAATGTGTTTTTGTTAAATATTTCACTATTGCTAGTTCAGAAGTTAAACTTAAATCTAAAGTTAATTGTGCGAATCTCTCTAGAGGTAGTTTGTGTTTGACATGTTCGATTGGTTTCAGAATCTTGTGAAACCATTTATGCTGACATTAATTAGGTTATTTTATAATTTGTCTATTAGCTCAAATGTAATGAAGGATTATTAAGAATAAGTTAGTTAATCAGTCTTCACATTTTTCAACTTAGCTAATTTTAGAGTTTCAATCATTATTTACATTTCGATGTAGGCAACATCTTGCTTAATTTACAAACTCAACACTGCGTAATATAGAAGCTTATATTATATTTTTCAGTTTAATTAAATTTTGAGCCAGTATTTATACTTCTGTTCTGTCAACTTATAGATTTACAAACCCTACACTTCCACAAAAAGGTTATAATCTTCGATTTAATCCCAATTGAATGTCATAAGAAGAGTGTTAGGAGAGAATACAAAATCAAATTGTTTTTCTATTTGTCAATTATTTGTGTATATCTTAATGCAAACTATAAAATACAAGATAAAAGAATAATAATTTAAAAAATGCTTTTTATACCGAATTCCGTTTGCAATTTTAAGGCATTGCAAGGAGTATTAAACACACGCACTGTAAAAATAAGAAAAAAACTACTGTAAGAATCGTGTAATATATTATAATAATTGGAATACATAAAAAATTAAAGGAAATTAGAAAACAATTGTCTACAGTTACCTTACCTTATATAAATCCATGTGGATTGTATTATGTATATCAGTGTAATAATTTTTTTTAGGTTAAAACAATTTTGGAAAATTAAAAAATCAAAACTTATTGAAGTGTATACATTAGAACGAATCGGAAAAACTGAAAAGCTTCCTGCCATGTCGTTACGATGCAATCAAAATATAATTACGGTGCATTAACGGACTCAGATTGCGTATTGAGTCCAAAGTTTGAGAGTTTTTTGAAAATATAAACTCTGTAGAATATAAAAAAACACCTCAGAAACCAAGAATGAAGATACAATCAGTGGATTCGATCTAATGTGAATACAGAGTTAATTCTAGAGCTTGTTAGTAATTATTGCAATAATTGTAAAAATACCTGCAAAAATTTTAACTGTAATTGTGAAGAAATGTAACTAGATTACAATAAATAGTTGAATTTATATATTTTTAATAGTTTTTCATTTACAAATTTTCCTTACAAATGATCTATGGAAAGCGGATTATATTTCGTATGGGGAGCTTTAAACGTTATAAGCACTTTTCAGCATCATTAATTAATAGAAATAAAATAAAAAACCGAACTCGCATCGCAGCGCATCGAGTTATATAGACATGGTTTTTGCATTAAACGAGAGAAGCAATTCCACTATATTAATTTTTTTTAACAGAAAATCCCCCGTCTATATGAAACTGGAAGAAAAACTCTTGTTTCTGAAGTAGACAAAATTCTCATTTGCAGATATTTTATTAATGTATATACAAGAAATATATGTCCCAAATTTTATTCCTCTAAAATGATCCCAAATAATTTTGGTCGCGTCTTATAGGAAAGCGTTATAACAAAGAATATAAAATAAGCTCATGTATATTATCCGGTTACACTGTGCGACGCAACAAAATAACGCAACATTTCAATGCCCAAAATAAATTAGCGGACTAATTTAACTGCGACTTTAAGGAAACCTGACAGCTGACTGCACCGCCGTGAATATTAAAAAGTACAAATAAAGATTTAATTTAATTAAGGAAAGAAGTTCAAAGCGAATCCATAAAGTGGTAACATCAGTTTAAAAAGTAGTCGTTACTGTTGTTATTGTTATCAATTTCAAAATCTTATCAAATCAAGTGTTTCTTAGCCAAGTTGAGTGCAGCCAGTTGGCAGCCAATCATCAGTGGAACGCTGCGGTCCGACGAGATTCCACGAAAGCCTGTATTTGCACAGAAATCCAATCCAGAAATTTAAAAATAAGAATTTGTTCTTGAATTTTAATTCAAAGGAAATACGGGGAAGCTGGAGTTATGGTTGCCTCCACTAAAGGGCTTTCAAGGCAAGTATCACGCCTGAACACGCCCTACGGTATGAGAACCGACTGACACGGCAGAACCGATTAAGTGACTGTTCGCTTTTAATTTTATAAGAATCGAAGTCCATACACTACTTGAATTGAATTATAAGGACTTCTAGTCATAAATTCTTACTCTGAAATTATTGAAATTTTGCGGGCTAGTAAATTTATTATTGTGTTTTGTTAAACCAAATTTAAACCTTCTGAATCCTGGGTAACTATTGCTGAATATCGTTTATAGATTACTTGATATAAAATCGTTTCACCTTTAAACTACTAGTTAGATTGTTGTGAATTCTTCGAATCCAAAATAATTACAGTTCTTAAATACATTCCATAATAATCATTAGAAGAGCTTTTTGTCTTTTACTGTGTTCAGTGTAGCATTAGCAGCTTGAAAAACATTAGCTGCTTTTACTTAAGTAATATAATTTAATTGCTTTTTCATTGTTCCCTTTTGTTGCTTTGTTGTTGTAAGTATCTGAGCTTTCCTCAACATAGAAATTTTTCTATTAACGTAATTGGATATGGTTCTTTCCACTCGTATTTGTCGCGTACTCTTGTCAAGTCGTGCGTTCAAGTCGGACTTAAAAATGTCGCCTTCAAACTCACTGAACTCTATAATAAAACATTTACGAAATTCTAATATTAGCAGCGACAAACAGTTCGATGTCCACGAAGAAGCGAAAAAAATCAACAATATCCTGGAGGATAAAACAATATTTCCGGATTTTAAAAATGGCCCTCTCACGGATTATCGTCGAAAATCATCCTTCTGCTATAAGCGCTTGAATGTCTTGCTGGAGGGTGAGGACCACATACGTTTGAAGGTGAGTATTTATTTTTATAAAATAAATCAGCGATTATCGTCATGGTGTTCAAAGTTTAATTGTGCTTCGCTTTGATTTTTATTTCTTTGAATGTTTGCTAATTATAGTATTAATGTTTATACTCGTTTGCAGTTGATAGGCAAATTTGAATTAATAATTCATGGCTTTTAAGAAAAACTTAATTGGTCCAACTAGTTATTAGATACCTATTAATCGATACTATTTGAAATGTCGGTTTTTGAACAGTCTAGTAATTACGAAATAAAACAGGTCCACTAAGCTTTAAATTGCCCACCGTTTGGTCCTATTAGGTTTAGAAATTCCGCAATTTGCTGTTTGATTCTGTAAATTTCGGTCACAAAATTGTTTTATATATACATACTATATACCCCCTCTAGTCTAAAAATAGGACTAGGAAAATAGGCACACTTGTCCAGATCAATGTCTAAATACATAAAAAAGTTGAAAAGTTTAAAAAAATTGTCTTACAAAGCAATTAAAAGCTCTGTAATCTTCATATTCATTTTTGCGAAAATAAAATTTCTTAAATTATAATATTGCGCACAAAATATATGTTTTGAAAAAAAATTTGTGTTCACAATATGCGAGCACATTAAGTATTTAATTTTCTATTAGAAATTCGCCATTTGTCCAGTCTTGTAAAACTGAGCAGACCAGCCCATTTTTTGCAAGTATTTGGTAAAGAAATTATAAATTGGAAATAAAATGTCATTTATAATTTACTAAAATGGATATAAAGTTTATATTAAAAACACAATGGATATAAACACTTTTCGTTGCAGCACCGCATTTGGCAGTTTATGGAAAAACATCCCGACTTTCAGCATGAGTCTGAAACCCTCTCCTTGGAGCGTACACGGCATTTGGCGAATAAAAGGGCGAAACTGATTTGGGAGCAAAGCTTTTTTGGCTTGAATGAGGTGCTTTGAAGAGTAATTTACACGGTTCAATTTATCTGACTTTTGACACCTGATGCTCACAGTTGACCTCTACACCACGCCTCTCGTTAGCCATGGGCGAAGGCATATTCAGCTACGCTTTTGACTTTGCTGTCAAGCTGTCGCTCTCCAGCGGCATGTTCCCGAGCACATTGCTGTCGTTGGGCACCGAACGTTTGATGAAGTATGTGAAAAAAACCTCCAAGGGTCAGATTGTCGGTGCCTTTGCACTAACCGAAATTTCACACGGCACCAATGCACGCGGCATGCGCACGCGTGCCACATATGATTCGAAGACGGGAGAGTTTATCATTCACACGCCCGATTTTGAGGCTGCCAAATGCTGGGTCGGCAACCTGGGCAAGACCTGCACGCATGCGATTGTGTATGCACAGCTGTATGTGCCCGACGACAAATACCAGGGCCTGAATGCCTTTCTGGTTCCTATCAGAGATGAGCACACGTTGACAGCTTATCCTGGTGTAACGGTCGGTGATTTGGGCGAGAAGATAGGCTTGAATGGCCTTGACAATGGGTGAGTTTTACGACCAGCGGAGTTTAACAATCTCAAAACTCTCTTCCCTTCCCTCTCGGTCAAGCTTCGTGATTTTCAACCAGTACCGCATCCCTAAAGAGAACCTGCTCTCGAAAACGGGTGACATTGATGAGCAAGGTAACTACAGCAGCTCCATCAAGGACAGCCGCAAGAGATTGGGCGCCTCCCTGGGCGCCCTGTCGACGGGTCGTATAACCATTTGCACTCTGGCTTACGTGGTGCTCAGCAAGGCCGTGACGATTGCTACACGCTACTCGGCGTGTCGCAAACAGTTTGGCCCCGATGGCACCGAGGAGGAATGGCCTGTTATAGAATATCAGTCTCAAGTGAGTGATGCCAAGAGGCTTGCTACAGCTGGATAAAGTAAATGCCTTCCCTTCAGCAATATCGTCTCTTTCCACACCTCGCCACTGCGTATGCGCTGCGTGTCTTTTCGCTGTGGATCGGCAGCAGCAACATCGACATGACTATGAAATCCCTCATGGGTGAGGATGTTTCCAAGGTGGGCATGGAACTGCATGCGCTCTCCTCAGTAGCCAAGCCGGTCTGCACGTGGGCAGCTCGAGATGCCATTCAGGAGTGTCGTGAGGCCTGTGGCGGCCACGGTTACCTTAAGTCAGCGGGTCTCGGTGTTCTGCGCAACGACAACGACGCCAACTGCACGTACGAGGGTGAGAACAACACGCTGATACAGCAGGCATCGAATTGGCTTGTTGGTTTGTGCCGCAGTGGCGCCGACTTTGAAGATGTTTCTCCGCTGGGTTCGTTGACGTTCCTTAAAGATATGGAAGCTCTATTGCGAGTGAAGGCAGTGGAACGTACAGCCCAGGAAGTCATGGAACCAAACAGTAAGTATGAAATAGAGAAAAAAGGAACTGAATTCCGTGTTAAATTTTATCATTCTGCAGGTATTCTGAAGGCATTGAATTGGTTATGTGCTTGGCAATTGAATGATACGGTAAAACGCTACGAGATTCTTCAGCAACAAGGGAAGAACGCATTTGAGATTCGTAATAATATTCAAGTTTTCCAAGCGCAGCAGCTTTCGATTATTTATGCGCAGGTAACATTTTTTGCGCAGGCAACAATATGTAATCAATTTTGTTTTTCTAAATTCAGCGCACGATATACTACGTTGTTTACAAATTCGTCAACGATCTGCCGCCGTCGAATGAGAAGAACGTGCTGGAGAAAGTTTTGATCTTCTACGGCGCTCATCTCATTAGCAAACATTTCGATATTTTCTACCAAGGCGGCTACTTCGTCAGTCGAAATCATGCTGAGCTGTATCAACAGGGTATTTTGAACATGCTACCCATACTTAAGGATGAGGCTATCGCACTTATAGATACCATCGCACCAATAGATTTTATTCTCAACTCACCGTTGGGCATGAGTGATGGCAATGTCAGTTGTGACCGAAGTGAAATGAGAATTTTAACTAATGCATTAATAAATTCCTGCAGGTGTATCAACATCTGCAGCGCAGCATTTTCACAGCGCCAGGCGTGTTCGAACGACCGGAATGGTGGCGTGAGGTGATCCACAAGGATAATGTGAAAAAATCAAAAATTTAATTCAAACCCAACGCGAATCAGTCAAGCTGAGTACGAGAGAATTGAAATGTAACGATATGCCTTCATTTGTGAGTTTTTCGCTATTACTATATTTAGATCCTTAACTAAAAGGATAACTTCTCAACATTCAAACTTAACAATCAAAAGTGTTTATTCGTTAGCTAATTCCGTAGGTGTTGTTTTTATAAAAATATATATTCATATATTTGTATTATATAATTTTATTATTTTTTTACTGTGACAAATAAAAGTTTTACATATTTTTCGTGTGCAAGACTATTTAGTTTCTCTTAGAAAATATTTTAAAGTCCCAATAGACATCTTAAAGGTATTTTTTGAAAAATAGGACAAATTACATTAAAAATAAATAATAAACATAAAAAAATGGTGAGTCGTTTTCAACGCACAAGTTTTTGTGAATTAATAATACAAGTTTTTTGACGAAATTTATATATTTAGTTTTAAAATTGTTATTTTCAATGAATCGGTTATAAAAACTAAATTAGACAACACAAACAGAAATTATCGATTTACTGATCTTTAAGTTAATACTTTTAACTGTTTGTTTAAGTTAATGGCTTCAGCTGTTTGTTTAA
This sequence comes from Sicus ferrugineus, assembly GCA_922984085.1. Taxonomy (NCBI): domain Eukaryota; kingdom Metazoa; phylum Arthropoda; class Insecta; order Diptera; family Conopidae; genus Sicus; species Sicus ferrugineus. Next base: position 4,945,431 of record OV277349.1, on the reverse strand, counting down.
GTTGTTTAACGATCACAGATTTACTTTGTGGTTAAATTCGAAATCTATTTACATTCAGTAAAATAACTTGCTTATATTTCATTAATGACTCTTGGACTTAAGCTATAATTATAAATTAAGAAAACAAAAGTGCACTTTTAGCATATACAATACGGCAAAAAGCTTAATAACTTAATTTTCCATCTACCCTCTTGCAATAGTGTTCACTAAAGAGCACTATTAGTAATTTTAATGGATACTAGACTTAAATAATATCTACAAATTTTATTCTTTGGATGAATTAGTTGGAAAAACGGAAACTCCGAAAAAGTAGTTAAAAATACAAATCTAGCTTCTCCTAGTTCTGAAGCAACTTGTTAGGCATAAGCAAACTCAACAGTTTTCTTCATATATTACGTAATCTCGCCCGAGCCAGATTCCTCCTCTAGAAATTCATCTCGTTTAATAGTAGCAAAAGCACTGGTGCTTTTTTCTGCCATGGTCTTTGTTATCAGATCGTGGTCTGTTTCCACAAGCATGGGGATCTGCTGAGGTAAGTCACTGGTAGCCCACAGATACAAGTCCAATGTCTTCTCGGTGCAGTCAGCTATGAAGCGGATAAATGGCCGTATGTCGCCCTCATTTGCGATTTGCAAGAACCGATAATATTTGTATCTGATGAGAAAAAAAGCAGTTTAAATTAGAGCGGGTGGACATTTAGAATAATGTAAATACCTCTGTTGCTTTGGTATAATAATGGGAGGGTACCCGGCGCGCATTAGCAAAGCATTCATCAGCAAGCGTGAGGTACGTCCATTGCCGTCAGTAAAGGGATGTATGTGCACGAGTTTATAGTGAGCTAAAGCAGCGTGTCTGCAAAGAAATAACGCATTTTCACATACAGTAAATTTCTTGCTTTATTTAATTACTTTACTGGATGCAATGACAAGCTGGGATCGGAATTCAGCCAGCTCTCAAAATGCTGCATCAGAATAGCCAAGTTGCCTGGTCCAGGTGGCACATGACCGCCCACATACACCTGCGTACGTCGAAACTCACCGCCCTCTATAGGGTCCACGTGACCCAAAACACGTCGATGTATCTCGAGAATGTCCTTTAAAGTTATCTCCATTCTATGGGAGGATTTCTATTTAACAAATAATTTCCAACTTTGATGGAACGTACTTATTCACTAAGCTTGCATTTATGTATTTCATAGCCAAATCCAAACCTAGGATTTCATTGTGTTCGTCAATAGACTTGCCATCGATAGCCATGCGGGTTTCCAATATTGACCGCGTTTGTGCTAATGTCATGGTGTTGCCCTCAATTCCTACGGAATGATAGATGTGTTGGAAATACGCCTCCTTCTTGGCACGTCTCAAAGCAGAATTCGACTCGTGAATGCCGGAGAGAGCATCACGTTTCGCGTCGAGCGTCTGGAGCCGCCGTTCGTCTATGGTTTGCACAATGGAAGCCGTTCGCTGACGGTTCGCCAGAGCCTCAGTGTTGCCAGGATTGATAAAGAGAGCCTGTGGAGGAAATCTGAACAGGTGAAGAAACCGGTACTGATGCCAACAAAATTTTTAATCACTTGATAGTAAAACTGATCCGCCAACAGAATATCTTGTCGATTGTGTTCCAGGTACTCGCCGTAGCGCAGCAGAACCTCCGGGTGTTTGGGAGCCAAGGCGAACGCGTGCTCAAATAACCGCTGCGCCTTCTCTTCCCTGCCCGCCAAAAACATCTGCTGTGCTGATCTCACTGCACCCAACGCTTCCTTAACGTTGACATTGTCATCCGCCTTACCAGCCGTGGCTACTTCGGAGCTCACACCGTAGAAGTCCTTGAGAGCACCTTCGAAATTGGGACCAGCATAGATGGCGGAATCATCCCGTGTCTGTAGGAAGTGCTCGTGTGGCAGGTACTTCAGTTGGCCAGAACGGCGGCGCAACAGGCCGCTTAAATAGCTCGACTGACTGACTTCATAGAAGAGAAAGGCTGTGAAGGTGCCAGCAATGAAAATGAATATGTTGCTCAGCGTGGAAAGGCGTCGTTGACTGATGATCTGCTTTGATGGAAATCCGTTGGCGGACGATATTTCAGAATTGAGGTACTTTTGTTTCTGTTTTTGCGCATTGATTTCATAGTTGAAAGAACTTTTTCGCTGCTCCTGTACTGGTAACGGAGATGGTGGGGCCGTCCTGCACTCCGTCATGATTGTGGGTTGATGAGGTGTCGCCAGCGAAGCTTTTGAGTTTGGTGATCTTGATTGACTTCCGCAGTCAGGGAAGATTTGGATTACTTAAGAGTTCTTTGCTTTCAACTTGTTTTGCTAAAAGCATTTTCCACGCTGTAAGTTAACAACAGTGTTAACTGTTTTAACATCGAAAAAAATTTGTTAAACCCACCTACGAAGGCAGTTATAACTTGGCAAAAATGACGTGTTATTTCGTAAAGAAAACATCTGATAGCAGTCATTCGTTGGTGTAAACAAAGAGCATGCGAGTAACGCTAGGTTGCCATCTTACTGGTAAAAATTAACATTAAGGGTTTTTTTGAATCAACGTTAGCAACATTGTTGGCTTTGTACGAAATAGAATTTCACCTCAAAGGATGCAAATTCTATAGAAGTTGTTGGGAATTTTATTTCTTTTTACTTTTACATAAATCGCAGCCTGAAAGTAAAAAGTAAATAACTTCAAATGATAAATGAGAAATTGTTTTGTAATATTGTAAAATAATTGATTGATTTTGTTTAATGGAATGATAATGTAGCACTATTTCTTTTAAACTATTTTTATTTTCCATTACAATCTGAATGGAATGAATTTTAAGTAAGAATGGTTTGTAATTTATAATTTTATCTTAATACAGGAACAAAAAATAATGTTATGATTTGAATAGGATTTTTATTAAAATTTTTAAAATAGAAATTACTGTATATTTATAGCTTATATTAAACACTAATTAATGCCAAAATATATTTCTCAATTTTAGACCTGTAATGGCTCGAATTTATTGAATAAATAAGCAACGAATTTATGAAATACAATAAATAAATATGTATATAAAGAAAATAAAGTATTTAATAAATAAATTTTAAATAAAATAAACATTTGAGTATCTTAGTATTCAAACAATACTAAGTAAAATCAAATAAATAAATTACATTTAAACAAAATCGGTGACTCTATTCACAAGGGTTACCTAATTTGTAAAGATAGGTTTATGAATGAAATATAACTGTAATATAAGGGCTTCAAATACATATCTTTTGGATTTAAAAACTGAGTCATTGCTGACTAGACAACTCTAATTGTATTCAGTACAAGTTCAGATTCAGATTTTCAATAACGTCATACGTTCCGAAGTTGAGCCGTCTGCCGCCTTCTTCATATCTGCAGTGAACTCAAAAAGTGGCTCAGATCCGCTTAGAAGTGTTGCTATATTTAGACCTGATCTCTAGTAGTGGGTTATTTTTGAAACTTAAAATGCATCTAGGCGTCCAATGCAAATGACGTGTCGCCACATCTGATAGATGCGATAATGCTATCGACCACAAAGGCGACAGTAAAATTGAACACCTAAAAAACCCGCGTGACAAATTGAATTTATTTACGACTTTTTCGAAATATGAATCAAGCCAAAATAAATCGTGCTTATATTAATGATATTAGATGGAATTATGCAGATGAAAGTGGAAGGAGAATAAAAGGAGAGCATAATTTTTTTACTACGAATAAAAACGTGTTTTCATTGCGGTTAAAAGAAAACAGATTCGATTAATAATTTTTAGTAACGCATTTCAAATCCTTAAATTCATATTTGGCTTTTAAGTCACACATTAAAGAACTTTCTTAAACGACTATCAAAAAGTATACGTATTTTTCTGTTAATTTTTCACATTATCTTCGTTGCTCTCGTTTCGTATTTCAAGGAATTCGTTTCTATAAAAGAAAAACACTGTGACCTTAATGTATTTTGTGGCCTCTTTTAATGAGATTTTTAAGTGGATGATAAGATTTCTTTTGTTCTTATAAGAAGTAAATGATAACTATTTTTAAATGTCTAGGTTCAATTTTAAGAATTTTGGAATAAAAAAATTTCCGAACTTATTTGACAAAAGGAATTAAATAATATGTATTAATAGAGACTGACAACATAATTATTTATGTATATATGAAACTATTCACAAATAACTCATTTATAAGTTTTTGAGTAACTTTAAATACCAAAAATTGATTGATAGAAAAATAGGAAAATTAAATTAAAAGTTGACAGTTTTATAAAGAGGAATATTTTATATGCACATGCTATTGTTATATATGTAGACATTTTCAAGGTGATTTATGTGGAGGTTGATGTCATTAGATTCCAGTGAATTATTTGGATTTTAACTCACACCGGAAAGCATTTGCAAGCATTTGTGAATATCTAACGAATTCGTTTAGTTATGGTGACAAGATGATGTCAATTTTAGAATTCTTTTCCAATTCCAGGAAACATCAGCCGTGTTTCTTCCAACTGAATTATTTTTTATTTCTTAATTTTGTCTCCATTTGTTGGTTTTTGTCTTATGAAGTAAATCATTTCACTTCTTTGTAGATTTAGTTTTAGTTTTTCTCCTCTTACATGTCTCAAAAAAATCTTTGAGAATGTTTTCGCCGTAGTTCTAACAATAGGGGAAAAATGCATTTGAACTCCATTGAAGATAGAGGGCGTGGCAGTAAGGAATTCGCCAAACAGTGAAATCAGTCATAAAATCGAACAAAATAGCTTTCTCAGACTAAACTTATTAGTTGATCAGTTTTTTCCAATTAAAAATAAATTTTGATTGTTCGAAAATTATTTATAAACTTTTTAATTCCATTTATTAACAATTGCCACCTTAACTGGTGTGGCGAATTAATTCCACACGATGTCCACAACTAATGGACATCTTTTCACAGTACATTAATAAGTGGAAACAAATAATTAGTGTGACTAACTAAGTTTTCTTGCCGCGCAAACTGGTGACAAACTTTCAACAATTCCTGCAAAATACGGTTAAATTTCATGTTAATAATAAAATCTATCGAATTAAACTACTAAGTTAAACGGTTTTTCAAGTCAAATGTCACTTTGAATGGAATTACCGCTTATAATTCTTCTATAATAACTATACATAATTTTAGCGTAATAAGGATTGCTCTTAAAAACATGAAATTCCCCCAAAATCTTACCGCAAATATTGCCAAACCACTAAAAAATTAAGAAACAAAATCTAATATTTCTACGTAAAAAAAAATTCTTTGAATTTCTAGTGATTCGAGCAACAGCGTTGTTCAAATTTTAATTATGTGGTCGTGATTTACATTAGAACTGATAATAAAAACAATCAGAGAGTAACAGAAGAGATCGAAGAGTATTAGAAGAGAAGATTGTTTCGAGGGAATGAACTTTTAAGAGGACTGGAGGCAACGTTTTTCAGAAGATCCGCTAAAGGTTCTCCAGAATTTGGTTTATCACCACAGTTGGAGAATCATCGGCCATAAATATGGATTTGTATTTGTTCTTTTTTCTAATGCAGAAACATTAGCTTCTCATAAAATTTAATGAGCCGCAAGAGACAATTTTTGTCTATCTCTTTGAAGATCTAAAAAACTATGGAGAGAGGGAGAGAGAGAGCGAGAGATGTTTGTTACGTGAGTACAAGTACGCTGTACCCAATTATTTTAAATTTAACCGTCACTATTTCTGTAGCTCCTGTTGTTGTTGTTTATTTTCTTTTCGCTACGCTATAATTTTTTTTTATTTGATTGCATACATACGAGTGTCTCTTCCAAGCATTTTCAAGTTTACGGATTCGATTTTGAATTTTTCATTTAAGTGTCCGCTTCAGAACTGAACTGGAGACAGTTGATCGCTTGCAGCGAAACGGGAAACACGATTTGCAGTTCGTTGACGTGGCCGCGTTGGCTCTTCAGGAATATCCTGCGACAGGATAATCGAAAATTAGTTAATAATAAAGAAGAAAAGAATAAAAAATAAAAAGGTGCTGAAGCAGTTCATTGAATAAATTATTTATAAAATAAATTCAATTTAATAAGCTACTTAATTGAATTATTAGTGTCATTTGTCATTGAAAATTACAAGTGAGAGTTTTTTAGAAAAAAAGTGAAATATTCATTTCAGAATGTTGAAACTATAAAATGTAATTTTGGTACAATCAAATTGAAGTGTTAAAATTTAAATTTATGTGTAATTTTGCATTTTAATCAAATAATCTTATCATCAACTCGGAACCCAACCCTGAACTCGAGGCCATTCGAGCATTTTTACTCGTATATTTCCAATTTCTTCGAAAATTTAGATTTTTTAATCACATAAATTATGTGAAGGATTTTTAAAGGACATGGATACTTTGTGTTAATTATTTCTAAAAGATTAAGGAAGAACTTCAGTTCGCCTCCAGTTCTGTTTTCGTCGTAGAGAATAATATTGTAGAATGCTTTTAACGGTCTACAAATTTAGGAAGATATCCTTCCTTCCATTTGTTTCACTCTCAAATCTGTTTATTTCAAAGCTGCTAACAATTCTTTCTCGTCGAGTTTTGTTTAAATAATTTCAGTTTTTATTTGTAATATAAAATTTGAAAAAAAAATTCGAGAATTGCAAGATATGCGGAAATATAAACTTTCAAGTGCTTTAACTTTTTTTACAATATCTAACATCATCAAGCAGTAATAATAGAACAATTGATACTAATTACTCAAGTGATACATACATTGTGATGGCTACACAATTTGTAGCCAGCTTTTTTAAATATTATAACAATTTTAAGGCTGATAAAAAAACATTTAGTGAAAAAAAGAACTTCTACTCAGGTTTTGAAAGTGTTTTTACAACTAAAAATTCTTGGAAATTCTTTGAATTCACTAAAAATAAACTACAAAAAATAAATTTTTTCATTTGAATTTTTCCTTTTAAAAATATTTTTTAAAATGCATTTTTAACTAAAATTTAATTATCAATTATCAAATTTAGTCTAAAAGTTTTTATGGAACACTAGATTTAATATTAGAAATGTTAAGCAAAAATTACGTATAAGTTTTGTAATTAACAACAAATCTTTTATCTGAGTTCCCTTTAAATTACAAGTTTTTTATTTGAAACAATTTTCGCATTCTCTTTATTATTTTATAGTTATTTAAAAATTTATTAAAAAATAATTTCCTTGTTCCGATTACAACTTCAAATGCAAACAAATAAGTTGTGAATATCTTTAATTTGTAGCATTTACCTTCCTTCAATCACAATATGATTCTTATTAAATCAGAACGTTGTAATCATGATGAGATCATGCATGCTGTCTAAAAAAGGAACAGCAAAGAAAATCAGAGTGATCAGCGGCATAAAGAGGGTGGAACTTAGTTAAAAACTGATTTATTATCATACACTTCTGCTTGCTTTGTTTAATGCTTCCGATGCTGTCATTAACTGATAGATGTGAGCTTTTAAAAATAGTGAAGCCGTGCGCGGTGAACTAGTCGTAATTTATGTCACATAAGAGGATGACGAGGGCGGTGACACATTAGCAGTATTTTGAAGGACTTAATGCAATTTGGAAATGTATATTTAATATTGCTGAGAGGGATGGATTTAACTCTGGGATTTCGACCTTTTTGGATAGATAACACAAGTTCCCATGAAGAAAGATCTCGAGTTGAATTGTCGATTAAAAGCTGATGGCCAAAAGTTTGAGTTGGTATTGTTTACAAAAACCGCTTATAACTAGGCAATGCAATTTTCATGGATCCTTTTTGAGAGTTTGGATCATGGCCGCTTAATTTTTGGTAAAACTTCACTTCGCATGCGGAAGTGAGCGAGACGTCTACACTCCTCCCTAATCATTCCATTCCATGATTGTAGGCTCAAACTTTTGTTGCTACAACAGTCGCCTAAAACTATGCAATGAAATTATCGTGCCGTTTGGTGCTTTTTCTTGGTTTCACAAAATTTTTTTCAATCTTTTTTATTGATTCAGATCTTTGATAACAATTTCCTTATTGTGTTTAGTAAGAATCATTTGGGATTTCATACACCATATAAAAATAAACTTGAAATTAGTTATTGATCTCATTTATTTACATAATGAAAATGATATTTTATTTTAGTTTAGTTTAAACCTTGTGTTTTATAATATTTAAAAAATATTTGTCAAAACTACGGTTTTCCTTATCAGTTAATTCAAATTACAGTTTATGCCGGGTGACAACAGTGAAGATCATTTTAGACTAAATAATCGTGTATGTATACATATATTGTATATACATAAATATAACATGAGAAAAATGATATTTTTACTAGTTAAAATTTTTCTGTTTCCTGTACTTTATACTGTATTCGTGGAATTTGGACGGAGTTCGTTGAACAATATCATATTATATAATAACCATAAGTACAATATTGTATATACAAGTATATCGATTCTATACAATCTAATAACATAATCAAAAATATTTTTGAAGAACCTTCTACGAGTATTTTTTAAAGTCAAATTCAAAAGAGTCATAAAATTTTAGAAGTTTTCTTAGGAATTCAGCAATTAAGAATCATTCACTCGAATTCATTATCTACACTTGCTGATCCCTGTGAACCTTGTAGAGCCATATATTTGTAGTGTTATTATATGTAGATACTTTTTAATACAAACTTTTATTTGATTAAAATAGCTTAAAAGAAAAATTCATTAGAAAAATGTCTTATCATTTTTGAAATGATCTCGATCGCCTCCATGAGAATTTGAAATTCAAGTACAAATTTATTATGTGAGCGACATGTTTCTGACTTGTCTGCAAAAGTGTCCTAAACTATTTGTTGATACAATTAAATCATCATTCGTTTCAGGTTTCATCAAGACGCAACCAAAATCTCAAGTAGTATGAAGGCCCTCCGCCTCACTCTACTTACTTTGGCCCTGGTTACTCCCTGTAGCTTCGGCCAAGGTTTCTACCAGCAGCAGGCATCCCATGGTTACGGCAGTAGTTTCTCGTCATCGAGCTCCTCATCTTCTTCTTCCTCCTCCTCGTCATCATCAACCTTAACATCGGCTGCATACTCAACCTGCTGTAATTTGGACTCATGGGCTCATGACCACATGGAAGAAGTACGTCAATTAGCGAACAGATTACGCGAGGAGTACAACATCAGGTCACAGGGAACGAGCAGTGTTTATTCCAGTGCCCATATCATTCCATGGAGTGGTAAGTTTAAACGAAATAAGGACTGAGGATGTAAATATCAACTGAGGATATAAATATCTCTTCTCTTGCATAGCGAACCTCATTGAGCTCACTGGCAAAACTTCGTCCGAGCTGGACATTCTTAATCGTCAACTTATCGAGAGAATTATAGCCGATATGCGCAACGGTGTGATCAGTCACATGACCATCGCTCAACCGAACTTTTTCGAGTGGAGGGCTGCTGAGTGCCTGAAAGAGATTAATCGCTCAGAGGTCGGCCTACAGCAACAGCAACAACAACAGCAATACTTCCCCCGTGGATATTTCAGCTCTGGAGGAGGTCAGCCGTATATTATCCCAGGAGGACATGAGCCAGGTCGCAACAGTTACCCCGGCACTTATAAGCCGGCCGGCACCAGTACGATTACACGAAAGCAGTCCATCTACGAATGGGCCAATCGAAACATGGAGCCCAGTGTCGTGGGCTACCAACCGACCGTCAACGTCGACCATCAATGGAATAGCAAGCTGGATACATACAAACCCCCAATACGAATACCTGTTGACACTGGCATCGGCACCGATATTGAAACCTTCAGCACGGGAAGTAATAGTTTCCAAACAAATTATAAACCCACCTCCACCGTGTCATTTAAACATTACAACAAAACAATCACCACGGACGCTACAGGCACAAAGGTGCGTGGCTCTGAGGTCCGGAAGAAGTGGGTCGATGGTAGGCTGGTTGAAGACATTGAACAACCATTTGACTCTGAGCACCCAAATAAGTGGCCTGGTGGTCAGACTTCTGTGGATACCATTCAACTATATCCCTCCAACACAGATCAGCCTAATGATGAATGGAAACGGGAAGAACGCGAGAGCTTTTTCTGGTTTCTTGCAACGCCAAATCCCACACTGGAAACGCTTGAGACTTGGCAGCAGCAGCAGGAAGAACGCTTGCTGGCCGTGGCACAGCGGTATCAAATTAGCCTTCAAAACCTAACTGAGTGGCATAGGAACGAGCTCGATCGGTATCTCGCCCTGCGAGATCAGTATGCACATATTGACACCGAGAACAGTGGGTGGAAGGGTATGGAACGTACCCGCTTGGATTGGCTGATCCATCAGAACAGTGCCACAGCGGAGGACCTTCAGCAGTGGCAGAACGAGAACCGCGACAAACTTATGCAGATGGCAAGGCAGTACCACATCACCTTAGAGGAGCTTACAAGGTGGCAGCTGGAAGAACTTAATCGCATTTACAAGCACTTCAGGGAACAGAACTTCAAGATGATCCCAAGCCCCCTTACGGACGACTTCCACATCAAGGAACAGGAACGTATAAATGATTTGATTCGTGAACACAACGCCACGATCTATCAGCTTCAGAACTCCATCCAGGTAGACCAACAGAAACTGGCGGACCTCTCCAAGAAGTACAGTGGCAACGTGCAGGATATGGAACTGTGGCTGAAGAGTGAGGTAGCGCGTCTTCGCAACTTAATCACCGAGCAACGCAACCAAATGAGTCACATCACACTCTGGCAGAAGTCCGAGCGAGAGCGTTTAGAAAATATTCTGAGTCAGCATCGCGGCTCGGTCGAAGAGGTGATAGCACAAACCGAACGTGACCGGAACTACATACAGACCCTTGCAGCGAAATATAATGTGAGCATCGAGGAGCTGGAAAAGTGGCAACGGGAGGAACTCGAACGTCTTCAAAAGGAGGGTCAGAGAAAACTGGATAAGGACATCGAGGAATGGCAATGGCAAGAACATGATCGCCTTAAGGCCATCATCAATCAGAATGATTTGACTATCGACGAATTCCGGCGACAAGTAATGAATGACCGCGCGCATCTCGAGAGCCTGGCGCAGTCTTACAAAACTTCCACTACTGAGGTGGAGAACTGGTTGCAGCAGAAAATCGATGAGTTCCAATCGCAGGGTCTACTAAAAGATGTCAAAGAGGAGTTGGCACAGTGGCAGCGAGAAGAACGCGAACGCCTCATGGCCATAGTGCGCCAAAATGATCTGACGGTGAGCGAAATCGAAGAAAAGATCGCGAAAGACCAGGCGTATATGTTTGCGTTGGCCCAGACGTACCAGTTGAAGGTCGAGGAAGTAGAAGATTGGCTGAAGCAGGAGGTTTTGCGCCTACAAACGGAGGGCCTAATCAAGTCAGACGATCTGAATGCATGGCAAAAAAAGGAACAGGCGGAGATCGCAAAGTTAGTGGAAGAAAATAAGTTAACAATCGAAGAGTTGGAAGGGAAATTATTAACGGATCGCCAGCGTCTGCAGAAGACAGCCGATATGTACAAAATAGAAGTATCCGAAATCGAGGAATGGATGAAAAAGGAGGCTACACGCCTGATGAACTTGAGTTTCCTGAGAATGCAAGAGAATCTAAGCGGCTGGCAGAAGACCGAACGTGATCGCTTACTGGAGCTCGTCAAGCAAAACCAACTCACGATGGCCGATCTAGAAGAGAAGATGAAGGCTGATCGGGCGCATTTCGAAAGCGTGGCACGCCAAAATCAAGTACGCGTGGAAGACATTGAGGCCTGGATTAAGAACGAGATAACGAAGTTGCAACAAGAGGGCCTATTAGAGATGGAAAAGCTCAGGACTTGGCAAACGGAGTGGCGAGATAACCTCATGAAACTGGTCATGGAGCGCGATTTTACTGTCGACGAGTTCCACAAGTGGCTGCTGAATGATCGTGAACGCCTGCTGGACTTGGCCAACAAAAACCACATGAAAGTCGAGGAGATCGAGCAGTTTATGATGTCAGAGGAGAGTCGCTTGATCGATATGGGTCTGCTGAAGCCCCATGAAAGGCTAACGGATTGGCAAACAGCTCAGCGCCGTTACGCGGAACAATTGGCCCAGCAGCATTACCAGTCCACCGAACAGCTGGAGCAACGTTTGCGCCAGGATCGCGAACTTTTGCAGAGGATTGCGAAGACATATAGCGTGCAGGTCGAGGAAATCGAAAAAAACATGAAGAAAGAGCTTGACCGACTGATCGACGACGGCAAGTTGCAGATCAGTAACTTGACCGCGTGGCAGCTGGCTGAACGCGAACACTTGGAGAGGCTGATCAAGGAGAACAAGCAGTGGAGTGTCGACGAAATCGAAGCGGTACTGCGGAAGGATCGCGAACACATGCAAAGTTTGGCATTTAAATACCACATCTCGGTGGCGGAAGTCGAGAAATGGCTGCAGGGTGAAGTCGACCGCTTGCGGCGGCAGGGTCAAGAGAATTTGGACAAGCGCACCGCCTGGCAAGAGGCCGAACACCAACGCATCTTACGTTTGCTCCGCATGCAGTCAGACATTTCTGCCGATGAGTTTGAACGCAAGGTGAAGGCCGATCGCAATTTTCTGCAGCAGTTGGCAAACGAGTATCACGTCAGCATCGTCGAAGTGGAACAGTACCTGAAAAAGGTGATCGAAGAGTTGAACAAAAAAGGAAGGTTCGCTGTGGAGCGGCTTCAAGCCTGGCAGTTGGCCGAACGAGAATACATCAAGCAGCTGATAGCACAGTACAAGGACAGCCTGTCTACGACCGAGTACGAAAGGAAGCTGCTAAATGATCGGGCGCACCTGCGCCAATTGGCAGATCAGTACCGCGTCCATGTGGAGGAGATCGAAAAATGGATGATTGAGGAGCTGCGACGGTTACGCCACGGCTCTGAGAAAAAACTACAGGAGCTCGCCGCTTGGCAGTTGGCCGAGGTGCAGCGCATCAAGGATTTGATCAGGAAGAATCAACGAATAAGCTATGTTGAGTTCGAAGCGCAGCTGATGCAAGATCGCAATCGTATACAAAAGATGGCCACTCAGCATGCCTGGAGTGTGGAGCAGCTCGAGAAGTGGTTGCGCCAGGTGCTTATAGACATCAAGACGTCGGGCGAGGTACAGTTAAAAGATCTAGCGAAGTGGCAGGAGGGAGAACAGAAACGTTTGATTGAGTTGCTGCTCAAAGAATCGAACACTATTAGTCTTGAGAACCTGGAATTCCAATTGCGGAACGATCACGCGCACATTCAAAAACTGATGCAGGAATACAGTCTCGACAGAGACGAAATTCTGCTTTGGCTAAGCAACGAGTTGAAGCGACTTAAGGAGTCTGGCCTGTTCCAAGTGGAGCAGCTGACCTACTGGCAGCGCATCGAACGTGATCGCTTGCTGGAATGGCTGAAGCAGAAGCATAACGCGGTGACTGTGGAACAGTTCAACGAGTTCTTGAGGCGCGATAAGGAGCGCTTGCAGCGCATAGCGCAGGACTACAACACCACTGCGGAGGAGGTCGAGATATGGATGCGCAAGGAGGCTGCGCGACTGCGCGTACTGAACCAAATATGTGGCAGTGTGGAAGTCATTAGTCCATCTCCTTTCCAGACCACGGAAGAACTGTGGAAGATGCAAACGCGGGAAGAATTACAGGCCACTGCACGAGCCACTCGCATGACGTGGCCGGATTTCGAGCGGTATTTGAAAGACCAGCGCATGCGTTGGGAGCAATTTTCTCGGCAATACGGCGTCACCGTGCCAGAAATCGAGACGTGGCTGCGACAAGTTGCAGAGGAGTTGCTGAGAACTGGACTCATGCAAGGCTCTGTTTCACTGGAAGAGTGGAAAACCAAGGAGAAGCTCTACATCCAGAGCATGATTGACGAAAAGCTGCGTAAACAGCAGCAGTGGTCCATAGAGGAACTGGAGCGCCAGCTGTTGAACAATTACGAACACCAGCAGCAACTGGCGCAGGCGTTCTACGTAAGCGTTGAGCAGATCAAAGCATTCTACAAGCAGGAGTTGCAGCGTTTGCTTAACGAGCGCCTGATCATCTCGGAGCACCTGGTAGACTGGCAACGTCGCGAGAAGGAGCGCCTCTACAGGATTGTAAAGGGTCAGCCAGTAATGAGTCAACAGCAACTGGAAGATCATGTGTTGACGGACAGCAGCCTATTACAGCGCTTGAGTGCAGAGTACCGCGTGACTAGAGAAGAGTTGGTGTACTTCATACGTGGCGAGATTAGGCGATTGGTGGACCTGGGACTGGTTAGGGGATCTCTAGCGAAGTACAGCAACTGGAATCAGCAGGAAAGCGAACGTTTGCGAAATATAGCCGCTGAGATCGATATCACCGAGGAGGAGTTCCTCGACTTCATCGCCGGCGACCATTCCTACCAGAACCAGCTGGCCCAAACGTACGTTGTTCCCCTGGATAAACTGGCGCCCTTCCAGCGCATCGAAATTGGCGTCATGAAGCGTGAAGGGCGGCTTGAAAACAGGCAGCTGCTACCTTCGGCACCGTGGCAGAAGCGTGAGCGAGACCGCCTGTACAGTTTCGCTAAGAATCCGAACTTCAGCTGGAATGCACTGAAGGAATGGCAACTCCGAAACGATTACATGCAGCAGTTGGCTGAGGGATACGGCGTCAGTGTGCAGCATCTGAAGGAGTGGCAGGTCGCCGAGTACCAGCGGTTGCAAAATCTGGCCGATTTGGTCGGAATGACGTTGCCCGAGTTGCAGGACTTCCGCGAAAAGGAGAACCATTACATCACTTACGTTATGCACAAGAAATCCAGCTCTGAGGCGTCACGCATAAGCTGGGGTTCCAGCGAGAGCGAACGTATGGCTGAGCTCGAGCGCAGGTGTGGCCTGAGCGGAGAAAGACTGCTTGTCTGGCGCCGAACGCTGTACCTTTTGTGCCAAGGGTTGATTCCCATGGACAATGCAGCTAAGCTGGGGCATGTTCCGTTGACCCAACAGGTCACAGACGGCCGCGGTGATCAGCAAATCATCCAGACAGACGAGACAATCATTGATGAGCCCGGTGTGGCTGGCAGCGAAGATAAAAGCTGGCTACAAAGATCCAAGGACCCCGAATTTTACGAACTCTCCCCGGTATCCTCTATTCCCAGGCGCAACTCCAACCTGCCCTCACATGGTCTGTACTACGGGCAACAACACAAGGTAGAGACAAGTTCAAATATCGAGGTCCAGAGTAAAGTTGACGTGGAGTCGCCCAAACTTTGGGACAAATTCAAACAGAAGACCACAGATTTATTCGGTTAGAACTGTAAAAGCGCATATTTGAGTCATTATGTAAAGGTAAAGCTTAAACGTAAACATTCTGTAAATTCTATAAATTTCCAAATAAAAAACACTGATAAGATTATAAAAACAAAAAGGTGTATAAAATAAAAGCTGTCGGGCAGCCAGTTTTCGATTATAGCCGTCAATAGATGATCGTGATGAAGATAGTCTTTGTTAGAATTAATCGAGATGGTGCAGCTTTTTCAGCCCAGACGGCAATCAAAATAAAGATTGAAGGATGAAACAACCTTTTTAAATGTAAAATCCTTGGATTTTCATAACTTGAAAGTCACTATTTTGAAAGTCGCACTCTTTTTAAATATATTCTCGATTGTTAAAGGTTATTTTTCTACAAACGTACCTTGTAATATCATCATCACTTTCATCAAAAAGCGACAAAACAACTTTTTTCAAGTTAATTTCATGAATATCCTCTTCACACATTTCCATAACCTTTTTTCTCGCAATCAGGACTGAATTTTTGTCATCATTTGCATTAGCAAAAAATGCAAATAAAGCGTCATCACGTTTCAGACCATCTTCAATGTCGCTTTTATTTGAAAACAGCAAAACGAAATCCTTTTTATCTTATTTTCATATCACATCCTTTATTATTTTTTTTATATAAAAAAAGAAAAGCTTAGGATTTAATTGATTGTGCCATGTGGTGCTTAAATCGTTACCGAAGCGACGAAGGCAGACAAATTCAAAAAGGTTTGACGGTTTATAGGCCAATAGTGCTGCAGTGTTACTCGAAGCGTTTTATGAAGTGCGAGAACGAGCAATACAACCGCTTCCGAAGAAGGTCACGCCCAGCTCATTCAAAATGATCTACGAGTGGATGCTGGGTGAAAAGCAGTTCATTCAGCGAGAAGACATCGTCGACCTGTACAACGCGGCTATTTTTCTGCATGTAAAAATACTGGTGGACCAATACTGGCTTCTCTTCGACGCCGCCTTCCTCTGAGGTGGCCGCAGCGATTCCGGCAACGGACACTTTTGGCGATTCCTTCTCCTCGGCCCGTGGGGGATGTCACTATCAAATATATGAAGCGAGTTCAATTACTAGCAATTGTAAGCAATTTGCTTAGCTTGAATACAATAGGAGTGAACGCTGAAATAGAAGTGAGTATGCGATGTCACCAATCCACGTATGTGATGCCACCAATGACTGCAACGACTCCGGCAACAGCCTGGGACTCTTTCGACGACAGCGTGCTCTCCCGAGAGGATACCTCCTTCATGTTATATACGGAGGTGCATGGAGGTGGAGAGCATAGAACAGGTGGTGCGAGTTTGCAGATTCTTCCTGCCGTTGGTTTCCTCGAAGGAATTCCTGGAGATGAACGGCGAGGAAGTGTGTAGTTTGCTAACCTTGAAGAATTTCCGCAGTCCAACGCGTTCCTGTTCGTAGAACTGTTGTCTAGTCTACATTGAAGCTGCAAGTAGAAATCGGCAATAAGACGAGAAAGGCCTGCACTATGCGAGCGAGGTACTCACAGGAAATGATCCTTAATCCCGTTTCGTATCCTCGTTTTCGTCTTCTCGTTAAGTGTCGCCAGCAATCACGGAGCCGTCAGTCCAAACTATATAATAACCCACGCATCGCATACTTACTTCTTAATATTTCAGCATTCACGTCTATGGTGTTCAGACTTAGGAAATTGCTCACAATTGCTAGCGATTGATCGGTAGTGACATCATATGTTAGACACTGACATCCTCATGGGAAAAGGAGGAGAATGTCCCAACAGTCCGTTGTCGGAATCGCTGCGGCCACCTCCGAGGTCGGCGGCGTCGAAGAAGAACCAGCACTGATCCGCCAGTCTTTTTACATACAGAACAACCACTTCGTACTGTTGAACCATTCCCTTCTCGCAGAATGAGCGACGTTTCACCCAGCATCCAGTCATAGACTACTTTGAAGGAGTGAGCGTGCCCATCTTCGCAAGCAGCTGTATGAAGACCTCGTTCTCATAAAGAGCTCGGAATAGCTCTGCAGCATTATCGTCCTATGAAGTCCCAAATCTTTCTGCTTTTATTCCGGCTGTTCGTCGCCTTCCTAACGTCTTTTTCGAAAACTGTATTAACATTAAATGAAGATGATCCAAATAATTGAAAATGAAATAAAATGCTAGAGAGCATACAGTGCTGACAAATTCCTAATTTTGTAAAATATGAATCTCAATGCCACCATCGATGGTTGAGTGCTTTGCTTTGATAAAAAAAATGTGGAGTATACTTTCAGGCTGCACTTTGAGATACCGCTGAAACAATTTCAAACCAATAAGAAGTTTTCCTTCCTAATTTTAAAGAACGATATTTTAGAGATTTATTTGGAATAATTTGGTGTTTTATATTAAATTCCAGTCCAGTTAAAGGCTTATGTGAAATTTTTATAACCGTCTAAATGGTCGAGGCGCATCCATTTCTTGTAAGGTCCCAATCATCCTAATCGAATCATCGGATAATCGGAGACATTTTTAATTCGAGATGAAAATCGATCGGAGCCTTTATCTTCCTTTGAATTCGAAAGGATAACCAAAATCGTGGCTGTTCATTCGAGCCGAGACAACATTTCTGGCGATATAATAATCGATATATGTACTATTATCTTCAGTTGGAGCCATAATAGAGATAAATCCGAATCTCATCAAATCTCGATGGTGTTCACTGATTCTGTAGATTCAAAAATATATTGAATTAAGTTCACGTTTGCCAACGAAAGTTTAGGGAAGCCTTCCTGCTACATGTTGAATTTTGCATTACTATATACCTCTAAAGATGTAATAACGCTCACAATTGCTTGTAAATGTCAATTATGGGTTTGTTCAAATATCACTGAAATGTTCTTCCATTAGAAAATATAATATTGTTTCCCGTTTTCGCTGTTGAAAGTTTAAAGTTCCAATGTCCAGCCTTGGTGCATTACTAAAATACTTCGTGATAAAATTACGGCTTAGTATCTAATACCGTCCATGAGATATTGTCAACTTTTGTATGAGTTGGCGAACCACGTCCATTTTTTTGCAAAAATTTTAATAATGGCGCTATATGTTGTTGTTGTTGTTCAATATTACACACAGTTCATGAGATATTCACCTTACATAATTTTTTAAGACGAGGTACCTTTACATTCCGTTTGTAAGGTAGATGTGGTTGTTAACTAATTTCGCCCACTTTCAATCTCAAACAGTCTATATTGAGAGAAAATATTCCTGCCAAATTTCTTGACGATACCTCTATTCGTTCTCCTGTAATCGTGATTTCCACAGACAGACAGACAAATTTGACAGACAGACAAATCAAATTTTGATGAAATTTCCTGGAGGAACATGTAATTCAATGATTGCATCGAGGAAATCGATTTCGTTCAATGATTGCAGTCTTGAAATGTAATAATCATGTTAGTTGTCATGCGTGACCCCGGGAATATCATGGTTGTCATTTTTAGTCCTACTCTTTTTCATCTCTGCCATGATAAGGCAGCCATGCTGTTGACACCCGCGAAACTGTCAAAATCAGCGAACTCCTTGTTGGGTAAGAAGCTTTATTGTATTTTTTACAATGTACTGTAGTTGTGATCGATATGAAAGAGGATAGAGAGCTCTCGGGAAGGTAAAAATCATAATTAATAGAAATAAATGGATAAATAGAAGGAAATCATAATCGCCTGCATAGACTCGAAAATTGAAGAAGTAACTTTTTTATAACTTTTATTCAAACTTCTAAGTTAGATAATTTTTTATAAGCAAAATTGGTATCAGATACGAAAATATGTTGTTCTACTGAGCAATTATTGGCTGAATGGCCGGTTGCGCCACTGGCCGGATGGCCATATGGACATATTTAAGAGAGTAGTAGTGCCCGAGCCAGGTGTCCCAGTCGATACCCTGCGCATACTTTTCCTTAGCATAGGCACCCTTCAAGTATAAGCCGTTTAGGTTGCTAAATTGGAGTGAATTCAAATCATTATTTATTATATTAGAAAAACAAAAGTATCTAAACCTGCTATGACAGTCCTTATACCACCAAGCGCCCTGAAACATCACGGCGCAATTTGAGGTCTTACGTTGATCGTTGTCCTTATCGTGGGTTGTGAACTTTTGACCAGCATGGTAAGTCAACGAATCGCCTGCATCACCCGAGAAGGAGCCCAACATGTTCAGTGCGTACCCGTTGCTCTCATTCGCGACGGCGAAGGTGCTGTACTTCGCCCATCGGGTGTTGTTGTTGAAATCTTCCATTTGGATCCAGAGTTCATACAGCGCTGAATGTGTCAAGGCATGTATGTGGTCGAGACCCAGGAAGAACTCGCCCTCCAGATTGCCAAAGCCACGTTGATACTCATCCCAGCCTCGGTAGAAATCGATGCTGCCATCACTACGACGTTGAATAATGGTCCAGGCGGCGCCGCTCTTCTGCGGATCCAGTGCGCAGTACACGAAAAAGGGCGGCAGTGTTGAGTTGGGTATTTGAATTAGGTGAGGACCGTTTTTCGGCTCCGTAGTGCGTTGTAGAGCTTCAGCGCAATTGCTGGGAAGGGCGACAGGTGGGGTTGTGATTTCCACCGCTGGTGATTTGCCTGCCGAATCGCAAGCGCATTCTGATATCACACCCTGACCACCCTTTGTTTTCTCCTGTGGTTGTGTGCAGTTTTCCTTTTGTGGAATTCCAAGGCCGTCCAAAAGCTCTTTAAATTCCCTAAAATGCAGCTTGTTGCTGCAGGATGCGGGTGGGAAGTAAAGAATTGTTATAAAAATGTTCTTAGCACCACTGCAACTTACTCCATGCTCAAAGCATCTAGCTTGAGTCGCAGAACCTCGCTAGCTGCGTTCAGCAAATCCATCCTTTGGTAGAAGTTTCTAGCTGCGATGTCGTCGCAAAGGTACGTTTCCACATCCTGTGGAGTCTGAGAAGGGAAGTTAGGACCACACTTTTCACAATAACTCACGTGCCATACCGTCTTCTCGATTTCGGCCCTGGAATTCGATATCTGCAACAACCCTACGAGTGCGCACAATAAAATTACGGGCGCCATTTTCTCCGCTAGAGCGTTTGGAGCAAACTAATGGATTCGTTCATTTATATACTGATTTTGAAACAATAACAACAAAGATAACACAGTTTGTTTCAAGGCAGAAAAACGAAACTACATTATCTTTTAATACCAGTGTTATTGTCTCAATATTTACTTTCGCATTTGTTAGTTGCGCAGTTATGGGTACCTACTTCTAAAAACGAAACTACATTATCTTTTAACACCACTGTTATTGTCTCACTATTTACTTTCGCATTTGTTAGTTGCGCAGTTACGGGTACCTAATTCTGAGATTTTCATGTGGCTTCGTATTAATTCAAAAGGACTTTAATGAGTGCACGGAGTAATCCCTTTTGCACACAGTGGTAGCTAGTGGAATGCACGAGCGAAATTTTCCGAGGTTCGGGTGATGGCTATCTCAATTCTCGTCTTGAGTGAAAAAGCCTCTCTCGACTAAAAGCGGACGTCTTGATCTCGGTTCTCATCTCGGTGGTAAAAGGTGTTTTGCTTTTTCTTTTCCCATAATGGTTACAGTATCTAATGAGGACTCTGCCAGGGCCAGCTAAGACAGCTGGGAATTCTCTGCCAAATTATTCATGTACAAATACTTAGATACGGTGTTAGCGATGTTCACTTGTATGCCGATTACTTCGGCTCTGTTAGCCGCGCGTCCCAATAGTTCTAACACTGCAAATTTTTCTAATTTGTGGGAGATAATGAGCATTGAACTTACGAGGGCGCCCTCTCCATCCCTTTGCGCTGTTGGTGAGCTGATAACAGAGAATGGGACTGGTCCAGTTGCGGCGAGATATCTTGGGCGAGGGAGACTGTGGTCACAAATTTCCCGAATCCACCAAACGTCTGTAACTATTACATCAAAGCGTACTCCCCACGCGTCAAGGGCTGATTATGCTCGCTTGGCATGGTTTTGCTTGAAAGAGTAGAAATGAAGTGCGAGGGGAACTCAGTGAGTCGAAGTCTACTTCGTGGTCGCTCTTCTATTTTGTGTACGTTGCTTTTAAATAGTGAGAATAGCTCTTTGGTTTTAGTATCTACTAAAATTTGATTTTTTTACGTATTAAATTTATTACGACTTTGTTTAATGAATACTTAAACGAAATGCATTAAAACTTTTAAAACTATAGGGGGCTCGTTTATTTCGACAAGTCCTAATAAATATTAAAATAGTTAAAATCTTCTGTGGAAACCTAAATACTACATACTAACAACTTTTAGGAATTTTCAAGCTGGAATTTATGTTTATAAATAATAGTAATAATTGTATTTAGCATATAAATATATATTAGCACTGTTTTTATATCGAAAGTTTTTTCGACATAATACTAAAATTTAAACTTGGTAATAGTAGAAAAGCATATAAAAAGTCCTAAAATATAACGAACTATAATACGAGTTTAGCAACGCTGAAAAAATTTATATGTTGAGTTTCTTGCAAGTTTGTTGTATTTGGACTAATTGGTGCCTAGAAGTGGCGAAGTTCTCTATTTGTAAAAAAAGTAATTAAGAGCATTTTGATATTCGTGTTATGCTATACCAAGCCATCGCATACATACACACAAACCTATATGGCTGATTGGAGTTTGACATTTCTTATTCCATGCCAAGCGAGCGTAATGAGACCTGTCAGAGATTTAAATTCCAAAACGGATTTTTGGTTGAAGTTGCCTTTCTGAAATCCGTGGGACGTTTTGCTGTGCTAATGACGGGTTAGAAAAACAGGTGTTGTGCGTAAATGTTTCTCACACTTCATCAAATTATTTCTGCTAGCTGCGTAAATTTCGAATTTCTTAAATTTTATCTTTGTATCGCAACCAACATGCTTTCGAAATGTCGTGGTTTCCTTTTGCCTTCTGACTTGTTTTCGTACAACAACCAACGCCGCGAATAAGAAAACTTTTCTGGTGTTAAGTTTTATTCATCTTCTCAAATTTAATTATGCCATTTTTATACCCTACACTCGAAGGAGTAGTGTATATTCACTTTGTTTGTAACGCAGAGAAGGAGACGAGATAGATATAGAAAAGTATATATATATATATATATATATATATATATTCTTGTTCAGCGTCACCTCTTGAATCGATTTAGACCCGTCCGTCCGTCCGTCCGTCCGTCTGTCTGTCTGTCTGTTGAAATCACGATTACAAGAGAACGAAAAGAGATATCGCGATGAAATTTGGCAGAAATATTCTTTGTTACGTAGGGCTGTTTGGGATTGAAAATGGGCGAGATCGGTAAACAGCCACGCCTACTTTACACACGGAATATAAAGCACCTCGTTTCCAAAAATGTTACAATCTGAATATTTCATAAACCGTGTCTTATATAAAATTAAGGTATAATTTTATTCCGGAACATATGGCGTCATTACTAAAACGTTCGAAGAAAATGGGCGTGCCACGCCCACTTATAACAAAGTTGGCAATATCCCATGAACGGTATAAGATATTGAGATGTAATTTTATCGGCATATATAGGGAAGCATTACGAATAAGCTTGCCAAAAATTGGCGTGCCACGCCCACTCATACAAAAGTTGTCAATATCTTGTGAACGGTATAAGATATTAACACGAAATTTTATCACGAGGTATCTACACGTATTACCAATTTGGGCGTGGTCCGCCCACTTATAAAAAAAATATTAATACCTACGTAATTCTATCTAGCAGTACCT
Organism: Sicus ferrugineus; assembly: GCA_922984085.1. NCBI lineage: Eukaryota > Metazoa > Arthropoda > Insecta > Diptera > Conopidae > Sicus > Sicus ferrugineus. Next base: position 4,922,374 of record OV277349.1, on the reverse strand, counting down.
AGAGACATTACAAAAACATTTGCCCGAAATGGGCGTGGTCCGACTACTTATACAAAAGTTGTTAAGTGGCGAAATTAGAATTTTTTCAGTTACTCGGGTGTAGGGTATTTAGATTCTCGGCTTTTATGAGGTAATAAATGGTGTTAGATTGTTTTTGAAGTTATAAAAAACTAATTTTATAGCAATAAAAATCCTGTATTAAGTATACTGGATTAATAAATTCTTACATAAAAAATAGAAAAAAGAAGCTTGAATTTGTTACAACGAGAATAGCATGCAGTCAGTTGTGTAGAGTGATGTACGGAAACATAATTTTCTACATGCATATGTATTTATAAACAATGATTCTAGGACATTATTTCAAAAAAGTGTGCGAAAAAGTCTCATCTTCAGCAACAACAGAATACCTTCATTCCACTTGCATGCATCACATTTTTTAAGTTCTTCAAAAGAAGCAGTTTTTAGTTATTCACACTTGTTAGTTGCGTTTTTGTGGACTGAAGATTTACAGGACGTCGACGATGTATAAAAAATGTGCATAACAATTGCACTTTCGCACGGGTTTCTGCTTTTTACACTCGCAAGCAGTGCTTTTCATTTACATGCGAATACTTGCAGCACTCACTCGTTTCTGCACACACCTGATGAACTGCCGTAGCTAAATCCCGAAGCATTTGCAGGACAGGAACACGTCCTCAAAAGGATTAAAGCAAGTTACACATTTTTAATTCGCACTGATTTACTTACTTTTTGTCTAGTTTCGCATTTGAGTGCTTGATATGTGCGAACGCCGAACGCGAGGATTTGAAAAATGCCGGATTTATATTTGGCGAATGAGGCGGGTGTAGGGGAGGGTGGTAATGGGTTAAGTACAACATCTCCTTTCTTCTTACTTTACTTGCCACTAAAAAGCGGGTTGCAGAAAAAGAATCAAAACCACTTTGCAAATTCACTTTGCTTCATCGCTATCTAATCACTTTACACAGGTAGCAAAAATCACTTTCATTTCTACTTAAAAATAAGCTTATCTATGAGTTGAAATACTTATTTATTAATGCACGTTCCAGTTTCTCTTAAAATGCAATCAAAACTACAAAGTAATCAACGCTTAACTTTATTACATCATTAAAATGTTCGCTGAAAACTCATTATATTTGATTTAAATTTTCGCAGCGCAGTAAAGATGGTTCTTCCCTTTCCATTGAAAGTTTTTAGTGCAACAGATACCACATTCATATAGAGTAAAAGTGATAGCAATGCAGCAATAGAGCGCCACACATAGTGTCAACATGATTTTATAACGTCATCACCATCATGTCATGTACTATACAAAATTCCATCATGCAACGAGGAACCTGTTAATAAAAAATAAGTCTTCACTAGTAGACATCTGCAAAAACATTTTACCACTGTTGATTATTGATATATTAACTTACTTATTGACTGATTGATTATTTAAGTGCAGAGTCTAAAAATAACTTTTACTCAAATGGATTTTAAGGATAAATTTAAATTCTAACTTTTTTTTTGTATGGGATTTTCATAAAATATTTTTTATATTTCTCCTCCCTTGCGCTCTGTTAAGGTGCGACTCATTGATATGAAGGATTCGATGAAGGAGACCTAAAGCCGGGGTACGTTGCAGATATATCGAAGGCGCTCAGTACTCATCAATTCTGGGGATGTTGAGTACCGACAAGGCCCTCTAGATCGATCTAGAGTCTAGACCGCTCTATAGGGCCTTGAGCGGACCTCTAAATTTCCAGAATTCTCGTTTGCGGATCTGAATTTCTGATATCGCATAACATATCTTGGAAAAGCTGCCCGAAATTAAAAGTCGAAACCCTCAAGAAGATGGAAAGGAATTCCATCTCGATACCAATTATTCTTAATTGCCTTTTTTTATTTTCCAGAATTGTTATATGTATTTTTTGTGTAATTTGTTGAACTCTACCATTTTGTGAAAATAAAAAGCTAAGACAACCAAATATTGACATTCGTACTGACATTCTACGCTTGGAATTCGACTTTAAATTTCGAAATAAATCAAAAAAACTCTTCAAATGTATCAGAATTGCGTTTTTTAACTACTAAATAGGAAAACACGCAAATTGGTTTTTTTGTCCTAAAATAATCCATATCTCTAAAATAATTCCTTATCTTGATTCTACCAGAAAAACCCTCCAGTGGCGAATTCGATGGAGAATTTTTCAAAAGCTTACGTTGCTTAGAAAACTATTTCCGACTACGGCATTTTTCCTAAAAGATAATTTATTATTATTTATTATAGTTAATAATTTCGTTAGTGTTACTATTAAAAATTTATAAACACAGTAATATGAAAATGTTTCTTGATGTTTGTTGAATTTTCTGACAGAGTTGGATGATGATGTGGTTGGTGTTTTGGAACGGGTTTCCGTCATCTATTGTCAATTTTGGTTTGGTGACAAACCAATTTCGGCGTTGGACAGAACGAAAAAAGGCACTAAAGATGGCACAACGCCGAAACTGGTTTGTCTTCAAACCAAAATTGACAATGGATGACGGAAACCCGTTCCAAAACAAGGAATAACAGAAATTCGTTCCAAAATACATAATAAGAAAATCTTATTAAAACGAAATAAACTTTCGAAAAGAAAGAAACAAAAGCCAGCAGGATTCTCGCTGTTTCAACGAATTATAAAGGACAAGCGAAACGACTTCCTACCGTTAAAAATTCAAGTTATGAATCGCTGAAGAATTTTCTTGTTTGATAATGGAAAATCTGCACTCGTGCAAAAAGAAAGCTACGAAAATCGAAATCAATTATTTTCCGATCAGATAATCGTATTAAAAGTCCGCATAAATCTTAACAAGTGCTAATTTGAGCCGTCGTCAGCTTGCGAATCGAGCTGAATTCTTTTCTAATTGGAAAACTTAATGACAACAATAGCCAAGATATTTTTAACCTCGGGCTAAAAAGAAAGAAATAAAATACGGCAACCCACAGAACGCGCAAATTGTTGCAATTTCTCTTTCGATTGCGCTTCTTTCCTCCATTCCATGTCCTTAAATTGAATTTGATGGCAGTGGCAACTATTATCGCATTTCCTGTGGATGAGGAGGGCGGAATTCGAGGGGCAGAAAGCACTCAACAACCGCCTGAAGTCACGGACTGCATATAAAATTCGTACAACGCGAAGCAATGAAATGATTGTTTTGGAATGCGTACTTGAAGCATTGCAGCTGACTATAAACAGGACGAGGTAGTTGGACTCCACAGCTCTGCCGGTCCCCTCCAGTAAGTTACAAGGAGAGTGACGAAAAACTGGGAGGTGGTGTGGTTGCTTGCAGGCGAATATGTTACACTTGCTTCAGCGCTTTCGCTAACATGCGATGTGAGTTGGCTGAATGAAAGTTCAATGCTTTGAGCAAAATATTTATCTTACATATTTATTTTCAACAAAAAAAAAAGACGTAAAATGTTGCCTCTGTTTTCACTTTTATTATTCAAATTTATTCATATCACTCAACACTTTTCCGGAATAAAATATAAAAGCCACTTCAATATGTGTGTTTAACCAATATGTGTGGAATGGCAAAGACCACATCAGCCAGGCAAACTTTAATTGCTTTAATAAACTGCATTACATTTGAATATAAGAGGAAATTTGAGTTATGAACACGAAAGTGTTAAGAGTTTTTTTAACTTAGAGATACAAATCAACATAAATTTCTGTCCAAGTTTTTACTTACTGCTGCATACTTCAAATCAAATGAATAACAATTAAAGTAAAGTAGTATAATAATGGAAATTTATTTGTTCTATCTATATCTAAGCCTTGGCCAAAAAATTGCTACGAACTCTGATGCGAGGCGTGCTCGGCCTAAAAATGTAAGGCATTGGGTAAAATTTTTTAAGTGTTCTTCACGTTGTTAAGCCGATAACTTTTCAGACTGCCCTAGTAGCAAAAGAGAAAGAAAGAAAATATAGAAGTTCTATAGTGATATTAAAAATATCCACCTTAAAGCTAAGATATTTTTTCGTGTTCTGCTCTTTTGCACATTTTAGTAAATTTCTTACAGAGGTCATTACTGGAGCTAGAAGTTCCTCGAAGTTATAGAGCCAAAAGGGTTTCAAAATTCGCTGTACAGCCTTTTGTGAAATTTCAAGAAACTAGCGAAGGAAATAGTGATTTTGAAGCCGTAGCTGTATTTAATGTTTTACAAAAACCTTTTTAATTTTGAATTTTACTTGGGCTAAAATCAATTATACATCAGATATAATCCCTGTAGTAATAGCAATACTTCAATTAGCCTTCCCTGTTAATTTCAATTCAACCAAGTATCTCGAATAAAATTTATGTTTGTGGCCAAATGCTTCTGAGCCTAATGCCAAAAACGTGGCCATCATTAAGAGTGCTCTTTGATTTATGATTACCATCCGAAGCATCTTGCGTGCGTTGTTTACAAATGCGCCAACCTAACATTAACGAGCACTTTACGCCACCCTAAAATGTAGCAGCCATTAAAATATTATTAATCTTTCGGTTGCATTAGTTTAGAATGCTTTTTAGGTTAAAGTTTGCCATTACCATACAACACCTAATTGCTATTAAGATGCATATCTTCGAAGCAAATACACAACTCTACCACTATCTAAGCAAGAGTTAGAGAATGTCTAGTGACAGTAATTGCGAGAATAAAAAATCAAATACTCAGTCTTCATTTTTCATACTACGTGTTGTAATCCACGAAGTGGAAAAATGTACTTCTCAACGCATAATCTTTTTAGAGTTGTTTAAAGTCAGTTTGTATATCTTCGGTTATTTCTTTTCGGGGTTTTATTTGGATGGGAAGGGAAAGTTTTTCTTTTAAAATCGAACTCAAATTGAGTAAATCTTCATCAAGTGATCGATTATCACCAAACTCGATAAAACTTCACATCTCTCTGAAGGCGAGGAAGTTAAAGCCAAATATATTACGGTAGGTCATGCTGCTGGAAGCAGCGGTTACGGTAGGAATTGCGGAATCCGTGGAAAAGGTTTCTAAATCGGAGTGGCAGATAAATTTTGTATTCTTATTTTACACTTTATATTTTCCTACTCTTTTGTGGCTTTTCTCTTTATTCGAAATTTGGCGATATAAAGTGAGACACAAAAAAATTGTGATATTTCTTTTTGCAGACATTATTTAGCATCAGGATCTCAGAGCCTCTCTAAATTTTCTTTCATGTCTTTTATTCTGCTTTTATTTTTCTTTTTCACTTTGCATTTTAAAAAAGTTCATTTTGCACTTTCCAATTTCTGTCTTTAGTGGCTTTTTACGACCTCCACAAAAACTTTCTGCACGTACCATGTTCCTGACACTTTCGAATCCGTTTCCTATTTGGATGTTGGTCCAGCAACATTTTATGCGCCACTTCTTCCTGTTACAGCTTGGATTCGATTGTGGCATTTTTTTCAGCCCCGAATATGATGTTCGTCTTATATGATGTTCCTCTGACAACAACAATAGATTTTGTCGGAGAGACGATGTTTTCCTCTCTTTTCACTTCTCACACAAAAAGCAAACTTCAGCAATTGCGAAAATTTAAAAGTTGGTACGTAAATAATAACATAAGGACTTCACATTTCACAAGTTCTGATTTTTAAGAGTCTCAAATATTTGTAAGGGAAATAAAATCAGATGTTGCGGCAATATTATTCTTTGAATTTAATTTTCGGTAAAACTTTTTCAGCTTTTAGACCATTTCAAATAATTAGAACTTTTATATATAGAACTTTTTATACAATACGAACTTATAATATCGAACTTATATCAGGTCAGGTCAGGTAATGAGAGGATGAACTGCTCAGTTAGGGACCATAAAATTACGACTCACTAATATTTTAAATTTTAAAATAGAATTTACACTATTATTAATTAGAAACGTCTTTAATCCAACGAAAAATTTAGCACGAAGTCAAAGTTTCTGAAGTATAATAATTTGATGTCAAAGCAGGTGCTCAGGCGCTCGTTCAATACTTGCTTGTTCTTCCAGTATTTTGATTGCTATAATAACGAGAGCTCTTGTCTTGTCTGTCATTTTCATGCTTAGAACGTCATCGGTTGACGGTTGCATGCAAACGAAAGTTTGACGTCTTTACGTCGCTCATGACATCTACATGCAAGAGTTGCCATCCAACTACTCAGGCGGAGATGATTGCAATGTCTTAATAATTTTTGTACCCTTGAATGGAGACAAGAAGGAAAGTGAAAGTGACTGAAGTAGTATTTATGGGGAAATATAAAATATGATAATAAGAAAAATACATAGCAAATTAAGTTTTGACGCAATTGTTGTGCACGAGAGAAGAATAATTCTCGCTTTCTTCTCGATTTCGCCTCAAATTTTTGATCTGTTTTATCGATTTTACTTTTCATATCGAATTTTACGCAAAGCAATACCGCTCGCTATTTTTCGAGTTGAGTACCATTTCCCGATAGCATACCATCCATCATAGAACGAGAGGATGTTTACAGATTGAGTAGCGTTTCAACTTTTATATAATGATATATAATGGGAAAAGTCAACAATGAACAGGTTGTTATTACTGCCCCATTGTAGTTGTATCGGTATCTCTTTTCAGCTTGGCACTTACAATCCGTAGCAACACATTCTACCTTCAACAATATATCGATTTCCTCATCTTCAGAACGATGCTTCTTTATTCAGTTGCTTCATTTCACGACCAAGCGAACTTTTACGTCATTGGCATTACACTAGCTTACTCCTTATTTTCCATTATCCAAATCCAAATCGTCTTATTACCTCCATTTTGTTGAGTTAGTGGGCTCGTTTGATGGCGCATCCTAGAAAGTGAACTGGGAGAAAATAGGATAAAAATAAAGGGCATTAATATTTAAGAATTTATTTTCCTGAAAGGTTTTGTTGGCTTGCAAAGTAGGCGCAGAGAGTCACATCAAGCTATGTTGCCGTTGAGTACAGAGGGACGTATAATCGTCAGAAGTATCCCCTGAAAGAAATTTAATGGGAATCCGCTGATAAAGTGAACAGGACATTTTCATCCAATTTTTGGCATCCTTAAATGGTTATCACCGTAAAAAATTTAAATTAAGAAAAAATTAAAATTACATATAATCCACAAAAATATCACGCTTAAAACTCGTTTATAAACTGAATTCGGTTGAAATTTAATAAGCAACTCATTTTGTACATCGTTGTCTTTTCTCTGCGTATAACAACCATTATTATCCTTAAAACTGTGTTTAAAAACATCCACTTTTTTGTCTTAGACTTTGCAAATTAAATGAAGTTTAGCAAAAAAGTTCAAAAGTGTTTGCAGATACTTTGTTTGCGAAGAGCTGCGTTACACTGTCGTCCAAATTAAGAAGCACTCATTTTGCAACAACCATCCACTTTGCTTTTTCTTTGAGAGCAGATCTGCTGAGATCCTTCATGGCATTTAATATCTGTTGCTTTTGCATGAAAATCACTTGCGCTATAAATTTTCCTTAACCACTTTAAGTAATTGATTTAAATGCTTTTATCTCGCAAGAGTTACAAGGGCTGAGAAAGCCAAACTTTCATCGCTCTTCGTACAACAAAAAGCTGGCAGTCATTGGAGAATATTTATGAAAATGAAAATCTTCCTCAATGGCAATGAAAATCTTCCTCAGAGAAATATATAAGTTTTGATTGTTATATAATTAATGCATTCCAGGAAACCAAGTTAAGAACTTATAAAAATTCAAACTGAAGATTTCTTTATTCTGATACAAATTTAAATTTACTGCATCAGCTCTTAAATTAAATGAGTATTTCATTACCGCTACATGTATTGGAACCGAATTGCAAATCAAAACTGGAATTTTACGACTTCGGTTTCTTTTCTAAACTTCGCCGAACTAACAAGCATTCTAACTCACATCACAAAAAAGTAACCACACAAAATCCAAACGAGCACGCAGAAGATAAAATTCCGCAAATTCTACTTTTTCATTCCGCTGGCTTTTGCTATGACTTGCGACAACAATGAATTTTGAGTCACATGAGATTCGTTGCAAGCATCTACAAGCGTGGAAATTGGGGAAAAATTTTTCTATTTTCTCATCTGCTCTTACTTGTGCGCGTAAAACTGCGTACTTTTTGAACTTTTGAAAAAAATTTTACTCATGTGTGGATTGAAGTACTCGATTTTTTAAGAAAAACTCGAGTTAAGTTTAGAAAGTAGTTTTCGAAGCGTGGGAAGCGGAAAAGAGGAACCCGTAGGTACCGTAAAAATTTGAAACTTTGTTGTTGCTTATTGTTACTGTCTCCGATGTACATTTGAACGTGGCGGCGTAAAACGTTTACGACGACGCTACTTGAAGGGTGGAGCGCAGGTTTTCAAGAACTATTGCAGTAAACGCAGACAACGCAAGGTTGTTATAATGTTTTTCCTGAGGTTTTTTTATTAATTCTGTTCGAAATCGGCGTTACAAAAAGCTACACTAAAAGGTGTCTTTTCAAATTAAGACTAAATTAAATAGGTTTCAGTTTAAAGTAGGATTAAAGTAATGTTCAAATAATGTTAACTGACTTGACTTCAACTTAATTTATCCCTTTAACACTCCTCTCTTTGAAATTAATATGCTTAAAAATAACTTCATGAAATACCTTATCATTCAAACAAGTCTTTAATTTTGTCCGTCGAAAAATCAGCACCATTTAATCCACTAATAAAACCAGCCTGTTAAATGTACCACTTAAATTCTTATTGATCTATAAAATTTTTTTTTATTTTTGAGAATATCATTAAAATGTGGAAGTGTACCATCAAAAGCTCTTTTTAACGCAAAGAGAAGTAATAAAATTCGAAATACTGTTCAACAAGTGCGCTGAAATGGACGAGGGACATCGTTATTGTGAACAATATAAGAGAGAGAGAACTTTTCTTCCATTCATATTGTGAATTAAAACCGAAAGGGATTAGCTATTTTGTGAAATCAAGGTTTGATTTCGGATTGTAATGATGTAGTTAAAATTCTCGGTGGGTTAAAAGTCTTGGTTGGCTTCAGAATGTTTTAAAAATTTCTGGTTCGACATAAAAGGCGGTGTTTTTTATCATAAGGAGATGTGAATTCAAAAGCTATGTTAATTTAATTGTTTACCTCTAACCAGAACTGATTTAATTTACACACTTCAATATATTCTACTACGTTTAAAGTTTTCAAAACAATGTTTAAAGTTAAAGTGTTCGAAACAATAATTACAGAAATCCATCATCATCAGCGCCTCTTGTTTTCTGTGGTCCTGAGAGCAACAGCCGAATACGGGTTACGGTACGAACAAGGGCAGCCGACAGCGGAAATTGTCATCGACTTTGCTAATTTTAAGGGATCGAAAAATAAGGCATCGAAGAGCAAAATTAGAATATATTCCATTTTCTCTCAGCAGCAACTTTTATGCTCTTTGTGTGAGAGAAAATGTTTCACTTTTCAGGAGAACTTGCCGAATTTTAAAGGCTCTCAAGTTATGTAAACAAGTTTTAGAAACCTGTGCCGAAATCTTTGCGGAATTACTACGGCTAATACAAGGAAAATGACGGCGGCGGTGGTAAGCGAATAATTTATGAGGAATTTTTATTTCTCCTTAAAATCATCAAATTGAAAATACGCAGGAGAGCAGCGTCAGGCATAGCCTTCAGCTGCCTCGCTGTGATACCATCGGGACCCGGGGACGTTTGGTTCCTCGGCAGGGACATCCTGATCTCGTCGGTACTCAAAGGAGTCCAGAGTTCTTCCAATACAGCTGGAGGCTCGCATGAACCAGGTGAGCACGTTCCTTCTTTCCTCATCACTGCAGTCCAGAAGGGAAACATATTGTTTATATCAACGTGCGCCCCAGCCCTGGTGCCATCCAGGATTTGCTTGAGGCATTTGCACGGGTTTTTAGTATAACATCTTTGGATTCTAGCGTACTGACGACGCCGATCCTTCCGCCTGGACAATGCAGGTTCAGACTCCATCTCCAACCTGGCCCCCGCACTCCTTCGAGACGGGAAGTTCTTCAGGAGATAAATCTCCAGATGCTCAGAGACCCTCTCTCGGGTCCAGATGGAAACGTTCCGACTAATTTCACCAAGGTGAGCGGCAACGGCGCTTTCAATTTCCCAAGGCCCCAGCTGAGCGATAAAGGCAGCCACCCGAGCATCGTGGTCGGACGAAACTTCCATTCCGCTCGGAGAGGCTCCTCCACCACCAACACTATTAGCAGGAGTATCAGGCCGACCTCTTGTTCCAATATTAACGTTTGCAACAGTACTGTCGGCCATCTCCCTGACATACCGCTCCACAAGACACTTATAGTCTTCCCGCTTCGCCTCGACAGTTCTGCCCGTACGGAAGCTTGTAAGTTCCTGGTTGATGTTCTTAACTCGCATCAAAACCAGGCAGGCCTCCTGTCGTGCAAGGAGACAGCGCTCCTTCTCCGACCAGCTAGCTTTTACTTTTGGGATCTGCGCGAGTCCCTCATCTCGCCAGTCCCCGTGCACCCGCTGTTCGTGAACCCCACGACCAGCGAGTGTCCTGAAACCAGATGATTCTGGCGCCGGAATAATATTGTTTATACGATCAGACGTCGGGTCGTCTGACCCTGTGTCAGTTGCACCCGAGCAGACTGTGATCCCTCAATACAATATAGTACTCAATATCTTGCACGGTTTATGAGATATTCACATTATAAAATTTTTGAAAACAGGGTATTTTTACATTACGTATGTAAAGTAGGCGTGGCTGTTTACCGATCTCGCCTATTTTCAATCCTAAACAGCCCTACATAACAAAGAATATTTGTGCCAAATTTCATCGCGATATCTCTTTTCGTTCTCTCGTAATCTCGACATCTCGTAATTTTGACAGACAGACGGACGCACAGGGCTAAATCGGTTCAGGAGGTGCCAGAGTATTAAAAATGCATTACGGGGCAGCAAAGTACACCTTCTTGAACTTCGCCACCAAGCATTGGCTACGTTCAACTGAATGCAACACTTAAAATTGCTTTCAGGCAACGCGGAGAACTAATTTACTGGCACTCAGTCCCTCTATCAGCCAGCCCCACACTCCCTTTACATCGCGCAGCACCTCCATTCCCTGCTAAAGCGTGCTATACATGATTATCAGATAATTCTGTAATTTATTAACAGCCCTGTGTAAACATGGTGCGCATCCGGCCTGAGCTTCCGCTGCAGTTTACCATTTCTTTTTTCCTTTCTTGCAACTCGTATTACAACGTGTTTTCTACTCATGAACTTCCATGTTAATTTTGCTAGTTAGTAAGTTTGTTGAATTTGTTTTCTTTTCTGTGCAGCAGGTAAAGCAGGAGATCAAGAAAAAAAGGAAAAAATTTAAAGAACAATTCAAAGAATACGCTTTGATAAAGAGAAAAATCTTTGCGCAACGTTTGAAAGAGTTACTCGGCAACTAGAGTTAGAATATAATTTACTTAATTGGGTTAAATGGATTTATCTCGCAATGTATGAAGAGCTTGTACTTTTCGCAGTACAGAACAAGCACTTCATACAGATTTCTTGAAGTAATTTGCTAGAAATTATTTGATTTATGTCATAAAAGGTAATTTATTTTCCATTTTCGCTGTTGAAAGTTTAAAGTTTGGGTGTCCAGCCTAATTTATGCTGAAAAAACCATCCTGGTTTATCGCTCTCTCTCTCTCGTTTACAAGGTTCTTTCAGAGGAATAAATTCAAAATTTTTATTTGAATAAGTAATATGCAAATATTCGGCGCCTCAAGTAACAACCCGGAGTAGCTCGCCGACAAAGTTTCTGACTAACTAATTTTTCGATAAAACATGCATCACTGCAGCTGAATTCGGTATGACTGCTCAGCTTTCGGGTACTCCGTGGCCTCCATTTGGCGTGACGTCCTTCGACGTGATGAATTTGAGTGCGTGTCAGCGGTTTCTCCTTCCAAAACACGAATACCGCACCCCACCCAGCGAGAGTAGTGACACTCAAGGCTGCTTTAGGAGAAGAAATAACGAGCTTTAGGAGAAGAAATAACGAGCTTCAGTTCGAAGAGTAATGTGTGTAAACTTTTAGTATTTATTTCAGCAGAGCCAGATATAATTGCTGCACGCCGGTGATAATTGCCAGGAAGGCTAAGTTTGTGGAGCGGGCCATAAATTCTCCGTAAAAATGTTTTAAATAATTTCAATAAAAAAAATCCATTATAAAATTAAAAATAACTGATAAAAATGAGAATATAGTAGGTAAAAATTATTTATTATTGACATTTAATAAAATTAAAGGAATTAAAAATTTTAAAATAAACCAATATAAAATAAATAATAAAACTTAGAAAATAATGGCTTATAAAGTAGAAAAGAAAAACAAATCGAATATTAGTTTTCAGACGATAGCTAGTCAGGAATCAATGAAGTCTTTATTACATGAACCCACATCAATTAGATTTCTCCTTGAAAGTCTAAGCTAGGTAATAATTTATTTATTTGTTTATACAGAAAGATGAGTGAATAAATGTTGACTCTTGATGTGACCTGTTTTATCATCCTTGGATAAGAGAAAAACTAGCTAAAATTTGGATTTGCTGTCAAATATCAATTGCTTGAATAACTTAATCATTTTGTCATATAAGCAAATAATTTAGAGATGCAGAAACTAGACACATTTGCTTTTTACTTCTTTGAATTAACTCAGTTTAGATTAGTGGTTTTGCTATCTGATAGGACGATTTAAAAAATAAACTTAACAAATAAGATTTCTTCTGCAACCTGTTTTTCGCGTTTTCTTAACTATTCATTTTGTTTAAGAACTGCATTTTCTTAAAAATATTTTCTCTTATAACTTCTTGGAAAAAATCGTTCATCCTTTTTCTGTGCTCGCATTAGCCTCTGCCGCTCTAAAATTTTGTTTGGTAATAGCCTCAGACGTGCTACACAAAAAATTTTCTACACAAAAAAATTGCTACACAAAAAATGTGCTTTAATGCAAACATGTGCTATTACAGCAAAATGTGCTTCAATAAACGCATAAAATAAATGTGCTATACATAGCCTCTGCCGCTCTAAAATTTTGTTGGTCATAGCCGCAGACGTGCTACACAAAGAATGTGCTACAAAGCATAAATATGCTACTACAGCAAAATGTGTTTCGACGCATAATTTGCTTCTATAAATGCATAAAATAAATGTGCTATACATACCCTCTGCCGCTCTAAAATTTTGTTTGGTAATATCCTAAAAGGTGCTACACAAAAAATGTGCTACAATGCAAAAGTGTGCTTTCCCCCGCCGCACCTTAACAAAAGCCGTTAAGGCCAACCAAGCAATGCATGTGCATGTTAGTTTCGTGAGAGCGAAACTACGAATACACAGGTTTCAATGCGTCCACCCATACTATGCACATTCATGGTTTCGTCAAGTTCGTATAGTTCGTCAAGTGCACAGATGGCATAAAAATATGCGGTCTGGACCGCATTTTCCGTAACGACAGAGTCACCATCTCATCGATTTTTTGCAAATTGAATTTTCATGATCTGATATTATTTGAATTTAAGGTTTCTATGTTAAAAAGTCTAAAAATTAACTCAAAATTATTAAAAAATATAGTACATGACTCCCTTATATGTTTTTATTATATTTTGTGTACGGCTAAGTGAACATTCAGTTTCCAACAAGCGTGCTCGGCGATTCCTGATTTCATTTCTGTCTGTAGGCAACCCTTGTAAGAACAAAACTTCTCTGATCTTTGTTTTACTTTTTGATACTGCTTAAAAGATGAATGACAACGTTTTCATCGAAAATTTATTGAAGAAGTAAATTAATTGAAGAAGTAAAAAAACATGAAAGTATATATAATAAAAGAGATAAGCAGTACTTAAATAAATCTGCCAAAGAAAAGAAGTGGGAACAGATCGCTATGGAATGTGAACGTCCAAGTAAGTACAATATGAGCTGGTCAGAATATTTTTTGGCTTTACATACATTTGATTGGGATTTTATTATTTTCCTTAGTACACGAGTGCCAAAATAGATGGAAGCTTTTGCGTGAGCGCGTCTGCAAAGAGCTGAAGAAGCAGAACCAACCATCGGGCAGTAGCGCGTGCTGGAAAGAGCCGTGGCAGTATTTCGAAAATATGGCTTATGTCAAAGATAGTATTGCTCCTCGGCGGTAAGATACGTAATTATAAAATCAAAAAGGATACTTTATCTATAGTCTTGAGCTGCAGGACAATCAATAATGAAAATGTGACACCGGACACGCCAAACTATGATGACGACCAATACTCGGATACACTTGAATTTTTGCCAAACTCGCCGAAATCGGTCACCTCGAAAACTAGCAATGGAGTGAATTTGTCAGTGTTGCAGCAGCAGCTCGAAGGCACTATAAACAAAATCACAGGCAATTTAGAAGCACTGCAGACAGCACCGCAGGACGGGGCGAGCTTGTCATTGGTAGCCATGGATAATCTTTTGAAGGGCGTTCCAGAGGACCTGAAAGATGACTTTCTTTTGGAAACCCTTCAGAGGCTCATGGCGGTGAGAGCAGTTGCCAGAGAGAGAAGTGCCTCAACAATCTTTTCTTAAAAGTGTATGGTTTCATTCATATTGTGTGCGGAGCAAAGGATTTACTTTTTGTGATCTTAACCTGGTTAAAACCAATGAAGTGTTAAGTTTTATGTTACTAGTCGCCATCGATCGAAAATTCGACAATTAAAACCAATGAAGTGTTAATTTTTATTTTATTTATATTGTGAAATTGTTTATTGTTCACAAATAAAACACGTTAGAACACTTTCGTTATTTCATTTTTCACGAACAGTCACCGATTTCCATTATCTGCTGGAGAGAAATCTGGAAAGTTTTTGCGGTCTGGGGGTAGTTGTTTCCCAGGATATGGTCGCATAACGTGGTGCGCCAGAGGAAAAGCGGCGTCTGCCACGAAGAAATGTGGCAAAATTTCATCAGTGCCCGACAGTTTCTTTGCATTGGGAATCTCCAGCGATCCTGTCAACACATTTTTTCCAAAGGAGCTCTGCTGGAAAATTCCTAAAATAATTACGTTACATTGATTCAATGCAAAATAAATATCTATATTGAAAAAATACCTCCATCGCTTTGTGAGCCATAAGCCCCGATGTCCAAGTAAGTGCAAATATATTTCGCATCACAGGCGGCAAGAAGAACTATGGAATGATATTTTTTATAGTTAAAAAACTGGCTTCCACTATTGGCTGGACATTTAATAGCAATGTGTTTGCCATCCACCGCTCCAATACAATTTGGCATATCCCATAACTTCCAGAAGTCTTCAGTGATACTTGCCAGCTCTGTCACATTTGGTTGAGAAGCGTATATACTAGCAAATGCATTCCATAATATATCGGCCGACTCATAAATAATGGAGCGCACCGTCTCCTTTCCCAGTTTAAACGACCATGCAATTACTTGCATGGGCACACCTTGGGAGAGATATCTGCAGTTTAAAAATATTTATAGTAAAAAAATCTGAAAAGCTTCTTATTCATCCATTTCCATACGTATAAAGGAAAAATTGTTCGTCGTCCAGTTCTTTCATCGGTAAAAACAACACTTTAACAAATCCATTTAAATTTCGATCGCGATTTATTTTACGTACACAACACGATCTTTTATTTTTTTTTCCTTTCTTCTTCTATTTCCAACAACTGCAATAACATTTGTTGACATTCCATCAACAATTTGGTATATTTCAAATATATTTTTAATTTTTGATTTGAATTCATTTTATTTATTCACTCAAAGAACACTACAAATTTTAGTTTAATTAAAACAGCTGTTTTCAGCAGTTATGCAATGCTTGGTCGCCTGACGGATACGTACATTGCAGAGGTTGCTTATCGTTGAGTTCTCTCACGAAAATTAACTTGCACTGCATTGCTTGGTTGGGCCTTTAGAACCAACGGAGCTTGTTACCCGTACGGGCTGAGTTGAGCATCTCTGTGCTATATAAACTCCAAGTGCCTGTTATCAGAATATATATATATATATAGCACAATCCGGCTCGAAGGACCAAAATGTTTAGATGAGAACGGTTGGGTGGTCTCCGAGCACTATCCGGCTCGAAGGACCAAATGTTTATTCGAAAGCACAATTTATCTGTCTTTAATAACCTCTTCTTCAAAATGTAAATGCGAAGTCACAATTTATCTTTCTTTATTTGGGTATATCGTTTACTGTTGAATTGCTTTGGCAATGGACGTTGCAATTTCCGCTTTCATGATAATTTTCTTAGCTGCTGGAACACGCTTTAAGTCCGATACCAGGGAAAGTAAAAACATGCGATCCTCGTTATGCGCTTTCGGGTCAAGGCGCGAGTCCGGAACCTTGCGTCGTTCTAAATTTGAAAGTAGTTGAAAATTTATGGCCTGTAGTTCGGTTAGATCTTCAAGTTCTGTTCTGGAATGCTTTCGGGATTTAGCTGAAGAGTTTTTCTTTGCCTCTTCACAGTTTGTGGGCGCGAGGACAGGACTATTGTCATAATTTTTTGTTCGGCGCAAAGGACAGTATAATTCGTGAACTCGCCCTCTTTGTGTTGGGCTACTGCGCAGTATGCTTTCTTCCAAGGCGTTGACAAGGATCCTGAACTCCTACGGGATTCTGTATTGTTGCTGACACCCTTTTCGTTCGTATCTGTCTCAACAGATGGACAGAATAGTTCAGGAGATATAGTGCAAGCCTGATCCATGTTTCTGTCCGCTGAGAGAAACGACGTGTCGACCTTGCTAATGGGTTTGAAGTCAATTTCCTCCGTCAAATCAATCAGATCATCGAGGTCCATATATTCGAAAATATCGTCAGTCTCATTAGAAACGCTGTTATCTTAATTTTCACGTAGGCCTATTTCCTCAGTGTCTCAGTATCAGAACCCGCAAGCATCAACGATTGAGAAAGAAGTGGCGCGTGTGGGTCCAGCGACGATCGCTGGAAGGCGGTCAAACCGCGCCAGTTGCCGCGGAGAAAGCCCGCAGCCGGGTTTACGCTCACGAGAGAGGCGCCCCTCCCGACCGGCAGGCTGACAGGAGAGAGACTGGAGTGCTCACTCCTGACACCCTACCGATCGATGAGGGAGCACCTCTGGCGAGCGGCAGTTGGCGTTAACATATACAGAAACATGTATATGCCAATTGCTTATTGTTATCTTGAACCTCAGAACTTTTACAATTACGAAATGAGTTTAACCTTTTACACAAATTTTTGTTCATCAATTACATATTTAATATTGAATCAAAATTAAAAGCTAGCCCTTTGCATTCGGCATTATACCGTATTAACTAAAAAAGTTTTCCGTCTAGACTCTAGAGCAGTGGTGTCCATGAGTAGTCATTTGGGCACTCAATTTTTTAGTGGCGTAATATGAATACATTGTTAGTATTTGCTTAAATTACGTCAGTACACATCATGCCGTTGACGAGGTAGGGTTGTACGCTGCGCTTCTTTAATTTTACGTATATATTATATGTATGTATATGCAAATTTACTGGCGTCATTTTGGTTCATAGTCATGGCACATTTTCCAACATAGCACATTTCTGATAACACGTACTCCCAGTGTATATAGCACATTTATTTTATGCATTTATTGAAGCACATTTTTAATCGAAACTCATTTTGCTGTATTAGCACATTTCCGCAATGTAGCATATTTTACATTGCGATAATGTGCTACTATTACCCAACACATTTTGCTGTAGTAGCACATATTTGCAATGCAGCATCTTTTACGCTGTAGCATATCTGCGGCTATAACCAAACAAAATTTTAGAGCGGTGGGAGCTAATCACGAATGAATATATATTTTCCCCAGATTTGTGTCGGAAATTTATACTGAAGCCCCTTTGATGCACTTGAACCCTTTTTTATAAAATAAAAATTAATGCTACGATAAAAATCTCGTTTATAATAAATTGTTTTTTTTCAGATTTAAATCTGATTAAGCTCTCTGTTTTTCCAATTTTCCGCTTATTACTGCTTCCCTCCGTCTTTCCGACCTCGTGAGTAAAGATTTATTTTTTCGTCCGCGGATTTTATATTGAATGTATGCAAGGAAAACTAGTTTCGAGATCTATAGCATCGAGATCTCTATAGATCAGCGAAACTATCAGGAATTTCAAGCAAGGAACGGGACGTATGGAACAGAGGTTTCGAACAGAAACTGATTTACGACTGCAAGCATCGCGAATCAACTCTTCTAATTTTCATCCAGCGGATGGCTTCTTCACCTAAAGGTATCAAACGCTCAAGGTTCAGCTCCAGGGGCGGCTAAACGCTGTCGGCCTCATTCATGCAGTCCTAAGAGCGTCGTCGCCGCAGTCGCTGTACCCGAAATGTTGGCTGAAGAAATGGCTCAGACAATCCGCCACGAGATTAAACGCCTTCGCCGCAGCAGATGCCTGTCGGTCTTCAGGTGGGATGCAGGTGGACTACGGTTCCGAAATGCATTTTGCCAGTGCACCAGATAGGCTGCACAGTACAGGGAATGGTCTGTCTAAGTTTGATCAGGTGCAGCTCATCTGCGCAAGAATGTTGAAGGAGCGAGAGGAAGAGATTCGTGAGAAATATGTTCAAGTACTCACAGCTCAGCTCGACGAGCAATACGAAGCCTTAATAAAATTCACCTAAAAAGATGCCTGTCGGTCTTCAGGTGGACTACGGACAGAGTGGTTCCGAAATGCCGGGACCCAGTCCTCATTCCGCCAGAGCACCAGATAAGCTGCACAGTACAGGGAATGGCCTGTTTAAGATTGATCATGTGCAGCTCATCTGCGCAAGAATGTTGAAGTCCCTCCCTTCCTCCCTAATTTTCATAAAATTGTATACAATTCGCAATACAATTCTACATTCATCCTTCTTTGCGCTCTTTTCAGGTGGATTGAAATCCCAGCCCTACACTACATAACACAAAATACACACTCTACTAAACATAATAAGCAAACACTCTACCTAATAAAAGAAATATAAATATAACATAGCGATCTGTTGTTGATTTCTGAAATAGATAGAATATTTATTTAATTCTCAGAATAAATTCATTGTGTGTGGAGGTAAATTTTTCCGTTACGGAATCGGCTATCGTAAGCAACATCGCCACCAAGGAAGGGGTGAGTAAGAAGAAAAGAGATGAGAAGTAGAATGAGGAAGTAGAAGAAAGAGCAAATGGGCGTTTTTTTGGTGCATAATCTCGCTTTTTTTCTCGAAAACGAAAAATTCAGCCATCAATTACGTTTTTCATAGAGAAAAATTTTAAATTTGACAAATTTTTCAAACTTTGAAATTTGTTTGTACGGAGAGAATATAATTGTAGAATTTACTTTTCTTTTTTTATCATGTTTTTTCTGGAAAATTTTTCTCTTGAAAAAAAACTTGAAATTAATAATTACACTAATAAATGCAATCCAATTTACACAATGAAAGCAAGTTTTCCCAACACTTTGTCGCAATATATGTATACCGAGCCATCTGATTGTTTCTGCTCTACGCAGAAATTTATTGAGTCTGCACTGAAATCCAGTGTTTTTTATGTTTATTATTTTATCTATGGTGGTAGCGTTTTATAATTTTAATTTATATCATACTTAAATCATTAAAATATTATGGTAATTTTAGGAATGGGAGGACGAAGTGTTAGAAATCATGCGGATATCAAGTGACACGACGAAAGTTACTATTTCAAATCCTTCAAATGAAAAAAACACTGGTTCGCATCTGACCCAAATAACTTGGACGTCAGGACTCCCTTCGAATTATTTCTAGCAAGGGAAAACAGAAATGGGTTTATTAAAACCATTCGAGCGCCAGATCATGTTGTGAACAGTAACACATAAATGCAATCTCCGAATAAGAAGAACACGCAGCTACGCAATCTATTTTGAAATTGACAATTATTGGGTTTGCATCAAAACGTAACGAGATAAATAAAAATATTTCCATATTTTCACTGAAATCAGCCGGATCCATCACTGGAACTCAGAAGTCTTGTGGGTGAAACGACGTCAAAGCAGAGGAGGACAAAATAAATATTACGGAATCCAAATTAAAAGCTCGGCATACAGGTATTCCGGACGGATGGACTGGTTAAACTTTTCGTTCGCTGAAATGGCTTGATTGCTACTCACAGCCTAGCTGGCAATCAAGAATTGCGTTCCATTATATGGAATTTCATTGCACTTATTTATTCATTGAGAATAATTCGAGCGCGTAATCAGCAGAAACGCGTCCTGAACGCACTGTTTCAACGTAAACTGACGTACGAGGCTATTTGCACTCGAACCCATTTCACGAGGGTGGCATTTAAATACACGGCCGGCGTTGCGAGAAATTCATGTGTTCGAAATATCCTTCATTAGTTCATTATTCCGCAGATGTGGTCCTTGCATCTTTATTTATGTTGGATGTTAAGTAAGCAAGTTTATGGTCGAAAAGGCTTAAAAAGAGACATCAGAATTCTCACACGCACATAATTGTAAGTTTCCCAGAGTTAAAAGATTGCCATAATTTCAACAATAATTCGCAGATCTAAATCAAATCTATTAACTAGATTTGAGATGGCAAACTGAATTCAGAAGCTATCGTCTGAAGTCGTGAAATCAAATTCATGAAATACAGTAGTCGATATTTGGAAAATTATTGGGGTAAGAATCGACTATGAATTTAAATTCAAATATAGCGTTGGTCTCAATAATTAACATCTGTTTCCTCCCATCCATAAATAATATGTCTTCTGTCTTACTTTTCTAAGTACCAAATTAGATTGAGCTTTAATTGCAGACCCAGATTAAAATGTTCTTCAATAGCCACAAAATTAAATACATCCTTTTGGATTTCCCAATAACTTTGAGTGCTATGAACAGAAATGCCAAAAACTCGATTTTAATGACATACGTGCGTAAGTGTTACTAACACTTCACGCGAAAGGATGCGTCGGATTGCAAAGCACACACCCTCTGTGTGTGTGTGTGTGAGAGAGAGAGAAAGAGAGAGAGAGAGAGAGAAGGGGATAGAGAGAAAATCCAACAAATCCAATTCCACTACTCGCTCTAAATCCCTCATTTATTTAGAGTTGCTATGCCAAAAACACCAAAGCAAATGCATGAAGTGCGAATTTCGCACGTTTGAGTATTTTATAGAAAACAAGTCAAGTGGACTTAAGTGGAAGGAATGTGTGGTTTCGGCCAAATGCCTGCACACAGTCGGCAGAATGCAGGTTTCGCAATACTCGAATAAAATGAACACTGCCCGGGTGTGTGTGAGTCTACTTGAGTCATCAGATGACCACTTGTCATTGCCTTCAAATTAATTCGAAATGTCGTTGTAATTCGGACAATTAAATTAAAAAGGCGCCTGAATTAAGTTCTGATACGACGAATCTAATTTAATTTCGAGCGAAAAAATTTTATATATTATTTAAAACATTTAATGTGCACTAAGCATAACAACTTCTATAACACGTAAATATCATAAAATCTCTGAGGCATTTAACAATCAAAGACTTAAGAAGTAACTATAGCAACTTATAACAAGCAACGAAATAATTTCATTAACATAATAATAATTATTTACTTATTTAACAGAAAATTTATAACTCGTAAATTATTTTCTAATTAATTAATTTGTCGATTTTAAATAAAAGTTACTGATTTCTAATTGCAGTCACACCTGCAATGAAATTCAGATCATATAAATTTATTATTTTGATTTAGTTTCCAACTAAATTTTTTTTTCTCTGATATAGGAAAAAAAAATTCTTTATATATACAAAATCAAAAATAAAACCCATTTTTTATATATTTAACAGCAATTTTTTAATAAGATATGAAATGGAAAGACAAACTGCTGCCTGCAGAAATGATCACGACCGACGCCTTTACGATGATTTACGATCGGATGATGACGACTAATCACAACTTTGTTGCATCAGTTATTAAAAAGTAGTTGTGTAAATATGTATTAAAATTCTGTTATTTTTCAGTTTCAAAATTATACACTAATTTTCATGACAACGTAATAAAAGTTAACGTAAACGCAAAAGCCATCTGTTGCGCATCTCGTTGAAACTTCGGTCACGTAGTGCTAAATTGCATATAATTGACATCTGATGCAGTCATGTTAAATCTGCAAGGAAGGATTATAGCTTTAAAATATGAGAAAATAAAAAGAAACTATCATAATTCTACAATCTCCACGCAGGCTGTTAGTAATCACTTATTTTCATAATTCAAAATTCAATGATAAATATTCGAACCCAGAGTTTCCGAAGAATTTAGCCATTTCCAATGTAAAATCAGTTAAATATATTGCAGTTGATGTTGCTTCACTACTCTATTATTCACTATTTAATTTCTTAAATTAACGATTTTCTAAATAATAGTTTCTCTTGGGTTTCGTGGAAATCTGCATAAAATCAGATACAATCTATTTGCATACACAGTTTGAAAGACACACACAATTTCACCGCCAACACAAGCATATTCCTTGCATTCCTCTGAAAATTTCACGCTCCACTGAAATCACGCAATCGACTGGAAATTGCATATTTACAATCAATTTACTCTATTCGTTCCTCTCCCGTGGGGGGAGGGGAGGGACAGACTGTTGTATCATTATTTGCAATTCTGATTGTATGTTTTCTAGGTTTGATGGACCGTTTAGCTGCAACTTGTGGTGGAAGAATTTCTCAAGATTTTCTTGATATCCTCAACAATGCATCGATAGAATTTCGTTTCTGTAAACATATGAAAGTTTACATGTTGCTGTAAACATATGAAAGCGCTATTAGCGCTATTTTCAAGCTTAACTTACTAATTTTTTAATTACATAAAAATAAAGCCACGAAAAATTAAGATGATTGTGTATTTTGTATTAAGAAAACAAAAGAACAAAAATTATAGTCATCATCTGGTATGATGACTATAATTTTCACTTCTTCTACATAAAAATACTCGCATACACCGATTCGTTAACTGCAGGCTGCAAAACTTTTCATTTTTACTACCTGCAAATGGAAGAAACTTTCTTCCCACTGCAAGAGACTTCAACAATTACAGCAACAAAAAAGCACTAATTAATCAGCAAAAACTTTTTCTGCAAGTAACAGTCGCAGTTGGGTTGCAGTATTTTATTAAATTTGTCAACATTCTTCATGCCAGCACCGCCAACCATATAATTCGTAGCACCTGCACCAACTTTTATGTAAGTCGGTCGAGAAGAACTCGAACTGTAATTGGAACCAGAAACTAAATTGTAATTTGAAGCATTTCACAGCTACAGCAACTTTTCTTTGACAGTGTGCTGCGCGATAACTCAAGGAACTCGCATGATCCCAGAAGCGCTAAACGCTGCGTACGCAACAAACTTACGGGACTTGCAATGGAGTTGTACAATTAGGAGAAATTAAAATAAGTTGGTCGGAAAGGTATGAAAATAAAATTTGTCCCTTTTGCGGAATCGCAGCTCAAAATCTGAAAGAGAGGAATTTATTTATTTAGATGAGATAATTGTAAATTTCGTCAGCTTCACTTCTTGACAGAGATGTAAACTTTATGATTAATATTTAATCGAGACGATTACTTGTTACGATTACTCACAACTTATAGTTATGATTAAGTTTACGTAAGTATAGAAAGACCCGAAATTTGAGGTTTTTCGATTCCAGTGTTCGTCACGTCTGGAAAAGCTTGTATCGATTTTAATTTGGATGAAAAAATTGTCTTTGTCTCTTTTAACATTTAGATTAAAAATGCAATATCTTGACTGCAGTGCCAAATTCGAGAGGAATTTAAATTATTTCAAGAAGTCTGATAATTATCAACATAATTATATTGATCAGTACTAGTAAGTAATGTGATTATTTGTGAAGTACTCGTAATAGAATTTTTAATAAGAATAACAAAAGTAAGTACTATTTTCCTACTCGTATAATAAATCAAGTCACGCTATAACATCTGCCATTAAACCGATTTATTGGTAGAATTATTTTAGTGTTGCGATTCTTTAAAAAAGAAAACCTAAAAAAATAAGAAAAGGAAGTGTCCTTCAATCGTCCAAGCTTTGGTTTGTTTAACTTGTTATTGAAGCTAAAAAGGCGATTATTTCACTTCACAAACCGATAGAAACACGTCGAATTTATGTCTGCCTGTCATGTCAAGAGAAAAAGAAGCAAGCGAATCAGAGGACATCAGTTCTTTGGCCAAAGAAACACTAAAAAATAACAGGAGCAAATAGGCGAACAGATGTAGGAAATTCGATAAACCCAGAAAGGAGGGAGGTAAAAGCAACAACATCCATCCTTTTGCTTTCACGGATGACAAATACCGCATTCCACTTGTTTTGCTCCCATTTCGCTTTCTTCACCGAGGCAGGCAGATACATTTTCTTACAATTTGACAGACGTTTCCTGAAAAAGGAGGTGAACAAAATATCAGAGCAGTCAACGAAAGCAACGCAAATAACTTCATCGGAAGATCAACAAAACTGTTACAGATCTCAGTTTGTCTAATCACGAATCAACTCCTTCCAATATTTGAGCCGATAAGGATGAAGGTGGTTACAGCGATATTATACTTTACAAAAGTACCATGTGGAATTTCCAATATTGCAAGTCCTCCTCCTCCTCCTTTCCATACCACTTTGCTCCAGAAAGCTCTTAACAACTTAATTGATAAAAATGTATCTGCCTTCGAAAGTGTAAGGAAAATTGAGGTTATAAATTTGTTAAAAAGCACTTCCGACTTCGAGTAATTTATGACCCTTCGTGTCAGACGTAGAAATCAAATGAGCGCAAAAATAAAAAAATTGGAATGCTATGATTGTTGACAGGAACTAATTCCAAAAAATAACTTACAAGCCCGAAGAAATAAGTTGTAGTTGCAATTAGTCTCAGCAGTGTTTTTTGTTAGTTTTGGATTGTGACAATTTGCATTCTTGTGCGTGTAGTTGGAGTTGCAGCATAAGGCAACAATAGCCACTGCTACTCGAGCTTTTGTGCCATAATTTATGCTTTCTGAAGTGTTCGTCACGAACTCGTAAACCGAAATGGTCCCCTGACGCTTGACATTTCTGTGGTTCAACCAGTTCTTAACTAGAGGGGTGATGAATGGAAGGGTGTGAAGGATAGCTTGTAGTGAATAATAGGATGCAAATTTTGCCAAAATGAACCACAAATTGAAGAACATTAATATTGCTTGCCTTTCCAATGAAATGCGAAATTTTGGATGAAAATTTTCTATGTAGAAATCTTCTTCATACATACGTACTTATATATAGTCATACTTTATTATCAAGAGTGTTAACCCAGTTACATTTATGGAGTCCCAAACGTTTTTTGAATTATTAAGTGAAAATTTTCCTTCCTTTTTCTAAAAATTAATAAAATGTTTTTTAACTTGGGAGAAGAAAATGCATTTGTTCGGCTCTGATTCTTTCTGGCTGTTTATTATTAATGAGTTTGGCTTTATTTTCGCATACGTTACCAACCGATTCTTAGATGGCCAACTCTAAGGATGGGTCAGTATTTAAAATTGAATCGCTCAGTCTGGGAAAAATCAAAATTCACCCCAAAGATTGAACTAATTAGCGCAGCATCTGGTGCACTGATCCTCCCCGCTTACTTTAACAAAAACATGAACTGCTCTACAGGACAAGGCTATTCCATCAATCTTATTTTTTGCGACATAGTGCTATTTTTTGTTGACGTTTTTGGTCTGTTCTGCAGAGAGGTACAAAATATGTTTGCGGTAAAATACAACAATTATTGAAAGGATGCATTTTGTCCATTAAATGTGTGGATGGTGCACAAAATCATGTGTTTTTCCTGGTGACAGTGATAAATCGTTCGTCTTATGAGTCGGTTACAAATGAGTTCAGATAGCAAAATTAAGCTAGGTGAAGTTTCGACAAAATAAAAATGAAATTAAAAGATTTTTTGATATTTTACTCTTTCTTTCGCTCCCTGTATCTCATGTAGTCCGTTACAAATATCTTTAGAAAGACTTTTATATAAGAATTTAACAAATAACATTTTAGCCTAGATATTTAAGCTCAGTCTTTATGCACTTCTTAACGTCATCAAAGGCATTTTCTTTCTGAATGCCAGCGAAATGTTATTTATTTAAAAGGTTTGCTTAAATGAAGTGCAAATGCTTTACTTGCCAAGTGCTGTTGTGAGGTGTTATCTTTTGAGAAAGAATAAAGCTGGCGCCATTTTTGTATGTTGGCTTGGTTTCAAAATAGTCTACAGACAAGAATTAGTTTTTGTGGTCACATAACAATCTTTAGGGTTGCACGCGGTATTTTCATATGAAATATAACAACTAAGAATGTTGTTTTCGGCTAAGACGATCAAGATACTCTACCATATTTGAGAAGGTCGTATAATGATTTTTTTAATAGTCATTCTATTTTTGGCCATCTGTTTCCAGCTTTAATTCAAATATGTTCTGAATCGAATCTAAAAAAGGCAAATTGTCACAGCCAGGAGAGTTGGTGATTCTGTCCCTGATTTTATCACGTCTTTCGCTTTTTATAGCGTATCCTTTGTTATAGAAACTTTATTTCTTCGGCAGATACACGGTATATTTAATATGTCACCAGAGGACATTGGCATCGGTCGACATCTTTCTCCATTTCACAGACAGGTGAATCTTGCATGGATATAAATTATTAAAGGCAGCTTCCGTGCGTTGACCTTTAAGAAGTTGAACATTTATGGTGATGATACTAAATTTTCTGCCGTGCGATGATGTGCGCCATACACGGTACCTAAACTAAATACGCTGTTTACTGCAGCCAAGTTGCATGAGCTCGAGTTGTTGCAGAAAAACAAAAACGAAGGCAGCACACGTCGGAACTCATATTTCTACGCGAGGACCTTTGGCAATTTTCGGCGTTTGCAAGTATTACAGCGCACTCCGGCAACCGCAGCTGGTGTTCGCAACTCCTTCCACAACCGCAAGGAGTGGGTTTTGTGTTGAAGTTTCAGCTGTACGTCGAAGCGCTCGCTTGGAAGTTAAACACTTCAAATAATAATTGCCTGTAAGTCTCGCTCTTGGCAGACGTAAACAAAGTGCACACGTCGGCTTTATAACGTCTCAATTTAATTGTTGGTTGAGATTCTCAAGACGTGACGGCAAAATTTGCTGACTGACACTTTTCAGTGATTTTGCTCTACAAGCTCATAAAGTTTACCAATATATTGAACAAACTTACCGAAAACACGAAGGATAACAATGAGTTGGCATCCTTCCAAGGATTGTAGGGACCTGAATTCCCCTAGAAAAGAAAGTTATTACGCCCATGATCGATCTATAATTGAATACCCGAAACTGTTCCTCAAATTCTCCGTAGTTTCTAACATACCCAAAGTATCGAGTGGCAGTCGAGTTCAAGTAACGTCACCTTTGATATCCCATAACATCTTGTGGGATAGCTAGCAAAACAACAAACTAACAAAAACAACAACTTAACACCAATAGCAAGTCGGAAAAGTTGTTCGCCAGCATGCAACAACACCAACCCAGCCCCATAAATTCAAAGAGATCTGAAAAGACGTCCCAAGTTATTGATTGCTGCAAAGGCAAACTTTAGCTAGCAGTTCAACTAACACCAGGCCACTGCCCTCGCACCCGCCCCTTATCAACACTGCACGGAACGCAGCCGTTAAATCATCAAATTGTAAAATTATACGTTAACATAGTGCAATAAAACTCTTGGTGTGGAGAAGGTGGAGGAGAAGGTCGATAGGAAAAGAATTTTCCAAGTGGTGCAGAACTTATTCATCACACCATTACGTATATAAAGGAACTTCTACATTGCGTACGGATGGAGTTCCTGCTTTTATATGCGATACTTAACTCTGCAAGAAAATGTAATTCTAAAGAAATTAAATTCAGTATCAAAACAAAATTTAGATGCAGAAAATTCAGATAAAGTTTTGCGTGTGAATGCCGGCCATCAGCAACATAGAAAGTAATTTTGCTCCCGCAAACTCTCGGATGATTTAATGACATTTTCACAGCAGGTTTACGAGTGATGTTTGAAACTTGATAATCTACCCAATTTTTGAACAATTCCACGCGAATATCGCTGCTGCAGCATTCTAAACGTTCAGCGTTGTAAATAATAATCACACACTCACATGCAAGTTGCGAGACATTTTGATTAGGTGAGAAGCCTTCAAGAGCTGCAGGTGGTCACGATCGATGCCCTTCCTCTACCTGCGATAGCAACAACAATGCAAACGGTAGCAATAAACGCCCTGGAGTCAAGCGGCGGCACAGGACATCCTAAAAGCATCTTTTAATCTAGATCAACATAAAAAGGCTTTGCAAAAATGTAATGTTTTCATTTCAACATTCTGGCAGTCATCGACTCGACCCTGTGAACCGTCGATTGGGTTTCCAAGTGGAAGCTGCAGCGGGACTGCGTCCAGTCTCTAGAGGCACGGAAGCAAATAAAGCGGCAGCAATTGCTGCAGAATATTTAATAAATATTCATCGCTGGCAAATTTCCAAACGTAGCCGGGAAGTTGGTCCCGGTTGCCCGACACGGAAATGCTGTATGCAGACAGGCAGGCAGACAGACAGACATAGAAACAATTTTATTAATTTCACGGCGGCCGCAAACGAGTACGTAACGTATTTATTTTGCCATTACAGCGTCAGTTAGTTCTTACAGTGATTTAAGTCGACCAATCAGCGACTCACATTCATTTGAGATTTTTTTTCGTAACAAGGACATATTTTGATTAATTTAGGATATGAAAAATTTTACTCTATAGTATGTAACTTAAATCTTATATATCACAATTTTTAATTCCTATTCCATTTTCGTAATTTTTTTCATATTCCATTGTTAATAAAACTAAATGAAGTGCAACTAAAATTAGCATTTAAATAGTTTTTCGTATTTTACCATCAGGATATCGGCCGCCGCACACGTTTTATTCGATTGTTGAACGAAATAAGGTTTTAAAATTCAACAGGCAGCTTTTTGTCTGGGGCTTCCGTGCATTGTATTTGTTTATTTTTATTTTATTTACCTCGCGGCTACAAAAATTCAACACTCTTTCTTCAGTCTTTTTTAAAACTGAATATTCTAACTACTCGTATAATTCCAGAGTTGCTTTTTATTTTTCCTAAAATGAGAGCATAATTTTCTATTGATGAGGCCACAATCTTCAAAATCATTACATTGCAATTTCTCTCTTTAGCCTCGTTATCAGCCGTCACTTTTCGAACTCAATTTCCGCCACATACTTCAATGACAATGATTTGCTATTCTATCATCACATCGTCGACACTGCGACCGGGAATGCAAATTGAAATTGAAGACAGTAGAAAAAGCAGGAAATCCGAAAACATAAGGATGCTCAGGGAAGTCAATGCAAGTAGAGCATTGACATCGCAGTGATTAAGTGACTGCGATTCATCTCGAGTCCTTTGAGCGGAATATAATAACGATATGGAATGAAAAATATCTAAATTATGGCAACAATTTAGTGTTCATCAAGAAGTGTCGCATTGCATGGAGTGGGTACTCGTTTGTAGCAGTGTGGACACGGAAGTGGAGACACTTCTGCTTTTATGAGAAAATTATGGTTACCGTTCTATTATTCATTGAAGAAGACACACAAATTTTCGAAGTATGTTGACGACAACGACTTCTACTCGAGAATTTTGTACTGAACTTTCAAAACACTAAATAAATACATCTTCAAGCGTATTTACTTAAAATCCACTTAAATTATTTACATATAGTTCCACTAACTTCTTCTGCATCCCGAATGTGTTGTTACATCAGTCAGATGTGTTTCTCTTCCACACTGTGATGGAAAGTTTCGCTCTTTCCGAGCAGTTGAGAAATTGAGAAATTTCGCCAGCAATAACGACAACTATCAATCACACTGATTGCATTTTAAAAGATGCACTCAGCGCTACTGACAGGGATGACAGGGAGAAAGCAAAAGTAGTTATTAATGTTCCGAAAATTCTAAAATAATATAAATCTGTTCTTAGCTTGGGAATGTTTTGATTTTGCAGAAAAACCCGACCCTTACTTAATAATTGAGGAGGCTAGGTAAATGAAGGACTTATTGTTTATTCGTCTTTACGAGAATATCTTTCGGTCAAAATTGTGCTTTGTAAATCCCAAACGGTTTTGGGATTTTTTTTGAATTCTTAATTTAAAACTCCGAAACCACCTCTCAGCAAGAAGTTCACGTATTTTAATTTAATTTTTTCTAGAAAGACAAACCACGAAACACAGGCGTCATCATGGAAAAGATGACGCGCAGAAATGTACAGAAGAAGTCTGTGAGTCGTGAATTCCCTCCCGTGGTTTATGCATTTTCTACGTGTTTGGCCCACCAAGAATGGAATTTTTTTAATATCTGTACGAATTTAAGTTCGCTAATGCTCGTGAGACAGCGTTTTTGCAGCAAATTCTGCATGAGCCAAATTCATGGTCGGAGTAAAGATTGAAACTCATAAAAATATTTTGCAGGAAGTTCAAAGATCAGGGCGCCGCTTCGTTAAACGGTGTACAAAATGCAAAATGCATGCAACATTAAGCACAAATTATGCACTCCACTCAGAGAAGAGGCCACCAGATGACAAGTACTGAAGTGTGGAAAACCAAATACGCTGTAAATGGGGACCCTCTGCATTCAGGTCAGAATTCGATAACATTTGTGCAGAAGATACGCGATTCTTGAACTCTTGCCAACGTTGCAGTCTTGCCGCACAGAAACATTAAGAATCAATAAAAATTATGTTTTTTAAAGTACCATCTAAAAAATGGGGAAATCATTATCCTGGCTTGTGTTTTGAGGAATGACAACCACACAAACCACATGTGACAGTTTGACAAATCAAAGTGAGTAAAAGAGTAAACGGAAACTCATGGAAGTCGCCGAACATAAAGTGAGTTAAAAATATTCCGCACAAGTGAACAATAAATCAACTTTGAATTTTTAAATACTGACGATAGTTTCCGCTCGGCGACGACGGCAGTTGTGCCGTCATATGTGTCACTTCAACTGTGTTGCGGTTGTATTTAACAAGACAATTTTTTCTTTATGAAAGCTGATTCCTGAAAATAAGTTTTTTTTAAGTTTTTATGAGTTATTAAAATGTTATTCCGAAAATGAAACCAACTTTGCAAAGAGCTGTGGAAAAAAATTCGTCACATATAAAGGATGTATATCTAGTAATAAAACAATATTGTGAATGAGAAGGTGTATGAAAACTCTATCCAACTGCCCATGTTCACCTTAATCGCAAGCGCATCTCGTGTAGTCAGCATTTATTGCAGCAAATAGAAGATCAGCCCCTCTCCACGAACTTCCGCGCAAATAGGGATACTCTTTGCAGCACCTTATACTTCGACCTGCGAAACTTTTGTATTCAATTAAACAACCGAAGTGGAAAGCACAGGAAGCAGCAGCGCACTAAAAACGGAAGCAATGAACTAAACTTTTACGTTGAAATTAGTAAAGTTTCGTTGACATTTCCTCGAGATACTTCATCGAGATGCTCCATCGAGATGATGAGGCAGTCGACAGGTGGCATCTCGAGTGGCACCCGTTGTTGCAGCAAGTGCATTGCAATAAAGTTACCAACCTCTTTACACGCGTGATGTCATGAAAGTCGTAACGAACTTCCCTCGATGAGAACCATGTCGAAATCTGGGAAAATAACTACTGAATGTGACCAATTTTGCGGTTTTACTTACGTACTTTTCATTGTTGCGGCGACGTGTTTGCACATTCGAATGGCGTTGTTGAGGCAGCAGCAATCAAACTTCACCTGCACAACTTTTGTGAAGCAGAGATGTCTGTGCTTCGGCAGTGATGTTCATTCAGGATTCAGCTAAGTTTCCCTAAGTTGGCAGTCATTTGTTGAATATTTTCTATTGAATTTGAATAATGATCTTTTTAAACTGTGTTAAACGTATACATATGTGTATTTATCAAAAATAACAGAGAAATCACACGACTTAAGTTAAGTTATAATTTGTTAATCCTTTTATAATCTGGCTGAAATATTTAAAAAATAAAATAAGAAAACATAACAACAAAAGCAAAATTGATATAACCAAATAGACTTGCATGCAAAATCCTGCACCCCTAAGTTGTGTGCGATTTTATCACATTATTTGAATTTAGTCAAATTCTTTGAAAATGTTTACATTAATTCAGACAAATTTTTTGGAAATGCTGACATTAATTTTTTATTTCGCCGACTCCCCTTCTCCACCTCACCACCTCTTGCACTACCCGCCCACCCCTTAACACTTCTTTACCAGAACATTCCTCCAGCCGTCCGTCCAGACGCCAGCCGCCAGGGTTGCCATCTGGCAAAATCATATGAAAAATCCCCATATCCCCACAAAAAATTCTGAAAAATCCCCACAAAAATGCCATGATAAAGCCATCGATCTGGAAACTCCTTTCTCAACCTATATCTTTTGTCTCAATCTTACACAAACACCCTTATGCACCACATGTGTTGCTCTGGTTTTACATGTTTGGTGTTGTTGTTGTTGTTGATATTACATGTTGTTGTTGTGAATTATAAATTGTGTTGCTGTCTATGATAATTGCCCAGGGAGATTCCTGAACCAACTTGGGCCACTGAAATTGCGATAAAAACGAGAAACACGAGGAAAGCAAATCCAAAGCTCATCCTCATGTTTTCGGATTTTGGTTTGGATCGTTTCTGAGTATTCTAATATGCTGAAATAGCTGGAAAGCCACATTTATGATAATAAAACATTATTAGGGATAAAGATAACGCAGTTTGCTTTGAAGCAGAAGAATGAAACGACATTATCTTTTAATGTCATTGTTATTGTCTCACTATTTATTTTCGCATTATTTACTTTCGCATTGAGGAGTTAAGAAGATTTGCTCGTCTTTTACCGTTTATTACCCGCAATTTAGATACGGAGAGATATGGAGAAAACACCTGAACTTAAACAGGGCGGGACAGAAGATGGTTCTTTATGCTCCACTATAAAAGAAGCATCAGCGACAAAATCTAACCATAACACCAACATGAGTACCAACTACGTATTCTTCGTTGCCGTTTTCTTGCTTTTCAACATCGCGACGCGTTGCGCTGTTGGTGAGCTGACCAGAAGCGAATTGGATTGGCCCACTTGCGGCGAGACATCTCGGGCAAGGGAGACTCTGATCACGAGTTTCCGTAAGTCCCCAGAAGTCTGTAAGTATCACCTGAAGGCGTACTCCTCACGCATCAGACAGTTGTTCATCGAATTCAGCACGGCACTGGCTCCGCCTATATACAAAAACGGTACTCGAGTGCGTCCATGATTATTTAGAGATCACAAGTCTGCGCTTCTGTGGCACGCAACACAAGCAAATCCTCTCCGTTCCTTTCTACGCCACTAAAGGCGATGAGCAAATAACTTTGACAGTCAAATTGGCTTCACGGTCCGGACCTACCGGCAAGGACGTCGTGCCATATGAACCTACTTGGAACTTAAGGATCCACCAGTGGGAATAGGCACCCGCAGCCTCCTTTACAGCACATTGAGTCAGTGAGTACTATTGGTGATACAGCCATTTCCCTGGTTTTATATATTAACGCCGCTCTTTTTGGCCGCAGGCTTACAAAACTAGTGGGAATCACACCAACACTAGGAGACAATTGTAATTTATATTATTAGTTGCAAAAATTAAAGTTCGGAAATAAAGAAAGACTTCCAAGACTAATGTTTAAGACTCTTTTAAAACTGTAGGATTTCAAGTGTCGCACATCCTCGAGAAATCGTATAAGGAAAATGTGGGCGGACTGCGCCCACTCGTTTTAATAAAAGTTTGGTATTTGGCGTATAAATTATTTTACTTCGAAATTATTTAACTTTCGCGAATTGCTTTACCCACAAACTTTAAATAACGTATGGACGACGACTGAAAAGTGATGCGCGTGTGGGATGTAATGGGTGACGTAGAGTGACGATAGTTTGAGGATTTACTACAGTTTGAAGCTATAGTTGAAAACGTGACAGTGACACCAGTTTACAAGCAGGCAGCTTAATTAGCGACAAGCCGATGACGGATTTAGTTCTGCATGTTTGTTTTCCACGAATGCATTCCCTGGAAAGCCGAATAGTTTCACAGGAATTATACTTAGGATATGCAAGTAAATTGAATATTGAAACGTGTTAAACTAAATCTATTTCTAGACTCTGTAACATATTTTAAAAACAAAATGTCCCCTTCACAAAAAAATCTGCTGGTTAAATTTTACGTCCTAAACGCTCGCAATTATTTCAAATAATAATCCCATGAAAAAATCCATCGATCTGGCACCTCCGTTTCCACCCATATCTTTGTCACACTATTACACAAACACCCTTTTGCACCACATTTGGTGCTATGGTTTTACATGATTGGTGTTGTTATTGTTGCTGATTTTACATGTTGTTGTGAATTAAAAACGCCATATAACCGCTGTCCTGCTAAACTCTCGGCACACATAAACGTGCAGAGGTTCCGGCAAGTGTTGTTGTCTATGATAATTGCCCAGGGAGATTCCTGAACCAACTTGGGCCACTGAAATTGCGATAAAAACGAGAAACACGAGGAATGCAAATCCAAAGCTCATCCTCATGTTTTCGGATTTTGGTTTGGATCGTTTCTGAGTATTCTAATATGCCGAAATAGCTGGAAAGCCACATTTTATGATAATAAAACATTATTAGGGATAAAGATAACGCAGTTTGCTTTGAAGCAGAAGAACGAAACGACATTATCTTTTAATGTCATTGTTATTGTCTCACTATTTATTTTCGCATTATTTACTTTCATTGCATTGCGGAGTTAAGAAGATTTGCTCATCTTTTACCGTTTATTACCCGCAATTTAGATACGGAGAGATATGGAGAAAACACCAGAACTTAAACAGGTCGGGACAGAAGATGGTTCTTTATGCTCCACTATAAAAGAAGCATCAGCGACAAAATCTAACCATAACACCAACATGAGTACCAACTACGTATTCTTCGTTGCCGTTTTCTCGCTCTTCAACATCGCGACGCGTTGGGCTGTTGGTGAGCTGATCAGAAAGGAATTGGACTGGCCCAGTTGCGGCGAGACATCTTGGGCAAGGGAGACTCAGATCACGAGTTTCCCGGAGTCCCCCGTAATCTGTAAGTATCAACTGAAGGCGTACTCCCCACGCGTCAGACAATTGTCCATCGAATACACCACGGTACTGGCTCCGCCTATATACGAAAATGGTTCCCTCAAGTGCGTCCATGATTATTTCGAGATCGCAGGTCAGCGCTTGTGTGGCGTGCACCCGAATCATCGCCTCTCCGTTCCTTTCAACGCCACTGAAGGCGTTGAGGAAATAACTTTGACAGGCAGATTGATTCCACGGTGCGGAGCCTGCAAGTATATCGAGCCAGTAAAACCTTATTGGATCGTAAGGATCCAGCAGGTGGAAGAGGAATCCGCAGCCTCCTCTACAATAGACTAAGTCAGTGAGTACTATTGGTGATTCAGTACATCCCCTGGTTTTAAATATTTACTCCGCTCTTTTTCACTGCAGGCTTACCAAACTAGTGGCAATTACACCAACACTAAAATAAATGGCTTTCAAATCAAGTACGTTGTCTCGAAATGGGTATAAATGTTGTTCCACTGCAGAGACCATTTCAATCGATATTATTAGTAGCAAAAAGTAAATTTCTGAAATACTCTAAAAAAAAGACTTCCAAGAATTTCTTGTTGGTACTTTAAACTTATATCGTGTTCTTCTAAATTTCCATTTATGAAAACTGTAAGATTCATCTTAAATATAGGCAAACACGAATTTCAGTGCCGGAACTTTGATTTTGAGAGTCTTTTTCGATTTAAAAGGAATTAGTTTATATATGCACCCCATATCAATAGGATGAAATGCAATGCAATCTGTGTTGGCTGTAAAGCAACTTCACCTCGACGCCCCTTGCCTTTCACGGCGAGAAAAGTCATATAATCGCGAGCCTCATTTAAAACTTGCAGTCTTAGCTGATTTGCTTGCAGCCTGTTGTATCTGCAAGGTACTCGCTTGAGGGATCAAGAGAACGAGACCCGTGTACATTTCGGCAGATTGTTTGCAGTTGTGATTCTGGAATTGTACTATATTGGGTTGAAGTCGTTGTTGCTGTGGTGCCTAGCACATTCTTGGGTTCTCCATTTCCCGCTGCTCTTCATTGTCTGCCAGCATTAGGAAGCAAATTTTAAAATATTAAAAATATTAAAAGGCTTTGACCCGTCACCTGCAGCAGGATCATTTTAATAAAAATTTGGTATTTGGTGTACAACATATTTGACTTCAAAATTATTAAACTTTCGCGAATTGCTTTACCCACAAGACTTCACATCACGATTCCGTTGCGTGATGCATTAATTATGCAGCTCAAAGCGATGCTCTCACTACGTATCTGAAAGATGTATTCACGACACTATCGCCGAACGTATAGATGACGTATTACTGTGAAGTGATGCGCGTATGGGAGGAAGTGGGTGACGAAGGGTGGCAGTAGTCTGAAGATTTAATAAGATGCTAAGCAGCAGTCAATAGTTTAACTTGTAACATGGCATATATTTGTTACAAGTATACGAGTATGTTAGGTATGTTAACGATGCAGCAACAACTTAGCAACGTTGTTAACGACGTCTATCAAACTATAGTGAAACTATAGTTGAAAACGTGACAGTGACACCAGTTTACAAGCAGGCAGTGGGCGGACCACGCCCATTTTTTGTATATAGATTGGTAATACGTGTAGATACTTCGTGATAACATTCCGTATTAATATCTTATACCGTTTACAAGATATTGACAACTCTTGTACGAGTGGGCGTGGCACGCCCATTTTTGGCAAGCTTATTGGTAATGCTTCGCTATATATCCTGATGGTAATTACATGTCCATATCATATCTCATTATCAGTGAGTGTGGCACGCCCATTTTTTTCAAACATTTTAGTAATGACGCTACATTTTCCGGAATAAAATCATACCTTAATATCTCACACGGTTTATGAAATATTCAGATTTTAAAATTTTTTGAAACGAGCTGCTTTTACATTCCGTACGTAAAGTAGGCGTGGCTGTTTACCGATCTCGCCCATTTGCAATCCCAAACAGCCCTACATAACAAAGAATATTTGTGCCAAATTTCATCGTATCTTTTTTCGTTCTCTCGTAATCGTGATTTCAACAGACAGACAGACAGACAGACAGGCGGACGGACAGGGCTAAATCGATTCAGGAGGTGATGCTGAGCAAGAATATATATATTTTTCTATATCTATCTCATCTCCTTCTCTGCGTTACAAACGGAAGAACAAAGTGAATATACTCCCTTCGGGTGTAGACTCCCAAAATGTCTCCTTTACTAGACATAAGCGGAAAGTAAATAGATATATTTAAGATCTACAGAGCTATTCAGGGATTTTTATACGTTTCTGCAGGGAATCAAATAATGATTGTCAAGGATAAACAAGCATTATTTGCTTGGTCTCAAAAGAGTAAGAGGGAAACGTGGCTATTACAAAAAATCAATTTGTCATGTGCTGGAAAAGCGGATGGTAATTCTTATGGAGCGTTTTAAAAGGCATTTTCTCTTCCGAAAATGAGGTATTACTTTACCGCTGTGAACTTAGCATAGATTCTCAGCATACGGCGAATTGGCTTAACACCAATCATAACACTTCGCCGTGAAAAATATACCGGGCATACTTTTAGGGGCGCATTTGAAGAAAATGATTATTATTACTTGAAAAGGGAAATCAGCTATAACTGTCGTAAACGGAAATACTACGGGTCTAACTATATACACCTTGTAGCCAGAAATCTGGAGAATAAATGTTGTAAATATTATCGGAATCCTATAGGTAGTTTTTTTACAAAGCCATCATATGCTGAATTTTTATACAATTTTCGTAAAAATGGGAAATCAGCTATAACTGTCGTAAACGAAAATAATACGGGTTCTAGCTATATACACCTTGTAGCCAGAAGTCTGGAGAAGAAATGTTGAAAATATTATGACAATCCTATCAGTGGTTTTTTCACAAAGCCATCATATGCTGAGTTTTTATAAAATTTTCGTAAAAATGGGAAATCTTTCTTAAAGCGGAAGCCAGGAAAAAACTTGTGTGATTACGTGTGATAAATGGTTGCATGCATTGGTGTTTATTTATTTCATCAACATTAGAGATTTCGTAACGTGTTTAAACGGCTCATTGGAAATCCTTACGAAGCAGAAATTAGCAAAAGTTATGGAGAAACTAACGTTTTCCTTTAAAATTAAAAATTAAGTGCTAATTTTACCACTTAACAAATTAACCTAAGTTAAGGCTTCATATAAAATTACATTTCAAATTCATAAAGGTAAATTGTGATTTTAACTTTTGTACAATTTGTTTGCTAATATATAACTCGAAAATAAAAATTAAAATTTAGTGCGTCTTTAAGTTACGTATATTTGCAAATTATCCTCTAATTTTGTGCATTGAATAGATCGCGTTATTATTCACATCAGTTGCATTGATTCCATTGTAATGAATTTTAGTGAGTTAATTTTTGCCAGTCTTAATTGTATTAAACGATGCAAATAAATTGTCAATTCATAATTCTTTGCCATTGGGCGGAATTTATTTTAAATGTACTTTAATTTCACATTCAAATTTGTATTTGGATTTGTATAAATCTGTGATGAAGTGTGTAAAGTTGAATATTCATGACTGCATTTCATATTTTAGTCAATAGCGAAATAATGGAATACTATACAAACATTATTTTCTCCTCCCCTTACAGCCGCCAGCCACCAGCTTCCGGCCGTCAGGAATGCCACTCGACAAAATCCCATGAAAATCCCCAAATCCCCACAAAAATTTCAAAGAAATCCTCATGAAAAATCCCTCGATCTGGCAACTCCATTCTCTACCCATATATTTTGTCTCACAAACACCCTTATGCACCACATGTGTGGCTCTGGTTTTACATGTTTGGTGTTGTTGTTGTTGTTTATATTACATGTTGTTGTGAATTAAAAACGCCATATAACCACTACTCCTGTATTCCATAGGCACACATAAAAGTGCAGAGTTTCCGGCCAGTGTTGCTGTCTATGATAATTGCCCAGGGAGATTCCTGAACCAACTTGGGCCACTAAAATTGCAATAAAAACGAGAAACACGAGGAATGCAAATCCAAAGCTCATCCTCATGTTTTCGGATTTTGGTTTGGATCGTTTCTGATTAGTCTAATATGCCGAAATAGCTGGAAAGCTACATTTTATGAAACAATTACAATAAAGATAACGCAGTTTGCTTTGAAGCAGAAGAACGGAACGACATTATCTTTTAATCTCATTGTTATTGTCTCACTATTTATTTTCGCATTATTTACTTTCGCATTGCGGAGTTATGGGGACCTCATTTCGAGATTTGCACGTTTTCGTATTAATTCCAAAAGACTTTAATGAGGGCACTGAGTAATCCCTCCGTCACACAGTGGTAGCTAGTGGATTGCACGAGCGACATTTTCGGTCGTTCAGGTAATGGCGGTCACGATTCTCGTCTTGAATGAAAAAGCCTCTCTCGACTGAAAACGGATATCCTAATCTCGGTTCCCATTTCGAGAGAAAAAGGCGTCTCGCCATCTATTCTTGCCGCGATAAAATGCCGACTCGACTTATCGATCGCCTCAAATTTGAGACAGAAAAGGTGTCGATCTTGGTTCTCGTCTGATCTAAACAATCGAGACGATGTTGATAATTTCTGCATTTGAAAACTCTTCTTGGTTGTGCAAGGCTCAAAATGGTTAAAATATTTAATGATGACTCTGCCAAGGTCAGCTAAAACGGCCAAGAATTATCGGACTGATCGTTCATATAAAAATACTTCGGTACGGTGTTAACGATGCTGATGCTATTTTCACTTGTGTTCTGATCACTTCGGCTCTGTTTAGCCGCGCGTCCCAATAGTTTCAATAACACTGTACATTTTTCTAATTTGTTGGAGATGATGGCCATTGATCTTACGAGGCCGCCCTCTCTATCCCTTTGAAAATATGCTGTCATTCAAGTTTCGCTGTCAGCTCTTGTGCCTTGCGAGTTTGGACTTGAGATGCCAACTCACCGCGGTCTCTTGTTTGTTAGGGCTACGTTGAATGGGGATAATTTACTCTCCTGAGTTGGCCTCCCTAATAATGTTTTATGCTCCTGGTCGGGACTTGCTCTCTCTAAATATTCGTTTTAGACTTTTGCAAGGTAACAATAACGGCAGAAATGAGCCACACGTCGATTCTTCCCGGCTTACCAGATCTGCGATGTATCTGCATTTCACAACAAAAAAGATACGCTGTAGTTGAAATATTGAAACACACGCATTATTATAATAAAATGGGTTAGCATTTTTTATCAGAAATTAGTTTATTGCCTCCGATTTCAAAAGTTTTCGTTTATTACCCGCAATTTAGATAAGGAGTTATATGGAGAAAACACCTGAACTTAAACAGGGCGGGACAGAAGATGGTTCTTTTCGCTCCACTATAAAAGAGGCATCAGCGACAAAATCTAACAATAACACCAACATGAGTACCAACTACGTATTCTTCGTAGCCGTTTTCTTGCTTTTCAACATCGCGACGCGTTGCGCTGTTGGTGAGCTGATCAGAAAGGAATGGGACTGGCCCAGTTGCGGCCAGACATCTTGGGCGAGGGAGACTCTGATCACGAGTACCCGGAAGTCCCCAGAAGTCTGTGAGTATCACCTGAAGGCGTACTCCCCACGCGTCAGACAGTTGTTCATCGAATTCAGCATGGCGCTGGCCCCGCCTATGTACAAAAACGGTACCCTCGAGTGCGTCCAGGATTATTTAGAGATCACAAGTCTGCGCTTGTGTGGCACGCACCACCAGCAAGTCCTCTCCGTTCCTTTCAACGCCACTCAAGGCGTTGAGCAAATAACTTTGACAGTCAGATTGGTTTCACGATTCGGACCTACTGGCATTCTTGTCGTGCCATATAAACCTACTTGGTATGTAAGGATCCACCAGTTAGAAGAAAGATCCGCAGCCTTCAACAACACAGTAGTCCGTACTACTGATCAGCCGTGAGTACTACTGATGCTACAGCGCCTTAACTCGTTTTAAAAACTTACTTCGTTCTTTTTTAACCGTAGGATTACCACACGCGGGCTTACAACCGCAGGCTTACCACACGTCCGTACTACTGATCAGCCGTGAGTACTACTGATGCTACAGCGCCTTAACTAGTTTTAAAAACTTACTTCGTTCTTTTTTAACCGTAGGATTACCACACGCGGGCTTACAACCGCAGGCTTACCACACGTCCGTACTACTGATCAGCCGTGAGTACTACTGATGCTACAGCGCCTTAACTAGTTTTAAAAACTTACTTCGTTCTTTTTTAACCGTAGGATTACCACACGCGGGCTTACAACCGCAGGCTTACCACACGTCCGTACTACTGATCAGCCGTGAGTACTACTGATGCTACAGCGCCTTAACTAGTTTTAAAGACTTACTTCGTTCTTTTTTTAACCGTAGGCTTACCACACGCGGGCTTACAACACGCGGGCTTACAACCGCAGGCTTACCACACGTCCGTACTACTGATCAGCCGTGAGTACTACTGATGCTACAGCGCCTTAACTAGTTTTAAAAACTTACTTCGTTCTTTTTTAACCGTAGGATTACCACACGCGGGCTTACAACCGCAGGCTTACCACACGTCCGTACTACTGATCAGCCGTGAGTACTACTGATGCTACAGCGCCTTAACTAGTTTTAAAGACTTACTTCGCTTTTTTTAACCGCAGACTTACCACACTAATGGGAATCAAAACAACTCTAAAATAAAGGTCTTCTAAATCTAGTACACCGTCTCGAAAGAGGTATCTCGAAAGAGAGGAAAAATCGTAATCCATTTTCAGCTTTAACAATTGAATTATAAATTAATTAATTAGCTCAATGAAGACATTGTTCGAATGTCAATTTACAAATACAAAGAAAACAACAAAGCAACAATTACACTCAATAGTGCAGCACGTGGCAGTCCGTGACCAACTTCATGTGAGTCACAGCGCGCGTGTAAACACTGGAATTTGTAATGGACATGGAAATTAAAATGTAGGACCTGGAATGTAAAATGTAATATATAATTTAATAATAATGCAAATTAAATTCAACCCTCTGTTAAATATATATTTATTTTAATTATTTTTTTACCACTCAGTTAATAGCTATTTTAAAATGTGCAGTGCAATGAATTTATTTAGAGAATAAAACATTTATAGTGGCGACTGCTCCGGAAATATATTCCAAAAAATACAAGCATGAAGTCGTTCCCCACCGTAGCGATCCTGAATAATTGTATTATTTGGATTTATTAGCAAAAATATTATTTGTACCAATCAATAATGTGTTGTGAGAAAGTGCGCCTCAACACTGGCTCGCCCATTGCGCAATCTCTTTAATTTATCGTTTACTTCAGGAGTTTTTCCCACATCCTGAAAGATTGCCAATGTGCAGTCAGTTCCTAAGAAAGGTGAGGCTACGAATCCTGCAAATTACCACCCCATAGCAATCTCCTCAGTGCTCTCCAAAGTTATGGAGAGCATTATAAATTTTAACCTGATGAGGTTTCTGGAGAGCAACCAATTGGTCAGTGATCGCCAGTACGGTTGCCGTGCTCACCGCTCCACAGGCGATTTAATAGCGTTCCTCACTGAGCAGTGGAACAGTTGTGTTCACCAATTCGGTGAGAGTAAGGTTATTGCTTTGGATACCTCCAAGGCTTTTGACCGAGTGTGGCATAGAGCACTCGTGTCTAAACTGGCTGCTTATGGTGTCGGTAATACATGTATTAGCAAGTTACCCCTTGCTTGATCACTTGAGAAATCGAATCGAGACGAATAATGGAGTTAAATTATAATTTCTTGGTCCTTCTATAATCTGGCTGAAACCAAAAGAAAACTGAAAAAGAAAAGAAATCTGAAAAACAAAACAAGACGAAAAGCAAAATTGAGACGAAATAGATTTGATTGCAAAATCCTGCACCTCTAAATTGTGTGCGATTTCATCAGATTCTTGAAATTTAGTCAAATCCTTTGGAAATGTTTACATTAATTCAGAGAAATTTTTTTGGAAATGCTGACATTAACTTTTTATTTCGCCGACTCCCCCTCTCCACCTCACCACCTCTTGCCTACTACCCGCTCAAAACAACCACTTCTTTACCAGAACATTACTCCGCCCGTCCGTCCAGCCGCTAACTTCCGTCCGCCAGGGTTGCCACCTGACAAAATCCTATGAAAGATCCCCATATACCCACAAGAAATTCTGAAAAATCGCCACAAAAATCCCATGAAAAAATCCATCGACTGGCAACTCCGTTCTCCACCCATATCTTTTGTCTCACTCTTACACAAACACCCTTATGCACCACATGTGTTGCTCTGGTTTTACATGTTTGGTGTTGTTGTTGTTGTTAATATTACATGTTGTTGTTGTGAATTCAAAACGCCATATAACCACTACTCCTGTATTTCCTCGGCACACATACGTGCAGAGTTTCCGGCCAGTGTTGCTGTCTATGATAATTGCCCAGGGAGATTTCTGAACCAAGTTGGGCCACTGAAATTGCGATAAAAACGAGAAACACGAGGAATGCAAATCCAAAGCTCATCCTCATGTTTTTGGATTTTGGTTTGGATCGTTTCTGAGTATTCTAATATGCCGAAATACCTGGAAAGCCACATTTTATGCCAATAAAACATTATTAGGGATAAAGATAACGCAGTTTGCTTTGAATCAGAAGAACGAAACGACATTATCTTTTAATCTCATTGTTATTGTCTCACTATTTATTTTCGCATTATTTACTTTCGCATTGCGGAGTTATGGGGACCTCATTTCGAGATTTGCACGTTTTCGTATTAATTCCAAAAGACTTTAATGAGGGCACTGAGTAATCCCTCCGTCGCACTGAGTAATCCCCTCCGTAGCTAGTGGATTGCACGAGCGACATTTTCCGGGGTTCAGGTGATGGCGGTCACGATTCTCGTCTTGAATGAAAAAGCCTCTCTCGACTGAAAACGGATATCCTAATCTCGGTTCCCATTTCGAGAGAAAAAGGCGTCTCGCCATCTATTCTTGCCGCGATAAAATGCCGACTCGACTTATCGATCGCCTCAAATTTGAGACAGAAAAGGTGTCGATCTTGGTTCTCGTCTGATCTAAACAATCGAGACGATGTTGATAATTTTTGCATTTGAAAACTCTTCTTGGTTTTGCAAGGCTCAAAATGGTTAAAATATCTAATGAGAACTCTGCCAAGGTCAGCTAAAACAGCCAAGAATTCTCGGACTGATCGTTCATATAAAAATACTTCGGTACGGTGTTAACGATGCTGATGCTATTTTCACTTGTGTTCTGATCACTTCGGCTCTGTTTAGCCGCGCGTCCCAATAGTTCCAATAACACTGTACATTTTTCTAATTTGCTGGAGATGATGGGCATTGATCTTACGAGGCCGCCCTCTCTATCCCTTTGAAAATATACTGTCATTCAAGTTTCGCTGTCAGCTCTTGTGCCTTGTGAGTTTGGACTTGAGATGCCAACTCACCGCGGTCTTTTGTTCGTTAGGGCTACGTTGGATGGGGGAAATTTACTATCCTGAGTTGGTCTCCCATAATGTTTTATGCTCCTGGTCGGGACTTGCTCCCTCAAAATATTCGTTTTAGACTTTTGCAAGTATTTCACAACAAAAAAATACGCTGTAGTTAAAATATTGAAACACACGCGTTATGATAATAAAATGGCTTAGAATTTTTTATTAGAAATTAGTTTATTGCCTCCGATTTCAAAAGTTTTCGTTTATTAC
This sequence comes from Sicus ferrugineus, assembly GCA_922984085.1. Taxonomy (NCBI): domain Eukaryota; kingdom Metazoa; phylum Arthropoda; class Insecta; order Diptera; family Conopidae; genus Sicus; species Sicus ferrugineus. The sequence continues at coordinate 4,877,403 of OV277349.1, read as the reverse complement.
CCGCAATTTAGATACGGAGATATATGGAGAAAACACCTGAACTTAAACAGGGCGGGACAGAAGATGGTTCTTTTCGCTCCACTATAAAAGAAGCACCAGCGACAAAGTCTAACCATAACACCAACATGAGTACCAATTACGTATTCTTCGTAGCCCTTTTCTTGCTTTTCAACATCGCGACGCGTTGCGCTGTTGGTGAGCTGATCAGAAAGGAATGGGACTGGCCCAGTTGCGGCCAGACATCTTGGGCGAGGGAGACTCAGATCACGAATACCCGGAAGTCCCCAGAAGTCTGTGAGTATCACCTGAAGGCGTACTCCCCACGCGTCAGACAATTGTTCATCGAATTCAGCATGGCGCTGTCTCCGCCTATGTACACAAACGGTGCCATCGAGTGCGTCCAGGATTATTTAGAGATCACAAGTCTGCGTTTGTGTGGCACGCACCACCAGCAAGTCCTCTCCGTTCCTTTCGACGCCTCTCAAGGCGTTGAGCAAATAACTTTGAGAGTCAGATTGGTTTCACGGTTCGAACATACTGGCATTCCTGTCGTGCCATATAAACCTACTTGGAATGTAAGGATCCACCAGTTAGAAGATAGATCCAACTTCAACAACACGTTCCGTACTACTGATCAGCCGTGAGTTCTACTGGTGCTACAGCGCCTTAACTAGTTTTAAAGACTTACTTCGTCCTTTTTTAACCGTAGGCTTACCACACGCGGGCTTACAACACGCGGGCTTACAACCGCAGGCTCACCACACGTCCGTACTACTGATCAGCCGTGAGTACTACTGATGCTACAGCGCCTTAACTAGTTTTAAAAACTTACTTCGTTCTTTTTTAACCGTAGGATTACCACACGCGGGCTTACAACCGCAGGCTTACCACACGTCCGTACTACTGATCAGCCGTGAGTACTACTGATGCTACAGCGCCTTAACTAGTTTTAAAAACTTACTTCGTTCTTTTTTAACCGTAGGATTACCACACGCGGGCTTACAACCGCAGGCTTACCACACGTCCGTACTACTGTTCAGCCGTGAGTACTACTGGTGTTACAGCGCCTTAACTACTTTTAAAGACTTACTTCGCTTTTTTTAACCGCAGGCTTACCACACGCGGGCTTACAACACGCGGGCTTACAACCGCAGGCTTACCACACGTCCGTACTACTGATCAGCCGTGAGTACTACTGATGCTACAGCGCCTTAACTAGTTTTAAAGACTTACTTCGCTTTTTTTAACCGCAGACTTACCACACTAATGGTAAGTCTGCGGTTCAAAACAACTCTAAAATAAAGGTCTTCTAAATCTAGTACACCGTCTCGAAAGAGGTATCTCGAAAGAGAGGAAAAATCGTAATCCATTTTCAGCTTTAACAATTGAATTATAAATTAATTAATTAGCTCAATGAAGACATTGTTCGAATGTCAATTGACAAATACAAAGAAAACAACAGAGCAACAATTACACTCAATAGTGCGGCACGTGGCAGTCCGTGACCAACTTCATGTGAGTCAGAGCGCGCGTGTCAACACTGGAATTTGTAATGGACATGGAAATTAAAATGTAGTTAATATAATTTAATAATAATTAACTGAATGCAAATTAAATTCCACCCTCTGTTAAAAATATTTTTATTTCAATTAATTTTTTTTATCACTCAGTTAATAGCTATTTTTAAATGTGCAGTGCAATGAATTTATTTAGTGAATAAAACGTTTATAGTGGAAATATATTCCAAAAAATACCTTCACAAGCATGAAATCGTTCCCCACCGTAGCGATCCTGAATAATTGTATTATTTGCATTTATTAGCAAAAATATTATTTGTACCAATCAATAATGCCACAATCCGTCCTTCCCTTCATCACCATTTATGCGATTTTTACACCGTTAGATGATTTTATTTTGGAAATTGCGAAAAATTCAATTTTGTAGGATTTTTAAATTTAATATATGAATAAATTATATGAATAAATTATAATAACGCTGCATGCCTTCCTGCCTTCAAACAAACTGTCAACGTTGACAATTCGTGCAGAAAATATTAATGCACATCGCGTATGAGATTTTAATAAAAAATACATTTTTTACTCGTTCGAAATTCAGAAATGCTGCACTTTTGCTGATGTTTTCCGTGCTACTGGCAACTCTGCCACCTTTACTGTGGTCTCGGTTGGGATTCCTGTCGTGTTTTCATTGCCTGGCTGATGTCTGACAACATCCACGCGGCTGCATTATCTGCAGGTGATAATTTAATTGTCGAATACGCCGAACTTTGCAAAGCATTTGAGCGGACAAAATGCCGCAATGAATTCAGGACGGCCGTGGGACTTTGTCCGGTGCTGTGAGCGGGAATAAATGTGTTTTGTTGGTGTTTGGGTGAAAATTGCTCCCATTGCGGAGTGTATGAAGTTCGTGTGAATTCTCATTCTCTTGATGTATTCGGGACATCCGGCTGTTTGTTTGTCCGGCTGTCCGGTTGTCCAACCGTCCAACTGTTCTGTCCGGGCCGACTATTTGACTTCATGGCTATTCAGAGCGTTACTTTTTGACAGATTGAGATCAAGTCACGAGCCGAATTGATGCCTCTGTATAAATAATTTATTATTTGCTCGAGTGCCGCTGCAATTTATGGCCGCGCATAGATTTTAATTAGTTGCATGCCTTTGTTTGGCGAGCATTTGTCGCTGAGTAGATTTTGAATTATGTGGTTTAAGTTTTTTATTTATTTATTTATGTTCAATCTATAATTTAAAAACTATAGATTGACGAGAAAAAGAAAGGCAATGGCAACTTTGGCCTTCAGCTCAAATAAGTACAATAAAACTTAATATGAATGTATATATAATGTACATAGAGTCTTAAGTCTTATCTTAAGTATTCATTCTGTTTATCTTAAGTTTATATTCTATTATATAGCCCAGAGGCTTTGAGGAATCTAATAATTTTGTTTATATTAGCCTCAGTAGGGTAGGATAGGGATAGTAAAGGGTCAAGGTTTGGAAATGCCAAAAGTCGGTTATTTTGGAAAGCTGGGCAGGTTAGGAGAAGGTGGGAGGGGCAGGATGTTGGATTGTTGCAAAATTCACAAATGGGAGAAAGGGTTTTGCTTATAAGGTGCTGATGTGTGAGCATTGTGTGACCTAGTCTGAGCCTGGTGAATATTATTAGATCTCTTCTGTTTGTATTAATTTTATCAAGTTGGTGACAGTAATTGTAAGCAGAGGTATATTTTGGATTAATATTTTTATACCAAGGAGAACATTTACTAAAAGTTTCCTGTGATTTGAGTTGTAAAGAAGCGTTAATATGTTTATTGATATCAGTTAGGTTGTGGTTTGGAGTTGTAATCAAAGGAGCCAGGGTAGCAAGTTTAGCAGATTTATCTGCAAATTCGTTTCCTGGAATTTGGGTATGGCCAGGTACCCAAATAATAGTAATATTTGGATACTTGCGTAAAAGCATTTTTCTGATTTCATTAGGGTAGTAGGTAGTGTTGTTAGGATTTGCGATTGCATTAAGGGCTGAAAAAGAGTCAGAGCAAATGGCAAAATTACCATTTCTGTTTTTAATGATATCAATTGCTTCTTTGATCGCAATGATTTCTGCTGAGAAAACCGTCGTGCACTTGCAGGATAGCAATTAAAAGGCTATACAATTTTACGATTGGAAAATCTTACAAAATGTAGTCTGGAGGGGAGAACAAAGATTTGGGATGTTGAACTCCTGTAAGTTATTTTATTTCACAAGTTTTTTTCTGTTCTTAATATATAGCGAAAATGTTGCAAATGTCGTAAATGCGGTAACAATATAATTTGGGGAAACTTTATTGAAATTATTGATTAATATTGAAATTATGGATTTTATCCGATTGAGTTTCCTTTCCAGACAATTTGCTTATTTATTTGATACTTATTACATTATTCCCGAGATTATATGACTAAAAAAGTATCTAAACCAACCAAAACACATAAAAGCTCCAACTATACGATAGTTTAAATATAAAGAAATTTTCATAATTTCTACAATCAGGAAACTCATTTTGAGGGCGTTCTGGTGATTAATGATTGTGGCATTAGTTATCTCAGATACTTTATAGAGGTGGGCTTAGTGCGTGATATTTGTACGAATGCTCAATGCTCCACGTATCGTGTGGCTAACGGTGCACCGTTAAGAACATAAGAAGTGAACATGGGAGAAAGTGACAAACTTGGTGGTCCAAAGAAGAATTTGAGTTTTTGTAGATGATATAAGGAAGGATTGAACAGGGAAACAAAAAGTGTAGGACTTCATATCAAAATTTGAATAAGAGTCGTTGTTCCGGCAAAATGTGGGCGAGATTGATCAAGAGGGCATCAAACATAAAAACGAAATTTAAAAATGTCATATCCGGAGAAGTGCACCCCATTGTTAATATTGTCTCATAACTCTCCCTCGCTCCCATAAGAAATTTCGTGGTAACTTTGTCTCTTTGTTAATCATATCACGAAAATCCATTATTCCTCCTCAGTCCCGCGAGTGACATCAAAAAGCCTGCATAACTCAGACTCGTCCCATTCGGTACACCAAATTGAGTTGCAGTCAGAGCTAAAATAATAACAGATTCAACAATGTGAGTTTTGATTTCCTTTGTGGTCTGCTTCTGAAAATGGGTGCAGTTAAATTTTACCTTTGGGAATCTTATGCGGGAAATGGTATGAAGTGAGAACGACAGGAGGTGGACATCGGTTAAGGGGGTGAGAAAGATGACTGTACCGGTAGTCCAAAGTGTTTGTTTGTGACATAGCATTTTGTGTTGGTTGCTGGCAAAGAAACAGACTGTTTTCATTGCTCTACTTGTTACACCCTACAAAGCTGGAAAGCCATCAGTCTTTGTAGATCGGCTTAGTTTTACCTCGATATTGATTAAAAAAGGAAGGAAGTCTACGTCCATCGGCTGTGCAAACAGTGGCTTGAGTTTGCTGCCGACGATTGTTTGTTATCATTGTTATCATTTATTTAACTTCGCCCTCGGACATTTCTATCCTATTAAAACTTTCTCTCCTTTTACCGTATTTCAATTAGTTTCTCCGGCTTCTCTTCCCCTTGCCTTAATTTTAAAGCGGCTTAAGTCATTTAAGTCACAACAATTGAAGAGAGCAATAGACGAACCGACCTGACTTTCTTTTCTGCCTCTCGGTACCGTGCATTGTAAGTCGTGAAGTTTAATCAGAAACTATATTGAGTAAATCTCGTGTGTTGATCAAACTGCCTTATCATGATTAAATAATAGTGAGCACGTCGCAGACGCGTACCACGGCAATCAGAAAGTGTGTGGAAGTGATAGGGTGGAGCGGGTGCATCGGCTACCAATTCAGCGGCTACCAATTCAGCAGCGAAAGAATAATCAGGGCCGAGAAGACGTGTGCATGGACGTTTGTCACGAACACACGCTCGGAGGGGTGCAGATGGATTCAGATCGATAAGATGTCTGGGCAGAGGAATAGATAAGCTGTAGTCTCGCAGACAAGCACACGCACATCTTTCTCGAGAAAGATGTTGGCACGGTGGCTGGCATGTCTGAGATGTTGGCTGCCAACTCATCTTTGTCATCGTCGTTGTTATACGTTATAGTAGTTGTTGGTATCAAGAGAGTTCAGTTGGGTTCAGGAAAGTTGAAAAAGTTGAAAAAAATTGAATTAAACATTTTAAATGAATTTTGATAATAAGAAATTTAAAGAAAGTTCTGTAATCGAAAATATTATTATAATAAATATTAATAAAAAATTAAAACTAAATATAAGTGTCAAACGTCTCTCTCACTCTCGCCCTCGTCGATTGGAGCTGCTTGAGGGAGCCGAACAACCCTTTCAATCCAACGAGTTCACGAACTAATGGATGGAGTTGACTTATCCGGGAATGGCAATACATACGAAGCCACTTTCCACCAAATAACAGGCGCATATTTACGGCTGTCTACGCACAATTAGAGAACCGACGACGCCTTCAAAGTGCGAGAATCTCTTCTACTGCTTTGCTAGTTTATTGGGTGTTTATACTCCCTCAGAGTCAGTGGTGGACCCACGAAGGGGCAGCGGGCTTTGGAGGTTCGAACCCCCAAAAGACTTGAATCAAATATCTGATCACACAACTGCTCGCTTCTTTTGAGAACCAAAATCAAACCTTTTTCAGGTTTAAAAAAGGTCGCGGCGGTATGTTTGAAAAACGAGAAGAACGCAACACACTGGATTCCATTCCTCTGGACATCTGTATTCGAAAGAAATGAAGGGAAAGAATGTGAAAAACTTCCAATATTACTACCGTATCTGTTGCAAGCGAGAGATTGAGTGACGTACATCTGTCACTGTTCGAAGTAAAAAATCACGCAGTTGTGCAATAAACAAGGATTAACAAAGTGTTATCCTTAAATTGGCGAGGATGTTAATGGCACACACTGTTTACTTTTGTGATTATTTTCGTATTGCTTTCTTATCTTTTTTACTGAGTGCGACGGATTAAAAATTAAAGAAGAAAAGTCAATAAAACCATTTTGAGGATTTCAGAAGCGTAAAAAGATGGGTAAAAACATCGTAATCACTGATCTGATCGAAAATAAAAATACAAGCAGAATTTAGTCGGATGTTGTTTTTTTTACTTTTTATAATTTGTAAGAAAAATTTGATATCAAATATTTCCAAAGATTTTAGAAATTGATTAAAATTAGTGATCACCGTTGCTGTCATTTAAAGAAATTGAAGTTCAACGAAACTCTTCAGTTACTGTTAAGCATCTCGTAGATGAATTCCTATTCAAATTACTGTTATACTCGCCTTTTACCACACCATAAATTAAAATCGTCCACCTCTAATTTAATGCAACGGAACTCGGTGTGAAAGTAATAAAATTTCATTACTAAAAAGTTCCTGGGAAAAAGTAACGAAAAGTACACTCGAAGGGCACTCGTACCGCTCGAGGTTACCATGAGTGAGCAGGATCGAAATAAGGACTACGAGTGCAAATAAAAACAATGTCAACGAGGTGACATCGCAAAAAGGTTGCAACCGCAACTCGGGCATTTCAATTAGCGTCAAATTGCGTCTCATGCGGAAAAAACAACGAAACTGTAGGAGAAACGAGAGCAACAACAGCGAATGCAATGATGACAGCAGTAAAGTACAATGACAGCAACAGCAACAACAACAACGTCAGCACAAATGTCAGCTAAATAAATTTATTTGCCCCAACGTCGAAAAAAGGTATTTTGAAAGGTTTTTTCCTCCTCTCCTCTTCTCATCCCTTTTGCCGGAGAAGTGATGTGAAATTTAAAATTTAAAAAAGCCCTTAAAATTAATTAAATTAAAACAAAGTGGCCTGCGTGGAATTTAGATTCTGAGACCAACATAAAGTTAACTTGAGTGATTTCAGCCACACTTCACTGTTGAAATTGCATCCAATTAAAAAAGGATGAGATTCTTTTCTAGATAGAGGCAGCCTCGCTTTAGCTCGCTAAGAATGGTACGACATACGACTGGAAATGCTTGTGTTTGCATAAAAACGGACGCCACCGTAAAGCCAATTTTAAACAAAGAGAAAAAAGTTTGCAGAATGCTATAAAAATTTAAGCTGACCGAACACTTGAGCTTACAATGTGACTGAGTAAGCCTCCAGCTTCCTCCTCCTCCTCCTTCTTCACCCACCCACCAACACAAAAACACATTCAGATGAAGAAGATTTCCTCACAAAGGAATCACCTAGAAAACACACACGAGTTCACCAGAAACACACTCGAACGCATCAGAGCAGCAAGCAAGCCTTCGTAAAGCTCACTGCAGCCGTTCTATTCGTCCTTTAGGGTTAAATCTATTGACTTTAATGAAGCGTAATGGGGATTTTTATACTTTCTCTCATTTCAGTAAGTTTTTTGGCTCTGTTTTTCATCCTCCTCTTGCATGTACTCGTGTGCAGCAGCAATAAAAGCTCCTCCTGTGAAGGAAGGTAAGGAAGAGGGGATGTAGGGAGTCACTATTTCAGTTGTGTGTGGACCCACATGACTGCGATGCTGGTGGTCGAGATCGGATTGAGCCCGGACTTCCGCTAACACTCGGCGGGATTCAGAGGGTATAAAAATGCGCCGGAATTGAATGGTACTTCCGTGCGAAATGATGAGGGGTAGCAACAGGGAGTAGGGGGAAATAACGTGTGCGGAATGGCCAATTAAATACGTAAGGAAGTGAATGGTAGAAATATCATGGCTGGTTGGATCACCGCTAGGGCACTCGTACTTATAACAGTCTTTTGAAGCTGCGATTAGAGGTGGATTGCAATCAGTGGGTACGTGTTCGCATGACACAGTCTAGTAAAAGATTGTGTGAAGTAATTTGAAGAAATAGCGGACAAATACACTTTTAAAGGTCGTAGAAAAAAATTAATATATGATATATGATATGCTATGTGTCACTCTCTAGACAATAATATGTCCAAATTGTTGATCCAAATTTCCCTTTTTATGTTGGTCTCATAAAATAAAGAACGATTTTACATCTCTGTTTTGAAAGCTGTGTTGACACTTTCTGGCCGTAATTTAAATTTAATTACCTAAGATTAAAATTACGAGCATCTTTGCCATTTTAACGTTTACTCGTTTGCTCCCAGTCAGTACATCCTCATCTAATCCGGGAGAGTCCGTTGTCTTCATTCAGTGGTTTGGTCCGGCCACGTTTGAGGGCCGCCTGGTTGATTGCCAGCCAATTGAGGTCCGTAATAAACTTGGCAGTCCGTTCGTTGGCAGTTCATTTTCTGATAAGCGTGCTTTTAATTAAAATCGGTGTTTGAAAATTCATGGCACTAACTTGTATCGTATTACATAGCAATCGATTAATGGTGGCTACTTTGGATTTTATGCACGGTCAGTTTAGATTTTCTGATTACATTTGTGCAATTAAAATTGTAAATACCATTAAGAGCAAAGATTTAATTAGCGGAAATCTGCTTGATTATGTGGAATTATCCTCTTGTATGATGGAGCGGAAATCTATACAATTATTTAGAAATGCTTGTGTCATGTATGTATGTGTGCATGTGCATACATATGTCTGAAAGTGTTAGGCTTATAAAATATTGAATTATGCAGCTTGAACATTTTAGCAATTGCAAACGAAACCAGCAGAGGGCTCTGCGTTCAAATTTATTATATTTTAATGATTATTTAATGTACATTTTATCATTAAATAATAATAAAAAGTAAAATTTCTGTGCTTGAGTAAGAGTTTTTATTCTGCATTTTTGGGGCAAACTCTTGGGTCGAAATCACTACATCAGAGAGCAGATTTGGATCGTATTATTGGAATGTAGAGACCGAATTTCGAAACGGTTTTTACTACTTCTTTAGGAGCTGAATGTAAACAGATAGTGGAAATCAGAACCACACTCACTTCGTGTGTTATTTTAACAGCTTACTATAAATTCAGGCAAGTTAATAACAGTCTTAAAATATTATCCCATTTTAACAACTCACTGTAAATAAAAGAAATTTAATAATAGGCTGAAAATATCTCTGATAAAAATAACAGTGTATAAGAGAAAATGTATCACCGAGATATGTAGCTATAAAAATAACTTATCATCTAACGCAGAATGTATAGTCAACATTACAGAGCCGGATTGGCTTGTATACTCTGCTTTTCGTTAAAAAAAGCATCTGGATTACAGAGTTCACAATGTATATGTATGTTAGAATAGTTAGGTATTTTAACTAAATTTAAAATTGTCGTAAGTGAATAATCCGTGAATAGATTTCACAGAATATCTCCGAAAATTAATTCAATGAAAGCTGTAAACTGAACATTTCTCATTTGCAGGAATTAATATTTCCCGAGGTATCCGTTTTGGCAATTATATCGTCCTGTGATGAGTGACTGAAGTGAAAGTGACTAATAGTGATTAAAATGTAAGGATAAAAATGAAAACAATAAGTCATAAAGCGTTTTAGATAAAGGATAACACTTCGCGACGGATTAAATATCCTGTACCAGTTCAAGCTTGGGGTTTTGAATAACAATTCTAGTCTTAACTTTTACTTTTACAAGGCTCTCCGAAATAACGTGTAGCTTTAAGGACTCTCTGAATTCTGTTCTCTTTACTTTTCTGTTGTAGAAAATAAAATTCTCTGTTTAAATTTGCTCTCTCATTTAATACGCAACTCACTCAGAGAGCAACTCTGTTGAGCGGTTGAGAGCCGCTCGAATTACCACTGACCTTTGTTAAGAGTGGGCGATGAGTAGTATGAACCGTTAACCACCCACTCCGCGAACGTTGCTTACACACGCTCATTCTTTTCATTCTCCGCGCTCTTCGGAAAAGTTGGCGCACATCAAGATGTGCGCACCGAATGCACGACTATTTTGAGCTCCTCTCCCCAAGTACGCCGTCGTCGTCAACATTGCTGGCCGCATGGATCGTCATTTGCTTCCACTAGGCGTTCGAAGCGAAAGTCAGTCTCTCGAAGACGTTCCGTGCGTGAAGAGCCAGGTTACTCCAATACGCACATGCAACTGAAGTGTGAGACTCTAATAAGAAAAGTTCGTGCTTCCGTTTTTATTGAAAAAATTGGTTGCCTCTGGCACGGTTAACAAAAGTCAGAAGGAGTGGCGATGAAGGAAATTGTAACTGACTTTAACTAATCCGTGTTGAATGCGAGCGCTAGTGTGTTTAAATCGCAACACCGCGCAAAAAGGACATCATTAAAAATCCCACCTGGCGGCGGTGCTTTAGTGCTGTAGTAACGTCTGCCGCGTGTCATCACGTGAGTAAGACTGACAACTAAACTGTGCAGAGTGTGTTGTACTCGTGCTGTGCTTTGTGGGTGCGTACAATGAAAGTGACGTGGAAATAAAGGATAACGAGAATGATGGGAAATCATAGAAACCTTGGGGGTGTTTTACTTCGTTGCAGAAAGTGTAAAAAGCACGAAAAATTAGAAAACATTAAGCTGTCGTCAGTCTTTTTAGGATTAAATCTCAGTTAGTGAAAACAAAAACGCTAAAAAAGGATTCTTTAGAATCGCACAACAATAAATTTTCGCTTTAAAGTGAGTTAAACAGTGTGGAGTAAAAGCGAAAACTAATTTCAACTTATCAATCGGTTTCATCACCCACAGAAATAATTCACAAGTCAGTCAGTTCGGCAGATTGCGGCTCAAGGATACTGAATTACATACTGTCGAATTTTAACTCAATACTGTGTGGAGCTCGTTTTTTCGCTCGAAAATATCGGATTTGATTGAGCAGCAGGAAAGTGAGGCAAAGCATTTCGACGAGTTGCTTGGGAAAATATTAGTCACGATATCTTGAGTAGGTTCGAGCCCAAGCGCGTCAAGGATACCCGCTGTGAACGCAGACGTTTAGAGGCGCCGAATCGTTAGTTGAAGCTCAAGGTGAAGCATGAAGACCAACACTAGTTTGTCGCATGAGAAAAGTAGTGGGTGAGATCGAAAACACCTAAAAATTAGGGAGGGCAATGCAACTATTTGGGACATTCTGAGTCCTTGTTCGTTCGTGTCAAGCCACGAGGGGAGTTTGGGGTTTTGAGGGGGAAAATGAAAGGAAAAACTTTAGAAAGATAAACGTATTATTATCATTAACTAATAACAAAAAATATAAATGTAAATATATATTAAATTTTATCAAAACTTCTCGCTAAAAGTAAGAAACACTAATTTAGTTCTGCAAATCTATTGCCTCTGTACTTTGTTTTTTAACATTACTTTCTTATTTTCACTTTAACTTTAGAATATTCTTTAGATGAGAGAGCCTTTTCCAGCACATCAACAAACAGTTGCCAACTCTTTGCCATATTGATGCAATGCAAACACTCACGACTATCAACTTTTTACAACATCAAAAATTAAGCGCTGGTAGGAAGCCGTTACCACTACCACTACTGCAAGTAATGTGATCAGGATGAGGTTGGTTGGGGTGTGTGTGGCGGCTACACGTTTTTAAAATGTTCCTACCAGCTCAAAGATACTCAATTTAATCGCATTTTAACTTTTAGCTTCCTTGTTTAGATTCACTGAATTATATGCTTCAAAGACAACTGAATTTACTTCGTATGAGGACATAATATGATATATTAATGTATTAAAAATGAACAAATATAAGGTTTGTCTGTGAAACTGTGAAAAGTTAAATGTAAAAACTCTATGATCGTTATAAAATTTATAAAGAAAAAGTATAAAAGTATGAAATACGATGTTTCGAAGAAATTCTCTATTTGAAGCGAATTCATCATTTGACAAGAACTTCCAAACGGTTTATAATAAGATTTGAAGTTCGTCGAAACCTACCCCCTTTTTATTGTGGTGATACCATTCAAAGCCATTTATGCTTACCAACTTTTACGAATAAAATTCAGAAGGTGCACCCGCACAGGTGCAACAACAACATTCAACACTATTTATATATCAAACTACGCTACAGTTGTTTTTATCCTTGAAGCAGGAAAATATTTTAGACGCTTTTTTGTGTAGATTAAATAGAACTTTCATTTTAATTACCTTTAAATCTCGTTGCATAGACGTCACCGACGACCTTTCTATGGCCTTCTAATGAAATTCAGAGGTCTTCGAAGTTGACCTCTATTAGAAGCCTTTCTGTGGCAGTAACTGCATATGAAATCAGCAAAAACTCTTTAAAGCGCGAAACTGAAATAGTCATGGGAGAATTTAAATTGCTTTTGGTGGCATTACAGAAGCTTAATTACGGTTGGTTGTGGTTAACTTTAGCAGAATGAACGACTTTCCATGCACGGGAAGCTACAATATGAACTTTTTTCGTGTATCTGTGTTAGGAGGTTATAAGGGTTAATGTGGGGTTGCTTGTGACATGAGGACTGTAGCTGACGGGCTTCATCCTCCGCGTAAATTTAAACATTCCGTCCTTCTCTTTTCAGGCGTGTTGACTCAACATTAAGTTAAACAAACTCAGGCAAATGAAATGTCATCAAGAGTATCTTAGAATCGGTGTTGAAACTGAATCCCTTTTCACACCTTTATTTGTTTTGATGGGTAAAACTACTTTCGTTCCATAATAGTAGTGTGGGGAAATAGAAAAGCATAATATTCATGTGAGATTCGTATGTTTGTTTTTCGTTTTTGTATCTCGCAGCGATGATATGATAAAAAGAACAAAATTTCTTGATTATCTGTTTACTTACAAATTTTTTTAGTTAAAGACGATTATTTTCTAAGTGAATAAGACTCGTGTTTATTTATCTCTTCTCCAAATTATGTTGCTATTTTTGAAATCTCCTGCTAAAGCACAAAACCTTTTACTTAATTTTGTCTACTTAGTAGCAAAAACTTCGTTATCCACACAATTATCCAACTTGTTTTTTAATATCAGTCCAAGTTTGCGCTTCTTCGAATATCCTTGACACACTAAAGCCGAAGGAGTTCAAACTCTTGGAACTGCAACTAAAACTAGATAAAATACAGCCAAAGATAATTAAAAGTTTTCGTACAATTCATCAAAATAAAAGTTTTTATTAAATAAGGAAAATAAATTCATAAAATTCATGTGCAACACGAAACTCTCAAGATATTATCTGTTGCATTATCTGCTGCAGTTTGGTACCACACTCGCCCCCGGATGCAAAGTGGTACCATTAAATTCACTCTAACGGCCACGTGTGGTGTCATTAATGTAACTCATCCACTCAAAGGATCGCATATGTTAAGCAGAGTTCACAGTAGTTCGCAGAAGTCAAATAATTCAAGCAACAGACGGCTGCAACAGATACAAAACGCGTCCAAGTCCAGTTGGGTCTTCGGTGACTGTGCTGCAGTAACAAGCGTGCAAGAGTTAAGTGAAACTTCTGTAACGATTCAATTTGTCACTTCACAGATTTTCCCCAGAATTCGAACCCAACTCAAACTGAAATCCCATAATTGCCATGAAGTACCGAGAAAATCTCTCAACACCACTGAGTTGTTCGCCACAACATTAGAAGTGGGTTGGAGGGAGAAACTTGGTCGGGCGTAAAATCGAGAGCGAACACGAATGCCATAAGTTGTGGCCATCAAGTCAAAACGAACCCTTAAATTAGAGGCGTTTAATAAAACTGGTTGATATCATGATATACGAGCATTTCAGAAACAGAAGCAAGCACAACAATGCAATATCTCGTTTTTCCAAGCAGCGTTAGAGGCCAACCTCCATCGGCATTTAGCAACTATAACTTTTTTCTCCACCTTGATATGAAAGTTTTTTTATGTGCATTTGTGTAAAACTGTTTGGCGTTTATTGCAAGATGCTTTTACGCTAATGCATGAATATTAAAGAAATTTTGTATCAAATTGACTACCTAAACCAACTATTAAGCGATGTGGAAACTTATTATTGATTATTTATACTTAGCACTTGGATGGGAAAGTCGTTGTGGCGGGTATCACTTTGTCCTTCCGCTAATAATGCGGCGAAACGATTGTGGAACAAAATCAAGAGAAGATAACGCACAAATGACCTTTGATTCGATTGTTATCCTGTCGTTTATCTGAAAATTTTCGGCATCTTATTTTTAATATGGTATAAAATGTAGTTAAGTTTTGTATTATTTAGGGATGAGTCTGTTTTTATCTCACCTCGTAATTTCCACAATTTCCTCAGATTACTAATTTAACGTTGGAGACAGTGACTGCATTTACATCTCTTCTCCGTTCTAGATATCAGATTTTATATAGCGCATAAAATATGTACATAAAAGGGTTTGAAATGCCTCTGGTTTTAATAGAAATACAAAGAAGGACGAACACGGAAAACCTCGACTTCCACTTCCACCGTAAAACATGAAAATCACAGAAACTGGAACAACCGTCATAAATGTCAGTTTCCGCATTTCGTGTCTATAAAAATCCGGTGCAGCTAAAATGTCCACTGCAGAGGATGCTGTGCTTCCCGTAATATATTCAGCGCACAACATAAATATTTCATTGCATCATTTGTTTGAAATTAACGTGTCAGTTAGTATTAATGTAGATTTTATTTTATGTTAGCCTGCGAGTTGTCAAATGTTGAAAGGACGACCCGCAGGTTTGTCAACCACTGGCTGGACATCGCTGTCAGGTCGAAGGCGTAGACAGCCAGCAAGAGGTGGGGCTGAAAGGCTATAAATAAAACAGTCGCGCCGTTTTCTTTTGTTAATGTTGGTAAATTTGGTTAGGTTTTGCTTTTTAACAACAGAAATAATAAGTCGAACCTGAATTGCGATTTTATTTCATTAATGAAATTAATCTTGAGAACAGAAGGTTAAAAATGTTTAGATTTCAGTTTCTACCGAATAGTTTTTAACAACATAATTTTAGAAAGCCTTATTTTATTTATTAATTCAAAAAGTTGTAATATTTAAAACCTTCAAACAGACTGGAAGTTCAATGAAAACTTTTGGAATTAAATGTCTGCTTCGTATTGCAAGGATTTACGAAGTTGCGTTTATTATGAACAAAACTTAGTGTTAGAGTATCTGACAGTATAAAATGGCTAAAATGAGGAATAGAAGCCCATGTGGATGAGGTGGAGGACGGGTGGAGGGAAAGAAGGGCTGGGTAAAGTTACCAGGTATCGTACAAAAGAATGAATATAAATGCGCATGGTATGCAGAGACAACATTATTTTTTATGGTTTCCTTGTCATTGAAATGCGTTTTATCGTCGCATCTCTTCGCTTTCATAAGCTTTGTTAACCTATACATATAAACAACACAACAACACCAACAACAACAACAACAATAGCAACAGCAACAACAATACAAATTCAAGTATAAAACCAAATACGCAAAACGTATTTTGCAGCAGACGAACAAACTAAATATTTAGCAAGCACAAACGTGCGGAAATCTTTACGATTGTGTGAGTGTTTTTAAGTATGTATGTGTTGATGTGCTTGATGTGTGTGTTGAAGTTTGTACTCGTATTTGCGTACGCATAGCAGTGGGTGGGCGTGGTTGGGTGGTTGATAAATTATCAAAGTGCTGCGTTAACTGCGCTTATATTGGGTTGGCACGGTTTTATTTATGGTCTACATTCCCTACTTCTCATACACCTCGTACCTGTCTAATACATTCCTCCCCCAATTCCCATCGCATCGCAAAAATCGATGGAGACTACATTTCTAAAACAAGCCGTGCCCGGCTATGGATTCTCTAGGTGGGCGTTCTGGATATACTCGTACTTTTCCCTGTTGTCATGTTGATGTTCTTGTTGGCTTTTTGGTATGATTTTATTATGCACGTCAGATGGGTGAACGTAGCAGAAACAATAAATATACAAAAACAATAAAACTGAGAAAGTTTCCTTCATATGTACACCTCGATGCCAATCTAAATATCGGCGTGCCATGATATTAAAAAAACTTCGTACAATTTATTGCTTCACAAGGTGTTGTATGCACCGATACATTCACACCACCTCCTCATATATTTACACACACTGTTCAGATATTCCTCAAATATCCTATCACTTACTCCTCAAATGTCACTTACTCCTCAAATATCCTTCACACGTTTCACACCACACTAGAAGAAATATAAATTTTATAGTAACTTATTTCAGTTTTATGTTCGAATTCACACACGCCGGAGTGGTTTAGGAATCCCTTAATGTGGTAACACTAGTACAAACCAGGTCACAGAATGAACAATTTATGCACTTTAAAAGCAAATAATTGCAAAAAGCATCTCAAGAAGTTAATGAAGAATATAATTGCTCCACCTTTATTACGGCGCTTAACATATTTCAGCCTTTATAGAATCCTAAAATTATATTAGAATGCAATGGAAATGGAATTTATATATTCAAAAACTTTTAAAGAGTTTGAACCTTTTTTTAAATTGAAGTATGCATTCATACATCAACATCTCTGAATTATTCAACATCTCAGAATTTTTAATACTACGTAGAGCACAAAATTTCTAGCACAGAGGTTGAAACTGCAGGTTTTCTGACGGAATATTTTGCTAAATCTGATTTCTTGATGTTCCCCTTGCGTCCGACGTATGTCGTTGCCGTGTTATTCGCGTAACTTTTCTGATCTTTACCAAGAAAACCTAGAAAAACGTTTCTTTTTATATGCTTTCCACGTCCTTTGCCTTTGACTTTTTTGCAGAGATATACTTGCTGTGTGAGTGTAGTGCAAGTACGGTCTGAATCATACATGAATTTGTGGCACCCAATTGTTTGTAAGAAAAAAAAAGGAAACCAAAAGAGCAGACAGTTTTTTGTATTAAAAGAAATATCCTTACGTGATCGTTTTTAGCAGCTGCTAGAGGAATATACGAGCCATAACGCCTTCCAATATATTTGCGCCTTTCAACAGCCGTTGAAATTGTTCAGTATTTTTGAAGTTTTGTTATTAATCAAAGGATTTTTCTGAAGGAATGTTTGATGTTTGTAATTAATTGAATACAGGTTTTTAGGGCTTCTCGTGAAGTCCGTCATCTTTTCACCACAATATTAGTTATGGAAATCCATGCCTTGAGCAGAAATTATTATTGTTAGTCGGACGTCAGAGACTGAAATGAAACATAATGAAATAAATGAAAATGTGTGCATGAGAAGCAAAATGAAAACTTGAGTGGAGTCATGCGTGAAGGACAGCAGAATATGAAATGCAGACAGAATACTGATGCAAAAATCGCATCGAAAATCCAGGCATAAAAGAGTTTCCAATCAGGCTTACAATTGACATGGTTTCTGATTCGATTTCCAATGAATTCGCGAATAAAACCTCTGGTAACTTTTTCTAGAAAAAGAGCAATACTCGCTTTTTCTGCATAGCTTTTCCTTTCGTTCACAAAAAGAAAGTAAGAATAAAAAGAAAGTACGCAAAAGTCGAAAACGCGAAAGCATTTACTTTTCTGGGTTACATTTTCATCAGAAAAGTAGGGTGAAGTAGGCTGCTGTCTACAAGAAGGGAACCCCCATGAACTTCATGAGCATGAATGCTGAACACCTGAAGTCAGTTTTTATAGGTAGTTTTAATTATTCGGTTTTCCGATGCTTTTCCATGCCATGAATAACTTTTTTGCTAGTTGCTTGTGCAGTGAATAATTTTCTTCGTAAACCCCATTGTTACCTCACCCTGTATAACGACCGTGCTGCGTGTTGTTAACACAGGATTTGCATTTTGATTGCGAGAAAAAAGATCAAATCATGAAACTGAAGAAAATTAAAGCATAAAATTGAAAGCTGAAAGCTGCAAAAATTGTGTTTATGCGTGCAGAGGCTGTAAAAAAGGTTTACATGCAGATGTGCCAGAAAATTATAGCCGGCGGGCAACTTTTTCGATCGATGATCCAGTATGAAAACTCTGTAGTGAGAAATAAACTTCAATGACCCACTTTTAAACCCTATAAATTGTAAAATTTTGAGAAAAAAATAAAAGAGGAATTTAGGTTTTTTTTACACCTTACTTCAAAAGTTACTATCAAATCTTCCTTTTAGTTCTCAATATATAAAATTTCAAAAACTACTTGAATTTGTGCACAAAACACTACTTTTATTGCGTTACTTTTAACTATTTTTTGTTTTTTAACACCCAGTTATGTGCATTTTCTCATTTTGACTACAGCAGCAATTGTAAATTCAGAATTTTTCTCGCTCTCCTCCATGCGGCGTAGCAGAAAACATTTGGCCCAACACTTGCTACATGTTTTCTGCATGATGCACCCTGCCCCCTCCTGACTAGCTTCCTCAGCACTCCACAAAACCATTCCATGTATTTCCATATCCGCAAATGTTAGTTCTGCGGTTGCGAATGCGTAGCGCGCAGTGAAGTCAAGATAGCAGTTTTTATTGAATTTTTCTTGTTTTTATCCCAGTGGCACAGAAAAATATCGGTGTGTGAAAAGTAAAAAAAAATTGTAAATTTTACTGTTCGGTGTAGTTTAAATTAGGTTTTCTTTCATTATTTTTGTATGCATGTCAGCACTACTGCAGTCATCCGGTTGGATGCTGACAGCGCTGTAGGGATTAACTTAAAATGTCCTTTCTGGGTTTTTAGATTAGGGCATTAGGCTTTAAAAAATTGGAATGACGATTGTATATTTTTAATCTTTGTTTAGCTTTATAAGAAACTTTCACACAATTTGTAAAAAACAAGCACAAAATCTTATTTGACTCTTCTCATTTATTACCAAAAATGTTCCACAAGTTCTTCCTAAAAATTGTCAACATTTAATCTGAAAACATTTCCGATAGAATTACTCAGTACAGCAAAATACCTCCAGCGGATGGTTGGTTAGATCCTTGAGTAGCCACAAAACGTTGACTGCGAAATTGTCTCCATGCCCACAAATAAATCCAACTTCAATTAAGACGTGTTTAGTGTGCACAAGAAATTCTTGCCGCTTGCGAAGATGGTGGCGAAAATGGTGCGAATTTGTGTTGTTGTTTGTGGTCCTTGCTGTGGTGTTACTTGTTGTGTTTTCTGACACATGAATGGAATAAAAAAAATTCTTGCTAAATACGAATGAGTGCGTGAGTTAGAATTCTTTAACTTTCAAGGTTAGACTACAAGGTTAGACTTGTACATAATGTGCACTCAAGATCTGCCTACACTTGCACTCAAGTTCTGACTAATAAAATATATACAAACTACACAAAGACCCAATCAAATTGATGGCTCATAAGAAGAGGCTTGGAAACACGTTGATTGGAATTAAAGCGCATTTTCAGCTGGCTGCTCCTAAAAAGGGATGCGGAAAAAGTGTTGTTTTTATCTCGAAATGCGTGCGTGACAGAAGAAATAATAGTTATATTTGCCTTGGCTGTTGTATTTCTTAAAGCGTTTCAACCATGAAAGAAGCACAGAATTGGAATCTAATTTTGATATAACTATTTACTGTTTACGAGCCTTGTTTCAGATAGATTTCTATAGTTGCAACTATAGAAGTTCTAAATATCTAAATTTATCTGGTCCGTAATATTATATTTCAGAGTTGATGTTTTTTTTTTTAATCGAAGTAATGTTTGATCTGTCGTTGCAATGGCGAAAACTGTTCATTGCATTTTACCCCTAAAATATGCTATGAAATGTCACGGTACCCCATATAATTTCGATTTCCCACGCCCTAATTTTTTAACGCCTAAAATCTTGTCTCAGAAAAGTCGTCGTGTTTCTTTTCAAATTCCAATTACAACTTTAAAACCACACTAAATTTGCCAGCTGCCGTACTACGGACATATTTACTCTCTTCCACGTAAAAGAAGCTTAAATAGAAATCTAACAAATCGCTTTGCATTCCTATTTCGAAAGATTGTACCCAACTTTCTCTTCCAACTGGTATTTTTGGCATCACAAAATTATGCAAACTACGCGATGTCTACAGCGAAAAGGCGAACTCGTTCAAAGCTGACTTACTAGCCACATATTTTCACCTGCGCCCAACTTCTGGCAAGAGAATTCGGAACAGCTTAACTTTTCACCCTTGCATGACGACAGTCTTGTTTTTGTTGCTGTCAACCTCAGGTAGGATGTGAGGAAAAGTCGAGTTGAAAAAACTCATCGTCACCATTTTAATATCTACAGATGTGTTTTTATGGTAATGAGTTGCTAGTCAAAGCCATGGCTGGAGAACAAGTTGAATGTAAATGAAAAATTCAACACAAATTTGCATATTTAGGCAGCGATACTTGGAGGGGATTTCGGGAGTTTACGTCGGATTTGGTTTATAAAAACCGTGAGGATTCTTGCTAGGACTTCCGCTGTAACAGGATGTTAAATCTTTGATGACTAAAGGAAGGTTGACGAAATTATCTAATGCCTTTCTATATCCTTTCTGCTGCTCTGTTAACGTAAAAATTCATGGTGGGCAACATTTTTCATGAAATTTCAGATACCTCGAAAATTAAAATGATCGTTGGTTGGAGACATTTTACTATATAATTTACTTACTTATCATATTATCAATAACAAGTTTTATCAAAACGCACCCATTTAACTAAGTCAGAGCTTCTACCACTGAATTATTTACAGTTCGAAAATTAAAACATTCTTCAGCTGGCTTAATTCAACATTAAGTCTATTAATTCAACATTAAGTCAGTACTTTAGTCATTTATGGGACGATCGATTTAGTGAATTTCGATCTTAAGATTATTTGTTTTCTTTAATTAACAATTCAGTCTCGTATTCAAATCATTTAATCTCTATTTTAATTAGTCACTCCTTTAGTACAGAGTAACATTTAACAAGAATTTAAGTTAATCAAGACATTAAACGAGGCCGCAAAACACCGGTATTAAGCATGACGTGGAAAGTAGTAATTACATCTCAAATGCTATAAATTTTCATCCCAACACTCACTTTTCGCTCTCGTGAAATGCGGAAATGTTTTCGTCATAAATACAAAATCACTGCTACATAAAATCGTTCTGCTGCCAGTGCCATCTTAACACCAGAGCTACCGAAAACAGCAACACCCGCGAAGGCATTTATAAATCAATTTATTAGCACGTTTTCATGTTTCGCAAAGTGAAGGCAAGGTGACGATGCTGACTGGAAAACGACGATGTTGGCAACCACAGCAGCTGTGGCATGCGTGTCAAGAGGAACCGCACATCATTAAAGCTGTGAAGCACTCAGCTGCATGAACGCGGCACAAAAACTTGTGAGGTACTTAAGAGAAAATCCACTGACGTGAAAAAATCGCGGCACTTTTTGCAAATTGGAGTCTCGGATTAAAAACGGAAACTTGAGACAGCAAAAAGGATCACTGAAAACCCTACCTCGCAGTGGCTGCTGCTTTTTCTGTCCACAAATATTTTATTGTTCCAAAGACAGTAAAGAATCTTCATCACGTCATCCATCAAGTTACGAGCTGACAGCAGCTTCGGCACCACCAGCAACATCAAGACTCACACTGTGCGCGCATTCAACGCTTCATTGAAGGCATCCACCTTCAAATGGAAATGTAAATGTTTTTATCAACATTTACAACGCAATAGGAACAACGAAAACACGAACAACTACAACAAATACTGTTGCAGCAACTACAGCGGCGGGAACAAGGTATTTCCATGATTTATTGCTCCCAACTGCTTCAATTTGCTTCAATATGACGTCTCTGACAGCGCTAACAATTTTATTAATTTTTCGCGCAATGCGCTGAATGTGTTGCATCCTCTTTCATTGCACGCCCGATTACTTGCCAAGTTGTGCGCCAATTTTATGTTGCCCGAAATGTTTTTGATGTAGTAATGAGTGGAGGAAAAACGCTGCCGATTCCGTATGGCCACATTAGGCTTCTTTTCTTCTTTCTTCAAAAGTTTCTGGGAAAGAGAGGGGATGTGAGGATAGAAAAGTCTCCACACATTCTTCAAGTGGAGAGATTTTTTGAAGCCCAAATTCTGTTGGATTCTCGGTTCTTCTTACGCACGCAATTAAACAGTTGTCGCCCGAACGAGTTCCGACGAGGTTTTCCGAATATTTGTTTACCTTTTTATACTGCGTTTTGGACGTGAAAATAAAGTGTTAAATAAAGTGAAAATTGAAAAATATCATTAAAAAACAATAAATAAAATAAAATAAATATATTTAAAATCACAAAGTGTTGATATAAAATAAAAACAAGTAAGTATAAAACTGAAGAACAAAAGAACAACAAACGAAGTGTCCGCCATCATGAAATCGTATGATTGCCATACCGAAGTTCTCTGTAAAAAATCTTTTTTTTTAGAAATTTATTTTACTTATCTCTATTTTGGCCACGAATACGAAGACGGAGTGGGAATGAGAGAGAGAGAGAGAGAGAGAGAGAGAGAGAGAGAGAGAGCGAGAGCGGGCGCTCACAACATTTTCGCAGGGATAAAAATAACGAAGAAAGCAAGAGGAAAACGATTCCAGCAAACTAATGTATGCAAATAAGGATACAAAGATACAAATGACACTCATTTTGGTTTCCACTCACCCGAAGGCAACACGTTTGCAGGACAGGCAGCAAAGTAATTTGTTAGCATATCCGTCACTTCTTCCGGAAGGATTTCGTTCGTAATCCATCACAAATCGCAACAGCAACAAAAGGGAGACAATGGAAATTTTCCTCAAAGAAATATCGAGAACCAAAGAACCAAACAAACACGCCAATAATGAAAATAGTTGTTATTATCAAATTATAATCTTTCTCTGTGTGCAGTCAAGGATTAGGAAGGAGAAAACTAACTCGCTTAAATTAAAGAATTTTCTGACTTTTCTCTGTTGACAAACTCAAGAAGTTAATTAGCTCTAACTTATGATTGGTTCTTGTAACTGTATTACACGCATGTCAAAAGGACATTTTTATGTTAACGTTTGCAACTCATTACGCTCAGATACGTATTAATTACGTTTATACCAACGTAACGTAATGAAAACATTAAAATGCTTCGCATTCACGAAAGCCTGCATAAGACTGCAAATCCTTCCAACTCAACCGAGCCGAGTACGTGTGCGAGTGTGTGCGTGTTTACCTAGCAAGCAGCCTTCTTCTTGCAAGGATAATGTGTGTGATGCTCGTACATGTCCTCAGATCATGTATGACTAACCTGTAAGAAACGAAAGATGTTAGAGAAAATGTCTGCACACATTAAAACCGCTTTATCAGTGGAGTGTGAGGAGGGGAAAGTGGAGGACGGCAAGGAGAAAGAAGGGGGTGAGGTATTTGTTTGTCAGATTAGGCGAGAGGGCACAGCAGGCAGGCCACCTCTGCACCTGGTTGGTAAGAACTGCTAAAGGATGACGAAATCCCTCACCCAAGCAAGGAATCCACAGCAAGCACTTCAAGAGATGACGGAATGGCTTCATCAGTTACTCCCAGTAATTAGTTGGTTTTGAAGTACCGTCATTTTACTTAATGAGCTTTAATGCTTTATCCTCTCAACGTGTACATTCTTCATATCAAGTACCTTAACTTTGAATTACCATGGAGGGAACTGTTAGTAGAGACTGTAGAGTAAATGGGTCTAATTTTTCAAGTAAGGCGTTTGGATTTCATTCGCCGTGCTGGAATCATTTTATTTTGGATCGTCTGGATTTTTAAAAACTTTTCTTCTCCTCTTTGAATCATTGATTTAAAAGTTTTTGCTGTTTTTTAAATAAAAAAAAAATCTCAGTAGTTTTAACTCTCTTCTGTTTTTGTCTATAAAGTTTCTAGTGATCATTTGTTGAGGAATTTCTTCAAGGTTTTTTGGCCTCTCATTCGATCCAATCTTTAAGGAAGCTTCTAACCTTTGACTCCCTGTTTAATTATCTTTTTGTGTACCCTCATCGCGTACATTTTCTTAAATACAGAAAGGTATTCGATGATAGCAATTCTCTCTCTCCACAACTTCCTCGAAACCTGCATTGTCAACACAGACCAAATTGCCGTACATCATTGTCTTCTGGAAATCCTGCAACCCATGGACAAGAAATACTCGTACTTGATCTCAAAGCTTTTCTTGATTTTATCCTCTTGCCACCGATGCCAGTTTGTTTGTTGCTTCCTACGACACAATGGATGGCGGCCTGTTGAGGAGGAACTTTTGCATGGATTGCTGGTGCCTAGAAGCGCTTTTGGCAATACGCATCAAACAGAAGAAACCGTAGTAAGTCCTTTCAATCTGGCCAAAAAGTAACCCACAACTTTTGACACATGCTGGTAGGCAGCAGCTGTCGTTCGCATTTTTCACGCTTCCACGCAACTTTTGTTTGCTCAGCGTGAAAGCGTGTGGAAATGACAAAATTTATTGCACAAGAGGAGAAAACTTATTATAACGCGACATCCTGCGAATTGCGTGGCCTGTGTATTTCCTCGCTGACGTTGATTAGAAGGAACGGAAGTTTTGCGTGTCCCTCATGTGCGATTTCATTTTATTTATTGTATAAACAAATTTACTGGAATTTATTTTGTGGAACTCGTTTAATCGATCTCCTCGTGTTGTTTGGACTGAGAATTGTAATGTGACAACGTTCAGTTTTTCAAACTTTATAGGAGGTTTCCAAGTTGGGAAAATGTTCCATTCTTTTTCCCCAGCCTCAGATTCCACTCACATCTGATAATCTTAGCAATAAATCTAGAAATCGATTTGATTAATATTTCGACGTTTTTAATCAATACATGCACAATGCATACAACAGTATTAAACATAATTCGTCGGTCGTTAACTTTTACGACCGCATAACCTTTATTAATCGTTCCTCCCCCTGACGTACACGCCTACACCACCCATTCACTTGCTCTCCTTCCGTCTGCTAATTTTTATGTTGTTCTTCCTGCAGGGAACGCGATCGAACAGAGAGCGCAGCTTTTATTGTCGCATCCATATAAAATGTAAATTATCCCGCATGGACATTTGATTCGCTTCGAGGTTCCACTGACATCTGTCATGAGACTTTTGTAGTTGAAGCAGTTAAACGATTGTTGTCTGCACTTCCACAAACGCGATATATCAACTTTAAACTGAGCGTTGTAAGCTGGTTGATTACACAAGTAGCGTAGGTGACCCCTTCGGATGTCTGACAACTGTCCTTTTACAAATGACATGGCATTCGGCGTATTTAAATTGATGCAAGTGGCGATTAATTCCTCTACGAGCCGCATAAACAATCAGTTTTATTTCAATGCAAAGGATTCGATTTAATTATATAGCACATGAAATTTTTATTGTTTTCTGATAATTAGAGCCATCGCAGGAAAATGAATAAAAATGTCGTATCCTCCATTGTTGCCTGCGCTGCTGCTGGCATTTGTGGGGTGGGGGAGGGGGAAGAGGGATGTTATCAACACTGTTTCGGTCATTTGATCGCCTGAAAGGAGAACATCGAACGGCCAGTGAGTCTTGTGTTCTAATGAGCTCAACTTTTACGAGTCTATTTTTACAACCATCGAAGAAGGAGCAGTTTATTATGGAGAAGCAGAGTGATGCCTTTCGTCATGTCTTACTGAGCGGTGAACACAAAAAGTGACTCCTTTAGTGGTTAAATATTTTATCATCGTCCAACACGCTTCCCTGACTTTGCCTGTTACGACCTTCATGGTCATATAAAATTACGTCGAACATTCTTAAGCTGATTTCCAGAATAAAATCTAAAGAAACACCACAAAGAACCATGTGACTGGTCACTCGGCCATTAACTAATTGTGACAACTTAATGAGCGTTTTAATGGACACATTTACAAGTCATGTTTGTGTATCTTATAATTACCTTCCAGTTGTAAACTCAGACGTTTTTAGTATTTTCTCTCCGTTCTTTTTTTTTTCTTCTAAATTCTGCTGACTCTCATCCGAAACCCCTAGCAACAGCTAAGATAGCCCGTTCTCCCATTTTTCAAGGAATATTCGGGACGAAGGACTTGGAAATGTAGCAAATGCAACGAAACCAACCAGATGACGGAAAAACAAGAGCTTCTTCTGCATTTTAAATTGTAGATTTTTAACAAATTGAAATTCTAATGCGCTACTTTTGCCAGCCACTACATCTCTCTTCCTCTTCTTCTTGTTCTTTTCTGCAGGACTGGATGAGAAGTGAGTAGCCGTGTCAAATGCAGTTTCGTCATAAGACATCAACGAGATCAACCCACATGTAGGCGAAACGCAACTTCAAGTCAAGGCGGCAACAAAAACAGAACGACAGGAATTAAAAGAAAAGTTGTCAGCACGACTTACTGTTTTCCTGCCTTGAACGTGAGGTGACTGTGCCAGGATCTGCAGTAATAAAGTTGGGCGCAAGGAAGAGCAACAATTTT
Organism: Sicus ferrugineus; assembly: GCA_922984085.1. Classification (NCBI taxonomy): domain Eukaryota; kingdom Metazoa; phylum Arthropoda; class Insecta; order Diptera; family Conopidae; genus Sicus; species Sicus ferrugineus. The sequence continues at coordinate 4,850,662 of OV277349.1, read as the reverse complement.
CAGAGTTACGCAGCAGCAGGCAGAAGGACTCCTCCTCCGAGGACACTCGAATGCAGTAAAACGGATCTGAAGAGCGCGAGAAGTACAGCATCCATATAAATTCCAACTGCATCGCGTCGGTGGTAGGAAACGCAAGGACGACAACCGAAACGAGTTGGCGGAGACGCACAGACACGGCACACAAACCGCCTACGGTTCAGCTGAAACGGATTCACCGTCCGCCGAGTGTAAACAGCCGCGGCACCGCAGGGCCAAACGTCATCGACAGACTCGTTGTTTGCGAGCTGCGAGTGGTGAGCAAAAATAGTGGCTCCACAGCTAAAGCGCATAAGGCGCTATAAATACAAACATCCGCTTCCACTTCGCAAACAAGGCTTCAGCAACCAACTGAGCCGCGAACAGGCAACCAGTCACCCAGCCAGTTGGCCACCTCCCGGATATTTAAAGGAAAAAGCAGTAAAGCAGTCAGCCGCAGCATAAGGCGGCGTCCTAGGTCCGCAGGATTCCAGGACAAAAGGCAGGATCTGGAGCACCAGCTGCGGAGTGACATGCTTCCGAGATGTGAGCGTCTTATAAATCTGAAGAAGCCAACAACGAAATGGCAGCGCTACAAACGGCAACCCTCTTCGTTGACCAAATTTATTAAATTAAAACCGAGTCAGCTGCACGTGGAACCGAATACAATGAACTTGATAACTGAGACATGATAAGCGTGAGGCAGCATTTGTAGTCATCAGGCGAGTCGACCACAGAAGCACATCGACCACAGAAGTTTCATTAGAACTCCACAGAAGTTTTATTAGACATCCACAACAAAAAGAAAAGAGAAGAAAAAGAATTAACAAGTCAGAAGAGTCGAAACCGCTCTACGATAAAAAATATCACTTCAGAATTAAAAGGTTCAGTTTTTAGTGTGTTGCTATGAAGAAAAAAAAAGTTTGAATTTTTCCCACAGCAACGTATAACCTGAGCCCTCAACATTGTTTTCGGAGGCAATAGGGTGTGTATTCTCACCCTAACCCAGGAAATAAGTAAAAGCGGTACAGAAAACCTACATGAACATCAAAACCCCTGTGAACTACTGAATCCCAAAAGAGTTTTAATCGAATTTACTTTACCTACCCACCCAACTGCTTACACATCCACCAGCCCTACTCGCCCTAGAATCATCAATTCAATATAATGGATTCAGCTGTGACGATACAATCGAAATGTCTCTGGAGCACCCTGCTGATTATTACTTTCATGTGCAACGGCACGTTTTCAGGTAAGTCCGCGACAAGCCAACTCTGTTCAGGGTTTTCTGTTTACAATGGTGGAGTCACCTTAGATTGGGTAAAAACTAACTGGAATTTTGAACAAAACCTTCAACTACCACTTTTGAAGAAGTTTCCTTTCATTTCTGGTAGAGTTGAGTTGGCATTTTTGGTTTTAAAATTTAATTCTATGCCGTTTTTTGTCTTCTCATCCTAACGGTGAAGATAACAGAATAGAAGAGAAGAGCAAATGTGAATTTAAAAGCCTATCGAAGGTAGTTTCTGCTATTTATTAGAAACTGTAGAGAAAGTAGAGCAATAAGAGATAATGAATGATACAAGGAAGGAAAATCCTAGGGTAAGATACTGAACGTAGTGTTCGGGTGGAAATATGCCTTCCAAGGTACAATTTTAAATGAAGTTAGAAACTTCAGTTTATTTAGTTCTTGTTGGCTTTAGTGCTTTTTCTTTTCGACATAACTTTCATATTACTTCCTCTCTATTTCACCCTTTTTTCACCCATCTCTTCTCTATATCACTTTTATTTTGGCACTCGCCAGGAAGCTGTGCTTCAATAAAGAAGTTGATGGGGAAATACAAAGTGTATAATGTATTGCAAAGTGTGTAACGTATACTTGATTATACATCTAGTAGAACTATTCAATGTGTTTCGGAAAATGAAAATAAATCACAGGGTACGGGGTGAATATGGATACTAGGGAAGACCTTAAATGACTTTCTCAAACAACCCTGAGAATGCTGTTTTCACAGCAAAAAGCAGAAGTTCTTCAAGGTTTGTTTATAGAGTCCCCATAATTTGCAACACTCTCTGAATTTCATAATTCAAAAGCTCAATTGCTTGTCATATCTTCGATACGCTACGTCGTGGACACGAAAAATTTGCTTATTATCCTCCACCCTGGAGGCACCACAGGACGAACCCTTTTTGAAACACCGAGCACAACTATCGAAGGCCAACAACTCGCTGATGTTCAGAATTTATTCATTCATTGCCAGCCATTATTGCTTGGCTCTCTAAGTGTTGTTGACATTTTTGTCGTTGCGGCAATAATTGCCGATAATGAGAATTGTTTTATGAGTTCGTGTTATGTGAAAATTTATAGTTTGGGCCTCAGGACTCAATGGCGGTAAAGCGAATTTAATATTTCAATAACAATTAATTTCTACTCGTCAGGATTATTTTCGTATCTGAAAATTAACAATAGCGGGGAAATAAATTAATAAATTATGTTAGCTATCAAGATGAGACTAACAACAGCATATAATTAGCGTAAATATTAGGAAAACAAGTTAGTGGTTTTCGAAATCTATAGTTTCAACAGAAGAATGTCTATATTTTCGGCATTGTTTTCGCTCGCTAGTTAAGAGCGAGTTATTAACCGATTTTGCTTCAAGCCTAATTAATGCCGCCTCTAAAAAGTTACTTATTCTTCTTTAAACTGACCCAGTTTCTCAGTCTTATTCAAGGTAGCGAGCTTTTCACGGCAGTCTCATTCATCTTCACGGATTTGCTGCACCATGAATGTGTACCCCACTCCCTTTCCCTTGCTCAATAACCGTAAAAAATCGATCCATCATTTATCAAGGTAGCGAATCATCATTTATCAAGGTAGTGAGTTAATGACAATCAGGATCTTTTACCATGAGAATGAGAGAAAAAAATTACTCTCATTTCAGTGTATTGTAAAACTTTTATTATTACCGATTTGTAAAGTATTTTGATGGGATTTTTCTTTATAAATTTAGTAGCTGAGACTTTCACAGTTTAAAAATTAGCGACTGTTTCACAGTTTAAAAATGTTTAAAGATGATTCATGCAAAAAATTTACATAAAACTTCAAAATATAAGGATGAATAAACTTTCCATTACCAAAATGAATTTTTTTTACTTGCACGTCAACACATCCTCAGAAGCACACATCATACACACGGTCACACATTCCTGTGAGTGTGTGTATCTTTGCCCTTGGGTGTGTGTGTGTGTAAAAAGGAGAGCTTACGGGCAACTCGCACTCTTGCAAGCAAAATCAACTGCAATAATAAAGCATCAACTCTTAGCAACAACAAAGATACTCTGAGCTGAGCTGGAATTCCCAGCGTAAATACAATATTTTTGGCTTTAATTTAAATTTATACTCGTATTTGCGGCGAATTTTGTATGGAAGAGTGAAGCTTCTTTTTTATATATAGATATGCAGCTACTTGTCAGCATTTTTTTCCAAAATTCTATTAGTTTTTCTCGTTCTTCTCATTATTGTTTCACAATCTTTTCTTCTTCATCGCACTCTGCTTCCCCGCCTCCTTGGTGTCCTCGAATGCCAGACATGGGCAAGATGTCCTCCTCGCAAAATCACTTCGGCAGCACTTCGCAGTCCCATTTCGCGACGAAGAACAACACGCGTGTCATCGCGCAGAAGGGCGGTTTGGCGATCCTGCCCTGCATCGTCAAATTGAACTCTCCAGCCACAGTGAGTATTCTGTAATCAATTATGTGATTAAATTATTTTCGGGTGCATGCATGATAAAATTAAAATATGGAATGTTTTATGCCTTTTCTTAAAACTCGATTTTATGATTTCCAGTTTTATTATCTTTACATACTACAAATAAAGAGAAGTAATCTGAAATTATACAGTTCAATTCAATTCAATTCAAATTATTTAGCAATGTCGGCTGTACAATAAGAAAATACTTTCTTTACAGTTGTACAGATTTTGATTACTTTCTATTATTTTTAATAATTCGCATGAAAATTGAAGTAGTTTCAAGTAAAGTAGTTTCAAGTAAGTATATATTATTAGTTTTGAATTATTTTAACTAATATATAGTATTTAGATTTTTCTTTGTAATCTTGTTTTTTTTCGTCAAATAGCTTTTTATATACTTCGGATATACACGCTATTCGAATGTATTGTTCCGGCAATAAAAATCTAGAAGATTTTATTGTACGGGAACTACGAGGAATAACTAAAATGTTTATTTATCAGCTACGTTAAATCTTAACGACTGCTGTGGGCAAAGTTTATCTGTTTTTAATTTAATCCTAAAGATAAATGAGAAAATATGTTTCTGCTTCGCACACAGTCATAATTTTTCACGGCACCGTTTCATTTCTACAGGATATAATAGTGTTTTGAAAAACCGGATGTCATCAAAAAGCTCTAAAAATTATAACTATTTTATTTCTCGTTCACACACACTTGAGTGGCACATTAATTTTCGCAAATAATGAAGCAGTGGAATTTGTGTACGACAACCACAACCGACTAATAATGAGAACAAAAACAACAACAGAGCACACTTAAGTTTAAAAATTTCCGCTTTTCAGAATAAGTAGTGAAAGTGTGAAAAATTTCTCTCCCACACCGCAATCATCACACCGTAAGGGCGCACAATTCAGGCTTGGGATAAAGCCTCTGGGGCAGGGGGACAGGCAAAAGGCAGCTGCTGTCGCAGGTGTACCATACATGCACACACAAAACTAGACCCTCACACGCATTCACATTCACACACATTTCTTTACATCCCTGAGCACAATATGTAGCGTTACGTAGGTCAAAAGGTGGCAAAAAGGACATGAATCATCAGCATTAAATTTTTGCCTCCGCTCTTTAGAGGCAGAATTTTTCCTCTAAAGCTGTACGAGTTCTTGTCATGTGTATGTGAATTTTATTGATGTGGTTTTGGGAGTGTGAATGTGTGGTGTGCCAACTTTTGATAGTAATTAATTGGATTTTTTCACCTGTTTTTCTTTACTCCATGCTTTTCTGGTTCTTCTTCTAGTATTTTTTCTACTACTCTTTCTAATAATCTGTCTAGTACTTTTTCTACTACCTTTTCTACTACACTTTCACTACTGACTTCTACTACTATTTTTGTGCAGTTTATCGTTTTTTGTGCACTTTTTATTTTTTATTTTATAAACGAGTTTTACACTATCTTTTGGATCTATGTTATTAATTTCTTGCTACTATTTTCTGCCACCGTTTTAATGTAATATATCTTTCTTTTTTTTGGCAGTTTTCGCTGAAATGTTTGCTATTATATTTATTTCAATTACCTGTTTTACAACACTTTGCACCACTGTACATTTTACCTTATCTTTTCTACTACCTTTTCTGGTACCTTTTTTATAACCTATTTTTTTTGGTACCTATCTACTGCTGTGTACTGCATTCTTTAACGCTTTAAGTTTTTAATGCTATTTCAATCCACAGAAATGCGTTTTTAAGTTCTACTTTTTACTTCTCTTCCTGCTTAGGTATCCTGGATACGACGCAAGGACTTCCAACTACTCACCGTCGGCCTCTCGACCCACAGCAGTGACAAACGCTTCCTGGTCGAGCACACCCGCCACATGGGCCACTGGTCGCTGCGCATTAAGTCGGTGCGAGAGGAGGATCGCGGTTTCTACGAGTGCCAATTATCGATTTACCCTACACAGTCGATTTTTATCGAGTTAAAAGTCGTTGGTATGCACTACCTTTTTTTTATTAAATTAAAAATTTAACTGTGCTGAGTATAAAATACTGAGTATTTTTTACAAGCATTATTCACTACCATGAAAAAAAAAACCAGAAAAGAAATATTCGTGCTCAGTTTACAGCAAGTAAATCGCTTACGGATGGATTGCGATTTTAATCGCTGTGCAGATATTTAAAAGGCAATCATGTAGTGCGCACCCACACATCCTCACAAACTGATGCACACAAACACTAAAAGACATACTAAATTAATTTCCTCCTTTTAAATTGTGTGAAAATCCATTTAATTAAATTTCCTTCAATAACCGAAATGTTTTGGTTGCCATTTAATTAAAATTCTGTTTTTATTAACTTCTTGCAGAGGCCGTCGCCGAAATAACCGGAGCGCCTGATCTGCACATCGATGAGGGATCCACTCTACGTCTTGAATGCAAGCTGAAACGTGCTACCGAGAACCCGGCCTTCGTTTTCTGGTAAGTCGATGGGTGTCAATAGAACGCCCTTCAGCCGCTTGCAGCATGTGTTGGTACCTCTAATTGTCATCTTTTATTTTATTCCAGGTATCAAGACAACAAAATGGTGAACTACGAATCGCAAGATGGCTTCTCGGTGACCTCGACCACTGAAAATGCGCCACCGGGCCTCGACGGCGATCTCTACATCGGAAGCAGCATCAGCAGCAGCAGCTTCAGGGAGCGCGGCGGTGCAAACGGCAGTGGCAGCAACCACAGCAGTCACACCAGCGGCCATTTGTCATCATTAGCGTCCTTAATGGCGGCTCATCAGTCTTCCTATCTGCTGACGCCGTCCACGAGCGTCCTAACGATACAGGAGGTGCACTTCCACCACGCCGGAAACTACACGTGTGCGCCGTCGAATGCACGAGCCGCCAGCATAACGGTACACGTGTTGCGAGGTGAGTTAGTTTGCGCTCAAAAGAGCGAGGGGTTTATGTAGAGCGGGGTCCTCTTTTGCTCTCTGGCCTCGGTTGGATGGTATAATGGGATGAAAAGGAGCAAAAAGTGAAAAACTGAAACCTTGACAGCTTCGGGTATCCTCGAGCAACCTCGTTTGATGACGTGTCAGTGTGGTGGATGTATGGAGAAGGCAAGAGTTGCTTTCAGTGTAACAGTTTTCTAGTGTGTTGAGAGAAATTAAGGCGAGCACCGTTATGTACGAATACCGAAGTTCAGAAAATATTGGCACACCTTTTAGAAAAAAAATATAAGCCAAATATCGGGATGTTTGTAGTGAAAATGTAGCTCTGTCTGAGTTCTGTAGACCCAAATGATAACGACGTGTCTTCTGACGGTGCTCTGGTTGATATATCCCAAAGATTGGGAGAGCTGGGAAGTCCTTATATATGTAGATGTGTGTGGTACCCATATAGATGTGTGAGGCCTGGCGTTACCTATTCCCAATGATCAATTCTGCTATCTTACTCCCAGATTTCTCGGTGTAATATCTCATCACCCTCATCATACGAATTGCGAAATGGGTCCAAGCATCCCTTCACTCCAATCACATCCTCTTGCTACGTACAGTGAGAGTCTTACTTAATTTATTTTTGGAATGTAGAAATTGATTTTCCCCCGAAGAGTGAAATAATCATTGGATTTCATCAAGTATCTGCTAACAATGTTGGTCGCCCTTCCCTACAAGTGTAAATAACCCCACTATGCGGAGTGGATGTCATATCCACCAGCAACATTTACACGTATGATTTACACGTTTTTTAAAACACAGCTATTAAAGCAATAAACCGGCTTCTAATGTGATTTACTTTTACCTTCCCTTCTCCTTCTCCTCATCCTAATCTTATCAATCCACCCTCATACACAAAATACATACGCATTGGGGTTGTGAACGCGACTCCAACATGAAATTTTTTAATGTGTTTTTAAATACACGCTTTTCCCCAGTACAAAAAAACACAAAATACACTTCTAAAATAACTTTGTTAAGGGAAGCAAAAAGGCTGTTTCGTGGGCCGAAAAATAAATTCGGTCTTTACAATTCTTACTGACAACGGTAACCGCAAAAAGCCTACAGGTAGTCAATCCTGTTTAATTTTTTCCGTTAACAATCACTTGCTCGACCATTAAACCAACACATCCCTTCGTATTCCTTCTCTCGCTCCACCCCACGAAGTTTTACAAACACGAAAATCGCAGGAAATATAAAAATTTTTAAAATCGTTACGCACATTCGGGGGGAAGAAAATAATTATGTAAGTGTGTTTTAATAGGGGCGAAATGATGTTTTGTAGGGGCGAAAAGAGTCAAAAGCGTGCATTGCCTCTGTTCGCTGAGGGCGCCAACTTTCAGAGAAAAATTACTTGTACTTCAGATGCAACAGAAAGGTTTTTAGATATGAGGGAACTAAAAAAACCAAATCTAGACCACTGCAGAGGTCATCGGAACCCCATTTGAAGCGACCCTACATCACCTACCGTCACCCTGAAAATCGGCTAGAGGAAGAAAGAATTTAATTTCAAGCACCTTCCACATCACATACGCAGTCAACACCTGCATCGTCAGGATGCGGGATGCAGAACGCCTTTTATGGACAGTAAATAAAGAAGATTAAGCAGTTTTCTGAACAGCGTGGTTTGCGTTAGGGCGACGAAGGCAGTAAGGAACTTGGGATGCCGTCGAGCCACCAAAATTCAACAAAAGTCTGTTAATCTTCACCCCCAGAACATTTTGCAGTTCTTATTACAGTTTCCTTTTAATTTTTTCTTCCTTATTTGTTGGCCTTATATCAGAACGTGCTGGCTTATTTTCAAAAACTCAGCATTTTTATCTGCCTGTCTGCTGGTTTCCCTGTTGTGCCATTTCCCCCACTTGTCTTCCTTGCTAGACTTTTATGACGATCTGTGGAGTGTTCGTGTTGGGAGGAGCTCTGAATGGTTCATCTGCGGTAGTTGGGAGCTGAAATTTCCTTGCTGCTAATAACTGGCTGAGCTTGCATTGTTTGTGTTGGCAGTTATTTCACGAACGTGGTCGCCGTGCGCGTCTTTAGCGCGTCGTTCCGTTCCTGTCTGGAGCGGATTTCGTAATTGTTGCCGCCGGTGGAGTTGTTACGTGTGGACGTTCCTAGAGCGCGCCAATTTATTGTGAGCGGATTTTAGAATTTTTCGACTGTAGCACTTGATATCTAGGGATCCTCCAACTTTTGCCTTATTATGGAACTCGTGCTTTTCGCCTTGTAAACATTTGTCATTCTTATCTTTGCAGGTGAAAAACCCGCCGCCATGCAACATGCAAATCGCAGCGCCGTCGACAGCGAGAGCAGCAACAGCAGCAGCAGCGGCGGAACCGGAAGACACAGCAGCGGCGGCAGCGTCACAAGCGGCGCCCGAGGCATAAGCGGTCCCAGCAACTTAATTGCTCTGGGTTGCACACAACTGCACCAAATATTGTCACTACTACACAGAAGTTGACGACACCTTTTACTCCGTGGCCAGCAACAACACCACCAGCAGCAGCAACTAGTGCGCTCAGGTTCACTAACTTTGTTGCTGACGATAGCCTCGTTAATTTGCACATACCACAAAATCGATAGATGAAGAAGGTCGTTTTCGCGCTGCGGCGCACAGACTATCAGACCTGGCGGTCGGACCTGCCTGGTAGGCGGGGGAGGGAGTGGTGTGTCTGTGCTGAATGTCGTATAAATATAGCAGACGTTTAAAATAGATTAGCTCTCTTCTCGAACGCGTGCAACTCCACCGAATCCGGGGTGAGGGAGTCTAGTGAACGGTGGCCTTCCTAGTAACCAATAAGAGGAACAAGCGGCACTACAACTGCAGATATGCGACGATTGACAACGTCGACATCGTGCAGTCTTCAAGTGCTCAATCGTTGACGGGGGTGACGTATTGAAGAAGCAGCAAATACAACTTAAGACTTCATGTCAAGATAGCAGAGAAGAGAAGCCTTAGGGATAAAAATTGCAGAAAACGACTGGAGTGCAAAAAGAGATTCAAACATTTTTCACTCCCACTCGACATGTTTTACTTTCTTATTACTTTTTTACTTGTGGTCATGAATTGTTTGAAATATATTTCAGTTAGTTAACACGTAACATACATATTTGGCTCATAATTTAAGAGATTTAATATGACCTTTCTTTACGAATTCAGCAATTAAGAATCATTCGCTCAAAGACATTTGGATGGTTAATACATATAATAATTAATAATAGTTAATAAACTAATAATTCTTACAGGTTTCGTGAACATTACCAATCGTCAACTTGTGTGATCTGAGGTCCAAAAGAAAAACCATCGATTGATAGTTGGCGCTGAGCTAAATGGTTGCTCGGTTACTTCACCATCAGAGCGTGAACGGCCTCACCTGCGCCAACTGGCAGATCAGTACCGCGTCCAGGTGGAGGAGTTCGAGAAGTGAATGCTCGAGGAGTTACGGCAGGTGCGTTAGGGATCTGAGAAGCAACTGCAGTTCGCCGCTTGCCAGTTGGGCGAGGTGTAGCGCATCAAGAACTTAAGCAGGAAGAATCAATGACGGAGCTGCGTTGAGTTCGAAGCTCAGCGGCTGCATTACTTTATATTATTCTGAAGTTGATTTTTTTAATTAAATAAAAGCAAAAATGAATACCTGAAGAAAATTTTAGGGACTATTACTTTGTTTAATTAAAATAAAAACGTTCCAGAAATGCTGTTAAACTTTAAATAACATATTAAAATAATGCCAATGCGGCAAGAATTAATAAATTTTTAAACATCAATGCTATTTTTTTCCTAAATAGTATGGTCTAGTTATTCTAATTTTGCAAAGACTAATTTTGCAAAACCAAAGTTTCTCCCTCTAGAAGAAGAAAACCGTCGATAATCGATGCCAGTGAGGACGTACTTTCATTAGCTGCGCCACTGCAACGTTGCAAATGTTCGCTCTTAACTACAATTTTTCGTATTCGTTAATTTGATTCTTTCGTTCTCTCTGCTACGTAAAGTGTAAAAATCGAAAGCTGGAATTTTAATGTAACAAAAAAGTATCTTTTAAGTCGGCGCAATTCAGACTTTATCTAAAACCACAAAATAAATTCAACTAAGGAAAATTTTCTTAATATCTTCAATCCGTATTTAATAATCTAATCATCTAATTTTCTTATATAAACTCCAATCCCTTTACATTTATGTAATGATGACCGCTATGAGGAATTTGTGTTTTTTTAGTGTGTTTTAAAATAGGAAATCGTGATAAATTTACACAACATAATTTTTGGAACAGAATAATTTATACTCTAAAGCAGGGGTGTCAAACTGGCGGCCCCCGGGCCGCATGCGGCCCGCGATATGTTTTTTGTGGCCCGCAATGCTTTAAATGAAATAAAAACCAAAACAATATGCTACAAAGGAACTAACTATAATAATCGGGATATTATTGCAAAAACATGCTTGCAAAAAAAGACTCATAGCTACCACCTACTCAGCAGCGCATATTATTCTCATTATATAAATTTTGTGGGTTTTTTGACAGCATAAAAATCTAGTCTGCTTGAGAGCAGCACTTTTTGCTCTTCGTTTTCTTTCTCTTTTTTTATTTCGGTGTTCTCAGCTTTTTTCTTTCTTTGTGTTTTCTTCATGTTCTTTTCATGCTTCATTTCTTTGTTTTTACAACTCTTATAACAGTGACGGTCAAGCACTTGGTGCCACAATCCTTTCCTTTGTTTTACTTCATTACGAATGCATTTTTTTACGCTGGCTAACGGTAATATTCTTGTTCGTTAGTTTTGTTAATGCTTGGTTTCGAAGCATTTCGCGTCACAGTCGTTCGATAAGGCCTGATGAAAACAGTCGATGTTCATAAAGTAAATAGGCCAATAGGAAGGCATTTGCGCTAGTTTTTTGTCCTGATCTGTGTTTTACGAATTTGTGGGTTGTGTTTTATTATAACTTATTAAACAAAGTAAGTAAGTGGTGTTTGTGTTAATTTTTTACATTTAAATTAAATCTCAATTTTTATACAGAAAATGTCACTTGCAACACTAAATAAAAAACGAAAGATTGATGCCGAGGGAAGAAAATTTCAAGAAAGGTGGGAGCTAAACTTTTTTTTCGTGGAAGTGAATAATAAAATCACGTGCTTGATTTGTAAAGAATCAATAAGTGTTGTTAAAGAATACAATATAAAGCGACATTATAGCACTTATCACGAAGAGCAATTTTCGTGCTTCCAAGGGAAAATAAGAGAAGAAAAATTGAAAACAATGAAAAATTCACTCATTAGCCAGCAGCGAGCGCTTACAAAATTTGTGAAAAGTAATGAATCAGCGACAAGAGCCAGTTACGAAATAAGCTATTTATTAGCAAAACATTCAAAAGCATTTACTGATGGTTCTTTGATCAAGCAATGTATGATAAAAGCTGCGGAATTGGTTTGTCCAGAAAAGGTACACTTATTTCGGAATATATCATTATCAAGAAATACAGTAGCAGAAAGAATTACTGAAATAGCAGATAACGTCAGTTCACAGCTTCAGGAAATATCTACCAATGTCAAGTTTTTTTCAATTGCGATTGATGAAAGCACGGATGTAAGAGATGTTGCACAAGTTGCTGTTTTTGTTCGTGGTTGCGATAATAACATGAGGATCATCGAAGAATTGCTGGAAATTATCCCTCTTCATGGAACTACAACTGGTGAAGATATTTTTGATGCCGTATGGAGGATTTTAGAAAATTTTAAAATCTCTCTTGACAAACTTGTTTCTGTAACAACTGACGGCGCTAAATCAATGACGGGTGAAACTAAAGGATTTGTGTCAAGGCTCTCAAAAAAATTACAAGGCGAATATCCAGATAAACCAAAAATCAGGACTTTCCATTGCCTTATTCACCAACAAGTTCTCTGTTCAAAAATATTAAAAATGGACGAAGTACTTAAAACAGTAACAAAGATAGTGAACTTTATTCGATCAAGAGCACTTAACCATCGCCAATTTATTTCGTTCCTTCGAGATTTCGAATCCGAATTCGAAGATCTTCCTTATTACACAGAAGTTCGTTGGTTGTCCTGTCACAAAGTTTTGAAGAGCTTCTATCTGCTTTTGGAGGAAATAATTGTATTTCTTGAAATGAAAGATGAAGAGAACAAACATATATCAGTTATAAAAGACCCTTTGTGGGTAAAAGACCTGGCATTTTTGACAGATATTACATGCCACCTAAATAATCTTAATATTATGTTGCAAGGCAAAGATCAATTAATAACAAATATGTACGATGCAATAACGAGTTTTGTAAAAAAACTAACTTTGTTTAAAAGTCATTTACAAAAAAACGTTTTAACGCATTTTCCTACGTGTGAACAATTAAAAATGCAAAATCAAAATTGCTCATTTTCACAATTTTGCAATAAAATTGACGAAATTAAAAAAGAGTTCGATAAACGTTTTAATGATTTTAAAGATTTAGAACAAATTTTTTCTCTTTTTATTGCACCTTTTTCCTTTGAAGTTGAAAAAGCTCCAATTTCGATACAACTAGAATTAATTGATTTCCAGAATGACTCGATTTTAAAAGATAAATATCGCGAAGTAGGAATTCCCAAAATATATTCCTATTTAGGCGATAGATATCCAGAAATAAAAAATTTTGCTGCAGAAATTTTATCTTACTTTGGAAGCACCTACTTGTGCGAACAATTATTTTCATGCATGAAAATAAATAAGACCATTCATAGAACAAGGCTAACTGATAAACATTTATCTGCCATAACAAAGATTGTTTGTTCCCAGTCTTTGAATCCAGATATTGAAAAACTAGTAGAAAAAAAGCGCTCTCAAGCGTCCGGTAAAAAAGACTAATTAGAATTCTGTAAATATTTCGAATTAAATAAATGCTTAAATATGAACAATAACATAGCAATTATATATTATTACTTTAAATCAGAGACCATTAAAGTCGTCGAAATAGCATCGGTAAGTAATTAAAATTTAATTTAAAGCTTATCTTGCATAAGCTATTATTTTTTGGTGGTACTTGGCCCGCCTGCATCTTATCAGTCATGAGAAATGCCCCATGACCTAAATGAGTTTGACACCCCTGCTCTAAAGTCCACATTGAACAAATTATCGCTTCCACTACGAACGCATTTGCTGCAGTACCAGATCTCCAGCCTTCTCTCAAAGTTACGAAAGGTGGTTACCTCAGAGAGTTACCTCCTCTGAAGCAGCTGCAGTGACTCCGACCAAGGCCTCTTCCAACTCATCCTTCCCCTCAGTTCATGGGGACGTTAATGCCGCATATATCGTACAAAGTGAGTTCCGATCCGATTTTACCCACTCAGCCTTCACCAAGTCTCATTACTTCAGTTTTAATTTCGTGGAAAACTCAGAAATTTCAAGCCAAGCAACTGATGATGCGCCTGATATATATTGTTAATACAGCTTTCGAGAAAGACGTTCGTAAAGCGATGAAGGCAGTCGGAAGAAAACCCAGAAAGATTTGGCATTTTATAGGCCAACAGTGTTACAGTGCTATTCAGATTTCTTCATGGAGTGCGAGAACGAGAAGCTGATACAGCCTCCTACCAAGAAGATCAGGCCCAGTTCCTTCAAAATGGTCTACGAATAAATGCTGGGGGAAAAGCCTCTCATTCTGATAGAAGGCAACGTCGACCTCTACAACGTAGTCTATATTTCTGCCTGAACGAAGACTGGTGAACCAATGCTGGTTTCTCTTCAACACCGTCGCCGTCCTTTGATGTGATTGCAAAGATTTGGACAAGGGATTCTTTCGACGAGGGCGTCCTCTTCTCGTAGCATATGGAGGCGCCATGGTTTGGTGAGCCTTGAAAAAGTGATTCGATTCAGAGTTTGCAAATTCTTCCTGAAGTTGGTTCCTGCAATGGAATTCCTGGAGATTAGCGCGAATTTAAAGGTTTAACGCGTTTTTGTCCGCGGTGCAGTTGTCTAGTCCTGAAGCTGCAAGTAGAAACCGGCGATAAGACGAATGAAGTCTGCGGCGAGCAGTCGAATGCGAGCGAGGTACTCACATTATATCATCCTTAATCATCCACTTGACGTCTGGATGTCTGACGAGCTGTTTGACCTTTTCTCTTTTCCCGTTTTCGTTAAGTGTCGCCGCAATCATGCCGACATCTAGCAGGAGCGGCTCATGTTTTGTTCACTCCTCCCTGGGCCACCAAATGACAGTGGGAAAAATCTGAAATTCAGTCAGTTTTCAACTCAAATTGGATACTTCGTCTTCGCATACTCACTTCTATTTCAGCATTCACGCAAACTGTGTTCAAGCTTCGCCAATTCCTCCTAATTGCTCAGCAATTGATCGGTACTCACTTCGTATATTTCACATGGACATCCACGGTTAGAGGAGTCCGTTGTCGGAATCGCTGCGGTTATCGCAAAGGACGGCGGCACCGACGAAGAATCTGCACTTATGCACAAGTATTCTTTCAATCAGAAACACAGCCAACGTTGTACAGGTCGACGATGACTTCAACCAGAATGAGCGGCCTTTCACACAGCATCCATTCGTAGACCACTTCGAAGGACCTGCACGTGACTTTCTTCGGAGGCTGTTGTAGCAGTACATCGCTGTGTCACTCCATGTAGAGCTCGGAATAGCTCTGCAGCACTATCGTTTTACGAAATCCCAAATCTTCCTGCGTTTATTCTGCCTGCTTTCGTCGCCTTCCTCACGTATTTTCTCGAAAACTGTATCAACATTAAATGGAGGTGGTCGAAATTATCGAAAATGAATGGATATTCGACACCAACTTACCGGTTTTGATCTCACGCGCAGTGTTAGTTGCTTCGCTTGAAATTTCTGAATTTTACACCAATTTAAAGCCGGGACTCGATGAGGGCTGAGCGGGTAGACCGATTTGGACCGGCACTCACTTCATATATACGGCACTAAAGTCCCCACGAGCCGTGGAGAAGGATGAGTTGAAGGAGTACGTGTCGGAGTCGTTGCGGTTACTTTAGAGGCCGTCGAGGCGGCGTCGAAGTATTGCTGGTTGTGGTTTCTATTTTAAAGTTATTAATAAATATATGAATAAAAAGAAAGAGAAACGTTGTGTGAGTTCCGACAAATTGAAATGAAATGAAATGAAATTCAAATAACAGATTTTGTAAATTGCGACTTTCATGGCAAGTGTGATTCGTAGACAGCACACAGTAGATGCTACAGAGAACACAGTGCTGGTAAAAACGAATGCAGGACACTTCGAAACGGATATTGCACTGGTCCGAAGGGGGTAAGGTGTCCTCGAGGGAGTAAAAAAGGGAAAGTATTTCCGCGGCTAACCCGTGAAAAGCATGTCTTGCAGACTGAACACAATCTGTCATTACAAAATGTTCTCAGAAATTTAGTATAAAAAAGTGTAGACTGCCACCATCGAGGGTTGAGTGCCATGCTTTGATACAACAACGTGGGTTGTATATACTTTCAGGCGTCAGTTCAAGATTTCGCTTAAGCAAAGATAAACCAATAAGAAGTTTCACTTTTTAATTTTAAGAACTAAATTTAAGTAACTTATTTAGAATAATTTGGTTTTTTATATAAAAATCCAGTTCTACAAAATAAAACACCGAACTTTCTCGTGTAGAGTAAACTTTTTATTTTTAGAATATTTGTGGACTTACTCAACTAACAAATTTAGGTTCAAATGTTTAATTTCAACTGAATTAACTAATAAATTTACGCATATATATTGCTTCCCTTAATTTTTTGCAACATTTCGGTATATAGAAATTTCTGATAAAACTTTTTCTGCAATAATTAAGTTGGACTTTCAAAACAACAGGGCGTTTCGTACAATTTTTTAACAAAAATATTAATACAATATTTCTAAGCGATACGATATACGGAATACAAAATTTGTAAGCGATAAGGAATCACGATAGTTCTTCGGTCGAAACTATAATTGAGATGAATGCAGCTTTTTCAGCCGAGACGGCAATCGATAACAATATTGGATTGAAGAAGATATCAGCTTCCACAAAATTTTGGACTCAATTTACAGGCTAACGACGTTACACGAAAAAATGGAAATAATAATTAAAATGAAAATAAATAAGATGTCAGAGTTGAAGGAATAATAATGCTTGCTCGATTTTGCCACATGTTGCATTTGGAATTATTCCTCTAGAGAGATATTAATATCGACCATCGGTTGTATACGCCAATGACAGTTTTGTTCAAATTTCATTGAAATGTTCTTCCATTAGAACATAAAATTTAGCAATGGTATGTAAGAATAGAGTCGTGTTTGTATGACTTTCCTTGTCTAGTCAACAGCAGTCGACTTCTGAGTTTCATTTGTTCCATCACGTAATTACAGCTACAAGATCGATCTCAGTGACAACATAAACCCACCTGAAATTCCCCACAAAAATCCAACATGCATTTTAAATCCCATGAGAACCTTAATCCCTAGATATTTAAAAAATCCAGAAAATAATATTTTTCCTCTCTGAGTTTTCCTCGCCTGAGTATTAAGTCACAGTATTCGTCAAGGATTAATTCTGTCTCTGGTAGAATGAATCTTCCGTTGTCGAAACAACAAATTGTTTCTGCTTTACTTGCAAAAATGCATTTCCGTATTACAAAGTACACCTTCCTGAACTGCACTGCCAAGCATCCGCCGCGTTAAACTGAATGCACCACTTAAAACTACACCACTAGAGGTACTCAGACAACGCGTCGCGTCGCTTTATCCGGAAACACAAACGAGTCGCTTTCAAGCAACGCGGAGAACTAATTTTCTGGCTTGCTGCAGTTTTAATACTGCTTTCAAATTGAATAGCGTTTGAGAGATTTTCACCGTTACGTTCGCCCCATTGGCAGACACCAACCATCCCCTCGACAGTCTATTCATTGTTGTGCATGTGTATCAGATAATTTAGTAATTTATTAACAGCGCTGTGTAAACAAGCAGCGTATCCGCCAAAGCATCCTGTGAGACGGTCCTGAGCTTCCGCTGCTTTCGTTGCCGTTCGCAATTTTTTTCTTTTTCTTGCAAATCGTATTACAATGCGTTTTTCCACTCATGAACTTCCATGTTAACTTTGCCAGTTAGTAAGTTTGTTGAGGTTTTCTGTGCAGCAGGTAAAACAGAAGGATATCCAAAAAAAACTTGAGGGAAAAATTTTAAAGCATTTGAAAAAACAATTTAAAGGATATGCTTTGATAAAGAGAAAAAACTTCGCTGCGCTCCGGTCATAATTGCCCGGAAGGCTGCCTTTCTGGAGTGGGCCATAAGTGGGCTCCGTAAATAAATTTTAATTAAATTCAATAAAAATATTCGATATTAAATTAAAAAATTCGATATTAAATTAAAAAATAATTGATAAAAAGAGTTACAAATTATTTATGACTTACATTTAATAAAATTAAAGGAAATAAAAATTTAAAAAATAAACCAATTTGAAGTACATAATAATATTTAAAACATAATCGCTAATAAAGTAGAAAAGAAACAAGTAAGAGTGTTGTCTTCGGCCTGGCCGAATTCTAAATACCCTACACCCGAATAACGGAAAAAAATTTTAATTTCGCCACTTAACAACATTTATATAAGTAGGCGGACCACGCCCATTTCGGGAAAACGTTTTGGTAATGTCTCTAGGTACTGCTAGATATAATTACGAAGGTATCAATATTTTGAACCGTTTATGGGATATTGACAACTTTTGTATAAGTGAGCGGACCACGCCCATTTTTTGTATACAAATTGGTAATACTTGTAGATACAGTGTGAGAAAATTCCTATTAATATCTTTTACCGTTTGCAAGATATTGACAACTTTTGTATGAGTGGGCGTGAAACGCCCATTTTTGGCAAGCTTATTGGTAATGCTATATATATCCTGATAAAATTACATATCAATATCTAATACCGTTCATTAGATATTTCCAACTTTGTTATAAGTGGGCGTGGCACGCCCATTTTTTTCAAACATTTTAGTAGCGACGCTATATTCCGGAAATTGTACCTTCATATCTCACACGGTTTATAAAATATTCAGATTTTAACATTTTTAGAAACGAGGTGCCTTTACATTCCGTATGTGAAATAGACGTGGCTGTTTACCGATCTCGCCCATTTTCAATCCCAAACAACCCTACATAACAAAGAATATTTGTGCCAAATTTCATCGTGATATCTCTTTGGTTCTCTCGTAATCGTGATTTCAACAGACAGACAGACAGACGGACAGACAGACAGACGGACGGACAGGGCTAAATCGATTCAAGAAGTGACGCTGAGCAAGAATATATATACTTTTCTATATCTATCTCGTCTCCTTCTCTGCGTTACAAACGGAAGAACAAAGTGAATATTGTAGGGTATAAAAAAACAAATCGAATATTCATTTTTGAACGATAACTCGTCCGAAATTTGAACCCGTGATTCATACCACTAAACCAGCAACAAAAACTTCTCTATATAAACAGTAAAATTTGACGTCAATGCTGTTGGTTATTTTTCTGAACGCCTATTAACCGTACATAATGAAATATTTCGTCATATCAAAACGAAATATTTCGTCATACATACCACATAACGAATTTCATTTGCTACTTAAACGTAGTTGTTGTACGTGTCTTGATGTGCTATGATTTTCAATTAAAAGTTTGGCATTTGTTGAGATAAGATATCATTTGCTGATACAGCAGAGATTGGCATGCTTTCACTTCCTTTTATCGGTTTCAATATTTTCTTTTCATATACTAGCATGCAGAAATTATTTGAAAAACACAAATTTTATTTTATTTTCATGCTATGGGTAAACATAATATTTAGTTCCATTAAACGCGTTTCGCTAATAGCAATAAAATACAGAAGTTATTTAGGAGTTATTTTAGGAAATAGGAGTTATTTAGTGAATATTAAATTTTCTGATTAAAACTCAGTCTTCTTTGATTTACTTCGTTTCACTTTCCTCTGACTTCCGCAAAAAATTCTCGCGGAATGCTTACAGTTTCTTTTGATCTCCCTTCACATGAGTTAAATAAATGGAATCTACAGAAGTTCATGTGGTCGAGCTTCTTTTTATCGTACTGTAATTAAATCCACTCATACGAATTATAATTTTTAATTCTGGTTTGGAGTTTCTGGAGTTTCTTGCGTTATGCCTATACATCTTCCATATGACAATAAAATCGAGTTGCCAATGCAATGTAGAACTGACTCCTGGTTAGAAAATATTCTTCTTCACCTTTCTGGCTACGTTCATGCAATTGGTTTAATCATGTTGTCAAAATAAGTTGTTATACTATACTCATTGAAAATGAATGTTCCAATCGAAAGTTTAATTGTAGTCAAAAGGCAATTTACCCTCTTTTAAGTTTATAATAAATATGAAGATAAACTGAACAACCCATGGTATTCCTTGAATAACTTCTACTGTATTGCAATGTATTTCACACTTGTGTTATCACTTTTACAACTTAACAACGCTTTTCTTATAGCAAGTTAATCTTCCGGATACAAGCAACCTTAACTGCAAAACGGAGTCAGTTCTCTATTCTTATATTCACAGAGGACACCGTGTCTGACCAATTGAAGCCACACAATTCAATTAGCATTTACAAGTAGAAAACCAAGTTGAGATTTTCTTAGGCAATCGTAAAATTTGCATTTTATTGTTTCAAACATCGACCAGCAGGCTGAAGCGTCATACAAGCGGAAGGTACATTTCTTCACAGTCGGAAAGGACATACAGGGATTGGGCAAACACAAACATACTCATTCGTTTGTCATACGCACTGTACACACATTAATGGATAAAGTAATTTTAAGTTTTGTATGAAAAACATGTTGATATCGACTGGATATATTTTGACGAACTAAAAAGATTTGACGAACTAAAGTATATTTGATTTGCATATTTTAGTTTTAGAGTATACAGCGCAAGCCAATATTTCTGTTGATATCAGGATTGAGGAACTTCAACCCAATATTAAGTCAGTAGTTCCCTTTTTCTAAAAACGACTATGAAAACTAAACTCAGTGATGGTTTACAGTGATGAAAATCACTCCTACAATCACATCGTCAGCTCTTAACAATCTCTCTTTCTGTTTTTTTACAATCCGAATTGGATAATAAAACGAATAGCAAAAAATATCAACACACTTGCTGCGGAATTTGAATCCTATATCAAAACCAATTGCGAATTTTACAGGTTTCACTGATGCTTCCATAAGATTTGCGTTCATGTCACATGAGTTGATATTTTCGTTGTGGAAATAAAATCCTGTGTTTTCACACCGCAAAATAAACTCGAATCTTGCTTGCAATGGTGTCTCAATCTCTAAATTAGAAAAGCGTTGAGTGTTATTGCGTGAATTGCAGCAGGATTTGGAGAACCAGTGTTCGTAGTTCACATACATTTTTAGTGGTGTCCTGAAATGTTAGAAAACTCTAATTTTCTCTTTGCTGCGATAAAGTTCAGCCAAGCCTCTTTACGATAAAAACTTTTCCAATGAAGTTTATTGTTTGTTTAAAGTTTTGGGGTTTTTAAATCTTCCAATTTGGAGAATCGTTTTCTTTTCCTCTGTACTTTTAATGAAAATCGCTTCGAAGCTAAGGAATGGAATCGATATGGCCTTTCCTTAGGAATTCAGCAATTAAGAATCATTCGCTCAGATATATTTTCTATATATCTGAGCGAATATGTAATATATGTATAATAATGACCCGTCGAAGGTCACGACCAGCTCCTTCAAAATAAATAGTTTCTCCAAAGGAATTCCTGGAGATGAGCGCGAATTTAGACTACAGTCTTCTAAGCTAGAGGAATTTCCGCAACTCAACGCGTTTCTGTCCGTGGTGCAGTCGTCTAGTCCTGAAGCTGCAAATAGCAACGAATAAGGTCTGCGGCCGAGCGAGCGAAGTACTCACAGGATATCATCCTTAATCATCCGCTTTACGTCTGGCTGTCTCGCAAACCGTTTTACTTCCTCGCTTATCGTGTTTTCCTTAAGTGTCGCCCGCAACCACGGAGCCATCCGTACAAATCGCAATTGATTACATGGAGCAGGAACGGCTCACGTTTTCGGAAAAATCTGGAATTGTCAGTTTTCAACTTTTCACATTGGAGGCGTCGCATCTCTCACTCCTATACACAGCATTTACGCCTACTCTGTTCAAGAATTGTCAATTACTCAGCGATTGATCGCTATTCACTTCGTATATTTCACATGGGCATCCCCACGTGCCAGAGAGAAATATGTACCGAAACAGTCCGTTGTCAGAGTCGCTGCGGTCACCTCAGTGGCCGGTGGCGTCGAAAAAGAATGTTCTCTGATCCAACAATCTCCTTTCATGCAGAATAACAGCCAACATCATCGAGGTCGATGATGCCTTCTCGCAGAATAAGCGGCTTTTCACCCAGGATACATTCGTAGACCACTTTGGAGGAGCTAGTCGTGGACTTCTGCCCAAGCAGTCGTCTGAACACCTCTTTCTCAATTCATGAAGAGCTTGGAATAGGACTGCATATCGGTCTATGCAAGTATTGGGAGTTGAATTCTTGCGGCCTTCGTCGCTAACCCAACATATTTTTGGAAAACGGTAGCAACATTATATGGAGGTGGTCCGAAACCAACTTACCGGTTTTTACCTCACGTGCAGTGTTAGTTGTTTGTCTTAAATCTCTGAGTTTTCTTCGAAATTGAAGCTGAGACTCGATGAGGGCTGAATGGGTAGACCGATTTGGACCGGCACTCACTTCTTACATTTGACACTGACACTCGCTGGTAGTGGTTTCCATTTAAAAGTTATTATGAAATATATGAATAAAAAGAAAGAGAAACGTTTTGTTAGTCCCGGCAAATTGAAATGACGAAAATAACAGATTTTGTAAAATACGACTGTCATGGCAAGTGTGATTCGTAGACAATACACAGTAGATGCTAGAGAGCACACAGTGCTGATAAAAACGGGTGCAGGACACTTCGAAACGGATATTGGACCGGTCCGAAGGGGGTATGGTGTCCTCGAGGGAGTAAAAAAGGGGAAGAATTTCCGCAGCTAACCACTAAAAAGCGCTAGGCGATAATAACGTCCAGACCAACGTCTGAATACCCTACCAGACCAACGTCTGAATACCCTACCCCCGCAAAGTTAAAAACTGTCTTAAAAATTACTGAATCCGTGAAATCCGTTTATAACCGTTTAAGTGCGACAGATTTGACTAAAAAAATTACTCTCATTTTTGGAGAAATTATGATAATATAGGAATAAAATTTCGTCTTTACAACAACGAGGTGAAAAAGTTAAGGATATGAGACCAAATTGTCCTATCTCACATTTTTCTTACAAAAATTTACTTCTATATTCCATAATTTTACCTAAGAACTAGATTGATAAATTCAGATTTATTAGGGACTTCCAATGTTAAATAATGAGACTTACGCGGTAACCTAAATTTCAGATAGTATTTCATCTTTATAGATCAACTTGTACAGTTTTTTTAGTAGCAATTTTAATTACGATTACGTTTAGAGAATTTTGGGGAATTTTTTAATAAAGTTTACAATTGTTTGCAACAAATTGTCTTAAATTAGGATTAGAATTAGAAATTGCCTGAAAACTTCAGTGGATGAATACATATTGTCCAAATATTAAGCAATTTATATACGATATCTGAGTGTCTTAACAAATATTTCTTTGGAGGGACAGATAATTCTACACACTTTTTTTCCATGTTATACACTTTCAAGGAAGTGATTGAAAAGAAGTTCCTAAATATTTGGTATAAAAATTAGACGTTGTTATAAACCAATTTCAGCTCATTTTTAAACATGAAACTGCTTTGCAAAACAAAGAATATTTATTCCATTTTTCATCGCGATAAAATTATTCGAACGGTTCGACGGACATACGGATACAGACGGACATTCGGATCTACAGACCAACGGTCGAGCATGGATAAATCGACTCAGGATGTGATTCTGAGCTACAAAATATAAGCTTTCCGTATTTCGTTCCCATTTTTCTCGCTTCAAGAGTGACATCAACTCCAATTTGTGATTATAATCAACTCAATCAGGATAGGATAGAATAAAATTGCGAATAATTTCAAAAAGAAACAACGGAAGAAAGATTTATCTTACCTCTCACCACAAATGAAGACACCAATATTAGATTGAAGCTGATTCCACTAAATTTTAGTCTGAATTGACAGACTATCGACGTTACACGAACAAATTTGAAATAATAAATAAAATTAAAATGTCAGAGTTGAAGGAATAACAATGGGCGCTCGATATTGTATATTCAAAATTATATTTAATCGAGTTCACGTTTAACAACAAAGGTTTAGGGAAGCCTTTCTACCACATGTTCCATTTTGCATTATACCTCTAAATAGGTAATAACGTTGATAATCGATTGTAAATACCAATTATGGATTTGTTGAAATTTCACTGAAATGTTTTTCCATTAGAAAATATAATTTGTTTCCCATTTTCGCTGTTGAAAGTTTACAGTTCGGATTTCCAGCCTTGATGCATTACCAAGATACCTCGAGATAAAATTACGACTTAATATCTTATACCGTTCATGAGATATTGTATGAGTGGGCGAACCACGCCCATTATTTGCAAAATCTTACTAATGGCGCTGTGTGTATCGGAATAAAATTGTGCTTCAACATCTCACAACTTATAACAGTTTTTAAAACGAGGTGCCTTTACATTCCGTATGTAAAGTAGACGTGGTTGTTCACCGATTTCGCCCATTTTCAATCCAACAGTCTATGGTGACCAAGAATATTCGTGCCAAATTTCATGACGACACCTTTATTCGTTCTCCTGTTATCGTGATTTCCATTGACACACAGACAGAGAGACAGACAAATTTAATGAAATTTGTGTGGCCCCAGGAACATCATGGTTGTGTTTTTCATTTCTAATCTTTGTCTTATAGTTGTGATCGATATAGAAGAGGGGAGAGAGGTAGCGAGAAAGTAAAAATCTGAATTAGTTAAGGGGTTTGGTAGTAAAATTAAACACTGCATTAGATTTATGTGAATAAATAGAAGGAAATCATAATCGCCTGCAGAGGCTTCAAAATTAAAAAAGTAACTTTTTTATAACTTTTATTTAAACTTCTATGTTAGGTAATTTTTATATAAGCAAAATAGGTATAACATACGAAAATATGTTGTTCTACTGAGCAATTCCTGGCTAAATGGCCGGTTTCGCCACTGGCCGGATGGCCATATGGACGTATTTAAGAGAGTAGTAGTGCCCGAGCCAGCTCTCCCAGTCGATTCCCTGCGCGTACTTTTCCTTAGGATAGTCACCCTTCAGGTATAAGCCGTTTAGGTTGCTAAAATCGGAGTGAATTCAAATCATTATGTATTATATCGGAAACACAAAAGTATCTAAACCTTCCATGACAGGTGTTATACCACCAAGCGCCCTGAAAATCCTTGGCACAATTTGATTTAATTTCTGAATCGTTGTCTCTATCGTATGTTGTGAAGTTTTGACCAGCATGGTAAGCCAACGAATCACCTGCATCACCCGAGAAGGAGCCCAAGATGTGCAGTGCATAGTTGTTGCTCTCATCCTCGACGGCGAAGGTGCTGTACTTCGCCCATCGAGTGTTGTTTTTGAAATCTTCCAATTGGATCCAGAGTTCATGCAGCGCCGAATATGTCAAGGCGTGTATGCGGTCGAGTCCCAGGAAGAACTCGCCCTCCAGACTGCCAAAGCCACGCTTATACGCATCCCAGCCTCGGTAGAAGTTGATTATGCCATTACTTCGACGTTGAATGATGGTCCAGGGGGCACCGCCCTGCTGCGGGTCCACTTTGCAGTACACGTAAAATGGTGGCAGTGTTGAGTTGGGTATCTGAATTAGCTGAGGACCGTCTTTCGGCGCTGTAGTGCGTTGTAGAGCTTCAGCGCAATTGCTGGGAAGGGCAGCACGTGGGGTTGTGGTTTCCACCGCTGGTGATTTTCCTGCCGAATCACAATCGCATTTTGATACCACACCCTGACCTCCCTCTATTTTCTTCAGTGGGTATGTACAATTTCCTATTTGTAAAATTCTAAAGCCGTCGAAAACATCTTCAAGTTCGTCCAAAACCTCTTCAAGTTCGTTAAAATGCTGCTTCTTGCTGCAGGATGCAGGTGGGAGGTAAAAATTTGTTATAAAAATGTTCTTAGCACCACTGCAACTTACTCGATCTTCAAAGCATCCAGATTGATTCGCAGAACTTCGATATCTGCGTTCAGCAATTCCATCCTTTGGTAGATGTCTATAGCTGCGATGTCGTCGCAAAGGTACGTTTCCACATCCTGTGGAGTCTGAGAAGGGAAGTTAGGAACATACTTTTCACAAGAACTCACATGCTATACCGCCTTCTCGCATTCGACCCTGGAATTTGATATCTGCAACAACCCTACGAGTGCCCACAATAAAATTACGGGCGCCATCTTCTCCGCAAGAGCGTTTGGAGAAAACTAATGGATTCGTTCATTTATATACTGATTTTGATACAATAACAATACAAGATACAAGATAATACAGTTTGCTTCGAGGAAAACGAAACCACATTATCTTTTAATACCACTATTATTGTCTCCCTATTTACTTCCGCATTTGTTAGTTGCGCAATTATGGGGAGCTCATTTCGAGATTTGTACGTGGCTTCGTATTAACTCAAAGATGCTTTCATGAGGTCACTCAGTGTTTCCTTCATCACACAGTGGTAGCTGGTTTATCGCACGAGCGAAATTTCCCGGGGTTCGGGTGATAGCGATCTCGACTTTTTCTTGACTGAAAAAGCCTCTCTCGACTAAAACCGAATATCCTAATCTCGTTTCCCATCTCGGGAAAAAAAGCCATTGATTCTTGCCGCGATAAAATGCCGTGTCGATTTCTCTATCGCCTCAAATTCGAGACAGAAAAAGTCTCTATCTTTGTTTTCGTCCGAACTAAACGATCGAGACGATAAAGAGAATTTTTGTATTTGAAAACTCTCCTTGGTTTTGCAAGGCTCATAATGGTTAAATATAATTAGGACTTTGTTAAGTTCAGCTAAAGCAGCCAAGAATTGTCAGACAGATGGTTCATATAAAAATACGTAGGAACGGTGTTAGCGATGCTGATGCTATTTTCACTTGTATGCTGATTACTTCGGCTCTGTTTAGCCGCGCGTCCCAATAGTTCAACTAACAGTGTAGATTTTCTAATTTGTTGGAGATGATGTACATGATGATGATCTTACGAGGTCGCCCTCTCTATTCCTTTCTAAATATGCTGACATTCAAGGTTCGCTGTCAGCTCTTCTGCCTTGTGAGTTTGTAGCCGAGATGCCAACTCACCGCGGTCTCTTGTTTGCTAGGGCTACGTTGGATGGGGAAAATTTACTCTCCTGAGTTGGTCTCCCTAATAATGTTTTATTATCTTTCTGTATTTAAGTTTTAAGTCGGAACTTGCACAAGATACACATATTTCAGAATTTTGAAAGGTACCAATTACAGCAGAAATGAGATTTCCACCTGCTTTGGGTTAATTAATTGTGAGCAAATTCTTCCCGGCTTACCAGATCTGCGATGTCTGTATTTCACAACACACAAGATACGCTGTAGTTGAAATATTGAAACACGCGCGTTATGGAATAAAATGGATTAACATTTTTTTCAGAAATTAGTTTATTGCCTCCGATTTCAAAAGTTTTCGTTTATTACCCGCAATTTAGATACGGAGAGATATGGAGAAAACACCTGAACTTAAACAGGACAGGACAGAAGATGCTTCTTATCGCTCCACTCTAAAAGAAGCATCGGCTAGAAAAATCTAACCATAACACCAACATGAGTACCAACTACGTATTCTTCGTTGCCGTTATCTTGCTTTTCAACATCGCGACGCGTTGCGCTGTTGGTGAGCTGATCAGAAGCAAATTGGACTGGCCCAGTTGCGGCGAGACATCTCGGGCGAGGGAGATTGTGGTCACGAATTTACCGAATCCCCCCAAACGTCTGTAAGTATCACATCAAAGCGTACTTCCCGCGTCAAGGGCTGATTATGCTCGCTTGGCATGGTTTGGTTTGGAATAGAAGAAATGAAGAGTGAGGGGAACTAAGTAAGCCAATATCTTGCAAACGGTAAAAGATATTAATACGTAATTTCATCGAGAGGTATCCACACGTATTACCAATTTGTATACCTAAAATGGGCCCATATACAATTTATATACCATAAACGTTTCAAAATATTAATACGTAATTCTATCCAGCAGTATCTAGAGACATTACCAAAATATTTGCGAAAAATGGGCGTGGTCCTTATACAAAAGTTGTTAAGTGGCGAAATTATAATTTTTTAGTTACTCAGGTGTAGGGTATTTAGACTTCCGCCGGGCCGAAGACATCACTTTAACTTGTTAAAATTCGTGCTATGCTATACCAAGTCGTCGCATACATACACCCACACAAATCTATGCGGCTGATTGGAGTTTGACATTTTTTATTCCATTCCAAGCGAGTTACTTACTAATTGTAATTAATATCAAAACGCCATGAATTATAAAAACGGTTATTTATTAAAAATATAAACAAAAAAAATTAAAAAAAAAATTTTTTATTTTTTTTTTGTTGAAAAAAACACAAATTAATTTGACCGAAAATTGGGGACGAAATACGACAACGAAAAAGATTTCGCAAAGTTTTGAATTACTTCTGGCGAAATGTCAGTCACAGTAACTTGTAGAATTTTTAAGCGTGGCTCGTGTACGTGCTCAGATCTGTCAGAGATTCAAATTCCAAACCGGATTTTTGGTTGAAGTTGTCTTTTTGAAATCCGCGGGACGTTTTGCAGTGCTAATGACGGGTTAGAAGGGCACGTGTTGTGCGAAAAGGCAAGGTTTTTGGTGTGCAGGGTGTTTGCAGCTTTGACAACCACAAGCATTCGAGTGCTAGGAATTCAGTGAGGAAGATAAGATTAAAAATTTAGGTCAGTTTATAAAGAGAAAAGCAAACAAACTGGCAAACAAGCCAACAAAGTCTGTCTGCAAACAGCGTTAATAAATGTTTCTCACACTTCAAGAAATTATTTCTGCTATCTGCGTAAATTTCGAAACTTTTAAATTTTATTTTTATAACGCAAACATCACGCTTTCGAAATTCTGTGGCTTCCTTTTTACCTTCTGACTTGTTTTCGGAAAACAACCAACGCCTCGAATAAGAAAACTTTTCTGGTGTTGTTTTGTTAATCTTCTCAAATTTAATTATGCTATTTTGTAAATTAAATAAAGAAATAGTGTGCTTATTTAGCCACCGACTTCGTCACCTTCACTCGTCATCACCGCTTTGTAACGCTGGCCGTAACCATGAGGAATTCCTTGTTTTTAATTAAATTCCAATGGCAGGATGTGCGGAAACATTTTTATACCACTTAATTAACTTTAAATTTAAGGAAAAATATTTTTCTAAATTCAAACTACCACGATCAACTTTCGGCTTTTTTGGTTTTGTAACAGATGGCCGTCACTGCATTAAAATTCACAACTGCCATTATTTATCGAGATTTACTATATAATTCCTAGGTTTTTTCCTAAAATAAACAAAACTTTAAGAAGCGCGATGTAAAACTAATTTAAATTGTACTCATTAGGAACTTTTCACGGACATCCACATTTTCTGAGTTTTGTGATAGAGATTTAGGTGTGTAGAGTGGATCGAGTTGGGGTGCAGTGAACTATTCGTAATAACTCACATTGAATATCATGGTGGTTATTGTGAAAACTGGAGCTGAACTGAAGCTTTGTGAATTAAACACTGCACACCTTTAAAAAACATTGATTTAGTCCTATTTAAGGATTCTGTTGATTGGTGCAACTGCAATCTTCTGCCTCTATACCGATTATCGTCCTAATGATTGCGTTGGTCAAACGAAAAAAACGACAAGTTTTTCTTTACTGTGACGGACTTGTTCTGATTGTGGGCTTGAATGGGCTTTATGCATTTTATGTCCTTTAATATACATGTATCTAATTTTATCTAATTTTAAGTGCCACAATTTTTTAGAAGATGGATAGTGTCCTCCTCCTCAAGTGACAGAGTCCAGGGTCTATTTGAGAGCCCAGGGAGTTCAGCGGCGATGAATAAGAGCTCAGGAAGTTGTACAGAAAATGGCGTGAGCCCCAGATTCAGGGGCTGAGGAGAGAAGAACTATTTTCTGAATGCACTTTTACTTGAGTATGCACACTTCGGCGGGAGAGGGTAGCAGGAAATTTGGGGCTGTAGCGATGGATCGTTGACAACACGGACCTAAGGCGGCGGATTCTTGATTGCAGTCTTAATTGTTCCCCTAACTCTCATTAGAAGGAATCAACTCTGCAGGAATCAGCTCATGCTGTCTGTACTTGAGGCAACCGTACTTCGAGTGCATAATTACGAATTTCTGGTATTTTCACATTTTAGTCGATTTCTACTACAAGGTCTAGTCAACCTTACTATTGCTCCGTGAGTGCCATTGGCCGTGAGTAGAAGTCGATTTGCACTGAAAATAAGCTTCCGTATGTGTTTATTGCAATCCTGTTTTAATGCTCTTTCGTTCATTCATCTTCATTCATCCACCACTGCGAGGGGAGCGGGTAGCAAGTCGTTCTGGCGCCCATATCGTCGATTTCCTGCACGAAATAACTTTCAAATTGCAAATATAATCGGTTGAATGTGTTTTTTAGGCGGCTCACTTGACTTTTTACAGACTTGTTGGTATAACGAATCCTTACTTGGTCTTTGAAATGCTCCACTCTCCAGATCTAGGACGAAACTGATCTAATTAAATACCTACAGAAATCTTAATAAACAGGCCTCAGAATGTATTTCTGATTTCATTCTTTAGTATTCAGCTGAAGGTAATTACAAAGGATCTCAAAGGATTTGTAGTGGTGAGCGTGCAATGTGCTTTTTCCTTTCCTTTCACCCCACAGCCGATGCATTCCACAACAAGCATTTTATAAAGGTAAGCAACTTTGTAACTTAATTAGTTTGGGGCCAACGAAACATGGAGAAAGAGCTGTAGAGATTTCCCATCTATTAATGAGGTATTTAATGATTGATTTAATGATTTCGTTAAAACATAATTAGAGTTTTCGACATCAAACACATCAAAGAAATCAATTAGTGGATTTCGTAAGTACTGATAAGCACAACCTGAAATTAATTGAAAGTTCGAAGAAATCGGTTTCTAAAACCGCGGAGATTCAATCACCCCGCCTTGAATCTTTCAAGTGGCTCAGCTTGAAATCTAAAATTTGTTCAGCACTTCTTTATTTACACTTCAATTCAACAAGGAAG
Organism: Sicus ferrugineus; assembly: GCA_922984085.1. NCBI lineage: Eukaryota > Metazoa > Arthropoda > Insecta > Diptera > Conopidae > Sicus > Sicus ferrugineus. The sequence continues at coordinate 4,819,579 of OV277349.1, read as the reverse complement.
GAAAGACTTCAATTCAATATTCATGTTTTCTTTCTTGAAGTCAGGCCTGAAAATAGAGATGGTGCAGCCTTCGCTTCTAAATGCTAATTATGGGTTTGTTGAAATTTCACTGAAATGTTCTTCTATTAGAAAATGTAATCTGTTTCCCATTTTCGCTGTTGAAAGTTTAAAGTTCGGATGTCCAGCCTTGATGCATTACCAAGATACCTCGTGATAAAATTACGGTTTAATATCTTATACCATTCTGTATGAGTGTGCGAATCACAACCATATTTACAAAAATTTTACTAATGGTATCGGAATAAAATTGTGCCTCAACATCTCACACCTTATAAAATTTTTTTAAAAAGAGCTGCCTTTACATTCCGTATGTAAAGTAGACGTGGTTGTTAACCGATTTCGCCCATTTTCAATCCAACAGTCTATAGTGATCGAGAATATTCGTGCCAAATTTAATGACGATACCTTTATTCATTCTCTTATAATCGCGATTTTCACAGACACACAGATAGACTGACAGAGAGACAAATTTTATGATATTTCCTGGCGGAACATGCAATGGATTCCGTTGCATGATTGCAGTCCTCAAATGTTATAATCATATTATAGTTGTCATGTGTTGCCCCAGGAACTAAAAGACATCATGGTTGTCTTTTTTAGTCTTAATCTTTTTCCTATAGTTGCGATCGATTTAGAAGAGGGGGAGATTAACCGACTTCGCCCATTTTCAATCCAACAGTCTATAGTGACCGAGAATATTCGTGCCAAATTTCACGACGATACCTTTATTCGTTCTCTTACAATCGTGATTTCCACAGACACAGAGACATACAGGCAGACAAATTTAATGAAATTTTCTGGCGGAACAGGTAATGGATTTCGTTGCATGATTGCAGTCTTCAACTGTGATAATCATATTTTCATGTGTGGCCTGGGGAACATCATGGTTGTCTTTTTCTTATAGTTGTGATCGATTTAGAAGAGAGAGGTTGCGAGAAGGTAAAAATCTTAACTAGAGGGATTTGGTAAAATTAAATTAATTAATTAATTAATTTCACATTAGATTAATGTGAATAATTAGAAGGAAATCTTAATCGCCTGCAAGGCTTCAAAATTAAAGAAGTAACTTTTTTATAACTTTTATTTAAATTTCTATGTTAGGTAATTTTTATATAAGCAAAATTGGTATAACATACGAAAATATGTTGTTCTACTGAGCAATTCCTGGCTAAATGGCCGGTTTCGCCACTGGCCGGATGGCCATATGGACGTATTTAAGAGAGTAGTAGTGCCCGAGCCAGCTCTCCCAGTTGATTCCCTGCGCGTACTTTTCCTTAGGATAGTCACCCTTCAGGTATAAGCCGTTTAGGTTGCTAAAATCGGAGTGAATTCAAATCATTATGTATTATATCGGAAAAACAAAAGTATCTAAACCTTCCATGACAGGTGTTATACCACCAAGCGCCCTGAAAATCCTTGGCACAATTTGATTTAATTTCTGAATCGTTGTCTCTATCGTATGTTGTGAAGTTTTGACCAGCATGGTAAGCCAACGAATCACCTGCATCACCCGAGAAGGAGCCCAAGATGTGCAGTGCATAGTTGTTGCTCTCATCCTCGACGGCGAAGGTGCTGTACTTCGCCCATCGAGTGTTGTTTTTGAAATCTTCCAATTGGATCCAGAGTTCATGCAGCGCCGAATATGTCAAGGCGTGTATGCGGTCGAGTCCCAGGAAGAACTCGCCCTCCAGATTGCCAAAGCCACGCTTATACGCATCCCAGCCTCGGTAGAAGTTGATTATGCCATTACTTCGACGTTGAATGATGGTCCAGGGGGCACCGCCCTGCTGCGGGTCCACTTTGCAGTACACGTAAAATGGTGGCAGTGTTGAGTTGGGTATCTGAATTAGCTGAGGACCGTCTTTCGGCGCTGTAGTGCGTTGTAGAGCTTCAGCGCAATTGCTGGGAAGGGCAGCACGTGGGGTTGTGGTTTCCACCGCTGGTGATTTTCCTGCCGAATCACAATCGCATTTTGATACCACACCCTGACCTCCCCCTATTTTCTTCAGTGGGTATGTACAATTTCCTATTTGTAAAATTCTAAAGCCGTCGAAAACATCTTCAAGTTCGTCCAAAACCTCTTCAAGTTCGTTAAAATGCTGCTTCTTGCTGCAGGATGCAGGTGGGAGGTAAAAATTTGTTATAAAAATGTTCTTAGCACCACTGCAACTTACTCGATCTTCAAAGCATCCAGATTGATTCGCAGAACTTCGATATCTGCGTTCAGCAATTCCATCCTTTGGTAGATGTCTATAGCTGCGATGTCGTCGCAAAGGTACGTTTCCACATCCTGTGGAGTCTGAGAAGGGAAGTTAGGAACATACTTTTCACAAGAACTCACATGCTATACCGCCTTCTCGCATTCGACCCTGGAATTTGATATCTGCAACAACCCTACGAGTGCCCACAATAAAATTACGGGCGCCATCTTCTCCGCAAGAGCGTTTGGAGAAAACTAATGGATTCGTTCATTTATATACTGATTTTGATACAATAACAACACAAGATACAAGATAATACAGTTTGCTTCGAGGAAAACGAAACCACATTATCTTTTAATACCACTATTATTGTCTCCCTATTTACTTCCGCATTTGTTAGTTGCGCAATTATGGGGAGCTCATTTCGAGATTTGTACGTGGCTTCGTATTAACTCAAAGATGCTTTCATGAGGTCACTCAGTGTTTCCTTCATCACACAGTGGTAGCTGGTTTATCGCACGAGCGAAATTTCCCGGGGTTCAGGTGATAGCGATCTCGACTTTTTCTTGACTGAAAAAGCCTCTCTCGACTAAAACCGAATATCCTAATCTCGTTTCCCATCTCGGGAAAAAAATCCATTGATTCTTGCCGCGATAAAATGCCGTGTCGATTTCTCTATCGCCTCAAATTCGAGACAGAAAAAGTCTCTATCTTTGTTTTCGTCCGAACTAAACGATCCAGACGATAAAGAGAATTTTTGTATTTGAAAACTCTCCTTGGTTTTGCAAGGCTCATAATGGTTAAATATAATTAGGACTTTGTTAAGTTCAGCTAAAGCAGCCAAGAATTGTCAGACAGATGGTTCATATAAAAATACGTAGGAACGGTGTTAGCGATGCTGATGCTATTTTCACTTGTATGCTGATTACTTCGGCTCTGTTTAGCCGCGCGTCCCAATAGTTCAACTAACAGTGTAGATTTTCTAATTTGTTGGAGATGATGTACATGATGATGATCTTACGAGGTCGCCCTCTCTATTCCTTTCTAAATATGCTGACATTCAAGGTTCGCTGTCAGCTCTTCTGCCTTGTGAGTTTGTAGCCGAGATGCCAACTCACCGCGGTCTCTTGTTTGCTAGGGCTACGTTGGATGGGGAAAATTTACTCTCCTGAGTTGGTCTCCCTAATAATGTTTTATTATCTTTCTGTATTTAAGTTTTAAGTCGGAACTTGCACAAGATATACATATTTCAGAATTTTGAAAGGTACCAATTACAGCAGAAATGAGATTTCCACCTGCTTTGGGTTAATTAATTGTGAGCAAATTCTTCCCGGCTTACCAGATCTGCGATGTCTCTGTATTTCACAACACACAAGATACGCTGTAGTTGAAATATTGAAACACGCGCGTTATGGAATAAAATGGATTAACATTTTTTTCAGAAATTAGTTTATTGCCTCCGATTTCAAAAGTTTTCGTTTATTACCCGCAATTTAGATACGGAGAGATATGGAGAAAACACCTGAACTTAAACAGGACAGGACAGAAGATGCTTCTTATCGCTCCACTCTAAAAGAAGCATCGGCTAGAAAAATCTAACCATAACACCAACATGAGTACCAACTACGTATTCTTCGTTGCCGTTATCTTGCTTTTCAACATCGCGACGCGTTGCGCTGTTGGTGAGCTGATCAGAAGCAAATTGGACTGGCCCAGTTGCGGCGAGACATCTCGGGCGAGGGAGATTGTGGTCACGAATTTACCGAATCCCCCCAAACGTCTGTAAGTATCACATCAAAGCGTACTTCCCGCGTCTAGGGCTGATTATGCTCGCTTGGCATGGTTTGGTTTGGAATAGAAGAAATGAAGAGTGAGGGGAACTAAGTAAGCCAATATCTTGCAAACGGTAAAAGATATTAACACGTAATTTCATCGAGAGGTATCCACACGTATTACCAATTTGTATACCTAAAATGGGCCCATATACAATTTATATACCATAAACGTTTCAAAATATTAATACGTAATTCTATCCAGCAGTATCTAGAGACATTACCAAAATATTTGCGAAAAATGGGCGTGGTCCTTATACAAAAGTTGTTAAGTGGCGAAATTATAATTTTTTAGTTACTCAGGTGTAGGGTATTTAGACTTCCGCCGGGCCGAAGACATCACTTTAACTTGTTAAAATTCGTGCTATGCTATACCAAGTCGTCGCATACATACACCCACACAAATCTATGCGGCTGATTGGAGTTTGACATTTTTTATTCCATTCCAAGCGAGTTACTTACTAATTGTAATTAACATCAAAACGCCATGAATTATAAAAACGGTTATTTATTAAAAATACAAACAAAAAAAAATTAAAAAAAATTTTTTTTATTTTTTTTTTGTTGAAAAAAACACAAATTAATTTGACCGAAAATTGGGGACGAAATACGACAACGAAAAAGATTTCGCAAAGTTTTGAATTACTTCTGGCGAAAAGTCAGTCACAGTAACTTGTAGAATTTTTAAGCGTGGCTCGTGTACGTGCTCAGATCTGTCAGAGATTCAAATTCCAAACCGGATTTTTGGTTGAAGTTGTCTTTTTGAAATCCGCGGGACGTTTTGCAGTGCTAATGACGGGTTAGAAGGGCACGTGTTGTGCGAAAAGGCAAGGTTTTTGGTGTGCAGGGTGTTTGCAGCTTTGACAACCACAAGCATTCGAGTGCTAGGAATTCAGTGAGGAAGATAAGATTAAAAATTTAGGTCAGTTTATAAAGAGAAAAGCAAACAAACTGGCAAACAAGCCAACAAAGTCTGTCTGCAAACAGCGTTAATAAATGTTTCTCACACTTCAAGAAATTATTTCTGCTATCTGCGCAAATTTCGAAACTTTTAAATTTTATTTTTATAACGCAAACATCACGCTTTCGAAATTCTGTGGCTTCCTTTTTACCTTCTGACTTGTTTTCGGAAAACAACCAACGCCTCGAATAAGAAAACTTTTCTGGTGTTAAGTTCTGTTAATCTTCTCAAATTTAATTATGCTATTTTGTAAATTAAATAAAGAAATAGTGTGCTTATTTAGCCACCGACTTCGTCACCTTCACTCGTCATCACCGCTTTGTAACGCTGGCCGTAACCATGAGGAATTCCTTGTTTTTAATTAAATTCCAATGGCAGGATGTGCGGAAACATTTTTATACCACTTAATTAACTTTAAATTTAAGGAAAAATATTTTTCTAAATTCAAACTACCACGATCAACTTTCGGCTTTTTTGGTTTTGTAACAGATGGCCGTCACTGCATTAAAATTCACAACTGCCATTATTTATCGAGATTTACTATATAATTCCTAGGTTTTTTTCTAAAATAAACAAAACTTTAAGAGGCGCGATGTAAAACTAATTTAAATTGTACTCATTAGGAACTTTTCACGGACATCCACATTTTCTGAGTTTTGTGATAGAGATTTAGGTGTGTAGAGTGGATCGAGTTGGGGTGCAGTGAACTATTCGTAATAACTCACATTGAATATCATGGTGGTTATTGTGAAAACTGGAGCTCAACTGAAGCTTTGTGAATTAAACACTGCACACCTTTAAAAAACATTGATTTAGTCCTATTTAAGGATTCTGTTGATTGGTGCAACTGCAATCTTCTGCCTCTATACCGATTATCGTCCTAATAATGCGTTGGTCAAACGAAAAAACGACAAGTTTTTCTTTACTGTGACGGACTTGTTCTGATTGTGGGCTTGAATGGGCTTTATGCATTTTATGTCCTTTAATATACGTGTATATAATTTTATCTTATTTTAAGTGCCACAATTTTTTAGAAAATGGATAGAGTGTCCTCCTGCTCAAGTGACAGAGTCCAGGGTCTATTTGAACGGTCACCGTACAATAGGTAAGTGATGAAGTGTAAACGAAGTCATTAGTAATAAAGGACCTTATCTTCTGTCACTTTTTTCGAGATTTGTAAACCGTAAGAATGTGAGTGACTTGAACAGATGTTATCAAAAATTAATTTTTCTACAGAAAATTTTTAAAAGTTAAATACAGAAGCTGAAACGTAGCAAAAGCCGAAAAATCTCTATTTTGATAACGAAAATAGTGGAAACTGATTCTAGAAAATAATCTTCTTTCCCTCAGTCATTCCTTAACTCAATGAGAGCCAGGAAAGTTGTACAGAAAATGGCGAAAGTACCAGATTCAGGAGCTGAGGAGAGAAGAACTATTTTCTGAATGCATTTTTAATTGGGTATCCACACTCCGTCGGGAGAGGGTAGCAGGAAATTTGGGGCTGTAGTGATGGATCGTTGACAACACGGACCCAAAGCGACGGATTCTTGATTGCAGTCTTAATTGTTCCCCTAACTCTCATTAGAAGGAATCAACGCTGCAGGAATCAACTCATGCTGTCTGTACTTGAGGCAACCGGACTTCGAGTGTATAATTACGAATTTGTGGTATTTTCACATTTCAGTTGATTTCTACTACAATCTCTAGTCAATAAAGTACGGCAGCCCTATTATTGCTCCGTGAGTGCCATTGGCCGTGAGTAGAAGTCGATTTGCACTGAAAATAAACTTCCGTATGCGTTTATTGCAATCCTGTTTTAACGCTATTTCGTCCATTGCAAGTCAATAAAATGCAAGTTTTACGACTGGAGTGCAAGTATATTTTTGTGGTTAGCTAGCTGGCCATCTTCATTCATCCACCACTGCGAGGGGAGCGGGTAGCAAGTCGTTCTAGCGACCATATCATCGATTTCCTGCACGAAATAACTTCCGAATTGCAAATATAATCGGTTGAATATGTTCTTTAGGCGGCCCACTTGACTTTTACAGACTTGTTGGTATCACGAATCCTTACTTGGTCTTTGAACTGCTCCACTCTCAAGATCTGAGACGAAACTGATTTAATTAAATACCTGCAGAAATCGTAATAACGAGGCCTCAGAAAGTATTGTATCGTTTGCACTTGGTGACATGATCGCCAACATTGTTATAAATTTGAAATGCCCCAAACAACAAGTCATGGCAATGAAGCGGTTAACAGATTTAGCCTTAGAAATCAAGTTGGGAAATAGGTAAGAGTAAAAGTTCTTTACATTATTTCAACTAATCCTTTTTTCAATTCTTTACAGATCAGAATGAAATTAATCAACTATGAAACTATCTATGAAATCCAGTGCCTGATTTAATTAATTTATTTAGCTTTTATTTAATTTTTAATATGTGTGATATTTAATCTGAATTTTAATTTTTACCTTTTTACATTGAAGCTGTGTGGCAGCCGAAACGAACTGAAATGAATTCTAATTTAATGTTTACTTTTTGATATTATTGAATATTTAAATTTAATCTTTACTTTTTAATATTGAAGCTGTGTTTATTTCGTTACGTTTTTTATTTCAAAATATATTTCCAATAATTAACAATTATAAAAATGATTGATTATATATATTGAAAAGAAACAGCGCCGTCGATCACAAAGCGAGCCAATGTATCTCTCGCGTGGAAAGCAGCTGCGGATGAATTGCGGTCGACAGAACGTATAGAATACAGCGGGCCGCCGATGTCGTTGAGCTCTGATTGCCAACCTCCCCTCTGCAATTCATGATTCGCATTCTCGAAATCCACATAGTTCTCCGGACAATACCAACGTCTACAATCATTAAGCATAATGAAATTATGCAGGACCGCGCAACCGAGTACTATTTTTCCTGAATTTTCTGGACTGCATTCAATTACAGTCCTCAAAACGCGCTATCGAGCAGTCAAGATACCAAAAGTGTTTTCTATGGTGCGGCGCGCTCTCGACAGTCTGTAATTAAACACATCCTTGATCGTAGGCAAATGCGTTCCGGGATGCGGCCGCATCAAATTCGTCCTCAATGGGAACGCCGCATCTCCAACGAAAAAGTGGGGAAAACTATCTCCAGAACCATAAGCCAATGGAGCATCTGGAGGCAATGGGAGATTACCTTGAATAAGGCTTTTCCCAAATTGCGAATTCCGTAGAATGCCTGATGAAAAATTTATTTAATTTATTAATGTCGTTCACGTGATGCTAAACTTTTATCAATATTACCTCCATCGTTTTGGCTCCCATAACTTTCTATATTTATGGAAGTAAAGGTGCATCGCATGTCGCCATAAGAACTATACTGTAGAATTTTTTGTAGTTGTAATACAAGCTACCGGAATTTTTGGGGCAAACGATGGCAACATGTTTTCCATCTATTGCAACCACACAATTTGGCATGTTCCACAGCAATCTATAATCTCTTTCTATGTTCTTATACTGGGATTCCGATGGCTCGCTGAGATAAATTGGTGAAAGCACCGTCCACAGTACCTCGCACGTTTCCAAAATATATTTCGGACAGTTGTCTTTCCCATCTTGAAGCTCCAAGCAATCGTTTGAAACGATGCTCCATGAGCTAGATATCTTTTAGAGGAAATAGAATGTATTGCAACAGTTCACACAAAACGAAAGTGTTAACTTACTAGCGTTATGCATAATCGTTCTTCGGCACCAATAATTTGTCCAGGCATTTGTAAATATGGACTGACAAATTTAACAACAGATCGTACACTCGACGTGTCATCCTGGTGTGGATAAAAAATTGTTCGGGATCTCTGCTTTTTATTGGTGGGAATACTTTTTGAAAGTATCCATTAGATAAGCGATCCTAGTTGATTGCACGAACACCCCAGCGTCTGCTTCTCCTCATCCGCAACCACTCTGCATATAGTTGCATTATTACCCAAAATGTTGCATCGTTATATTGTTCCATAATGTCAAAATACACAAGAATTCTAATACAAAAATATTGTTTGCGTAACTCAAAATGTACGAACGCGCCAAAGTGAAAGAAAAGATGTGTATTCAGTCAATATTCAACAAAAAATGTCACAAGTTTAATAGCGTGTTGCTTGTTAAAATATGAGGAATTATTTTTAATTATAGTATATGGATTAATACTCTAAACCTGAAGATTGGAAATTTATTTGGCCAATCTGCAAAACATGTTTAAGTTAAGTATTGAAGAACAAACACTTCTGAATTTTATATAATGCACATATTGATAGATACTGATATTGGTATATAGCTTTGCTTATGAATTTAAGGTTTACTGTTCATCAAATGCTTGGCTAATATAAAATAATACTCTTATTGATATTAAGAATAAAGAATCAAGGCAACGAGGAAATGAATTACGTAATATAGGTAGATTTGTACAAATATTGTACTAGCGTAAATACCCAAAATACCAAAAACCAAATCTTTATTTCATGCTAGTGGCAACGCTCACAAAATTGATAAACAAACACGAAACACAGTTCGGATGCTGAATTTCCCCTTTTTTACAAATTTCTTCTAATTATAAAAGTTACTGAAAAGGCAGCATAATCAGACCTTTAAGTACGCTGAAAACAACACAATTAACATCCATGCGCAGGCGGGATTCGAACCCGCATCCCCGGAGCTCGCAGAGAAGTTATCACCCACTGCGCCACCGAGGACCGCAAAATCTTAATTAGTTAAGGGATTTGCTAGTAAAATAAAACACAACATTAGATTGATGTTGATTAATAGGAAGAAATCATAATCGCCTGTAGAGACTCTAAAATTAAAGAAGTAACTTTTTTATAACTTTTATTTAAACTTCTATGTTAGGTAATTTTTATATAAGCAAAATTGGTATAAGATACGAAAATATGTTGTTCTACTGAGCAATTCCTGGCTAAATAGCCGGTTTCGCCACTGGCCGGATGGCCATATGGACGTATTTAAGAGAGTAGTAGTGCCCGAGCCAGCTCTCCCAGTTGATTCCCTGCGCGTACTTTTCCTTAGGATAGTCACCCTTCAGGTATAAACCGTTTAGGTTGCTGAAATCGGAGTGAATTCAAATCATTATGTATTATATCGGAAAAACAAAAGTATCTAAACCTTCCATGACAGGTGTTATACCACCAAGCGCCCTTAAAATCCTCGGCACAATTTGATTTAATTTCTGAATCGTTGTCTCTATCGTATGTTGTGAAGTTTTGACCAGCATGGTAAGCCAACGAATCACCTGCATCACCCGAGAAGGAGCCCAAGATGTGCAGTGCATAGTTGTTGCTCTCATCCTCGACGGCGAAGGTGCTGTACTTCGCCCATCGAGTGTTGTTTTTGAAATCTTCCAATTGGATCCAGAGTTCATGCAGCGCCGAATATGTCAAGGCGTGAATGCGGTCGAGTCCCAGGAAGAACTCGCCCTCCAGATTGCCAAAGCCACGCTTATACGCATCCCAGCCTCGGTAGAAGTTGATTATGCCATTACTTCGACGTTGAATGATGGTCCAGGGGGCACCGCTCTGCTGCGAGTCCACTTTGCAGTACACGTAAAATGGTGGCAGTGTTGAGTTGGGTATCTGAATTAGCTGAGGACCGTCTTTCGGCGCTGTAGTGCGTTGTAGAGCTTCAGCGCAATTGCTGGGAAGGGCGGCACGTGGGGTTGTGGTTTCCACCGCTGGTGATTTTCCTGCCGAACCACAATCGCATTTTGATACCACACCCTGACCTCCCTCTATTTTCTTCAGTGGGTATGTACAATTTCCTATTTGTAAAATTCTAAAGCCGTCGAAAGCATCTTCAAGTCCGTCCAAAACCTCTTTAAGTTCGTTAAAATGCTGCTTCTTGCTGCAGGATGCAGGTGGGAAGTAAAAATTTGTTATAAAAATGTTCTTAGCACCACTGCAACTTACTCCATCTTCAAAGCATCCAACTTGATTCGCTGATCCTCGATATCTGCGTTCAGCAAATCGATCCTTTGGTAGATGTCTATAGCTGCGATGTCGTCGCAAAGGTACGTTTCCACATCCTGTGGAGTCTGAGAAGGGAAGTTAGGAACATACTTTTCACAAGAACTCACATGCCATACCGCCTTCTCGCATTCGACCCTGGAATTCGATATCTGCAACAACCCTACGAGTGCCCACAATAAAATTACGCGAGCCATCTTCTCCGCTAGAGCGTTTGGAGCAAACTAATGGATTCGTTCATTTATATACTGATTTTGATACAATAACAACACAAGATACAAGATAACACCGTTTGCTTCGAGGCAGAAAAACGAAACTACATTATCTTTTATTACCACTATTATTGTCTCACTATTTACTTTCGCATTGCGGAGTTATTTGGAGATTTGCATGTGGTTTCGTATTAATTCAAAGAGGCTTTAATGAGTTCTCTGAGTGTTTCCTTCATCACGCAGTGGAAGCTAGTGTATCGCATGAGCGAAATTATCCGGGGTTCGGGTGATGGCGATCTCTCAACTAAAAACTAATATCCTAATCTCGGTTCCCATATCGGGGAAAAAGCTGTTGCGCTGTTGGTGAGCTGATCAGAAGCAAATTGGACTGGCCCAGTTGCGGCGAGACATCTCGGGTGAGGGAGACTGTGGTCACGTCGGTTTCCTGACGCCACCAAACGTCTGTAAGAATCACAACAAAGCGTACAGCCCCTCAAGGGCTGATTATGCTCGCTTGGCATGATTATGCTCGCTTGGCATGGTTTGGTTTGGAATAGTAGAAATGAAGAGCGAGAGGAACTCAGTAAGCCGACGTCTACTTCGTGGTTGCTCTTCCATTTTGTGTACGTTGCCACTATCGTGAAAAAATGTTTGCTTTTGGGTATTTTGAGTTCTTTGTGGGAACTTTTTATAAGTGTTAAACTTGTGTACACAACCACTTTTCTTACGCAATTTATTTCTTAGTTGCGTTTTTAAATTATTCATTATTATTTAAATTATTATTTTGTTGTTTCTTGGTGTTTGTTACTTTTTCCGACAGGATAGGAAGATGGTGTATTTTGGAACGAATGCTGTCATCCCTTGTCAAATTTGGTTTAGAGACAAACCGGTTTCGGCGTTGAGCCATCTTCAGTGTCTTGTTTCGTTCGAGAACGTCTGTCTGTCTGTCTACCTGTCTGTCTGTTGAAATCACGATTACTGGAGAACGAAAAGAGATATTGCAATGAAATATGGCAAATATTTTTTGTTATATAGGGCAGTTATGTTATGTAGGGGACTGAAAATGGGCGAGGTCGGCTAACAACCACGCCTACTTACATACGAAATGTAAAAATACTACGTTTTAAAAAATATTATAATATGAATATCTCATAAACCGTGCGACATACTCAGGAATAAATTTATTCCCGAACGTATAGCGCCATTGTGAAATACATGGAATCCACTAAAATGCGTGTGGTTGAACTTTCTTTTATCTTAATGTAATCAAATCCACTCGTATGAATTACAATTTTTAATGCTCATCATATCACAATTATGTATTTTTGTGGTTTGGAGGTTCTGGAGTTTCTTGCGTAATGCTTAGAATACTTTATGTTCTTTCAAATATCTTCCAGATGACATTAAAATCAGGCTGCCAATGTATTATAGAACTGATTGATTCGAAAATGTTCTCCTTCACCTTCCTGGAAGTAGTCTTCGCTACGTTCATGCAACTGTTCAATAATAGTGTCAAAATACGTTGTGATACTCATGTACCCTTGGCAGACTTGAAATTATGAACATAGTGTAATTATATAAAATTGGTTTTACTAGATGTGAGGTATATATCCAATATAATTCAGTAGTTACCTTTTGCTAAAAACCGCTATGAAAAATAATCTCTTAAATTCCATTGGTTTACAGTGATAAAAACCACTTGTACAATCACATTTTCAGCTTTAAACAATCCCTATCTCTTTTTTTCAATCCGAATGGGTTAATAAAAGCGAATAGCATAGAATATCAACTCACCTGTTGCGGAATTTGAATTCCATATCAAGAACAACTGCAATTATTACAGCTTTCACTGATGCTTTCATAAGATTTGCGTTCATGTCACGGGAGTTGATATTTTCGTTGTGAAAATAAAATCCTGTGTATACACACCACAAAATAAACTAGAATCTTGCTTGCAATGGTGTCTTAATCTTTAAATTAAAAAGCGTTGAGTGTTATTGCGTGAAATGCAGCAGGATTTGGGAAACTGAAACTGTTAACTTAAGCCTGTTAGTATAAATTTGTAGTGTCCTGAAATGTCAGAAAACTTTAATTTTTTTCTTGCTGCGAAAAATTTCAGCCAAACCTCTTTGGATGGTTTGTTTGTAGTTTTGGCGTTTTTAAGTTCTCCAATTAGGAGAATCGTTTGTCCCCTCATTTCTTTTTCTCTGTATTTTAATGCAAATCGCTACGGAATTAAACAATAAAAATCTTTTAATGTAATCGTCATCATTACTAGCAATACATTCAATTCTGCCAGTCCATTCCCATTCTTCCAAATGATCCCTATTAGCCGCTTGTGTTCACAGGCTTATTATTAGCGATCTGTCGCTACTGAAAATTTGTGGCATGGCGATCCAAAGCTAGTGGAAACCGCGTCTGAATGTGAACGTGATTTCCTTCAACTTTTTTTACTGGGAGAAAATTATTGTCCCTTCTGATGAAATTCAATACCGATTTGAACAGAAAAAAGCTACATTGACTCCATTTTTCTTTCTTTCACTTCGAAAGTGTCATTCGCTGGAAGGCTCAAGGGCGAAAAATATACGCATCTGTGCTTAGGAGTAAAATTTCGAAATTAAATTACAGGTTTTATTTACAAATTGCGGTATTGTTGCTTTGGGGTTCGATACATTGAAATTCCAATAAATTCAAGTGAATACTTGGAAATGGAAAAGTTTACAAAAGTTGAGACCTCTAGAAAGTCGGTTTGAAATTTCATACTAAACGAAAAAATTTAACAAATCTGATTGAATTTAAAATCTGTCAATGAGCCAAACTGATTTTTTACGATACATGTTACGCCACGTTCAACAGGAAATCCTAATGTGATGCCACGCACGTAATGATAAATCGCGAATTTGATGGAACAACAAAATTACACACTTGCGTGACACCTTCATGAATCGCACATGATTCTCATTATTCGTCTGTGACTCTTGTGATGAGGCCATAAACAACACAATGAAGGTAGTAAATCTTAATTTATATTAATTTATAATAATGAAAACAAAAAAAAAACCTTTTCCCATTCTATTTAATCAATAAAATCAATAGGTATTAATAAACAGTATTTATTCGTATATCAACTGGAGAATTTGTAAACAGTTTCAATTATATCAAAATAAAAGTTTACTTAACTAACTTCTTCAAATTAAATAACTTTCACTGCAAGAAATCTACAATACCAAATGAATCGGATTAAAATTTCGGATAAGCGACTCTGTCATAAAAATCTATTTTATTTATAAAGATTTATAAAAGGAAAATTCATCTACCATTATATTCTGTGGGGTAAACCTTTCCCCTTATCATTTAACGATATATAAACTGCTCATTGAAATATTTTAAATCTTTCTTCCGATATCATTTGTTTCTTCCGAAGCCATTTAATTAAGCCTTTTCTGGAAATATATGGGAATAACGCAACATATGAAATTAATTTTTGAGTACGCCACTGATTGCTCTTGCCAACGTTCTTGCCAACATGTTTGAAGAGCGAGGGGGAAACTTGCAACAAAATTAGAAACGTGCTTTATGTCGCGTGAGTTTACGCTTTTTATTACAGATACATTCGCTCCATTCGTTTTCGTGATTTCAAGATATTTGAATTCTCTTGCTATTTTACGTGCAGCTTCCAACACACTCATTATTCGCATGAGTTGCAATGAAAATACAAGTTTTGCATGTGAGTTCGGCTGTCTTCATTTAGAGACAGTAAATCAAGCTACCATAAATTTAACATTAAAGAAAGTTAAATTTATAGTATTGACTTGAAATTGATTTGAAGGTGTGAGTCTAGGCAAATTTGACTGGCAACAACTGACTTGTTTTTTGTATGTTTACTATACCCATAAAAATCCGATTAAATTGAGAAAATCTCGATCATATAATGGAGAGAACCTTCAATCATTTTGATGTTAACTGATGTGATTATCAAAAGCCTTTTAAACTTACACCGAGTTCTTGTTTCACATTTAATAACGTTGGCCATTTCAAAATACAATCATTTGTAAAGAATTCATTCATTCACTCATTCATTTTGCAAATCTTTTGTGTAGATTTTAATTTTGATAAAATGCAGGTTTATCGCTAAAGCCAAGAAAGAAGAAGTCACTTCTGGCTGCTTCATTCAGTGGTAGAGCGTCTGACTACAGCGGACGACTGGGTGGTCGACTGCTTACCTGACGGGTGTTTGAATGGCTCAGGTGCTGGTCGCTGAGGGCAGTTTATTGGGTGGCTCATGAGATGCTTGACTGAGTTTTAGGCGAGGCTGCCTTCCCACTTGACACTCTGGCTGTGTGGCAACCTGGTAGTTTGTGGAATGGACTCTATTGTAAGATGGACCAGATTAATGAAGAGTACATGCGAAACAATATTTCATTTGTTTGCTGCACAAAAAGCAGGTGCAACATTTGCTGTAAGTTTGATTAACAACAACGTTTTAGCAGCTGCAGATACATCTAGTGGATTTAATTTATTTTATCATCTCCACAGATGAGTATCTAGTAAATTGAGTTTTGACTTACGTGTTCGTAATTTAAATCTTAATTTGTAGTTAGTGAAAAAAATGAAGAAGTATAAAAATGCTGAATTGCTTCATTACGAGTTTAAATAAAATACATAAAAACTCCATTGGTAAGTTAAAGTACACAAAATTTCATCCTAAAATTTGAAAAATTGTCATTTTTCGAATATTTTATTGCAAGAAACAAAAGTTCACGTAACTGCAATAGTCAAGATGTGAATCTTTTTAACTGATCCGCAAGAAGGACTCTGATCGTATATGCACTCGTTATTGCTATATAGTAAATGCGACAGGAAGCAGAGCGTGAAGTCAACTTTTGCTTGTGCGAAAGCTGCAACACGGCGATAAAGTAACGAGCAATACAAAAGTCCAAAAAAACATCTATTTGTCTTGAATTTTGCCAACTAACTGCAGAAGTAGCAATCGCATCGGCAACCACAGTTGCAGCAACAAAAGTAGCAGCAAAAACTTCAAGCATAAGGAAATTTCAACTCTAAAATACTCTAAAGAAGTGCGGAAGGTGTGAGGGTGGGTTTGAAAGTGGAGGTTGCAAATTGAAGTAAGTTGCCTCTTCTGTAGAACTTGAAAGAGTCAAAATAATGAGTTGCAACTTTCTGTTGCTGCTGTGTTGCTTGATGTTGCTGGCAGTAGGAATTTTCTCACTCTTCAAGCCGCGCTACCTGTTTCTTCAAGATAAACTAGAAACTCAAGTTCGACGTAAAAGTTTTACAAAATTTATTGTGTTTTTATGTAATTAAAATAGGTTTTCTTGTCTTTTGTTGCTGCTCTTTTTTTTGCTTTTTCTCTGAGCTTTTTTACGGTTTACTCTGTGATGAATTAAGTAGAAACTTGTTGACAAAACAAAAGACTTTCTAAATTTAGGTGGGCGAGAAGCTGCTTCTTGCACACCGCAGTGAGAAGAACTTGCAGGTGCGCGATTACTGATGGCAGAGTTTCTCAACTTATGAGTTCCTGCTCCCCAACTTGTGAGTATTTGCTCCCCTGTTTCACTTCAAATGTAAGAATAGAGTTAGGAAACACGCACTTCCACTTCAGTGTGTGCTATAAAAATATCTTATGAAAATTATGTATGCAATCTATAGATTTCTATAGATTGATATTCTATTGTAAAAGAAAAGTTATCATAAATGTTTCGCCAATTTTTGATTCTATCTAAAATGGAGAATATTATTGAAAATTGCTCAGCTCTTCTTCTCAACAGCTAAAATCAAATTGGCTGTGATAGCTACTTTCGTAGACTTAGAAACCAGCCAGTCAAATAAAGAGAAGCAAACAAGCCCATATATTTGCCTCTCCAGCGAACGACACCCTCTGCATTTCCAAGCGTCGCCTCCCAAGGAAAGAAAACCGATAACTTTGTCCTTTTAACAAAAGGTCAACAACAGGCGAAAATGCAATTCTTCCCTAAGATAGGCAATAGTGCACTTCCGTCTGATCGCCGGCCGGACGGCTGTTGGCTGTCATCCAAAAACACACTCATGAAATTACCGCATTCGATAAAATTTGTGTAAATGGTAGCCAAAAATGCAAAATGTTGTAAAATTGCTGAATTGTCGAATATTCAATTATGGTATGGACGGCTATTCAGAGGCAACAACGTATTTGTTCCGTGACCACCTCGTACCCATTAGCCAGACGCAACGTTAAATTTGCAAGTTTTTGTCCGCAAAGCTGCATCCGTGCTTCTCGTGCCTTCTGCGTTTCTTTTGTCGTTCGAACTTATTTTTTGATTGAAATTTTGAAATTTTTTACTGAATTTTACTGAAATTTTTTAAAGTTTTCTTCGCATTTAAAACTTTTACCTTGTCATAACAATTTAAAGGATAAAGCCGAGTTTTCAAAATGCTTCTTTTCGTATTAATTTGTTGCCGTCTTCCTTCGGCTTCCTGGAATTGATATCATTAGCGAGCTCATCCGAGCCGCTGAATGCATGTGAAAAATTGGATCCAGTTAAGTTAGCAACGTTTCTTGAATTCATTTAGGAAAACAGAATTAGAAGAAAAATAATATTCCTTAGTGGAGAAAAGCCTTTGTGATTGTGTCAAACTTTTTGGCTTCTCAAGAAAAGGCAACCAATTGTGTTGTAAAAGGATTGAAAGAAGGAAGACGGAAAGAAGGAAGGCGGGAAGAAGGACGGAAGGAAGAAAATAAGGGAATTTATGACTTCAACCGAAAAATGCCATGTAGAAAATCAAATTTGGGTTTGAATTCTTGATTTTCTTCCTTACAATTTTATTATGAAATGAATACAGTGAAATGTTTTAAGGATGGTACTCGACTTTTTCATTTTTATTTGGAAATGAATAGAAATGAGGTCCAGATTTTCCTGATTTCTAAAAATACTTTTAAAGAAATGTGGAGTGGAAAAATTAACGTTTCTAATCAGAAGTGAAAGAATAGCTAATAATTGCAAAATAGAATGGAAGAGTACATTTAAATCTGAAGCCGTCAAAGGAAAAGACGGCACTCAGTATTAACGTCTTGTTTTCCAATGAATTGATTCGTAATTTAGAACGATTTTCACTTGGAAGTTCCGCTTGTGTGAACTAAATACTAACCAATTAATGCCAATAGTTGCATATTTTTGAGAACTATAATGATCTTGGCGAAATCGAGTTAAATACTTGTAATTTTGAATAATAATCAAAATATTTTTGATTTGCTTGGAAGTTACAGTAAGTTTTCTTTATAGTTATAGTTAAGAAAATTATAAAATAATGGAATATCTTCCTAAGATACAATGAATTGCTAATAATTACTCCTCTTGCTTCACTCTCTATCTCACGCTATGCATCTCTGTACTTCTCTCTCTTGCTCTCTTGCACTCTCTCGAGAAAAGTAACAAGTGCGATTGTGAAAAACAATGTTGCCAGAAAACTTACGAGTATTAGTAATCCCATAGAACTCTTATTAAGAGTTATTGGAATTCATGGTCAAATTTCGTACACTTGAATTATAAAAATGTTTATTGAAAATATTTTCAAGTGTTGAAATCTACGTAGAAAACAAAAATTAATTTCACCATTTTGGTTTTGCATGTATTTGAATTAAATACAATTTTTAGTAAAAGCTAAATATTTAACGTAATTTTCCAATTACGTTAAAATACCTTTAATTGTCAATTTTACTCAGAATTAGCAAGCAAAGCGGCACACGGTGGTGTCGGCCGAGGACACTCGATTGCTAATTTGAATATCTGATGCACTTCATCGTAAAGTTTCTCCACACGCCTTCGCCTACCATTTGCTTCGCTTCTTATCTGCTGCTCAACGGTGATAACCTTATAAAATAATTGTTACTTGAACAAGTCTACAGTTTTAAGTTTGTGACTTATGTGGCCAAATAATGAGATCTGAATGAGCACCTCGTTTCCGCAGCGTGGAAAGGGTAAAAGAATTAATATTCTACATTCAGCAATTTATTGCTTCTAGAGATGACGTATCTTTGAACGCACCAGGAATGCGAGAATATCTTCGGTGGAGGATGCGAAAAGTTTTGAATTACTTCTGGCGAAATGTGTACGTGCTCAAATCTGCCAGAGATTTAACTTTCAAAACGGATTCTTGGTTGAAGTTGCCTTTCTGAGATCCGCGGGACATTTGGAACGTTTTGCAGTGTCAACGACCGGTTAGACGGTTCGTGTTGTGAGGGAAGCGAAGGGTTACCGACACGTTTTTTATGTGGAGAGAGAGAGACATTTCTGACAACCACAAACATTCGAGCGCAAGGACTTTATTGAGAAAGGAAGATATCAACAAGCCAAATTAAGTTGCATGGGGGAAGCAAATTTAATGAAAATTGCAAACTGCGTTGAAATACCTCGGCTAACAATCCGGTCATCATTTCAATAATCTCCTTGCTTTTAGTTATTTTTTAAATATTTAGAATCCAGCACACAATAATTCCCACATCTTCAATAACTTAATTTCGAATGGTTAGAGAAAAAATTTCGACATAACTTTGGCACTGGCACTGCAAAATTGAAATTGGGATTCAAAATTATTGTTTAATCGCATGCACTTCAAGCTGCCGAAATTAATCCAACAAATTCTGCTAAAGGATGTTTAAAAATGTCCAGTGTTGACAAGGACCCGCTCTCCAGAAAATTAGTTCAAAAAGAGAAAAGTAAACAAAGTAACAAAGAAGCCAACAAAGTTTCTGCGCCAGTAGCGATAAAATTTCGAATCCCTTAAATTTTATCTTCGTAACGCATACACTGCGCTTTCGAAATGACGTGGTTTCCTTTTTCCCTTCTCACTTGTTTTCGGAAAACAAAAAACGCCAAAAAACGCCCCTGAAAATAACATTTTGCTAATGTTAAGTTAAAACATTAGAAAAATCAGCAAAAAATTAAAAAAAAATTAATTTTCCTTCTCAAATTTAATTAGGCCATTTTTGTTCATTACATCTCGCTTAAAAACAGAGCACAACGGCAGAGGAAGGAAGGAATTTTGTGGTTATTTTGCCACCGACTTCGTCACCTTCACTCGTCGTCGTCACCACTTTGTAAAGTTGACCGTAACCAACAAAAGTTGGCGCAGTTATTATTTTCTTAACTACTCGTGTATAGTATTTAAACTTCGGCCTGGCCGAAAAAAGCATTTTTACTTGTTTTGATTTTATTTTTTCCATTCTTTATTTTTTCATCAATTAAAATACATAGCATAACATAGAATACTTATTACATTAAAATTAGAGACGAATCCCACGCCTCAAACGGAATTCAAGATCAGGACTAGCTTGCTTCAGGTAACTGCGCAGGTACTTTCTACCCTCGTTGTTAAGATACCAGTAGTAATGCTCCCAGCAGAGCTCTATTCCAACGAGGCCTCGTGAGTGCAGACATTTTAAGGCTTTGTTGACGTGCAAATTGGGTATGTTTGGCAGGTCAGGGTGCATGAGAACGCGGAGATCCATTTGGGCTGCGATGATACCCTCTTCGAAGAGGTATTCATAGATGGCGTCACGATGAGCTTTTGGCATAAACATCGTTAGCGTCTTTTATCTATCAATCACCGGAAGGAAAATGAGTTTTGCAAGTTTCACTAGAAACAACCAAATCCTATTTTCCACTTGGTAATCTGAACTGTTTTGCGTGTGCCTTATGACTGCCTTTGTGTACAAACCTGCTGAGAATTATATGCGTGGGTTGATTATTCACGTTCAATGGGTGCAATGGAAGTGCGTGCAAAATATAATTGAGTCATTAGCCGCGACGTGTCGTCAATTTGCGTACTCTGTAAAGCAGAAGAACGTTATCTGCCACGAAGCTGTGGGCTCCAAAAGTATGCTATTAAATGTATTCTAATTTTATATATAGTATATTGGCAGTGAATAGAAGAATCGTGGTTCTCAAGGGCTATTTGTTTATACGTTCAAATTCAGAGATACAAGTAACCTCTTCTCAAGGAATCGGAGAAGAAATCAAAATTAATTGTTATGAAATACAAATTCGGGTTGTTGTAAAAACCGCACATGTTGAAATTGCAGTTGTTTTCCATTTTTGTTGTTATTATTGCATTTGCATTCATCTTGCAGCACGCAAAAGCAAAAAATATAAATCAGCTGCTTTGGAAGAAGTGAGTAAACAATTTCGTCGGCCAGTTGCTGTGTTGAAGTTCGTTTGTTTGGAATGGTGAGGAGGGACGGGCGGCAATGAAATGCTTGCCACCAAAACACATCTGTGTTGAGAAATATATAGAGAAAAAAGTAAATTTAACCCTTCCGGTTTTTGTATGAATACAATTTTAATTAAACACCATATTTAATAACAACTAGAATTTTAACGACGAAATATCGTACAACAACGAAATCATTACGCAGTATCGATAAAAGTTTCCTTATGAACGTAGAATTAGCGTTGAAATTTTTCTTCTAGAAAAATATAGTAAAGGCATTTTTAATTTTCCAATCTATCGATGCTCAACTACATAAAAGTTATACACATCTGAATGGACCCTTTTAAATAAACGTATCCTATAAACGTTTTTCCCAAACAGAAACTCTCAAAAAATACCACTTCTGACGTAAATACCATCTCGTTAAGAATCCATCGTTCTGGCAACATTGCAGATTCTTCACATCGTGGGCAGATGTGGTTGCAGATCGTGAGCAGATGAATGCATGAATGTAGAGTACTTCGGGATTGAAAATGGGCAAAATCGGTTAATCACCACACCCAATTTTTACACCAAATGTACAGACACCTTCTTCTCAGAAATACTTGAAAGTGATTGATGTGTAGTACTATACAGAAACTCAAGCAGAGACAAACAGCAGTGACATCTGGAAGAAGGAATCTTCAATTCATGTAATGAGTACGTGCTCTGAGGAGGTATTCACAGTGGGCGCATGCACAATGGGCGTGTTTGTTGGGAGCATAACAAGCCATCACAACTCGAGAAGTAATGAGTGAAATCCTTTCATATTTAATTCAGAATTAGTGTCAAGCAGCGAAGCGGCACAAGTTGGTGTGGGCCAAGGAATTTTCACTGCTAATTTGAATTTCTGGTGTACCCACTTTATCGTAAAGTTTCGCAACTCTTTTCTTCGCATACGATTTGCTTGCTTGCGTGTCTGCTGCTCGGTAGTGATAACCTTATAAAATAATTGTTAGTTGAACAAGTCGACAGTTTTAAGTTTGTGACTTATGTGGCCAAATAATGAGATCTAAATGAGCACCCCGTTTCCGCAGCGTAGAAAGGGTAAAAGAATTAATATTCTACATTCAGCAATTTATTGCTTCTGTTCCGCAGCTAGAGCTGGCGTATCTTTGAACGCACCAGGAATGAGAAAATATATTCCGTCTAGGATGAGAAAAGTTTTGAATAACTTTTGGCGAAATGTCAGTCACCGTAACTTGTAGAATTTTTGAGTATGGCTCGTGTACGTGCTCAAATCTGCCAGAGATTTAAATTTCAAAACGGATTCCTGGTTGAAGTTGCCTTTTCGAGATCCGTGGAAAGTTTTGCAGTGCCAATGACCGGTTAGACGGGCACGTGTTATGTAGGACGACAAGGGTTAATGACACGTGCTTGGTAAAGCAACCGCTATGCCTTCGAAATGAGCTTGTTTCCTTTCTCCCTTCTGACTTGTTTTCGGGAAGCAACAAACGCCTTGGAATAAGTAAACTTTTCTGGTGTTAAGTTTAGTTTATCTACTCAAAATGCGTCACCTTCGTCACATTCACTCGTCGTTGACACCGCTTTGTAACGCTTACCGTAACCATGAGGGTTTCCTAATTTTTAATTAAATTCCAATAGCAGCAATTGCGGAAAAATTGTTACACAACTTCATTGGCTTTGAATTTAACGCAAAATATTTTTCTAAATTTAAATTACCACGATGAAATTTCGGTTTTTTGGTTTTATAACAGATGGCTGACTACTCCACTAAAATACACATCTTTCAGTATATGTATATCGGGAGACCGATATATATACTATATAATTTACAGGGGTTTTCCCCAAGGAAAACAAATGGCTACGAAGCCATTTTAGATTTCATTCTTCAGTATTCAATTGAAGATTGTTAATGGTGTTTGGAAGTCAATCCTGTGTACCAAAGGAACTCAAAGGATTTGCAGTAGTGAGGTTGCTATAATAAATAAAGGTAAGCAACTTCGTAATTTATTTAGTTGGAGGCCAATAAAACCTGAAAAACTGCAGAGGTTTTCCATATTTTAATGAGGTATTTAATGATTGATTTAATGATTTCGTTAAAATATAATTAGAGTTTTCGACATGAAACACATCAAAGGAAATCAATTAGTGGATTTCGTAAGTAGTCAAAACCTGAAATTAATTGGAAGTTTGAAGAAATTGGTTTCTAAAACCGTGGAGATTCAATCAACCCGCCTGAATATTTCAAGTGATCCAGTTTGAAATCTAAAATTCGTGCAGTCCTTCTTTATTTACACTTCAATTCCTTCAAATTCCGCCCTCCTTTTTAAGCCTTAATTGAGGAATGAAAATTTGAAAAAAAATTGAACCAAATTCAGGTTGCGGTCTCTATTTTCTAATCCAATTTTTTGACACGAATGCACAATAAAAAAAGTGATGAAATTTTTCGCCACAGATACCGGAATCTCAGTTTCGAATCCCAGTTGTGACGAAGTGGAATATAACTTTTCTCAAGTAAAAATAGTATTAGAGAGTTGTTGACGTTAAGTAAAACTAAACTTATAACAATAAAAGTAATTTAGCAACTTTTGAATACAGTAGATTCAGTAAACCGGATTATAAACTCTTACATAAAAATGGAAAAAAGAAGCTTAACACACAGCTGCCGAATTTGTTACATGCATATGTAATTATTTATAAAAAATCACTAAGAAAAAATTTCAAAAAGTGTACGAAAAAATCTCATCTTTAGCAACAACGGAATGCCTTCATTCCAGTTGCATGCATTACATTTTTTAAGTTCTTCAAAAGAAGCAGTTTTCAGTTATTCACACTTGTTAGTTGCGTTTTTTATGGACTGCAGATTTACAGGACGTCGACGATGTGTAAAAAATGTGCATAACAATTATACTTTCGCACGGGTTGTTGTTTTTTGCACTCGCAAGCAGTGTTTTTCATTTACATACGAGTACTCGCAGCACTCACTCGCTTTTGCACGCACCTGATGAGCTGCCACAGCAAGCGCACGAAGCATTTACAGGACATGAACACGTCCTCAAAAATAATAAAGCAAAATAATTTACAACTCCCGCAGTTGCACCTTTGCCTTACTTGCTTTTCGTTCGTTTTGCTTTGCTTGCTTTTCGTCCTGTTCTGGATCTAAATGCTTTATTTGTGGAATGCCGAACATGAGGAATTGGAAAATAGATATGAATGATTGGTGAATGAGGGGGTATAAGGGTGGGTGGTAATGGGTAAAGTTGTTAAAACAAACGGGTTGCAGAAAAAAAATCTGAGCTTTTAGTACAACAGATACCGCATTCATATATAGTGAATAGCGATAGGAATGTAGCAACAGAGACAATATAGTGTCAACATAATTTTACAATGTCATCACCATCATGTCATGTACTCCACAAATTTCATTTCATCATTCAACAAGGAATCTGTCAATAAAAAATGAGGTTTCACTAGTAGACATCTACAAAAACATTTTACTACTACTGATGATTGGTTGATTGACTTACTCATTGACTGATTGATTATTTTAAGTGTAACCCGCAGAACCTGAAAATAACTTTTACTCAAATGGATTTTTAAGTAAAATTTTCATAGTAAAAGTTTTCTCTCTCCCTTACCTTAATTACCTTGGCATTTCCCCAAAAGTAGGTCCACTGCAGTGGCACAGTTTGCAATTGTTTTTTAAATGCTCAAAGGCTTCGGAGAGCAGGGTGATGTTTTACTTTTCTATGATGTTTACTTGTCTTATATTTCAGGAAACAACATAGCAATCGTTTGTGCGGATTTCTGAAGTAGAGAGAATATTAATTTCATTGGCAGAATAAATTCCTTGTGTGTAGAGGCAAATTTTCCGTTTCGTATTAAATTGAAAATTTTTGTGAGAAAATAAAATTGTCGTTTCAATTTGGCCTGCGAGAACTTGATTGATCGCTAAAGTGAATGAGAACGGATATCAGCATTTTCAAAGTTTTTATGGACCCGACCTCCGCATCGACAATCGTAAGCCACATCGTCGCTAAGGCAGGGGTGAGTAAGAAGAAAGAAAATGGCGTCCCTCTCTTTCTCACTAATTTTCATAAAATCACACAACTCGTAATAAAATTCTATATTTCTCTTACCTGGTGCTCTTTTCAGGTGCGACCCAGCGATATGAAGGATTCGGTGGAGAAGACTCTAGAAGCCGGAATACGGATTTATACAAGGCGCTCAGAGACACTACTTTGCCGAACCCTGTCGATTTGGATGAGGCCTCCGACTAGCCGGACGAAGACTCTGAAAACGAGAATTCGGGGGATGAAGTGGACCGATCGAGGTGCTTTAGACCGATCTAGAGGATCTTAATCGTCTCTTCATCCTAAGAATTCTCGTTTACGGAGGCTTCATTCGTATAGTCTAAGGGCTCATTCAAATCGACAGAGTCGGAAAAGTAGCGTCGCTGAGCGACTTCTAGGGTCTCCTTCACAGAATGCTTAATATCGCTTTCTTCTTCCTCTTCTTTCTTCTTCCGTCGCCTTATTAGGAATCTCTTTTAACAACGTTAAAACCTGCTATATAGAAAAACACGCAAATTGGTTTTACCGTTCAAAAATAATTCATATTCAATCCCTTATCTTGCTTCTACCAGAAAAAGCGAATTCGTTGGAGGATTTTTGAAAAGCTTACTTTACTCAGAAAACTATTTCCGACCAACGCATTTTACTTTAAAGACATGATTATTTTTTATTATAGTTAATAGTTCCGTTAGTGTTTCTATTTAAAATTTATAAATACAGTAATAGGAAAATATTTTTTGATGTTCGTTGAGTTTTCCAACAGGGTTGGATGATGATGTGGTTGGTGTTTTGGAACAAATTTCCGTCATCCATTGTCAATTTTGGTTTGGAGACAAAACAATTTCGGTGTTGGACAGAACGAAAGACACCTAAGATGGCACAACGCCGGAACAACGTTTGTCTCCACCCCAAAATTGACCGAAATTCCTTCCAAAACACATAACAAAAAATTTTACTAAAACTAAATAAACTTTCAAAACAAAACGATGCAAAACAATATTTTGATTTGAAAATACTCTGAAAAGCCGCTTTAGATGGAATGAATAAACACCATCTTCAGCTATTTTTGTAGATTGCTGCCAACTTTTCCATTTGCAATTCTCGTCACCACAGTTGATGGTCCGCACTTGAATTGAAGACAATTGATTGGTGATGATTAATTGCTGAATGGATTTGAATGGAATGAATAAATCACCCGATTTCTCTGCGAAAAGGATGGATTAAATTCCCAATAAATTAACAGAAGCCAGCAGGATTACCACTGTTTCAACGAATTTTAAGTAACAAACGAAACGACTTCATACCGTTACAAAATGCAAGCTTTAAGTTATGAATCGCTGAAGAAGAAGAAAATTTCCATTATCAATTTCTTGTTTGATAATGGAAAATCTGCACTCGCGACAAAAAAAACCACGGAAATCAAAATCAATTATTTTTCGATTAGATAACCGTATTAAAAGTCCGCATAAATCTTAACATGTGCTAATTTGAGCCATCGTCAGCTTGCGAATTGAGCTGTATTTCTTTTCAAATTGGAAAACTTAATTACAACAGCAGCCAAGTTTTTTGAAGCCTCGGGCTGAAAAGGAAGAAATAAAGTACGACAGCCCACAGAACGCGCAAATTGTTTTAATTTCACTTTCGATTTCGCTTCTTTCCTCCATTTCATGTCCTTAAATTGAATTTGATAGCAGTGGCAACTGTTCATGTATTTGCTGGGGATGAGGAGGGCGGAATTCGAGGAGCAGAAAGCACTCAACAACCGCCTGAAGTCAGGGACTGCATATAAGATTCGTACAACGCGAAGCAATGAAATGATTGTTTCAGAGTGCGTACTTGTTAAACTTTTTTTGCGAATGTGTTAAACTTTCTTCAGCGCTTTCCCTTACATGCGATTTGAGTTGAAAGAGTGAAAGTTCAACGCTTTCAATATATTTCTTTTATATATTGTATTTATTTCCAGGAAAAGAACACGTCAAAATTTTGCCTCTGTTTTCACTTTTGTTATGCAAATTTATTCATTATTCAGTCTAGGCACACAACACTTTTCCGAAATAAAATATAAAATCCACTGAAATTTGTGAGTTTAACCAATATTTGTGGAATGAAATCCACATTGTTGGCTTTTCAGTCATGCAATCTTTATTTGCTATAATAAACTGCATTAAATTTGAATACAAGAGAAAATTCGAGTTATGAACACGAAAATGTTACGAGTTTTTTTAAATTAGAAATACAAATCAATAGAAATTCTGTCAAATTTTTTACTTACTCATGCACGCTTCACATCAAAAGAGTAAGAATAAAATTCAAGAACAATAATTACGGAAATTTATTAGTCCATCTATACCTGAACCTTGGTCAAAAAATGAACTATGAAAGCAGAAGATTAATGGAAGAAAAAAATGCAGTACAAAATTAACATCGTTAGACCGAAATGAAACAATTTACAGCACTGTGAATGTAAATTAAATTTAAGTTTGTGGCTAAATGCTTCCGAGCACAATGCCGAAATTATTGCAATCATTAAGAACGAAAGCGTGAAATCCATGGCAAAGGTTTCAATGTAAGAATGACAGATTGGCGTTTTTTATGGTCACTTTTGGAACTCGTAAATTGTGAAGAAAAGCGTTCGTACATATTTCAGATGAGAGAGAAGGACGCAACTTTATGTAAATTTTATGTTCTTATTTTACATATTAAGTGTCTTACATATTTCTGGCTTCTCTCTTCATTCGAAACTTGGTGACATAAAGTGAGACACAAAAAATTGTAACAATTCTTATGGCAGACGAAAAAAGGGACAAAAAGGTTTAAAATTATGAACAGCTAAAAGATTTCTCAGTGTTAAGCTACTTTGAAGGACAAGAATATCCGAAGAATTTAATAAAAATCTGTGAATATCCTTGCATTGTAAACGAGAACAGATTTCAGCATCAGCTTCTCATAATCTTCCCTAATTTTTCTTCCATTTCATTTATTCTGGCTTTTTTCCACTTTGCTTTTTAAGCAAACGAAGTGCAGTTTGCACTTTCCGATTCCTGTCTTCAGTGGCTTTTTACGATCTTCACTAAATTCTTGTACGTATTGTTCGGACACTTTCGAATCTGTTACCTATCAACGTCCAGCAACGTTCTATGATCCACGTCTTCCTGTCACAGCTTGTCTTCTATTGCGAAATTTTCTCCAATCTCGAATATGATGTTCGTGTTATTATTGCTTTCCTCTGACAACAAAAATTGGTCTTGACGGGGAGGCGGGCCAGGAAAAAGTGTGTTCTTATCCTGCAAAAGCTGTTTTCACTTTTCACACAAAAAAGTCTCGAAAGCAAACTTCAGCAATTGTGAAAATGCAAAAAGTTGGTACGTAAATAAGCACACCCGGTTCGAAAACTCACAAGTTTCAAAGGATGCAACTTTATACAGTGTTAACTCCTTATTCAGTGCGCGGAGAGAGCAAAACAAAGAAAGCAAACCTGAAGAGGGCTGAGGATGTCTGCTTGCTTCAGTTGCGATTGGCAAGCGAAACATGAAGCAAAGTAAAAATTCCTAACTTCCGCTCTACATAACTTCTCATTTCATATCTTCTGTTTTTAAGAGTCTCAACTATTTGTGAGAAATTAGATCAGATGGGAAATTAGATCAGATGTTGAGGCAATATTATTCTTTGAATTTCATTTCATAGGTGAAACAATTTTTGCTTTTAGAATTTTTCAAATGATTAGAAGTTTTAAAATTTCAGGAATTTTAGTAGACATTTTGAAATTCAATTCGATCGTATAATATCGAACTTATATACCAAATCGAATTAAGATTCACTAATATTTTACATTTTGAAATAAAATCTACACAATTATTAATTAAAAACGTCTTTAATCCAACAAAAAATTTGGCACAATTTGAGGTGAAAATAGGTGCTCAAGTGCTAGTTCAACACGTGCTCGTTCTTCTTGTATTTTGATTGCTATATTAACGAGAGCTCTTGTCTTGCCTGTCATTTCCATGCTTAGTACGTCATCGGTTGACGGTTGCATGCTAGCGAAACGAGAAGTTTGACGTCTTTACATCTCTCATGCAAGAGTTGCCATCCATCTCCGCAGGGAGAGAGAGATTCCAATGTCTTAATAATTTCAGTACTCTTGAATGAAGACAAGAATGAAACTTAAGGACTAAAATAGTATTTATGGGGAAATATAAAATATGATAATAAGAAAAATACATAGCAAATTAAGTTTTGACGCAATTGTTGTGCACGAGGGAAGAATAATTCTCGCTGTCTTTTCGATTTCGCCCCAAATTTTTGATCTATTTTATCAATTTTACTTTCCATATTTTACGCAAAGTAATACCGCAAAGTAATATCTTTCGAGTTGAGTACCATTTCCCGATAGCATACCATCCTTCATGGTGTTGAAGAGTACGCAAGTGTTTTCTGCATTTAAAAGCAAAAATTAAATATTAAAAAAATATCTACACTGTTATTTTTAATAGTTTTCTTTTCCCTTTTTACAACAGATTTCAATGAAATCTTCATTTGAACGAGAGGATGTTTACAGATTGAGTAGCATTTAAACTTTTATATAATGATATATAATGGGAAAAATCAACAATGAAGCGGTTGTTATTACTGTCGCAATGTTGTGGTGTTGATATATCTTTTCAGTTTGGCACTTACAATCCGCAGCAGCATCTTTAATACCTTCAACAATATATCGATTTCCTCATCTTCAAAATGACGCTCCTATACTTAGTTGCTTCCTTTCACAACAAAGCAGACTTCTAAGTCTTTCCTTAACATTGCACTGGTTTATCCTTTTTTTTCCATTATTGCCAAATCGTCTTATTACCTCCATTTAGTTGAGTTAGTGGACTCGTTTGATGGCACATCCTAGAAAGTGAACTGGGGCGATTTACGGCGAAGCGGGGGAGGAAAGAGAAGGGGAGAAATAGGATAAAAATAAAGGGCATTAATATTTAAGAATTTATTTCCCTGAAAGGTTTTATTGGCTTGCTAAGTAGGCGCAGAGAATTATGTCAAGCTAAGTTGACGTTGAGTACAGAAGGACTTATAATCGTCAGTCTCAGCTGAAAGAAATTTAATGGGACTTCGTTGATAAAGTGATCAGGGCATTTTAATCCAATTTTTTGTATCCTTAAATCGTTATCGCCGTAACTTCAGAAGGCCACAGATGTTAAATAAACTCGTCAATATAAAATTTAAATTAGGAAAAAATTAAATTCCATAAAATCCGTAAAAATGTCACGCTTAAAACTTGTTTTAAAAACTGAATTCGATTGAAATTTAATAACCAACTCATTTTGTATTGTACATCACATCGTCTTTTCTCTGCGTATAACAACCAATATTTTCCTTGAAACTGTGTTTAAAACCATCCACTTTTTTGTCTTAGACTTTGCAAATTAAATGAAGTTTAGCAAAAAAGTTCGAAAGTGTTTTCAGATACTTTGTTTGCGAACAGATGCTTTACTCTGTCGTCCAAATTAAGAAGCACTCATATTTAAGTAACCATCCACTTTGCTTTTTCTTTGAGAGCGGATCTGCTGAGATCCTTCATAGCATCTAATATCTGTTGCTTTTACATGAAATCCACTTGCGTCCTAAATGTTCCTTTACATACTTAAATAATTGATTTAAATGCTTTTGTTTTGCAAGAAGTTACAAGGGATGAGAAAGCCAAATTTTCATCGCTCATCGTACAACAAAAAGCTGGCAGTCATTGGAGAATATTTCTTGGCAATAAAAATCTTTCTTTCTCAAAGAAATATACAAGTTTAGATTGTTTAATTATGCATTCGCGGAAACCAAGTTAAGAACTTATAAAAATCCAAACTGAAAGAAGAATTTTGTTGAAAGCAAATTTAAATTTACTGCATCAAATCTTAATTTAAATGAGTTTTTTCATCACTGCCACATGTATAGTATTGGAACCGAATTGCAAATAGGAAACTGCAATTTTACGACTTTCCTTAGCAAATAGGGAACTGCAATTTGACGAATTTGCTTTCTTTTCTAAACTTCGCCGAACTAACAAGCATTTCATCTTACATCACAAAGTAGGTGCCACAAAAAAACCAAAAAACCATGCAGAAGATAAAAACTCGCAAATACTACTTTTTTATGCTGCTTACTTTCGCTATGACTTGCGACAAAATTGGAAATTCGGTGGAAAAACTCCAGTTAAACTTGCAAATAGTTTAGAAATCGAGGGCAGCAGAAAAGGGGAACCTGTAGGACAGCAATATTAGGAAACTTTGTTGTGGAATTCGGTGG
The DNA here is from genome assembly GCA_922984085.1 of Sicus ferrugineus. Classification (NCBI taxonomy): domain Eukaryota; kingdom Metazoa; phylum Arthropoda; class Insecta; order Diptera; family Conopidae; genus Sicus; species Sicus ferrugineus. The sequence continues at coordinate 4,787,723 of OV277349.1, read as the reverse complement.
TTTTTAGTGATACGCTGAAATGATAACCGTACGCACGGTCCTTAGCCCTGTAAGCTTTGGGTTGCTTATTGTTTTTGTCTCCGAGATGCATTTGAACGCCATCTCGTAAAAAGTTTATGACGACGGTATTTGAAAGGTAGAGCGCAGTTTTCCATGAATTACTTTGCAGTAAACGCAGACAACGCACTGGCGAAATAATGCAGGTAATCAATAAAAAACCCTTTCAAAACAACTCTATTTAGATGAAAGCGGAGGACGAGGCAACCGCTGTTGACACTGTTGTTGAGCTGTTTATAGAGTTTCCAGTTGGAAATCGATCAAAAATTTAACTACGCACTGCAGCCGTGAATACTAAAAAACTTTGTGTCCGAAAGAAAGGTTGAAAAATAAAGACAATACTTACCAAGCAAATAAAGGGGAAAATCGTATTACCATTTGTATGACTATCTTACATTGTTGACTCAGCAGTGTAACAGTGGGCACCTTCACTGGCGAATGTGTCCTTACATTTTGCATTTCATGGTTTCTAGTTTTTCCTGAGGTTTAATTTTTTTCATAAATTCTTCTTGGAAATCACATTGCTAAAAGCGATATTAAAAGGGTTTCTTTTCAAATTAAGAATACATTGAATAGCTTTCAGTTTAAAGAAGGATTAAACTAATTTAACCTGACTTGGCTTCAACTTTAACCTCAATTTAATTAGAGGTGTAATTTACCCCCTTAACACTCTTTTCTTTGAAACTAATATGCATAAAAATACCTTCATGAAATAACTTATCATTCATCCAGGCCTTTAACTTTGTATGCCAAAGAAAACAATACCATTTAATTAATTTAATTTAATAAATAGAAACAGTTCGTTAAGTGTATCACTTAAACTCTTATTGATCTATAAAAACAACGATTTCGGGAATGTCATTAAAGTCTGAACTTGAGTCAAACATCAAAATCTTCTTTTAACGAAAAGAGAAGTAATAAAATTCGAAATACTGTTCAACAAGTGGCTGAAATGGGGGAGCGACATCGTTATTGTAGACAACAAAAGAAGAAGAACTTTTCTTCCATACATATTTTGAATGAAGACCGAAATGAATTTGCTCTTTTATGAAATCAAGTTTTTATTTGAGATTCTAATGATGTAGTTCAAGTTCCCGGTGGGCTAAAGGTCTTGCTTCGCTTTAGAATAATTTAGAAATATCCGCTTCGTAATAGTACAGCTCTATCTGAACTTTTCTTTTTATGCTTTTTATCGATTATTTTAAAAGACAACGATTATTGTAAAAGTCGTTTTTTTTCTAACGCTATAGTGGAGTGAATGTGAAATCAAAAACAATGTTAATTTATTTTTTATCTTACTTTGCTTTATTATTTATAACTTAAATTGCTTTATTTTACATACTTCAATATATTCTCATATTGCACCCAAAATAACGCAAAGTTACCATTTCCTCTTACCATGTTACAATTTTCCCATGTCCTTTCTTGTCCTATCACTCAAGGTGTGCAAAAAACTGACTAATATTTTGTCTTATTATCACTAAATCTCATTTTTCTTAACTGATTTGATTACCTTTTTAATTAAATGATTACGTTTAGAGTTTTCTACACAGCTTTTTTTCTATATTTATCAATAAAACAAACAAATAACTACAGAAACCCATCATCACCACATTTGGATCCCTAGTTTCTTAAATGCTGATACCCTTTGCACCGACCCAAGTTTCAATTAAGTGAATTAATTCATGAATAATCAGTGCGACGCCAATCCAACGATGTGGTGCTCGGTGGGTCAAATCTACTTCTAATTGCGTTTCATGTCATGAAACTGTGTTGATATTTGGCAGATACTGCTGATTACTGTGTTCAAATCATCAATCTGTGGCAAGGGAACTCTAGGTCGCAGGACTTCATCAGCACCTCTTGTCTTCTGTGGTCTTGAGAGCATCAATGTGGCAATCTAGGCTACCCAGTGACTGAGAAGTCTTCCGTTTTACCTCACCGTAAAAAATTAGTAAGCAATCAAACCAGAATGAGGAATTTATTGCTTGTCATTAAACTGTGTTGTGAAACAACAGAATTGTTTGCATTGTGGTGATTTTAATAAGGAAAACTAAATTTTAGTATTCATAAACAATTGTAATCATTAATGAAAACTTAGACTTAAATTGATTTTCACAAATCTAAACAATTTGAATTAAAGAAAAGAATTCTCAAGAATCTAGAGAAACACGAAGCTTTGTCACTAATAACCAAAACCTAATCATTTAAGAAACATGAAGCATCTGATGTATCTGAAAATTTTTCGTGTGAGTTTTTAAAATAAGCTTTTCTAATTTGGTAGATGCAGCCAACCAGTTTTATTGCCGCCTTCTTTGGGCGTTTAAATCCTGAGTCACAAACTTACGAATATCCTTCGGCAACACAAATGTCAGAGCACAAAGCAAAGGCTCGCCCTTGTTTAGATTCGGGTTTTGCATTTTATTGTTTATTTTTAGGTCTTTCGCTAGTTTTTAATTAAAAACCGTTTACTCGAATAAGAAATGAATTCTTCTGCATGCCACTCACTGCCAGTGAAATCGCAATTAATTTTCGGGCTTTATTTTTTGTGCTGAGAATCGAATAAAAGTGTAAAGGATGGAAATTCCTTTAAAATGGTTCCTTTATAGGTTTTTGAATCCAAAGAATAGAAAAATAATCAAACTAATTAAATATAAATTAATTTATTTTAATTTATTTAAAAAAAATAAATTAATTTATTTTTAAAAATAATAATTTGCCTCGGGAGTCCAGTAATGAAGCCACTTGATTAATTGTTCTAATTAAACGACCACCAAATTAAATTTTTGTATTTCTGTTCGGTCCTTTTTGTCTCATTAACTCCTTTGCATAGGTAAATTGCATTCACTCGATAACTCTCCAACACTTCACACTCCGCAATAAAAACACTCGGCACTCCACAATAAAACTTGTTTTTAAGAAATTTAAAATTTTCAAAACTTTGAGATTTAAGTTGTCAGAAAAGAAAACCTTTTTTAAAATTTCATTTAAAATTTGTTGCTTGAAAAATAGTATTATTTCCAATTCTTCTCTGATTGTATCTGGATGAATATTTAAATTCGCGAGCTTCCTCGGCTATCCTCCTTCTGCTGAACATTGAAATTTTTATGCGGTAACACACTGAGGTTGCGCTGCAGCTCAGTACAAAAACAATATACTTCTGAGACATCGTCAGTTTCTCTTTGGAGCTCGTGTGTTTCGATGATGTAAGCAGTACGTTCAAGATCCTCGCAGCGTACGTCAGGCAAATCCTCATCTAAGTAATATACGAGAAGAATACAGGATCTACATGATTTTCTTGCAATTGCCAGAAGAAGGATGTGCAAAATTACCAGAAGTAAACAAACCAGATAGTAGGTACAACAGGGCGCCGGCTGGGTCTGATTGTGGGAAGCTCGGCATGCGTTCATTGCCATGATGAACGCCCATTTTCAGACTTCGAAGAAACAATGAGGAAAGACTCTTCATCACGGCAATCAGCGCATACAAAGTTTTCAACACTGAATCTGAGTGCGGAAGATTCGGTCTGCGGTCATAGCCTTCATGAAGGAGTAAGATCCTTCATGAAGGAGTAAGATCCTTCATGAAGGCTACGATCGCATGCCGAGTCTTGCGTAAATAGGTATTTCTTTTCCTTGGATACCCTGTTAATTTATACTTGTAAATACTTAACTTTTGCAAACACCAGCTAACTTTTCAGACATATCTCATCTATTCTCATGGATTCCTCATTCTATCCCTCCTTTTTCATCCATACCTCATCCTCGGTGATTACCTTGTTCTTCTTCCATGTCTTTTAGATATATCTGGTGTAATTTTCCCACCTTGCTCAATTATAATTTCTAAATTCCACATTTATAACAAACATTTACGTGCTTATCACCGACATCCTGGGAAGCAATTAAAATTCCACTTAGATTTAAACAAAAAAACAGCAGAAATAACACAATATATCGTTGGAGATCAAAAGTGGTAAGGGTAGCTGATAGTTGGGGCACAAGAAGTCATGGCAAGTGGACTCAGCTCAGTCGGCCGATTCGGTACAGTATTGTTGTTTAATTAAAATTTTGCGATTTATTGTAGACCGGATTATTTTTCCATGCTGCAGGTGGATGGAGGACCAACTCCACACCGAAGGCAGCAGAGGCAATCATATTGAGGGCAACATAAATACGTCTACAGCGCCATCTGTAGTAGCTGTGAGTGCACGAGAATGTGTGTGTGAGAGTATCTGTGTTCGTGTGTATATTTTCCATAGAAAAATCAAGCAATATGTAATACAGTGTGTCTGCTGCAAGGAAGCGTGTAATTCGTACCTTGTGTGAATTCAAGCCAGTGCTCGCAACTGAATTTCCTTCCAACTTTTAATCCCATAACTGCGGATACGAGTACTCTACTCGTACGTATTTTTTAATTTACTGTAGCGGTTGTGGACTCCTGCGATTGCCGCATTCAGCAGAGGAGAAGAAAAATTACTTCTGCTGCCACCTTTTCCACGGATTTGCACATTTACACTTTCGATTTATAGCGTGGTTTTGTTTTTAAATGAGTTTAGTCTTTGTTTTGATGCAATTCTTTTAAAGTTCATTTCAAAATAACAAATTTTGTCTGATGATTCCAACTTATCATCTTCTGAAGGAATTGGTTATATTCTGAGGAATGTGTTTAATGCATAACTTCAGACTTAGTTGTAGATTTAAAGATATATTTTCCTGTAGTTTTTCAAAGCTTTTCATCCAAAACTCGATATCAATGCAAGTTAACACTTCGGTTCTCGCATCAGATTTCTTACACTCAGTGTTACCGAAGATAATTTTATTCTGCAAGTGACAAATGCAAGTTTTGTTACGAGTGTTTATTTCCCCTTCTCATTGTCATTGTCATTTACTCATTTAGATGGTAGTCATGTATCATCACTCATTTATAAGATGGTCGGTCTGGTCTATCAGTAGACAAATTCATGAATCAATTAAGTCTTTATTACATGAACTCACATTAATGAATATAAATTTATTAGATTTTCTCTGGAAATTATAAGCTACGAAATAATTTATTTGTTTACTTAATTAAATTTAACTGTCAATTCATTGCTTCTTTGTTTGCCGTACATAAAGATGAGTGAATAAATGTTGACTCTTCATGTTTACCTGTTATATCAACCTTGAGAAAGAAAGGAAAACTAATTAATATTTGGTTTTGCTGATAAATATAAATGTAAAGAACTTAATGACGCGGAAAATAGACACATTCTTCCTTGAATTAACTCAGTTTAAATAACGTGTAAGGATCTTTACTATCTGATGAGACGACTTGGGAAATAAATTAAACAGAGGACAGTTTCATCTGCTACTTCTTTGTTTTGCGTTTTCTGATCTATAATTTTATTTATGAACCTCACTTTCCAAAAAATATTTTCTCTAATCTCTTCTTGGAAAAAACCTTCACACTTGTTTTGTGCTCGCATCCTTTCACTGCCTGGCTGATGAGCGATTATTTTTTCATCCACAAAACAAGTAGAAGTAAAGAAAGAAAACTGAAACTGATAAAGTTTTGTGTGGGATCATGAAAGTGTACTTCAATCAGTTTACAAATGAGGAGGAAAATCTAGTAGAAATTATGAACTTTTCCTTCTTGTTGCTGCCCCTGTGGACGGATGTTGCTTCAAAACAGAGTGCTACTGAGTAAAAAAAAGAGGCATTTAGCGTACTAAAACACGTTGGCGAAGCTTTTGTTCCGCTGGATAATTAAGAGTGTTTCTTACGTTGCTTATCTAACAGGACGCCTAATGAGGTCTACAGCACTTAGTGGGATGACATTTAGCCGGTGTTGGCACGCTACGATATCCGACAAAGATAAGCTTTATCAACGAGAAACTTGCTGTCGAAAAGCAAGAAGATTTATTAGCGAATTAGGAAGCCTTTTGGTTTACCGTTGACTAATGAAGCGAAAAATATGGAACAATTCATTAAAATCAATATTAATTGTCGTTGAAAGATGCCACTGATTTGAATTAAATTGCCTTAGAATGAAGAGTTTTGTGCTGTGACGACATCGATTTAATGCTACCGTGAATGCTTTTTCTGATAATTTAAATTAGTACTCGCACATGAGTTTATATAAATACTTTAAGTAAACTTCTGAATATTTTTGTAAGAAATCCGTGATATGCCCTGAGTGACCTTTAGAGGTAAACGACCTTTAGAGGTAAACTTAAAAATGTAATCCCGCTTTTAGCACGGGTTTTTAACATATTCCACAGCATATCGCAGGATCGCAGGAACACAACATAAGTATTACCAAATCTCAGTGAAGAGCCTGTGGATGTATTTTCACATGTCCTTCTACATTATGAGTCTCTGTTGAGTGTGACATTAACTGGCAACCCCGCCGACACTACTGACTTTGCCAACATCGCTGTACTGCCAAAATGCCTGAAGTGTACTTAACGTCGCAAAAGGATGTTTCCGTCATTCAGGCTAAAAGCAAACGACTATGGCAAGATAATAGAATATTAGGGAACATGAAGTTCTTGTATGTATGCGTATGTATCTGCATGAGTGCTTCCTAGCCAACAAGAAGGATCCTAACTCGCGTAATCGACAGTAAATGATATAAACAAGTTTATGTTAAATGATAACATTTTTCTACCTAAATTTTTATGTAAAGCGAAGAAGTGTATGTTGGTTTATTTTGTATAATAGATTTATTTACCTCGCACCTTCCGCATAGATTAAGACTTCCCACAAGAGGTATTGCATTGTTTATTGCCTGTAATGAAGAAAGGATCATATAAGACGAGCCAATATATATATTCATTGATTAAACTGAAAAGAATATAGAAAACAATACTTACTCTCGGGGGAAAAGTGGTGTCATAAATACTTTCTTATTTAATGTTTATTCAAAATTTAAATCTTCAAATTAAGTATTTACATTTTTCAAATTTCTCTTACCACTCTTACCCATATCCGTACGAAGCTACAAAAGCATCTTTTTAAAGGATTGAAATCCCAGCCCTACACTACATAACACAAAATACACACTCTACTAAAAATAAAAAGCAATCATTCTACCTAATAAGATAAAAATAAATATAACATAGCAATCTATGTATTCTTGATTTCTGAAATAGAGAGAATATTTATTTCATTCACAGAATAAATTCGTTGTGTGTGGAGGAAAATTTTCCGTTTCGTAATACAATGGAAATTTTTGTGAAGTAATAAATTTATCGCTACAATTTGGCTGCAAGAACTTGATAGATCGCGAAGATAAATGAGGACGGACATCGTATCCTCAGCTTTTTGAAAGATTTTAAGGAGCCCACCACGGTATCGGCCATCGTAAACCAACTCGCCACTAAGGCGTGAGTAAGAAAAAAAATAAAAGAGGGACGCCCCCTCTCTTCCTCCCTCATTATCATTATCAAATCGCATACAATTCGCAATACAATTCTACATTTATCTTTCTTTGCGTTCTTTTCAGGTGCGACTAGTGGTATTTTGGTGAAGGAGACTCTCAAAGCCGGGCTACGTTACCGATGGTACCAAGGCCATCAGCAACGCTACTTTGACGACGTGGTCGACGCCATCTTTTTTCCCGTACTCAACCCTTTCTTAGTGGCGATGTGGTTTACAATAGCCGATTCCGTGGTCGGGTCCTTAAAATATTTCAAAACCCCGAGAATAAGAAGTCCATTCTGATTTATCCTCGCACGAGGTCGACAAAGTCGCGTCGCTGAGAGCCTTGGATCCGTAACTTTTCCGTAATCCTTGTCGATGTACTGAACTTCCGATTTTTTAAATTCTGCACATATAACAATAAATTGTTCTTCTTTGCTGCATCCAACAAAAAATTGTTTTCCATTTTATTCTTTACGAAATTAAAAGGAAAAGGTCAGAATGAGGAAGTAGAGGAGAGAGCAAATGGGCGTTTTTTTTTGGTAATAATATCCCTTTTTTTCTACAAAACAAAAAATTCAACCATCAATTTCGTTTTTCATAGAGAAAAATTCTAAATTTGACAAATTTTTCAAAATTCGAAAATTTTTCGTATAGACAGATTATAGAATTTTCTGTTTACATTTTTGTCGAGTTTTTGTGGGCATTTTTGTGATGCATAATCTCGATTTTTCTACATAGGAAACTAAAAATTCAAATAAAAATAAATTTGACAAATTTTTCAAACTTCGAAAATTATATGTACGGAAAGAATATAGTTCTAAAATTTACTGTTCATTTGTTATAAAGTTTCTGTAGAAAAAAAGAGAAAATTAAAATCAATAATTATATACTAATAAATGTAATCTAATTTCTACACTAAAAGCAAGATTCCCCAACACTGTTGCAATGTATACTGAGTCACCTGATTGTATTTCTGCTCTGCGCAGAAATTTATTGAGTTCGCAATGAAATCGTGTTTTTTCTGGTTGTTATTTTATCTACTCACGCATATTGAGCTGAGTAGATTTTACCGAGTTTTATCAGAATTTCATCAGGGTAGCAATTTTCAACTGAATGATTTCACACTTGAAATACGGAAGACGGTAGCGTTTTATACTTTTAATTTATATCATACTTAAATCATTAAAATATTACGGTGAAACGGGGTAAACTCATAAATAACAAACGCAATCAATTTTAAAATCGACTGTTATTGGGTTGGCATCAAAACGTAACGAGATAATTAAAAATTTTTCCATAAACTCACTGAAATCAGCCAGATCCATCATTGGAACGCAGAATTCTTGCGGGTGAAACGACATGAAAGCAGAGGAGGACTAAATAAACGTTACTGCATCCAAATTAAATGGTCGACGAATATGGCGCAGTGCAGGTGGTCCGGACGGATCGGTTAAGCTGTTTGTTCGCTGAAATGGCTTGATTGCTGCTCAGTCTCGCTAACAATCAAGGATTGCGTTCCATTATTCCATATAATATTGAATTTCATTGCACTTATTTATTCATTGAGAATAATTTGAGCGCGTAATCAAACAGCAGAAATACGTTCTGAACGCACTATTTCGGCGTAAACCGACAGACGAGACCATTTACGCTCGAACCCATTTCACGAGGGTGCAATTAAATGCACGACCGTCATACATGCGTTCGAAATATCCTTCATTAGTGTATTATTTCGAAGTAGTGGTCGTTGCATCCTTATTTGTGTTGGCTGTTAAATTAAGAAATTTATGGTCGAAATGGCTTCAAAATCGTTTAACGAATTATTTACTTTATCTTGTAATTTTGACGGTTTCAATACAAAAAGCAACTTAACAACTATTGTTACAGAAATAATAAATAATTTTCAATTTCAAATGATGTAAAACTAAATTAAGAGGACGGCATTTCAGAAAAGTATTCTCATTCATTGGATTTTATATGCAGAGTGTGCTATTAGTTTTAGGTCAAGAAGGTGAAGAGCACCCGTCCGTTTTTAAGCATAACAAGGACCTTCTTTTCTTTTTAAGAAGATAATTTTGAAGTTTTAGAATTTCTCAGGGTATTAAATACAATAATATAAACTTCCTAGAACGAGATCTAAAGTCTCTACAGTGTTTCTAGTAGCAACTGAAGGAAGGAAAACGTTCTTTTTAGAATTTCGAAATTCAGAGTTATAAACTTTTTATACTTACCGCTAGTTTTGTGGTAGATGCCAAAAATGATTTTAATGAAATACGTGCGTAATTGTTGCCAATACTTCACGCGACTGGATGTGTTGAAGTACACTGAGAGGGGGAGAGAGAAAGTCCAACAGCTCGAATTCCATATCGCGCTCTAAATCCCTCATCATTCAGAGTTGCTGCTCCAAAGGGTGGAGAGGAAATGCATGGAGTGTGATACGAATTTCGCACGTTTGAGTATTTTATAGAGAACAAGTCAAGTGGACTTAAGTGGAAGGAATGTGTGGATTCGGCCAAATGCATGCACACAGTAAGCAGGATGCAGGATTCGCAGCACTCGAATGAAATGAACACTGTGCGCGTGTGTGTGTCTAGTTAAGTCATCCGATGACCACTTGTCATTGCCATTCAAATTATTTCTAAGTGCCGTTATAACTGGGATAATTAAGTTAAAAACTCGCCTGAACGAAGTTTTGATACGATGAATCTAATATCGAGCGAAGTTTAATTTCCAGCGAAAACATCTTACTTGTTTATTTATTATTTAAAACAAATACATATATGTAAAAATATACACCGAACTGCAGGCGGCCAAACTTTTCAGATTCACTACCTGCCAATGGGAGAAAATTTTTTCAAACAGCATGAGACTTCAGCAATTATAGGAACAAAAAATCACTGATTATTCAACAAAAACCTTTTTGGCAAGTAAGATCGCAGTTCTGTTTCAGGAATTTCCCTAACGCACCAAATTATAGTACCTGCACCAACCTGTATGTAGGTCGGTGGAAAAGAACTCGAACTCTAATTGGAACGCGAAATTAAATTGTAATTAGAAACATTTACAGCTACAAACGTAGAGGCGGAAGGTAAACACCAGCAGCTACCGGCTTTTTTTGCACCAACAACAGCTTTTCTTTGACGGTGTGCTGCGCGATAAATCAAGATATATATATATATATATATATATATGCTCTTTGGTCGAGGCGGCTGAGAGAACTTTCGCAAATCAATGGATTGTTTCACAGTCGACACGACTATGACGACAAAAACATTTTTCCAATGCTACAACTTACCACTTTGCTGGTCCAGGAATCACAGATAACAGTGGCAACTGGCAGTGATCTCTGCCAGGAATCCAGTGCCCGCTCGAGCTACTTCTTTTATGCTTGCTCCTGCGCAGGCGAGTGTAACCATGTGAGTTGGAGATGGTGGCCTCACAGCTGTTTTGCTAAGGGGATGTATACACTCCTTGTTAAGGGTGTAAATACACATGCAAACTCTTAGAAATCCTTTTCAAATTTTCCATTTTATATGTATATATGTTTTTTTATTCTTAAATAGTGATATAAATGTGTCTATCCATTTATTCTAAATTAGCAATTAATGAAAAAAATATATTTAAACTCGAAATCAAATCTAACACGCGTTCCTCACTGGATTTTTTCAAGAAATTAGAAATGTGGGATAGGATAGGCCTTGAGGAATTTCTCCTCTTAACCATATTAAATTTTGTATTACGTATTAGTACAATTTAAGGTTTGAGATTAGAGCTAAAATAAATTCCTTTTTCAAAAAAAATTTTAATACTTTAAATGTTCAATACTTCAGGAAAATATCTAAACAAAACTTTTATTAAAAATCTAAAAGTTTCATAAAATAGAAATAATATATATATGATAAGAGATACAAACATTTAAGTTATTAACTGGACTGGAATCAAGCATTTGTCCAAATAGACACAACGGCTTGCTTTTCGCCGGCAGTGAAAATTTCAGCGCAACTATTGCTGGGAGACGCTGGGAAGGATGCCATCTCTCAGCGCTCACATTGAGTGGAACACCTATTTGCCAGGGAGAGGCAAATAACCCAAAAGATTAGGACCACAACCTCTGCGGTGAGGTACAAAATATATTTGCGGTAAAATACAGCAATTATTGAAAGGATGCATTTTGGCCATTAAATGTGTAGATGGTGCTCAAAATCATGTGTTTTTCCTGGTGGCAGTGATAAATCGTTTGTCTTATGAGTCTGTGAGTCGCAAAAATGTGTCGTTACAAATGAGTTTATATAGCAAAATTATGCTAGGGGAAGTTAAACAAAATAAAAAAGGAAATTCAAAGATTTTTTGATATTTAACTCTTTCTTTCCCTATCTCGAAGATACATATGTAATCCATTTCAAACATCTTTATAAGAATTTAACAAATAACATTTAAGCCTAGATATTTAAGCTGGGTCTTTATGAACTTCATAACGTCGTTAAAGATATTTTCTCTCTAAATGCCAGCCAAAAGTTATTTATTTAAAAGGTTTGCTTAAATGGAGTGCCAATGCTTCACTTGCCAAGTGTTGTTGTGAGGTGTTATCTTTTGAAAAAGAATAAAGCTGGCGCCATTTTTGTATGTTGGCTTGGTTTCAAAATAGTCTACAGACAGGAATGGGTTTTTGTAGGGTTGCACGCGCTATTTTCTTTGTAAATATAATAAGTAAGATTGTTGTTTTCGGCTAGGACGTTGAAGATACTGTACCACATTTGAGAGGGCCGTATAATGATTTTTCAATAGTCATTCTATCCTTATTTCAAATATGTCCTTCACCGAATCTAAAAAAGACAAATTGTCACACCCAGGAGAGTTTGTGCTTCTGTCCGTGATATTATCACGTCTTTCGCTTTTTATAGCGTATCCTTTGTTACAGAAACTTTATATCTTCGGCAGATACACGGTAGATATGTATTTAATATGTCACCAGAGGACATTGGTAACGGTCGACATTTTTCTCCATTGCACAGACACGTGAATCATGGATCGATATAAATTATTAAAGGCAGCTTCCGTGCGTTGACCTTTAAGAAGTTGAAGATTCATGGTGATGATACTAAATTTTCTGCCTTTCGTAAATGTTTCTCCCAAGACCATAACTTTTTTTTCTACAATTTTCTACAACTGAAGCATTTTATGTGAAGAAGATTGTAGAAACTTGGTCACAAAGCCATTTTATAAGAAAAATTAAATATTTGAGAATTTCACATACACAATTAAAAACCTACAGTGAAGTTTTCTAGTATGCTAAAACATATTTTCGCTCTCTTACATCATTCTAGATGAATTTGGTGTTCTTCAATTCAATTTTTACAAATGCTCAAATTTAAGATCCTAAAAATGGTACACATATTCAGGAGACGTGGCTAAAGAACATTTTCAAAGGTATTTTGCCCTCCAGAGAGCGTTTTCTTAAGTTGATTAAGGAATTTTTCAACTCAAAACAGTAAAACAGTTAAAAGTCAAAATTTTACATTGTTTTTTAACTTCCCAAACTACTGCTTCCTTCCTACTTCAAGTTCCCTACTTCCTTCAACTTGCCTACTTCAAGCACCTCGTCGTCTGCGTCTCGTAAATTCATGCATCTCGTCCTTCACGTACTCGAACACTTTATAGTCCTCATTCGAAGTGGAATGAATTAGCAGTGATTTGCATAGAGTTTCCGTCAAAGTGTCATCGTGGAATGCCATGCGAATTTATGTTTTGGCAGCTGAAGAGACAGAACGACAGCTGCGGATTGAGCGGAAACTGAGCGAGTGAAAGAAATTGCAACCTATGTAGACTACAGAGGTGTGTAAAAGATTTTTGCAGGATTTTTTCATGTTAAATAATATTTGAAAGATGTCTTAAATATTGATAATTTCAAATATAATTTTTTTAAGTATTTTCCATATAAAGTTGGCAGTGACGAACGCAAGCTGCGGACTTGACGCCGAAAAATGTATGGTAACTCGTGATTCTCGTGACAAAAATTGTATTTGGTCCTTGCACGCGGATCACTCGTGAGTTCAGAGTAAACCCTTCCTTCCTTCCTTCCTTCCTTCTCTCGTTCCTTCCTTCCTGAATGATTTAAATGTCTCTGCCTTTGAAGGATTTCCGGATAAGCTTAAAGCCCGTTAACTTGCTCGTTAAGATGTTAATGTATGCGCGCTCTGCCAAGGTTTTTTCCTTCCACTCTGCATTTCTATAAAAATCAGTATTTATTCAGCCGTGGCGTTGATTTTCTCTGCATTGAAATAATTAAACGTAAATACCTTTAATAACCTTTTAACTTCGTATCCAGGCAACAAGATCCCGCTTTTTTCTCGTCACATCGTGAATGAATTAATTTAATTAATTAAAATGAGAGCAGTTTTGTTGACAAGTATTAAAATGCATTTAGCAAGTTAAAAGCTTTTGCTGTCTTTAATAATACAGTTCAGTTCGAAGTCTGACCTTTTAATCAGTCAGAAAAATTGTATACTCGTGAACAGAGGACCCATAGTATAATTATTGCCATGAACTTTCTGAGCTGTTGAGTTGTTAGCCGCTGTGAGGTGTGTTATTAGCTGTAACTAAGTCATTTAAATTTCTTATATCACAATTTTTAATTTACATTTTTATTGCCGTAATTTTGTCCATATTTTACTACCCATCTTCAATTTCATCCCATTATGCTGTAATTTTTTAAAAATTGTTTGTCAGCAGCCGACGTAGTTGTATTTTTGAGTTGTAAACTTAATTCGTGCTCAGCGAAATGCAACTGAAATTAGCATTCAAATATTTTTTTATGTTTTGGCATAAAAAAAGCAATTGTCCATTTTTTGACGTCGGCTTGTGAACACATCCAGATATCGGCCGCCGCACAGGTTTCATTCGATTGCTGAATTAAAGTTTTAAAATTCAACAGTCAGCTTTTTGTCGGCGGCTGCCATGGATTAAATTTGTTTATTTTTATTTTATTTCTCATGCGGCTACAAAAAATCAACAGAAACTCTTTCTCCACCCTTTTTTTAACGCCTCCGAAATATATAAATATATTTTGAACATTTTTCTACTTGTAGTTGCCCCAGCCGAATTCAACACCGCGAAGCAATCAAAATTTTGTTGTCCTTTTTTCCTGTGGTCAGGCCTCAGATTGTTAACTGACTTCACTTTAAATAATTAATTTATTTTGAAATAACTTTGAATAAAAAACCTAATTAAAAATAGTTAACTAAGTCTAATTTAAACAGTAGGAATTTATAGGATAGCACTAAATCTCCAAAAATATAGAAACTATTGAAATAGTTGGCTGCTAATTAAAGTCCTTCAGTTCTATCAAATCAATTCACCTTTTCAAGAACTTGGCTGCCTGTACAACTTTATTTGATTAGATTTGTTCCATCAAGGACTTCGTTATCCTAACTAAATACAAAATGAAATAGTGAATCGTAGGAAACCTCTAATTAAGTGCGTTAAAATCATTAAAAGTTTATGTATTCATAGGTCTTTGAGTACCATTTTGATTGCAATTACTTGCCTTGTGACGAATACTCACTTTGTAATGTATACCACATTTATACAATATCAGCAGACTCACTATAGAACAAATTAAACCGATAATTAGGAGTGTTGTTGGAGGTGTAAATCAGTACTTTCAGTTGTAGGACTCTAATAAAGAGAAAACTTAATGACACTAATTTTTGACATAAAAACAGATTGTTCTATCCTCATCCTGGTATACTGATCCTGATTGACTTATTTATCTATTTTATAAGAAGAAACGAGCTATCGAAGCTGAAATTTCCAACTAAAAGAGTTTTTTAAACTGAAACCATAATTTTCGATTACGAAGTCCCAATTTTCCATTCCAAGTGCATCACCATCACAATGACCATCGCCAACGCAGAAGGTCTCGTCAATAATTTTTTCATCATTACATTGCAATTTTTCTCTCTTTAGCCTCGTTATCAGCCGTCAGTTTTCGAACTCAATTTCCGCCGCATACTTCAATGACAACGATTTGCCTTTCTATCATCACATCATGTCTACATGCGACCAGGAACTCAAATTGATATCGAAGAATGCAGAAAAAGCAGGAAATCCTAAAACATAAGAACGCTCAATAAAGTCAATGCAAGCAGGGCGTTGACATCGCAGTGATTACGTGACTGCGGTTCATCTCGATCCTTTTGAGAGGAATATTATAACGTTAAGGTATGAAAAATGTCTAAATTATGGCAACAATTTATCGTTCACCAAGAAGTGTCGCATTCCATGGTGTGGATACTCATTTACAGCAGAGCGGACACATAATTGGAAGCGGAAGACACTTCTGCTGTTATGAGAAAATAATGGTTAGCGTTCTATTATTCATGGAAGAAGACACACAAAGTTTTGAAGTACTATATGTTGGCAGTACCAACTTCTACTTGACAAGGATGTACTGAACTTTAAAAATACAAAATAAATGCATCTTCAAAATTACTGCACTTAAATTATTTATGTAAGGTTCCAGTAATTTTTCCTGCATCTCGAATGTGTTGTAACATCCGAAAAATGTGTTTTTTTCGAGATTGCAATGGAAAGTTTCGCTGTTCCCAAGCAGTCGAGATAAATTTCGTCAGTAATTGAGGAAGGCTAGGTAAAGGAAGGACCTTTATTGTTTAACTGCCTTTACGAGTATATTTTTCATCCAAAATTGTGCTTTGTAAGGCCCAAACCGTTTTGTAAATTTTCTTGAATTCTTAATTTAAAACCCCGAAACCACTTCTCAGCAAGAAGTTCACGTATTTTAATTTAATTTTTTCTAAAAAGACAAACCACGAAACACAGGCGTCATCATGGAAAAGATGACGCGCAGAAATGTACAGAAGAAGTCTGTGAGTCCTGAATTCCCTCCCGTGGTTTATGCATTTTCTACGTGTTTGGCCCACTATGAATGGAATTTTTTAATATCTGTACGAATTTAAGTTCGCTAATGCTCGAGAGACAGCGTTTTTGCGGCAAATTCTGCATGAGCCAAATTCATGGTCGGAGTAAAGATTGAAACCCGTAAAAATATTTTGCAGGAAGTTCAAAGATCGGGGCACCGTTTCGTCAAACGGGGGACAGAATGCAAAATGCATGCAACATTAAGCACAAATTATGCACCCCGTTCAGTGCAGAAGCCACCAGATGACAAGCACTGAAGTGTGGCGAACCAAACACGTTGTAAATGGGGACCCGTTGTATTCAAGTCAGAATTCGATAACATTCGTGCAGCAGATACGCGATTCTTTCACTCTTGCCAACGTCGCAGTCTTGCCGCCATCGTCTCAGCTAATGTTGAAAGAAATTAAAAATATCACTGAAGCGCACACGAGAAATGCGCGGAAACATTAAGAGTCACGTTTATATAAGGGCTTTCTGGCAATCAACCCAATTTTCGCTCCCATGAGATATTAAAATTATGTTTTTTAAAGTACCATCTAAAAACTGGGGAAATCATTATCCTGGCTTGGATTTTGGGGAATAACAACCACACAAGACACATGTGACATTTTGACAAATCAAAGCAGAGTGAAAGAGTAAATGGAAATTCATGGAAATCGCCGAACATAAAGTTAAAAAAGAAAACTATTCCGCACAAGTGAACAATAAATCAACTTTGAATTTTTAAATACTGACAGATAGTTTCCGCTCGGCGACGACGGCAGTTGTGCCGCCATATGTGTCACTTCAACGGTGTTGCGGTTGTATTTGACAAGACAATTTTTTCTTTATGAAAGTTGATTCCTAAAAGTAACTCTTTTTTAAGTTTCTATGAGCTATTAAATTGTTATTTCCTAAAAGTCCTAATACAATATATTGTTTTTACTATACAATAATATCGATAGGCAATGTCAACCGTTTTTCTAAACCAGATAAGAAACTAGGAAAGGAATTCTAAATATATGATTAAAAATATCGTATTTCATATTCACGTTTTGTATCCGCTAAAGAGTTTGTTTCCCACTCAGTTCCGCTTCAATCTCATGCATGCCTGCTTGACTCGCTCAGACACCCCTCATTATCGCCTCAAGTAGCGCATCTCTCGGTGTGTTCCGATCATCGGAAGGAATGAAACAAATGGGAGATGAAGCAGCTGCCATCACGTAATTAACTAAACGAATGACAGCAACGAGAAGCCATCGTGTTGCCGACAGCTACAAAGTATTCAAAAACCACGCGTTTTATACAATTGTATGTCATGAAGAACAAAGGAAATATGACGTTCAAAGAGCTATAAAAAACAAGCAAATTTAAATTTCGTCACACATAAAGTATGTATATCTAATAATAAAACAATATGGTGAATGAAAAGGTGTGTGAAAACTTTATCCAACTGCCCATGTTCACCTTAATCGCAAGAGCATCTCAAGTAGTCAGCATTTATTGCAGCAAATAGAAGATCTGCCCCTCTCCTTGAACTTCCGCGCAAACATGGCTACTCTTTGCTGCACCTTCTACTTCGACCTGCGAAACTTTTGTATTCAATTAAGCAACCGAAGTGGGAACCACCGAGGGCACCAGTGCACTGCAAATAAAAGCAATGAACTAAACTTTTACGTTGAAATTAGTAAAGTTTCGTCGGCTTCCTCTAGATGCTCCACTGAGCTGATGAGGCAGTCGACAGGTGGAGTCTCGAGTGGCACCCGTCGCGGCAGCAAATGCATCGCAATAAAGTTACAAACCTCTTTACACTCGTGATGAAATGTCATTCATATCGTAACAAACTTCGTCCAATGAGAACCATATCGAAATCTCGGAATATAACTACTGAATGAGACCAACTTTGCGGTTTTATAGTACTTACGTACTTTTAATTGTTGTGGCGAAGTGTTTGCACATTCGAATTGCGTTCTTGAGGCAGCAGCAATCAAATTTTATCTGCACAACTTTGGTGTAGCTGAGATGTTTGTGCATCGGGAGTGATGATCCTTTAAGATTCAGCTAAGTTTCCTTAAGTTTACGGTCATCTGTTGACTGTTTTCAGGGAAATTCTGTAGTGTGGTGTGACAAGAAAACACTAAAAGACAAGAATGAGTTTTTAGTTGCTTACCACAAATAATGATGTTAACATTACAGCGAGGAAAGTTTCCCGTCCAGGACTGATCTAGAAATTCCTTCTGTACTTATAAAGTTGTCTATTTGACAAAAACTTGACCACAGTAAACACTAAATCACTAAACTTTTGATGACAAAAATCATCAATTAAATAACCTTTAAAATCTTTTGATGAGAAAATGGCAAATCTGATTAGAAATCTCTGAATTTCTTGGTATTTAGAATTCACTGCAATAAAATAAGAATATGCAAAATTAAGTTATGAATAAGTTTATGCATTTCTTTTGAGATGATTAAATTCAAGATGGTACAATACATGATCGTATTTAGCGAGGGTTTTTCAGAAGTTAAGAACAAATAGACACAAATTTGATCAAAAGCTTGTGATTTTTTAATTTCTCACAAGTGATATTTTAACGCAGTAGAGAAATTGAAAATTTTAAATTGAGTCACAGATAAAAAACAGATTTTTATTGTGCATTTTTTCCCATTCATCGTGTCCATCACATTCTCTCATCACTTCAATTAAGCGTTTTAACTTAAAATGTTACGAAATTATTTTCTCACGTCTGCCTTCTTGCAAAGCTCAGCAGACGCCAACCGCTTTCGCTGCTGATTAAGAAACTGAAGGCAACATTTTTGAATCGGAAAATTTGCTTTTTGTTCCTGAGATTCGGAATTACATTGGTGTTTATTTATATTGGTGTTTATTTATTTCATCAGCATGAGAGACTTAACTGTGGTTTGCTCGAATTTCAACCACAATAGAGTGTTTAAAGGAATCCTTGAAAAGCAGAAATTAGCGAACATTTTCAAGAAATTGTACGTATCTTTTTCAATAAAAATTAAAACTGAAATGTAAATTTTACTAAAAAAAATAAGTTAAATTACACTTCAAAATTACAAACGTAAATTGTGAATTTACCTTTTGTAGAAATTTTTTGCTAATGTATTGCTTGCAAATAAAAATAAAATTTAATACGCCTTTATTTTCCCTATATCAACAAATTATTTGCCTAATTTTGCGCATTAACTAGATTGCATTATTATTCACATCGATTGTATCGATTCCATTCACTGTAATTAATTTCATTGAATTACTCTTTGCCAGTTTTAATTACAATAAACGCTGCACATAAATTGTCAATTTCAAATACTTTTCCATTAGGGGGAATTTATTTTAAATTGCTTTAATTTTACACTCCAATTTGTATTTGGATTTGTATAAATCTGCGATGAAGAGTGTAAATTTGAACGCTGTAAAATCTTCATGATTGCATTTCATACTAAATTCAGTCAGTAGTAATAATGGAATACCATAAAAACATTATTTCCTTCCCTTTCGTAATTGAAAATTAGAGCAATTTACTATTCATTATACTCTAAATAAATTTACGGTGAATAATGTTTTTAAAAGATTCTTTTTTAATGTTAGCAAGTTAAAGCTTTTGAAAATGGATTAAGGAATTCCGAAATTTGCATTTTTGAATCTTTTCCCTGCATTTTCATTGGATTTCATTGCTTTCATTTAAGAATTTAATTAAACATTTTAATCACTTTTCTAATTTGAAGTTCACTCTTCAATTTGAATAATGATCTTTTTAAACTGTATCAAACATATATGTGTATTTATCAAAAATAACAGAGAAATCACACGACTTGATCACTTGAGAAATCGAATCGAGACGATTAATGGAGTTCAATTACAATTTCTTGGTCCTTCTATAATCTGGATGAAACGAAATATTGAAAATTGAGATAACGAAATAGATTTGCATGCAAAATCCTGCACCCCTAAATTGTGTGCGATTTCATCACATTCTTGGAATTTTGTCAAATTCTTAGGAAATGTTTACATTAATTCAGAGAAATTTTTTTGGAAATGCTGACATGAATTTTTTATTTCGCCGACTCCCCTTCTCCACCCATATCTTCTGTCTCGCTCTTGCACAATCACCCTTATGCACCAGATGTGGTGATGTGGTTTTACATGTTTGTTGTTGTTGCTGTTGTTGATTTTACATGTTGTTGTTGTGAAGTAAAAACGCCATATAACCGCTACTCCTGTATTCTCTCGGCTCACATAAACGTGCAGAGGTTCCGGCAAGTGTTGCTGTCTATGATAATTGCCCAGAGAGATTCCTGAACCACCTTGGGCAACTAAAATTGCGATAAAAACGAGAAACACGGATTTTCGTCTGGATCGTTTCCGAGTATTCTAATATGCCGAAATAGCTGGAAAGCCACATTTTATGATAATAAGACCTTGGCGATAAGGATAACGCAGTTTGCCTTGAAGCAGAAAAACGAAACGACATTATCTTTTAATCCCATTGTTATTGTCTCAATATTTACTTTCGCATTATTTAGTTGCGGAGTTATGGGGACCTTGTTTCGAGATTTGCACGTCTTCGTATTAATTCCAAAAGTCTTTAATGAGTAATCCCTCCATCACACAGTGGTAGCTAGTGGATTGCACGAGCGAAATTTTCGGGGGTTCAGGTGATGGCGGTCACGTTTCCCGTCTTGAATGAAAAAGCCTCTTCGACTGAAAATGGACGTCTTGATCTCGTTTCCCATCTCGGTGGAAAAAGGCGTCTCGTCATCGATTCTTGCAGCGATAAAATGCCGTCTCGATTTCTTGATTGCCTCAAATTTGAGACAGAAAAGGTCTCGATCTTGGTTCTCGTCTGAACTAAACGATCGAGACGATAAAGAGAATTTTTGTATTTGAAAACTCTTCTTGGTTTTGCAAGGCTCATAATGGTTAAATCTAATTAGGACTCTGCCAAGTTCAGCTTAAACAGCCAAGAATTCTCAGACAGATCGTTCATATAAAAATACGTAGCTACGATGTTAGCGATGCTGATGCTATTTTCATTTGTATGCTGATTACTTCGGCTCTGTTTAGCCGCTCGTCCCAATAGTCTCTATCCCTTTGGAAATATGCTGGCATTCAAGGTTCGCTGTCATCTCTTGTTCCTTGTGAGTTTGGAGCTGAGATGTCAAGCTCACCGCGGACTCTTGTTTGTTAGGGCTACGTTGGAGTGGGAAAATGTACTCCCAGAAATGAGCAAAAAACGTCGATTGCCTCCGATTTCAAAAGTTTTCGTTTATTACCCGCAATCTAGATACGGAGAGATATGGAGAAAACACCTGAACTTAAACAGGGCTGGCAGAAGATGGTTCTTATCGCTCCACTATAAAAGAAGTATCGGCTAGAAAATCTAACCATAACACCAACATGAGTACCAACTACGTATTCTTCGTTGCCGTTTTCTTGCTTTTTAACATCGCTACGCGTTGCGCTGTTGGTGAGCTGATCAGAAGCAAATTGGACTGGCCCAGTTGCGGCGAGACATCTTGGGCGAGGGAGACTGTGATCACGAATTTCCCGAATACACCAGAAATCTGTAAGTATCACATCAAAGCGTACTCCACACACGTCAGACACTTGTTCATCGAATTCACCACGGCACTGGCTCCGCCCAAATACAAAAATGGTTTCCCCAAGTGCGTCCATGATTATTTCAAGATCGCAGGTCTGCGCTTCTGTGGCACGCAATACAATCAACGCCTCCACGTTCCTTTCAATGGCACTAGAGGCGTTGAGGAAATAACTTTAACAGTTAGATTGGCTTCACGGTCTGGACCTACTGGCAAGGATATCGTTCCGCAAAAACCTAATTGGACCATAAGGATCCTCCAGTGGTAATAACGATCCTCAGCCTCCTCTACAACGAAGTGAGTCAGTGAGTACTATTGTTGATGCAGCAACTTCCCTGGTTTTAAAGACTTACTCCGCTCTTTTTGGCCGCCGGCTTACCAAACTAATGGGAACCACACCAACACTAGGAGATAATTTGAATTTATAGTATTAGTTGCAACAATTAAAGTTCGGAAATAAAGAAATAAATCCAAGACCAATGTTTAAGACCCTTTAAAACTTTAGGATTTCAAGTGTCGCACATCCTCGAGAAATCGTATAAGGAAAATGTGGGCGGACCGCGCACACTTTTCAAAGTACAAATACAACAAGAAGTATAAAATTCGTAGCTTACACTGAACATAAAGATGTTTGTGGAACGATCAATTCATAATCTAATAGTTCTCAACTAACCTTAGAGGGAGCATTCACAGTGTGTACAAAGTGTAGTATCTGTCAAAGTGTAGTGTAGTAAGGGAGCATTCACAGAAAAGTACTAGGAAGTCATCTCCATATCAATGGGTTGAAATTCAATGAAAGCTGTGTCGGCTGTAAAGCAGCTCTACCTAGACCCCCTTGCCCTTCACGACGAGAATAGTTAAATCATCGCGAGCCTTATTTAAAACTTACAGTTTCAGTCGGAGTGCTTGCAACATGTTGTATCTGCAAGGTTCTCGCTTGAGGGATCAAGAGAACGAGACCCGTGGTGGCTGCCCTGTCTTCGTTTGTTTTTGTTGGCTCTGTCATTTTGAGTTGTTGTAGCAGTTTGATTACCGGCACTCGTACATTTCGGCAGATTGTTTGCGGTTATGGGATCCTGGGATTGCATTGGATTGAAGGCGTTGTTGCTGTGGTGCCTAGCACATTCTTTGGCTCTCCATTTCCCGGCTGTTCTTCATTGTCTGCCAGCATTAGGAAGGAAATTTTAAAATATTAAAAATATTAAAAGGCTTTGACTCGTTACCTGCAGCAGGATCGTTTTAATAAAAGCTTGGTATTTGGCGTACAACATATTTGAATAAATCTATCTCTAGAGTCTGTAACATATTTTAAAAACAAAACGGTTTCTTCACCAGACATAACTGGAAATATTATAGACCTATTTTAGATCTACAGAGCTATTCAGCGCTTTTTACACGTTTCTGCAGGGAATCAAATGATTGTCAAGGATAAACAAGCATTAATCGCTTGGCCTCAAAAGAGTAGGAGGGATTTTCCTGCTTCAAATAAACTGTCAACATTGACAATTCGTGCAGCACACCGCTCACGATATTAATGCACACCGCGTATTAGATTTTAATAAAAAATACATTACATCGTACAAATTCAAAAATTCTGCATTTTTGGTGATGTTTCCAGTGCTGCTGACAACTCTGCCACCTTTATCCAGTCTCGTTTGGCCTTGCTGTCATTTTGTCACTGCCTGACTGACGTCTGACAGCAGCCAAGCGGCTGCATTACCTAAATTTAATAATTTAATCGTTCAATACACCGAAGTGTATTCACCACCCAAAATGCGGCAATGAATTCGGGACGGACGAATGAGCGGGAATAAAAGTGTGTGTTGGTGTGTGAATTCTCATTCTCTTGGTGGGGGGCCATCCGACAGTTTCGTTGTCCGACCGTCCAACCGTCCAACTGTCCTGTCCGGTCCAGCTATTCTACTTCATCACTATTCATGTAATTACTTTTTGACAGATTAAGATCAGCTCATGAGCCGAGTTGACGCCTCTGCATAAATAATTTATTATTTGCTCGAGTGCCGCTACAATTTATGGCTGCGTATTTTAGTTAGTTGCATGGCTTTGTTTGGCGAACATTTGTCGCTGAGTAGATTTTAAATTATGGGGCTTATGTTACGAAATCACATTGTTTGCAAAACGCATTTGCCGCGAGTAAACTCTAGTGATCTTTAGATAAATAAGTCGGTTTCTCTAAACGATTGGAGAGCAGATAATTATTTGAGAGTTTGTAATTAATTGAAATGGGATTTGCAGTTTTATAGCTGAGGAGGTAAAAGTAGTCTATTGTTTAGATGTCATGATTCCGGTATGAAATATTTATCACTGAACTTAGACGCAGAGTTAAATAAAACTTAGTTTTATTTACAAATGGAATTATTATCGATTTTAAGGACAACAAGAAATGTTGTTACTTAGCAACAAGATATTTAACACCTTTTCTTTGCAAAAACTTCCCCGAATACATGCTAATCATCGACCGAGTGAATCAACGAAGTGTTAGATCCCATTCGAAGTGTTACATCTCTTGTAGGAAAAACAAAAGCCTTATTTTTGCCTCGTCAGCGCGTTTCCTTTTACTCTTTTGATAATCGGACTCATATTTAAATGAGTTACACTCAGCGAACCGTTGGCAACCCAAGCAATTCATTCCTCGCTCCTTATCTCTACGCAATACTTAATCCAAATGACAGCGACAACAAACGATCGAAAAACACAGCAATCTTCTGATTTTTTTAAAGCAGAAAACATTAGCCGCGTTGCCAAACCATCCGTACTTTTTTTTTAAAGAAGACAACCAAATAACCTCAGCTATTCCTCTCAACAACCACCAACACACAAGTAGAGAATGCTGTTCAGGACTCACACTCAACACTATTACCCTGCGACATCATCCGTCCAACCATCCAGCTGGTTTCTCGCCGCGTCCTGTTGGCGTTATCCTGTTTCCGTCATGGTTGCGAAACATTTCCATAATTAATGCAATCAGAACCGAAGTCGTGATCTGCATTCGTAAAGAGCGGAGCTTGCAAATCTTTTTAACTCGCGCACTTCGCACTGAAGGATTAAGAAAACGGAACACATGCTCGCACGTCATTTCCCTTGTTTTGGCTGACAAAACGATATCAAAAGGGCAACGTTTGGGATGAGCTTCTAAATTCATGTGTATGCAATTCCCTGGTGGTGGTAAAGAAGGCGAGTGGCGATGGAAGCTGAAATGTTTCCGAATATAAAATCGGAAACCCTGTGAGACGATACTCGCATGTTGTGGAAAACATGCATTCGTGTGAGATCCTTTCAGGGTATTAAGTTGCAGCAAGGATAAAGAGTAAAAAGTACAACTGCAAGAGTATGTGGTGGCACACAACCGTCGTTGTTCGCCACGTGCGGCGTGTTTGTTAGTCGGTTGTTTGTTCTTCAAAAGGTGATAAATAATAAAAGGAAATATCACGACAACAAGAACAAGAATAAAAACAAATGTGGAACCAATAAAAACACTTGAAACAACAATAAATATACTTTATACGGCCATTTCCAACTCTTATTTTCGCCTTCATGATACCCTACACCCGAAGGGTGTTCATAATCACTTTGTTCTTCCGTTTGTAACGCAGAGAAGGAGACGAAATATATAGAGAAAAGTATATATATTCTTGCTCAGCGTAACCTCCTGAATTGATTTAGCCCTGTCCGTCGTCCGTCTGTCTGTCTGTCTGTTGAAATCACGATTACGGGAGAACGAAAAGAGATATCGCGTTGAAATTTGGCACAAATATTCTTTGTTATGTAGGGTAGTTTGGGATTGAAAATGGGCGAGATCGGTTAACAATCACGCCTACTTTACAAACGGAATGTAAAGGCACCGCGTTTAAAAAAAATATTTTAATGTGAATATCTAATAAAACGTGTGAGATATTAAGGTTTAATTTTATTCCGGAACATATAGCGCCCTTACTAAAATGTTTGCAATAATGGGCGTGCCACGCCCACTCAGACCAAAGTTATCAATATCTCATGAGCGGTATAAGATATTTTTATTACGATATATAGGGAAGCAATACCAATAAGCTTGCAAGAAAGGGGCGTGCCACGCCCACTCATACAAAAGTTGTCAATATCTCGTAAACGGTATAAGATATTAATACCTAATTTTATCACGAGGTATCTGCAGGTATTATAGTTGCCTTCTTCACAACGCAGTCTGTTGCTTACCTTGTGGAAAACTTGTGCTAACTTGTGGAAAAAGGGAAATGCGAGTATATTCGCAAAATTCTAAGGTTTTACTAAAATGCATGCAGAAACCTCAAAAGTCTAACGGGATATATTTCCGCGGTAGTCGATAGTCGAAGCAATAATATCAGGTATAAATTATAAAAATCCTTACGTTATGATTTTTTAAATACTCATTCTCTCATACAAATACACACGCACACTCGAAGTTGACACCAGTGTGACCAACTCACTGACAAGCATTCCCTCTTCAGCACTACGCAATGAATTGCATTTGTTACTTGAATGAAGAGGCCACAGAAGCAAGTGCTGAAACTCCTAGTTTTGAATGAGGCTCGCGATGATTTAATTTTTCTCGTCGTGAAAGGCAAGAGTGAGGGTCGAGGTGGAGCTGCCTTACAGCCAACACAGCTTTCACTGAATTTCTTCCCATTGGTATGAAGAGACTTCCCAGTACTTTTGTATGAATGCTCCATCTAAGTTGAGTTGAGAACTATTAGATTATAAATTGATCGATTCTCAAACACCTTTATATTCAGTGTAAGCTACGAATATTGAACTTCTTGTTGTATTTGTACTTGGAAAAGTGCGCGCGGTCCGCCCACATTTTCCTTATACGATTTCTCGAGGATGTGCGTTTTCTTTTCTTATACTATTTCTCGAGGATGTACCTAAAGTTTTAAAAGAGATTTAAACATTGGTCTTGGAAGTCCTTTTTTATTTCCGAAGTTAAATTTTTAAGGTTTTTTAATTTTTAAAGCCGAACTTTAATTTTTAAAGCAACTAATAATATCGATTGAAATGGTCTCTGCATTAGGAAGGTGTTATACCTCTGTCGAGACAGCGTACTTGATTTGAAAGGCACTTATTTTAGTGTTGGTGTGATTCCCACTAGTTTGGTAAGCCTGAAGTCAAAAAGAATGGAGTAAGTATTTAAAGCCAGGGAAGGCGCTGTAGCTCAGTAGTACTCACCGCTGACCAGTAGTACGGACTACTGTGTTATTAGTGTGTTGTTGATTTCTGCGGATCCTTCTTCTAACTGGTGGATCCTAAAGAACCAATTAGGTTCATATGGCACGACCAGGTTGCCGGTATATCCGGACCGTGAAGCCAATCTGACTGTCAAAGTTACTTGCTCAACGCCTTGATTGGCGTTAAAAGGAACGGAGAGGAGTTGATTGTGTTGCGTGCCACAGAAGCGACGACCTGCGATCTCGAAATAATCATGGACGCACTCGAAGGAACCATTTTCGTGTACAGGCGGTGTCAGCGCCGTGCTGAATTCGATTATCAACCGTCTGACGCGTGGGGAGTACGCCTTCAGGTGATACTTACAGACTTCTGGGGACTTTCGGAAACTCGTGATCAGAGTCTCCTGCTCACAAGATGTCTCGCCGCAACTGATCTGCTCACCAACAACGCAACGCGTCGCGATGTTGAAAAGCAAGGAAACGGCAACGAAGAATACGTAGTAGGTACTCATGTTGGTGTCATGGTTAGATTTTTGTAGCCGATGCTTCTTTTATAGTGGAGCGATAAGAACCATCTTCTGTGCCGTCCTGTTTAATTTCAGGAGTTTTCTCCATATCTCTCCGTATCTAAATTGCGGGTAATAAACGGAAACTTTTGAAATCAGAGGCAATAAACAAATTCTGATAAAAAATGCTAATCCATTTTATTATCATAACGGGTGTGTTTCAATATTTCAACTACAGCGCATCTTGTTTGTTGTGAAATACAGATACATCGCAGATCTGGTAAGCCGGGAAGAATTTACTCACAAATATTTAACCCAAAGCAGGCGGAAATCGACGTTTGGCTAATTTCTGAGAGTACTTTCCCACTCCAACGTAGCCCTCACAAACAGGAGTCCGTGGTGAGCTTGACATCTCAGCTCCAAACTCACTAGGCACAAGAGATTACAGCGAACCTTGAATGCCATCATATTTGGGAAGGCATGGAGAGGGCGCCCTCGTAAGATCAATGCCCATCATCGTTGACATCGTACCTAAGTATTTGTATATTACACTTTGGCAGAGAATTCTTAGCTGACCTAGCTAGCCTTGGCAGAGTCCTCATTAGATACTTTAACCATTATGAGCCTTGCAAATCCAAGAAGAGTTTTTATAAATACAAAAATTCTCTTTATCATTTCGATCGTTTAGTTCAGATGAGAAGGAGGATCGAGACTTCTTTCTGTCGCAAATTTGAGGAAATCGAGATATCGAGTCATCGAGACGGCATTTTATAGAGACGCCTTTTTCCCGAGATGGGAACCGAGATTAGGAGATTCGTTTTTAGTCGAGAGAGGCTTTTTCATTCAAGACGACAATCGTGACCGCCATTACCTGAACCCCGAAAATTTCGATCGTACAATCCACTAGCTACCACTGTGTGACAGAGGGATTACTCAGTGTCCTCATTAAAGTCTTTTGGAATTAACACGAAGACGTGAAAATCTCAAAATGAGGTCCCCATAACTCCGCAACTAAATAATGCGAAAGTAAATAGTGAGACAATAACAATGATATTAAAAGATAATGTCGTTTCGTTTTTCAGCTTCAAAGCAAACTGCGTTATCTTTATTGTAATTGTTCCATAAAATGTGGCTTTCCAGCTATTTCGGCATATTAAAATACACAGAAACGATCCAAACCAAAATCCGAAAACATGAGGATGAGTTTTGGATTTGCAAAACTCATGTTTCTCGTTTTTATCGTGGTTTCAGTGGCCCAATTTTTCATGGGATTTTTGTGGGGATTTTTCAGAATTTTTTGTGGTGATATGGGGATTTTTCATAGGATTTTGTCAGGTGGCAACTCTGGTGGCCGGAAGTTATCGGCTGGACGGACGGGCGGAGTAATGTTCTGGTAAAGAAGTGTTAGTGGTGAGCGGGTAGATGGCAAGAGGTGATGAGGCGGAGAAGAAGAGTTTGAGAAATAAAAAATTAATGTCAGCATTTCAAATTTCTCTGAATTAATGCAAACATTTCCAAAGGATTTGACTAAATTCCAAGAATGTGATGAAATCGCCCACAATTTAGGGGTGGATTTTGCATGCAAATATATTTCGTGATCTCAATTTTGCTTTTCTTCTTATGTTTTGTTTTTCGGATTTCTTTTATTTTTCTTTTTCACTTCTCTTTTGGTTTCAGCCAGATTATAGAAGGACCAAGAAATTATAATTGAACTCCATTATTCGTCTCGATTCGATTTCTCAAGTGATCAAGTCGTGTGATTTCTCCGTTATTTTTGATAAACACACATAAATGTTTGATACAGTTTAAAAATATCTTTATTCAAATTAAAGAGGTAGTGTGAGTCAAAGTTAACAACTTAAATAAAAAATTTATAAAGACTACATTAAAGTGGTGTATCCAAAATCTCTACATCCCCACAAAAATTCGAAGAAATCCCCACAAAAATCCCATGAAAAAATCCACCGATCTGGCAACTCCGTTCTCCCCTTCATCTTTTGTCTCACTCTTACACAAACACCCTTATGGACCACATTTGGTGCTATGGTTTTACATGTTTGGTGTTGTTTTTGTTGTTGTTGTTGTTAATTTTACATGTTGTTGTTTTGAATTAAAAACGCCATATAACGACTACTCCTGTATTCCCTCGGCACACATAAACGTTTTGCAAATCCAAAGCTCATCCTCATGTTTTCGGACTTTGGTTTGGATCGTTTCTCTGTATTTTAATATGCCGAAATAGCTGAAAAGCTACATTTTCTGATAATAAAACATTATTAGGGATAAAAAGATAACCCAGTTTACTTTGAAGCAGAAGAACGAAACGACATTATCTTTTAATATCATTGTTATTGTCTCACTATTTACTTTCGCATTATTTAGTTGCAGAGTTATGGGCTCCTCATTTTGAGATTTGCACGTCTTCGTATTAATTCTAAAAGACTTTAATGAGGGCACTGAGTAATCCCTCCGTCACACAGTGGTAGCTAGTGGATTGCACGAGCGAAATTTTCGAGGGTTCAGGTGATGGCGATCACGATTTCGTCTTGAATCAAAAAGCCTCTCTCAAATAAAAACAAATCTCCTAATCTCCGTTCCCATCTCGGGGAAAAAGGCGTCTCTATAAAATGCCGTCTCGGTGTCTCGATCGCCTCAAATTTGCGACAGAAAGAAGTCTCGATCCTCCTTTACATCTGAACTAAACGATCGAAACGGTAAAGCGAATTTTTGCATTTATAAAAACTCTTCTTGGATTTGCAAGGCTCATAATGGTTAAAGTATATAATGAGGACTCTGCCAAGGCTAGCTAGGTCAGCTAAGAATTCTCTACCAAAGCGTAATATACAAATACTTAGGTACGATGTTAGCGATGTTGATGCTGTTGTTCACTTGTATGCTGATTACTTCGGCTCTGATTAGCCGTGCGTTCCAATAGTTCCACTAATAATGTAAATTTTTTTAATTTGTTGGAGATGATGGACATTCATCTTGCGAAGACGCCCTCTCTATCCCTTTGGAAATATGCTTGCATTCAAGGTTCGCTGTCAGCTCTTGTGCCTTGTGAGTTTGGAGCTGAGATTCCAACTCACAGTCTCTTGTTTGTTAGGGCTACGTTCTATGGGACAAATTTACTCTCTTGAGTTGGTCTCCCTAATAATGTTTTATGCTCCTGGTCGGGACGTGCTCCCTCAAAATATTCGTTTAAGACTTTTGCCAGGTAACAATAACAGCAGAAGTGAGCCACACGTCGATACCTGCCTGCTTTTGGTTAAATATTTGTCAGCAAACTCTTCCCGGCTTACCAGATCTGCGATGTATCTGTATTTCACAACAAACAAGATACGCTGCAGTTGAAATATTGAAACACACGCGTTATGATAATAAAATGGATTAGCATTTTTTATCCGAAATTAGTTTATTGCCTCCGATTTCAAAAGTTTCCGTTTATTACCCGCAATTTAGATACGGAGAGATATGGACAAAACACCTGAACTTAATCAGGACAGAACAGAAGATAGTTCTTTTCGCTCCACTATAAAAGTAGCATCGGCTTAAAAAATTTAACCATGACACCAACATGAGTACCAACTACGTATTCTTCTTTGCCGTTTTCTTGCTTTTTAACATCGCTACGCGTTGCGCTGTTGGTGAGCTGATCAGAAGCGAATTGGACTGGCCCGGTTGTGGCGAGACATCTCGGGCGAGGGAGACTCTGATCACGAGTTCCCAGAAGTCCCCAAAAGTCTGTAAGTATCACCTGAAGGCGTACTCTTCACGCGTCAGACGGTTGTTCATCGAATTCAGCACGGTGCTGACTCCACCTATATACAAAAACGGTACCCTCGAGTGCGTCCATGATTATTTAGAGATCAAAAGTCTGCGCTTCTGTGGCACGCAAGACAAGACACTCCTCTCTGTTCCTTTCAACGCTACTCAAGGCGTTGAGCAAATGACAGTCAGATTGGTTTCACGATTCGGACCTACCGGCATCTTTGTCGTGCCATATGAACCTAGTTGGACTATAAGGATCCACCAGTTAGAAGAAGGATCCGCAGCCTTCAACAACACACTAGTCCGTTAGACTACTGATCAGCAGTGAGTACTACTTGTGCTGTAGCCCTCCCTGGTTTTAAAGACTTACTTCGCTCTTTTTTTAACCGCAGGCTTACCACACTAATGGGAATCACAAAAGCTTTAAAATAAGGGGCTTCCAAATCAAGTACACTGTCTCGAAAGTGCTATAAATGTTGTCACAGTGCGGAGACCATTTCAGTCGATATTATTAGTAGCAAAAACTAAAGTTTGGAAATAAACGAAGACTTCCAAGACCAATGATTAAAACTCCTTTAGTTTTAGGATTGCAAGTGCTCCACATACTCGAAAAATCGTAATCCATTTTCAGCTTTAACAATTAAATTATAAATTAATTAATTAGCTAAATGAAGACATTGTTCGAATGTCAAGTTACAGATGCAAACAAAACAACAGAGCAACAATTATACTCAATAATGCGGCACGTGTCAGCCCGTGACCAACTTCATGTCAGTCAGAGCGTGCGTGTCAAATATCGTCGTTCTGTTTATGGAGAAAAATGACTACGGTCAGGGAGGGCAACAATCAATATTTTCCCCAAAATATTACGTATCGGTAATACTGGAATTTGTAATGGACATGGGAATTAAAATGTAGTTAATGCAATTTAATAATAGTTAACTGAATTGCAAATTAAATTCTACCCTATGTTAAAAATATTTTTATTTTAATTAATTTTTTTATCATTCTCTTAATTAATTTTTTTATCATTTTAAAATGTGCAGTGCAATGAATTTATTGAGTGAATACAACTTTGTAATGGCGACCGCTCCGGAAATATATAATTTCGAAAAATACCGTCAAAAACACAAAATCGCTCCTCACCGTAGCGATCTTGAAATATAATAAAATTATTTACATTTATTAGCAAAACTATTAATTGCAGCAATCAATAATGTCACATCCTGACCCTACTTTCTATTATCTTTTATGCGTTTTTTACACTGTTAGTTGCTTTCTGTTTAAAAATAGCGAAAAATCGCATTTGGTATAATAGAATTTTGCAAATTTAATCGATAATTATAAATAAATGAAAACATTGCATGTCTTCCTGCTTTCAAACAAACTGTCAACATTGACAATTCGTACAAAAAACCAATGCACACCGCCTATGAGATTTAAAAAGAAATACACTTTTCACTTGTACGAAATTCAAAAATGCTGCGTTTTTGCTGAAGTTTCCTGTGTTGCTGACAACTCTGCCACCTTTCTCTAGCCTCGGTTGGCTTTGCCGTCATCTTGTCACTGCCTGGCTGACGTCTGACGGCGGCAACACAGCTGCATTACCTGCATATGATAATTTAATCGTCGAATGATGCATTCGAGCGCCCAAAATGCGGCAATGAATTCGGGACGGACGACGGTCTTTGTCCGGTGCTGTCAGCGGGAATGAATGTGTGTGTTGGGGTGTAGGTGAAAATTGCTTTCATTGCGGAGTGTGAGAAGTCGGTGTGAATTCTCATTCTCCTGATGTATTCGAGACATCCGGCTGTTTGTCTGTCCGGCTGTCCTACCGTGCAACCGACCAACTGTCCTGTCCGGTCCAGCTATTCTACTTCATGGCTATTCAGAGATGTACATTTTGACAGATTGAGATCAACTCATGAGACGAGTTGACACCTCTGTATAAATAATTTATTATTTGCTCCAGTGCCGCTGCAATTAGGGATGCGTATAAATTTCAACTGTTGTATATCTTTCTTTGGTGAACATTTGTCGCTGTGGCGCTGAATGTAATTGATTTAAATTACGATACACATGGTTTGCAAAACACATTTGCCGCAACTGCAGTGATGTTCAGATAAATAAGTTGGTTTCTCTAAACGATTGGAATCCAGATAATTTTTCTGGTGTTTGTAATTAATAGAGATTGAGTTTTGCATTTTTATAGCGGAGGATGTTCAGAGGGATTTTTGTAGCCAACAAGTCATTATAATCCACAATTTCAGTTTCGATTCTTTTTAAATTCTTCTTTACTTACATACGGAATTATGAAAGATAAATTGTAATTGCTCTTCCTTAGCAACAGGACAATAGAAGTCCTTCCTTAGACATAAATTCCCCGAATACATGCTAATCATCGTCGCCCAAGTTAATCAACGAAATGTTAGATCTCACTCGGCGACTTTTAAGCCGCCGGACTTAAAAGGAAACAAATGTGACGACGCCTTTTCATCATTTTATATTTGCCTCATCAGCGCTATTCTTTTCACTCGCTTGATGACCGGACTCATTTTTAAATTAGTTAAACTCGGCAACCCTTTGGCAACCCAACAAATTCAATCCTCGCTACTTATCTCTACGCAATACATCTCACTTAATCCAAATTGCAACTACAACAACAAACGATGAAAAAACACAGCAATCTTCTGCTTTTTTTATAGCAGGAAACATTAGCCGCGTTGCCAACCCATCTGTACTTTTTTTTGAAAGAAAACAACCAAACAACCTCAGCCATTCCTCTCACCAACCACCCACGATGCACAACAATCTACTAACACCAGTAGAGAATGCTATCCAGGACTCACACTCAACACTATTATCCTGTGACATCATCCAGCCATCCTGCGAGATCTACACACAAATGGTTTGGCGTCGCGTTCTGTCGTCGTCATTATGTTCCCCTCATGGCTGCAAGAACATTTGTATAATTAATGCAACCAGAACTGAAGTCGTGATCTGCATTCGAAGAGTGGAGCTTATAATGCTTTTCTATACCCGCACACTGAAGGATTTAAAAAACGGAACACATGCTCGCAAGGCGTCTTCCCTATTTCGGCTGACAAAGCCTATCAAAAGGGTAACGTCTGGGATGAATTTCTAAATTAATGTGTATGAAATTCCTTGCTTGCGGTAAAGAATGCGGATTGGCGAAGAAAATTGAAGTGTAGTATATGCCGCTCAGTTTGGATTACTTAGAAAAAATTAAATCGAAAAGAGAACTTGTAGAAGGGTAAAAAATTAAGAGGTTTTCGGGTTCGAGTAGATAAGGAAAGGTTGAAAGAGTACTTGTAAACTTGCGGTAAGGTAAGGCAACGTAAAGTAAGGCAGACGAAGCACGCTGAGTTAAAATAGTAAAATGAGGCGAAGAAAGTGAGGTAAGGTAAGGCAAAATAAAGTGAGGTAGGGTTTGTTAACATAAGGTAAGGTATTGTAAGGTATGGTGTAAGGTGTGGTAAGGTAAGTTAATGTAGGATAAGATAAGGGCTAAATAAGATAAGATAAAGTACGATAGGGTTGAAAAAGATAAAAGATAAGCTGAGGCAAATTCGGCAAAAAACAAACAAGAAAATTCGGTTTCCAAAGTA
The DNA here is from genome assembly GCA_922984085.1 of Sicus ferrugineus. Lineage (NCBI taxonomy): Eukaryota > Metazoa > Arthropoda > Insecta > Diptera > Conopidae > Sicus > Sicus ferrugineus. Next base: position 4,752,618 of record OV277349.1, on the reverse strand, counting down.
AGTATACCAATTTCAGTATATGAGATGGTAGAAAACCCCTCAATTTCGGTATTAATGGAGAAGGAATTCTTATTGAATATATAAATTTTTAATGCCGTCTGTAAGTTATTCTAATGCGTGGAATCGTAACTGGTGTCATGTGAAGGAAAAGGATGCAATAAAAAATTAATTTAAAGAAAAACAACGCGTTAGCAAACTAATTTATTCGCTGCTAAAAATTTGTAACAAAAAATTTCGAAGACAACACATTTCTTGAGAAAAAATTTAACAAGCGAGAGCGGAACCCCCGAAAATAGTTTCTGGTTACGTAACTGCATGTAGTGGATGCCTTGACACCGATTCCGACCTGTTGTGAATTTTCAGTGATCTGAACTAGCAGACCGAGACCAACAATATTCCCCATACAAAATCGGAAACCCTGCGAGACGATACTCGCATATTGTGGAAACCGCGCGTTCGCGTGGGATGTTTTCAGGGTGTTAAGTTGCAGCAAGAATAAAGTAAAGAGTGCAACTGCAACAACATGTGACGGCACACAACCGTCGCTGTTCGGCACGTGCGGCGTGTTTGTTAGTCGGTTGGTTGTTTTTCTAAAAGCGATAACTAATAAAAAGAAATATCATGACAATAAGAACAAAAACAAACGACAGACGTGAAACCAATGAAAACACTTGGAACAACAATAAATATACTTTATGCGGTCATGTGTTTCGGCAATTTGGGATATAAACAGGATGTGCGAAATTTTGTTGACGGTGGTTAGGAAACGAAGAGGGGGAGAACAAGAGAGAAGAAAAAGCTTGTTCGTATTTTGTTTCAGTTTGAAAATAGGAAGAGTATCAGCTGCGTAAAGTTACAATACTATATTTCAATTTCGAAGTATTAGCTGGAATATCACGCAAGGTTAATCGATTTATGTGATTTTTTCGTTGTTAAGAAATTATATCCCGGGTTCGGTATTTGCCCTGAAATGTAAAAATGTTTCAAACCCGAAATACTCTTTAAAACATTGCGTCGGCATGTATAAAATAAAAAAAAAAACAAAACAGAAAAGGAATGTAATCCATCCATATTCCAATCCATAATCGAGAAGGTTATTTATAAAAGTGGACTTCCTTTTATTAAAACACTACGGCCTACACAACGCAAAAAGGGGCTCTTCAATGCTTAATAAGCCAGCTTTTAGCACCCTAATTCGTCGACTGATTTCAAAGAAGCATTAGCTGATTAGGATTTTTGTAAGTAACAAAAAGTAAGTGGCCACATTTGCTGAGCTGGATGATTGATTACTCACTTGATTTCCCATTTCCTGCTCTCATTTTAGCCGTCATATTGGGTTGGGTGGTCACTCCTGTTGGTGACGCGTGCTTAGAATGGAATTCAGTGTACTTTGCAGTTAACAAGACGATAGGTTTCTTGAATGACGCAACAAAATCAAAAATTAAGATGATATGAGTGAACTGGAATTGAATTCCATTGGCACAAACATATGCTTCTTCTTGTCCTTGTAATTCTGTTAGTCATGCGATCTTTCTAAAGTTTGAGGAAATATCATCACGTGGCCAAACAATTATTTTTATATCCACCTAAATGACAGGACTTGTTTCAGCTAAACTTGATTTCTTGTCCATGGGAAGGAAATTTTTTATTTTCTCAAAAATCTCATGATTGCTAACTTCAAGCTGCTCAGACTCTCATACAGTCTCTTCGAAAATAGACAGAAAATCTTTGCTCGAAATGACTTTAATAAGTACATGAAAAACTCGCTTAATTGGACTCTTGTAAAACAAGCACCATAACATGGCCACAGAATACCGAGAGAGCTTGAAAAACATGTTGCATTCGGTCGAAATGTCTGAGCTCTGAAGTTTACTTGACAGTGTTCAGTATATTCAGTTTTATTGTTGCCGTAATGCCTGTTAAACGATGTCAAAATAGACGATTTTACAGGCAGTACGGATTTTTAGTAGAGATAGTCGAACCAACAGGGTAGACCGTAAGGTCCCGAGCTGAATAGCTTGTACCATCAATCGGCTGGCTGAGGAGACCGACAACATGTTTGTGTTGGCAAGGGTTTGGGGTGAGAAGGATGCCTGCAATTAAAAACAATTTAAATACGTTTTATGAGTTCCTGCAGAGGCATCAGTCGTATAAAAGACTTTTTTGTATTTACGATGATGCATGGCTGTTAATTATCGTCTTTCGGTTGTAAAACTCTTTGCAACCCCAACAACAAGGCGAGCAACATCGTGGTGAACTTGCAGGATTGCAATTAAAAGGCTATACAATTTTACGATTGGAAAATCTTACAAAATGTAGTTCGGAGGGGAAAACAAAGATTTGGGATGTGCAATTCCTATGAATTGTTTTATTTCACAAGCCTTTTTTTCTGTCCTTAATATACAGCAAAAATGTTGCAAATGTCGTAAATACGGTATCAACTCAAGGCTTGTGAAAGGGAAACATTATTGAAAGTATTGCTTAATATTAAGATTATTGTTTTTTTTCCGAATTGAGTTATTCTTTTCAGCCGATTTGTGTATTTATTTGATACTTATTACGTTATTCCTGAGATTATATGACTAAAAAATATCCAAACCAACCTTAACATATAAATCTCCAAATATACGATAGTTTAAATTGAAAGAAATCTTCAGCATTTCTATAAAGAAGAAACTCATTTTGAAGGCGTTCTGGTGATTAATGATTGTGGCATTAGTTATCTCAGATACTTTATAGAGGTGGGCTTAGTGTGTGATATTTTTACGAATATCTGGTGCAACATAACATTTCCCTTCAACAGCAAGAATTTTACAAAATTTTTTAGCCTCACGACGGCAAGAAAAACGCTGGAATCGTGCACTCAGCAGGAAATCACACCCAAAATAAATAACAATGAGAATTAAACTTTCCACCTTCAGCTTCCAAAAGTAGCAACACCAAAGCAATTTACACCCTTGTATGCTAGACTGATATATGTGTACGCATTTTGTAGGAATCATTAATCCCTTCGCATCAAATGCGCGTCTGCAGCTCCTGAGTTATGAGTCGCGGCTCCCCTTTTTTTCAGCAACCTACCGCAAGTTAAAAGCGGGAAGTGCTGAGTGCCGTAGGCGCTGGTGCTGCACGCTCTTCTCTCTGCAGTTGATGTTTCAGTACAAAATGTGGAAATGACTTCTTTCGAAAACAAAAAGTTTTTCTAAACACTTAATGAGCCGCTTTATAAAATTTGCCTGATGTACAATATTTAGAAGGGAGTTCTAGGCGTGTTGTAGGAAATACTATGAAAACTCATGCCTGCGTGTATAACTTTAATGAGGAGCAAATACAATTTAGAGGTCTTTCAATTATTTACACGCGCTGCATGTTTGGGAGGGACTGCGCGACCACACGTTGTGTTATTCAGTATCTAAATGCAACAACATGTGAAATTGTTTATAATCACGTTCGGATAGACGACTGATAAAAGCAGCATCCCGCTTTGCTTTCTTATTTCTGTGCACAAATTTCAATTATGTTTATTAACATGTTTAGTTTTTCTTTAAAGATTTTGAAATTTAATTAAAATAATCCAGTTTTACAAAAGGTGGCGTGTCATTTGGCTTTTAAGCCACTTAATCTCTCATCTTATCATGTTGTTACTTATTATTTACGGAAATTAAATTTAACCCGTCAGTGTGAGAGATTAAAAGAGCAAAATGTGTTTCCCAAGAACGAGAAAGTTCTTAAAATATACTTAAATTCTACTCTGCACGCAAAAAGTTAACGCAGATTATTAAAGAACTTACCTTATGTTCTTTAACTTTTTATTTTTAATTTAAAATTATTTTTATTATATTTTTCAAATTTAAAATTTGTTTGAGGTCTATAAGTATCGCCGAGTTTACCAGGAATTGCAATTGTCTAGAATTGGCTGGAGTCCAAATAAATTGACACTCTCTCGCCCCATCGCAATGAAGTGTTTGCTAAATTTGAAGTTAATGACGGGAAATTATGCGGCAAATAACTTTTTCGCTGAGGGCAATAACGACCCCCATGTTGCAGCTGTCGCGTGTACTCAAAAGCATTCGGGGATGTGGCGGAAAATTTCTAGCATACTAAAATTTATGAAACATAAACTTTAATCTTTCATGATAAATTTGAAAACATCTTCAAGAATGCTGAATATGAGCTGCAGTCGTAAAGTAGAGCCAACCGAGTACGCGAATGTGTGGAATGGAATGAATGGGTTTGGTCGACCACCGAAAAATTTGTCAATGCGCCAAATACCGTGTTGTGGGGGAAAGGAGAAACCTTGAGAATAAATAGATTTTTAAGCAATTAAAAATTGCTAATGGGACTTCAGATGAAGTTGTAAAGTGAACATGAGGGAAAATGATAATGTCTAATGACTCTCCTTCGCTCCCATAAGAAATTCCGGGGTAACCTTATAACTTTATCATCAATCATATCACGAAAATCCATTATTCCACCTCAGTCCCGTGAGTGTCATCAACAAAGCCTGCATAACTCAGACTCGCCCCCTTCGGTACATCTAGTTGAGTCACAGTTGAAATCATAACAGATTCAATAAAGTGAGTTTTGATTTCTTTTGTGGTTTGCTTCAGAAAATGGGTGCTGTTAAATTTTACCTTTGGGAATGTTATGCGGGAAATGGTAGGCTCTGCAAAGGACGGATGGTGGACGTGGTGGGAGTGGGGCGAGGAATACTGTACCGGTAGTCTAAAGAGTTTGTTTGGGAAACAGCATTTCATGGTGGCCGCTGATAAAGAAACAGATGGTTTTCATTGCTATACTTGTTATATCCTACGAAGCTGGAAAGTGCCATCTTTCTTTGGTGATCGGCTTAGTTTTACCTCGATATTGATAAAAAATGGAGGAACTCTTCATCCATCAGCTGTGCAAACAGTGGCTTGAGTTTGCTGCCGGCGGTTGTTCTTTATAATTGCTGTAGATTAGAAGAGGGGTGTTTGATTGGAATTTTAATTGAAACTCTTTTTTTTGATAGAATGCATGAAGGTATGGCAAATTTTTTAATTCCAATTTATAGAAAAAATCATTTACAATATTCATTCATATTCATTTATTTTAGCACTTTATTAAGTTCTGAAAGAAGAATTTAAGAAAAGTTCTAACAAAAAAAAACTTTATTTATTAACCTATAAACTTTCTCTCCTTTCAGCGTAATTCAATTAGTTTCTCCAGCTTTTCTTCCCCTTTTCTTAATTTTAAAGCGGTTTAAGTCAATTAAGTCGCAAAAAATAACACAACAAGTGACTAGACCAATAGATGAACCGACGTGACTTTCTTTTCTTCCTCTGGGCTCCGTGCATTGTAACTCGTGAAGTTCAATCAGAAGTCATATTGAGTAAATCTTGTGTGTTGATCAGACTGCCTCATCTTGATTAAATAATATCGGGCACGTGCACATCGCAGACGCGTACCACGGCAATCAGTGAGTGGGTGACAGTGAGATGGTGCAGCGGCTGCATCGACTACCAATTCAGCGGAACAATTGAGCATTAAAGAATAATCAGGGCCGAGAAGGACGTGTGCATGGATGTTTGTCACGAACACACGTAGGGTGGAGCGCAGATGGATTCAGATCGATAAGATATCTGGGCAGTGAATAGATAAGCTGTAGTCTCGCAGGCACATACACACGCGCGGTCATTGCTCGAGAAAGATGTTGGCACGTTGGCTGGGATGTCTGAGATGTTAACTTCCAGCTCATCTTTGCCATCGTCGTCGTTGTATTGTAATCGTTGGTGTCAAGAGAATTCAGTTGAGTTCAAGTAAGTTGAAAAAATTTAAAGAAATTAAATTAAAAATTTTAAATTAATTTTAGTAATAGGAAATTTAAAGAAAGTGCTGTAATCGAAAATAATGTATCATTATAATATTAATAAAAAATTAAAACTAAATACAAGACTCGCCTCTCTCTCATCCTCGTCGAATTTAGCTGCTTGAGAGGTCCGGACAAGCCATTAAATTCGTCAAATTGACGAACTGATGGATGGGGTTGAGCTACGCCGGATAAATTAAAATAGTTCACCTCTAATTTAATGCAACGCAACTCGGTGTAAAAGATCGAAAATAGGACGAAACAAAAACAATGTCAACGAGTGGCATTGTAAAAAGGTTGCAACCGAAACTCGGGCATTTCAATTAGCGTCAAATTGCATCTCATGCGGAAAAAACAACGAAACTGTAGAAGAAACAATGACAGCAGTAAAGTATATTACAATGACAGCAACAGCAGCAACAACGTCAGCACAAATGTCAGCTAAATAAAATTATTTGCCCCAACGTGGAAAAAAGGTATTTTGAAAGATTTTTCCCCTTTCCTCCTCTCCTCATTCTTTTTGTCTTCCACTAGCTTTTGTGAGGGAAGTGGAGTGAAATTTAAAATTTAAAAATGCCCTAAAAATTAATTAAATTAAAACAAAGTGGCCTGCATGAAATTTAGATTCTGAGACCAACACAAATTTAAATCCAGTGATTTCAGCCACACTTCACCGTTGAAATCGCATCCAATTAAAAAAAAGATGATATTCTTTTCTAGATAGAGGCAGCCTAGCTTTAGCTCGCTAAGAATGGTACGACATACGACTGGAAATGCTTGTGTTTGCATAAAAACGGACGCCACCGCAAAGCCAATTTTAAGTAAAGAGAAAAAAGTTTGCAGAATCCTATAAACATTTAAGCTGACCGAACACTTGAGATTACAGTGTGACTGAGTAACCCAGTCTCGTCCTCCCCCTCCCCCCAACCCAACGCCAGTTCACGTACAAACATACATGCCGATAAAGAGGATTTTCTTACAAAGGAAAAACACACGAGTTCACCAAAAACACACTCGAACGCTTCAGAGCAGCAAGCAAGCCTTCGTAAAGCTCGGCCGCAGTGAGCTATTCTATTCGTTCTTTAGTGTTAAATGTATTGATTTTAATGTAGCGTAATGGGGATTTTCTATTTTTCTCATTTCTATAAGTTTTTTCTGGCTCTTTTTTCATCCCCCTTCTGCGTGTGTTTGTGTGCAGCAGCGGAACGATGAAGCAGAAAAGCTCCTCCTGTGTAGAAAGGTAGTGAAGACACTATTTCTGTGTTGTGTGGATCCACATGATTGCGATGCTGGCGGTCGAGGTCGGATTGGGCCTGGAATTCTGCTCACACTCGTTAGAATTCAGAGGGTATAAAATGCGCCGGAATTGAATGGTACTTCCGAGCCAACTGTTAACGGATGCCAAAAGGGGCGAGGGGGAGATGACGTGTGCGGAATGGATGCTACATATGTAGGGTGGTGGATGGTAAAAATGTTATGGCTTGTTTGATCACCGCTAGGGCACTCGTAGTTATGACAAAAGTTTTGAAGCTGCGATTAGATGTGGATCGCAATCACTGGGTACGTGTCCGCATGACACAGTCTAGTAAAAGATTGTATGAAGTAAATTGAGGAAGTAGCGGAAAAATACACTTTTCAAGGTCGTATAAAAAATCCATAAAAATCCATATATGATATCTGATATGCTATGTGTCACTCTCTAGACAATAATATGTTCAAATTGTTGATCCAAATTTCCCTTTTTATGTTGGTCTCATAAAATTGACACTATCTGGCCGTAATTTAAATTTAATTACCTAGGATTAAAATTACGAACATCTCTGCCATTTGAACGTTTACTTGTTTGCTCCAAGTCAGTGCATCTTCATCTAATCCGGGAGCGTCCGTCGTCTTCTTTCAGTGGTTTGGTCCGCCCACGTTTGAGGGCCGCCTGCTTGATTGCCAGCCAATTGCCGTCCATAATAAGCTTGTCGGTCCTTTCGTTGGCAGTTCATTAGATGAGAAGCGTACTTGTGATTAAAATCGGTGTTTGAATATTCATGGCACTAAATTGCGTTTACATAACAATCTATTAATGGTGTCTACTTTGGATTTTATGGACGGACTGTTTGGATTTTCTGATTGCGTTTGTACAATTTAAATTGCAAATCCTATCAAGGGTAAGAATTTTTATTCTGCAAACTCTTAGCTCGAAATCACATCAGAGAGCAAACTTGGCTAGCGTTTTTCGAATGTAGAGACCGATTTCGAAACTGTTTTACTACTTTTTGAGAGCTCAATGTAAACAGATAGTGGAAATCAGAACCACACTCACTTCGTGTATTATTTTAGAGTTCCTTGTAAATTCAAAAAAGTTAATAACAGGGTGAAAATATTTTTTCAATTTAACAGCTCGCTGCAAATACGTCGACGTTAATAACAGGGCGAAAATATCTCTTGAAAATATAACAGTGTATAAGAGAAGTTTCATCGAGATATTTAGCTATAAAAGTAGCTTCTTATCTTAAGCAGAATGTATATTCAACATTACAGAGCTCGTGTTGACTTTTATACTCTGCTTTTCGTTTACAAATGGATCCGGATTACAGACTTCACAATGTATATGTATGTTCGCATAGTTAGGTATTTTTACTAAATTTAAAATTGTCGAAGGTGAATACACCTTGCATAGATTTCAGAGAATATCTCCGAAAATTTATTGGTGGAGATGAAATAATAATTTAATATAATAACGAGTTTTAAGACATGAAATTGCAAACACGTGTTGTTGTCCTTCGCTTACAAGGCTCTCCGAAATAATGTGCAGTTTTAAGGACTCTTTTAATTCTGTTCTCTTTACTTTTCTGTAGAAAATAAAATTCTCTCTTTAAATTTGCTCTCTCATTTGATACGCACATCACTCAGAGAGCAACTCTGTTGTGCGGTTGAGAGCCGCTCGAATTACCACTGACCTTTGTTAAGAGTGGGCGATGAGTAGTATGAACCGTTAACCGCCCACTCCGAGAACCGTTGCTTACACACGCTCATTCTTTTCACTCTCCGTTCTCTTCGTAAATCTTGGCGCAGATTAGTGTGCGCTAAAGTTGTGCGCCCCGAATGCATGACTATTTTTGGCTCCTCTGCCCGAGTACGAGGACAACGCGTCGTCAACATTGCGGGTCTCACGGTCTCTACTAGGCGTTCGAAGCGAAAGTCAGTCTCTCGAAGACGTGCGTGAAGAAGTCGTATCATTTAGAACCTAGAAGGTGTGAAACTAGGGCCAGGTTACCCCCTTACACACACGCACACATAGGCAACTAAAGTGTTGAGAAAGGCGCGTACGTGCACGTAAGCGTTAAAAAGAAAAGTTGTTGCTTCCGTTTTTATTTTAAAAATTGTTTTTATTTTAAAAAAGTCAACAGTAGTCGCGTTGAAAGAAATTGTAACTGACCTTAACTAATCCGTGTTGATTGCGAGCACGAGTTTGGTTAGGTCGCGACACCGCCCAAAAAGGACATCATTAAAAATCCCACCTGGCGGCGGTGCTGAATGCTGTGGAAACATCTGCGCGTGGCATCACGTGGGTGAAACTAAATAAAGTTTAAAATAATCCAAAACTATTTAATATTCTCTCGAATAATCACAAAAACGAAGCGTAAAATAAAACGCACAAAAGGCCAAAATCATTCAATGCTTGGTTTTCCTAGTGCGGTTAAACAGTGGACGAATTTATCAAAAGGACTGCTTAATCCTGCCAAAGTAGAAAGAAACATATTTTCCTGCCTTCCTTTTGTTGACTTGCTTGCTTTTTGTTGATATTTTTACCAAATGCTAACTTTTACAAGGACGTCCCGTCCCGGCCAATTAAATAGACTTCACACAAAGGATTAAGTCCTACGTAAAGCAGGATCACAGCAGCTGATCATAGTGTACCGGCGTAAATAATTTCCAACGATAACTGAGGAGAAAAAAGGTGGGTGCGGATTTCAGTTTTCAATTAATATTTTTTACCAGGGAATATCGTAATTCAGAGAATATCGAATATCAGGAATACTTGTTATATTGTTACAATAAGTGAAAACTCGATATTATTTGCAAGTGAAATTATGAAACCGAACTAGCTCAGAACAAAGTTTAAAGCTCTTCGAGACATTCTTCTCCGCCCTTCACTCATCAAGGCATCAATTTCTGAGAACGAGGTCAGAAGTTTATCGCCTTTTATTTCTACATTTCATAGTGTTGATGCTTTTCAGAGCCATTTATGCTTACCAGCTTCTATGAATAAAATTTAGAAGGTGCACACGCACAGGTGCAGCAACAACATTGAGTACTATATATATCAAATTACGCTTTAGTTATTTTACCCTTGAAGCAGGAAAATATTTTAGACGCTTTTTTGTGTGGATTAAATAGAACTGCAATTCTAATTACCTTTAAATCTCGTTGCAACGACTAACTTTTCGTGGCTTTCTAATAAAAGTCCAAGTCTTTCTAAACATAAAAGGTCATAAAATTTTTCATGGCCCCTCAAATTGGTGCCTTTCAAAGTTGACCTCTATTAGAAGTCTTTCTGTGGCAATATCTGCATATGAAATCAGCAAAAAAAAACCACGAAATTGAAATAAGCGTTCGAGAATTTGAATTGCTTTTGGTGGCATTACACAAGTTTAAATAGAGATGGTTGTGGTTAAATTTTGCAGAATGACCGGCTTTCCATGCATTGAAAAGCTGCATGAAGCAATATGAAGTTTATTGGCGTAACTTTTTTAGGAGGTTATAAGGATTTATATTGGGTTGTTTGTGACATGAGGATTGTAGCTGACTGGCTTCATCTTCCGCGTAAATTTAAACATTCCGCCCTTCTATTTTCAGACGTGTTGCTTCAACATTAAGTTAAACAAACTCAGGCAAATGACATGTCATCAAGAGAATCTTAGAATCGGTGTTGAAACGGAATCCCTTTTCGCACCTTAATTTGTTTTGATGGGTGGAAACCATTTTCGTTCCTCAATAGTGGAGTGGAAATTAGAGTGTTAGGGAAGCTTATTATTCTTATGATGTTCTTATGTTTGCTTTTCGTTTTTGTATCTCACAGCAATGCTTTAATAGAAAGAGAGAAGGAAAAATGTGGACTGCCGAGTCCATCCCTTTATTTACAGATTTCCTTAGTTAAAGGCTATTATTTTCCTAGTAAGCGAAACTCACGTTTATATCTCTCTTCTCCAAATCACGTTGTTATTTTCGGAATCTCTCGCTAAAGCACAAAATCTTTTACTTAATTTTGTTCACTTAGTAGTAGAAACTTCATTATTCATACAATTAGCTAACTTTTCTTAATATTAGTGATTAGAAAGTTCGCGCTGATTCGAATATCCTTGACACACTAAAGCTAAAGGAGTGCAAACTCTTGGAACTGCAACTAAAACTAGATAAAATACAGCCAAAGATAATGAAAAGTTTTCGTAGAATTTATCAAAGTAAAAGTTTTTATTAAATAAGGAAAAAAAATCCATAAAATTCATGTGAAACACATAACTCTCAAGATATCATCTGCATGGTCGTGCCAAACACGCTCTCAGATGCAAAGTGGTACCATTAAATCCACTCTAACGGCCACTTTTGGTGTCACTAATGTAACTCGTCCACTCAAAGGGTCGCATACGTTAGGCAGAAGTTCGCAAAAGTAAGATTATTCAAGCATTAGGCAGATACCAAGCGCCTCCTGCATGCTTTTCGGAAGCCTTACGGTGTCAAAAACACGTCCTATTCTCACAAGCAGTCCACTGAGTTGTGACTAAATCCAGTTCGGTCTTCGGTGGCTGTGCTGCAGTAACAAGCGTGCAAGAGTTGAGTGAAACTTCAGTAACGATCCAATTTGCCACTTCACAGATTTACCTCAGAATTCGAACCCAACTTAAACTGAAATACCATAATTGTCATGAAGTACCAAGAAATTCTTTCAACACCAGGAGTTGTTTGGCACAACATTAAAAGGTTTGAGGGAGAAACTTGGTCGGGCGTAAAATTGAGAGCGAACGCTGCGGATGCCATAGGTTGAGCTGTGACCCTCAAGTCAAAACGTACCCTTAAATAAGAGGGCGTTTAATGAAACTAGTTCATCATGATATACCAGCATCTCAGAAACAAAAGCAAGCACAACAATGCAATATCTCGTTTTTCCAGGCACTGTTAGAGGCCAACCTCCATCGGCATTTAGCAACTACAACTTTTTTCTCCACCTTAATATGAAAGTTTTTTTAGGTGTATTTGTGTTTGGCGTTTATTGCAAGATGCTTTTATACTAATGCATGAATATTAAAGAAATTTTGTATCAATTTGACTATCTAAACCAACTATTAAGCGACGTGGAAACTTATTATTGGTTATTTATACTCTACACTTAGAACGGAAATCGGATGTGGCGAGTATTAATTTGTCCTTCCGCTTGTAATGCAGTAAAACGATTATCAGGAGCGAGATCAGTAGAAGCGGTCCTCGGTGGCGAAGGTGGGTGATACCTTCGCTGCGAGCTCCGAGGATGCGGGTTCGAATCCCGCTTGCGCATGGATGTTAATTGTGTTGTCGTCAGCGTACTTAAGGCCTAGCCTAGCGCTAATAGTTCTACAAAACTAAAAAAATAGTTCTACAATAAAAAAGCAAATTGTCCTAAAAAACCTAATATAAGGAAACAAAAAAAAAGAAAAAGAAGAAGCCACCTTTCACTCCCCTCCCTCTATCAAACTTCTTAACAGTAGCTCGTGCAATCAGCACAAAAACTTTGAAGCTTAGCAGCTATTGAATTCTGATATAGAAAAAAAGAACAAAAAATAAATTCTTGATTCGATTATTATCTTTTAGTTTTACTGAACATAAAATTTAGTTTAATTCCCTATTATTTTGCTGCTAGTCTAATTTTATCGCACGTCATAATTTCCACGATTTCCTGAGATTACTAATTTAACGTTGGAGGGAGTGATGGTATTACATATCTTCTCCTTTCTAGATATCAAATTTTATATAGCGCATAAAATACGTACAAAAAAAAAGTTTGAAACGTCCCTGATTTTAATTGAAATACAAAGAAGGACGAAAACTAGAAACCTCGACTTCCACTTCCACCGTAAAACATGAAAATCAGAGAAACTGGAACAACCGTCATAAATGTAAGCTTCCGCTTTCCGTGTCTATAAAAAACCGGGACAGCTTAAAATGTCCACAGCATCGCATAAAATATTCTGCGCACAACATAAATATTTCATTGCATACTTTGCTCGAAATTATAATGTTATTCAGTATTAATGTTCCTTTTACTTTATGTCGACCCATAAGTTGTCAAATGTCGACAGGATGACCCGCAGAGTTGGCGAGCACTGGCTGGACATCGCTCAAGATGTAGGCATACAGCAAAAATGGGTGGGACAGAATGGGACAGAAATGGCTATAAATAAAAGAATCGATCCATTTATATGGAAATATTAGTGGCTAACTGAGCGGAAAATGACACCAATCTATTTTTCCAAATTGGTTCAGATTTTACTTTAAAAGAACACGGAAGAAATTAATGAAAATAGGGTGAAAATAGCGTGAAGGACGCTTAAGGGAAAGGGGTGGGCGAAAATGAGGGAGAGTCGGAAAGGGGGTTGGTGGGTAGGGTAGGAGGAAAAGGTTTGAAGGCAAGGAAGGGGTGGGTAAAGTTACCAGATACAATATAAAAGAGTCAATAAAAATGCGTAAGGTACGCAGGGACAACGTTATTTTGTATGGTTTCCTTGTCCTATAAATGCGTTTTATTGTCGCTGTCGCTGCGCTGTTATAAGTCATGTTAACCTATACAAATAAACAACACAACAACAACAACAACTACAGCAACAACAATACAAATCCAAGTATAAAACCTAATACGCAAAACCAGCAGACGAACAAACTAAATATTTAGCAAGCACAAAGGTACGATTGTGAGTGTTTTTGAGTTTGTGTTGATGCTCTTGATGTGTGTGTGTAAGTTTGTACTCGTATTTGCGTACGCATAGCAGTAGGTGGGCGTGGTTGGGTGGTTGATCCATTATCAAAAGTGCTGCGTTAACTGCGCTTATATTGGGTTGGCACGATTTTATTTATGCTCTACATTCCCTACCTCTCATACACCTCGTACCTGTCTCACACATTCCTCCTACAACCCCCATCCCATCGCAAAAATTGATGGAGACCACATTTCTAAAACAAGACGCGCTGAGAATATCATAGGTGGGCGTTCTGGATATACTCGTGCTTTTCCCTATTGTCATGTTGATGTTCTCGTTGGCTTCTTTGTATGATTTTATCATGCACGTCAGAGGGGTGTACACAGCGGGTGTGAAAGTGCACACTTTCTTTTATCAATAAAACGATATAAAACGGAAACAATAAATATACAGAAACAATAAAAACTGACAAAGTGTCTTTCATATGTACACCTCGATGCCAATCTAAATATCGACGTGCTTTTGATATTCAAATAAATTCATCAAATTTATTGCTCCACAAGGTGTTATATGCACCGATATATTCTCACCACCTCCTCATAAATTTACTCACACTGCTCAAATATTGTGACACTCTTCAAATGTCCTTCACACGCTTCATACCACACTAGAAGAAATATAAATTCTATAGTAACTTTCTTAAGTTTTATGTTCGAATCAACACACGCCAGTGTGGTTTAAAAATCCTTTAACGTGGCAACATCAGTACAAACAGGATCATAGAATGAACACTTTATGCACTTTAAAAGGAAACAATTGCAAACAGCATCTCAAAAGGTTACTGAAGAATTTAATTGCGTGACCTTTACTGCGCTCAACACATTTCAGTCCATACAGAATTCTAAAAGTTCTATTAGAATGCAATGAAAATGGATTTTATATATCTAAAACATTTTAAGAATTTGAACCTTTTTTAAATTGAAGTACGGATTCATAGATATGGATTCAACATCTCAGAATTAATAATATTTCCTAGAGTAGAAAGTTCTCAGCACGGTGGTGGAAACTGCAGCCTTTCAGACGAAAGAGAAAACAGTTTTTTGTATTAACGGAAATATCGTTGAAATGGTACTGCTTTTAGCAGCTATTAGAGGAACATAGGAGCGATAACTCTCAACCGAATTCCAAATATTCGTGAATTTCAATTGTTCAGATTTTTGTAGTTATTATTTGATATTAATGAATGGATTTCTCTGTAGAAATTCTTGATGTAATTAATTATTTTACAGTTTCTCGTAAAAGTCCTTCGTCCTTTCACTACAAAATCAGTTGTGGAAATCCGTGCCTTGAGCAGAAATATTTATTGTGAGTAGGACGTGAGAGACTGAAATGAAACATATGGAAATAATCAAAAATGTTGGAAGAAAAAGCAAACACTTGGTTGGAGTCATGCGTAAAGGACAACAGAATAAGACAGGCGGATATGAGCGAGGAAGCCAACTGATGCAAAAATCTCATCGCAAATCCAGGCATAAAAGAGTTTCTCCAATCAGGCTTCGTCAGCATAAAAGGCATACGTAACCGGAGGCTAGCAAAGTACCTTCATGCATCTATCAGATGCGGATTGTT
This sequence comes from Sicus ferrugineus, assembly GCA_922984085.1. Taxonomy (NCBI): domain Eukaryota; kingdom Metazoa; phylum Arthropoda; class Insecta; order Diptera; family Conopidae; genus Sicus; species Sicus ferrugineus. The sequence goes on along the minus strand of OV277349.1, from coordinate 4,737,204 downwards.
GCGAGTTCATATAAAAGTCTGACTAAATGTTAATTTTTTCCATTTTACTTATATGAACTAAAGATAATAAATTGTCAAAGACTATTTAGTAATGCAGTAAACCATGTTGGGAAGTTCGATATCCAAGCAAATTCCATATTAATCTTGTTACTCTTGTACATTCTAAAGTCAACCAATGAATGGATTTACTACGGGACTGACTGATTCGCACAAATCAGAAAATACAAAAAGAGAGAAAATCTTTTATTTTTACAATTTGCATGGTTTCTGATACGATTTCCAATGAATTCGCTAAAAAATCCTCTGGCAACTTTGTTTCACTCTAGAAAAAGCGCAAGATTCGCTTTTCCTTTCGTTCGTACGAAGAGAGTAAATGGTTGGCCGACTTGCTGAAAACGCGAAAGCAATCAGTTTGTTACATGTTTTCTGCCACCTGCCTCATTCAGCCTCGTACTGACTTGTCTCCTCTCCCCGCACCGGAACTATTCCATGTATTTCCATATCCGCAAATGTTAGTTCTGCGGCTGCAAATGCGTTGCGTACGGTGTAGGCAAGATTTTATTGAATTTTTCTTGTTTTTAATCCCAGCGGCGCAGAAAAAAAAGTGTGTGATCAACAAATTGCAAATTTTACTGTTCGGTATAGTTCCAGTTATTTTTTGTTCCATTATTTTTGCGTACAGATCAGAACGGCTGCAGTCATCCGGTTGGATGCTAAGAGCGCTGTAAGGATTAACTAAAAATGTCCTTTTAGAAATTTTTTTAGATTTTTTTTTGCGATATCTTAACTGGGCAGTTAGGATTAAAAAAATTGGAGTGATGATTACATATTTTTAATCTCTGTGCAGAGAGTGCAGCTTCCAACACACTCATTATTCGCATGGGTTGCAATGAAAATACAAGTTTTGCATGTGAGTTCGGCTGTCTTCATTTAGAGACAGTAAATCAAGCTACCATAAATTTAACGTTAACGAAAGTTAAATTTATAGTATTGACTTGAAATTGATTTGAAGGTGTGAGTCTGGGCAAATTTGACTGGCAACAACTGACTTGTTTTTTGAATGTTTACTATCCCCATAAAAATCCGACTAAATTGAGAAAATCTCGATCATATAATGGAGAGAACTTTTAATAATTTTGATGTTAACTGATGTGATTATTGAAAACTTTTTAAACTTACACCGATTTCTTGTTTCACATTTCATAGCGTTGGCGATTTTAAAATACAAACATTTGTAGAGAATTCATTCATTCACTCATTCATTTTGCAAATCTTTTGTGTAGATTTTAATTTTGATAAAATGCAGGTTTATCGCTAAAGCCAAGAAAGAAGAAGTCACTTCTAGCTGCTTCATTCAGTGGTAGAGCGTCTGACTGCAGCGGACGACTGGGTGGTCGACTGCTTACCTGACTGGGTGTTTGAATGGCTCAGATGCTGGTCGCTGAGGGCAGTTGATTGGGTGTCTCATGAGATGAATGACTGAGTTCTAGGCGAGGTGATCGCTGGGTGTTGTCTGGTGGTTTGTGGAATGGACTCCATTATAAGAGTAAGAATAGACCAGGTTAGTGAAGGGTATATGCGAGTTAGTTTTTCATTTATTTACTGCACAAAAAGCAGGTGCAATATTTGCTGAAAGCTTGATTAACAATCACGTTTTAGCAGCTGGAGATGCATCTCCTAGATTTAATTTATTTTCTCATCTCCACAGATGAGTATCTAGTAAATTGAGTTTTGACATTCGTGTTCGTAATTTAAATCTTTATTTGCAATTAGTGAAGAAAATGAAGAAGTATAAAAATGCTGATTAGCTTCAATATGAGTTTAAATAAAATGCATTAAATCTCCATTGGTAAGTTAAAGTACACAAAATTTCATCCTTTACTTTGAATGGTTGTAATTCTTCGAATATTTAATTGCAAGAAACTTAACAGTTCACTTAATTACGCAATTTTATTAAATATTAAATTTTTATTCATCTTCAAGAAGGACTGGTGTAAGCTTTCGTTATCGTTAAAAATGGGAAAAGAAGCGTGAAGTCAAGAAGTGTGGGTTCGAGTGAGAGTTTTATTAGGAGTGAAGGTTGTAAACAAAACTAAGTTTTCCCTTTTCTTTGCAACTTGAAAGAGTCAAAATAATGAGTTGCAAATTTCTGTTGTCGCTATGCTGCTTGGTGTTGCTGGCAGTAGGAATTTTCTCACTCTTCAAGTCGCGCTACCTGTTTCTTCCAGAAAAACTAGAAACTCAAATTCGATGTAAAAGTTTACAAAATTTATTGTGTTGTTATGAAATTAAAATAGGTTTTCTTGTTTTTTGTTGCTGCTCTTTTTTTTGCTTTTTCTCCTGAGCTTTTTTACGGATTACTCTGTGATGAATTAAGTAGAAACTTGTTGACAAAACAAAAGACTTTCTAAATTAAGGTGGGCGAGAAGCTGCTTCTTGCTCACCGAAGTGAGAAGAACTTGCAGGTGCACGGTTACTGATGGTCGCGTTTCTCAACTTATGAGTTTCTGCTCCCCAACTTGTGAGTATTTGCTCCCCTTTTTCACTTCTAATGTAAGAATAGTGTTAGGAAAACCGCTCTTCCCCTTCTTCCCCTTTTGTGTGCTATAAAAAAATCTTACGAAAATTATATATATATATATATATATATATATAAAAATCTTACGAAAATTATAGATGCAATCTATAGATTTGTATTGATATTCTATAGTAAAAGAAAAGTTACCAGAAATGTTTCGCCAATTTTTGATTCTATCTAAAATTGAGAATATAATATTACTGAAATTTGCTCAGCTCTTCTTCTCAACAGCTAAAATCAAATTGGCTGTGGTAGCTACTTTCGTAGACGTGGAAACCAGCCAGTCAAATAAAGAGAAGCAAAAAAACCCCATATATTTGCCCCTGCAGCGAACGACACCCTCTGCATTTCCCAGCGTCGCCTCCCAAGGAAAGAAAACCGATAACTTTGTCTTTTCAACAAAAGGTCAACAATAGGCGAAAAACGCAATTCTTCCCTAAGCAATGCAATTTTGCACTTCCGTCTGATCGCCGGCCGGACGGCTGTTGGCTGTCATCCAAAAACACACTCATGAAATTACCGCATTCGATAAAATTTGTGTAAATGGTAGCGAAAAAGGCGAACTGTTGTAAAATGGCAGAATTGTGGAATATTCAATTAGGTATGGACGTCTACTCAGAAGCAACAGCCTACTTGCCCCATGAGCAGACCGTCCCCATTAGCCCTCCCCTTTCCGCACCCACATCCTTTATTTGCAAGACGCAACGTTAACTATGCAATTTTTTGCCTGCAAAGTTACCTAATCCGTGGCCTCTGAATTTCTTTTGTCGTTGGAAGTTCTCGTTTCTCTGCTGAAATCTTTTGAGGTTTTTTTGCATTTCAAAATTTTTTAAACTTAATTATAACAATTGAATGAATAAAGCCGAGTATTCCATTTTATCTCTTTCGCTAAAAATGTTTTTTTCCGTATTCATTTGTTGACGTCTTCCCGGCTGGCCGTCAATTTATATCATTAGAGAGCTAATCTAAGCCGCTGAATGCAATTGAAAAGTGGAATCCAGAAAAGTGGAAAGAAATAGGCAGAGCAAAGAAATAGGCAAAGCATTAAATCAAATTGCGCTCTAAAAAGAAGGAAGAAGTAAGGAAGGGTGAAATGAAGAAAGGTAGGGAATTCATAACTTCAACCGAAAAATACCATTTAGAATATGAAATTTGGGTTTGGATTCTTGATTTTCTTGCTTACAATTTGATTATAAAATAATCCTAAAAGTTTCGCTTGTGTGAACTAAATACTGACCAATTAATGCCAATAGTTGCATACCTTTGAGAACGAAATGATCTTGACGAAATGGAGGACGAATACTTGTCCTTTCTGAATAATAATCGAAATATTTTTGATTTGCTTGGAAGTTACGGTAAGTTTTCTCTAGAGTTTTAGTTAAGAGAACTATAAAATAATGGAATATCTTCCTCAGATACGATGCATTGCTTATAATCACATATTTAACAACAATTTTTGCCTTCATAAAAACGTTCACTGTTAATATTTATTTTTTAAGCACTTAAGTGTTGGAAAATTGATTCTGAGCAAAACAAAGAAAGAAAGCGAGGGATGTATTTTTTTGATCGTTACTGCCGTTATTGCCCTCATTATTTTTATACATTACAAAAGTTGCAGCAACTAAGAAGGCAACAAAAAGATAAATTATTTGTTCTCTTATTGTTCTTTATATTGTATATCTGGTCGAAACAATTTGAGAGAAGAACCCAGAAAGAGGAGAAACATGACTGAAAAAGCGGATTTCTTGCCAAGGCAGTTATTTATATCGAAAATTAGAAAGCAGCGAGTGCATTTATTTTATTTAGATAAGAAAAAAAAGAAATTTAAGTATGATTTTTCGACTGAACATTTTTTACCCCTTTCTCGTCTTTTAATTCCCTTCCTACCATTTTTCCATTATTCTATTTTCTTATAAAACACTGCGTTTCTGACAAAGGATGTCGTGAATCTACGAGTAAAAAAAAGTATAAAAAGTATGCCAATTAAGGAAAGAAATTTTAGAAAACTTGTTTCGCAACGACCACTATCACGATTTCTTGTTATTTGGGATTTCAAAGAAACATATGAATGTTTGTTGGAAAACCCAAGTTTGATTCGAACACGGGCTCAGAATATTCATTCATTACCCCAAGTCTCGTTAGTGATTTAGCGTTGCTTTAGCAGATTCTTTTTTATCTTGTTTTTTATATTTTTCATGTTTTCATGTTTTTTTTTTGTATTTTATTTTTTCATCAATTCGATAAGAATTATATACAATACACAATACTTATTATTATGAAACTGCTGACGATTTCCTCGGCCGAAACCTCCACGTAGTTCAACATCAGCGGCGCCGCGGTCAGCATTGCCCTTCTTGTCAGGACCAGCGGGAGCGCGTCTGTACGCAGAGAGGGACGAACCGTCGCGGACCTCGCTGGAGTTTTCAGGGTGGCTGGCACAAACTCGGGTGGCAAGTGCAGGTAACTGCGCAGGTACACGATACCCTCGTTGTTCAGAGTCCAGTAGTAATGCCTCCAGGTGAACGTTTCCGTGACGAGGCCGCGTGAGACCAGCGATTTTAAGGTCTTTATGACGTGAAGGTTTGGGATGTCTGGCAGGTCAGGGTGCTTGTTAACGTGGGGACTCCTTGCGGCCACCATGATACCCTCTTTGAAGAGGTTTTCGTAGATAGCGACACGATGAGCTTTTGGCATAAACATTGTTAGCGTCTTTTATCTGCCAGTGACCGGAGAGAAATCGATTTTGGCAAGTTTCACTAGAAACAACCAAATCCTATTTTCCACTTGGTACTCTGAACTGTTTCGCGTGTTCCTTATGACTGCGTTTGTGAACAAACCTGCTGAGAATTATATGAGTGGGATGATTATTCACGTTCAATGGGTGCAATGGAAGCGACAAATATAATTGAGTCATCAGCCGTGACGGCTCGTCAATGTGTGTGCACTGTAAAGCAGAATACTGTTACGAGCATCCAAACAGTGGGAACCAAAAATGCTAATAAATTTATTGTCTATATTATAAAATCAAAAATTAATTTTTATAAAATACAAATTAAGACCGGATTTCGTTTGAAATATAATTAGAGTTTTCGACATCAAACACATCAAAGGAAATCAATTAGTGGATTTCGTAAGTACTGATGAGCAAAACCTGAAATTAATTGAAAGTTCGAAGAAATCGATTTCTAAAAACGTGGAGATTCAATCACCTCGACTTGAATTGTTCAAGTAATCCAGCTTGAAATGTAGGATTTGTTCAGCCCTTCTTTATTTACACTTCACTTCCTTCAATTCCTTCAATTTCCGCCTTCCATTTTCGCCTGAATTGAGGAATGAATTAAAAACGAAATTCGGATTGCGGTCTCTATTTTCTAATCTAATTTATCGACACGAATGCACAATAAAAAAAAGTTTAACTGATAAAAATTTTCGCCACAGATACCGGAATCCCAGGTTCGAATCCCATGTGTGACGAAGTGGAACTTAACTTTTCCCTAGTAAAAACGGCGTTAGAGTGTTTTTAAAGTTAGAAAAAACTAAATTTGTAACAAAAAAGTAACTTTGCACTTTTAAATCTTGGATTAAGCCAATTGGATAAATAAATTCCTACATAAAAAATTAAAAAATATTCGAATTTTTTACACTGAGAATGGGATGCTGAATGCGTTCGAATGGAATGAATAAATCAATTGATTTCTCTACGAGAAGGATATATTAAATTTATTTTAAAAATAAATAATAAAGAAACAAAAGCCAGCAGTATTCTCGCTGTTTCAAGGAAAGCACAAACGAAACGACAACCTACCGTTAAAATAATTTAAGCTTTAAGTTATGAATCGCTGAAGAGTTTTTTTGCTTGATAATGGAAAATCTGCATTCGTGGAAACATAAAACCACGAAAATCCAAATCAATCATTTTCTGATCAGAAATTCGTATTAAAAGTCCGCATAAATCTTAACAAGTGCTAATTTGAGCCATCGTCAGCTTGCGGATCAAGCTGAGTTTCTTTCCTAATTGGAAAATTTAATTACAACAGCAACCAAGATATTTGAAGCCTCGGGCTGGAGAGGAAGAAATAAAGCTCGACAAGCCCCAGAACGCGCAAATTGTTTTAATTTCTCTTTCGGTTTCGCTTCTTTTCTCCTTTTCATGCTCATAAATTGAATTTGATAGCAATTCGAAACTGCTCTCGCATTTGCTGAGGATGAGGAGGGCGGAATTCGAGGAGCAGAAAGCACTCAACAACCGCCAGAAGTCAGGGACTGCATATAAGATTCGTACAACGCGAAGCAATGAAATGATTGTTTCGGAGTGCGTACTTGTTAAACTTTTTTTGCGAATGTGTTAAACTTTCTTCAGCGCTTTCCCTTACATGCGATTTGAGTTGAAAGAGTGAAAGTTCAACGTTTTCAGTATAATATTTCTTTTATATATTGTATTTATTTCCAGGAAAAGAACACGTCAAAATGTTTCCTGTGTTTCCACTTTTATTATGCAAATTTATTCATAATGCAGTGGGGTCACACAAAACTTTTGCAGATTAAAATATAAAAGCCACTTAAATATGTGTGCCTAAAATATGTTTAAGCAATATATAAAGCCTAAAAATATGTTTAAGCAATATTTGTGGAATAATACATACCACCTTGTTGACTTTTCAGTCATACAACTTTTAATTGCTTTAATAAACTGCTGTAAATTTAAATACAAGAGGAGATTCCAGTTATGAACACGAAAGTGTTACAAGTTTTGTAACTAAAACCTACAAATCAGCTGAAATTCTGCTAAATTTTTTACTTACTCTTGCATGGTTCAAATTAAAGAGTAATCGCAATTTTTGCAGACTCGTTTTAAGTGCACAGACTTTGAAGTTGAAGTCTGACGTGCCCCAGGCGCGCTGGTCTTAACAATATATCGTTAAGAAAGAATAACAAATCGTTATAGAGGTTTTTCCGAAATTTCAAGAAAGCGGGGGTGGAATCAGCGATTTCGAAGCTGTAGCTATATTTAATTGTCTAGAATACTAAAATCAATTATGCCTCAGATTCGTTAGGCATCTGATCATATAGCTCTGTCTCTCTCTTAATCTCAACTCATCCCATTTAGTATCTTGAATTAATTTTATGTTTGTGGCCAAATGCCTCCGAGCCTAATGCCGAAAACGTGGTCATCATTAAAAGTTTTTTCTGATTTATGATTACCATCCGAAGCATCTTGCATGCACTGGTTAGAAATGCGCCAACCTAACATTAACGAGCCTGTTACGTCACCCTAAAATGGAGCTCCCATTAAGATCTTATTAATGTTTTGATTGCATTAAGTCACAATGCTTTTTAGGTTAAAGTTTGCCATTACCATACAACACTTAATTGCTATTACGATGCACAACTTCGAAACAAATGCACTACTTTAGCACAATCTCAGCAAAGGTGAAGGGATGTCTTGTGACAGTAATTGAGAGAATACAAAATCGAATACTCATTCTTCATCTTTCGTACTACGTGTTTTATTCTATTCTACGAAGTAAAAAATTTTTGAATCCGTGCATAAGCTTGTTGGAGTTGTTTGAAGTCGGTTAGGTGGGGAAGTCAAAGCCAAACATATTACGGTAGGTCATGCTGCAGGAAGCAGCGGTTGCGGTAGGAAGTGCGAAATCCATGGCAAAGGTTTCAATGTAGAAATGACAGATTGGCGTTTTTTATGGTCACTTTTGGAACTCGTAAATTGTGAAGAAAAGTGTTCGTACATATTTCAGATGAGAGGAAAGAACGCAGCTTTATGTAAATTTCATGTTCTTATTTTACATATGAAGTCTCTTACATTTTTCTGGCTTTTCTCTTCATTCGAAACTTGATGACATTTATGTCACTCACTTTAGTGAGACTTAAAAAATTTTAATAATTCTTTTTGCGGAATGAGGAAAAAGGGACAAAAAGGTTCGAAATTATGAACCGCCAGCAGATTTCTGAGTGTTAAGCTACTCTGGAGAACAAGAATATCCGAAGAGTTTAATAAAAATCTGTGAATATCATTGCGGTTATAAACGAAAACTGATGAAAGCTTCAACATCTCATAATCTTCTCTCAATTTTCTTCCATTTCCTTTATTCTGTTTTTTTCCGCTTTGCCTCTTAAGCAAACGAAATGCAGTTCGCACTTTCCGATTCATGTCTTCAGTGGCTTTTTACGACCTCCACGAAAACTTTGTGTACGTATTGCCTCATCATTGTTCGGATACTTTCGAATCCGTTTCCTATAAACGTCCAGCAACATTTTATGCTCCACTTCTTCCTGTCACAGCTTGGCTTCGATTGTCCAATTTTCTTTTCAAACTCGAATATGATGTTCGTGTTAGAGTTATTGCTTTCCTCTGACATCAAAAATTGGCTTTGACGAGGAGGCTGGCCAGGAGAAAGTGTGTTCGTTCTTCTCTTGCAGAAGCTGATTTAACTTTTCACACAAAAAAGTCTCGAAAGCAAACTTCAGCAATTGTGAAAATGTGAAAAGTTGGTATGTAAATAAGCACACCCGGTTCGAAAACTCAGAAGTTTCAAAGGATGCAATTTTATGCAGTGTGAACTCTTTGTTCAGTGCACAGAAAGAGCAAAACTGAAGAGGGCTGACGACGTCTGTTTATTTCAGTTGCGATTGGAGAGCGAAAACTAAAGCGAATCAAGTATAAATTTCTGACTTCCGCTCTACTATATATAACTTCACATTTCATAAGTTCTGATTTTTAAGAGTCTCAAATATTTGAAGGGAAATAAGAACAGATATTGTGGCAATATTATTCTTTCAATTTAATTTCATAGGTGAAACTTTTTCAGCTTTTAGACCTATTAGAATAATTAGAACTTTTAAAATATCGAGGATTTTAAAAGACATCTTGAAATACAAGATTATAGTTTTTGCCCCAAATTTTTGATATGTTTTATCGATTTAAAGTTAGTTCGAGTTGAGTTAATGTTGAAAAAATATCTACACTGTTATTTCTAATAGTTTTCTTTTTTAAAATTTCTCGTACAAATGAACGAGAGGATGTTCACAGATTGAGTAGCATTTCAACTTTTATATAATGATATATAATGGGGAAAAATGAACAATGAACAGGTTGTTATTACTACCCCATTGTTGTTGTATCGGTATCTGTTTTCAGCTTGGCACTTACAATCCGCAGCAACACTTTCTACCTTCAACAATATATCGATTACCTCATCTTCAGAACGAAGCTTCTTTATTCAGTTGCTTCCTTTCACAACTAAGCAGACTTCTACGTCTTTCCTTGACATTGCACTAGTTTATCCTTTTTTCCATTATTGCCAAATCGTCTTATTTCCTCCATTTAGTTGAGTTAGTGGACTCGTTTGATGCCGGAGCCTAGAAAGTGAACTGTGCTGGTTGTTGAAGATGGGGAAGGGGAGAGAATAGGATAAAAATAAAGGGCATTAATATTTGAAAATTTGTTTTCCTGAAAAGATGTTTTTGGCTTGCAAAGTAGCGCGGAGAGTCATTTTGCAGCATTTAATATCTTTCTGATAGTTTAACACTTAAATTCAGTCGCTTTTATATGAAAACCACTTGCGTCATAAATTTTCCTTTACATACTTGAGTAATTTTTAAATTCTTTTGTCTCGCAAGAAGTTACAAGAGATGAGAACGTCAATCTTTCATCGTTCGTCGTACAGCAAAAACGACGTGTAATCACTGGAGAATAATTGTTGGCAATAAAAATTTCACTTCGTCAGAGAAATATATAAATTTCGATTGTTTAATGCATTCGAGGAAACCAATTAAAGAACTTATAAAGATCCATGTTGAAACAAGAATTCGGCTGGAAGCAAATTTAAATTTATTGCATCAGCTCTTAATTTAAATTAGTTTTTCTATCTTGCCTATTCCACGTATGTATTGGAACCGAATTGCAAATAGGGAACTGCAATTTTACGACTTTGCTTTCTTTTTTAAACTTTGCCGAACTAACAAGCATTTCGACTCACATCACAAAGAAGGTGCCACAAAAAAACCGAAACAACCGCGCAGAAGATAAAAACTCGCAAGTTCTACTCTTTCATGCTGCTTACTTTCGCTATGACTTGCAAAATTGGAAATTCGGTGGAAAAATTCCAGTTTAGCTTGAAAATAGTTTGGAAACCGAGGGAAGCAGAAAAGGGAAACCTGTAGGTACCGTAAAAATCGGAAACTTTGTTGTGGAATTCGGTGGTTTTTGGTGATACGCTGAAATGATGTACGCACGGAGGTCCTTGTAAACTTTGGGTTGCTTATTGTTTTTGTCTCCGAGATGCATTTGAACGCGACCTCGTAAAACGTTTACGACGACGGTATTTGAAGGGAAGAGTGCAGTTTTCCACAAAATACTTTGCAGTAAACGCAGACAACGCAAGGACGAAGTAATGCAGTGAAAAGTAAAGAGAATATTCATTAAGGAAATAAAGAGAAAAATCTTATTACCATTTCTATGACTATCTTACTTTGTTGACTCAGCAGTGTTCCAGTGGGTACCTTCAATGGCGATGGTGTCCTTACGATTCGATTATTCTTTTAAAAGACAACTTGCTTTGATAAAATAATATATTTGATAAAATAATATATATGGTAATAAATACCATATTTTATGTTGAAGATGATGTAGAATCAAAAACGATGTTCATTTAATCGTTTACCTTTAACCAAAATTGATTTATTTTATACACTTCAATATATTCTACTGTTTCACCAACAAAAAAGGAACGAAAAATTACCATTTCTTCTTGCCTTTATTTAAAATGTAACATTTTGCTGATAAAGTTTCTCTTGTTTGATCCTCCGACTAAAGTTCTACAAAAATTTCTTTGCATGCGAGGTTCCGGGTCATCAATGTTGCTGGTGTTGTAAGAAGATGCTTAAGCATGTTTGTTCTCTGGCTTTTGAAGTGTCCTTCCGTAAATATTTTATTTTGCTTAAAAGGTTTCTTCCTGTGTGTTGTAAAAAGAAAAAATGAAAATGTGTGTATAAAATATACCGAGTTGTTTTTCATTCTGAACATCTATTTTCACATATGTAGCGATATTGAAGGATTTTAAAAGCATAATCTTAAAATTCTGATTAGAGTTTAATATCTTGTTTACTTGAATCTTTACTTCTAATTGCGATCCATGTCATGCGACTGTGTTGATATTTGGCTGATACTGCTGGTTACTTGCTGTGTTTAAATCATCAATTTGTGGCAAACAAACTTCAAGTCGCAGGGAGCCAGATACGACTTCATCAGCACCTCTTTTGTGCTTCTGATCTGTGGTCTTAAAAGCAACAGTCAATGTGTAATCTAGGTTTCCCAGTAACTGACACGTCTTCCGTTCAAACTCACTGTAGAAAGTTAGTAAGGAATGAAACCTGAATGAGGAATTTATTGCTTGTCATTAACTGTGTTGTGCAACATTGTTTAGATTTTAGTGATTTTAATGAAGAAAATTAAATCCTAGTAATCATAAACAATTGTAATTTTCAATGGAAACTTAGACTTTAATTGGATTTTCACAACTTTAAACGGTTTAATGAAGGAAAACATCATAATGACTTTACAAACGAATTTTACAAAAAGTTCCTATTTTAACGCTTACCTATCTGCTTTACAAAAAGTTCCTACCTTACAGCATTCTTGTGAAGATCACTGTAGAGACAGAAAGTTAAAGTTGGGTACACTTACATTATTGGTAATGAAGTGAAATCTGTTATTTTCCGTCTAATTTTCAATTTTAAAACGATTTTTAATTGAGTGAATTCTTGATTCTATTGTTTTTATACAATTCCAATTGACTAGAAATTCTATGTTACTTAAAGCCCGCCTATTCGGAGGAGGGTATACTCGATGTCTTTAACGACAACGCCTTTAAAATAGTCCGACTATTTAAAACTATATGAATGAATAAAGCTGAAATTAAGTACATGTGCTCACCTTGACAGGAGCACATAAAATTTACAATATAAAAGTTCCACAAAAAGTGTCTATAGTAGAACTTCTGCTACATAGTTTCAATTCTCCACAGAATTTTTATAGCGAACTATTTTAAGTATGAAATGATTAAATTATAAAATCTAAAATTCACTGTTTTTGTCTTTTATTTTCCAAGCATGGTGCTGAAAATCATTTGAAAAAGAGGAAACCATTATTGTACTAACATTTTTCTTGTGAGTGTGCTTACGCATTATTGACTTCGTCGACGGCACTCGAATTTATTGACAACTGACACTGTCAGCTAACCATTCAAGTAACCATTTCGGGATTCTGATTGGTTGTTGGATGTCATTCGTGTCTGAAATGCAGATGATTAATCAAAGCTAAATTAAGCCTTGAATTCGCAGTAAACAAGTTTTGGAAGTGTTAAGTTCATGATATGACGACCTTTACGAATAAATTTTACATACTTTATAATACTTTTTACAGTGTTGTTTTACGAAGAAATTGTTTAAAAAATCGATAACGTAACTTTATCGAAGCAGCCAACACACGTTAACTTTGATTTCAATATATTAAAATGGAATTCATAGAATTTCTTTTTTTTTCTTGTTATTTTACAACTTGATGGCGACCCTCGCAAGCTACTTGTCCTCCACCCTCTGGTGCTGATGTAAATAATTTTTGCCGATTCTTACAGTGTCAATATGACACCATTACGCGCGCGGTGTAGAAATATGGCCAAACTTTTGCAATTTGGCTGGTAAAGTTGAAGGCTTTCTTCGTCCGTGCGTGAGTCTCGCTCAGCGTTTCCGTTTGCAATTGCAAACTTTCAAGTTCTCTTCTGGTTTCTCACAACTGGATTGAAACTTTCACTTCAGATTTGGATTCATTTCTAACTGGGTTGCAAGTGTAATAAAAAACTGCAGAGGATTTATAAGAATTCGTTCGCAGAGTTGTTAGCAAGAAAATAAAATATATTTCGTTATGTGTGGATTTCCAGAAATTGATTTTGATTTAAAATATCAAAATGGTTGCAACACAGTTTAAAAGCTCTCGAAACGATATTTTATTAGATTTACTGTGGAGAAAACTTTCCAAAACAATTTTAATGCAAAAAAATATATTTAGATAAAGGAAATTTAATAACTTACTCGTATTTTATGTGAAAAATGTTAACTTAGTGGAAAATAAAACTCTGTTTTAATTGAAAGAATAACTTTATAATTCAAAAGCCAACCTTTGACTTTGTTATGCGCAAAAAGCACTCTAAATTAAGCTGCCCAATTGAATACTCAGCAGCAGATTCGAAAATGGGTATTTTTACTCAGCATTCACACTTGCAATCCGCCCGGATCCCACGGGTGCTGCAGTTTTCATCTCAAACGCTATATTTTTTACCCTTTTAATTTAGTAAATCTGCACAAAAAATGCTCTACAAATTGGCATAAATGTGTGCAGATTGGTGTTGCCAATGGGGACCGCATTCCGAATTCCTTTCGTTGTAGCGCACAGGATTTTCGGCTGTAATTCAAACCAAAAAGTATTTTGCTTGCAGTTAAGCTGCTCCCGGTAAAGCATTTTGTCTTAGAGAATAATATGATCGCTTCAAATTGCAGATATAAAGCACAGAATTACAAAGCCATGAAATTGAGATTATTATTTTATTTATTTTTTAATGGTTTCTTCGCTTTTAATTTTCAAATATTACTTTGTAAACTCACAAATTACAACATGAATTAATTGCAATTACCAAGCTAAGAACGACTGTTTTCTTTTTCGAAAATTCGAATGCTTGGAATTAAATGTCAGGACGCCTGTCACGACAATTAAGATGTCGAGAGATTAATTTTCCACTTAATAATTTAAGAAGAAAAGAAAGGACTTCAAACAGTTTGCAAGTTACTCGAAGTGGGTAAATTAGCAATCTACGATGTGACTAATCAAATTATACATCTGCTGATACAAAAACTTGGCCATGCATGGGTTCAAATTTAAAAGTTATTGATCATAATAATAATAACAATCCACTTAATTTCCTATTACTTTAGCATTTATTTAGCTATCCTTTCCTTTAACTCCATCCTTTAAGAGCTTAAATTTCGGCATTAGAAGGGTTGAGCACTCACCATTCGACTTTCACTAGTTGGTTTATTCACCATCATTCCGTAACCTTTATAGGTTTTAGTTTTTCCTTACTGTATTTCTCTGTCATAATCTATCGACAAGCTTCGCCGTGCAACCTTTCCTGTTTTTTGTAGAAAACGATATATCGAGTCCATCTATTTAAATAAGTAAATATACATTCAAAGTATCAGTGGAATTTTCTTCCGCCTTTAGATTTAAGGCAAGGCTTTGTTCTTTCCACTTTCTTATTTATTTACGTCCATTAGTGGTATTATTTCGGAGTATCCTACGAAGCTCCTACTACAGTAGAAAACATGAAGTACTCACGCAAATTCCACAAAGAACGCACCAGATTAGTTTGTAAATTTGTATTTATTTTCCCAAATAATGGGCGAAAATCGACATAAATGTGTATCTTCTTTAGAGTTGATGTATTTTGGAACGAATTTCCGTCTGTATTGTTGTTTAATTAAAGTTTTGAGAGTTATTGTAGACCGGATTATTTTTCCATGCTGCAGGTCAAAGGAGGACCAACTCCACACCAGAGAGCAGCGACAGTCTTATTAAGAGCAACATAAATACGTCTGCAGCGCCATCTGTAGTAGCTGTGAGTGCACCAGAGTGTGTGTGTGTGTGTGTGTGTGTATGTGTGTGTGTGTGTAGAGAGTATCTGTGCGCATGTGTATACTTTCCATATAAAAATCAAGCAATATGTAAACGGTGTGTCTGCTGCAAGGAAACGTGTAACTCCTTCTTTTTGTGAATTCAAGGCAGTAATTGCAACAGAATTTCATTCCAACTTTTAATCCCATAACTGCGTATACTCCACTCGTACGTATTTTTATACCCTACACCCTGAGGGAGTAGGGTATAGTCACTTTGTTCTTCCGTTTGTAAGGCAGAGAAGGAGACGAGATAGATATCGAAAAGTATATATATATATATAGTATATGCTTGCTCAGCGTCACCTCCTGAATCGATTTAACCCTGTCCGTCCGCCTGTATGTCTGACTGTCTGCTAAAATCACGATTACGGGAGAACGAAAAGAGATATCTCGATGAAATTTGGCACAAATATTCTTTGTTATGTAGGGCTATTTGGGATCGAAAATGAGCGAGATCGGTAACCAGCCACGCTGGTAAGCAAAAATAAGCAGTTCTTTAGGAAGCTTTGCTTCGCAACACTTGCCGGAGTATGTAGAATGCGAAAAGTTCCCTTTCCCCTTCCGCTCCCTCTGTCAACCATTCCATCAGTAGCCAATCATGGAAAAAGAGATTGATCTCTTAAGGGCTACTGCTAGATTCTGATATACAAAAAAAAAACATGTATCAACACTCATTTATAAGATGGTCATTCTATCAATAGACAAATTCATGAATCAATCAAGTCTTTATTACATGAACCCGCATCAATGAATGCAGATTTCCTCTTGAAATTCTAAGCCAGGAACTAATTTATTTGTTTATTTAATTGGTTTGAACTGCCAATTTATTGTTTCTTCGTTTGACGTACATAAAGATGAGTGAATAAATGTTGACTGTGAATATCTGCTGTTGTTTCATCCTTGAGAAAGAAGGGAAAACCAGCTAAGATTTGGTTTTGCTAACAAATATGAATTGCTTGAATGACTTAATCATTTCGTCATAAAAGCAAAGAATTTAAAGAGCAGAAACTAGACAAATATGCTTTTAGGTCTTCGATTAACTCAGTTTAGATAATGTGGAGAGAAGTTAATTATCTGATGAGCGTTTTGAAAAATAAACTTAAGAAAGAAGAAGATTTTTTTCTGCAACTTGTTTGTCGCATTTTTTTAATTATTCATTTTATTTATGAACTGCACTTTCTTAAAAATATTTTATCTTATCTAATCTTGGAAAAATATCTTCCATCCTTGTTGTGTGCTCGCATTTTTTCACTACAAGACTGATGAGCAAATATTTCTTCATCCCTTCCACGAAACAAGCGGAAGTAAAGAAAGAAAACTGAAACTGATAAAGTTTTGTGTGGGATCATGAAAGTGTACTTCAATCAGTTTATAAATGAGGAGGAAAAACTAGCAGAAATTATGAACTTTTCCTCGTTGTTGCTGCCGCTGTGGGCGGAACTGTGATGTTGCTTCAAAGCTGGGGAAATCTTTTCCTGTGTCTATTATTGCCGCAAAACTGATTTATGCAACATTTAAGATGAGCAGAATTGGTTTATATTGCAAAGAAATGACAATCGTAGTAGGACGACAGAATAAATTGAGAGGCTACCTAGTCTTTAGTCCAGACTACTTTTTAAGATCAAGATAATCGTCCATAATATTGTTTTTACTTAACTTTACATTAACATATGAAGGAATTCTTTCTTGAAAGAAATCTGAACGCTGCTTGTCATATAACCAATGTGAACCACAATTGGTTCCATATATCACCCAAAAAATTAACGATAAATCAAGCCGATTAAATTAAGTTAATTCCAGAAAACCTGGCCTACTGTATTGGTGTGCTTGTGAGTGTGCGTGTGGTCGGAAACGCTTTATAGTGGCCGCACTCGCTGGCAGGAGGACGTACATTCGCAAAAGTGAACCACTGATTTATGCCCGCGAACATGCACGGCATTATAAGTTGCCAGTGATTAAGTTGCTGTATGCAGGCGCTGAGGCAGAGAAGTAATGAAATGTGTAGATATTTGTATCCGCATGAGGGTGTGGAGAAGTGATGGGGTGCGTAGATGAGAAGCCTACAAGGGGAACTGCTACTGAGCCAAAAAAACAGGCATTTAGCCTATTAAAACACGTTGGCCAAGCTTTTGTTCCGCTGGATAATTAAGAGTGTCTGTTACGTTGCTTATCTAACAGGACGCCTAATGAGGTCCACAGCACTTTGTGGGATGACATTTAGCCGGTGTTGGCATTCTACGATATCCGACAAAAATAAGCTTTAGCGACGAGAAAATTGCTGTCGGAAAGCAAGAAAGCAAGAAGATTTATTAGCGAATTAGGAAGGTTTAGCGTTGCCTAATGAAGCGCAAAATATGGAACAGTTGATTAATATCATTATTAAGTATTTACAGTTTCCAAATTTCTCTTACCACCTTCTTGTCTGCCACCATCATGAGTTCGTTGCAGTTTCCAAAGTTGTCATCAGCTTCCAAGGTTGTCTGGGATGATATCTTCTGTGCGATTTTCATTTTGTTCTCGCACATGAGTTCATATAACTACTTTAAGTAAACTTCTTAATATTTTTGTAACAAATCCGTGATATGCCCTGAATGGCCGACCTTTAGAGGTTAAACTTAAAAATGTAATCCCGCTTTTAGCACGGGTTTTTAACATATTCCACAGAATATCACAGGTTCGCAGGAACGCAACATAAACATTACTAAATCTCAGTGAAGAGCCTGTGGGTGTATTTTCACATGTGTACGTGTGATGTACATACGTGTGTAAGTGTCCTCCTCCATTATGAGTCTCTGTTGAGGGTGACATTAAGTGTCAACCCCGCCGACACTACCGACTTTGCCGACATCGCTGCCAAAATGGCTGTAGTGTACTTAACGTCGCAAAAGGATGTTTCCATCATTCAAGCTGAAAGCAAACGGCTATGGCGAGATAATAGAATATGTGAGATGGAGTTCTTGTGTGTGTGCGTATGTATCTGCATGAGTGCTTCCTAGCCAACAAGAAGGATCCTAACTCGCGTAATCGACAGTTACAGCTTATATTAAATGATTACAACTTTTTCATAGCTGAATTTGTATGCAAAGCAGAAAAGTGTATGTTGGTGTATCTTGCATGATAACAGATTTATTTACCTCGTACCTTCCGCAAAGGGTAAGACTTTCCACAAGAGGCATTCTTCATTGCCTATATTAAAAGCCACTCAAATTTTTCATATGGAACCTAAACATTTTTGAGCTTATGTGTTTGTTGGAACTTGAAAGATTACACAAGACGAGCCAACTAATTGACTTTAAAGTCTTCAATGCCAAGACTAAGGTTTTCGGGATTATGCACGATTCACAAGATATACAATACTTAGTTTGTTCCTGAACAGCATATTTATCTTGTATCTTGTCTGGCCTCATATATATATTTATCTTGACGCTACAAAATAATTTACTTGGTTGGCATTGCTTGCCAACTTCGTAGTTTTCTGCCTAGCAGTATGAAGGGGACGGATGAGTTTGTATTTTCACATCACCGAGCAGTACATGTTGGCAATTCTATAAGTCGTACTTGTAAAAAATATTAAATTTTTAATACATTCGTTCATTCATACATGAGAAATGAATTTGTAAAACTCCTAAAGATTATTACAAAACCTTCTTCTATTGTTGTTCTAGAATTCTTTGTTAGATTTTTATTTACTTGAATTTATTTCAAAGCTTCTTTAATGGCCTCTGCATATATTCAACCTTTCAAGGATTTCGATTTTATGATTTTCAGCTCATAAAAGTATGTCACGCCATTTCCTTTCATGCACAGCTTATTGTTCACCAAATTCTCATTTTTAAATCGCTTTTAATTCGCTCTACCAACTTGTTGAGAAGCCTTAATGAACGAGCAGCAGCAGCACAATAGTATTCTCTTAATTAATGCAAATGTGTGGAGGTCACACACACACACACACACACACACACACACACATATATATATATATATATATATATATATATATATATATATATATATATATATATATATATATATATATATATATATATATATATATATATATATATATATATATATATATATATATATATATATATATATATATATATATATATATATATATATATATATATATATATATATATATATATATATATATATATATATATATATATATATATATATATATATATATATATATATATATATATATATATATATATATATATATATATATATATATATATATATATATATATATATATATATATATATATATAGGTTTTTTGGTATTTAACGCTTTCTTTCGCCCTCTCTGTATCTCAAAGATACATGTGTAGTCCGTTACAAATATCTTTGAGAAGACTTTTATATACGAATTTTACAAATAACATATTAGCCTGGATATTTAAGCTGGATCTCTATGCACGTCTTAACGTCGTCAAAGACATTTTCTCTCTAAATGCCAGCCAAAAGTTATTTTTTTAAAAGGTTTGCTTAAATGAAGTGCAAATGCTTCACTTGCCAAGTGTTGTGAGGTGTAATCTTTTGGAAAAGAACAGAACTGGCGACATTTTCATATGTTGGCTGGGTTTCAAAATAGTCTACAGACAAGAATGGGTTTTTGCAGTCACATAACAATCTTTAGGGTTGCACGCGGTATTTTTATGTGAAATATAACAACTAAGAACGTTATTTTCGGCTACCACGATCAAGATACTGCATCACATTTGAGAGGGTCGTATAATTTTTTTTTAATAGTCATTCTATTTTTGGCCATTTGTTTCCAGCCTTATTTCAAATATGTCCTGAATCGAATCTAAAAAAGACAAATTGTCACATCCACGAGGGTTGGTTCTTCTGTCCATGATATTGTCACGTCTTTCGCTTTTTATAGCGTATCTTTTGTCATCGAAACTTTATTTCTTCGGCATATATACAGTAGATATGTATTTCATATGTCATCAGAGGACATTGGCATCGGTCGACATCTGTCTCCATTGCGCAGACACGTGAATCTTAGATGGATAGAAATTATTAAAGGCAGCTTCCGGGCGTTGACCCCTAAGACATTGGATATTCATGGTGATGGTACTGAAATTCCCTTGTGATCATTAAAACCGCGCGCCTGGGCGTTGGCAGTGATGAACGCAAGCTGCGGACTTGTGGCCGAAAAATGTGTGATTACTCGTGATATACAAAAAGTATTTGGTGGCTGCCGTGGATCACTCGTGAATTCAGAGTAAACTTTCCTTCCTTCCTTCCTTCTATTTCTTCCACTTTTTTCTGCATTTCCATTGTATAAAAATCAGAAGCGATGTATTTATTCAGCCGTGGCAATGATTTTCTCTGCATTGAAATAATTAGGCATAAATATGTATATTTTTTCTTTGCGCTCTGTGAACTGATTAATTTCATTCAATAAAAACAGGAAATTTTTGTCGACAAGCATTAAAATGCATTCAGCAAGTTAAAAGCTTTTACTGTCGTAAATAATTCAGTTTATCAGTTTCATTTCCGACCTTTTAACCAGTCAGAAAAATTGTGAACTCGTCAGAAGCGGACACGCGCTGCAAATTCTGCATTTTATTGCAGAGTTTTGCGCTGACTTTAAACAGATTTAATTTAATTTCTCTATATTTATAGTTATATAATGGATTAAAAATGTATTTATTAAGGATAACCAAGCGCTGCTAGCAACAGTTTCGTACTGGAATCTTTTCATTGAATTTAAATAACCTCTTTAAATATACAACTTCAAAGCTTTTACCTGAAAGCGACCTTTTTTGTGTCAACCTTATCTTTGTGTTGTAAAAAAATCATGACCATGTATAATCATTGCCATCAACTTTCTGAGCTGTTTAACCTGGCAGTTTTTAATGAAATAATTCAGTGAAAAAAATTTTAGCAGCTGTCGTGTCCAGTTTGAGTTATCAGAATTTTAACACGCAATTTTGAAAGCCAAGCTATCGTGGACACTTTTTCCAAAGATCACAGTGGAACAAATCAGCAAGAAGCATAATTAATTATCACTCGATCACTGCACTGTTATTTTATGCTAATGACAATTTAATTCTTTAATAATTATTTTAATGAATTTTTATCCTCAAAACGTTTGCAAAGACTTCACTATGACTAATTTTTAAGTTAAAAGAAGGGAATCATTAAAACGAACTTTAATGTGTAAAAATATGAAGAAAATTTTTCGAGCTTGTAGAATTTATCTTGTTGTTCTCTTAACTTTTTTTAATAAAAACGTAGATTTATTTACCCCCATATGAGTGCTTCGTACCACTGTGCATGTGGAAAAAGTAAGGAATTAATTTCCCCGCTTGGATTTGTTAAGTTTGTATATTGTAAAAACAAAATTGTGGTTCCTCAGCGCCAACCAGGTAATAACTTCTCACTCAAGTGGTGCCGCAAGCAGCAGCAGGAAGCGTATTTTCATCGAACTGCAAGTGATTACAAACTGAACTGGATGGCCGGATTCTTGTGGAAAGTTTGTCGAGTGAGTGGGGTGCGCGTGCGATGATGTGCGCCATACACGGCACCTAAACTAAATACGCTGTTTACAGCAGCCAAGTTGCATGAGCCCGAGTTGGTGCAGAAAAACAAAAACGAAGGCATCACATGTCGGAACTCATATTTCTACGAGAGAAACTTTTGCAATTTTCGCCGCTTGCTGGCTTCACAACGCACCACGGCAACCGGGGCTGGTATTTGCAGCTCCTTCCTCAACCGCAAGGAGTGGGTTTTGAGTTGTAGTTTCAGCTGTACGTCGAAGTGCTCGCTCAAAAGTTAAGCACTCCAAATAATTGTTGCCTGCAAGTCTCGCTCTTGGCAGACGGAAACAAAGTGAACACGTCAGCTTTATAACACCTCAATTTAGTTGTTGGTTGAGCTTTCAAGACGTGCCGGCAACATTTGCTGATTGAAACTTTTCAGTGATTTCGCTTCACAAACTCATGAAGTTGCCCAATATATTGTATTGAACAAACTCACTGAAAACAGGAAGGATAACAATTGTGGGAAGAGGGCATACTTCAGGAGATTATAGGGAACTCAATTCCCCTAGAAAAGAAAGTTAGTTATATCTATGATTCTTCAATAATTGAAAACCCCGAATTATTCCTCAAACTCACTGTAGTGTCTGACATACATAAAGTATCGAGTGGCAGCCGCAAGTATCGAGTGGCAGCCGCAAGTATCGAGTTTAAGTAACGCCACCTTTGGAATCCCACAACATTTAACATCTTGTGGAATTCAGAAGCTAACGAAACCGAAAACTAATCAACAATTTCAAGTCGAACAAGTTTTATGAAGTTGTTCGGCAGCACGTAACAACACCAACACTGGCTACCATAAATTCTAAGGGGACTCCAAGAGGCCCCAAGTTATTGACGGCTGCGAAGGCAAACTTTAGCTAGCAGTTCAGACAACACCAGGCCACTCCCCTCACATCCGCCCATTATTATATCTTCACTGCACACACGGCAGCCGCAATAACAGGATGCATAAAAATCTCGTTTTGCAGGATGAGGAGGGCGATGAGGGAGAAGTTTTCCAAGTGGTGCAGAACTTATTAACGACTCTATTATAAGGGAACTTCTATATTGCGTAGATAAAGTTTTGCGTGTGAATGCCGGCCATCAGTAACATAGAAAATAATTTTTCTCTGGCAAACTCTCAAACGATTTAATGACATTTTCACAACAGGTTCACAAGTGATGTTTGAAACTTGATATTCTGCCCAATTTTTTAGAGTGAGAAGCCTTCAACAGCTGAAGGTGGTCGCGATCGATGCCCTCCCTCTCTCGAGGGAGTTGCGATAGCAACAACAATAAGGGAGTACAACAACAATGCTAACGGTAGCAATAAACGCCCTGGAGTCAAGCGGCGGCAGGACACCCTAAAAGCAACTTTTATATATCAACTTGAAAAATGCGTTGCAAAAATGTAATGCTTTCATTGTACTGCAGGAAAAAATTATATAGCGTTTTCAGCATTTTGGCTGACGTCGACTGGACTCTGTGGACCGTCGAATGGGTTTCCGAATAGAAGCTGCAGCGCGACTGCGTCCAGTTTCTAGATTGGGTTTCCGAATGAAAGCTGCAGCGGAACTGCGTCCAGTCTCTAGAGGTACGGAAGCAAATAAAGCGGCAGCAATTGCTGCAGGAATTTAATAAACGTTCTTCGCTGGCAAATTTCCAAACGCAGCCGAGAAGTTGGTCCCGGTTAGCCGACACGGAAATGCTGTATGCAGACAGGCAGGCAGACAGACAGACATCGAAACAATTTAATTAATTTCACGGCGGCCGCAAACGAGTACCCAACGTATTTATTTTGCCATTACAGCGTCAATTAGTTATTACAGAGATTTAAGTCGACCAATCAGCGACTCATATTAATTTGAGATTTTTTTTTGTAACAAGGACATATTTCGATTAATTTAGGATATGAAAAATTTTACTCTATGTAACTTAAATCTTTTATATCACAATTTTTAATTCCTATTTTATTTTCGTAATTTTTTGCATATTCCAAAAACCGATTGTTAATAAAATTTAAATCGCGCTCTCAGCGAAATGTAACTAAAATTAGCATTTAAATAGTTTTTCGTATTTTAGCATCAGGATATCGGCCTCCGCACAGCTTTAATTCGATTGTTGAACGAATTAAAGTTTAAAAATTCAATAGCCAGCTTTTTGTCTGGGACTTCCATGCATTGTATTTGTTTATTTTTATTTTATTTACCTCGCGGCTACAAAAATTCAACAGAAACACTTTCTCCAGCCTTTTTTAACGCCTCCGAAATACATAAATAAATGTTGATAACTTTTTTATTTGCAGTTGCCACAGCCGAATTCAAGACCGCGAAGCAAACCATCCTTTCGCTGATTTCACTTTAAATATTTAATTTATGTTGAAGTAAATCTTAAAATTGAATAAACAGAAAATAAAAATTGTTAACTGATCATTACCTAGTGGAAAACTTGTGCTAACTTGTGGAAAAAGGGAAATGCGAGTATATTCGCAAAATTGCAAGGTTTTACTAAAATGAATGCAGAAACCTCAAATATTAAAAAGAATTAACGGGATATATTTCCAATTTCCAAAACATTGGCTTGGAAGTCTTTCTTTATTTCCGAAATTTAATTTTTGCAACTAATAATATAAATTAAAATGGTCTCCTAGTGTTGGTGACTAGTGATTCCCACTAGTTTGGTAAGCCTGCGGCCAAAAAGAGCGGAGTAAGTCTTTAAAACCAG
Source organism: Sicus ferrugineus (assembly GCA_922984085.1). Lineage (NCBI taxonomy): Eukaryota > Metazoa > Arthropoda > Insecta > Diptera > Conopidae > Sicus > Sicus ferrugineus. Next base: position 4,712,616 of record OV277349.1, on the reverse strand, counting down.
GGAAGTTGCTGCATCACCACTAGTACTCACTGAATCCCTTCGTTGTAGGGGAGGCTGAGAATGCCTATTCCCACTGATGGATCCTTATGTCCCAATCAGGTTCATATGGCACGACAAGGTTGCCGGTAGGTCCGGACCGTGAAACCAATCTGATTGTCAAAGTCATTTGCTCAACGCCTTGAGTGGCGTTGAAAGGAACGGAGAGGAGTTGCTTCTGTTGCGTGCCACAGAAGCGCAGACTTGTGATCTCTAAATAATCATGGACGCACTCGAGGGTACCGTTTTTGTATGTATATGTGTGGGGAGTACACTTTGATGTGATACTTACAGACTTCTGGTGTATTCCCGAAATTCGTGATCAGAGTCTCCCTCGCCGAAGATGTCTCGCCGCAACAGGCCCAGTTCAATTCCTTTCTGTTCAGCTCACCAACAGCGCAACGCGTTGCGATATTGAAAGCAAGAAAACGGCAACGAAGAACACGTAGTTGGTACTCATGTTGGTGTTATGGTTAGATTTTGTATCCGATGCTTCTTTTATAGTGGAGCGATAATAACCATCTTCTGTCCTGTCCTGTTTAACTTCAGGTGTTTTTTCTCCATATCTCTCCGTATCTAAATTGCAGGTAATAAACGAAAACTTTTGAAAACGGAGGAAACTTATTTCTGGAAAAAAATTTTAATACAATTAATTATCATAAAGCGTGTGTTTCAATATTTCAACTAGAGCGTATCTTGTTTGTTGTGAAATACAGATACATCGCAGATCTGGTAAGCCGGGAGAATTTGCTCACAAATATCTAACCGAAAGAAGGCGGAAATCGACGTTTGGCTCATTTCTGCTTTTATTGTTACCTTGCAAAAGTCTCAAACGAATATTTTGAGGGAGCATAGAAGATTATTAGGGAGACCAACTCAGGAGAGTAAATTTTCCCCATCCAACGCAGTCGTAACATTTTTATTATTTATTTATTCATATTTGGAAAGGAATAGAGAGGGCGCCCTCGTAAGTTCAATGCCCATCATATCCAACAAGTTAGAAAAATCTACAGTATTAGTGGAACTATTGGGACGCGCGGCTAAACAGAGCCAAAATAATCAGCCTACAAGTGAAAATAGCATTAGCATCGCTAACACTGTACCTAAGTATTTTTCTATGAACTGATCTGTCTGAGAATTCTTGGCTGTTTTAGCTGACCTTGGCATAGTTCTCATTAGATATTTAAACCATTATGAGCCTTGCAAAACCAAGAAGAGTTTTCAAATTGCAAAAATTCTCTTTATTGTCTCAATCGTTTAGTTCAGACGAGGACCAAAATCGAGACCTTTTCTCTCTCAAATTTGAGGCGATCGAGAAATCGAGACGGCATTTTATCGCGGCAAACAATTAAAACTGGCAAAAATTAACTCACTCAAATTAATTACAATGGAATCAATGCAATTGATGTGAATAATAACGCGATCTATTTAATGCACAAAATTAGAGGATAATTTGCACATATTAGAGGAAACTTAAAGGGGCACTTAAAGGGACAATTTTAATTTTTATTTTCGAGTTATATATTAGCAAACAAATTGTACAAAAGTTGAAATCACAATTTACCTTTATGAATTTGAAATGTAATTTTATATGAAGCCCTAACTTAGGTTAATTTTTGAAGTGGTAAAATTTAGCACTTACTTTTTAATTTTAAAGGAAAACGTTACTTGTGATTGCTTCCTAACTTTTGCTAATTTCTGCTTCGTAAGGATTTCCAGTGACCCGTTTAAATACGCTACGAAATCTCTTATGTTGATGAAATAAATAAACACCAATACATGCAACCATTTATCACACGTAATCACACAAGTGTATTCGTGGCTTCCGCTTTAAAAAACAATTAAAAGCATGCAATTCATTCCGAACCTCAGGAACAAAAAGCGAATTTTCCGCCGCAAAAATGTTGCCTTCAGTTTCCTGTCGTGAACGCGTCCATCTTAATCAGTAGCGAAAGCGGTTGGCGTCTGCTGAACCTGCAAAAAGCAGACGTGAGAAAATAATTTCATTATATTTTATGTTAAAACGCTTAATTGAAGTGATGAGAGAATGTGGTGGACACGATGAATGGGAAAAAATTCACAATAAAAATCTGGTTTTTATCTTAGTGACGCAATTTAAAATTTCCAATTTCTTTACTGCGCTAAAATGACACTTGTGAGAAATGAAAAAAACCACAAGCTTTTGATCAAATATGTGTCTATTTGTTCTTAGCTGCTGAAAAACGCTCGCTGAATACAATAATGTATTGTACCATCTTGAATTTAATCATCTCAAAAGAAATGCATAAACTTATTCATAACTTAATTTTGCATATTTATTGCAGAGAATACTAAATACCAAGAAATTCAGAGATTTCTAAGAAATATTTGGTGTTCACAGCAGAAGATTTAAAAGCTTATTTAATTGATGATTTTTGTCATTAAAAGTTCAGTGATTTAGTGGTCAAGTTTTCGTCAAACAAAAACTTTATAAGTACAAAGGATTTCCTAGATCAGTCTTTGACAAGAAACTTTCCTCGCTGTAATGTTATCATCATTATTTGTGATAAGCAACTAAAAACTCATTCTTGTCTTTTAGTGTTTTCTGGTCTCACACACACCACAGAGTTTCCCCGAAAATATTTAAAAAATGACTGCCAACTTGAGTAAACTTATCTAAATCTTGAAGCAACATCACTCCCGATGCACAAATATCTCTGCTACACCGAAGTTGCGCACATCAAGTTTGATTGCTGGTCCTAAACAACACCATTCGAATGTGAAAACACGTCGCCGCAACAATTAGAAGTACGTAAGTAAATCTACAAAGTTGGTCACATTCAGTAGTTCTTTTCCCAGATTTCGACATGGTTCTCATCGACGGAAGTTTGTTACGACATTAGTGACATTTCATCACACGTTTAAAGAGGTTTGTTACTTTATTGCGATGAATTGCTGCTGTGACGAGTGCCACTCGAGATGCCCTCTATCGACTGCCTCATCATCTTGGTGGAGCATCTCGAGGAAACCAACGGAACTTTACTAATTTCAACGTAAAAGTTCGGTTCATTGCTTCTGTTTGCAGTGCTCTCGGTGCTTCCCACTTCAGTTGCTTAAATTTAATACAAAAGTTTTGCATGTCGAAGTAGAAGGTGCAGCAAAGAGTAGCCATGTTTGCGTGGAAGTTCGACGAGGCGGGCGGATCATCTATTTGCTGAAATAAATGCTGACTACTCTAGATGCTCTTGCGATTAAAAGTAGTACCATTATTGTGTAGTAGTGAACATGAACAGTTGGATAAAGTTTTCATACACCTTTTCATTCACCTTATTGTTTTATTATTAGATATGCATTCTTTGTCTGACGAAATTAAAATTTGCTTGTTTTTGACAGCTCTTTGAACGTCATATTTCCTTTGTTCTTCATGACATACAATTGTATAAAACGCGTGGTTTTTGAATACTCTGTAGCTGTCGGCAACACGATGGCTTCTCGTGGCTGTCATTAGTTTAGTTAATTACGTGATGGCAGCTGCTTCGTCTCACATTTGTTTCATTCTTTCCGAAGATCGGAGCACACCGTATCGGGAAGATGCGCTACTTGAGTCGATAATGAGGGGTGTCTGAGCGAGTCAAACATGCATGCATGAGATTGAAGCGAAACTGAGTGGGGAAACAATCGCTTGAGCGGATACAAAATGTGTATTTGAAATTTGATTGAAGATTTTCTCATAGTCTAAATGTGAAATACGATATTTTTAATCGTATATTTAGAATTCCTTTCCTGGTTTCTTATCTGGTTTAGAAGAACGGTTAACATTTTGTATTGATATTATTGTATAGTATTATTTTAGGAGTTTTAGAAAATAACGATTTATTAGCTCATAGAAACTTAAAAAAAAGTTATTTTCAGCAATCAACTTCATAAAGAAAAAATTGTCTTGTCAAATACAACCGCAACACTGTTGAAGTGACACATATGCCGTCATCGCACAACTGCCGTCATCGCCGAGCGGAAAACAATTTGTCAGTATTTAAAGATTTAAAGTTGATTTGTTGTTTACTTGTGCGGAATATTTTTATTTTTTTAATTCACTTTATGTTCGGCGAATTCTGTGAGTTTCCGTTTACTCTTTCACTCCGCTTGGATTTGTCAAAATGTCACATGTGTCTTGTGTGGTTGTCATTCCCCAAAACACAAGCCAGGATAATGATTTCCCCATTTTTAGATGTTACTTTAAAAAACATTATTTTAATATATTATGGGCACGAAAATTGGCTTGATTGTCAGAAAGCACTCATTCTTAATGTTTCTGCGCATTTCTTGTGTGCGCTTCAGTGATATTTTTTAATTTCTTTCAACATTAGCTGCCGACGATAGCGGCAAGACTGCGACGTTGGCAAGAGTTAAAGAATCGCGTATCTGCTGCACAAATGTGGCCGAATTCTGACTTGAATTACAACGCATATCGTTTGCCACACTTCAGTGCCTGTCATCTGGTGGCCTCTTCTCTGAGTGGAGTGCATAATTTGCGCTTAATGTTGCATGCATTTTACATTTTGTACACCGTTTCACGAAGCGGCGCCAATTTCCTGCAAAATATGGTTTACGAGATTCAATCTCTGCAGTGGTAACGAATTTGGCTCATGCAGGATTTGTCACAAAAACGTTTTCTCACCAGTGTGAATGAATTTAAAAACGTACAGAAATTAAAAGAATTTCACCCATGGAGGGCCGAACACGTAGAAAATGCATAAACTGGAGGGAATTCAGGAATCACAGAATTTTTTTTTTATACATTTGTGGAGGTCTCATTTTCCATGTTGCCTGTATTTCATGCTTCCGAAGTTAAATTGGAAATGTCGCCAGAAATAACATAAAACTAACGTAGTGTGTACTGGATTGGTGGGACGGAAGGGCAATTGTTATGGAGGAAACGCAAGTTTGTCATTCAAAGAAATATAAAATAAAATACGTGAACGTCTTGCTGAGAAGTGGTCTTACAAAGCACAATTTCGGTCGAAAAATATACTCGTACAGACGGGCAAAAAATAAGTCCTTTTCCAAGCTAAGAAGAAATTTATATTATTTTAGAATTTTCGGCACACTAACGAATACTCGTGCATTCTCCCTGTCATCCCTGTTATCCCTGTATTCGCGGTTATGGGAAGGCATATGCGATGTTGTACTAAATGAGTAAAAATTTGTGTCTTTTAGAAAATTTTTACACTACTTTGCATACTATTTGAATACTATATTTTCTGGTTCAAAATGGTTTAAATTTCTAAGAATCTGCTAAAGACACCTTGTGTATAATCATAATTTCAATAAAGTCGATTGAGGAATACAGTTTCGATGCAATTTTTTAATGTCGAAGCCCATAAATCACTTAATCTTCGGTATGAAAATCCCGAAGACGTTATAGGTATCTATGCATTCTTAGATAATTCTATAAAGAAATAAGTGATATATTTCACCAAGTTTCTTGAATTTAGTAAAAATAAAGCCTTGAAAGAAAAACGAGATTTCTACATAGCAAAAACAATTTTATAATTTGTATTTTTAAAAAAATCGTAGTCAATATCTATTATACACCCTTTTCTGCATAAAAATATATATACATTTTTTAACTTTTTATTTTTTTCTACCAATGGGAGAAACTTTCTTGCAGCTGCAAGAGACTTCAACAATTTTAGCAACAAAAAAGCATTGATTAATCAGCAAAAACTTTTGCTGCAAGTAAGAATCGCAGTTCTGTTGCAGGATTTTATTAAATTTTTTAACGCTCCTCGCATCTTTTCCCACCTTCCCTATCTCGTCGAATCGCAGCACCTGCACCAACTTGTATGTAGGTTGGTCGAGAAGAACTCGAACTGTAAACGGAACGAGAAATTAAATCGTAATTAGAAACATTTACAACTACAAACGCAGAGGCGGAAACGAACTCATCAGCAGCTACCGACGTTTTTGACCCAACAGCTTTTCTTTAACGATGTGCTACGTGATAACTCTAGAAACTCACAGGATCCCAGAAGCGAAAAATTCTACATGAGCAAAAAACTTGTCAGGACCTGCAACGGAGTCGAACAATTAGGATAAATTAAAGCAAGTTGTTGCGAAAAGTTTGAGAATTAATTTTTCCCTTTTGCGGAATCGCAGCTTAAAAACTAAGAGAGGAGAACCGTTAGATGAGAGGAAATTTAAAATTTCGTCAACTTCACTTCTTGAGAAAGAGAGTTTTACTTCTTGTTAAATGTCTTGATAGAGTTTTACTTCTTGTAAAATGTATCATTATTAATTAATCGTGACGATTACTTGTTAGGACTACTCACAACTTACGGTTATGATTAAGTTTCGAAATTTCCGGTATTTGAGGTTTTTCGATATCAGTTTTCGTCTCGACTGGAAAAGTGTATATCGATTCATCTGGATGAAAAGAATGTCTGTCGCTTTTATCATCTCTATTAATAATGCCATTTCTATCCTGACTGCAGTGTCGAATTCGAGAGGAGAACGAACTTACATTATTTCAAGTAGTCTGATAATTATCACACATAATTATATTAACCAGTATTAGCAAGTTGTTTGATTATTTGTGAGGAACTTGTATCAATAAGTATAACAAAAGCAAGGACTATTTGTCGTATAATAAATCAAATCAAGTTATAACATCTGCCATTAAACCGAATTATTGGTAGAATTATTTTATTGTTGTGAGTTCTTTAAAAAATAAAACTTAAAGAAATAAAAAAAGGATGTGCTTCTATCTTGGATGCTTTAGTTTCTTTAACTTTTTATTGAAGCTGAAAATGCACTTATTTTACTTCACAAATAGACGAAAATACGTAGAATTTATATCTGCTTTTCATGCCAAGAGAAAAAGTAAAAAACGAACCAGACAACATCAGTTGTTTGGCCAAAGCAACACGAAAAAATAACAGGAAAAAAGGGCGAACAGATGTAGAAAATTCAATAAACCCCGAAATGAGGGAGGGAGAAGTAACAACATCCATCCTTTTGCTTTCGAGGATGACAAATACCGCGCACCACTTTGATTGCTCCCATTTCGCCCTCTTCACCGAAGCAGTGAGGGACATTTTCTTCCACTTTGACAGACGTTTTCTGAAAAAAGAGGTGAACAAAAGAGCAGAGCAGTCAACGAAAACAACGCTGCTGCAAGTCGTTCGAATCGAGGGACTCACACGGCAGACAGACTCCAACTCTGCAGGTTTTCATTAGATATTCAAACCTAATGGACGCCGCACCAGCAGCAGCTTTTTTGCTGGAAAGTGATAATGCTGTCGTAGGACCGTATCTTCATGATTAGATTTGGCGTTGTAAATGCAATTGATTCACCTGCAATCCAAGTTTTGTTCAAATAAAAATTTTCGTGCATTCTATCATGTTGAAAAATGCAAAACACGGATGGTTCGCACTATTCGTGAGAGCGAATTGTGACGAAGCTTTTCCTTATGCCGTGGAGGAGCTGATGGTGGATCCTCAGCGGTTTTACTAAGGAGCGTTTACATTACTTGTTAAAGGTGTACATACACATGCAAACTTTTAGAAAAGCTTTTCAAATTTTACATTTTATATATGGTATTCCAAATTAACAAATAGTAATAAAAAAGATATTTCAATTTAAAATAAAGTTTAACAGCCGTCCTTCGGCACTCGGTTTTCTCCAGATATTAGAAATGTGGGACAGAATTTCGTCTTTGAAATCCTGTTTTTTACACCTCCACCCCTTAACTCGAGAGAGGATGAATTTCCCAAACACGTACGACCCCGCTCCGGGCTATGTGATTAAATATTTTGCAAAGGAAACCAAATCAAATTCCATAAATTACCAAATCAAATTCCATCTGTGTAAATTATCTGCGTCGTACTGGCGCTGAAATTATTGTCATTTCCAACTCCCAACCAAACGATTCCATAAACTGAATCCATTTAAACGTCAGGTGACAAAAGTTGCCTTATTTTTGCTTCATCCGCAATTTGTCGGAGCATACAAATTCAATTATGCTCCAAATTCAATTATTCTTTTTAAACCAACAATCAATTAAATTTAATGGCCACACAAAAACAAGTGGGGAGCATTTGATCGATTATCTGTTGTTTCCTCCACATTGCTTGCGTACGAAATCATGTTGTGGCAAAGTTATTGTGTTTTCATATAGTTAAAATTAATTAAAACATAATACAATAAAAACGGCTTTGTTGTTAAAATTTTTTGGCGTGGAGTACTAATTTAAAACATAAGCAAAAACATTCAAGGTAGCATTAAATCGATGTCGTCACAGCACAGAACTCTTCATTGAAATGCAATTCAAAGCAAATCAGTGGCATCTTTCAACGACAATTAATACTGATTTTGATCAGCTGCTTCATATTTTTCGCTCCATTAGTCAACGGTAAAACAAAACCTTCGTAATTCGCTAATAAATCTTCTTGCTTTCCGACAGCAAATTTCTCGTCGATAAGGCTTATTTTTGTCGGATATCGTAGCATGCCAACACCGGCTAAATGTCATCCCACAAAGTGCTGTAGACCTCATTAGGCGTTCTGCAGATAAGCAACGTAACAGACACCCTTCGTTATCCAGCGGAACAAAAGCTTTTGTGTTTTAATACGCTACATGCCTGTTTTTTGGCTCAGTAGCAGATCCCTTGTAGGCTTCTCATCTACGCCCCCATCCCCCACCACTCCACACTCTCATGCGGATACAAATATCTACACATTTCATTACTTCTCTGCCTCAGCGCCTGCATACAGCAACTTAATCACTGGCAACTTATAATGCCAAGCATGTTCGCAGGCATAAATCCGTGTTTCACTTTCCGAATTTACGTGCTCCTGCCTGCGAGTGCGGCCGCAATAAAGCGTTTCCGTCTACACGCACACTCACAAGCACACTAATACAGCAGCCTAGTTTTTCTGGGATTAACTTAATTTAATAGGCTTGATTTATCGTTACTTTTTTGGGTTATATAAGGAACCAATTGTGGTTTACATTGGTTATATGACAAGCAGCGTTCAGATTTCCTTCAAGAAAGAATTCCTTCATATGTAAATGTAAAGTTAAGTAAAAACAATGAAATAGACGATTATTTTGATCTTAAAAAGTATTCTCGACTAAAGACTAGGTTTAATTTTGTGGCTAACACAGTCGCCTAAAACAGTGCAGTGAAATTTTTGTAAAAAGGTGGTTTGACTTTTTTTATGTAGAGGACACGAACCTTATTCTTTCTAACACGAACCTAATCGCGGCAAATTCAAATGTAAAGAGGTAATACATCGCAGTATGCTAATTAACAGCAGCTCTGTTAAACCGTTGTTCGCTGCAAACTTGGGAGTGCTGCAAATTTGTGGCTAACTTCACACCGACATGATGGGCATTAATTTTACGGGACGCCCTCTCTATCCCTTTGGAAATATGCTGACATTCATGGTTCGCTGTCAGCTCTTGTGACATGTGAGTTTGGAGCTGAGATGTCAACTCACCGCGATCTCTTGTTGGTTAGGGCTACGTTGGATGGGGAAAATTTACTCTCCTGAGTTGATCTCCATAATAATGTTTTATGCTCCTGGTCGAAACTTGCTCCCTCAGAATATTCGTTTGAGACTTTTGCAAGGTAACAATAACAGCAGAAATGAGCCACACGCCGATACCTGCCTGCTTTTGGTTAAATATTTGTGAGCAAATTTTTCCAGGCTTACCAGATCTGCGATGTATCTGTATTTCACAACAAACAAGATACGCTGTAGTTGAAATATTGAAACACACGCGAAATGATAATAAAATGGATTAGCAGTTTTTATCAGAAATTAGCTTATTGCCTCCGATTTCAAAAGTTTCCGTTTATTACCCGCAATTTAGATACGGAGAGTTATGGAGAAAATACCTGAACTTAAACAGAGCATCGGCATAAAAGGAGCATCGACTACAAAAATCTAACCATAACACCAACATGAATACCAAGTACGTATTCTTCGTTGCCGTTTTCTTGCTTTTCAACTCAGTTGCGGCGAGACATATTGGGCGAGCGAGACTCAGATCACGAGTTTCCGAGAGTCCCCAGTAGTCTGTAAGTATCACCTGAAGGCATACTCCCCACGCGTCAGACAGCTGCTCATCGAATTCAGCACGACGCTGACTCCACCTATATACAAAAATGGTAACCTCGAGTGCGTCCATGGTTGTTTGGAGATCGCAAGTCTGCGTTTCTGTGGCACGCAACACAAGCAACTCCTCTCCGTTCCTTTCAACGCCACTCAAGGCGTTGAGGAAATAAATCTGACAGTCAGATTGACTTCACGGTTCGGACCTACCGGCAAGGATGTCGTGCCTCAAAAACCTAATTGGACCATAAGGATCCACCAGTTGGAAGAAGGATCCGCAGCCTTCAACAACACACTACGCCGTTCTACAACACAGTAGTCCGTACTACTGGTCAGCGGTGAGTACTACGGGTGCTACTTACCAAACTAGTGGGAATCACACCAACACTAAAATAAGGGGCTTTCAAATCAAGTACGTTGTCTCGAAAGAGGTATAAATGTTGTCCCAGTGCGTAGACCATTTCAATCGATATTATTAGTTGCAAAAAGTAAAGTTAGGAAATAAAAAAACTTCCAAGACTTTCCAGTTGGTGCTTTAAACTTATCGTGTTCTTCTAAATTTCAATTAATGAAAACTGTAAGATTCACCTTAAATATAGGCAAACTCGAATCCAGAACCGGAACTCCGATTTGAGAGTGTTTTACGATTTAAAATTAATTAGTTTAGATACGCACCCTATATTAATAGGGTGAAATTCAATGAAAACTGTGTTGGCTGTACAGCAATTGCACCTCGACCACCCTTGTCTTTCGCGCCGAGAAAAGTTAAATCATCGCGAGCCTCGTTCAAAACTTGCAGTCTCAGCTGGATTGCTTGCAACTTTTTGTATCTGCAAGGTACTCGCTTGAGGGATCAAGAGAACGAGACTCGTAGTGGGTGCCAGTGTCTCCGTTAGTTTTTGTTGGCTCTGTCATTTTGCGTTGTTGTAGCAGTTTGATTACCGGCACTCGTACATTTCGTCAGATTGTTTGCAGTTGTGATTCCGGGATTGTATTGGGTTGAAGTCGTTGTTGCTGTAGTGCCTATCACATTCTTTGCTTCTCCATTTCCTGGCTTCTCTTCTTTGTCTGCCAGCGTTAGGAAGGACATTTTAAAATATTAGAAATATTAAAAGGCTTTGACTCGTTACCTGCAGCAGGATCGTTTTAATAAAAATTTGGTAATTGGTGTACAACATATTTGACTTCGCAATTATTAAACTTTCGCGAATTGCTTTACCCACAAACTTCACATCATGATTCCGTTGCGCGATGCATTAATTATGCAGCTCAAAGCGATGCTCTTACCTCGTATCTGAAGGATGCATTCACGACACTATCGCCGAACGTATAGATGACGTATTACTGTGAAGTGATGCGCTTATGGGATGAAATTGGTGACGAAGGGTGATTGTAGTCTGAGGATTTAATAGGATGCTAAGATAGTTGGAAGTTGTAGCAGTCAATAGTTTAAGTTTTAACATAGCATATATTTATTACAGGTATATGTTTGGTATGTTAAGGATGCAACAACAATTTAGCAATGTTGTTATCGACGTCTATGTCAAACTATAGCGAAACTATAGTTGAAAACGTGACAGTTACGCCACTTTACAGGGAGGCAGCTTAATTGGCGACAAGACGATGACGGATTTAGTTCTGTATTTGGTTTTGCACGAATGCATTCCCTGTAAAGACGAATAGTTTCAGAGGAATTATAATTAGGTTATGCAAGTAAATTCAATATTGAAACTAAACCTATAGTATTTAGATTCATTAGCATATTTTGAAAATAAAATGTTCCTTTCACTAGACTTAAGGAAAATTATATAGGCCTATTTTAGATCTACAGAGCTATTCATCGTTTTTACCACATTTCTGCAGGGAATCGAATAATGAATCTCGAGGACACACAAGACTTATTGCCGCGGTCCTAAGAGAGGAAGAGAAAAAAAAACAATTTGCCTTGTGCAAAGGCTAGAAAGAAGAGTGTTGCGTTGAGTTAAGATTAATGGAAGGGATTTTAAACAACTAGCATAAAATCTTTAATAAAATTAGCTTTAGGTAAACCACTTTTCATCTTTAATGTTGTACTTCAGCGTTTCCTCTAATCACATCTGTGTCTATGTTTTTCTTCTCCCTTTTTAACCCTTTTCCAACGAAAATCCTTTTTTCCTCAGTTTTCCTTGCTTCATAGAGTCTCCTTTTCAGATGTAATAAAAGAATAATAAATTAATTAAATAGCTCAGTTAAGACATTGTTCGAATGTCAATTTACAAATGCAAACAAAACAACAAAGCAACAGTTATATTCAAATCACGTGTCGTTCCCTGACCGACTTTATGTGATTCACAACGTGCCTGTCAAATATCGCTATTGTCCCCATTAACAGACAAATATGTCCGTTAATGTCCCATCACATTTAAGGTTTCAAACCCCTTGCGAAACCCCCGAAAATATTTTCTGGTTATGTAACTGTAACTATAGTTGCTACACTTATTCCGACCCCTTGCGAATTTTTAGTGATCTGCAAACAGCAGACTGAGACTGACATGACAGACTGAGACTGACTGATCCTTTCAGGGTATTAAGTTGCAGCAAGGATAAAGTAAAGAGTGCAACTGCAGCAACATGTGGTGGCACAAAACCGTCGCTGTTCGGCATGTGCGGCGTGTTTGTTATTCGGTTAGTAGTTTTTCAAAAAGCGATAACTAATAAAAAGTGAAAGTGTTGTGTTCGGCCTGGCCGAAATCTATTAATATTTTGAACCGTTTATGGGATATTGACAACTTTTGCATAAGTGGGCGGATTTCGAGGGCCCATTTTTTGTATACAAATTGGTAATACGTGTAGATACCTCGTGATAAAATTTCGTGTTAATTTTGATAAACACGAATCGAAACGAACAATGGAGTTCAATTATAATTTTTTGGTCCTTCTATAATCTGGCTGAAACCAAAAGAAAACTAAAAAAGAAAAAGGAATGGAATCTGAAAAGCAAAACCTAAGAAGAAAAGCAAAATTGAGATAACGAAATAGATTTACATGCAATATCCTGCACCCCTAAATTGTGTGCGATTTCATCACATGCCTGGAATATAGTCAAATTCTTTGGAAGTATTTACATTAATTCAGAGAAATTTTTTCGGAAATGCTGACATTAATTTTTTATTTTGCCGACTCCTCTTATCCCCCCCACCACCTCTTGCCACTACACGCTCACCACTAACACTTCTTTATCAGAAAATCCGCTAGCGTCCGGCCACCAGGGTTGCCACCTGACAAAATCCCATGAAAATCCCCATATCACCACACAAAATTCTAAGAAATCTCCACAAAAATCCCATGAAAAATCCCTCGATCTGGCAACTATGTTCCCCACACTTCTGTCCCACTCTTATACAAAGACCCTTATGCACCACATGTGATGGTTTTACATGTTTGGTGTTGATGTTGTTGTTGTTGATTTTACATGTTGTTGTTGTGAACTAAAAACGCCATATAACCGCTACTCCTGTATTCTCTCGGCACACATAAACGTGCAGAGGTTCCGGCAAGTGTTGCTGTCTTTGATAATCGCCCAGAGAGATTCCTGAACCAACTTGGGCCACTGAAATTGCGATAAAAACGAAACGAAATTATCTTTTAATTCCATTGTCATAGTCTCACTATTTACTTCCGCATTATTTATTTGCGGAGATATGGGGACCTTGATTCGAGATTTGCACGTCTTCGTATTAATTCCAAAAGTCTTTTATGAGTAATCCCTCCGTCACACAGTGGTAGCTAGTGCATTGCACGAGCGAAATTTTCGGGGGTTCAGATGATGGCGATCTCCATTCCCGTCTTGAATGAAAAAGCCTCTCTCGACTGAAAACGGATATCCTAATCTCGGTTCCCATCTCGGGCGAAAAAAGGCGTCTCGCCATCGATTCTGCGGCCATAAAATGCCGTCTCGATTTCTCGATCGCATAAAATTTGAGACAGAAGAAGTCTTGGTTCTCGTCTGAAATGAACGATCGAGACGATAAAGAGAATTTTTGCATTTGAAAACTCTTCTTGGTTTTGCAAGGCTCATAATGGTTAAAATATCTAATGAGGACTATGCCAAGTTCAGCTAAAACTCGATACCTGCCTGCTTTTGTTTAAATATTTGTAAGCAAATTCTTTCCGGCTTACCAGATCTGCGATGTATCTGTATTTCACAACAAACAAGAATCGCTGTAGTTGAAATATTGAAACAAACGCGTTATGATAATAAAATGGATTAGCATTTTTTATCAGAAATTAGCTTATTGCATCCGATTTCAAAAGTTTCCGTTTATTACCTGCAATTTAGATACGGAGAGATATGGAGAAAATACCTGAACTTAAACAGGACAGGACAGAAGATGGTTCTTTTCGCTCCACTATAAAAGAAGCATCGGCTACAAAATCTAACCATAACACCAACATGAGTACCAACTACGTATTCTTCGTTGCCGTTTTCTTGCTTTTCAACATCGCGACGCGTTGCGCTGTTGGTGAGCTGATCAGAAGGGAATTGGATTGGCCCAGTTGCGGCGAGACATCTTGGGCGAGGGAGACTCATATCACGAGTTTCCGGGAGTCCCCAGTAGTCTGCAAGTATCACCTGAAGGCGTACTCCCCACGCGTCAGACAGTTGTTCATCGAATTCAGCACGGTGATGGCTCCGCCTGTTTACGAAAATGGTGCCCTCGAGTGCGTCCATGATTATTTCGAGATCGCAGGTCAGCGCTTATGTGGCTTTCAACAAAATCAACGCCTCTCCGTTCCTTTCAAGGCCACTGAAGGCGTTGAGGAAATAACTTTGACAGGCAGATTGGCTCCACGGTGCACGATCTGCAAGCATATCGAGCCAGAAGAACCTTATTGGATCATAAGGATCCAGCAGGTGGAAGAGGAATCCGAAGCCTCCTCTACAACACAGTGAGTCAGTGAGTGCTATTGGTGATTCAGCACATTTCCTGGTGTTAAATATTTATTGCGCTCTCTTTCATTGCAGGCTTACCAAACTAGTGGGAATTACACCAACACCAAAATAAATGGCTTTCAAATCAAGTACGTTGTCTCGAAAGAGGTATAAATGTTGTCCCAGTGCGGAGACCATTTCAAATATTATTAGTTGCAAAAAGTAAAGTTCGAAAATAAAAAACGACTTGCAGGACTTTCCAGTTGGTGCTTTAAACTTATAACGTGTTCTTCAAAATTTCCATTTATGTAAACTGTAAGATTCATCTTAAATATAGGAACTCAGAGCCGGAACTTTGATTTTGAGAGTCTTTTTGATTACCGGCCACTCGTACATTTCGTCAGATTGTTTGCAGTTGTGATTCAGGGATTGTATTGGGTTAAAGTCGTGTTGCTGTGGTGCCTACCACAGTCTTTGGTTCTCCATTTCCCGGCTTCTCTTCTTTGTCTGCCAGAATTAGGAAGGATTTTTTTAAATATTAAAAACATTAAAAGGCTTTGACTCGTTACCTGCAGCAGAATAGTTTTATTAAAAATTTGGTTATTGGTGTACAACATATTTGACTTCGCAATTATTAAACTTTCGCGAGTTGCTTTACCCACAAACTTCACATCATGATTCCGTTGCGCGATGCATTAATTATGCAGCTCAAAGCGATGCTCTCACCACGTATCTGAGGGATGCATTACCGACACTATCGCCGAACGTATAGATGACGTATTACTGTGAAGTGATGCGCGTATGGGACGAAGGATGACAATAGCTTGAGGATGTAATAGGATGCTAAGATGGATGGAGTTTACAGGAGTCAATAGTTTTGACTTGTAACATGGCATATATTTGTTAGAAGTATATGTTAGTTATGTTAAGGATGCAGCAGCATCAGTTAGTTGAGTTCTGCATGTTGGTTCTGCACGAATGCGTTCCCTGGAAAGACGAATATTTCACAGGAATTATAATTAGGTTTTCAAGTAAATTAAATATTGAAACGTGCTTAACTAAACCTATCACTGTAACATATTTTAATAACAAAACGTCCCCTTCACTGGACATAAGCGGAAATTAGATAGACAAATTTAAAGTCTACAGAGCTATTCAGGGCTTTTTACACGTTTCTGCAGGGAATCAAATAATGATTGTCGAGGATAAACAAGCATTATTGGCTTGGCCTCAAAAGAGTAAGATGGATACGTGGCTATTACAAAAAATCAACTAGTCATGTGCCGGAAAAGCCGATGGTAATTCTGATGGAGCGTTTTAAAAGGCATTTGATCTTCCGAAAATGAGGTATTACTTTTCCTGGAATCGAAATCACATAACTCTAAAAGAGGAAATATGTAGAAAATTGGTTCTCCATTTCCCGGCTTCTCTTCTTTGTCTGCCAGAATTAGGAAGGATTTTTTTAAATATTAAAAACATTAAAAGGCTTTGACTCGTTACCTGCAGCAGAATAGTTTTATTAAAAATTTGGTTATTGGTGTACAACATATTTGACTTCGCAATTATTAAACTTTCGCGAGTTGCTTTACCCACAAACTTCACATCACAATTCCGTTGCGCGATGCATTAATTATGCAGCTCAAAGCGATGCTCTCACCACGTATCTGAGGATGCATTACCGACACTATCGCCGAACGTATAGATGACGTATTACTGTGAAGTGATGCGCGTATGGGACGAAGGATGACAATAGCTTGAGGATGTAATAGGATGCTAAGATGGATGGAGTTTACAGGAGTCAATAGTTTTGACTTGTCTATCTGATCTAATTTCCCTTAAAATAATAAGTTTAGGTTATACAATACAAAGTTTTCTAAAGCAATTAATTTTTATACATTAAAGTTTAATTGGTTTATTCGCACGAGCTGTCCTTGTAGTTGGACACTTATAATTCTTAACATTAAGGGTGAGAATATCATCAAATGGTAAAGTCATAAAGGCAATAAAGTGTTCTTGAGACTGAATATGCTCTCAATACTTCAAAGGGACGACTTGTAGTTCACACAAATTCTTGTTCAACATCAACGAGTGTACTTCCGAGTGTTAGTATTGTATTTGTATTTACGCTACACACGTACATATGTCGGAATGGAGAATAGATACCAACACATAACTGTACTAGCTGCTTTTAAATGTCTTTTAAAATTGTCTGGAATCTGATCAGATTGGAGCGTTTTTAGAGAAGTACTTGGAATTTTTTGTTTTTAACTCGATGTACGGTTTTTTTATAATACAAATATATTTGTTAAGAAAAGTGGCGTAGAGTTAAGGTTAATGGAAATCATTATTAACCAGCTAGCTTTAAAATCTTCAATAAAATTAGCTGTAGTTGAACCACCTTTGTAATGTGTAATTGGGTGATTCCCACTGAAGTAAGTATTACCTTCACTGATGTTGGGGGTCATGGTGTAGCTAAGCTGGGGGCACGTACTGGCAACAGGCTGCGGCTCGTCGGCATTGGGGAGGGGTTGTTGCTTACTCACCAAGAAATCGATTACATATAAAATTTACTGTTACGTGCCAAATGAGAAAAAAAAAAAGAAATAGCTATTGAACTAAGCCCACAAAACTCTGAGACTAATTCCAGGACTATGGTTATGCATCCATGTGTGTATAGGATCTGGGTGTACTGATCCTATCCTGCCCTCCCATCCTTGACTTCCGGCTCCTAGACTATGTCACCGAAGTCCCTACATAGGCCATCGTGTACTCAACCGATCAAATTAAAAAGCGTAGACTTAATTCATCGTTTCCATATGGTATTTATTAATTGGAAAAAAACTTTTCAAAATTCATCGTCTAAATTGAACAAAATAAAGTATCAAAGTTTTACACAACCCAAATTTCATGATTTCTATTGATTTAATAACAAGTGTTATTTTACATAATCGCAAATAGTGATTTCAATTTCTCATAAAGGTCGGTTACATTATTATTTTTTCGGTAATTACGTTTCTTAGAGATAAGTACAAGTATTAATGGGATTTTTTTGTTTTTTTCTCTTTTCTCGTTACGTTATTTAGTTGTTAAGATAATTGTTCGTAAGTATATGTATATATATATAGTATGTATATATATAGTATGTAATTATATTAAGTATTAAGTATAATTCTTAAGTAAGGTATGTAAGCAAGTATTTAAATGTAATTTGTATGGTAAGGTATCTAAACAATATGTATACATAGTATATATTCTAATATATATATAAGATACACAAGTAGAAAATTTAGTCTTATACATAGCTGTACTAAATATTTATTGTCTGCTAGGTGGAACGGCCTCGTCGTCTTCTTTTCCGGATTTCAGTTTATTCTTCATCTTCCCTTTGATGTTTTACTTCTTTTGTTTCGTTAGGTTTTTTTTTTTTTTTTTTTTTTTATGGCTTTATGTCAACGATTAATTTTCTTTTAATTTGCCTTTAAAAATCTTTTAAACAATGAACTTTCGTTTTCTTCTATTTTAACGATTCAATTTTTGATGCATTGATAACAAACATAATTTTATAACAAACTTATGTCAATTCTTGAACTTATGTCAATTTTTACTTTAAAATATTGTGATGAATGAATTTATTTCTTTCATTTTCAACGATGAATTTCTTTAATTTGCCCTTTTTTCCAATCGATTTTTGTTTATTTTTAATTTTAAACGAATTTTAATTTTAACGAATTTTGTTTATTTTTAATTTTAAACAACCTTTTAACACGATGAACACTTTTTCTCTTATAGTTTTTTTTTTTTTTTGAAAATTTTATATTGGATCCATGCACAAGAAAGTTTTGTTGGTCATCCCTCAACCTGTTTGTTTCCTAGGCAAATCTCGACTGACTCTTTTCAAATAGCTACTTCACTTCATTCCAATTTTGTTCTCACTCTCAATTTCAAGGGCATCGCAACTCCTCGCTGCTCATCGGCAAAATACCGCTATTCAAGGCGTAATGCGAAAACATATGCAAAAAAAATGCGAATAATGTCGCGAAAATTTGTTGCGACTATTCAGTGAAGTACAATTCTGTAGGGAAGAGAATTATTACGGCGAGCTACAAAGTCAATTTGCGGTACTATTTCGGTGGCAAAATCACGCCACTCCTAAGTCGCCCGTTACAAACTAGTTGATTCTGCAGTTGACTCTTCAACAAAGAATCAACTGGAAAAAGGGGAATTAGAAAAATAAAATTAACGACGAATATCTTTAACGTGGAAAACTCCTACTAAACGCCCCTTTAAGTCCTCTAACTCATAATAGCAATTTCCTACCTTTTTGACGATTCTAGATTTTAAAAATTTCTTAGCCAATTTCGCGTTATATCCTTTCGCCTTGTCACTTTGCGAAAAATTTCGACGGAAAACCTCTTGTCCAGGTAAAAATCTAATTTCTCGGGATTTAAGATTGTATCTCTGTTTATTTGTTTCGTAGGCAGTCTTTAAGTTTTCTTTTACTTTTTCTCTGATCAACTGTATTTGGTCGCCAGGTATTAAATCTGTTGTTCCTTCGCTCAGGAGATTTAGCTTCCGTAACAAACCATATGTACCGGCATGAGTGATCATCTGCTGTCCAAATAGAACTACATAGGGTGAAAACCCCAATGACTGATGATGTGAACTCCGTAAGGCGGCTGCTATCTGTGCCAGATTTTTATCCCAATATCTTTGGTCGGTATCTAAATATGATCGAATTGCTGCAATAATAGATCGATTAACTCTCTCTGAGGCATTTGACTGCGGAGAGTAAATGGCAGTATATGTGTGAGTAACCCCATATTTATTTAAAAATGAATTGAATGTAGCTGACTTAAATTGGGACCCATTATCTGAAATGATCACTTCTGGGACTCCACACAGCATGAAGACATTTTCCTCGACGTAATCACAAATGCTCGAGGAAGAGAATTTGCGTAAAGGCTTCAGAAATACAAACTTCGAAAAATGGTCTAACACTATTAAAATTCCTATATTCCCCTTTTGGGATCGTGGATATGGACCTAATAAATCTATAAACAATTTTTGGAACGGCCTTTCAGATTTTTGCTGTTGACCCATTGGTGGTCTGAGAGTAATATTTGGTGCTTTACTTTCCCTGCACACGTCGCAATTTGAAATCACAGCTCTCACTTGAGACACCATTTTTGGCCAAAAGAAATAGCGTCGAAGCTTTTCTAGTGTCTTACCAATACCACCATGGGAAGTAGTAGGGGAACAATGAACTCTCTTAATTACGTCCTCGGAAAGTTGTTGGGGAACCCACAATTTCCAAATCGATTCATCTGTAGATGAGTTGTCATCCGATATTTCGGTTCTTTTATAAATAAATTTGTCGGCGACTTTTAGGTCCGGAAAACGATTTTCGTTTGCCAAAATTTTATTGCGGATTTCTACATATTCAAAAGATTCAAAGTGAGCAGAAGATAAGTCAATTTCGGGTATTATTTCCGAAGAATTTATCTCTTCAATATTATATCTGGACAAAAAATCTGGGACTACATTTTGCGAACCTTTCCGGTGCTTAATCAGAAAATCAAATCCCTGCAGCTTAAGGGACCATCGGGCCAAACGTCCATTTAAGTCTTTTTGTCTCATGAGCCATTGTAAACTCGCGTGATCTGTAATTACAACAAACGGATGTCCCTCAATATATTCGCGAAATTTTTGAATGCTTAACAACGCCGCGAGACACTCTAGTTCGGTTATTGAATAATTTCTCTGTGCTCGATTTAATTTATGGGAATAATACGCAATAGGCCTTTCGACTCCCTCGGGATCTTCTTGTGCTAACACTCCGCCTACACCTACTATCGATGCATCGCATTGCACTATAAAGGGTTTTGAAAAATCAGGAGTTATTAAGACTGGAGCAGAAGTTAGTTTTAATTTTATTTCTTCAAAAGCTCTATTTGCTTCAGGCGACCATACGAATTTTTTTGTTTTCGAAGTGAGATCCGTTAGAGGTGACGATAATGAAGCAAAATTATTGATGAATCTTCGGTACCAACCGGCTAAACCGAGAAATCCTCGCAATTCACGAACGGTACGAGGTGGTTTCAAATTTCGTATAGCAGACACCTTTTCTGGGTCCGGTTTCAGAACCCCGTTACCTATTATAAATCCTAAGTACCTCACTTCTTTCATGCCAAATTTGCATTTAGAGATATTTACCGTAAGACCAGCGTCTCGTAATAAGTTAGCAACTTTTGTTAAGCAATTCATATGAGATTCAAAGCTATCCGACACTATTACAAGATCGTCCAAGTATACGAATACTTTGTTTTGTAATTCGTTAGGTATTATTAAGTCCATCAATCGGCTCATCGTCATTGGAGCGTTAGTCAAACCAAATGGCATAACCTTAAATCTGTATAATGGTCGGTTTGGCACAGTGAAGGCTGTTTTATCGCGTGACTCTTCATCAAGCTCGATTTGCCAAAAGGCGTGTTTCAAATCAAGCGATGTGATATATTCCGCCTTTGGCAATCGGCTTAAAATTCCGTTTATTTTTGGGAGTGGATAAGCGTCTTTTACCGTAACCTTATTTAATTTCCGCGAATCTAAGCATAGCCTTATTTTTCCTGGTTTATCGACTATCGTTACTGGGCTTGACCAAGGGCAGTTTGGAGGTGCCTTTTCAATCACTTCTAAGTCTAGCATCCGATCAATTTCTGTATGAATTTTTCTTTCGACTGCTGGCGAAACAGAAAAATACCGCTGTTTTATGGGTCTTGCATGTGGTTCTATTTCGATGGTATGTCTAATTAAATCGGTTTTTCCCAAACCTTCTTTCTCAAATGATGGGAATAAGTCAATTACAGTCTGAAGCAACTGCCTTTGCTTTTCATTAAAACAGTGCATTTGGTCATAATTGGGTATTGATAATGAATCCGAATTAAGCGAACTTAACAATTTGTCAAAGAGGCCAAAACTTAAGAAAAAGTCCATACCTAAATAGAGATTTTGAGTAAGCTCTGGAATTATAAAAAACTCAAGCTCTTTTTCTATATTTTTAAATTTTACCAATGACTTAAATCGACCAATAATCTTATATTTAGCTCCACCAGCAGTGGTTACCGACTCGTTGCAACTCTTGAAGGTTTCCCAATTAAGAAATCTTTTGGCTGTGTCGCCACTAAAACACGAAATCGAGGCACCAGAATCCAAAAGACCGAGATACGTTTCTCCTAATACTTCTATATTTACATAGGGCCTTATGTCTCCTTTATCTGAATTGAAAGCTGAAATAGTTGTGGAAAACTTCACACGATTCTGTTTGACTTTTCCCCAAAATTTTCGTAATCGTAAAGTAGCTCGCTTGGTTTTATTTACGATTTTATTTATTTTCAGTCTCTCCTCACCAATTAACAAGCTATCGCAAAATATTTTATTACGGGCTTTTTGATATTCAATTACGCGCTGATGATAAGGTTTTCTAGGGAAAGAAACTATCTGACTATTTTTTAAAGGAAAATATTCATTCGTTAGAATGGAAATGGTTTGAGTTGATTGCGATTTAAAATCTACGCATTCTCTTTGGAGCGATTGCGGTTGTTGTTGCCCTCGCTCGTTCGTAAGTTTCCCGGCTCTCGACAAGTCGTACAATTTGGTTTGTAAACATTACGTACACCACAACCATAGCAAAATACTGATCTCTGTTCTAGGCAGTCAGTATAACGATGCCCTTCTTGCCGGCAATTCCAACAAATCAAGGTATGATTGGATCTAACCTTTTCTTTCATATCAATTGCACAAATTTCGAGCTCAGTTTCTGACAGTTTATGATCTGAACTAATTTCATGAACTTGACGGCGACCTGAGCGGAAACTATCTCTTTTTGAATCATCAAATAACGCTTCTCTGCGCAATATCAATTGCCGCAGATGTGCAACCGATCGTATTTCTAAGTAAAACAGCTCTGTTCTCAAGTTTGATCTTATATTTCGTCTTAATATTTCAATTAACTGAGCTTCATCAATGGTAACTCGAAGCCTATCTGTAAGTCGTAAAATATCATTGTAAAATTCATCAAAGCTTTCTCCCTCTTTCTGCTTCCTATCTCTTATAATTTCAATTACATCGGCATCCGATAAATGGTCTTGGAAAGAGGATCGAAGAGCAAGGCATAGGTGACTCCATTCGACCCTATGCACACTGCGCCTGTAACGCCAAAACCAGTCTGCTGCCTTTTCGCGAAATAAAATATGAATGTGTTCACACAAAGATCCAAAGTCTCCGCCTAAACTACCTCGAGTTAATGATTCCACCATGTAAATGAATTTATCTACAGGTATCTTACTATGAATCCCACTAAAAGATATGTTCCAGCTTTGAATGAGGTGTGCAACTTTGCTATTATTGGTAACGAGTACCGAAGCATTTACGTGTCTAACCGAAGGTTCTGTTATTCGAGGGATCGCGGACTGCCTTGGGAGAAACGATTCACGTGGCCAATCAGGCTCTCTGACGCGATCGGTGTTTAAACTATTTAATCTGCTAGTTAACGAACTAAGTAAATCTTCTATTTTCGAAATCTCGGATCGGAACTTTTGTTCAATTATATTTGATATCTGGTCACTCATATGAGAAGCCGAAGAGATTTCCTCAACCTTATCCTGATTATTCTGCTGAGGAATAATAGAAGTTTTATTCTGCCTACAAGCTTCTACTGGAAAATCCCCTGAAGATTGTGTATCCTTCGTCCTTGAACGTAAATTATAATTGCTCGACTGATTTGAGTTAATTTTCTTTGAGTAAGCCCCTTGTGTTAGCGTTAATGAGGAGGCAATCTCCGATTCATCGAGGTAATTTAAAACTGATGTGCATTTTTCATGGCACTGGGGACAAGTCTGACTAGATTGAAGGAACTTAAGCAGGCATGATTTATGGAATTTATGTTTACATTCTGTTATAAGTAATTCTTCCTTTTCTGTCATCAAATTATGACACAATGAACACTCATCTACTTCCACCCTGTCCAATCTAGATAAATTTTCGTTGCTATGTCTTACTGACATTTTCTTAATTTTGTTTTGATTTTAATACGTTTATGAAATATAATTTTTTTTTTCTTTTTTTTTTTTTTTTGTATTGTTGTGCGGTATTGTATAGATATATCCTTTTAATTTGATCTGGTAATTTGTTTTATTGTACACGATGGGACACATAGATGCATTTTTATTTTAGAACAAAATTATCTTTGTTTTGAATTAAAGATTTTCCTTTTCATCAAGTACTCATATCAAGTAACGATACTATACGGACGAAGATTCTAGTTTTGTTTGAATCCAGGCTTCATAATTCCAGTAATTGAAAGCTCCCTGATAGGTACATAAACTTATATTTTTTCTTTTTTTTTTTTTTTCAAAACAAATTAGAATAATTGAATTAGAACTAATGAATTTTTTGTTTAGTGAGACCTCTTCCTAGCACAACTATCGGTCAGAAAATCCGTGGTGATGAGAGAATTCTGCAATTCCGGACAGAGTAACATGGACAGAGACTAACTAAAACAAATGAACACTTTTGCCAGCCAGTGTTTCGAGACAAACACGAGTATGCTTAACCCACTGGTATACACTAACGTAAGAGTCACAGTTGACCGGGATACAAATACTACCAATGTTTGCCCCACGTTGGGCGCCATTTTATGTAATGTGTAATTGGGTGATTCCCACTGAAGTAAGTATTACCTTCACTGATGTTGGGGGTCATGGTGTAGCTAAGCTGGGGGCACGTACTGGCAACAGGCTGCGGCTCGTCGGCATTGGGGAGGGGTTGTTGCTTACTCACCAAGAAATCGATTACATATAAAATTTACTGTTACGTGCCAAATGAGAAAAAAAAAAAGAAATAGCTATTGAACTAAGCCCACAAAACTCTGAGACTAATTCCAGGACTATGGTTATGCATCCATGTGTGTATAGGATCTGGGTGTACTGATCCTATCCTGCCCTCCCATCCTTGACTTCCGGCTCCTAGACTATGTCACCGAAGTCCCTACATAGGCCATCGTGTACTCAACCGATCAAATTAAAAAGCGTAGACTTAATTCATCGTTTCCATATGGTATTTATTAATTGGAAAAAAACTTTTCAAAATTCATCGTCTAAATTGAACAAAATAAAGTATCAAAGTTTTACACAACCCAAATTTCATGATTTCTATTGATTTAATAACAAGTGTTATTTTACATAATCGCAAATAGTGATTTCAATTTCTCATAAAGGTCGGTTACATTATTATTTTTTCGGTAATTACGTTTCTTAGAGATAAGTACAAGTATTAATGGGATTTTTTTGTTTTTTTCTCTTTTCTCGTTACGTTATTTAGTTGTTAAGATAATTGTTCGTAAGTATATGTATATATATATAGTATGTATATATATAGTATGTAATTATATTAAGTATTAAGTATAATTCTTAAGTAAGGTATGTAAGCAAGTATTTAAATGTAATTTGTATGGTAAGGTATCTAAACAATATGTATACATAGTATATATTCTAATATATATATAAGATACACAAGTAGAAAATTTAGTCTTATACATAGCTGTACTAAATATTTATTGTCTGCTAGGTGGAACGGCCTCGTCGTCTTCTTTTCCGGATTTCAGTTTATTCTTCATCTTCCCTTTGATGTTTTACTTCTTTTGTTTCGTTAGGTTTTTTTTTTTTTTTTTTTTTTTTTATGGCTTTATGTCAACGATTAATTTTCTTTTAATTTGCCTTTAAAAATCTTTTAAACAATGAACTTTCGTTTTCTTCTATTTTAACGATTCAATTTTTGATGCATTGATAACAAACATAATTTTATAACAAACTTATGTCAATTCTTGAACTTATGTCAATTTTTACTTTAAAATATTGTGATGAATGAATTTATTTCTTTCATTTTCAACGATGAATTTCTTTAATTTGCCCTTTTTTCCAATCGATTTTTGTTTATTTTTAATTTTAAACGAATTTTAATTTTAACGAATTTTGTTTATTTTTAATTTTAAACAACCTTTTAACACGATGAACACTTTTTCTCTTATAGTTTTTTTTTTTTTTTGAAAATTTTATATTGGATCCATGCACAAGAAAGTTTTGTTGGTCATCCCTCAACCTGTTTGTTTCCTAGGCAAATCTCGACTGACTCTTTTCAAATAGCTACTTCACTTCATTCCAATTTTGTTCTCACTCTCAATTTCAAGGGCATCGCAACTCCTCGCTGCTCATCGGCAAAATACCGCTATTCAAGGCGTAATGCGAAAACATATGCAAAAAAAATGCGAATAATGTCGCGAAAATTTGTTGCGACTATTCAGTGAAGTACAATTCTGTAGGGAAGAGAATTATTACGGCGAGCTACAAAGTCAATTTGCGGTACTATTTCGGTGGCAAAATCACGCCACTCCTAAGTCGCCCGTTACACCTTTCCCCTTCTATGTTGTATTTCAGCGTTTCCTCTAATATCGCATCTGTGTCTTTATTTTTCTTCCCCTTTTTTCCAACGAACATCATTTTCTCCTCAGTTTTCCTTGCTTCACACAGTCTTCTTTTCAGATGTAACAATTTAGTTGTAAATTAATTAAATAGCTCAGTTAAGACATTGTTCGAGTGCAAGTTTACAAATGCAAACAAAACAACACAGCAGCAATTAATATCAATAGCGCGGCACGTGTCGTTCCCTGACCGACTTTATGTGATTCAGAGCGTGCGTGTCAAATATCGCTCTCTGTTAATAGGGAAAAATGACTGCAGTAAAGAAGAGCAACAAACAATATTTTCCCCGAAATAATGTGTATCGTAAACAATATGTTGAATCATAAATTCGGAATTAATTACATGCTTTTAATTGTTTTTTAAAGCGGAAGTCACGAAACACTTGTGTGATTACGTGTGATAAATGGTTGCATGTAGTGGTGTTTATATATTTCATCAACATAAGAGATTTCCTAGCGTGTTTAAACGGGTGACTGGATATCCTTACGAAGCAGAAATTAGCAAAAGTTATAAAGAAATCCCAAGTAACGTTTTCCTTTAAAATTAATAATTAAGTGCTAATTTTTACCACTTAAAAACTTAAGCTAAGTTAGGGTTTCATATAAAATTACATTTCAAATTCATAAAGGTAAATTGTGATTTTAACTTTTGTACAATTTGTTTGCTAATATATAACTCGAAAATAAAAATTAAAATTTAGTGCCCCTTTAAGTTTCCTCTAATATGTGCAAATTATCCTCTAATTTGGTGCATTAAAGAGATCTCGTTATTATTCACATCGATTGTATTAATTCCATTGTAATTAATTTTAGTGCGTTAATTATTGACAATTTTTGTTTTCATTGTTGATTTTAAATGTTGTTATTGTGAATTAGAAACGTGATCTAAATGGCGCAAGTTGGAGACTATAGGCGGTTGCAACTTCGGCCACCAAAATTGCGATGAAAATGAGAAACACGAGGATTTCAAATCGAGTTGCACTTGCATTTCTCACGTCATTGGATTTTGGTTTGGAATATCTGTCCGCTGACAAGAAGATATTCGAATTACTTGAAGAGTTATCTCAAGAGCGGAGCCCAAGCTTTTTTATACTCAGTGTAATGAAGGTACGAAGTTAGATAAGAAATCTTGCCTTTCGTTGCAGTATATTTAGTATACCGAAATAGCTGGAAAGCCACATATAATGAAACAATTACAATCAAGATAACGCAGTTTGCTTTGAGCCAGAAAAACGAAACTACATTATCTTCTAATAGCAGTGTTATTGTGTTACTATTAACTTTCTCATTTGTTAGTTGCGCAGTTATGAGGACCTCATTTCGAGATTCGCACGTCCTCGTATTAATTCAAAAGGTCTTTAATGAGGACACTGGGTATTCCCTCCGTCACACAGTGGTAGCTGGTGGATTGCGCGAAAATTTTCGGGGTTCAGGTGATGGCGGTCTCGATTCTTAAATGAAAAATGATGTCTTAAATGAAAAAGCCTCTCTCGACTAAAAACGGACGTCTTGATCTCGTTTCCCATCTCGGTGGAAAAAGGCGTCTAGTTGTCGATTCTTGCCGCGATAAAATGCCGTCTCGATTTCACGATCTCATCAAATTTGAGACAAAAAGTCTCGATGTTGGTTCTCGTTTGAAATATAGTAAACGATCGAGACGATAAAGAGAATTTTTGCATTTGAAAACTCTTATTGGTTTTGCAAGGCTCATAATGGTTTAAATATCTAATGAGGACTATGCCAAGTTCAGCTAAAACAGCCAAAAATTCTCAGACAGATCGATCATATAAAAGTACGTTGGTACGGTGTTAACGATGCTGATGCTATTTTCACTTGTAGGCTGATTATTTCGGCTCTGTTTAGCCGCGCGTCCCAATAGTTCCACTACCACTGTAGATTTTTCTAATTTGTTGGATATGATGGGCATTGAGCTTACGAGTACGCCCTCTCTATTCCTTTCCAAATATGCTGACATTCAAGGTTCGCTGACAGCTCTTGTGCCTTGTGAGTTTGGAGTTGAGATGCCAACTCACCGCAGTCTCTTGTTTGTTAGGGCTACGTTGGATGTTGGAAATTTACTCTCCTGAGTTGGTCTCCCTAATAATGTTTTATTATCTCTCCATAATTAAGTTTTCCTAGTCGGAACTTGTTCCCTCAAGATACACGTTTTAGACTTTTGCAAGGTACCAATTACAGTAGAAATTAGCCAAACGTCAATTTCTGCTTTGGGTTAAATATTTGTGAGCAAATTCTTCCCGGCTTACCAGATCTGCGATGTATCTGTATTTCACAACAAACAAGATACGCTGTAGTTGAAATATTGAAACACACGCGTTATGATAATAAAATGGATTAGCATTTTTTATCAGAAATTAGCTTATTGCCTCCGATTTCAAAAGTTTCCGTTTATTACCCGCAATTTAGATACGGAGAGATATAGATAAAACACCTGAACTTAAACAGGACAGGATAGAAGATGGTTCTTTTCGCTCCAGTATAAAAGAAGCATTGGCGACACAATCTAACCAGAACACCAACATGAGTACCAACTACGTATTCTTTGTTGCCGGTTTCTTACTTTTCAACATCGCGACGCGTTACGCTGTTGCTGAGCTGATCAGAAGCGAATTGGACTGGCCCGGTTGCGGCGAGACATCTTGGGCGAGGGAGGCTCTGATCACGAGTTTGCGGAAGTCCCCAGAAGTCTGTAAGTATCACCTGAAGGCGTACTCCCCACGCGTCAGACAGTTGTTCATCGAATTCAGCACGTTACTGGCTCCGCCTATATACAAAAATGGTTCCCTCGAGTGCGTCCATGATTATTTCGAGATCGCAGGTCAGCGCTTGTGTGGCTTTCAACACCATAAGCGCCTCTCCGTTCCTTTCAACGCCACTCAAGGCGTTGATAAAATAACTTTGACAGTCAGATTGGCTTCACGGTCCGGACCTACCGGCATCATTGACGTGCCATATAAACCTAATTGGACCTTTAGGATCCAACAGTTGGAAGAAGGATCCGCAGCCTTAAATAACACACTATTCCGTTCTACAACACAGTAGTCCGTACTACTGGTCAACAGTGAGTACTACTGGTGCTACAGCGCCTTCCCGGGTTTTAAAGACTTACTCCGCTCTTTTTTTTAACCGCAGGCTTACCAAACTTGTGGGAATTACACCAACACTAAAATATGGGGCTTTCAAATCAAGTACGCTGTCTCGAAAGGTGTATAGTGCAGAGTTCCTAGTTCGGAGACCATTTCAATCGATATTATTAGTTGCAAAAAGTATAGTTCGGAAATAAAAAAAAGACTTCCAAGACTAATGTTTAAGACTCTTTTAAAACTTTAGGATTTCAAGTGTCGCACATCCTCGAGAAATCGTATAAGGAAAATGTGAGCGGACCGCGCCCACTTTTCCAAGTACAAATACAACAAGAAGTTCAATATTCGTAGCTTACACTGAACATTAAGGTGTTTGCGGAATGATTATCTAATTATTAATCTAATAGCTCCCAACTCCTTAGATGGAATAGCATACACACAAAAGTACTAGGAAATCCTTCTGCAGTTGGTTATAAGGCTTCTAAATTTCTATTTATGAAAACTGTAAGATTCATCTTAAATATAGTCAAACACGAATTTAGAGCCGGAACTCCGATTTTGAGAGTTAAGAGAAACTTATTTATATATGCACTCCATATCAATGGGATGGAATCAAATTAAGGCTGCGTCGGCTGTAAAGCTACTCTACATAGTCCCCCCTTGTCTTTCACGACGAGAAAAGTTAAATCATCAAAACTTGCAGTCTTAGCTGGATTGCTTGTAGCCTGTTGTATCTGCAAGGTACTCGCCTGAGGGATCAAGAGAACGAGACTCGTGGTGGGTTTCAGTATCTCCGTTAGTTTTTGTTGAAAAACATTTTTTGAAACGAGGTGAATTACATTCTTTATGTAAAGTAGGCGTGGTTGTTAACCGATACCGCCCATTTTCAATCTGCCCTATATAACAAAGAGCATTTGTGCCAAATTTCATTGCGATATCTCTTTTCTTTCGTCCGTAATCGTGATTTCAACAGACAGACAGACAGACAGACAGACAGACAGACGAACAGACAGACAGACATACGGACGGACAGGGCTAAATTGATTCAAAAGGTGACGCTGAGCAAGAATATATACTTTTCTATATCTATGTCGTCTCCTTCTCTGCTCCCTTCGGGTGTAGGGTATAAAAAGGGTAGAGAAGAGAGAGAAGAGAGAGAAGTCAACAAAATTCCGCTTTTGGACGTTCGGGTAAATAAATTTATTTAATTGACATTTGTGCTGACGGTGTTGTTGTTGTTGCTATTATTGTATTTTAACGTTTTCATCATTTCACTCACACAATTTTACGCTAATTGTAATTCCCGAGTTTCGGTTGCAACCTTTTTGCGATGCCACTCGTTGACATTGTTTTTGTCGACACTCGTAGTCCTCATTTACATCTCTTGTGGGAAGCCCATCAAGAACTTGCATTCGAGGGGTACGAGTGGTCTTCGAGAGTACTTTTCGTTACTTTTTCCCTGAACTTTTTATTAATTAAATTTTATTACTTTCACACCGAGTTCAGTGCATTAAATTAGAGGTGGACGATTTTGGTTTATGGTGTGGTAAAAGGCGATTATAACAGTAATCTGAATAGGAATTCATCTACGAGATGCTTAACGATAACTGAAGAGTTTCGCTGATCTTCAATTTTTTTTTTAAATGAAGGCAACTTATATATAATTTTTCTTTAAAATTATGAAAAGTAAAAAAACTATCCGACAAAATTCTGGTTGTATTTTTATTTTCTATCAGTTCAGTGATTATGATCTTTTTTACCAAAATTTTTACACTCTTGAAACCTTTCAAATGGTTTTATTGACTTTTCTTCTTTAATTTTTAGTCCTTAGCTTTTTAGTTCTCAGTAAAAAAGGTAAGAAAGCAATGCGAAAATAAAGAAGAATTGATTTTACTTCTCAAAAGAAGGGAGCAGTTGTGTGTCCTAAATTTGATTGAAGTTTTTTGGGGGTTCGAACCTACAAAGCCCGCTCCACCTCCGTGTGTCCATCACTGACTCTGAAGGAGTAGAAACGCCAAATGAACTAGCAACGCAGTGGAAGAGATTCTCGCACTTTGAAGGCGTCGTCGGTTCTCTAATTGTACGTAGTCAGCAACAGATGTGCGTCTGTCAAGTAAGTGGCTTCGTAAGTAATGCCATTCGCGGGTAACTCAACTCCATCCATTAGTTCGTCAACTCGTTGGATTGTAAGAGTTGTTCGGCCCCCTTAAGCAGCTCCAGTTTAATTTTTTTTCAAAATTCCTGAACCCAACTGAACTCTCTTGATACCAACAACTACTATAAAGTATAACAACCACGATGCCAAAGATGAGTTGGCAGCCAACATCTCAGACATGCCAGTCACAGTGTCACCATCTTTCTCGCATGTGTGCGTGGCTGCGAGACTACAGCTTATCTGCCCAGACATCTTATCGATCTGAATCCATCTGCGCTCCACCGAACGTGTGTTCGTGACAAACGTTCATGCACACGTCCTGATTATTCTTTCATCCTCAATTCTTCCGCTGAATTGGTAGTCGATGCAGCCGCTCCACCCTCTCAAAACCAACCACTTTCTGATTGCCGTGGTATGCGTCTGCGACGTGCACGTGCCCACTATTATTTACTCAGGATGAGGCAGTCTGATCAACACACGAGATTTACTCAATATAGTTTCCGATTAATAGTCAGGTCGGTTCATCTACTGGTCTAGTCAATTGTTGTGTTATTTTTTGCGACTTAATTGACATAAACCGCTTTAAAATTAAGGCAAGGAGGAGAGAAGCCGCAGAAACTAATTGAATTACGGTAAAAGGAGAGAAAGTTTTAACAGTAGAGAAATGTCGGAGGGCAAAGTTAAATAAAGATTATTTTGTTAGAACTCTCTTTAAATTCTTCTTTCAGAACTTAATACAGTGCAAGAAGGTAAGTTTGGTAAAAAGCTAGGGTTTCAGGAAGTACACTTGTGTATTTTTATGATAAGCGGTTATGAAAAAATTGAGAAAATGTGTTTATTCATTGCTGCATAAAGTAATGAATAGTGCATATGATTTTTTCTATATATTAGAATTAAAAAATCTGCCATACCTTCATGCATTCTATAACAAAAGGAGTTTCAATTAAAATTCCAATCCTCTTCTAATCTAACACATCAAAAGCAATAATAAAGAACAACCTTCGGCAACAAACTCAAGTCACTGTTTGCACAGCCGATGGACGAAGAGTTCCTCCCTTTTTTACCAATATCGAGGTAAAACCACAAAAGAAATCAAAACTCACTTTATTGAATCTGTTATGATTTCAGCTGTGACTCAACTTGGTGTACCGAATAGGGCGAGTCTGAGTTTTGCAGGCTTTGTTGATGACACTCACGGGACTGAGGAGGAATAATGGATTTTCGTGATATGATAAACAAAGAGACAAAGTTACAGACATTTCTTATGGGGGCGAGGGAGAGTCATGAGACATTATTATGAATGGGTTTCACTTAAACAATGCTTGTTTTACAACAAGTGTTTAGAAAAATTTAATATTTTCGAAAGAAGTCATCTCGACATCTTGTACTGAAGCATCAACTGAAGACAGGAGGAACTGCAGCAACAACGCCTACAGCTCGCAGCACTTCCTGCACTTCAACTTGCAGTAGGTTGCTGAGTACCGTGGAGCCGCGACTCATACGCAGCGTACGCATTAACTCAGAAGAAGCAGACGGGCGTTTGATGCGAAGGGATTAAACGATTCCTACAAAACGTGAAGTCATATATAGTATCGGTGTAGCATACGGAGCTATAAATTGCTTTATTGTTGTCACTTATGAAAACTGAAGGTGTTAAGTTTAATTCTCATTGCTTTGTTTGACTTATTTCGGGTGTTATATGCTGCTGAGTGTACGATTTCAGCGTTCTCCCTGCCGTAGTGAGGGTGAAATTTTTGTAAAATTCTTGCTGTCGAAGGGAAATGTTATGTTGAATCAAAGATTCGTAAAAATGTCACGCACTAAGCTCACCTCTATAAAGTATCTGAGATAACTTGCCACTTCCGGCGGAATCATTAATCAGAACGTCTTAAAAATAAGTTTCCTCAAATAAGAAATGCTGAAGTTTTTCTTTAAATTTAATTTATTTAGGAGAAAGCAAAAGTATATTTGGAGCTTTGTTATGTTTTGGCTTGGTTTAGATACTTTTTTAGTCATATAATCTCAGGAATAGCGTTATAAGTATCAAATAAATAAGCAAATCGGCTTAAAAGAAAAGTCAAATCGGAAAAAATCAACAATTTCAATATTAATGAATACTTTCAATAAAGTTTCTCTTTCACAAGCCTGAAGTTGATACCGTATTTACGACATTTGGAATATTTGTGCTCTATATTGAGTGCGGAAAAAGAAATGCTTTGTGAAATAAAACAATTTACAGGTATTCAACATCTGAAATCTTTCTTCTCACTTCCGAAATACACTTTGTGAGATTTTCCAATCTTAAAATTTTATAGCCATTTAATTGCAATCCGGCAAGTGTACCACGATGTTGCTCGCCTTGTTGTTGGGGTTGCAAAAAGTTTTACAACCGAAAGACTATAAAAGATTTATAATTAACAGTCATGACTGTAATTAACAGTGATGAAAGACTTTAAAGATTTATAATTAACAGTCATGCATCATCGTAAGTCCGCACTTAAAGTCTTTTACATGTCTGATGCTCTTGCAGCAACTCATAAAACGTATTTTAATTGTTTTTAATTGCAGGCATCCTTTTCTCCCCCAACGATGTCAAAATAAACGTGAAATCGTTTATTTTGACATCGTTTAACAAGCATTACGGCAACAATAAAACTGAAAATACTGAACACTGTCAAGCACCCTTCAGAGCTCAGACATTTCGACCGAATGCAACTTTTTTTTCAAGCTCTCTCGATGTTTTGTGGTCATTTTGCGGTGCTTGTTTTACAAGGGTTCAATTAAGCGAGTTTTTCATGTACTATTAAAGACATTTCGAGTAAGGATTATCTGTCTACTTACGAAGAGGCTGTCTGAGCAGCTTGAAGTTAGCAATCATGAGATTTTTGAGCATATAAAAAACCCCTCCCATGTACAAGAAATGAAGTTTAGTTGAAACAAGTCCTGTTATTTAGAAGGATATATAAACCATGTTTTGACCACTTGATGTTAGTTCCTCAAACTTTAGAAAGATCACACTTCAGCATGAGTAACAGAATTGCAAGGAAACAAGAAGCATATGTTTATGCTAATAGAATACAAGTGCAATTCACTCATATCATCTTCATTTTCGATTCTGCTTCGAGAAACCCATCGTCGCGTTATGAACTGAAAAGTAAGCCCATTCTAAGCACGCGTCACCAACAGGAGTGAGCACCAAAACCAATCAGAAGGCGAAAATAAGAGTGGGAAATGGGGAATCAAGTGAGCAATCAATCATCCAGCTCAGCAAATTTGCCCACTTACTTTTTTTAACTTAAAAATCCTAATCAGCTAATGCTTTTCTGAAGTCAAGCGAAAAATTAGGGTACTAAAAGCTTGCTTATTTAGGATTGAAGAGCCACTTTTTGCGTTGTGTAGGCCGTAGTGTTTTAATAAAAGGAAAGGACACATTTATAAATAACCTTCTCAATTATGGATTGGAATATGGATGGATTACATTCTTTTTCAATTCTGTTTTCTTTTTCGTTTTTATTTTATATATGCCGGCGCAATGTTTTAAAGAGTATTTCGGGTTTGAAACATTTTTACATTTCAGTGCAAATACAGAACCCGGGATATAATTTCTTAACAACGAAAAAATCACATAAATCGATTATCCTTGCGTGATATTCCAGCGAAGAGTTCGGAATTGAAATATTGTAACTTTACGCAGCTGATACTCTTCCTACTTTCGAACTGGAACAAAATACGAACAAGCTTTTTCTTCTCTCTTGTTCTCCCCCGCTTCGTTTCCTAACCTCCGTCAACAAAATCAATTTCGCACGTCCTGTTTATATCCCAAATTGCCGAAACACATGACCGCATAAAGTATATTTATTGTTGTTCCAAGTGTTTTCATTGGTTTCATGTCTGTCGCTTGTTTTTGTTCTCATTGTCATGATATTTCTTTTTATTAGTTATCGCTTTTAGAAAAACAACCAACTGACTAACAAACACGCCGCACGTGCCGAACAGCGACGGTTGTGTGCCACCACATGTTGTTGCAGTTGCACTCTTTATTTTATTCTTGATGTAACTTAATACGCTGAAAGTGGGCTCGGCTTTTACCACAACCACTTGTATACAACAAAACTGTTGTCTTGAAAACACCATAACACATCAAAATGAGGTACAGAAACCAAATTTGATATGTCAGTTTCTTCAAAAACTTATCCAACGGTGGCAAAATTTTTTCACACGAAAAAGTAGAATATTCTACCAATGCATTTTCTATATTTCTGGCTATATGTTAAAAGGACACAAGGCCATTTAAAGGCCACTGACTAAACCTGGAGGGCTGAAATTTTCTTAAATTTGCTAGTTTTCCAGGGTGATTTTTAAATATACTTAAAAATTAGTGAAAATAATTACCTTTGCATAATTAATTAATTTTGCATAATTTTATTCACATAAGGGATACATAGCAAAGAGCATATATACAAGCATATACTTATTATATATATGCTCTTTGTACATACCATGGCTCCAATTTCGTTCCAGAAACTTTCACTTTGCTCGCTATTGAAAAACAGAGTCGTAGCATGACTCAAACAGGTTGTGCTCTATATAGTGTGGCAATGGATTTACAACTGTTTCTTGCTGTTTCGTCAATACATTTTGATGAGAAACAACGAAACACAGTTGTAAAAGAGCAGTTGTAAAAAGTTCATGTCTAGGGTAAAAATATACCCAATTAAATTATAGACGCATCCGTAATTGAATTATATAAGAACTTATGATCCGGTTGTGGTACGTGCTTTCTCGTAGCAATAAAAAAACGCAGAATTTTCGCCGCAAAATAATATGAACAGAGAGTTCGCAGAGCTCTGTTAGTTGAATGCTGAGATTTAAATTCGACTTCACACCGGTTAATGGGGATGCTAAAAGCTCATTTATTTAGCATTTAGGACCCACTTTTTGCGTTGTGTTGGCCGTGGTATTTTAATAAAAACCTAACTTTACGTTGTCTAATTTTACCTCAACTTGTTTTGTCAGCCGAAATAATATAAGGGAGACGCCATGTGAGCATGTGTTCCGTTTTCTTAATCTTTCAGTGCGAAATGCGCGAGTTGAAAAGATTTGAAAGCTCCACTCTTTATGAATACATAACGACTTAAGTTCCGTCTGCATTA
This sequence comes from Sicus ferrugineus, assembly GCA_922984085.1. Lineage (NCBI taxonomy): Eukaryota > Metazoa > Arthropoda > Insecta > Diptera > Conopidae > Sicus > Sicus ferrugineus. The sequence goes on along the minus strand of OV277349.1, from coordinate 4,675,628 downwards.
ATTATGCAAATGTTTTCGCATGAACACAGGTCGGCTGGACGTAGAAGCGAAAATGTGTGTCCTGGGCAGCATTCTCTACTTTTGTTAATGGAACACTTCGTGTCGGTTGGTAAATGGGTGAGAGGGATGGATGAGATGGTTTTGCCTGAAAACAGTTCGGTTGGTTTGGTAACACAGCTGATGCTTCCTTTTCCAAAGGAAATGGAAGATTGTTTTGTTTTGTCATCATCGTGTTGTTGTTGTTGTCACTTGGATTAAGTGAGATAATACAGCGTTGATATAAGTAGCGAGGAATTATGTGGTTGGGTTTCCAAAGGGTTGCAGAGCTTAACTCATTATAAAATGAGTCCGAATATGAAGCGAGTGAAAAGAAGAGCGCTGATGAGGCAAAAATAAAATCTTAAATAAGGCGTCCTCGTTATACTTAGCTTTTGTTTTTCCTTCAAGCGCGGCTAAAGCGCGAGTGTGATCTACCATTTCGTTGATTAACATGGGCGATGATTAACACGTATTCGGGGAAGTTGTTGCTAAGAAAGTACGTTTATTGTCCTGTTGCTAGGGAAGAGAAATTATCAATTATCCTTGGGAATTTCGTATGTAAGTAAAGAAGAATTTAGTTTATTTCTTAGTCTAAGCTCAGTAGAGACTATCTCAAACTGAAATTATTGATTATAAGGTTTTATTGATTACTATAAGCCCTCTAAATCGCCCTGCTATACAACTGCAAACATCATCTCAATTAATTACAAACTCCTAAATAATTATCTGGACTCCAATCGTTTAGAGAAACCGACTTATTTATCTAAACATAACTGCAGTTTACTCGCGGCAAATACGTTTTGCAAACAATGTAATTTCGTAACATAAGCCTCATGATTTCAAATCTACTCAGCGAGAAATGCTCGCCAATTAAAGCCATGCAACTAATTAAAATACGCAGCCATAAATTTAAGCGGCAATCCAGTAAATAATAAATTATTTATACAGAGGCGTCAACTCGGCTCTTGACTTGATCTCAATCGGTCAAAAAGTAATGCTCTGAATAGCCATGAAGTCGAATAGCCGGCCCGGACAGGACAGTAGAACGGTCGGACAACCGGACAGCCGGACAAACAAACAGCCGGATGTCCCGAATCCACCAAAAGAATGAGAATTCACACCAACTTCATACACTCCGCAATGAGAGCAATTTTCACCCATACATAAAAAAACACATTTATTCCCGCTCACAGCACCCGGTAAAGGCCGTCGGCCGTCCTGAATTCATTGCGGCATTTTGTCCGCTCGAATGCGTCGCACAGTTCGGCGTAATCGACGATTAAATTATCAGCTGCAGGTAATGCAGCCGCGTGGCTGTTGTCAGACATCAGCCAGGCAGTGAAAACACGACAGCAAAGCCAACCGAGACTAGAGAAAGGTCGCAGTGTTGCTATAAGCAGCGAAAACATCAGCAAAAATGCAAAATTCCTGAATTTCGCACGAGTGAAAAATGTATTCTTTAATAAAATTTCATACATGCATAAGGGCGGGATGAGACATTATTGATTGGTACAAATAACATATTTGCAAATTACTGTATTTCGTGATCATTAAGGTGAGGAACGATTTTATGTTTTGGAGGGTATTTTTTGAAATTATATACATATTTGCGGAGCGTAATTGATCAATCCGCAAACACCTTTATGTTCAGTGTAAGCTAGGAATTTTAAACTTCTTGTTGTATTTGTACATAGTGCCCATATTTTCCTTATACGATTTCTCGATTATCAAGTTATCCACAACTTGAAATCCTAAAGTTTTAAAAGAGTTTAAACATTGCTCTTGGAAGTCTTCTTTTATTTCCGAACTTTAATTTTTGCAACTTATAATATAAATTAAAATGGTCTTCCAGTGTTGGTGTGATTCCCATTAATTTGGTAAGCCTGCGGCCAAAAAGAGCGGAGTAAGTCTTTAAAACCAGAGAAGTTGCTGTATCACCAATAGTACGCATTGACTCACTGTGTTGTAGAGGAGGCTGAGGATCGTTATTACCACTGGTGGATCCTTATGGTCCAACTAGGTTTTCGCGGCACGATATCCTCACCGGTAGGTCCAGACCGTGAAGCCAATTTAACTGTTAAAGTTATTTCCTCAACGCCTCTAATGCCACTGAAAGGAACGACGAGGCGCTGATTATGTAGAAAGCCACACATGCGCTGACCTGCGACCTCGAAATAATCATCGACGCACTCGAGGGTATCATATTTGTATATAGGCGAAGCCAGCACCGTATCGATTTCGATGAGCAAGTCTCTGACGTGAATGTCATACACCTTCAGATGATACTCACAGACGTCTGGGGTATTCGGGAAATTTGTGATCAGCGTCTCCCTCGCCCAAGATGTCTCGCCGCAATCGGGCCAGTCGAATTGTTTTTTGACCAGCTCACCAACAACGCAACTCGTCGCGATGTTGAAAAGCAAGTAAACGGCAACGAAGAATACGTAGTTGGTACTCATGTTGGTGTTATGGTTAGATTTTGTAGCCGATGCTTCTTTTATAGTGGAGCGAAAAGAACCATCTTCTGTCTCGTCCTGTTTCAGATGTTTTCTTCATATCTCTCCTTATCTAAATTGCGGGTAATAACGAAAACTTTTACAATCGGATGCAATAAACTAATTTCTGAAAAAATGTTATTCCATTTTGTTATCATAACGTGTGTCCTTCAATATTTCAACTACAGCGTATCTTGTTTTTTTGTGAAATACAGATACATCCCAGATCCGGTAAGCCGGGAAGTAGTTGCTCACAAATATTTATAAATATATATAACACCCAAAGCAGGCGGAAATCGACGTTTGGCTCATTTCTGTTGTTATTGTTACCTTGCAAAACTCTAATAGGAATATTGAGGGAGGAAGCCCCGACCAGGAGCATAAAACATTATTAGGGAGACCAACTCAGGAGTAAACTTTCCCCATCCAACGTAGCCGTAACAAACACGAGACCGCTGAGTTGGCATCTCAGCTCCAAACTCACAAAACACAAGAGCGACCCTTAAATGCCAGCATATTTTAAAAGGGATAAAGAGAGCGTCCTCGTAAGGTCAATGCCCAACATCTCCAACAAATTAAAACAATTTACATTATTAGTGGAACGCGCGGCTAAACAGAGACGAAGTAATCAGCATACAAGTGAACAATAGCATCAGCATCGCTAACACCATACCTAAGTATTTTTATATGAACGATCTGTCTAAGAACTCTTGGCTGTTTTAGCTGACCTTGGTAGACTCCTCCATTTTTATATTTTATTTTAACCATTATGAGCCTTGCAAAACCAAGAAGAGTTTTCAAATACAAAAATTCTCTTTATCGTCTCGATCGTTTAATTCGGACGAAAACAAAGATCGAGACTTTTTCTGTCTCAAATTTGAGGCGATCGAGTAATCGAGACGGCATTTTATCGCGGCAAGAATCGATAGCGAGACGCCTGTTTTCCTCGAGATGGGAACCGAGATTAGGATACCCGTTTTCAGTCGATAGAGGCTTTTTCATTCAAGACGAGAATCGAGATCGCCATCATCTGAACCCCCGAAAATTTCGCTCGTGCAATGCACTAGCTACCACTGTGTGACGGAGGGATTACTCATAAAAGACTTTTGGAATTAATACGAAGACGTGCAAATCTCGAAACAAGGTCCCCATATCTCCGCAACTAAATAATGCGGAAGTAAATAGTGAGACTATGACAATGGAATTAAAAGATAATTTCGTTTCGTTTTTATCGCAATTTCAGTGGTCCAAGTTGGTTCAGGAATCTCTCTGGGCGATTATCAAAGACAGCAATACTTGCCGAAACCTCTGCACGTTTATGTGTGCCGAGAGAATACAGGAGTAGCGGTTATATGGCGTTTTTAATTCAAAACAACAACATATGAAATCAAAAACAACACCAAACCTGTAAAACCATAGCTCCACATCTGGTGCTTAAGGTGAGTGCAGTGAGTGAGTGAGGCAGAAGATATGGATGGGGAATGGAGTTGCCAGATCGGGGGATTTTTCATGGGATTTTTGTGGGGATTTCTTAGAATTGTTGTGCGGATTTGTGGATTTTTATGGGATTTTGTCAGGTGGCTTCCCTGGCAGCCGGAAGCAGGCGGCTGACTGCTGGACGGACGGGCACAGGAAAGGAATGTTCGGCTAAAGAAGTGGTAAGGGGAGGAGAAAATAATGTTTTAATGGTATTCAATTATTTCGCTATTGACTGAAATATGAAATGCAGTCATGAATATTTTAAAGCGTTCAACTTTACACTCTTCATCGCAGATTTATACAAATTTGAATGTGAAATTAAAGCAGATTTAATGTAATTAAAACTTGCAAAAATTAACTCACTAAAATTAATTACAATGGAATCAATGCAATTGATGTGAATAATAACGCGATCTATTTAATGCACAAAATTAGAGGATAATTTGCAAATATAGGGAAATTAAAGACGCACTAAATTTTAATTTTTATTTTCGAGTTATATATTAGCAAACAAATTGTACAAAAGTTAAAATCACAATTTAACTTTATGAATTTGAAATCATATAAAATATGAAGCCCCAACCTAGGTTAATTTTTTAAGTGATAAAAATGAGCACCTAATTATTAATTTTAAAGGATAACGTTACATGGGATTTCTTTATAACTTTTGCTAATTTCTGCTTCGTAAGGATATCCAGTGACCCGTTTAAACACGCTAAGAAATCTCTTATGTTGATGAAATATATAAACACCACTCATTCCGAACCTCAGGAACAAAAACCAAATTTTCTGCTGCAAAAATGTTGCCTTCAGTTTCCTGTCGTGATCGCGTCCATCTTAATCAGCAGCGAAAGCGGTTGGTGTTTGCTGTACCTGCAAGAAGGCAGACCTGAGAATATAATTTCGTTATAGTTTATGTTGAAAAGCTTAATTGAAGTGATGACAGAGTGTGGTGGACACTGATGGATGGGGAAATATTCACAATAAAAAGGTGTTTAAATCTCAGTGACTCAATTCAGAGTTTTCAATTTCTTTACAAAAAGAATTCAGAACGCGGACAGAAATGCCTCTTTGATAGAATGAATAATATTAATGAATAAAGTGCTAGCATAAATAATTTTCTTCTACTAAAGGGTGTGCCATAAATTGGTTTCTTTTTAAAATAGCTATAAAAACCGTTCAACATGGTTCCGGAAAAAATAACTATAGGAAAATAATTGAGGATTTGTGTTAAAAGAGAAAGTAAAAGAGTTTTAAAGAGTAAGTAAAAAAAAGGAAAAAATTTATTACAATATTAAAATCAAAATATTAAAACGCAACTGGAAAGCGCAATAAGCCTACGTCAAAAAAAGTGAAACCATTAAAATATCATTTTTCTCCATGGTATAGTAAAGAAAAAAATACCAGATTTTTATCACTCACAAAAATTGTAGAGAATTTTATTGTTATCGCGTCGAAAATTATTAAGACTGCAGCAGCTCGCCTTTCTGACTTGATGACAAACTGGCTGCGAGGCATTTGCAAGTGACACATAAAACAATCATAATGCGTATAAATTCAAGAAACCCGTTAAGTTCGAACGCGTCATTCACTCTGTCAAAAGGGAGTAATTTTCCAATAAAACAAATAGAACCGCCTAAATGTGAACGATATTTGGAGGCTACAAATTTGTGGTGATGGACGGCTCAATTTTGCAATGAAATTCTTTTAGGTTTTGAAATAATTGCGAGCGTTTTGTACGTAAAATTTAACCAGGAGAGTTTTTTGTGAATGGAACATTTTGTTTTTTAAATATATGTTACAGAGTCTAGAAATAGGTTTAGTTAAACACGTTTCAATATTTAATTTCAAAGACTTCAACCCAATACAATGCCAGGATCACAATCGCAAGCAATCTGCCGAGATGTACGAGTGGCGGTAATCAAACGGGCACCCACCACGAGTCTCGTTGTCTTGATCCCTCAAACGAATACCTTGAAGATATAACAGGCTGCAAGCAATCAGGCTGAGACTGTAAGTTTTGAATGAGACTCGCGATGATTTAACTTTCCTCGTCGTGAAGGGCAAGGATGGGGCTCGGGGTGGAACTGCTTTACAGCCAACACAGCTTCCATTGCATTTCATCCCGTTGATATGAAGAAGATTTCCTAGTAGTTTTGTGTGAATGCTCCATCTCAGTTTAGTTGAGAACTATTACATTAATAATTGATCATTCCGAAAACACCTTTATGTTCAGTGTAAGCTACGAATTTTATACTTCTAGTTGTATTTGTACTTGGAACGATTTCTTATACTATTTCTCGAGTATGTGGAGTACTTGAAATCCAAAATTTTAAAAGAGTCCTAAACATTGGTCTTGGAAGTCTTTTTTATTTCCGAACTATAATTTTTGCAACTTATAATATAAATTAAAATGGTCTTCCAGTGTTGGTGTGATTCCCGTTATTACCACTGGTAGATCCTTATGCTCCAACTAGGTTTTTGCGGCACGATATCCTCACCGGTAGGTCCAGACCGTGAAGCCAATTTAACTGTTAAAGTTATTTCCTCAACGCCTCTAATGCCACTGAAAGGAACGACGAGGCGCTGATTATGTAGAAAGCCACACATACGCTGACCTGCGACCTCGAAATAATCATCGACGCACTCGAGGGAATCATATTTGTATATAGGCGAAGCCAGCACCGTTTCGATTTCGATGCGCAACTCTCTGACGTGAATGGAGTACACCTTCAGATGATACTCACAGACGTCTGGGGTATTCGGGAAATTCGTGATCAGAGTCTCCCTCGCCCAAGATGTCTCGCCGCAATCGGGCCAGTCGAATAGTTTTTTGACCGGCTCACCAACAACGCAACTCGTCGCGATGTTGAAAAGCAAGTAAACGGCAACGAAGAATACGTAGTTAGTACTCATGTTGGTGTTATGGTTAGATTTTGTAGCCGATGCTTCTTTTATAGTGGAGCGAAAAGAACCATCTTCTGTCTCGTCCTGTTTCAGATGTTTTCTTCATATCTCTCCTTATCTAAATTGCGGGTAATAAACGAAAACTTTTACAATCGGATGCAATAAACTAATTTCTGAAAGAATGTTATTTCATTTTGTTATCATAACGTGTGTCCTTCCATATTTAAACTACAGCGTATCTTGTTTTTTCTGAAATAAAAATACATCGCAGATTTCGTAAGCCGGGAAGTAGTTGCTCACAAATATTTAACCCAAAGGAGGCGGAAATCGACGTTTGGCTCATTTCTGTTGTTATTGTTACCTTGCAAAACTCTAATAGGAATATTGAGGGAGGAAGCCCCGACCAGGAGCATAAAACATTGTTAGGGAGACCAACTCAGGAGTAAATTTTCCCCATCCAACGTAGCCGTAACAAACACGAGACCGCTGAGTTGGCATCTCAGCTCCAAACTCACAAAACACAAGAGCTGACAGCGACCCTTAAATGCCAGCATATTTTAAAAGGGATAGAGAGAGCGTCCTCGTAAGGTCAATGCCGAACATCTCCAACAAATTAAAACAATTTACATTATTAGTGGAACGCGCGGCTAAACAGAGCCCAAGTAATCAGCATACAAGTGAACAATAGCATCTTGGTAGACTCCTCATTTTTATATTTTATTTTAACCATTATGAGCCTTGCAAAACCAAGAAGAGTTTTCAAATACAAAAATTTTCTTTATCGTCTCGATCGTTTAGTTCAGACGAGGACTAAGATCGAGACTTTTTCTGTCTCAAATTTGAGGCGATGGAGAAATCGAGACGGCATTTTATCGCGGCAAGAATCGATGGCGAGACGCCTTTTTTCCCCCGAGATGGGAACCGAGATTAGGATATCCGTTTTCAGTCGAGAGAGGCTTTTTCATTCAAGACGAGATCGTGACCGCCATCACCTGAACCCCCGAAAATTTCGCTCGTGCAATCAACTAGCTACCACTGTGTGACGGAGGGATTACTCATTAAAGACTTTTGGAATTAATATGAAGACGTGCAAATCTCGAATCAAGGTCCCCATATCTCCGCAACTAAATAATGCGGAAGTAAATAGTGAGTCAATGACAACGGAATTAAAAGATAATGTTTCGTTTTTATCGCAATTTCAGTGGCCCAAGTTGGTTCAGGAATCTCTCTGGGCGATTATCAAAGACAGCAACACTTGCCGGAACCTCTGCACGCTTATGTGTGCCGAGAGAATACAGGAGTAGCGGTTATATGGCGTTTTTAATTCAAAACAACAACATATAAAATCAACAATCTGGAGTTGCCTGATCGGGGGATTTTTCATGGGATTTTTGTGGGGATTTCTTAGAATTGTTGTGCGGATTTGTGGATTTTTATGGGATTTTGTCAGGTGGCCTCCCTGGCAGCCGGTAGCAGGCGGGTGATGGCTGGACGGACGGGCAGAGGAAAGGAATGTTCGGCTAAAGAAGTGTTAAGGGGAGGAGAAAATAATGTTTTAATGGTATTCTATTATTTCGCTATTGACTGAAATATGAAATGCAGTCATGAAAATTTTAAAGCGTTCAACTTTACACTCTTCATCGCAGATTTATACAAATTTGAATGTGAAATTAAAGCAGATTTAATGTAATTAAAACTTGCAAAAATTAACTCACTAAAATTAATTACTATACAACGGAATCAATACAATTGATGTGAATAATAACGCGATCTATTTAATGCACAAAATTAGATAATTTGGAAATATAGGGAAATTAAAGGACCACTAAATTTTAATTTTTATTTTCGAGTTATATATTAGCAAACAAATTGTACAAAAATTAAAATCACAATTTACCTTTATGAATTTGAAATGTAATTTTATATGAAGCCCTAACTTAGGCTAATTTTTTAAGTGGTAAAAATTAGCACTTAATTATTAAATTTAAAGGAAAACGTTACTTGGGATTTCTTTATAACTTTTGCTAATTTCTGCTTCGTAAGGATATCCAGTGACCCGTTTAAACACGCTAAGAAATCTCTTATGTTGATGAAATATATAAACACCACTACATGCAACCATTTATCACACGTAATCACACAAGTGTTTCGTGGCTTCCGCTTTAAAAAACAATTAAAAGCATGTAATTAATTCCGAATTTATGATTCAACATATTGTTTATGATACACATTATTTCGGGGAAAATATTGTTTGTTGCTCTTCTTTACTGCAGTCATTTTTCCCTATTAACAGAGAGCGATATTTGACACGCACGCTCTGAATCACATAAAGTCGGTCATGGAACGACACGTGCCGCGCTATTGATATTAATTGCTGCTGTGTTGTTTTGTTTGCATTTGTAAACTTGCACTCGAACAATGTCTTAACTGAGCTATTTAATTAATTTACAACTAAATTGTTACATCTGAAAAGGAGACTCTGTGAAGCAAGGAAAACTGAGGAAAAAATGATGTTCGTTGAAAATAAGGAGAAGATAAATAGAGACAGATGCGATATTAGAGGAAACGCTGAAATACAACATAGAAGGGGAAAGGTGGTTCAACTACAGCTAATTTTATTGAAGATTTTAAAGCTAGTTGGTTAATAATGATTTCCATTAACCTTAACTCTACGCCACTTTTCTTAACAATTATATTTGTATTATAAAAAACCGTACATCGAGTTAAAAACAAAAAATTCCAAGTACTTCTCTAAAAACGCTCCAATCTGATCAGATTCCAGACAATTTTAAAAGACATTTAAAAGCAGCTAGTACAGTTATGTGTTGGTATCTATTCTCCATTCCGACATATGTACGTGTGTAGCGTAAATACAAATACAATACTAACACTCGGAAGTACACTCGTTGATGTTGAACAAGAATTTGTGTGAACTACAAGTCGTCCCTTTGAACTACTGAGAGCTTATTCAGTCTCAAGAACACTTTATTGCCTTTATGACTTTACCATTTGATGATATTCTCACCCTTAATGTTAAGAATTAATAAGTGTCCAACTACAAGGACAGCTCGTGCGAATAAACCAATTTAACTTTAATGTATAAAAATTAATTGCTTTAGAAAACTTTGTATTGTATAACCTAAATTTGTTATTTTAGGGGAAATCAGATAAATTATAATTTTCTACATATTTCCTCTTTTAGAGTTATGTGATTTCGATTCCAGGAAAAGTAATACCTCATTTTCGGAAGATCAAATGCCTTTTAAAACGCTCCATCAGAATTACCATCGGCTTTTCACATGACAAGTTGTTTTTTTGTAATAGCCACGTATCCATCTTACTCTTTTGAGGCCAAGCCAATAATGCTTGTTTTTCCTCGACAATCATTATTTGATTCCCTGCAGAAACGTGTAAAAAGCCCTGAATAGCTCGTAGATTTTAAATATGTCTATCTAATTTCCGCTTATGTCCAGTGAAGGGGACGTTTTGTTTTTAAAATATGTTACAGAGATAGGTTTAGTTAAGCACGTTTCAATATTCAATTTACTTGAAAACCTAATTATAATTCCTGTGAAATATTCGTCTTTCCAGGGAACGCATTCATGCAGAACCAACATGCAGAACTCAATCCGTCATAGTCTTGTCGCCAATTTAGCTGCCTGCCTGTAAAGTGGTGTAACTGTCACGTTTTCAACTATACGAAAACGTATAGTTTCGTAGTTTCACTATAGTTTGATATAGACGTCGTTAACAACGTTGCTAATATGTTGCTGCATCCTCAACATACATAACATATACTTGTAACAAATATATGTCATGTTACAAGTTAAACTATTGACGGCTGCAACTTCCAACCATCTTAGCGTCCTATTAAATCCTGAGACTACAGTCACCCTTCGTCACCCACTTCATCCCATACGCGCATCACTTCACAGTAATACGTCATCTATACGTTCGGTGATAGCGCTTTTGGGCCAGATTCTGACAAGTCACGGTGAGAGAGACGAAACTTTCGTCTCGAACTACGTCATAGTCAGGGTATTCTGAGAGACGAACATTTCGTCTCGTCAGGGCTTTACGTCGCACTCACGCTGTAGTTAAACAGTTACGGCTTGACGGTAATAGATCTCAAATTTTCAGTGTTGTTAAAAGCATTTTTGTATAATGCAACTGTGTGAATTGAGAATATTTAAATGGAAATTTTTATCACTCAATAAAATTGTTTTTTTGTGCAAATATCTGACGTAGGAACAAACCTAAACTGAAAAATTATCGCAACAAAAATTCTAAGATATAAATGTACCCGTTATCGTATTTTATTTCGCTCAGGTTGAAATATTTACATTTTTATATTCTACCTTTTCCAACACCGAAAACATCAATACCAACTGTTTTTTCTGTGTGCTTATGATTCTATCTTCCGATACATAGAACTTTTCTGCCGATGTCTCTTCTAAAAGTTCATAAAATGCTTCCTCCAACATTTCCGATTGCAGTGCTACTGAACTTGGTGGTTTAAGATGGAGCAAAACGACGTAAGCAGAGACGTTTGGCTCGTCTCTCAGAATACCAAGACGAAAATCAGCTGATTTTAGAACGAAAGGTGACGAAACGAGACGAAAGTGACTTTCCAGAATCTGGACCTGAAGAACAAAAGAACAACACACGAAGTATCCGCCATCATGAAATCGTATGATTGCCATACCGAAGTTCTTTGTAAAAATGCTATTTTTAAAAAAATTTAGTTTTTAAAAATCCGCCCACATTTTCCTTATACGATTTCTCGAGCATGTGGAGCACTTGAAATCCTAAAGTTTTAAAAGACTTTTAAACGTAGGTCTTGGAAGTCTTTTTTAATTTCCGAACCCTAATTTTTGCTACTAATAATATAAATTAAAATGCTTCTAGTTTGGTGTGATTCCCACTAGTTTGGTAAGCCTGCGGCCAAAAAGAGCGGAGTAAGTCTTTAAAACCAGGGAAGTTGCTGCATCACCAATAATACTCACTGACATACTGTGTTGTAGAGGAGACTGCGGATGCCTATTCCCCTTGGAAAATCCTCATGTTCCAAGTAGGTTTAAATGGCACGACAAGGATGCCGGTAGGTCCGAACCGTGAAGCCAATCTCACTGTCAAAGTCATTTGCTCAACGCCTTGAGTGGCGTTGAAAGGAACGGAGAGGAGTTGCTTGTGTTGCGTGCCACAGAAGCGCAGACTTGCGATCTCTAAATAATCATGGACGCACTCGAGGGAATCGTTTTTGTATACAGGTGGAGTCAGCACCGTGCTGAATTCGATGGACAACCGTCTGACGCGAGGCGAGTACACCTTCAGGTGATACTTACAGACTTCTGGGGTATTCGGGAAATTCGTGATCAGAGTCTCCCTCGCCCAAGATGTCTCGCCGCAACTGGGCCAGTCCAACTCGCTTCTGATCAGCTCACCAATAGCGCAGCGCGTCGCGATGTTGAAAAGCAAGAAAACGGCAACGAAGAATACGTAGTTGATACTCATGTTGATGTTGTGGTCAGGTTTTTGTAGCCGATGCTTCTTTTATAGTGGAGCGAAAATAACCATCTTCTGTCTCGTCCTGTTTCAGATGTTTTCTTCATATCTCTCCTAATCTAAATTGCAGGTAATAAAACGAAAACTTTTGAAATCGAAGGCAATAAACTAATTTCTGATAAAAAATGCTAATCCATTTTATTATCATATCGTGTGTGTTTCAATATTTCAACTACAGCGTATCTTCTTGTTTGTTGTGAAATACACATACATCGCAGATCTAGTAAGCCCGGAATAATTTACTCACAAATATTTAACCCAAAGCAGGGGGAAATCGACGTTTGCCTCATTTCTGAGAGTAAATATTCCGCATCCAAAGTATCCCTAACAAACAAGAGTCCGTGGTTAGCTCGGCATCTCAGCTACAAACTCACAAGGCACAAGAGATGACAGCGAACCTTGAATGCCAGCATATTTTCAATGGGATATAGATGGCGCCCTCGTAAGTTCAATGCCCATCATCTCCAACAAATTAGAAAAATTTACAGTATTAGTAGAAGTATTGCGACGCGCAGCTAAACAGAGCCGAAGTAATCAGTGTACAAGTGAACAATAGCATCAGCATCGTTAACACCGTACCTAAGTATTTTTCCATGAATAATTTGCCCGAGAATTCCTAGCTGTCTTAGCTGCCCTTGGCAGAGTCCTAATGTGATACTTTAACCCTTATGAGCCTAGCAAAACCAAGAGGAATTTTCAAATGTACGAATTCTCTTTATCGTCTCGATCGTTTAGTTTAGACGAGAACCAAGATCGAGACTTCTTTCTTTCTCAAATTTGAGGCGATCGGTTTGAAAATCGACGTCGTGGATATATTTAACAATGAAATTCATTATCTATACCCGGGTGTATACTGTCAATGAGAAGGTTAAAGTCTTTTTGTTTTATTACGAAGACGTGCAAGCCATAACTCCGCAAGTAACAAATGCGAAAGTAAATAGTAAGACAATAACAGTGCTATTAAAAGATAATGTAGTTTGTTTTTTCTGCCTCAAAGCAAACTGCGTTATCTTTATTGTAATTCCTTCATTATATGTGGCTTTCCAGCTATTTCGGCATATGAAATATGCAGCAACGAAAGGCAAGATTTCTTATCTAACTTCATACCTTCATTACACTGAGTATAAAGAAGCTTACGCTGCGCAAACTCTTCAAGTAATTTTAATATCTTCTTGCCAGCGGACAGATATTCCAAACCAAAATCCGATAACGTTAGAAATGCAAATCCAACGCGAATTGCAATCCTTGTGTTTCTCGTTTTCATTGCAATTTTAGTGGCCGAAGTTGGTTAAAGAATCTTCCTGGGCAATTCTGCTATATTCTTCCCTTGCAACTGCAACCGCCTATACCAGAGATTATCTGTGGCCTATAGTCTCCAATTGGCGCCATTTATATGGCGTTTCTAATTCACAATAACACGTAAAATCAACAACAACAACAAAAACAACGACAACAACAACGACATGTAAAACTATGGCACCACGTGTGGTGCATAAGGGTGTGTGTAAGAGTCAGACAGAAAATATGGGTGGAGAATGGAGTTGCCAGATCGAGGGATTTTTTTATGAAATTTTAGTATTTTTTGTGGGGATATGGGGATTTTCATGGGTTTTTGTCGGATGGCAACCCTGGCGGCTGGTAGATAGCGGCTGGACGGACTGGCGAAGGAATGATCTGGTTCCTTTAAAAACTTTATTCACCGTAAATTTTGCCTAATTTCAATGAATAGTAAAATGCTCTGTTTTTCAATTACGAGAGGGAAGAAAGTAATGTTTTATGGTATCCCATTATTTCACTGTTGACTGAATTAAATATGATATGCAGTCACGAAAATTTTAAAGCGTTATACAAATCCAAATACAAATTTGAATGTGAAATTAAAGCAGACTTAAAATAAATTCCGCCCAATGGCAAGGAATTATGAATCGACAAATTATTTGCATTTGCATCATTTAATACAATTAAAATTGTCAATAATTAACTCACTAAAATTAATTACAATGGAATCAATGCAATCGATGTGAATAATAACGCGATCTTTTTGATGTATTATACAAAATTAAAAAGTGGAAGTGAATCACAAAAATTGTAGTGAATTTTATTTTTATCGCATTCGAAATTAATAACACTGCAGCAGTTCGTCTTTCTGACTAGATGACAAATTGGCTGAGAGGCATTTGCAATCATAAAGCATATAAATTAAACAAACCGCATATAATTCGAACTCGCCTATCATTCTGTCAGAAAGGAGCCATTTTCTAATAAAGCAAACAATAATGCCAAAATATTTTATTTTATATGTGCTATTTGAAGCTACGAAATTGTGGTTATGGACGGCTGAATTTTGCAATGAAATTTTTTTAAGTTTTTGAGACAATTGAGAGTGTTTAGGAAGTAAAATTTGGCCAGCAAATTCTTTGCCGTTGGCAACGGATGCCACACCGTTAAAATGGCAGATGTGAGACATCAAAAAACCACAAGCTTTTGATCAATTGGATGTCTATTTGTTCTTAACTACTGAAAAACCCTCGTTTTTCTGCTTTTATGTCCAAATTTACTGTCATTACTTAAGTTTTCTCTTTATTGGAGTCCTAAACCTGAAATTACTGATATACACCTCCAACAACACTCCTAATTATCGCTTTAATTTCTTTTATAGTGAGTCTGCTGATATTGTATGAATGTGGTATACATTACAAAGTGAGTATTCGTCACAAGGCAAGTAATTGCAAACAAAATGGTACTCTAAGACCTATGAATACATAAACTTTTAATGATTTTAACGCACTTAATTAGAGGTTTCCTACGATTCACTATTTCATTTTGTATTTAGTTAGGATAACGAAGTCCTTGATGGAACAAATCTAATCAAATAAAGTTGTACAGACAGCCAAGTTCTTGAAAGGGTGAATTGATTTGATAGA
Organism: Sicus ferrugineus; assembly: GCA_922984085.1. Taxonomy (NCBI): domain Eukaryota; kingdom Metazoa; phylum Arthropoda; class Insecta; order Diptera; family Conopidae; genus Sicus; species Sicus ferrugineus. Next base: position 4,660,219 of record OV277349.1, on the reverse strand, counting down.
ACTGAATGACTAATTAGCAGCCAACTACTCGTATTTCAATAGTTTCTATATTTTTAGAGATTTAGTGCTATTATATAAATTCCTACTGTTTAATTGTTTAAGACTTAGTTAACTATTTTTAATTAGTTTTTTTATTCAACGTATAAATTTATTTCAAAATAAATTAATTATTTAAAGTGAAGTCAGTTAACATTCTGAGGCCTGGCCACAGGAAAAAAGGAAAACAAAATTTTGATTGCTTCGCGGTGTTGAATTCGGGTGGGGCAACTACAAATAAAAAAATGTTCAAAATTTATTTATATATTTCGGAGGCGTTATAAAAAGGCTGGAGAAAGAGTTTCTGTTGATTTCTTGTAGCCGCATGAGAAATAAAATAAAAATAAACAAATACAATCCATGGCAGCCGCAGACAAAAAGCTGACTGTTGGATTTTAAAACTTTAATTCGTTCAGCAATCGAATAAAACCTGTGCGGCGGCCGATATCAGGACGTGGTCAATTTCTTTTTTTATACCAAAACCTGAAAAACTATTTCAATGCTAATTTCAGTTGCATTTCGCTGAGCGCGGATTAAGTTTACAACTCAAAAATACAACTGCGTCGGCTGCTAAATAACAATTTTTAAAAAATGACAGCAGAATGGGATGGAATTAAAGATGGGTAGTAAAATATGGAAAAAAATTACGGCAATAAAAATGTAAATTAAAAAAATTGTGATATAAAAAATTTAAATGTCATATAGTAAAATCTTTCATATCTAAAATTAGCCGAGTTACTTGCTATTCTTACGAATCTTGTTATGAATGTGAGTCTCAAATGTATGTGAATCGCTGTGTAGTCGACTTAAATCGCTGTAACAACTAATTGCTGCAAATCGGTGTTGTAATGCGACGACGTAATAGGAAAATAACTAAGTTGCGCAGTCGTTTATGGTCGCAGTCTGTCTATTTATATGTATGCCTGTCTGCATATATTATTTCCGTGCGGGCCAACCGGGACCAACTGCCCGGCTACGTTTGGAAATTTGCCAGCGATAATTATTTATTTAATTCCTGCAGCAATTGCTGCCGCTTTATTTGCTTTCGTGCCTCTATAGATTGAACGCAGTCCCGCTGCAGCTTCCATTCGGGAACCCAATCGACGGTCCACAGGGTCGAGTCGACCATTTCAAAATGCTGAAAACGCCACATAAATTTGCTGTGCTGTGCATTATATTTTTGCAACACATTTTTTAAGGTTAAGCTACAAAGGTTGCTTTTAGGGTGTCGTGTGCCGCCGCTTAACTCTAGGAAATTTATGGCTACTGTTTGCAATTCATTGTTGTTGCTATCGAAGGGAGAGCGAGGGCATCGATCGCGACCCCCCGCGGCTGTTGAACGCTTCTCACCCAATCAAAGAGATTCACAACTTGCAGGGATGTGTGATTATTATTTACAACGCTGAACGTTTAGAATGCTGCACCAGTTATATCCGCGTGGAATTGTTGAAAAATATCTCAGATTATCAAGTTTCTAACCATAAAGCTGACGAGAGAAATATTACATTCCTTGTTGCTGATGGTAGGCATTTAAAAGCACAATTTCATCTGTTTAAAGTTCGTTTTAATGATTTCCTTCAGGTTTAACTTAAAAATTAGTTATAGTAAAACATTTTTTCGCTGAATTGTTTCATTAAAAACTGCAAACTACAGTGTCTTGATCGTTCTAGCCAAAAACAACATTCTGACTTGTTTTATTTCAAATGAAAATGGCGCCTGCAACCCTAGAGATTTTTGACTACAAAAACACAATCTTGTCTGTAGACTTTTTGAAACCCAGCCAGCATACGAAAATGGCGCCAGTTCTGTTCTTTTTCAAAATATAACACCTAACAGGAGCACTTGGCAAGTGAAGCATTTGCACTTCATTTAAGCAAACCTTTTAAATAAATAACTTTTGGCTGGCATTCAGAGAGAAAATGCCTTTGATGGCGTTAAGAAGTGCATAGAGTCTGAGCTCAAAAATCTAGGCTAAAATGTTATTTGTTAAATTCTTATATAAAAGTCTTTCTAAAGATATTTGTAACGGACTACATGAGATACAGGGAGGGAAAGAAAGAATAAAATATCAAAAGATCTTTCAATTTCATTTTTATCTTGTCGAAACTTCACCTAGCTTAATTTTGCTGTCTGAACACATTTGTAACCGACTCATAAGACGAACGATTTTTCATTGTCACTAGGAAAAACATATGATTTTGTGCACCATCCACACATTTTGTGCGGGGAGGGTCAGTGCACCAGATGCTGCGCTAATTATTTCAATCTTTAGGGTGAATTTTGATTTTTCCCAGAATGAGCGATTCAATTTTAATTACTGACCCATCCTTAGAGTTGGCCATCTAACAATCGGATGGTAATGTATGCGAAAATAAAGCCACACTCATTAATAATAAACAGCCAGGAAGAATCAGAGCCGAACAAATGCATTTTCTTCTCCCAAGTTAAAAAACATTTTATTAATTTTTAGAAAAAGAAAGGAAAATTTTCAATTAATAATTCAAAAAACGGTTGGAACCTCATAAATGTAACTGGGTTAACACTTTTGATAATAAAGTATGACTATATATAAGTACGTATGTGTGAAGAAGATTTCTACATATAAAATTTTCATCCAAAATTTTGCATTTTATTGAAAAGGCAAGCAATATTAATGTTCTTCAATTAGTGGTTAATTTTTACATAATTTGCATCCTATTATTCACTACAAGATATTCTTCACACCCTTCCATTCATCACCCCTCTGGTCAAGAACTGGTTGAACCACAGAAATGTCTAGCGTCAGGAGACCACTTCGGTTTACGAGTTCGTGACGAACACTTCAGAAAGCATAAATTATGCCACAAAAGCTCGAGTAGCAGTGGCTATTGTTGCCTAATGTTGGCAAATCCAACTACACGCACAACAATCCAAATTGTAACAAGCCAAAAACAAGAAAGTACACTACTACAATTAATTGCTGCTACACTACTACAATTAATTTTTGAATTAGTTACTGTCAACACTCATAGCGTTCTCATTTTTTTATTTTTGCGCTCATTTCATTTCTAGGTCTGACACGAGGGGTCATAATTTACTCGAAGTCGGAAGTGCTTTTTAACAAATTTATAACCTCAAGTTTCCTTACAACTTCCAAGCAGATACATTTTTATCAATTAAGTTGTAAAGAGTTTTCTGGAGCAAAGTGGTATCGAAAGGTTTCTGTGAACCTAACTCACCGTTGCTGAGGACTAAATTTTTTGTATGAACCATAGTATGTTTTTACTAGATAGTATGAACCATCCGTGTTTTGTATTTTCGGTATTTGTAGTGTAATGGATACTGAACAGGTAGTGCACCTTACTTTACTTGCAATATTGGAAATTCCACATGGTAGTTTTGAAAATTATAATATCGCTGTAACCAGCTTCCTCCTTACCGTCTTAAATATTGGAAGGAGTTGAGAGTAGCGGTGGACGTTTTTAGACAAACTGAGGTCTGTAACAGATTTGTTGATCTTCCGTTGAAGTTATTTGCGTCGTTTTCGTTGACTGCTTTGTTCACTTTATTTTATTTCAAAGTGGAAGAAAATGTCTCTTCTCAAAAGCAGAAGGATGGATGTTGATGTTTCCACCTCCGCCGTTTCTGGGTTGATTGAGTTTTCTTTATCTGTTTGCCTTTTCTCCTGTTTTCATGTTTCTTTGGCCAAGCAACTTATGGTTCTCTGGTCCGCTTTCTTTTTTTCTCTTGGCATGACAAGCAGATATAAATTGGACGTATTTCTGTCCACTTGCGAAATAAAATAACCGCGTTTTCAGTTTCAATAACAAGTTAAACAAACCAAAGTTTGGACGATTGAAGAACACATACTTTTTATTATTTTAGGTATTTTTTTAAAGAAATCACAACAATAAAATAATTCTACCAATAAATCGGTTTAATGGCAGATCTTATAAAATTACTTGATTTATTATATAAGTAGGAAAATAATCCATGCTTTTGTTGTCTTTATTAAACAAGTTCTATTACAAGTAGTCGTCACGATTCATTATTACTAATAAATTATACAGCTCTGTCAAGAAATGAAGCTGACGAAATTTAAAATGTTGTATCATTTAAAGATTCTTCTCTCTAAGTTTTTGTTTCTGCGATTCCGCAAAAGGGAAAAATTAATTATCAAACTTCACGCAACAATTTGCTTTTATTTATCCTAATTGTCCAACTCCGCTGCAAGTCCTCACAAGTTTGTTGCTGACGTAGCATTTTTCGCTTCTAGGATCCTGAGAGTTCTTTCAGTATCGCGCAGCACACTCTCAAAGAGAGGCTGCTGTAGCTGTGAAATGTTTTTAATTACAATTTAATTTCGCGTTCCAATTACAGTTCGAGTTCTTCTCGACGGACCTACATACAGGTTGGTGCAGGGCGAGGTAGAGAAAGTGAGAGAAGGCATGAGGAGCGTTAAAAAATTGAATAAAATCCTGCAACAGATTCTTATTTGCAGAAAAAGTTTTTGCCGATTAATCAGTGCTTCTTTGTTGCTATAATTGTTGAAGTCTCTTGCAGCTGGAAGAAAGTTTCTCCCATTGGTAGAGAAAATAAAAAGTTAAAAAATGTATACATATTTTTATGTAGAAAAAGGTGTTTTTGATTTGATGATTGATTATGATTTTTTTAAAAATACAATTTATAAAATTGTTTTTGCTATGTAGAAATTTCGTTTTCCCTTCGAGGTTTTATTTTTACTAAATTATTTATTTTTTTTAACTTTTAGCTTTATTTTTACTAAATTAAATGCAGTTAGTTGCTTCAAAACTAAAAATTCAAAAAATTCTATTAATACCTTGCTGAGGTTATCCAGAAAATTTTGAGAAATCTTTTCACCACAAGATGCAGCTTAACGGTTGAGCAAACCTAAAAAGGAGACAACAGAATTGCAAATAATGATGCAACAGTCTGTCCCTTCCCTTAGTTTTCCATGATCGAATAGAGTAAATTGATTGTAAATACACAATTTCCAGTTGATTGCGTGATTTCAGTGGAGTGTGAAATTTTCAGCGTTAATGCAATGAACACGCTGCCTCTGGCGGTGGATCTGTATATCTTTCACATTGTAAATTACAAAATAGAAACGTATTTGATTTTATGTAGATTTTCACGAAAACCAAGAGAAACTTTTTTATTTAGAAAATCGTTGATTTAAGGAATTAAATCAGATTAGGGAATTAAATCAGAGAATAATCAAAAACTAATAGCGTACATGCAGATTATAGAATAATTGTAATTTTTATATATTTTGTTACATTTAAAGTAAAATCCTTCCTGCCACATTTAGCATGATTGTATCACATGTCAATATTATGCTATTTAGCACCACGTGACCGAAGTTTCAAAGAGTTGGTCAACAGACGGCTTTTACTAGTTAAATTTTATTACATTGTCATAAAAATTAGTGTATTATTTTGAAACTGAAAAATAACACATTTTTAATACATATTTACAGAGCTACTTTCTAATAACTGATGTAATAAAGTTGCAGATGGCAGCATCCAGTCGTAAATCATCGTGAAGGCGTCAGTCGTGATCATTATTACAGGCAGCAGCTTGTTTTTCCATTTCAAGTCTTATTAAAAATGTGCTGTTAAATAGATAAATAAATGTTTTTTAATTTTGCTTTTGCATCTATAAAGGATTTTAATTAGGAAGCTAAAGTAAAATAATACATTTCTCGATCTTAATCTTATTGCTGTTAGAAATCAACAACTTATATATAAAATCGACAAATTAGTTAATTAGAAAATAATTTTCGAGTTATAAATTTACCATTAATTAAGTAAATAATTGCTGGAACTTATAATATAATATATATAATTTTAATAGATGAAACACTTTCCGCATATTATTTTTAATAATATTTACAATATATAATTAAAGAGGGTATCCTCAAGCGCATCGTACTTCTGAGAAATATTTCTTTGAGCATTCCCTTTCTCCTTGTCCTTACGTTCTTTATTTCTAATTGCTCTTCCTCATTTTCAGATTTCACACGCTTCTCTTATTATTCTTATATTATTCTTATTAAATGAATGAAATTAATTAGTTGCTTGTTAGAAGTTAGTTACTTCTTAAGTCTTTGATTGTTAAATTCCTCAAAGATTGTATGATGTTTACGTGTTATGAAAGATGTTATGCTTAGTGCACATGAAACGTTTTAAATAATAAATAACATTTTTTAACTCAGGCGACTTTTTAATTTAATTATCCCAATTACAACGACATTCCGAATTAATTTGAAGGCAATGACAAATGGTCATCGGATGACTTAAGTAGAGACACACACCCCCCGGCCCTGTTTATTTTATTCGAGTGTTGCGAATCCTGCATCCTAAAGCCTCAGAATCCATGTTCTGAATTGTAAATCTTCTCGTGAGAAACTCTTGAATAATGCGAAATATAAGAAATTCAGGATTCGAGTCTCCTTCACTTTTGTATAAAAGAAAACGAATAGCACAATCTGCGTATAAAAATCAATGAATGATAATACTTTTCTAAAATCCCATCCTTTCAATTTTATTTTACATCATCCGAAATTGAAAATTATTTATTATTTCCGTAAAATAGTTATGCTTTTTGTATGGAAACCGTCAAAATTACAAGAGAAATTAAATAATTAGTTAACGATTTTTAAGCCATTTCGACCATAAACTTGCTTATTTAATAGCCAGCACAAATAGGAATGCAACGACCACATCTGGGGAATAATAAACTAATGAAGGATATTTCGAACGCATGTATTTCTCGCAATAACGGCCGTGCATTTAATTGCCACCCTCGTGAAATGGATTCGAGCGTAAATGGTCTCGTCTGTCAGTTTACGCCGAAACAGTGCGTTCAGAACGTATTTCTGCTGTTTGATTACGCACTCGAATTATTCTCAGTGAATAAATAAGTGCAATGAAATTCAATAAAATGAGACGCTCACAGGGAGGCTGTGAGTAGCAATCAAGTGATTTGAGCGAACGAAGAGTTTAACCAGTCCATCCGTCCGGAATACCTGCATTGCAACGTGTACGCCCACCATTTAATTTGGTCGGCGTACATGTCGCAGAGCAGACTCAACAAATTCTTGTGCAGAGCAGAAATACAATCAGGTGGCTCGGTATATATTAAAACAAAGTGTTGGGTAAACTTGCTTAGTGTATAAAATAGATAACATTTATTAGTATAAATATTAATTTTTTCTTTTTCTAAGGAAAAAGTTTTCTAAGGAAAAAGTTTTCCAGAAAGAACTCGAAACGAGAACTCGAAAAACGAAATTGAGGTCTGAATTTTGTTTTAATAAAAGTTAAATTAAACGTACGAAAAAATGCATTTAATGAATGAATCATTTTACAAAACTAATTAACGTAATCCATGTAAATTATCTGCGTCGTACTGGCGCTGAAATTATTGTCATTTCCAACTCCCAACCAAACGATTCCAAAAAATGAATCGATTAAAACGTCAGATGACAAAAGTTGCCTTGTTTGTGCTTCAACCACAACTTGTCGGCCCATACAAATTCAATTATAGCCGCATAATTTGTTAGTTCTTTTTACAACAACAATCAATTAAATTAATTGGCCAAACAAAAACAAGTGGGGAGCATTTGACCGATTATCTGTTTTTTCCTCCGTATTGTTTGTGTACGAAATCATGTTGTGGCGAAGTTATTGTGTTTTCATAAAGTAAAACTGAACGATAATATAATACAACAAAGAGTCTTAATTTTTTGTGTTTTTTTATGTGGAGTTTAAATTTGTACTCATCATCATCATCAAAAACACTTACGATAGCATTAAATTGATGTCCTCATACCACAAGACTCTTCATTCAAAAACAATTTAAAGCAAATCAGTGGCATCTTTCAACGACATTGATATTGATTTTAATCAACTGTTCCATATTTTTCGCTTCTTAGTCAACGCTAAACCAAGCGCCTTCCTAATTTGATAATAAATATTCTTGATTTCCGACAGCAAGTTTTCCTCTATAAAGCTTATCTTGGCGGATGTCATAGCATGCCAACACCTGCTAAATGTCATCCCACAAAGTGCTGTAGACCTCATTAGGCGCCCTTTAGATAAGCAACGTAACAGATACGCTTAGCTATCCAGCGGAACAAAAGCTTTGCCAACGTGTTTTAGTGCATTACATACCTATTTTCTTGAATCGCTAGCTGTTCCCTTTGAAGGCTCCTCATTTACGCCCCCAATTACTCCACACTCATGTATTCGCATGAGGATACAAATATCTACACATTTCATCACTTCTCTGCCTCAGCGCCTGCATGCATACAGCAACTTAATCACTGGCAACTTATAATGCCGTGCATGTTCGCGGGTATGAATCTGTGGTTCACTTTTGCGAATTTACGTGCTCCTGCCGCGAGTGCGATCACAATAAAGCGTTTCCGTCTACATGCACACTCACAAGCGCACTCACAAGCACACTAATACATTCGGCCAGATTTCCTGGGATTAACTTAATTTAATAGGCTCGATTTATCGTTAGTTTTTTGGGTGATATATGGAACCAATTGTGGTTCACATTGGCTATATAAATAAGGATGGAGGTTTTCGAAGAGAATCCAAATGTCCTAAAAAGGCCATTTTAAATAAAAATTCTTAAAATAATTGCTTCGAAAGGTCACACTGGTTTATGATTCCATGATTACATGATGAACTTCATGCAATGAAGTTATTTACTAAAAGGATTCTTGGGTTCACAACATCGCAATGGGTTAAGGAACATTGCAGACATTTGCGCTTGAGTGTGAGGTTACAAGTATTAATAGATCCACTAATTAGCAGAAGAACGAAGAGCTGGTGAAGATTACGCGTTTCGATTGCTCTTCAAAGGACGCCGACCTGTCGTCAGTTCGGTGGAGAATTTTAAATTCTGTCTTCACAAATAGAGATAAATGATATGAAGGTTAAAAGCCAGTTAGGGATGAGTTCAGTGCTTCTCGAATAATCTCTTCATGTGTCTTTCTTTAGGTATTCCAGCGTGGGCAATCGATGAAATGCACCACCAATTCGAATTCCTTTAAACATTAAAGCCCTTCAGATGTGCTTTCATTTGTTATTATCCTTCACCGTCATTAACTATCGGATTTTCCTTTCTAAGAATTACAATCCGATTTTGCTGTCGATGCTGCAACGTGCTGCTGCAAAAAGCAATTCCGACAAGTGCGATCCTCTTTGCAAATCCGTTTGCTTCATGCTCCGATGCGTTGAATAGATTGGGGAAAACGTTTACATTAATTCCGGGTTGATTACCACAACATAGAGGGATTTTAATATAGTTTTGGTTTAGGATTTTCTTTCTAAAAGATCTCTATTGATTTCTTCGTTTTCAAGTCTCTTATATTTCTCAAAGATTTATTGACTCTTCCATTGAAATGCAATAAAATTACTTTATCAAATATCCCGTAAAACTTTTCCAATATAAACTCATTCTGAGTATCTTAAGTGTTGCATAAATCAGTTTTGCTGCAATAATATACGCAGGAAAAGATTTCCCTAGTTCTGAAGCAACATCACAGTTCCGCTCACAGCGGCAGCAACAACGAGGAAAAGTTCATAATTTCTACTAGATTTTCCTCTTCATTTGTAAACTGATTGAAGCAACTTTCATAATCCCACGCAAAACTTTATCAGTTTCAGTTTTCTTTCTTTACTTCCGCTTGCTTTGTGGAAGGAGTGATGAAGGAATAATCGCTCATCAGCCTCGTAGTGAAAAGATGCGAGCAAGGAACAAGGATGAAAGACTTTTTCCAAGATTAGATAAGAGAAAATATTTTTAAGAAAGTGCAGTTCATAAATAAAATTAATAGTTAAGAAAATGCGACTTTCTCAGTTTATTTTTCAAATCGCTCATCAGATAATTAATTTCTCCCCACATTATCTGAACTAAGTTAATCAAAGAACTAAAAAGCAAATTTTTCTAGTTTCTGCTCCTTAAATTCTTTGCTTTTATGACGAATGATTAATTCATTTAAGCAATTCATTATTGTTAGCAAAACCAAATTTTAGCTGGTTTTCCCTTCTTTCTCAAGGATGAAACAACAGGAGATATAAACAGTCAACATTTATTCACTCATCTTTAGGCAAACGAAGAAACAATAAATTGTCAGTTCAAACCAATTAAATAAACAAATAAATTATTTCCTGGCTTAGAATTTCAAGAGGAAATCTACATTCATTGATGCGGGTTCATGTAATAAAGACTTGATTGATTCATGAATTTGTCTATTGATAGAATGACCATCTTATAAATGAGTGTTGATACATGTCTGTCATGTAAATGAGTAAATGACAATGACAATGAGAAGGGGAAATAAACACTCCTAACAATAGCTGCATATATTATTTACAGAACAAAATTATCTTCTGTAACACTGAGTGTAAGAAATCAGATGCGAGAACCGATGTGTTAACTTGCAATGATATCTATAGGGGAATTTTTGATGAAAAGCTTTCAAAAACTACAGGAAAATAGATCTTTAAATATAAATATAAATGTCTGAAGTTATACATTAAACATATTCCTCAGAATATGGCAAATTCCTTCAGAAGATGATAAGTTGGCATCATCAGACAAAATTTCTTATTTTGCAATGAACTTTAGAAGTATTGCATTCAAAGCAAAAAGTAAACTCATTTAAAAACAAAACCCGACTATAAATCGAACGTGTAAATGTGTACATCCTTGTAAAAATTGGCAGCAGAAGTAATTTTTCCATTTCTCTGCTGCATGCGGCAATCAGAGGCGTCCACAACCGCTGCAGTAAATTAAAAAATACGTACGAGTCGAGTATCCGCAGTTATGACATTAAAAGTTGCAATGATATTGCGAGTACTACCTTGAATTCACACAAGGCACGAGTTACACGTTTCCTTGCAGCAGACACATTGTATTACATATTGCTTGATTTTTCTATGGAAAATATACACACGCGCACGGATACTTTCTACACACACACACACACACACTCTCGTGCACTCGCAGCTACTACAGATGGCGCTGTAGCCATATTTATGTTGCTCTAAATGTGACTGCCGCTGCTGTCTTCGGTGTGGAGTTGGTCCTGCTTCGAACTGCAGCATGAGAATGTAATCCGGTCTACAATAAATCGCAAAATTTTAATTAAACAACAATACTGTACCGAATCGACCAAACTGAGTACTTGTTTTGAGCCCGAACTACCACCTACCCTTCCCCACTGAGAAGTACACTATCTCGATCACGATCCTGTTTCCCGATAAAAACACCAGACACTTGCAGCACCCGTGGGATTCTTGCGGATTGTAAGCGTGAATGCTGTGTGGAGATCCACATTTTTCAATCTGCTGCTGGAGCTTAATTTACACCGCTTTTTGCTCGTAACAAAGTCAAAGGTTGGCTTTTGTCTAATTATAAAGTTATTCCTTCAATTAAACCAGAGTTTTTTTTCCACTCAGATAACATTTTCAGTACAAGTAAATCATTAATATTTCTTTATTTGAAATTACCTTTTCTTGCATTGAAATTGTTTTGGAAAGTTTTCTCCACAATATTTTTAATAAACTATCGTTTTGAGAAGTATTAAACTGTAATGCAAAAATTCCGTAATTATTTCAAATTCAATTTATGGAAATTCACACACAAGGAATCCTTTTTCGAAACATGTTTTCTTTCTTGCTAAAAACTCTACGAACAAATTCCTATAAATCTTGTGCAGTTTTTTATTGCACTTGCAACCCAGTTAGAAATGAATCCGCATCTGAAGTTACAACGAAAGTTTCTATCCAGATATGAGCAATCAGAAGGAAAGTTAAATGTGTGTAATTGCAAACGGAAGCGCTGAGCGAGACTCATGCACGGACGAAGAAAGCCTTCAACTTTACCAGGCAAATTGCAAAAGTTCGCCCGGATTTTCACACCCAGCGCTTAATGGTGTCGTATTGACATTGGCAAGGATCTAAAAAAATGATTTAACATTAACACCAGAGGGTGGAGGACAAGCAGCTCGCGAGGGTCTCCATAAAATTGCAAAGTAACAATTAAATAACTTTAATTCTATGAATTACATTTGAATATATTGAAACCATAGTTAACGTGTGTTGGCTGCTTCGATAAAGTTTCGTTATAGATATTTAAACAATTTCTTCGTAAAACAACACTGTAAAAAGTATTATAAAGTATGTAAAATTTATTCGTAAAGTTCGTCATATCATGGAATTAACACTTACAAAACTGGTTTACAGCGAATTTGTAGCTTAATTTGTCTTTGATTAATCATCTGCATTTCAGACCCGACATCCAGCAGCTAATCAGTCATCCCGCAGAAATGGTTACTTGAATTGTCAGCTGACAGTGTCAGTTGTCAACAGATTCGAGTTGCCGTCGATGAAGTCAATAATGCGTAAGCAAACTCACACGAAAAATGTTAGCACATCAGTGGCTTCATGGTTCTTAAATGATTAGGTTTTGGTTATGAGTGACAAAGCTTCGTGTTTCTCAAAAATGATTCCTGAGAGTTCTTTTCTTTAATTCAAACTATTTAAATTTCATTAATGATTACAATTGCTTATGAATACTAAAATTTAATATTCCTCATTAAAATCACTACAATCCAAACAATTCTATTTTTTCACAACACACTTAATGACAAGCAATAAATTCCTCATTCTGGTTTGATTGCTTACTAATTTTTTACGGTGAGATAAAACGAAAGACGTCAAAGTCACTGGGTAGCCTAGATTACCACATTGTTGCTCTCAAGACCACAGAAGACAAGAGATGCTGATGAAGTCAGTATCTGGTTTCCTGCGACCTGGAGTTCCCTTGCCACAGATTGATGATTTCAACACAGCAGGTATTTAGCAGTATCTGCCATATATCAACACAGTCGCATGACATGGATCGCAATTAGAAGTAGACTTTGACCGAGCCGAGCAAAACATTGTTTGATTGGCGTCACACTGATCACTTAGGAATTAATTAAAACTTCGCTTAGTATAAAATTGTTAGAGTCTGGGGAGTGAGGGACTCAAATGTGGTGATGTTAGATTTCTGTAATTATTGTTTTGAAACTTTAACTTTAAACATTATTTTGAAAACTTTAAACGTAGTTATTTATTTCAAAAAATAAAATCAGATGAAAAAAATTAGCGATGATTAGAAAAATATTTCGATAACTAATTATGAATTTATATTTTATTTTACAAGAGAATTTTATATGCACAAATATTCGATCTAAATATCTAATCAAATTAAAAGTGAATATTTTTGCTTTTTCGCTTCATTTTCGTGTTGCATTATTTAAATGTAATGTAATCATACTTTGAAATTTTCTCAGAAACACACCTGATGACAAAATTACAATTAAATTTATTCCATCATAACAAAAAATTGTGCTTTCGTAACGTAAGGATTAAAAGAATGAGACGAGGGAAAGAAAGAAGGAAGGAAGGAAGGAAGGAAGGAAGGAAGGAAGAAAGGAAGGAAGGAAGGAAGGAAAGAAGGAAGGAAAGAAGGAAAGAAGGAAGGAAGGAAGGAAAGAATGAGTCTATATTAACATATTCCAATATCTATTTTAGCTCTAAATCTTTTCAATTCTATCCTCAAATCAAATTTTTGCCACTGTCCTGATTAAAGTAAACAATATATCGAAATCTAATCAGAATTTTAAGAATATTCTTTTAAAACCCCTCGAAATTGCTGCATATGGGAAAATAAATGTCCACAAAGACATTTTTACAACGCACAGGAAGGACCCTTTTAATAAAAATAAAATATTTAGGGAAGGACACTTCAAAAGTCAGAGAGCAAATATGCTTAGAAATTTTCTTACAACATGCGAAGCAACCTGAACTTCGTCTGCAAAGACAGTTTTTTGTACACTATGAATGGTAGGATCAAACAAAAGGAAATTTAAGAGGAAGAATTTAACATGGCAAGAAGAAATTACAATTTTGCGTTTTTTTTTGTTGGTGAAACAGTGGAATATATTGAAGTGTTTAAAATAAATCAATTCTGGTTAGAGGTAAACAATTAAATTAACATAGTTTTTGATTTCACATCTCCGTATGATAAAAACCGCCGCCTTCTATGTCGAACCAGAAATTTTTAAAACATTCTGAAGCCAACCAAGACTTTTAACGCACCGTGAATTTTAAATACATCATTAGAATCCCAAATCAAACCTTGATTTCACAAAACAGCCAATCCCTTTCGGTTTTCATTCAAAATATAAATGGAAGAAATGTTCTCTCTCTTACATTGTTCACAATAACGATGTCCCTCGCCCATTTCAGCACACTTGTTGAACAGTATTTCGAATTTTATTACTTTTACTCCTCTTTGCTTTAAAAGAAGCTTTTGATGCCTGACTTCCACATTTTAATGATATTCTCAAAAATAAAACAAAATTTTATTGATCAATAAGAATTTAAGTGGTACATTTAACAGGCTGTTTTTATTAGTAGATCAAATGATGCTGATTTTTCGACGGACAAAATTAAAGACTTGTTTAAATGATAAGGTATTTCATGAAGTTATTTTTATGCATATAAATTTCAAAGAGGAGCGCGTTAAAGCGATAAATTAAGTTGAAGTCAAGTCAGTTGACATTATTTGAACATAACTTTAATCCTATTTTAAACTGAAACCTATTTAATTTATTCTTATTTTGAAAAAGACACCTTTTAGTGTAGCTTTTTGTAACATCGATTTCGAGCAGAATTAATAAAAAAAAATGAAACCTCAGGAAAAACTAAACACTATTCAATACAAAACGTAAGGACATCGTCGCCAGTAAAGGTACCCCCACTGCTACACTTGCTGAGTCAACAATGTAAGATAGTCATAGCTGTGGTAACAAAATTTTCCCCTTTATTTCCTCAATAAATTTTCTCTTTATTTTTCAGCCATTCTTTTCACGTTTTTTAGTATTCACGCACTACAGTGCGGAGTTAAATTTTTTACCGATTCCCCACTGGAAACTCTTTCAACAGCGTCAACGGCAGTGTCAACAACGTTTGCCTACTCGTCCGCTTTCATCTAAATAGAGTTGTTTTGAAAGGGTTTTTTATTGATTAACTGCATTACTTCGTTGTCGGCGTTTACCGCAAAAGTTCTTGAAAAACTGCGCTCCACCCTTCAAGTAGCGTCGTCGTAAATGTTTTACGCGGCCGCGCTCAAATGTACATCGGAGACAGAAACAATAAGCAACAACAAAGTTTCAGAGTTTTACGGTCCCTACGGATTCCTCTTTCCGGCTTCCCACGCTTCGCAGACTATTTTCAAAGCTTGACTGTAGTTTTTCCCCTAGAAAATGGAGTACTTCAATCCACACATGAGTAAAAAGTTTTTCAAAGTTAAAAAAGTACGCAGTTTTACACGCACAAGTAAGAGCAGATGAAAAAATAGAGCAATTTTTCCCCAGTTTCCAGGCTTGCTGATGCTTGCAAGGAATCTCATTTGACTCAAAATTCAATGTTGTTGCGAAATTAAGCGGCATGAAAAAGTAGAATTTGCAAGTTTTTTTCTTCTACGTGGTTGTTTGTATTTTATGTGGTAATTTTTGATGTGAGTTGATTTGCTTGTTAGTTCGGCGAAGTTTAGAAGAGAAAACAAAGACGTAAAATTGCAGTTTTCGATTGATGAACGAATGGTAATGAAAAACTCATTTAAATTCGGAGTTGATACAGTAAATTTAAATTTGATTTCAGCAAAATTAACTTTGGATTTTTATAAGTTTTTACTCTTGGTTTTCTCGAATGCATAATTAAAGAATCGAAACTTATAGATTTCTCTCAGGAAGAAAAATTTTCATGGCCAAAAAATATTCTCCAATGACTGCCGGCTTTTTTCTTGTACGATGAACGATGAAAGTTTGTTATGTATTTTAATTTTAACTTCTAAAGGCGCAAAATGCTTTGCGTTCTCTGTGACTCTATAATGGTACTCCACTCAAAAGATGGCGAACGGTATAACTTTGCTATTGTACGACAAAATATGAAATGAAACGTTAAATCAGTAAAATCGAGAAGAAAACGAGAATTATTCCCTCTCGTGCGCATCAATAATGTAGAAACTTAATTTGCTTTGTATTTTTGATATTCTCATATTTTATATTTCTCCATAAATAGTTCTGTACTTTCATTCTTGTCTTCATTCAAGGGTACAAAAATTATTAAGACATCGCAATCCTCTCTACCTGAGGAGATGGATGACAGCTCTTGCATGCAGATGTCATGAGCCGTCAAACAAAAGACGGCAAACTTCTCGTTTCGCTAGCATGCAACCATCAACCGATGACATTCTAATTATGAAAATGACAGACAAGACAAGAGCAATTGTTGGATGAGCACCTGAGCACCTGCTTTCACATCAAATTATTATTGTAACTTCAAAAACGTTGACGTTTTGCTAAACTTTTCGTTGGATTAAAGACGTTTTTAATTAGAAATTGTGTAAATTTTATTTTAAGATGTAAAATATTAGTGAATCGTAATTCGATTTGTCATTCTAATCAATTGGAAAGGAAACTGAGTCTGATAATTGTTTTAAGGTCCCTAACTGAGTAGGTCAGCTCAGGTCACCTCTTATTGACCTGATATAAGTTCGATATTATAAGTTCGAATTTGAATTTTAAGATGTCTTCTAAAATCTCAAAATTTTAAAAGTTCTAAATATTTTAAAAGTTGTATATTTTAAAAGTTGTAGCTTAAAAACAGAAGTTATGAAATGAGAAGTTATGTAGAGCGAAAGTTAGGAATTTTTACTTCATTCGCTTCATGTTCCGCTCGCCAATCGCAGCTGAGGCAAGCAGACATCCTCAGCTCACTTCAGTTTGGCTCTCTCCGCACTGAATAAGGAGTTAACACTGTATAAAGTTGCATCCTTTGAAATTTGCGAGTTTTCGAACCGAGTGTGCTATTTGCGTACCAACTTTTTGCATTTTCGCAATTGCTGAAGTTTGCTTTTGAGACTTTTTTTGTGTGCAAAATAAAAACAGCTTCTGCAGAAGAAGACAACTTTCTCCTGGCCCGCCTCCCCGTCAAGACCAAAATTTGGTTGTCAGAGGAAAGCAATAATAACACGAACATCATATTCAAGATTTCAAAAAATGTCGCAATCGAAGCCAATATGTGACAGGAAGAAGTGGTGCGTAAAATGTTTCTGGACGTTGATACGAAACATATTCATTAGTGTCCGAAACATGATGTGGCCATAAAAAGCTATTGAAGACAGGAATCGGAAATGCTAACTGCACTTCTTTGAAAAGCGAAGAGGAAAAAATGTCAGAGTAAAAGAAATGGAAGATAATCGAGAAATCATTATGAGATGCTGAAGCTGTCATCAGTTCTCGTTTATAACTGCATGGATATTCACAGATTTTTATTGAACTTTCCGATATTATTGTCCTTCAGAGTAGCTAAACAATCAGAAATCTGTAGGTGGTTCATAACTTTAGACATTTTCCCCTTTTTCGGTCTGCAGAAAGAATTTACGAGTCCTAAAAGTGATCATAAAAGACGTCAATCTGTCATTCCGACATGGAAATCTTTGGCATAAAATGTGGGCAAGGAAACCTTTCGCACTTCCTACTGTAACCGTTGTTTCCTGCAGCATGACCTACCGTAATATGTTTGGCGTTGACTTTCTCGCGTTCATAGAGATATGAAGTTTTATTTAGTTGGTGATAATCGATTACTTAGGGAAGACGTACTAAATTTAAGTCAAATTTTAAAAGAAAAACTGCTTCTCCCTTCCAAATGGAGCCGCGAGAAGAAAGATTCGAGCATATATAAACTTACTTCAAACAACTCTAACAAGTTTATGCGTTCACAAGTGAATTTTTCCACTTCGTGGATTACAATACGTAGTACGAGAACTTTACTTTTGCTTAGATAGTAGTAAAGCAGTGTATTTGTTTCGAAGATGTGCAGCAATTATGTGTTGCATGGTAAGCAAATTTTAACCAAAAAGCATTCTGACCTAATGCACCGAAACATTAATAACCATTTAATGGGTGCTCGATTTTAGGGTGGCGTAAAGTGCTCGTTCATTTTAGGTTGGCGCATTTGTAAACAGCGCATGCAAGATGCTTCGGATGGTAATCATGAATCAAAGAGCACTCTTAATGATGGCCATGTTTACACTATTAGGCTCGGAAGCATTTGGCCACAAGCATAAATTTCACTCGAGATATTAAAGCGGATGTGCTGAGATTAAGAGGGAGAGGTAAATAAAAGATTGCTGTTACTATTCAGAATATATCTGAGGCATAATTTATTTTAACCCAAGTAATATTCAAAACCCTGAAAGTATTCTAGACCATTAAATAGAGCTTTATAATTGCTATTTCCACCGCTAGATTTTTTGAAATTGTAAAAAGCTTTATAGCAAATATTAAAATACTCTTAGCTCTATAAATTCGCAGAACTTTTAACTCTAGGAAAGACTTCTATAAGAGATTTACCCAAGTTTGCAAAAGAGCAGAGAACGAAAAAATATCTTAGCTTTAAGAGTGATATTTTAATTTCTATCTACAACTTCCATATTTTCGGTGCTTTATTATATTTCCAAACTATATTTATTATATTTCCAAATCTGACAGAATTTCTTGTGATTTGTGGCTTTTAATTAAAAAAATACGTAACACTTTCGTGTTCATAACTCGATTTTCCTCTTGTATTCAAATTTATAGCAGTTTATTAAAGGAATTAAAAGTTGCATGACTGAAAAGCCAACAAGGCGCTCCGTGCGTTCGCCAAATATTGGTTAAACACACATATTTAAGTGGCTTTAATATTTTATTCCCCACTGCATTGAATAAATTTGCTTAATAAAAGTGAAAACAGAGGCAACATTTTGACGTAATTTTTCCTGGAAATAAATATAAAGAGAAATATTATATTGAAGGCGTAGAACTATCATGCAGTCAACTGACATCGTAAATAAGGGAAAGCGCTGTAGAAAGTGTAACACTTTCGCTTATAAGCAGCCACTTGCTATCGAATTCAATTTACGGACATGAAATGGAGAAACGAAGCGAAATCGAAAGAGAAATTAAAACAATTTGTGCGTTCTGTGGGTTGTCGTACTTTATTTCTTCCATTTCAGTCCAAGGCTGAAATATCTTAGCTGCTGTTGCAATTAAGTTTTCTTAATTGCAAACTGACGACGCGTCGCGACGGCTCAAATTAGAACTTGAAAGAGATTTATGCAGACTTTTATTCTGTCAATGAAATTAATATTCTCTCTACTTCAGAAATCCTGAAATATAAGAAATATAAGTTGTTTCCTGAAATATAAGAAAAGTAAACATCATAGAAAAGTAAAACATCGCCCTGCTCTCCGAAGCCTTTGAGCATTTAAAAAACAATTGCAAACCGTGCCACTGCAGTGGACCTACTTTTAGGGAAATGCCAAGGTAATTAAGAAAAGGGAGAGAGAAAACTTTTACTATGAAGAAGTTAGAAGTTGAATTTTACTTAAAAATCCATTTGAGTAAAAGTTATTTTCAGGTTCTGCAGGTTACACTTAAAATAATCAATCAGTCAATGAGTAAGTCAATCAACCAATCATCAGTAGTAGTAAAATGTTTTTGTAGATATCTACTACATTCAGTGATTCCTTGTTGAATGATGAAATGACTTTTGTGGAGTACATGACATGATGGTGATGACGTTATAAAATCATGTTGACACTATGTATGGCTCTCTATTGCTGCATCCCTATAATTTTAACTATATATGAATGTGGTATCTGTTATACTAAAATTCAGAAAGGGAAAAACAATTTTTACTGCGCTGCGAAAACTGAAATCAAATAAAATGAGTTTTCAGTGAACCTTTTAATGATGTTGTGATAAAGTTAAGCGTTGATTACTTTGTAGTTTTGATTGCATTTCCAGAGAAACTCGAACGTACATTCATAAATAAGTATTTCACACTCGTAGATATACTTGTTTTTAAGTGAAAATTAAATGGATTTTTGCTAACTCTAAAAAGTGATTGCTTAGATAGCGATGAAGCAAAGTGAATTTACAAGGAGTTTCGAATTATTTTCTGCGATCCGTTCTTTTAACAGCAAGGAAAGTAAAAAAGAAAGGAGCTGTAATACTTAACCCACTACCACCCATTCCTCAAATCAAGCATTCAGATCCGGAACTGGACGAAAAGTAAGCAAAGCAGTGCGAATTGCAAAGGTGCAACTGCGGGGGTTGTAAATTATTTTGCTTTATTCTTTTTGAGGACGTGTTCATGTCCTGCAAATGCTTGGGGTTTTTGCTGCGGCAGTTCATCAGATGCGTGCAAAAACAAGTGAGTGCTGCAAGCACTCGTATGTAAATGAAAAGCACTTCTTGCGAGTGTAAAAAAGCAACAACCCACGTGAAAGTGTAATTGTTATGCACATTTTTTACACATCGTCGACGTCCTGTAAATCTGCAGTCTCTATAACTCTGCAAAAAACGCAACTAGCAAATATGAATAATTAAAAATTGCTTCTTTTTACGAACTTAAAAAGTTGTAAAGCAAATGGAATGAAGGGATTCTGTTGTTGTTGAAGTTTAGATTTTCTTCGTATAATATATTTTTTTAAATTTTTTCTTAGAATTCTTAGTTTATAAATATTTATATATGTAGAAATTTTTGTTGCCATACCTCATTCTATACAATCGACTGCATCCCATTCTCACTGTAACAAATTCAAGTGTTAAGATTCTTTTTCCATATTATGTAAGAGTTTATAATCCGGTTTACTGAATCCAGGATTTAAAAGTTGCGAAATTACTTTTATTGTTATAAATACTTTTACTTAACTTTGAAAGCACTCTAACATTATTTTTACTTGAGAAAAGTTAAGTTCCACTTCGTCACACATGGGATTCGAACCTGGGACTCCGGGACCTGAGGCGAAAAATTTCATCGGTTAAACTTTTTCTATTGTGCATTCGTGTCGATAAATTTGATTACAAAATAGAGAGCGCAGACTGAATTTCGTCTTTAATTCATTCCACAATTCAGCCTTGAAAAGGGAGGGCTGCACCATCTTTAAGTTTCAGGCCAGACTTCAAGACAGAAAACATGAATTTGAATTGAAATTGTCTTTCATTCCTTGTTGAATTTAAGTGTAAATAAAGTAGGGATGAACAAATTTTAGATTTCAAGCTGGAACACTTGGAAGATTGAAGGAGGGGATTGAATTGAAATAGTTTTACGAACCGATTACTTCGAACTTCCAATTAATTTTAGGTTGTGTCTCACTACTTACGAAATCCACTTATTAATTTCCTTTTTTCTCTTTGAGGTCTAATACTCTAAGTATATTTAAACGAAATCATTAAATCAGTGATTAAATTCCTCACTAAATGGAACACCTATTGGCCTCCGGATAATTAAGTTACAAAGCAAAGTTGCACAGAACCCCCACTAATTAAATGAGTCAAATAAGCAGTGATGAGTCCTCGGCCGATACTTCGAAACTTTCCAGAGATTCAAATTAGCAATTAAGAGTCCTCGGCCGATTATTCGTTTGTCGCTTTACTGATTGATACTAATTCTGAAATAAATATGAAAGAATTTCACCCCTTACTTCTCGAGTTACGATGGCTTGTCATGCTCCCAACAAACACGCCCACTGAGAATGCGCCCATTCTGTGAATACCTCCTCAACGCACGCACTCGTTACATGAATTAAATATTCCTTCTGCCAGATGTCACTGCTCTTGGTCTCTGCTTGAGCTTGTGTGCTACACATCAAATATTTCTGAAAACAAGGTCTTTGTATATTTGGTGTAAAAAGTGGGTGTGGTAATTAACCGATTTTGCCCATTTTAGTTCCAAAGTACTCCACATTGCTGCATTCATCTACCCACGATCTGTATCCACATCTGCCCACGATGTGGTGAATCTGCAATGTTGCCAGAACGATGATTTCTTAACGAGATGGTATTTCGTACAGTGGTGGTATTTTTATAGGGTTTCTCTTTGGGAAAAACCCTTATAGAATACGTTATTAAATAAAATTATTAAAAAGAAATTGGAAAATTATCTGATTACCGCGTGCATTAAAACATCCAGATATTATTGGTGCCTGTCACTCATAGTCTCTCTTCACCTCGACAACAACACGAACTTCAACACAGCAACTGCCGACGAAATTGTTTACTCACTGTAATTTCAACAATTGCGGTTGTTAGAACGAACTTAATTTGTATTTTATAAGAATTAATTTTGGATTTTCCTCCGATTCCTTGACAGGAGGTTCCTATTTTCTCTCAATATATATAAAATTAGAATACATTTAATAGCATACCTTTGTTGGTTCCCACTGCTTTGTGGCAGATAACGTTCACCTGCTTTACAGCGTACGCAAATTGACGCCACGTTACATCTGATGGCTCAATTATATTTTTCACACACTTCTATTTCACCAATTGAACGTGAATAATCATCCCACGCTTATAATTCTCAGCAGGTTCGTACGCAAAGGCAATCATAAGGCACACGCAAAACAGTTTAGATTACCAAGTGGAATGTAAGAGGTTTTCATACTTTCTAGCGGAACCTGTGAAAATCGTTTACATTTTGGTGACTGATACAAAAAAGCTGCTAACGATGTTTATGCCAAACTCTCATCGTGACGCCATCTACGAATACCTCTTTAAAAAGGGTTTCATCGCAGCCCAAAAGGATGTCCACGTTCTCATGCACCCTGACCTGCCAAACATAACAAACTTGAACGTCATCAAAGCCCAAAAATGGCTGCACTCACAAGGGCTCGTTGGGGCAACACTCTCCGGTGGGCATTACTATTGCTGGCTTAACAACGAGGGTAGAGAGTACCTGCGCAGCTACCTCCAGCCCGATGGTCATGATGCTTACTTCTATGCCGTTTAATATACCTTAAATAAATATTCTATCTTATCTATGTATTTTAATTGATTGCAAAAATAAAGAATGGAAAAAATAAAATCAAAATAAAACTAAAAATGCTGTCTTCGGCCAGGCCGAAGTCTAAATAGTTAATACACGAGTAGTTAAAAATTAATAACTGCTCCAGTTGACAACTTTTCTTGGTTTCGGCCAGCGTTACAAAGTGGTGACGACGACGACGAGTGAAGGTGACGAAGTCGGTGGCAAAATAACCACAAAATCCTTCCTTCCTCTCCCGTTCTGCTCTGTTTTTAAGCGAGATTTAATGAACAAAAATGGCATAATTAAATTTGAGAAGGGGAATTAATTGTTGGCTGTTTTTTCTAATGTTTTAACTTTTTTTTACACAGAATTTTACGCAGAAATAATTTGATAAGTTGCGCAAAACATTTATTATCGCTATTTGCACAGAAACTTTGTTGGCTTCTTTGTCAGTTTGTTTACTTTTCTCTTTTTAAACTAATTTTCTGGAGAGTTCTCGTAAACACCGGACATTTTTAAACATCCTTTAGCAGAAATTATTGGATTATTTTCGGCAGCTTGAACAATAATTTTGAATCCCAATTTCAGTTTTGAAGTTATGTCGAAATTTTTTCCGGTTGCCTCTAACCATTCGAAATTAAGTTATTGAAGATGTGGGAATTATTGTGTTGGATTCTAAATATTTAAAAAATAACTAAAAACAAGGAGATTATTGAAATGATGACCGGATTGTTAGCCGAAGTATTTCTGCACAGTTTGCAATTTTCATTTAATTTTGCTTCCCCCATGCAACTTCATTTGGCTTGTTGATATCTTCCTTCCTCAATAAAATCCTTGCACTCGAATGTTTGTGGCTGTCAGAAATGCCTCTCTCTCTCCACATAATAAACGTGTCGTTAACCCTAGGCTTCCCTCACAACACGTGCCCGTCTAACCGGTCGTTGACACTACAAAACGTTCCAAATGTTCCGCGGATCCCAGAAAGGCAACTTCAACCAAGAATCCGTTTTTAAAGTTAAATCTCTGACAGATCTGAGCACGTACACGAGCCACGCTTAAAAATTATACAAGTTACTGTTTCGCCGAAAGTAATTTAAAACTTTACGCATCCTCCACCGAAGATATTCTCGCATTCCTGGTACCTTCAAAGATACGCCAGCTCTAATTGCGAAACAGAAGCAATAAATTGCTGAATGTAGAATATTAATTATTTCACCCTTCTCAGGCTACGGAAATACGGTGCTCTTTCGGATCTCATTATGTGGCCACACACTTCGAGATGTCAACTTCTTCAAATAACAAATATTTTATAAGGTTATCACGGCCGAACAGCAGATAAAAATGCAAGCAAATGGTAGGCGAAGGCGAGTTGAGAAACTTTACGATGAAGTGCGTACATCAGATATTCAAATTAGCAGTCGAGTGTCCTCGGCCGACACCACCGTGTGCCGCTTTACTGCTTGATACTAATTCTGGAATAAATATTAGAAAATATCACGCATTATTTCTCGAGTTGTAATGGCTCGTTCCGTTTTGAGCCAGATGTCGTCGCTGTTAGTTTTTGCGTTAATTTGTGGACTACACGTACATGTCAAGGAAAATCATGGAAATCAGAGACAGAAATATATAGCGCAGTACCACATTCTTATCTGAGGCTGAAGGTACCAGAATGTAATTTCCAATAATCGTTTATGATATAATCACTTCTAAATATTTTTTGAGAAGATGGTGTCTTTACATTTGATGTAAAAAGTGGTTGTTGACCGATTTCGCTCATCTTCAATCCCAAACTAATCTGCATAACAGAGAATATTTGAGTCAGATTTTAGCGTTATATCTCTATACATTATCTTGCATACGTCTGCACCACGATGTGGTGAATCAGCAGTTTTGTCAGAATAATGGTTTATTCTTAATAAGAAGGTATTTTTGCGAGTAAAAATGGGAATGAAGTCATTTGAATGTAATTGGAAAATTACGTTAAATTTCTAGCTTTTACTAAAAATTGTATTTAATTCAAATACATGCAAAAACCAAAATGGTGAAATTTATTTTTGTTCTCTACGTAGATTTCAACACTTGAAAATATTTTCAATAAATAATCATTTTTATAATTCATGGCTAGGAATTTTTACCATGAATTTCAATAACTCTTAATCAGAATTCTATTGACTATGGCTACATCTGTCTTCTCGAAGCGGCTTCTTGAAGCTGGCTTCTTGAAGAACGCATGGCTACACCTAGTTTCTTCTCTGAATTTAAGAATCATATACGTGTGATTCCTAAATGTGTTTAAGTGAAATTTACTGAATTTCTGAATGTACGCCAGAGTTGCCATAATTATATTGCATGATGATTAACACGTAAAAAAAAAGAATTTCAATGTGTATATAATTTCTTTTAAATTAAGGTGAATCGCATAGTTGCAATTCGTATTCGTTCGTATTCGTATTGTATTCGTGGCCCAAATAGAATAAGTAAACTAAATTTCTTCCAAAAAGAGAATTTTTACAAAGAACTTCGGTATAACAATAATACGATTTCATGATGGCGGACACTTCGCTTGTTGTTCTTTAGTTCTTCAGTTTAATAATTTCTTGTTTTTATTTTATATCAACACTTTATGATTTTAAATATATTTATTTGATTTTATTTATTGTTTTTTAATGATATTTTTCAATTCTCACTATATTTAACATTTAATTTTCACTTTCAAAGCGCAGTATACTCGTATAAAGGTAAACAAACGTTCGGAAAACCTCGTCGGAACTCGTTCGGGCGACATCTGTTTAATTGTGTGCGTAAGAAGAACCGAGAATCCGACAGAATTTGGGCTTCAAAAAATATCTACACTTGAAGAATGTGTGGAGACTTTTCTCTCCTCTCATCCCATCTCTTTCAAAAAAAACTTTTGAAGAATGAAGAAAATAAGCCTTATGTAGCCATGATGATTGAATTTCTACTGTGGCACTTGTTACTTTTCTCATTCATTCCTTCACCGGCCGCCGTAACAATTCGGTGTTCATATTTCTGATTCATTTACTCCAGTGTATTTAGACAAAGCATCAGAAAGCAATGAGAGTGCGAGAGAGCAAGAGAGAGAAGTACTCGTTTACAGAGCGTGAGATAGAGAGTGAAGCAAGAAAAATTTGCACCGGAAGTTCGCATGCCTGCAGGAAGCTACTGCGTTTGCTCAGTTGAATTAAATATAAAGATAAATTAAAATAAATAAAGAAAAATTGTAAAATTATCTGATCACCGCGTGATTTAAAACAACCAGATCGATTTGGTGGCAAGTATTTCATCGTTCCCCGTCCCTCCTCTTCTTTATAAACAAACGAATTTCGAAACAGCAACTGGTTGACGAAATTGTTTATTCACTCGTTTCCATTGACGAGCCGTCACGGCTGATGACTCAATTATATTTGTCGCTTCCATTGCACCCATTGAACGTGAATGATCATCCCACTCATATAATTCTCAGCAGGTTTGTTCACAAAGGCAGTCATAAGGAACACGCGAAACAGTTCAGAGTACCAAGTGGAAAATAGTATTTGGTTGTTTCTAGTGAAACTTGCCAAAATCGATTTCTCTGCGGTGACTGGTAGATAAAAGACGTTAACGATGTTTATGCCAAAAGCTCATCGTGTCGCCATCTACGAAAACCTCTTCAAAGAGGGTATCATGGTAGCCGAAAAGAATCCCCAACTTAACAAGCACCCTGACTTGCCAGACATCCCAAACCTTCACGTCATAAAGACCTTAAAATCGCTGGTCTCACGGGGCCTCGTCACGGAAACGTTCACCTGGAGGCATTACTACTGGACTCTGAACAACGAGGGTATCGTGTACCTGCGCAGTTACCTGCACTTGCCACCCGAGTTTGTGCCAGCCACCCTGAAGACTCCAGCGAGGTCCGCGACGGTTCGTCCACAACCTACCGCTGCTGCTGGCCGTGCTGCTGATGCGACCAAAGCTACTGAGGACCGCTCTGCGTACAGGCGCGCTCCCGCTGGTCCTGACAAGAAGGGCGATGCTGGCCGCGGCTCTGCTGATGTTGAACTACGTGGAGGTTTCGGTCGAGGAAATCGTCGGTAGTTTCATAATAATAAGTATTTTGTATTTTATATAATGATAAGATTTGTTGAAAAAATAAAGAGTGAAAAAATAAAATACAAAAAAAAAACAAAAACATGAAAAATTTAAAAAAACAAAATAAAAAAGAATCTGCCAAAGCAAAGCTAAATCACTAACGAGACTTCGGGTAATGAATGAATATTCTGAGCCTGTGTTCGAATCAAACTCTTGGGTTTTCCAACAAACATTCATATGTTTCTTGGAAATCCCAATTAAGAAGAAATCTTGATAGTGTTCGTTGCTAAACAGGTTTTCTAATTTTTCTTTCTTTAATTGGCATACTTTTTTATTCTTTTTTACTAGATCCACGATTTTCTTCGTCCGCAACGCACTGTTTTATAAGAAAATGGAACGAGGGAAAAATGGAAGGAAGGGAATTAAAGGACGAGGAACGTGTAATAAATGTTTAGTAAAAATAAAAATTCTACTTAAATTTCTTTTGCTTCAAGTCCAAATAAAAGAAATGCACTCGCTGCTCTGGGAAGAAATCCGCTTTTCACGTCATGTTTCTCTACTTTCTGGGTTCTTCTTTCTAAATATTTCGACGAGATATATAAAGAACAATAGGAGAAAAAAATAATTTATCTTGTTGTTGCCTCCCTAGTTGCTGCAACTTTTGTAATGTATAAAAATAATGAGGGCAATAACGGCAGTAATGATCAAAAAAATACTTTCCTCGCTTTCTTTCTTTGTTTTGCTCAGGAATCAATTTTCAAACGCTTAAGTGCTCAAAGAAGAAATATTGGCAGTGAACGTTTTTATGAAGGTAAAAAGTGTATTTAAATGAGGAGTAATTATTAGCAATTCGTCGTATCTGAAGTAGTTTTTCCATTATTTTATAGTTTTCTTAACTAAAACTCTAGAGAAAACTTACTGTAACTTCCAAGCAAATCAAAACTATTTCTGTCATTATTCGAAATGATAAGTATTCGACTCCATTTCGTCAAAAATCATTCTTATGTTATCAAAACTACATTTACAACTGTTGGCATCAATTGGTCAATATTTAGTTCACAAAGAAACTTTTAAGTGAAAATCATACGGAATCCCAAAAAAAGATTTAATAAGGGGAGCCGAACCTCAAAACTTTCCACTTGATTTTATTGCATAATCAAACTGTAAGGAAGAAATTCAAGAATCCAAACACAAATTTAATTTTCTAAATGGTATTTTTCCGTTGAAGTTATGAATTCCCTGCTTTCCTTCCTTCCTTCCTTCCGTCCTTTCATCCACCTTCCTGCACACTTCCTTCTTTCACAGTGCAATTTAATTTATTTTGGGCTCTTTTTTGGTGAAATCCAAAAGTTTTCCACACCCCCAAATGATGTGGAAACTTAAGAGAAAACACACACACACACACTTAAGAGAATTTTTTTTTTCACTTTTCTGAATTATTCACTTTTCTGAATTCCACTTTTCACTTGTATTCAGTGACACGGGTTAGCTCGCTAATGATTTAAATTGACTGTCAAACAGGAAGCCGAAGGAAGACGGCAACAAATGAATACGAAAGGAAGCATTTTCCGCGAAAGTCTTTAATAAAATGGAATACTCGGCTTTATCCATGCAATTGTTATTTTTAAGTGCCAAAAAGTTTGAAACGCAAAAGAGACTTCAAATTAATTCAACAAAAAAAAAAGGAAATTCAAACGAGGAAAGAAACGCAGAGGCCACGAAAAATACTTCCAAAGTTAATGTTGTGTCTGGCAAGTAATCAAGGTGGGTGTGGAAAGGGGAGGGTTAATGGGAACGAGGTGGTCACGAGACGTTGTTGCCTCTGAGTAGCCGTCCATACCTAATTGAATATTCCACAATTCTTCTATTTCACAACAGTTCGCCTTTTTCGCTTCCATTTACACAAATTTTATCGAATGCGGTTATTTTATAAGTGTGTCTTTGGATGACAGCCAGCAGCCGTTCAATCTGTTTTTGGTAAGATGGGCGGCGATAGGACGGAAGTACAAAATTGCCTTTCATAGCGAAGAAATGCATTTTTCGCCCGTTGTTGGCCTTTTGCTGGAAGGACAAAGTTATCGGTTTTCTTTTCTTGGGAGGCGACATTGGGAAATTTCGTCTCCCAGAGGGTATCGTTTGCCGGACTGGCAAATATATGGGGTCGTTTGCTTCTCTTTACTTGCTTGGCTGGTTTCCAAGCCCACGACAATAGCTACCACAGCTAATTTGATTTTAGCTGTTGAGAAGAAGAGCTGAGCAATTTTCAGGAATGTTTTCCATTTTAGACAGAATCGAGAATTGCCAAATAATTTCTGGTAAGTTTTTCCTACAATATTAATAGAAATAGATTTAGATTTAGTTTAAAAGTATTTAGTTAATGAATTTTTTTATAATTTCTCGCATGTAGATTACTTTTTAGCGACCTCGTTTTGATTTGAAACTCAAAATTTGAGAAACGCGGCCATCAGTAACCGCGCACCTGCAATTTCTTCTCATTTCGGTGTACAAGAAGCAGCTTCTCGCCCACCACAATTTAGAAAGTTCTTTGTTTTGTCAACAAGTTTCCACTTTATTCATCAAAGAGAAAATCGTAAAAAAGCTCAGAGAAAAAGCAAAAAAAAGCTGCAACATTTCAAGGATATCTTATCGTTTTGTTGTTTTCATTACTCTGGTTGCGATCTTCATTTGCAGAATTCTATAGAGAAAACAAGGAACAAGATTTTAGTTTCATAAGAACGCAATAAATTTTGTAAAACATTTGTATTGAGCTTGAGTTTCTTACTTATCTGGAAGAAACAGGTAGCGTGGCCTAAAAAGTGACAGGATTCCTACTGCCAGCAGAATCAAGCATCGCAACAGCAACAGAAAGTTGCAACTCATTATTTTGACTCTTTCAGGTTGCAAAAAAAAGGGAAACTTACTTCTGTTTACAAGCTTCTCCGAACACCACCCTCACTCCCTCACGCACTTCTTGCGAATATCTGAAGTTGACATTTGTTGTGCTTGAGGTTGTTGCTGTTGCTGCTGCACCTGCGGTTGCTAGTGCGGTTGCTACTGCTGCAGTTAGTTGGCAAAATTGAAGACACTCATGTCTTTGTCGCCGTCTTGCAGTTTTCGCCACTGCAAAAGTTGACTTCACGCTCTGCTTCCTGTCGCATTTTTGGCAATAACGAGCGCATATACGAGTCCTTCTTGCTGATCAGTTAAAGTTTCTGATAATAAATTAAAGATCTAAGTTTCTTGCAATGAAGTATTCGTGATTAACAATAATTATAACATAAGAATTAAATTTAATTTACTAACGAAGACTTATTGCATTTTATTTAAACTCATAATGGAACTTTTAATATAATCTTTTAAAAGATTTTGATATTTCTCCATTTTCTTCACTAGCAGATAAATAAAGTTTTAATGAAGAACTCAACAAGAAAATCAAAACTCACATATACTCATGTGTGGAGATGGGAAAATAAATTAAATCCAGCAGATGCATCCGTAGCAACTAAAACGTTGTTGTTAATCAATCTTTCAGCAGTTGTTGCACCTGCTTTTTGTGTAGCAAACTAATGAAATATTGTTTCGCATGTACTCTTCATTAATCTGGTCCATCTTACAATAGAGTCCATTCCACAAACCACCAGGTTGCCACACAGCCAGAGAGTCAAGTGGAAAGGCAGCCTCGCCTAAAACTCAGTCAAGCATCTCATGAGCCACCCAATCAACTGCCTCAGCGACCAGCAACTGAGCCATTCAAACACCCAGTCAGGCAACCAGTCGGCCAGCCACTCATCCGCTGCAGTCAGGCGCCCAGCCACTGGATGAAGCAGCCAGAAGTGACTTCTTCTCTCTTGGCTTCATCGATAAACCATCATTTTATCAAAATTAGAATCTACACAAAAGATTTGCAAAATGAATGAGTGAATGAATTCTTTACAAATATTCGTATTTTAAAATCGCTAAAACACGGTGCAAGTTTAAAACGCTTTATATAAATATACAGAAATATCAGTTAATATCACAATTATTGATAGTTCCCTCCATTATATGATCGAGATTTTCTGTAATTTAATCGGATTTTTATGGGTATAGCAAACATTCAGAAAACAAATCATTTGGCACCAGTAAAATTTGCTCAAACTTACAACTTTATGTTCCTTTATCGTTATATTTATGGTATTTTGATTTGTTTTGTTTTTTAGAAGCTGCACGTAAAATAGCAAGAGAATTCAAATATCTTGAAATGACGAAAACGAATGGAGCAAATGTGCCTGTAATAAAAAGTGGAAACTCATGCGACACAAAGCAACCCAGAAAAGGGTTCTGAAGGGACAAATGATATCGGAGGGGAAGATTTGACCCTTTATACAGTGGAAAACAGTGCTCCAGAATGGGGCGATATGACTTTAAGAGGGGAAAAACTATGAGTTTGGGAGAGGAGATTAGATAAGGAAACATAATACATGTATTCATAAGGAAAACCAAGTTGATGGGGGAGAAAGTAGTTTAAAGATAAGTGGATTTAAAATATTTAACGTGCAGTATCCTTAGATGATAAGTGGAAAGCTTTACCCCACAGGATACAATGGTAGATGCATTAACC
Source organism: Sicus ferrugineus (assembly GCA_922984085.1). NCBI lineage: Eukaryota > Metazoa > Arthropoda > Insecta > Diptera > Conopidae > Sicus > Sicus ferrugineus. Next base: position 4,628,557 of record OV277349.1, on the reverse strand, counting down.
ATTAAAAAATCTATATAATTAAAATAAATTTTTGTGAGAGATTCGCTTATATACGATTCATTTGGTATTCTAAATTTCTTGCATTGAAGTTATTTAATTTAAACAAATAAGTTAAGTAAACTTTTATTTTGATATAATTGAATCTATTTATTACTTTACTTTTTTTATTAATACTAATTCTCCAGTTGATAAACGAATAAATAGTGTTTACGAATGCATATTGATTAATTTTATACAGCATTTGAAAGAAAACAAATATCATTACAACCTTCATGATGAATACCTTTAGTTTGAAATGGAAATCAAACAGAAACAGAAATTCAAACAGAAACATTGTAAAGAACCGAAATTCGGGTTACAAATTGTTTTGACGAAGCAACATATTCATCAAATGATGAAGCAACGTAGAAATTGTGATGGTGCAACGTACGCACGAATGCCGAAACTATCAATTTTGCTGAGTATTTCAGAGGCAGACAGTGGTGGTGGTAAAGTGGTAGAAATCGTGAGCTGCAAATTCTTCTCGTGTTTAGAGGGTGAGCTAATAATTTCGAAACTATCGTTAAGAAGCACAAAAATCTAGAAGAAAGTTGACAAAAATTAAGACGATGATTTTGACGGTTTAAATTTAAATAAACGCTTAAATATATATTTCTTTTTTCTACCGATTATATAAATTGTAAAGTAGATATAGTCGCTGTTATTATTTAATAAATTTAAACAAATCAATTAAGTTGTTTTTCCCACATGATAAATTTAAATACAATATAATAAACGCTGAATGCAGCTCTTTAATCATTATTTTGTAGTTTAAGAATTAATTTACACACAATCACAACAGAACTACTCTCTACATTTTAAAGCTGAGTAGCCGTGCCGAGCCTCCACATCTCACAGTAACTTCCATTTATGCAGTACAAATGCAATTTGAACAGAATGCTTGCAATAGAAGTTTTACGATGCTTAGTTTTCAGGTGGAAATTCAGAAATCTCCTCGCATACACAAGGCAAAAAAGGAGCCTAAAAGAAAAACAAATCGTAAGGACGAAGCTAAAGTGCAGCCGGCAATAAGTAGAGCATGAACACGATGTCAGTTGACTTTTATGGCATACTGGTTTGGACATGCAGTAGGAAAATACAGGGAATTAATTCTCAAAATTTTATTATGGAATCCAGTCAAGCAGTTGAAGTTTTGAAATATTCTAGACGACCGCAACTGGAAAAGACGACGGAAAAAATATGAACGGCCTTAAAAGGAAGATTTTTTGTCATCTTTATCGATCTATTACATTAACTACGAAATCTGACAATCAAAAATATTTATTAATACAAAATTTTCTTTTTGATTGCCTCAAAACTTTCTAAAGGCCAACATTGAAAACATGTCTGCATTAATCATTTCAAGCTTTCGCAGCTATGGTTCTTGTTGACATTGAGAAACTGCTGCAGGTATATTATTGAATGTCCTTGCGCTAGTTGCTTCCTGTAGACAGTCACATGAGTCTACCGAACTGTATGTCTCAGTTCGGTACACTCATGACATCGCAACACTTACTCAGGTGGCCAAAATATGTGGGAAGGAAAGTTATACAAGAGCAAGGATATGTTAGAAGATTATAGTGTTACTCAGTCAGGATTGACATCCGTGACTGGGACGCCAACTTGTTGCCTTATATGAAATTCTAATCTTTAATATTAAGTGAAGGCTTAGGATTATTTTAATACACTTCTTCGGTTACACACATTGCTTTTCGTGCAGTGTCTGACGTTAATATATGACGGCTAATTCCCCAATTTGGTAGCTGTAAATACCATCGCTATCTGGCGACTCTTTACACGTCACTATTTCTCCACCATATCAGCGATGACAATAAAACACGGCCTGACATTTTATCTGTTTGCAATTGTGTTTTATTTTTTGTTATATTCTTAAAACCCTTTTCTTGGCTATTTAGATTAGCTATACTCCAATATAACCGCCTATATTCATTCAATTACTGGCGTAACATATTGCATTCCGACCCTGAACTCATTTAACCTCATTTCTTGGAAAATTCGAAGAATTGTCACGAAAGATATGCAGCGTAGCGTAGCTGATTTAATCCTGTAGATAAAAGCACTTGATTTGCATACAAATGTAGCCACCAGCTTCGAGGTCCAGCAACAACATGGCAAGTTGTTAAGCCGGAAGTAAATGATGACTTCTGTCATCCTGGCTGACATAAAATAGGATTTTGATGTCGCCCTCACCGTGTTTGCTCATCACTTTGCTTCGCTCTTTTGCTGTCATGACCTGCAGAAAAATAATGTTCTTTTCTTTGATATTCTCCTCCTATCTACTTGTTTGACCCTCAAAGCTCATTTTTATTTACCATGCATGTAGTGTCGACCTTTAAGATTCACTGGTTTTGATTTTAAATTTCCTTCTCTATATTGTGAGGAGAATTTGAAAAGATTGTCAACTATTTTCACTCAAAAATGTTGAATTTATTTTTTGACATTTTTAACAATGTCTAAAATATTTGATCTTGAATTTGTGATTGATTCAGATGTTAAATTTCGCAAAATTTATAAATATTCAGTCTGAAATTCAAGCTTGAAACGATGCACAAATTTAAATCTCAAATACTTTACATATCTAAGTTATAAATTAAATTTTTTTTGTAAAAATAAAATCCGTAGAGCTTAACAAGTTATTTTTGAAAATAACTTTAAAGTCTAAGAAAACTAATTTGTATCTTTTTTTAACACTTTTATTCTGCTAACTTCAGCTTACCGTATTTCTCTTGAGATTTCTTTCTTAATTAACTTGTGATTTCAACTAATTAACTCATTTCTCTGCAGAACAATGCAAGCTCGTACTTATTCTTTTCTTAAACTCAAACGTTTTATGGTGCTAATGTTTAGCAACTAATTATCTGTGGACGTAAAGAGACTGCCTGCGAAAATAGTTGCACACCGCGGTATCCTCTTCTCTTCTTTGGTAACTCTAGGATGGAGTAGAAAATGAAAACTTTCTTCAGGCTTTTAAAATGTTAGTAGGTTTCTGCACGCTAAAACAACGCTAATGTAGAAAAGGAAGGAAAGGACCACCTCTGGTTTAACGCAATTATATAGTTAATAAAATTACACTCCAAGTTATATTGACAGAAAATGTTTATAAGGAGATGAAGGAAAAAAGAAGGAAAATTAAGATGTCCCACAATTCTTTAAATTGAAAATTTATGAAGGTTTAACTTTTTTATAAAGTTAAAAAGAAATTAAATAGAATGGGAAATGAGAATCATGTGCTATTCTTCATGAAGGTGCCACGCAAGTGTTCAGTTTTGTTTGTTCCATCAAATCCGCGATTTATCATCACGTGCGTGGCATCACATTAGGATTTCATGTGGAACGTGACGTAACATGTATCGTAAAAAATCAGTTTGGCTCATTGACAGATTTTAAATTCAATCAGATTTGTTAAATTTTTAGTTTAATATCAAATTTCAAACCGACTTTCTAGAGGTATCCACTTTTGTAAATTTTTCCCTTTCCAAGTATTCAATTGAAATTATTGGAATTTCAATGTATCGATCCCCCAAGCGACAATATCGTACCTTGAAAATAAAACCTGTAATTTAATTTCGAAATTTTACTCCTAAGCTCAGATGCGTATATATTTCGCCCTTGAGTCTTCCAGCGAAGGACACTTTCGAAGTGAAGGAAATAAAAAGGGATTCAATGTAGTTTTTTATCAGTTCAACTCGGTATTGAATTTCATCAGAAGGGACAATAATTTTCTCCCAGTAAGAAAAGCTTGAGGAAATCACGGGTTTCAAGTTCACATTCAGACGCGGTTTCCACTAGCTTTGAAACGCCATGCTAGAAATTTTCAATAGCGACAAATCGCTAATAATAAGCTTGTGAGCAAAAGCAGATAATAGGGACCATTTGAAGAATGGGAATGGACTGGCAGAATTGAATGTATTGTCAGTAATGGTGATGATTACATTAAAAGATTTTCATGGCTTAGCTCTGTAGCGATTTGCAGTAAAATACAGAGAAAAAGAAATGAGGGGACTCCTAATTGGAGAATTTAAAAACGCTAAAACTACAAACAAAGCATAGGATTCATCGGAAAAGTTTTTATTGTAAAGAGGTTTAGCTAAAATTTTTCACAGCAAAAAAAATTAAAGTTTTCTGACATTTCAGGACACTACTAAAAATGTATACTAACAAGGAACAGTTTTGGTTTTCCAAATCCTGCTTCATTTCATGCAATAACACTCAACGCTTTTCTAATTTAGAGATTGAGATACCATTGCAGAAAGGATTCGAGTATATTCTGTGGTGTGAAAACAATCGATTTTATCTGCACAATGAAAATATCAACTCCCGTGACATGAACGCAAATCTAATGGAAACATCTGTGAAAGCTGTAAAATTCGCAGTTGTTCTTGATATCGGATCCAAATTCCGCAGCAGGTGAGTTAATATTGTTTGCTATTCGCTTTTATTAGCCCATTCGGATTGAAAAAAAGAAATAGAGATTGTAAAAAGCTGAAGATGTGATTGTACGAGTGGTTTTTATCACTGGAAACCAATGGAATTTAAGAGTTTAGTTTTCATAGCGGTTGTTAGAAAAAGGAAACTACTAACTTAATATTGGATATATACATTACACCTTTTGAAACCAATTTTATATAATTACACTATGTTCTTAATTTCAAGTCTGCCAAGGGTACACGTTAAGGAAATTGAATTTATATCCTCATTTGAAACTGTATCAATATACTCAATAAATGAGGCGTAATGACAGTAATCCCTTCAGTATCGTCCATTTTAAGGCGCCTCGGCCTCACTTTCGCTGTATACTTTATCACCAAATATGCAAATCAAATATACTTTTCAAACTTTTTGGTTCCTCAAAATATATCCAGACGATATCTGCTCGTTATTCATGCAAAACTTAAAATAACTTTATTCTTAAATTTGTATAGAGTGCGTATGATAAGCGAATGAGTGTGAGTGTGTATGTGTATATTTCTATTTCCACAATTCCTGTATGTCCTTTCCGACTGTGGTTACATTTGTTTCTTCCGCTTGTGTGACGCTTCAGCCCACTGGTCGATGTTCGAATCAATAAAATGCAAATTTTAGGATTGCCTAAGTAAATTTCAACTTGGCTTTCTACTTGTAAATGTTAAATGAATTGTGTGGCTTCAATTGGGCAGACACGGAGTCCTTTGTGAAGATAGGAACCGAGAAATGACTCCATCGTGCAGATAAGGTTGCGTGTGTCCAGAGGATTAACTTGCTACAAGAAAAGCGTTCTCCAGTTGTAAAAACGGTAATGCAAGTGTGAAATACAGTGCACAATACAATACAGTAAAAGTGGCAGTATGATTTTAATGTCATCTGGAAGATATTTGGAAGAACCTAAAGTATTCTAAGCATAACGCAAGAAACTCCAGAACCTCCAAACCACAAAAATACATAATTGTGATATGGTAAGCATTAAAAATTGTATTTCATATGAGTGGATTTGATTACATTAAGATAAAAGAAAGCTCAACCACACGCATTTTAGTGGATTCCATGTATTTCACTTATGAAAACAAAGCTGAAAGTAACTGCAAGAGTTTTGCGAGAATTAGTTACGGAAGCGAGTGGAAAATGAGACGAAATAAATCAGAGAAAACTAAATTTTTAATGAGAAAATTTAGTTTTCACCATATAACTCCTGTGTTTCCTAAAATAACTCCTAAATAAATCCAAAATTTTATTCCTGCTAGCGAAACGCGTTCATCCATAGCATGAAAAGAAAACAAAATTTCTGTTTTCAATTAATTTCTTTTCTGAATGTTCGTATATGAAAAGAAAAAATTTAAACCGATAAATAGGAATTCAAAACGAGCCCGTCTCTGCTATATCAGCCATTGATGTCTTATCAGCTAATGATGTCTTATCTCAACGAAGGCCATCTCGCAAAACTTTAAATTGAAAATCATTACACTTTAAGAAACGTACAACGTCTACATTTAAATAGCAAATGAAATTCGTCATGCACGTTCTGGTATGACGAAATATTTCGTCGTACACGGTAAATAAGCGCTGAGGAAAATAAGCATATCATTGATATTTAGTGGTAAGATTTCCGCTCAGAATGGAACAGATCCCGGGTTAAAATCCCACATATATTTTTTTTTTAGTAGGGTATAAAAATAGCTCAGCGTCACCTCCAGAATCGATTTAGCCCTGTCCGTCTGTCTGTCGGTCTGTCTGTTGAAATCACGGATACGGGAGAACGAATCACGGATATCGCGATGAAATTTGCCACAAATATTCTTTGTTATTTAGGGCAGTTTGGGATTGAAAATGGGCGAGATCGGTTAACAACCACGCCTACTTTACATACGGAATTTAAAGGCAAAAAGTTGGTAATATATCCTAAACGGTATAAGATATTACCACGTGGGCGTGTTCCGCCCACTTATACAAAAGTTGTCAATATACCATAGACGGTTCAAAATATTAGCACTATCTAGAGACATTAGCAAAATGTTTGCCAAAAATGAGCGTGGTTCGCCTACTTACACAAAATTTATTAAGTTGCGAAATTATAATTTTTTTAGTTACTGGGGTGTAGGGTATTCAGACTTCGGCCAGGCCGAAGACTACACTTTTGCTTGTTTTTATTTCTGCAATTAGGATATCAGTAAATTTTTTTTAAAGTGAGATATCGAGCGACGGTATATAACTGAACGAATCCATTAGTTTGTTCCAAACGCGCCAAAGCAGAGAAGATGGCGCTCGTAATTTTACTGTGGGCACTCGTAGGGTTGCTGCAAGTATCGAATTCCAGGGCCGAATTCGAGAACACGGTATTGCATGTGAGACTTTGTGATAAGTATGTTCCTAACTTCTCTTCTCAGATTCCACAGGACATGGAAACGTTCCTTTTCGACGACAGCGCAGCTGGAAACATCTATCGAAGGATGGATTTGCTGAGCGCAGATAACGAGGTTCTGCGAATCAAACTGGATGCTTTGAAGACGGAGTAAGTTGCAGTGATGCTAATAACATTTTTATAAGAAATCTTTACCTCCCACCTGCATCCTGCAGCAACAAGCAGCATTTTAGCGAACTTAAAGAGGTTTTGGACGGCTTTAGAATTTCACAAAAAGAAAAGTGTACATACTCACTGAAGAAAATAAGGGGAGGTCAGGGTGTGGTATCAAAATGCGATTGTGGTTCGGCAGGAAAATCAACAGCGGTGGAAACCACAACCCCACGTGCCGCCCTTCCCAGCAATTGCGTTGAAGCTCTACAACGCACTACAGCGCCGAAAGACGGTCCTCAGCTAATTCAGATACCCAACTCAAAACTGCCACCATTTTTCGTGTACTGCAAAGTGGACCCACAGAAGAGCGGTGCCCCCTGGACCATCATTCAACGTCGAAGTGATGGCAGCATCGATTTCTACCAACGCTGGAATGAGTATAAGCGTGGCTTTGGCAATCTGGAGGGCGAGTTCTTCCTGGGACTCGACCGCATTCACGCCTTGACACATTCGGCGCTGCATGAACTCTGGATCCAAATGGAAGATTTCAAAAACAACACTCGATTGGCGAAGTATAGCACCTTCGCCGTCGCGGATGAGAGCAACAGCTATGCACTGAACATGTTGGGCTCCTTCTCGGGTGATGCAGGCGATTCGCTGATCCAACAAGCAGGTCAAAAGTTCACGACCCACGATAGGGACAACGATCGAAAAACCTCCACAAATTGCGCCGAGGAGTATAAGGGCGCTTGGTGGTATGACAAATGTCATAGAAGGTATAGATACTTTTGTTTTTCTGATATAATAAATAATGATTTGAATTCACTCCGATTTTAGCAACCTAAATGGCTTATACTTGAAAGGCCCCTATACTACGACAAAGTATGCGCAGGGTATCGACTGGAACAGCTGGCTTGGGCACTCCTACTCTCTTAAGTACGTCCATATGGCCATCCGGCCAGTGCCTCAACCGACCATTCAGTCAGTAATTGCTCAGTAGAACAACATCTTTTCGTATCTGATACCAATTTTGCCTATAAAAAAATACCTAACATATAAGTTTGAATAAAAGTTATAAAAAGGTTACTTCTTTAATTTTGAAGCCTCTTCGGGCGATTATGATTTCCTTTTATTAATCCACATTAATATAATGCAGTGTTTAATTTTACTGCCAAATCCCTTAATTAATTAAGATTTTTACCTTCTCGCTACCTCTCTTCCCTCTTCTGTATCGATCACAACTATAGGAAAAAGGTTCGGACTAAAAAAGACAACCATGATGTTCCCGAGGCCACATATGACAACTAATAAGATTATAACATTTGAAGACTGCATTCATGCAAACGAAAGCCATTACATGTTCCGTCATTAAATTTCAATAAATTTGTCTGTCTATCTGTCTGTCTGTGGAAATCTCGATTATAGAAGAAGTAATAGAGGTATCGTCATGAAATTTGGCACGAATATGCTCTCACTATAGACTGTTGGATTGAAAATGAGGGAAATCAGTTAACAACCACGTCTACTTCACTCGTACATAGGTAATATAAGAGCACATCGTTTTAAAAAATGTTATAAGGTGTGAGATATTGGGGCACAATTTTAATTTACATACAGCGCCATTAGTAAAATTTTGCACAAAAATGCACAAAAATTAGCCCACTCATACAAAAGTTTGCAATATCTCATGGACGGTGTAAGATATTAAGCTGTAATTTTATCTCGAGGTATCTTGGTAATGCATTAAGGCTGGACATCCGAACTTTAAACTTTCAACAGCGAAAATGGGAAACAATTTATTTTTTCTAATGGAAGAACATTTCAGTGAAATTTCAACAAACCCATAATTGGCATATACAATCGATTATCAACGTTATTACCTATTTAGAGGTATAATGCAAAATGCAACATGTAGCAGGAAGGCTTTCCTAAAATTTCGTTGGCAAACGTGAACTCAAGCCAATATAATTTTGAATCTACAATATCGAGCAAACATTGTTATTCCTTCAACTCTGACATTTTAATTTTATTTATTATTTCAAATTTCTTCGTTTAACGTCGATAGTATGTTTTCAGACTGAATTTTAGTGAATCAGCTTCGATCTTATATTGGTTATCCTTCGTCGCTTTACGAACGTCTTTCTCGAAAGCTGTATTAACATTATATATCACGCGTATCATCAGTTGCTTGGCTTGAAATTTCTGAGTTTTCCACGAAATTAAAACCGAAGTAATGAGACTTGATGAAGGTTGAGTGGGTAGAATCGGATCGGAACTCACTTTATACGATATATGCGGCATTAACGTCCCCGCAAACTGAGGGGAAGGATGAGTGCTGCTTCAGAGGAGGTAACTCTCTGAGGTAACCACCTTTCGTAACTTTGAGAGACTGCCGGAGATCTGTTACCACAGCGAATGCGTTCGTAGTGGAAGCGATAGTTTGTTCAATGTGGACTTTCGAGTATAAATTATTCTTTTCCAAAAATTATGTTGTGTAAATTTATCACGATTTCCTATTTTACAAAAACACATATTCCTCATAGCGGACATCATTACATAAATGTAAATGGATTTGAGTTTATATAAGAAAATAAGATGATTATATTATTAAAGCAGTTCTCTTCTTATTAATAAGTTTGATACTGCTGTACATATATGTTTTTTAGATAATACATTATAGTCTTTAATTTTTATCCACAATTGTAATTTGAATTTTTGTAAACTTATAATATTGTTGAAAAAAAGGCTCAATAAAATTTCAATTCAATTCAATTCAATTATTAAAAAAGGATTGACGATATTAAAAAATTTTCCTTAGTTGAATTTATTTTGTGTATATTTATTCAAATGGATTGATGATTTCGGTGCCTTCTTGGCGGCGGCGCACGCAGTTGTTGCCGTTTTTGTGAACTATCTTCAACTTGACAACAACGTTGTTGTTGTTGTTGTTAGGGAGAAAGTTTCTTATTTTCTGGCTGGCTGGTAAATGAATTGTTAACGATAGTTTTAGCAATTTAATATTTTCCTGCTCTCACTGTTCAAGTTCTCACTGGAATCGATTATCGATTGTTTTCTTCTTCTAGAGGGAGGAACTTTGGTTTTGCAAAAATAGTCTTTGCAAAATTAGAATAACTAGACTATACTATTTAGGAAAAAAACAGCATTGATATTCAAAAATTTATTAATTCTGGCCTTCCGCGCTTCGTTATTTTAATATTTTATTTAAAGTTTAACAGCATTTTTCAAAGTTTTTCTTTTAATTAAACAAAGTAATAAATCCCTAATATTTTCTTCATTATTTAATTTTTACTTTTATTTAATCTAAAAAACAAATGTCAGAATAATATCATGTAATACATCAGCTGAGATTCGAACTCAACGCAGCTCAGTCACTGGTTCTTCCTGTTGAAGTCCTTGATGCGCTGCACCACGGCTAGCAACCAAGCGGCGAGCTGCTGCAATTGTTTCTCTGATCCCCGACGCAACTGCCGTAAATCCTCGAGCTTCTCGAACTCCTCCACATGGACGCAGTGCTGATCTACCAGTTGGCGCAGGTGAGGCCGGTCAGGCTCTGATGGTGAAGACACCGAGCAAACATTTGGCTCAGAGCGCCAACCATCATTCGATGGTTTTTCTTCTGGACCTCAGATCAAACGAGTTGACGATTGTTAATGTTCACGAAACCTGTAAGAATTATTAGTTTATTAACTATTACATGTATTAACCATCAAAATTGCTTTGAGTGAATGATTCTTAATTGCTGAATTCCTGAAGAAAGGCCATATTAAATCTCTAAAATGTTGTGCCAAATATGTATGTTACGTGTTAACTAACTGAAATGTATTCCAAACAACTCATGACCACACATAGAAAAGTAATGTTGGCTCTAATAAGGTACTAAAACACGTCGAGTGGGAGTGAAAAATGTCTGAATCTCTGTTGCACCCCAGTTGACTTCTGGATTTTTTCCTCCAAGGCTTCTCTACTTTCACATCTTTCTCATCTTGACATGAAGTCTTAAGTTGTCTTTGTTGCTTCGTCAATACGTCACCCCCGACAACGACGTACACGAGTACAAATGACGTGCAACGAATTTGAATTCGCAATTCTAATTTACTTCCTACAGCTGGAGCAGAAGGGCTTTCAGATCCTGTTGTGTCGGATGCATGTTAACAAAGGGTTTCTTAAGTCGCGTTTCTGTCAAGTGGTGCTGCTGGTGACAAATGCAGAGTATAATGCCAAGTTGTTCTCTAGTTGAGTGACACAATTCGATGTTTACCGATGTCTTTTAATCAACCAAATCAATTGATTTCAACGGTATGCGGAAAGCGAAGTGATAACCGAAGGGAGAGGATGAAGGGCCTGAAATTAACTATTTAATGACCTAACTGACTTAACTATGCAGTTCGCAATTTATTCGAGTCTTAATTTTGCTTAATACGAGTTAAGTTTAGTTGAACGCACTACTTAGTTACTTACTAGGAATTCCGCGTGGGCAGACGTTGGCCTACATGACGTTGTCAATCGTCGCATATCTGCAGTTGTAGAGCCAATTATTCCTCTTATTGATTACTAGAAAGGCCACCGTTCACTAGTCTTCCTCACCCCGGATTCGGTGGAGTTGCACACGTTCGAGAAGCAAACAGATCTATTTTAAACTTCTGCCATATTTATACGACGAGCTCAACTACATTCAGCAGCAGGCAGGTCCGTCGCCGACTCTGGTTCTGTGCGCCACAGCATGCGATTGACCTGCTTCATCTATCGATTTTGTGGTGTGCACAAATTAACGAGGCTATCGTCAGCAACAAAGTTAGCGAACCTGAGCGCCCTAGTTGCTGCTGCTGATGATGTTGCGGGCCACGGAGTAAGAGGTGTCGTTAACTTCTGTGCAGTAGTGACAATATTTGGTAAAGTTGAGTGCAACCCAAAGCAATCAGGTTGCTGGGACCGCTTATGCCTCGGGTGCCACTTGTGCCGCCGACGCTGCTGTGTCCTCCGGTGCCGCCACTGCTGCTGTTGCTGCTCTCGCTGTCGACGGCGCTGCGATTTGCATGTTGCATGGCGGCGGGTTTTTCACCTGCAAAGATAAGAAAGGCAAATGTTTACAAAGCGAAAAGCACGAGTTCCACAATAAGGCAAAAGTTGGAAAATGCCGAAAGCAACTATAACGCAGGAAACTGCACCAGGCTGCCTAGTAATTCCTCCAAATGCTGCTGCTATCTATTGTGCGAAGAACAAATTGTTGCCAACTTCGAAGAAAATTTTTTTGAAGAAGTTTTAAGTGGAAAGAAAACGCCAAATTTCAAGCGCGGTAAAGAATTGTTGTTCCGCTTGAGTGTGGAAAAAAATATAAATTTCTTTTTATAAAGAAGAAGAAGAAGAAGGGATAAATATAAATATAACAGGATGAATAACTACGTCCCTAGTTTCTTCAAAGAGCATTTAATTAGTTTATCTCGGAAAAGTACGAGTACAACCGGTTATCAAGTGCTAACGCAAAAAACGTCAAAAATCCGTTTACAGTAAATTGGCTCGCTCTAGGAATGTCCACACATAACACTCCATCGCCGGCAACAATTACGGAATCCGCTATAGACAGGAACGGAACCACGCGCTAAACCAACACGACCATTTAAGGACTTCACTACATGTCTGTGAAACAACTGCCATCATAAACAATGCAAGCTCAGCCGGTTATTAGCAGCCAGGAAATTGCATCTTTCAACTACCGCAGGTGAACCGTAAACAGACAAACGTTTCTCCTCCCAACACGCACACTCCATAGATCGTCATAAAAGTCTAGCAAGGACGACAAGTGGGGAGGAAATGGGCCCACCGGGGGAACCAGCAGACAGGCAGATAAAAATGCTGAGTTCTAGAAAATAAGCCAGAACTTGCACGTTCTAATGTATGTAAGCCAACAAATAAGGAAGAAAAATTAAAAGAAAACTGGAATAAGAACTGCAAAATGTTCTGGGGGCGAAGATTAACAGATTTTTGCTGAATTTTGAATTTTTTTAGGTCGACGGCATCCCAAGTTCTTCGCTGCCTTCGTCACCTCAACACAAACCACGCTGTTTAAAAAACTGCTTAATCTTCTTTATTTACTGCCCATAAAAGGCGTTCTGCACCCTGCATCCTGACGATGCAGGTGTTGATTGCGTATGTGATACGGAAGGCACTTGAAATTAAATTGCTTCTTTCTCGAGCGGATCTTCAGGATGACGATAGGTGGCGTAAACGAGGTCACTTCAAATGGGGTTCCGAAGACCCCTGTAGTGGTCTAGATTTGGGGTTTTTAGTTGACTCATATCAAAAATCCTTTTCGTAATATCTGAAGTACAAGCAATTTTTCTCTGGAAGTTGGCGCCCTCAGCGAACAGAGGCAATGCACGCTCTTTTCGCCCCAACAAAACATCATTTTACCCCTAGCAAAACACACTTACATATTTATTTTCTTCCCCCTGAATGTACGTAAGGATTTTAGCAATTTTTTTTTATTCCTGCGATTTTCGTGTTTGTAAATTTCGTGGTGTGGAGCGGGAGAAGGAATACGGAGGGATGTGTTGGTTTAATGCAGAGCAAGCGATTGTTATCGAAAAAAATTTAACAGGATTTACTACCTGTAGGCTTTTTGCGGTTACCGTTGTCCGTAAGAATTGTAAAGGCCGAATATATTTTTAGGCCCAGGAAGCAGCCTGTTTGCTTCCCTTAACAAAGTTATTTTAGAAGTGTATTTTGTTTGTTTTTACTGGGGGAAAAGCGTGTGTTTAAAAACACAAAAAATTTCATGTTGGCGTCGTGTTCACAACTCCAATGAGTATATTTTGTGTGGATTGCTAATATTAGGATGACGAGAAGGAGAAGGGGAGGTAAAAGTAAATCACATTAGAAGAACTTCCCACCTCTCCCAATCTTTGGGAGAGCTGCGAAGTCCTTATATATCAACCAGAGCACCGTCAGAAGAGACGTCGCTATCATTTGTGTCTCCAGAACTCAGACAGACCCTGGAAAAAATATTTCTGGAGGACTTAGAAGATTCCTGTGAAAAACACTTGCCACGGTCACTCAGAAATGAAAACAAACATCCCGATACCTGCTTTCACCCAACTGTTTTAATTTTTTTTTTTTGAAAGCTCTGCAAATATTTTCTGAACTTCGGAATTCGTAAATTACGGTTCTCGTCTTAATTGCTCTCAACGCCCTAGAAAACCGTTACCTGAAAGCATCTCATGCCCTCTACATACATCCACCACACTTAAAAGTCATCAAACGAGGCATCCCGATGGTACCCGAATCTGTCAGTTTTTCACTTTTTGCTCTTTTTCCTCCCATCATACCATCCAGCCGAGGCCAGAATAAAGATAGCAAAAGAGGACCCGCTCTACATAAGCCGACTTTTGAGCGCAACCAACTCACCTCGCAACACATGCACAGTTATGCTGGCGGCGCGTGCATTCGACGGCGCACACGTGTAATTGCCGGCGTGGTGGAAGTGCACCTCCTGTAACGTTAGGACGCTCGTGGATGGCGTCAGCAGATAGGAAGACTGACGGTGCTGGGACGCCATTAAGGACGCTAATGATGACGAATGGCCGCTGGTGTGACTGCTGTGGTTGCTGCCACTGCCGCTTGCACCGCCGCGCTCCCTAAAGCTGCTGCTGCCGATGTAGAGATCGCCCTCGAGGCCCGGTGGCGCATTTTCAGTGGTCGAGGTCACCGAGAAGCCATCTTGCGAGTCGTAGTTCACCATTTTGTTATCATGATACCTGCAATAACACAAAAGACGAAAATTAGATCCACCAACACATGCTGCAAGCGACTGAAGGGCGTTCGATTGAGACCCATCGACTTACCAGAAAACGAAGGCCGGGTTCTCGGTAGCACGTTTCAGACTGCATTCGAGGCGTAGAGTGGATCCCTCATCGATGTGCAGATCAGGCGCTCCGGTTATTTCGGCGACGGCCTCTGCAAGAAGTTAATTAAAAACAGAATTTCAATTAAATGGCAACCAAAACATTTTCGTTATTGAAGGAAATTTAATTAAATGGATTTTCACGCTAGTTAAAAGGAGGAAATTAAATCAGTATGTCTTTCAGTGTTTGTGAGGATGTCTGGCTGCGCATTTACTGCATGATTGCCTTTTAAATATCTGCACAGCGATTAAAATCGCAATCCATCCGTAAGCGATTTACTTGCTGTTAACTGAGCACGAATAGTTATTTTTTTTCTCTTTTTCATGGTAGTGAATAATTTGTGTGAAAAGGTAGCAGAAACTCAGGGCGATTATTTTGTTATTTTAGTAAAAAAAAGGTTTTGCTTACCAACGACTTTTAGCTCGATAAAAATCGACTGTGTAGGGTAAATCGATAATTGGCACTCGTAGAAACCGCGATCCTCCTCCCGCACCGACTTAATGCGCAGCGACCAGTGGCCCATGTGGCGTGTGTGCTCGACCAGGAAGCGTTTGTCACTGCTATGCGTCGAGAGGCCGACGGTGAGGAGCTGGAAATCGTTGCGCCGTATCCAGGATACCTAAGCAGGAAGAGAAGTACAAAGGAGAATTTAAAAACGTTTTCTTCGGGTTGAAATAGCATTAAAAACTTAAAAATTTAAACAAAGCAGTAAAACGGTAGTAGAAAAAGAAGTAATAAGGTAGTAGAAAGTGTAAAATGTACAGTGATACCAAGTGTAAGAAAACAGGTAATTGAAATAAATGGCAAACATTTCAGCGAAAACTGGCGAAAAAAAATTTAATAGTAAAACACAGTATCAGAAAATAGTAGCAAAGGTTGTAGAAAAGGTTGTAGAAAGAGTAGTAGAAAGATTAGTAGAAAGAGTAGTAGAAAGAGTAGTAGAGAAAAATACTAAAAATACTAGAAAAAAATGGAGTAAAGAAAAACAGGTAAAAAATCCAATTAATTACTAGGAAAAGGTAGCATACTACAAATTCACACTCCAAAAACCACATCAATAAAACTCACACACTCATCGCAAGAACTCGGTCAGCTTTAAGGGAAAAAATTCTGCTTCTAAAAAGTGGAGGCAAAAATGTAATGCTGATGATTCATGGGTGTCCTTTTTGCCACCGTTTGGCCTACCTAAAACTACACATTCTACTCGTTATGGTACACCTGCAACAGCAGCTGCCTTGTTTTCTTGTTCCCCTCACCCCGTGGCTTTTTTCCTAATGCATGCACTGCGCGCCCTCACGTGGTGGCATGTGGAAGTTTACTGCAGTGATGATTGCGGTGTGAAAGCGCGATTTTTTATGCTTCCACTATTTGGTCTGAAAAGCGGAAATTTTTAAACTTAAGTGCGGTCTGTTGTTGTTTTTGTTCTCATTATTAGGTTGTGGTATTAGGTTGTGGTACACCAATTCAAAGTTTACGCAGTTGTTGGTGTAATTGTTGTTGTATTTTTTTCCACACCGGCTCATTCCTTTTCAGACAATCCAGCAGGAGTTTTCATCGTTAAAAATGATTTACGACCATCGACCCCTGAACTCACCCCAACCCTGCTAAACCACTTTCCGCACATTTTATTGCTTTTTATTTTATAATCGTAATTCCTGCTTCATTATTTGCGAAAATTAATGTGCCACTCAAGTGTGTGAACAAAAAATAAAGCAGTTATAATTTTTAGAGCTTTTTAATGACATTCGGTTTTTTCACAACACTATTAAATCCTGTAGAAATGAAACGGTGCCGTGAAAAATTATGACTGTGTGCGAAGCAGAAGCATATTTTTCTCTTTTATCTGGATTAAATTAAAAGCAGACAAACTTGGCCAACAACAGTCGTTAAGATTTAACGTAACTGATAAAAAGACAGTTAAGAAATTTTTCGTAGGTCCCGTACAATAAAAGTTTCTAAATTTTTATTGCCGGAACAAAACCACAATAAAATACTGAAATTAAATAAAGTGTTCCGAAATAAAAATATTAATTAACTACATTTGGATAGCGTGTATATCCGAAGTGTTGTATATAAAAAGCTATTTGACGAAAAAAAACCAAGATTACAAAGAAAAATCTAAATACTGTATATTAGTTAAAATAATTCAAGATGTAATAATATATACTTACTTGACTTAAAACTACTTTAATTTTATTATTAAAATAATGGAGTTATTAAAAATAATGGAAAGTAATCAAAACCTGTACAATTTTAGAATTTTAGATTATTTATCTTTATTTGTAGTATGTAAAGATAATCAAAGTAATGAAAATTACTTGTTCATAATTTCCTGTAAGCAAGGAATGATTACAAATTAAATAACACTGAAATCTTGTCATTTGTGATTCGCATTCTTTGTTTCCAGTTGTGTCGTAACTGTACAACAATATAAAATTGTACATTATTGAATTATATATTAAGATTATATCAGGATTTTAGATTACAATTTCTTAGTAATTAGTTCCGTACTACTGAACTTTCACACTTTAAATTAATTCTAAATTGAAAATCATAAAAGCGAGTTTTAAGAAAAGGCATTAAACATTCCATATCCTAATTTTATCATGCATGCACCCGAAAATAATTGAATCACATAATTGATTACACAATACTCACTGTAGCTGGAGAATTCAATTTGACGACGCAGGGCAGGATCGCCAGACCGCCCTTCTGCACGATGACACGCGTGTTGTTCTTGGTCGCGAACTGGGACTGCGAAGTGCTGCCGAAGTGATTCTGTGACGAGGAAATCTTGCCCATGTCTGGCATCCGTGGACACCAAGGAGGCGGAGAAGCAGGGTGCGATTAAGAAGAAAAGAAAGTGAAAGAATAATGAGAAGAACGAGGAAAACTAATATAATTTTCGGAAATGACGATGATATGCAGCTGCAGATCCAAAAAAAGAAGCTTCACTTCTCCATACAAAATTCGCCGAAAATACGAGTATAAATTTAAATTAAAGCCAAAAATATTGTATGTACACTGGGAATTCCAGCTCTGTTCAGAGTGTCCTTGTTGTTGGTAAGAGTTCATGCTTTATTATTGCAATTGATTTTGCTTGAAAGCGTGTGAGCTGTCCGTAAGCTCTCCTTTTTACACGCACACACAAGGGCGAAGATACACACACTCACAGGAATGTGTGTGTGCGTGTGTATGATGTGTACTTCTGAGGATGTGTTGATGTGCAAGTAAAAAATTCATTTTGGTAATGGAAAATTTATTTCATCCTTATTTTTTAAATGCGATCTTTTTTCTTTTCCCTTTTTGAACATTCAAGTGAAAAATTTTTATGTAAATTTTTTATAAAAATCGTATTTTTAAAATAATTCGGATTATTGGAATTAATAACCAATCATCAGTCTATCAATCATCAGTCTATCGTAAAACTTTTATAATGACGGATTTATAAAATATTTTAATGGGATTTTCCTTTATAAAATTTAGTAGGTGGTCGGTATGCATGAACCACCTTTAAACATTTTTAAACTGTGAAACAGTCGCTATTTTTTAAACTGTGAAAGAAGCAGAAATCTAATGTCACTCATTCGTGTCTATTCAATTCATGTCTACCGACCACCTACTATACTTTATGAAGAAAAATCTCTTCAAAATACTTTATAAATCGATAAGTATAAAAGTTTTACAATACACTGAAATGAGAATAATTTATTTCTCTCATTCTCATGGTAAAAAATCCTGATTCTCATACTTATCAATTCGCTACCTTGATTAATGATGGATCGATTTTTTACGGTTATTGAACAATGGAAAGGGAGTGGGGTACACATTCATAGTACAATGAATCCGTGAAGATGAACGAGACTGCCGTGAAAAACTCGCTACCTTGAATGCAAAACTAGGTCAGTTTAAGGAAGAATAAGAAACTTTTTAGAGACGACATTAATCAGGCTTAAAGCAAAAGCTGTTCGTCCTGGTTTTTAACAACAGGCTCTTAATTAGCGAGATAAATAAAGTTTTTAATGAAAACACTTGATAAAATTTCTCGTATTTGCGAAGGTTGTCCGTAAACAATACTGAAAATAACGATTTCCATCTGTTTTGTTATAAATTTCGGAAACCACTAAATTGTTTTCCTAATATTTACACTAATTATATGCCGTTGTTAGTCTAATCCTGACAGCTACGAGTAACATCAGAGGACTTAATTTATTTCCCCGCTATTGTTAAGTTTTAGATGCGAGAATAATTCCGGCGAGTAGAAATTAATTTTTATTGAAATATTAAATTCGCATTACGGCCGGGGAGTCCTGAGGCACCGCACTATGAATTTACACCTAACACGAACTCATAAAACAATTCCCATTAATGGAAATTTTTGCCGCAATGATAAATTCCGAATGTCAGCGAGTTGTTGGCCTTCGATAGTTGTGTTCGTTGTTTCATAAAGGGTTCGCCATGTGTTGCCTCCAGGGTGGAGTATAATAAACAAATTATTCGCGTCCATGTCGCTGGCTATCGAAGATATGACAAACATTTACGAGAAGAGCTTTTGAATTATGGAATTCAGAAGATGTTAGAAACCGTGGGGACTCTACAAACAAACGTTCCCGAAGTAGAAATTTCGTGGCGCGTGTCTATTATCAAAACTACAAGGTTACCTTGAAGGACTTTTGCTTTTTGTCGTGAAAATAGAAGGACTCTGGTATTCCCAGGAAGGATTTGAGAAAATCATTTAAGGTCTTCCCTAGTATCTTTAACCTACCACTATCCAGTGATTTTGTTTTCTTCCCGAAACACATTGAATAGTTCTACTAGATGTATAATCAAATGCTACAATACAATACTCCAATCCCTTGTACATTATATATTTCCCTCACCAACTCCTTTATCGCTTTTCTTATAATAAACTCTCACTTTTATGAAGTGATCAACACTTAGAATGTACACCCATTCACTACTCATTCATTCCTCCCTTAAATCCAAAAAACACAATGCGTCCTTACAATCCTTTGCCATAACAATGAAACAACCAACACGTTACCATTTGCTATCAAAATTCTTCTCTTCAATAAGATTCCAACACAAAGGCTTAGTTAAAGCTTGCCACAACCTACTGAAAGCCCGAGTTTGTTGAATGTGGATGGAGAGGTTCACCAGAAGTGCACCAATTCATAATTGAAGATGAAGTTGTACAGAATTGCAAGCATGGAATGGCTTGGGGCCAAACCTTGTCTGAAGTCATATTTATGTGCACGAGGTGTTGCTGTTGTTGTAGAAATATTGATTTTCATTCGAAGTTCCACAAGTTGCTTACAAATATTTATGAGATCTCAAAGTGAACATTTAGCAGTACATGTGCACGGAATTGGGTGAGATTTACTAAAAGTGCGCCTGCAACTAACGTCGTATATTCGAAACAAGGATAATTTACTGTTCAATGACTATACATTTCTGAATACATAACATTCTATTCCCTCTTCAGTTGCTATATAATAGTTACAAATTCAATATATAACTTCGTAATAAAACTAGAAATAAAAAGTGTTTGTTTCTTCAAAGTTTTTGCCGACATTGAAAAACTTGCAGAAAAGTTTATTCCTTCTCTACCTACTGAAAACGTACGATTCCATTGAAATTCATCATGCATGGTGTCTCACCTTCAATAGGCTTACCCGGCAATTCCAGCTGTCATATTTTGGTTGCTTCTGTATAGTTCTGCATGAATAGAAAAGTAAAAACCTCAATAACCCTCAGGACGCGCTAGCGTTTAGAGGAAATGCTGCCCATATTGTATAGCAGACACCAGAGGGGATATTGAAGCACAGCTTCCTGGCAAGTGCCAAAATAAAAGTGATATAGAGAAGAGATGGGTGAAAAAAGGGTGAAATAGAGAGGAAGTAATACGAAAGTTATGGTGAAAAGGAAAAGCACTAAAACCAACAAGAATTAAATAAACTGAAGTTTCTAACTTCATTTAAAATTGTTCTTTGGATGGAATATTTCCACCCGAACACTTCGTTCAGTATTCTTGCCCCGGTTTTTTCCTTACTCTTATCATTCATTATTCTTATTGCTCTACTTTCTCTACAGTTTTTATTACATAGCAGAAACTACCTTCTATAGGTTTTTAAATTCCCATTTTATCTTCTCTTCTATTTTGTTATCTTCACAGTTAGGTTGAGAAGACAAAAACGCCCTAGAATTGAATTTTAAAGACTAAAAATGCCACTCAAATCTACCAGAAACGAAAGTAAACTTTTTCAAACGTGGGAGTTAAAAGTTTTGCAAAACTTTCCAGTAAATTTTGACAAGCTCTAAGGTAGACCCGACCCTTGTAAACAGAAAACACTGCACAGAGTTGGTTTGTCGTCCCTGTTGATGGCGTAGTGGACTCACCTGAAAACGTGCCGTTGCACATAAAAGTAACAATCAGCATGGTGCTCCACAGACATTTCGATTGTATCGTCACAGCTAAATCCATTATATTGAATTGATGATTCTTCACATGTGCAGAGGGATCCGTAGGGTGAGTAGGGCTGGTAGAGGTGAATGACAGTTGGGTGGGTAGGCAAAGTGAAATCGATGAAAACTCTCTTGGGAATCAGTAGTCACAGTGGAAGTTGATGTTCATGTAGGTTTGCCTTTACTTGCTTGCTGGGTTGGGCTGAGGATGCAAACCTTATTAGGCCTCCGAAAACAATGTTGAGGGCTCAGGTTATATGTTGCTGTAGGAAAAATTAAAACTTTTTGTCTCCTTTTACAGCAACACGCTCCAATTTTAACCTTCTGTAGGGATATTTTTTGTCGTAGAGCGGTTTCGAATCTTCTGACAAGATTTTTTAGCTGCCACACATTGAAGATCCTCGACTACAAGCTTTCTAAACTGTTTTTTTTTTTCGTTTCTTTTATTGTAGAGTTCTAATGGAACTTTTGTGTTCGATGTGCACTCGCCTGACGACTTCAAATACAGCCTCACGCTTATCTTTTCAATTATCAAATTCGTGGTATTCGGTTTACGTGCAACTGACCCGGTTTTAATACATTTTGATAAATTTTGTCAACGCGTCGCCTTCTCCGCAGCTGGTCGGTGCTTCAAATTTCCTGCCCTACAATACTTTTTGCCTTGCATCTTGTGATCGAATCCTGCTATTCACGGACGACACCTTATGCAGCGGCTGACTGCTTTAATGCTCTTCCTTTAAATATCCGGGAGGCGACTGTCTGGCTGGCTGACTGGTTGCCTGTTTGCGGCTCAGTTGGTTGCTGAAGTCTTGTTTGCGATGTGGAAGCAGATGTTGGTATCTTCAGCGCTTTAGCGTGGAGTGACTGTTTTTGCTTACTACTCGCAGCTCGCAAATAACGAGTCTGTCGATGACGTTTGGCGCAGCGATGCTGCGGCTGTTTGCAGTCAGCGGACGGTGAATCCGTTCCAGCTGAACCGTAGGCTGTTTGTCTGTCGTGTCTGTGCGTCTCCGCCAACTCGTTTCGGTTGTCGTCCTTTCGTTTTCTGCCACCGGTGCAGTTGGAATTTATATGGATGCTGTACTTCCCGCACTTTCCAGATCCGTTTTACTGCATTCTAGTGTCCTCGGAGGAGGAGTCCTTCCGCCTGCTGCTGCGGCAATTTGGAAATTGTTTCTGTTCCTCGCGCACGACTTTGCTTTGATCCTTGCACAGTCGCCTCACGTTCAAGGCAGGAAAACAGTGAGTCGTGCTGGCAACTTTTCCTTTAATTCCTGTCGTGTTGTTTTTGTTACCTCCACTTGAAGTTGCGTTTGGCTTACATGTGGGTTGATTTAGTTGATGCCTTATGAAGCAACTGCATGCGGTACGGACACTCACTTCTCATCCAGTCCTGCAGAAAAGAACAAGAAAAAGAGGAAGAGAGATGTAGTGGCTGGCAAAAGTAGCGCATTAGAATTTCAATTTGTTAAAAATCTACAATGTAAAATCAGGGGAAACTCTTATTTTACGGTCATCTGGTTTCATTGCATTTGTTACATTTCCAAGACATTTTTCCCCAAATCTCACTTGAAAAACGGGAGAATGGACTATCCTAGCGGTTGCTAGGGGTTTCGTATGAGAATCAGACGAATTTAGAAGGAAGGAAGAAAGGAGGGAAAATGTTAAAAACGTCTGAGGTTATAACTGGAACGTAATTATAAGATACACAAACACGCCTTGTCTCATTACATTACATTACATTAATACGCTCATTAAGTTGTAACAGTTAATTAATGACCGAGTGACCAGTCACATGGTTTGCTAATCATTTTGTGGTCTTTGTTTAGATTCTATTCTGTGAAATAAAATGTAAACAGGAATGTTCGACGTAACTTTATATGACTTTTATGGTCATATTGTAACAGGCGAAGTCAGGGAAGCGTGTTCGACCGACGATAAAAGATTTTGTCACTAAGCGAGTCGCTTTTTGTGTTCACTGCTCAGTAAGACATGAAGGACGGTCTCACTGGCCGTTCGATGTTGTCCTTTCAGCCGATCAAATGACCGAAACGTTGCTATTCATGTTCCTGCCAGGCTTTAATTATCCGAGAGCAATAAAAATAAATTTGATGTCGATGATTCGACAAGTGCGGACGTAGGTACGTGATACGTTCCTCTTCTACGAAAGGCTGGAACGGTTCTTTAATGTATAATTAAAACGAATCCTTTGCATCGAAAAAAAACTGAATGTTTATGGGGCTCGTGCAGAAACTAATCACCACTCGCATTAATTTAAATACGACGAATACCATGTCATTTGTGAACGGGCAGTTGTCATCAGACTTCCGAAGGGGTCACCTTCGCTATTTGTGTGCCATCAACCAGCTTACAATGCTCAGTTTAGAGTTGATATATCGCGTTTGTGGAAGTGCAGACAACAATCGTTTGACTACTACAACTATAGAAGTCTCATGGCAGATAAGAGTGGAACCTAGTAGCGAATGAAATGCTCATGCGGAATAATTTAAAATTTATATGGATGCGACAATAAAAGCTGCGCTCTCTGTTCGATCGCGTTTCCTGCAGGAAGAGCAACATAAAAATTAGCAGACGGACGGAGAGCAAGTGAATGGGCGGTGTGGGCGCGTACGTCGGGGGGAGGAACGACTAATAAAAGTTATGCGGTTGTTATTACTGTTGTATGCATTCAGGATTGTTAATGTCGAAGTATTAATCAAATGGATTTCTACATTTATTGCTAAGATTATCAGATGTGACCGGAATTTGGAGCTGGGAAAAAAGGACGGAACATTTTCTCAACTTAAAAACCTTCTATAAAGTACGAAAAATTGAACGTTGTCACATTACGATTCTCAGTCTAAACAACACGAGGATATCGATTAAACGAGTTCCACAAAATAAATTCCAGTAAATGCATAATTCCTCTGTTTCGATCTCGCAAAGTATTTGTTTATACAATAAATAAAGTGATCTCACACATGAGAGACACGCAAAACTTCCGTTCCTTCTAATCGACGTCAGCCAGTTGAGAGGAAATACGCAGGCCACGCAATTCGCAGGATGTCGCGTTATAATAAGTTTTCCCCTCTTGTGCAATAAATTTTGTTATTGCCGCACGCCTTCATGCTGAGCAAACTAAAGTTGCGTGGAAGCGTGGAAAATACGAGCGGCAGCTGCTGCCTGCAAGCATCTGTCACAAGTTGTGTGTTCTTTTTTAGCCAGATTGGAAGGACTTTCCATGGTTTCTTCCATTTGATGCGTATTGCCAAAGCGGTTCGAGGCACCAGCAGTCCATGCAAAAGTTCCTCCTCAAACAGGCCGCCATCCATTGTGTGGTAGGAAGCAACAAACAAACTGTCGTCGGTGGCAAGAGAATGAAATCAACTGAAGCTCTGATATCAAGTACGAGTATTTCTTGTCCATGGGTTGCAGGATTTCCACATGACAACCTCCCTGGTAATTGAAAGGTAAGGCACTTGAAATGAGGAATGTATACGTTGATAGGATTTTGCATTAAATCTCATTAAGTAAAGTGATGGTTATTTAAGGCCAGCTAATTATTGGGAGTAACTGGAGAAGCCATTCCGTCAATTCTTGAAGTGCTTGCTGTGGATTCCTTGCTTGCGTGAGGGTTTTCGTCATCCTTTGTCAGTTCTTACCAACCAGGTGCAGAGGTGGCCTGCCTGCTGTGCCCTTTCACCTAATCTGCGAAACAAATACCTTTCCCTCTTCTTCATTCTTGTCTTCCCCCACTTTCGCCTCCTCACACTCCACTACTAAAGCGGTTTTAATGTGTGTGCAGACATTTTCTCTAACATCTTTCGTTTCTTACAGCTGAGTCATACATGATCTCAGGACATGTACGAGAATCATACACATTATCCTTGCAAAAAGAAGGCTGCTTGCTAGGCCTTCGCACGTACACACTCGCACTCGCACATGCACTCGGCTCAATCGAGTTGGAAAAATTCGCAGTCTTATGCAGGCTTTCGTGAATGTGAAGCATTCTAATGTTTTCGTTACGTTACGTTGGTATAAACGTAATTAATACGTAACTAAGGGGAATGCGTTGCAGACGTTAACATAAAAATGTCCTTTCCACATGCGTATCATATATACAATTACAAGAGCCAACAAGATAATTAACTTCTTGAATTTGCTAGCAGAGAAATGTTAAAATTTTCTTTAATTTTAGCAAGTTAGTTTTGACCTTTCTTAACCCATGACAGCACACAGGTTCACATTAATTGTCGAGCAGAGAAGTGCATTAAACTCTATAATTACGGCTAACAGCTCGACGACATTTCGAAATCAAGATGGTACTCGAGACTAAGACTCGAATGTGAGACAATAATTAAGATCGAGGTGACTTCTCCAGTCGAAGCGAGATCTGAAATCATCTGATTGGCTCAATGAATGACTTGGCTTTGCCATCATAATTCTATTTTTTCCGAAAAGGTAGAAGATGGATTTTAGAATTGATGTTTTGCTAATCTTGTTGTTACTCTTGTTGTTGTTGTTGTTGTTCTTGTTCTTGTTGTCGTTATTGTTTAGGCGGTTAACATTATTGGTGTGTTTGTTGCAACTGGTTCTCGTTATTAATTTCTTTGAAGAAAACTTTCATTGTCTCCTTTTTCTTGATGTTGTGGTTTGTGATGGACTACGAACGAAATCCTTCCGGAAGGAGTGACGGATATGCTGACAAATACCTTTGCTGCCTGTTTTTGAAACGTTTCTTCTTTTAAAACGAGATTTTATTCTCTCTTGTTTTCTTCCTTTTCTTCAAGTTTAGCAAACATTTCGCTGTCGTTGCGCTGGATGGCTATAATTAATTTTTCCGCTACGAAATAAAAAATTTCGAAATTCTCTTGAGTGTGTGAGGATTTTATGAAATTATATTTCACACTCTTACTGCAGCTGACAGAACTCATCTGCAACCGGCAGCGTTTCTCTTCCACTCATCACTGCATCAAAAAAATTTCGAGCAACATAAAATTGGCGAACAACTTGGTAAGTAATCGGGAATGCAATGAAAGGGGACACATTTAGCGTTGTTGCACCGAAAATTAATAAAATTTTTGCGCTGTCAGAGACGTCGTGTTGAAGCAAATTGAAGCAGTTAGGAGCAACAAATCATTGAAATTTCTTGTTGCCGCGGCTGCAGTTGCTGCTGCTGATGTTTTCGTTGCCAGTATTGAGTTGTAAATGTTAATAAAAAGAAGTGCGAACGTGCATCCGGTGGATGCCGTCAATGAAGATGCATAACAGAAGCAAATCATGTGAGCAAAATTTTGGCAACGACTGAAAGGCGTTGAATGCGCGCACAGTGTAAGTTTTGATGTTGTTGGTGGTGCCGAAGTTGCTGTCAGCGCGTAACTTGATGGATAACGCAAATGAAGATTCTTTACTCTCATTGAAACAAGAAAATATTGGTTGAGAGAGCAGCAGCAGCACCCATTGCGGGGCAGAGTTTCCTGTA
Source organism: Sicus ferrugineus (assembly GCA_922984085.1). Taxonomy (NCBI): domain Eukaryota; kingdom Metazoa; phylum Arthropoda; class Insecta; order Diptera; family Conopidae; genus Sicus; species Sicus ferrugineus. The sequence continues at coordinate 4,601,646 of OV277349.1, read as the reverse complement.
ATCCTCTTTGCTGCCTCTTCAAGTTTCCATTTTTAATCCGAGACTCCGGTTCGCAAAAAGTGTCGGGATTTTCTCACGTCAGCTGCTTTTCTCTTAAATTGCCCGCACATCCAAGTTGTTTTTATTAAAGCGTTTTTATCTACACTCAACGCTGCGTTGCTCAGCCACGAGATACACTCGTCCCCGTCTCACGCAGACTGATGAAGTATCCACCAGATTACATTACGTGCGGTCCGTGCAATACATCATCGCGTGCGAGGTGAGCACCGCGTGCACGCAGCTGAGTGTTTCACAGCTTTAATGATGTGCGGTTCCTCTTGGCATGCATGCCGCAGCTGCTGCGGTTGCCTCCTTGCTTAGCGGTGCGGTTGGCTGCCGCATGTTGCCAGCGTTGAAATATACATATTATATAACGTTCAAAACACTTCATATCTGCGCCTCCGAATCTTATCATATTTGCGCCTCCGAAATCTTTCTGCTTTCTCGCAGCAAAATATAGTACGGATAATAAACGGATCAATTTTATAACTTAATTTAATTGTTGCAAAAGGTTGATATAAAAAATAAAGCAAAAACACGTTACAACTTTGAGGAGAATAAGAAACGATAACGTGGTAATCTGCATACGTTTACCATTTTCATTAAAACTTGCCGCTCAGCAGTATTTGGCAGCTGAGCAGCGTGAAGGTAGGCAGCGCTCATTTGCATCAATGCCAGCGCTTCGTTAGCGATATGGCAACGCCATAGAGCGTTGCCATCATTCAGATTTATTGTACCTTCTTTTTACTGCTACTGTTTGCGTGCGCTTGCTGCTCTGTTTTATTTGCTCATTAAAAGATTGCGCTGCCCCACCAACCGCCTGCCCCACCCGTGCACCTGTAAGGTGGGGATGCTTATACGTCAGCGGATTCCCATGGCAAGGCTAAGAAATATGACGAGCGGAGTCAATAAAAAACCATTTTTCCAATAGTTTGACGAGTCAGCGCTGGATTTCTGCTGGCGTAAAAATATGATGGATTGGAAATGGACAGTTTTGTGTCGGCAGACACGCACACGTAGACACATACACCCATATACTTGATTTCAACACATATGCACTGCAATAATCAAATCCTTTCATGGTATCTTTGAACTGCAATATTACGTGTCAGGAATTTACTTTTAATTATTACTCTCTGCTGTGATGGAGAAAGTCTTTACAACCGCCCCCACCACCACTATATTTAAGCCATACATTCGGTTTTTTCTCGCCTAGACTATCACTGAAAAATACTTTAATACGCCGAATGCGAAAATCCTGCTACATCCTTATTTAATTCACTTAAAACAGGCGAGATTTCCGACAGCAGCCAAGCAGTGACACGTCTCCTCGTACCTCCAAAATCCTGCATCTGCTCCACCATCCGTCGTCTTCCACTCAACATCGTCACCTTGCCTTCACCTGTACCGCGAAACATGAAAACGAGCTAATAAATTGATTTATTAATGCCTTCGCGGGTGTTCGCGCTGTTGTCGGTATCGCTGGTGTTATGATGGCAAGGGCAGCAAGACGACTTTATGTAGCAGTGATTTTGAATTTATGACGAAAACATTTCCGCATTTCACGAGAGCGAAAAGTGAGTGTCGTGACGAAAGTTTTCCGAATTTACGGTGTAATTACCAGTTTCCACGACACGTTTAATGGCGATATTTTTGTGGCTTCGTTTAATGTCTTGATTGACTTAAATGCTCGTTAAATGTTGCTCTGTACTAAAGGAATGACTAATTAAATTAGTGATTAAATGAGCATCTCAATATGCGACTTGAAAACTGTGACTGATCTAAGACAAGTGAAGGGTAAATAACTAGATAAATTGTTAAATAACACACTTGGTTGTTAGATGACTACATTCACGGTGAATGAACTTAATAAATTCGTTGGTGATCAAAACATATGCACTGTGTAAACATAGTGTGCCCTAAATATAAAACTGTGACTAAACTTTGACGAGTAAAATGGTTATATAATATAACTAGCTAGAGCGTTAAGTAAGAAATTTAGTTGTTAGTTGACTACTTTCAAGGTCAAACAATTTCATGAATAGTTAGTTATCGTATTTAACTGATTAGCGACTAATTAAATGGGTACGTAAAGTAAAAAATTTCTCCAATCAACGAAAATTTGAATTCTCCAAGTATCTGAAATTTGATGAAAAATATGGTCTACCATGAATTCTTACGCTAACATTGGAGCAGAAAGGATAAAAGCAGTGGATAATTTCGTCAAGCTACTTTCAGTCGTCAAAGATTTAAAATCTTGTTAAAGCGGAAATTGTAGCAGGAATCCTCACAGTTTTCATAAACCGAATCTCCGGCGTAAATTTCGAACTCCCGAAACTCTCCTCGAAGTATCGCTGCTTCAGTATGCAAATTTGTGTTGAATTTTTCATTTGAATTCAACTTGTTCTCCAGCCAGGGCATTGACCAGCAACTCATCACCAAAAAAACTCATCCCTAGGGTTAAAAAAATGGTGACGTTGTGTTTCTCCAGATCGACTTACTCACATCCTACCTAAGGTTGACAGTGACAACAACAACAACAACAACAACGCTGTCGTCACGGAAGGTCGAGAAATTAATCCTTTCCTTTGCCAGAGGGTTGGTGGGGTGCAGGTGAAAAAATTTGGCTGGCACGGCAGTTTTGAACGAGTTCGCTATTTCACTGTAGACAACGCGGGAGAGTAGACAGTGCGGACGGGTGTAAACACGTCCGTAGCGTAAAACGGTAACAAGTGGAAGGATTACGTGCTTAGCAATGAGCCAGGACGGTTATTATTTTGCTTGTTTTTGCTCAGCGCTTGCCGAAAACTTTAGCGTAGGTGCAAAATTGTAAGTGAAACTTGAGAAGGAACAAAACGACTTTTACGTGGCAACATTTTAGGCGTTAAAAAATTGTGATTGGGCATGTAAAATCGAAATTACATGGGGTGACGTGGCGTTTCGTAGCATGTTTTCAGGCTGCAACGTTTTTTGTAGGACGTCCTTTCTGTAAGCGTTTGTGGGTGTTGATAATTAATATAGTAAATTATAGTAGTATCTGAGTATCGGTTAGAATGTCCTACAGCATGAAGTCATTCAACTCCAAGTTTGCGGTCACTCTTTCGTATTTAGTGAATTACTTTTATTTATAAAGATATTTTATTCAATTCGTGTGTCAGAAAATAAATATGTAACAAGAACAACCGCCACAACAAGTAACAGCAAGTCAAAAACTACAAACAGCAACAGCAATTTGCAACATCTTCGCCACGTTGCAAGCGGCAAGAGTTGCTTGTACTCACTAAACACGTCTTAATTAAAATTCAATTTATTTGTGGGCGTGGATACAATTTCGCAATCAACATTTTGTGGCAACTCAAGGATCTAACCAACCATTCATCCTGATTATTCAGCAAAGAGTCGCGCCTCTCGAAGGCATAACAAACCGCAAGGAGGACGAGGAGGTGATGCACTTGAGGCTGGTATTTCATTGGAATACTTGTACTGGAAGTATTTTACGGTGTTGAGTTATTCTATCAGAAATGTTTTCAGATTAAATTTTAATAATTTTTAGGAGGAAATTTTGCCACATTTTTGATTAATAAATTAGAAGATTTCGGTTAGATTTTGTCCTTGTTTTTTACGAATTATTTGAAAGTTTACTATAAAACTCAAATTTATTTAAGCCTAACGTCCCAGTTAAGATATCGCCGAAAAATCTCTGAAAACCCAAAAAGGACATTTTAAGTTAATCTCCACAACGACATCCGAACGAATGACTACAATAGTGTTGATCTGCACACAAAAATAATGGAACTCGAACTACACCGAACAGTAAAATTGGCAATTTGTTGATTTTTCACACACTGCTATTTTTCTGTGCAGCTGGGTTTAAAAACAAGAAAAATTCAATGAAAACTGTTATCTTGACTTCACCGCACGCTACGCATTCGCAGCCGCAGAACTAATTTTGCGGATATGGAAATACATGAAATGGTTGTGGTGGAGGAGAGGATGCAAGTCAGCACGAGGCAGGATGCAGCAGAAAACATGTAGCAAGTGCTGGTCCAAATGTTTTCTACTACGCTGTAATGAAGAGAGCAAAAATAAATTCTGAACTCACAATAGCCGCTCTAGTGAAAATGAAAATAAATGCACATGACAGGCTGTTAAAAAAGGAAAAAGTATTTAAAAGTAACGAAATAAAAGTAGTATTTTGTATTTGAAATAGTACAATATTTTTTTATATTGAGAAGGAAAAGGAAAATTTAGATAACGGTTAAAGTAAATTAATAAAAAACCTTAATTTCTTTCTTTAAATTTTTTCTGAAAATTTTTTAGTTTGTAGGGAATAATAGTGAGTAATTGACGTTTTTTAATACAAATTCGTATCATATTTTTCTGGTTTATTTTGCCTTATATAACCTTTATTACTGCACCATCGATCGAAAAAATTGTCAGCCGGCTATAATTTTTTGCCACATCTGCATGCAAACCTTTTTTACAGCCTCTGCACGCATCAACAGAATTTTTGCAGCTTTCAGCTTTCAATTTTATGCTTTAATGTTCTTCAGTTTCGTGATTTGATATTTTTTCTCGCAATCAAAATGCAACGGCAGTTATACAGGGTGAGGTAACAATGGTGGTATCGGAGGGATGCATCCACTATACGAAAACAACAAAGAAAATTTATTCATAATAAAAATGATCAGCGTAAATGCCGTGTTCGGCATGGAAAAGCGAATAATTAAAACGACCCGTAAAAACTGACTCCAGGTGTTCAGCATTCACGTTCATGTAGTTCATTGGGATTCCCTTTTTTTAGACAGCAGGCTTCTTCACCCTACCTACACCCTCTGATGAAAATGTAACCCAGAAATTGCTTTCGCGTTTTCGGCAAGTCGGCTCGTCATAAAAAAAGCGAACAAATGAACATTCAGTCCGACATTCATATGAAGTCGCAACAAACCGCATCTGATTGATGAGGTTTCATGCAGTGCATGAAGCCACTTTTTCAGTTTTTACTTGCGTATCCTTTTTACGCTGACAATGCCTGATTGGAAAACCTTTTTTATGCCTGGATTTGCGATGAGATTTTTGCATCAGTATTCTGTCCGCCTGTCATATTCTGCTGTCCTTCATGCATGACTCTACCCAAGTTTTTGTTTTTCTTCACACATTTTTAGTGATTTCACTATGTTTTATTTCAGTCTCTGACCTCCGCCTCACAATAGATATTTCTGCTCAAGGCATGGACTCCCATAACTGGTTTTGTGGTAAAAGGATGAAGGAATCACGAGAAACCCTAAACACCTGCAGTTAATTAATTACATCATCATCATTACATATCTTCAGGGGAATCCATTGATTAATATCAAATAATATCTTCAAAAGTACTGAACAATTTCAGCGGTTGTTGAAAGGCACGAATATATTGCAAAGCGGTAGAGAGTTATGGCTCGTATATTTCTCTAGCAGCTGCTAAAAGCGATACCATGTCAACGATAATTCTTTTAATACAAAAAACTGTTTTCTTCCACACACTTTCAGATATGAACGAAAATTCAGATACTTGCATTACACTCACAGAGCAAACACCTCTCTGCCACAAAGTCAAACGCGAAGAACGTGGGAAACACATAAAAAGAAAAGTTTTTCTAGGTTTTCTTAGTAACGATCAGAAAATTTACGCGAATAACACGGCAACGACATACGTCGCCTGCAAGGGGAATGTCAAGAAAGTTGGTATTAGCGAATTATTCAGTATGAAATCCCGCAGTTACAACCTCTGTACTGAAAACTTTGTACTCTACGAAGTATTATTAATCCTGAGATGTTAATGTTAATTTCATATCTATGAATGCATACTTTAAATTTAAAAAGGTTCAAATTCTTTAAGAGTTTTTAAATATACGATATAATATCCATTTCCATTGCATTCTAATAGAACTTTTAGAATTCTGTATGGACTGAAATGTGTTAAACGCAGTGAAGGTCACGCTATTAAATTCTTCAGTAACCTCTTGAGGTGCTTTTTGCAATTCTTTCCTTTTGAAGAGCAAAAAATGTTCATTCTGTGACCTGGTTCTGGCCACATTAAGGGATTTTTAAACCACTCTGGCGTGAGTTGACTCTTGACTCAGTTACTTATAAAATTTATTTTTCTTTTAGTGTGGTGTGAAACGTGTGAAGGATATTTGAGGAAAACAATGATAATGCGTGAGCAGTGTCTGTGAATGTATGATGAGGTGGTGATTTTGTTCATAAAAGTGTGTATTTGTTGGTTTTTCTGAGTGCACATGGAACACCTTGTGGAGCAATAAATTTTATGAGGTTTTTTAATATCAAGGCATGCCGATCTTCAAGGTGTATATATATATAGAAGCCTTTCTCAGCTTTTATTGTTTTTGTATATTTATTATCTTCGTTTTATATCGTTTTCTTGATAAAGAAAGTGTGCAACTTTCGAACCCGCTGTGTACACCCGTCTGACGTGCATAATAAAATCATACCAAGAAGCCAAAAAGACCATCAATATGACAATAGGGAAAAACACGAGTATATCCAGAAGGCCCACCTATGGTATTCTTAGCCGGTCACGTCTTATATTAGAAATGTGGTCTCAATCGAGTTTAGCGATGCGATGGGATGAGTGGAGGGGGTGGTGGCGGAGTGTGTGAGACATGTTATGAGAGGTAAGGAATGTAGAGTGCAAAATAAAACCGCGCCAACCCAATATAAGCGCAGTCAACGCAGCACTTTTGATAATAGATCAACCAGCAAACCACGCCCACCTACTTCTGCTGTACACATATACAAACTCACGCACACACATCAAGTACATCAACACATACTTAAAAACACTCACACAATCGTAAAGAGTTGCATACCTCTGTGCTTCTTAAATATTTACTTTGTTCGTCTGTTCGGTTTTGCGTATCTGGTTTGATACTTGGTCTTAGTATTGTTGTCGTTGTTGTTGGTGCTGGTGGCGGTGTTATTGTTGGTGTTGTTGTATAAGTTAAAATAACTTATGAAAGCGAAGCGATGCGACAACAAAACGCATTTAAATGACAAGGAAACCATAAAAAAAACGTTGTCTCTGCATACCATGCGCATTTATATTCACTCTATTATACATGGTATCATTACCCACGCCTTCCATCCCTCCACCCTTCCTCCACATCACCACCATTACCTTCTCTTCCTCATTTTAGCCATTTTATACTGTCAGATACTCTAACGCAGATATGAATGCCGTTGACGTTACATGTTATTTATGAACTTCAGCAAACGTAATTCTTTGTTTTATATTTCACGCAATAAAAATAAAATACGTTGACCTGAACAGAAATGTTGATCTGTTCAAAGGGAATTATTTTTGTCTGAAACCAGCTTCGATTTATAGAAATTCTGACGGTTTTGCCAAATTTTCTGCAACGTAAACAAATTTAAAAAGTCACGCATAAAACTAAATTTTGTTCACAATAAAGAGAACTTCGTAAATCCTTGAAATACGAAGCAGACAAATAAATTTAAAGAGTTCCATTGAGCTTTTAAGTCTGTTTGAAGGTTTTGAATATTACGTTTTAAAATATTTTAGCTTATTTATTATTACTTTCCTCTTCGATTTTTGCATTATTAAAACGCTATTAAAAGTAAAATAAAATTCCAAAAATCATGTTGTTGAAAAATTCTCTGCAGAAATCTTGTTTACCCCCACTTTTAGGAATTCTGGCATGAAATCTAGACATTTTGAGACACCAAATGTAACTGAATTTTCCAGTATAAAATTAATTAGATTGAATTTTATTGTTTTACAAATAAAAAATTGGTTTTCTATTTAATTTCATTGAAAACCTTTTTGTAAAGAAGTTATGTAAAAAAAAAATTCAATTAAAGCCAAATTTATATAAGGATAACGAATGCTTTAAATAAATTCTATTAATGAAATCAATAGGATTTCATTAATCTTCTAAAGTAAAAACCTAACCAATTTGGATAAATGGATTGTTCTCATTTTCCGCTGAGTTGGCCAGTAATATTTCCATATAAATGGCTCGATTGTTTTATTTATAGCCATTCTGTCCCACCCATTTTTGCTATTTGTCTATACCTTCATCCTGACAGCGATGTCCAGCCAGTGCTTGCCAATTCTGGGGTTCGTCCTTTCAACATTTGACAACGGGGGGTTTACATAAAATAATAATATTGACGGACACAATAATTTCAAGTAAAATATGAAATTAAATATTTATGTTGTGCGTTGAATATTTTATACGTAGCAGAGCATCCTCTGCTGTGGACATTTTAAGCTGTACCGAATTTTTATACACAGGGAATGCGGAAACTGACATTTATGACGGTTGTTCCAGTTGCTGTGATTTTCATGTTTTACGACCGGAGTGGAAGTAGAGGATTCTGGTGTTCGTTCTTTTTTGTATTTCAATTAAAACCAGAGGCGTTTCAAACCTTTTTATGTACATATTTTATGCGCTATATAAAACCTGATATCTAGAACGGAGAAGAGATGTAAATGCCATCACTGTTTCCAACGTTAAATTAGTAATCTCCTTCCAGTTTCCTTCCAGTCTTCAAAATTCTTTTCCTTCTACGTGGGTTGCAGAATTTTTCTGCTCCTATTGTGTTTGGTGTTCGTTTACACCAGTGAGGTACTATTTGTGAGGGCTAGACATTTCTTGTCCTCACAAGGTTTTGACTTGAGGGTCACATCTCAACTTATGGCTTTCGTAGCGTTCGCTCTCGATTTTACGCCCGACCAAGTTTCTCCCTACCACCTTCTAATGGTGTGGCGAACAAATCAGTAGCGTTGAAAAATTTTCGTGGAACTTCATGGCAATTATGGGATTTCAGTTTGAGTTGGGTTCGAATTCTGGGGTAAATCTGTGAAGTGAAAAATTGAATCGATACAGAAGTTTCACTCAACTCTTGCACGCTTGTCACTGCAGCACACCCACCGAAGACCGAACTGAACTTGGCCACAACTCAGTGGACTGGTTGGGAGAATGGGGTGAGTTTTGCTTTGAGACCGAATGATGTTCTAAAAATAGCCAGGAGGCGTTTTATATCTGTCCTCCATTTGAATTATTTGACTTCTTCGAACTTCGTATGCGATCACTTGAGTGAACGAGTTCCATTAATGGCATCACAAGTGGCCGTTAGAGTGAATTTAATGGTACCACTTTGCTTCTGAGGGCGTGTTTGGCACAACCATGCAGATGATTTGCTGTGTTTTATCTAGATGCTGTGTTTTATCTAGTTTTCATGGCAATTTCAAGAGTTTGAATTCGTTTGGCGCTTCAGCATGTTAAGTATATTCGAATCAGCACAACTTGGCTGATATTAGGAAAAAGTTAGCTAATTGTAGGGATAACGAAGTTTCTACTACCAAGTGAAGAAAATTAAGTGAAAGATTTTGTGCTTTAGCAAGAGATTCCGGAAATAACAACATGATTTGGAAAAGAGAGAAACAAACACGAGTCCCATTCACTTAGAAAATAATTGTCTTTCACTACGGAAATTTGTAAATAAAATGATAATGAATTAACTTTTTTCCTTATTTCTTTCTATCATAACATTGATGCGAGATACAAAAAGGAAAAGCAAACATAAGAACCTCACATGAATATTATGCTTTCCTATTTTCCCCACTACTATTATGGAACGAAAGTGGTTTTCACCCATCAAAACAAATAAAGTTACGAAAAGAGATTCAGTTCCACCACCGATTCTAAGATTCTCTTGATGACATTTCATTTGCCTGAGTTTGTTTAACTTGTAATGTTGAATCAATACGTCTGAAAATAGAAGGACGGAATGTTTAAATTAACGCGGAGGATGAAGCCTGTCAGCTACAGTCCTCATTTCACAAGCAACCCAATATAAGCTCTTATAGCCTCCTAAAATAGTTACACGAACAAACTTCATATTGTAGCTTTCCGTGCATGGAAAGTCGTTCATTCTGCAAAAGTTAACCACAACCAACCCTAATTAAGCTTCTGTAATGCCACCAAAAGCAATTTAAATTCTCCAATGCATATTTCAGTTTCGCGGTTTCAACGGTTTAGCTGATTTCATATGCATTTATTGCCACAGAAAGGCTTCTAATATCAGGGAACTTTAAAGGGCTCTGAATTTCATTAGAAAGCCATGGAAAGCTCATCGTTGCAGTCGATGTAACAAGATTTAAAGGTAATTAGAATGGCAGCTCTAAAAAAAGCGTCTAAAATATTTTCCTGCTTCAAGGATAAAATAACTAAAGCGTAGTTTGATATATAAATAGTGTTGATTGTTGTTGTTGCACCTGTGCGGGTGCACATTCTGAATTTTATTCTAAGAAGTTGTTAAGCATAAATGGCTCTGAAAAGCATCAACGTAATGAAACCGGGAAATGAAAGGCTATAAACTTTTGACGTCGTTCGCGACCTCGTTCTCAGAAATTAATGCTTTGATGAGTGAAGGAGTGGAGGGGGGAGGATTCGACGATCAAATCTTATTATAAACCGTTTCGAAGTTCTTGTCAAATGATAAATTCGCTTCAAATAGAGAATTTCTTCGAAACAACGTATTTCATACTTTTATACTTTTTCTTTACACATTTTATAAAGATCACAGACTTTTAACATTTAATTTTCATCGATGACAAATTTTTTATTTATTCAATTTTAATACTTTAGTATGTTTTATTATAACTTCATACGAAGTAAATTCAGGCGTCTGTGAAGCGTATAATTCAGTGAATCTGAACATCATCAATGTGTCACAAACTTTTCTATTTACGTCAATTTGCTCTCAACAACACTTCAGATACACGAGTGATACCACGTAACACTTAGCCTGCGACTTGAATAAGTCAGTTAAAATTAAAGTCGCAGGCAAGAGTGACAGGAAACAGCAAGTAACGACATCATCAGCTCTTCAGAAAAAACACTAAACAAGGAAGCTAAAAGGTTAAAATGCGAAAATGAGTATCTTTGAGCTGGAAGGAAAATTTTAGAAAGTTGTAGCTGCCACACACACCACCAACCAACCTCATCCTGATCACATTACTTGCAGTAGTGGTAACGGCTTCCTACCAATGCCTCCTTTTTGTAGTTGTAAAGAGTTGATAGTCGGGAGTGTTTGCATTACATCAACGTGGCAAAGAGTTGGCAACTTTTTGATGATGTTGTTACTGTGCTGGAAACAGGTCTCTCATCTAATATTCTAGAGTTAAAGTGAAAATAAGGAATTAACGGCTGGAGCGACTCTGCGTGGGCGCTTTTTTCGAAGTATCCAATATTTGAAGAGAGTTAAATGAAGCAACAAGAGATGGAAATTAGAACATAAGAGACTTTATCACTAAGAGTTTTCACCATGCAGAGCTACAAACCCACATGCGGGCACAATGATTTTTATTTATATTAACATACACATTGTCGAGGATTCGCTAAAATAGCAATTCAGATAAGAAATCGTGCAAATATTAAATAAAGAGTTCTAATGATATGAACGCCTCATTGCGACCATTTATAAGTCGAATTAAGAATTTCGTACAATTCATTGTTTGGCTCTGTAATTCCAGTGAGGTGCCATACGTAATGAGAAATCATCTACGTAAGTACCAGATATTTAGGTGCTTTGATCCTGTTTTACGTAAGACTTAATCCGTTGTGTGAAGTCTATTTAATTGGCCGGGACGTCCTTGGAAAGGTTAGCATTTGGTAAAAATGCAGAACCAGGACCTTGCTAAAGCAAGTCAGCAAAAGGAAGGCGAAAAAATATGTTTGTTTCTACATTGTCAAGATTAAGCATGAAGTCCTTTTGATAAATTCGTCCACTGTTTACCCGTACGAGAAAAACCAAGCCTTGAATGATTTTGGCCTTTTGAGTTATTTTACGCTTCGTTTTTGTGATTACGCGAGAGAATATTAATTAGTTTTGGATTATTTTAGACTTTTGTGGGAGACAATATTTATGTAACGTTCCTCGTCTGTAACACCCTTCACCGCAGTCAAACCCCAAACCACCCTAGTAGATCTAAACTGCTTAACTCACTTCCTTAGGCTCGACACGAACGAACAAGGACACCAAAATTCCCAGATGGTCGCGTTTCCCTCCTTATTTTTGAGGTGTGGTCGATCTCACCCACTACTTTTCTCACGCGACAAGCTGGTGTTGGTCTTCACACACCACCTTGAGCTTCGACAAACGACTCGGCGCTTCTAAACGTTTGTTCACAGCTGGTGTCCTTGACGCGCTTGGGGGCTCGTACCTACTCAAAATATCGTGACTAATGGTTACCGGAATATTTTCCCAAAAAAGTCCTCGAGCTCCACACAGTATTGAGTTTGCTAAAAATTCGACAGTATGTAATTCAGTATACTTAACCCGCAATCTGCAGGACAGACTGCTTTTTGAAGTATTTCTGTGGGTGGTAAAACTGACTAATCAGTTGAAAACTCTCTTTCGTTTTTACTTGCCACTGTTTCACTCACTGCAAGGCTAAAATTTATTGTTGTGAGATTCTAAGGAATCCTTTTTCAGAGTTTTTTCTTTTTCATTAACTGTGGTTCAGTCCTGTAAAGATTGATGACAGCTTAAGTTTTTGTAATTTTTCGTGCTTTTTACACTTTCTGCAACAAAGGAAAGCACCAGCAAAGTTTGTATGGTTTTCAATCGCCCTCGTTATCCTTTATTTCCGCTACGCTTTGATTGTATGCACACACAAAGCACAGCACGAGTACAACACACTCTGCACAGTTTAGGCGTCAGTTTTACTCACGTGACGCCACGCGGCCGACGTTACTACAGCACTGAAGCACCGCAGCCAGGTGGGATTTTTAATGATGTCCTTTTTGCGCGGTGTCGCGACCTAAACAAGCTCGTGCTCGCAATTAATACGGATTAGGTAATCTAAGTTACAATTTCCTTCTGACTTTTGTTAAGCGTGCCAGAGGCAACCAATTTTTTTAAATAGAAACGGAAGCACGAACTTTTCTTTTTAAAGGTTTATACTTCAGTTGCATGTGCGTGTGTATGTGTGTATTAGGGTAACCTGGCTCCACTTGCACACCTACCAGGTTCCAAATGCTACGACGTCTTCACGCACGGGACGTCTTCGAGAGACTGACTTTCGCTTCGAACGCCTAGTGGAAGCATATGACGATCCGTGCGACCCGCAATGTTGACGACGCGTTGTCGTCGAAACTCGGGCAGAGCAGTCCAAAATAGTCGTGCATTCGGGGCGCACAAGTTGAAGTGCGCCAAGTTCTCCGAAGAGAGCGGAGAGTGAAAAGAATGAGAGTGTGTAAGCAGTGGTTCTCGGAGTGGGCAGTTAACGGTTCATACTACTCATCGCCCACTCTTAACAAAGGTCAGTAGTAATTCGAGCGGCTCTCAACCGCTGAACAAAGTTGCTCTCTGAATGATTTGCGTATGAAATGAGAGAGCAAATTTAAACAGAGAATTTTATTCTCTACAACAGAAAAGTTAAGAGAACAAAATTTAGAGAGTCCTTAAATCTACACGTCCTTTCGGAGAGCGTTGTGCGAAGGACGTATTGGCACTTAAAAATTTTTACTCGTCATTACATTCAATTATTATTTTATCTCAACTACTAAATCCTTTAAACACGCTTTTTATTTGCCGAAATCAGGACCAGATGTGTAAAAGTTAAGACTAGAATTGTTAATAAAAAGCTAAAGCTTGAACTAAACCAGGATTTTTGATCCTTTGCGAAATGCTATTCTTAATATGGAATTCTTTACGACATTGTTCCTTGCTTTGTCCTTCCATTCTGATCACTATTGGTCACTTTCACTTTAGTCACTGATCACAAGACGATATAATTGCCAAAATGGATATCTCAGGAAATGTTTAACCCTGCAAATGAGAAATGTTCAGTTTACAGCCTTCAGCGAATTTATTTTCGGAGATATTCTCTGAAATATATGCAAGGATTATTCACTTTCGACAATTTTAAATTTAGTAAAAATACCTAACTATTCTAACATACATATACATTGTGAACTCTGTAATCCAGAAACATTCGTTGACGAAAAGCAGAGTATAAAAGTCAACACGAGCTCTGTAATGTTGAATTTACATTCTGCTTTAGATGTTAAGTTATTTTTATAGCTAAATATCTCGGTGATAAATTTTCTCTTATACACTGTTATTTCTTTTAGAGATATTTTCAACCTGTTATTTCTTGTAAATTTCTTGTATTAACCTGCTAGTAAATTTCCTGTATTCAACTTGCCTGAATTTATAGTCAGCTGTTAAAATAACACACGAAGTGAGTGTGGTTCTGATTTCCACTATCTGTTTACATTCAGCGCCTAGAGAAGTAGTGAAAATCTACAAAATGTAGTAGATTTCTGCTAATTAAAACTTTGCCCTTAGTAGGATTTGCAATTTAAATTGTACAAAAGCAATCAGAATATCCAAACTGTCCGTCCATAAAATCCAAGGTTTCCACCATTAATAGATTGCTATGTAAACACAATTTAGTGTAATGAATTTTCAAACACCGATTTTAATCACAAGTACGCTTTTCAGAAAAAGGCAATTGGCTGGCAATCAAGCAGGTGGCCCACAAACGTGGGCTGACCAAACCAACGAGAGAAGACGACGGACGCTTCCGGATTAAACGAAGATGTACTGACTGGAAGTCAAGGTTAGGTAAATTAGGTAATTAAATTTTAATTACGGCCACAGAGTATCAACACCGCTTTCAAAACAGAGATGTAAATACTTGATTTGGAGTGAAAACTTTAAGTGAGTCGCTCGTTTTTTTTCTTGTAGGTCAGTATAGATTTGATTAGAGTGATAATAAGTAATGTAGACATGATTAAAACATTACAATTATTATTAAAACGTACGGACTAGAAGATGCTGTTGATAACACTGAAGAGAAAAACAGAAGACAAGACAATTCAAGGAAAAGGTCGTTAAAATTAAGTGAACGTCGTCATTTCTTATCACTTTTATAACCTTTAGTTGAGTATTCATTGTGAACTGTTGAGGCAGTTCATTTCCATATGTTCTTCGAAAAACTATCAGTTAAAGTTCCGGTTAGAACTCTACCAGAGATTGTGAAAATGGCTCTAAACGTCTTAGTTCTCAAATCTAAAATCGATTTTCTTAATCTGATAATACAACATTTTCCCGATAATTAAAATTATAGAGAGCACATCGATATCGAAATGATATCTGGAACGAAAAACGTCGATACTTACATCAACATATTTCTATTATATTATTAAGATCAACATATAATAGACAATTTTGAACAACAATTTGGACATATTGTCTACACTCAGAAGGGTGACATATTATCTCTGATATAGCGTACTAGGCTTTTCTTCTAACTTCTTAAAGAATGTATTTTTCTGCGATTTCTTCAATTTACTTTATTCAATCTTTTGATACACGGTGTCACGCGGACACGTACCCACTGATTGCAATCCACCTCTAATCGCAGCTTCAAAAGCTTTTGTCATAACTACGAGCGCCCTAGCGGTGACCCAACCAGCCATGATAATTCTACCATTCATCTTTTTACATACTTATGTATTATCCATTCCGCATACGTCATCTCCCCTCACCGCTTTTGGAATCCATTAACGGTTGGCACGGAAGTACCATTCCACATTTATTGCTGCTGCACACAAAGACACGCTGAAGGAGGATGAAAAACAGAGCCAAAAAACTTATAAAAATTAGAGAAAGTAGAAAATCCCCATTACGCTTCAATAAAGTCAGTAGATTTAACCCTAAAGGACGAAGAGAGCGGCTACAGTGAGCTTCACGAAGGCTTGCTTGCTGCTCTGATGCGTTCGAGTATGTTTCTGGTGAACTCATTTGTGTTTTCTTGGTGATCCCTTTGTGAAGAAATCCTCTTCATCTGCATGTGTGTTTGTGCGTGGCATTGGCATGGGAGGAGTAGGACCAGTAGGAGGTTGGGTTACTCAGTCACATTGTAGGCTCAAATGTTCGGTCAGCTTCAATTTTAATAGGATTCTGCGAACTTCTTTTTTTTACCTAATTTTGGTTTTGCGCTAGCGTCCGTTTTTATGCAAAAACGCAAACATTTACGGTCGAATATCGAATTATTTTTTTTTACTAACGTAAGGCTATGTTCATGTAGGAAAAAATCTCATCTTTTTTATTGAATGCCACTTAAATGAGGAATTGTGGCCGAAATTATTGGATTTAATTTTGTGTTGGCTTCAGGATTGAAATTCCAGGCAGGCCACATTTTAAATTTTAATTTAACTAATATCAAAGGCATTTTTTTAATTTTACATTTCAACATCACTTCTAACTTCCTCTGACAAAAGCTAGTGGTATACAAAAGGGGTGAGGAGAGGAGGAAAGGTGAAGGAAACTCACCTTTTTTAGACGTTTCGGTAAATAAATTTATTTGGTTGATATTTGTGCTGACGTTCTTGTTGTAGTTGTTGTTGTTGTTATTTTTTCAAGGCCGTCCACATTGCATTCCCTTTTGTTGTTGTTACTGTTTCTCCTATTTTTCTGATTGTTTTTATTGTTTCTCCAGTTTCGTTGTTTTTTCCGCATGAGACGCAAATTGACCCTAATTGAAATTCTCGACTTTCGGTTGCAACCTTTTTGCGATGCCACTTGTTGACATTGTTTTTGTTTGCAACCGTAATCCTCATTTACATTTCTTGTGGGAAGCCCATCCACTTGCACTCGAGGGGTACGAATGCCCTCGAATGTACTTTTCGTTACTTTTTCCCAGGAACTTTTTATTAATGAAATTTTATTACTTTCACACCGAATTTGGTTGCATTAAATTAGAGGTGGACGATCTTGTTTTATGGTGTGGTAAAAGGCGATTATAACAGTAACCTGGATAAGAATTCATGTACGAGATGCTTAACGGTAACTCAAGAGTTTCGTTGATCTTAATTTTTTTTATTACGATCTTTTTACCCATCTTTTTACGCTCCTGAAAGCCTCCAAATGGTTTTATTGACTTTTCTCCTTTCATTATACTTAATGCTCAACACTCTGTACAAAAGATAAGAAAGCAATACGAAAATAATCACAAAAATAGACAGTGTGCACAACCAGCAATCCTCGCCAATTTAAGGATAACATTTAGTTAATCCTTGTTTATTGCACAACTGCGTGATTTTCTTCTTTACTCCGAAGAGTGACAGATGCGTCACTCAGTCTCCAACTTGCAGCGGATACAGCGGTTTCAGAAATCTTCCACCCTTCTCTCGAAAACTGATGTCCAGAGAAATGGAATTCAGTGTGTTGCCCTCCTCTCGTCCTGCAAACATGCCACAGCGACCTTTTTTAATCCCGGAGAAGGTTTTATTCCGTTTCTCAAAAGAATCGAGGAGTTGTGTGTTCATTTATTTGATTCAAGTCCTCAGGGGGTTCGAACCTCCAAAGCCGCTCCCCTTCGTGGATTTGCCGCTGACTCTGAAGGTGTAAAAACACCGAATCAACTAGTAACATCGCCAGAAGATATTTTCGCACTTCAAAGGTGTCGTCGGTTCTCTAATTGTGTGTAGTCAGCAGCAGATGTGCGTCTGTCATGTAAGTGGCTTCGTAAGTAGTGCCATTTCCTGGTAGCTCAACCCCATTTATTAGTTCATCAACCCGATGGATTTAATGCTTTATTCGGCCCCCTCAAGCAGCTCCAATCGACGAGGGCGAGAGTGAAAGGCGTTTTACACTTATACTTAGTTTAAATTTTTATTAATATTATGTTAACATTTTCGATCTTAAATTTGAAATCAAAAAATTAATTTAAAATTTTTAATTTAATTTCTTTCAGCTTTTTTAACTTACCTGAACCCAACTGAACTCTCTTGACACCAACGATTACAATACAACGACGACGATGGCGAAGATGAGCTGGCAGCCAACATCTCAGACATCCCAGCCAAAGTGTCATCTTTCTCGAACATTGTTCTCGTGTGTGTGTGTGTGTGTGTGGCTGCGAGACTACAGCTTATCTATTCTCGACTCAGATATCTTATCGTTCTGAATCCATCTGCGCTCCACCGAGTGTGTGTTCGTGACAAACGTCCATGCACACGTCCTTCTCGGCCCTGATTATTCTTTCATGCTCAACTGTTCCGCTGAATTGGCAGTTCGAGGCGCTCGTGCGAATCTTCCAGAGCCACCCATTAATTGATGTTCACATGTCCTCTGTTATTTAATCAGTCTGATGAGGCAGTCGGATTCATACAGAAGATTCATTCAATATAGTTTCCGATTAAACTTCACGAATTACAATGCATGGAACCGAGAGGTAGGAAGGAAAGTCAGGTCGGTTCATCTATTGGTCTAGTCAATTGTTGTGTCAAGTTTTGTGACTTAATTGACTTAAACTGCTTTAAAATTAAGGCAAGGAGAAGAGAAGCCGGAGAAACTAATGGAATTACGGCAAAAGGAGGGAAAGTTTTAATAGGATAGAAATGTCCGAGGGCGAAGTTAAATAAAGATTTTTTAGTTAGAACTTTTCTTTATTCCTCTTCTTTCAGAACTTAATAAAGTGCAAGAAGATAATTTCGGTAAAAGGCTGGGGTCTCAAGAAGTACAGTTGTGTATTTTTAAGATAAGCGGTTATAAAAAATTGTATATAATTTTTTTCTATATATTATAAATAAAAAGTCTGCCATACCATCCATGCATTCTATAAAAAAAAAATGAGTTTTATTTAAAATTCCAATCAAGCAACCCTCTTCTAATCTAACACAGCAGCAGCAATAATAAAGAACAACCATCGGTAGCAAACTCAAGCCACTGTTTGCACAGCCGATGGACGAAGAGTTCCTCCCTTTTTTTTTTTTTTTTTTTTTTTTTTTTTTTTTTTTTTTATGGCAGATAGAACCAAGCTCAGGGGATGCCCCCTATCCATGCAAAGCATTCGTTGGTTTAGAAGGGTAAAGGTTAGTGGGAAGGGGAAAAGTGGGAGTAGTGTCGATTTACACCTCTTTTAAAAGCATCGACGTTATAAGTGGGTGGGAAAACATGCGCAGGGAGACTATTCCACAATTTAACTGCGCGACCGAAAAACGAATTCTCGCGGTAGTGGGTAGTGCGATGGAACGGGATCGAGACGTAAAAGGGGTGCACCGCTCTGGAAAGCCGAGTAGATCTGTTGAATACCTGAACCGAGGGGATCAGGCTGGCTACTTCAGAGGAACAGTTACCATTAAAGTAACGGTAAAATAAGGTTACACACCCCACATCCCGACGACATCCCAAGGTTTCAATAGAGCTGGATACCCTACTGTCCCCTATAAGTTTTATCGCACGACCTTGTATACGGTCCAGAAGCTGAAGATATGCTTTCGAAGCTCCAGACCAAATATGCGAGTTGTACTCCATTTTCGGACGGATATAAGTGGTGTAGATACAACGAAGGTCGGTTGGAGTGAAGTATTTCTTGCACCGCTTTAAAAAGCCTAAGCACTTGGCTGCTTCTTTCGACACATCAAAAATGTGATCGTTCCAACGAAGATCGCATTGTATTGACATGCCCAGAACATCAAGAGCCTCCGACTCATTAATATCCACACCACCCATATTTAAAGGTGGAAAGTTGTCGCCCGCCAGACGCTTGTGGGTCAACAAACAGCATTGGGTCTTCCGCGCATTAAAATCGACCCGATTCGCTTGACCCCACTCCTGGATTTTGCTGAGGTCAGATTGGAGTGTGTCATTCATAATTCTGCGTTTTCTATTGATCTCCAGAATAGAAGGACGCCTGGAGAATGAATATGAATGACAAATGCTGCTGTCATCAGCAAACGAGTAGACGGGGTTTGATGTCAATGACAGAAGGTCATTGATAAAAATGAGAAAAAGTGTTGGAGACAGGACCGAACCCTGCGGAACTCCAGCATTTATGGAGTGCTCTTCGGAAGCAAAGCCGTCAATCACAACCCGAATAGAACGGCCGCTGAGGAAACTCGATATCCATCGAGTGAATGTATCACCGACACCATAAGCAGCCAGTTTAGACATAAGTGCTTTATGCCACACTCGGTCAAATGCCTTGGAGATATCCAAAGCAACAACCTTACTCTCACCGAATTGGTGAGCGGTTCCACCGCTCAGTGAGGAACGCCATCAAATCGCCTGTGGAGCGGTGAGCACGGAAACCGTACTGGCGATCGCTGACCAATTGGTTGCTCTCTAGATACCTCATCAGGCTAAAATTTATAACGCTCTCCATAACTTTGGAGAGCATTGAACAGATTGCTATGGGCCGGTAATTGGCAGGATTCGTAGCCTCACCTTTTTTGGGAACTGGCTGCACATTGGCAATCTTCCAGGAACTAGGAAAAACTCCTGAAGTAAACGATAAGTTAAACAGATTGCGCAATGGGCGAGCCAATGTTGAGGCGCACTTTCTCAACACGTGGGCTGAAATGCCATCCGGTCCCGAGGATTTATTGACGTTGAGGTTTACAAGCACTCTTTTAACAGCCCGCGTTCGAAAGTGCATCTCAGGCATAATATGAGACACACCGTCGATCACGGGTAGTGGTTGGCTACTCTCAGAAAGAGAGCAGTTTTCAGCAAACATTTTGGCTAATAAGTTTGCCTTGTCAACCGAGTGAGTGAAGATCTGATCGTCCTTCAGGAGAGTTGGAATAGACGATCGCGTCTGATTCTTCACCCTCCCCACGAACGACCAAAAGTTCTTGCTACCCTTATGGTATTCAAGAACTCTGCGTCTAAGGCGCTGTTCGTAGAGAACTTTTTCGCGCTTTAGAGTGGCATTGCACGTATTTCTGGCCTGATTGCGCAGCAGTTTAGTATCAGCAGTTTTATTTAAACGCCAATTCCTAAATGCTTCCTCTTTAGACCTGACTGCTTGTCTGCAAGTCGCATTAAACCAGGAATGGTCTTTTGGTTTAATGGAAATTCTTTTATTAGGTATGAAAGACCTCATACCAAATAAAATTATATTTTCTACCAATTTTGCTGCAGCATTTATGTTTCTATCCCTGAAACACAATTGCCAATTGAAACGACTGAAAAAGGAGTTCAGCGCATCCCAATTAGCCTTCTCATAAAGCCACACTGTCCGCTTCGGAGCTGGCTGATGAGCGGATTGAAGACTAGAATATGGGAAGATAGCAGAAATTGTAGCGTGGTCCGAATTACCAAGAGGTGCAAGAACATTCACATCATACTTGCTGTGATGCGAAGTTAAAAAAAGGTCCAGAATATTTTGGTTTTGCCCATCAACGCAAGGAAAGTGCGTTGGTTCCTTCACTAATTGAGTCAAATTATTAGACTCAGCAAATAACTCAACATACAAACCCTCAGGTGTTGTGTGACTCGAATGACGTAGCCAATTGGAATTATGAACATTGAAATCACCAGCAACAACAATTTCACTGTTCGGATACGATTCCAGGATTTTAGAAATCGAATCAGAGAGACTGTCAAGTTTATCAAAAGTTGGCAGCCTCTCTAGACCCGGGCTTCTATAAATGAAGCAGAAGTGCAGGATGTGCGACTGGATTTTGAACTTAACCCACATGGAGCTAAATTCGGCATCCGTCGTGCAAAGGTGTTGCTGACACTGGTACGCAACATCACTGCGAATATATAAGGCGAGGCCTCTGTGTAATGAAAATAATGGCAGTAAGTGGTACCCAGGCAAGTGAAAATCCAGTGGATCTGCACCCTCAGACACCTGGGTCTCACCTAGTGCCATTATATGCGGTTGGTGAGTACAGACATACGCATAGACCGCGAAGAAATTCGCCCTCAAGCCACGCACATTTGTGGTGTCTATACGAAATTTTGTCATCGCCACCCACTGTAAAGAGGTATAAAGTCAGCTGCACAAACGGACAAGCCTACACCGCAGGCAAAGCAAAACGCGACAAGACAAGTGTTATGCCTTTATCTTGCCACGCTTCAGCCCACGGTGCACTCACAGCCGCCTGCACACCTAACGGGACCAGGAAGAAGGAGGAGGAGAAGAAAGAAACGAAATGCTGAGCTTTACTGCGGAGGGCATAAATAAGCCCTTCGCTTGGTTCTCTGCATTCCGTTTAATTGTCTATTTGTGATATTTGGTGTTATTGTTTTAGCGAATTTATTGATGTCTATTGTTATGTTTTAATCTGTAATCCAAATCAATGTTATTGCACTGTGACTTTGTTTGTTTGAAGATATTTCTTTATATTTGTTTCTTTGTTTCCGCGAGCACAGTGAACACTGCACTGCGGTGGGTAGCTGCATCCACCCTCGTCCGTGGTCACGACACTACTTTTTTATCAATATCGAGGTAAAACAAAGAATGATGGCTTTCCAGCTTTGTAGGGTGTAAAAACTAGAGCAATGAAAACCATCTGTTTCTTTATCAGCAGCCACCATGAAATGCTGTTTCCCAAACAAACTCTTTAGACGACCGGTACAGTCATCTTCCTCGTCCAGTCCCACTACGTCCACCAACCGTCCTTCTCAGTGCCTACCATTTCCCGCATAACATTCCGAAAGGTAAAATTTAAATGCACCCATTTTCTGAAGCAAACCACAAAAGAAATCAAAACTCATGTTATTGAATCTGTTATGATTTCAGCTGTGACTGCAACTCAACTTCGTGTACTTGGGGCGATTCTTAGTTATACAGGCTTTGTTGATGACACTCACGGGACTGAGGAGGAATAATGGATTTTCGTGATGATTAATAAGGAGATAAGCGTACCCTGGCATTTCTTATGGGAGCGAAGAAGAGTCATGAGACAATATTAAGAATGGGTTTTACTTAAACAATATGATTTGTATACGAAAGGAAAATAATCATAATCATATCCTTAAGTGCATTTATTCTTCTTTGTTTATGTAATTCTGGAAACGATGGATTGTATTCTGATATTTAACTCCTGGATATAATATATTCAGTTAGTACATTTCCTCCCTAATTTGCGAAATAATTACCATACTATTATAAGAGTGTTCCGACTTCTCTCAAGGTTTCCCCTTTTTTCCCCACAGGATATTTGGTGCATTGATATTTGGTGCTTTTCGGTGGTCGACCCAAACCATTCATTCCATTCCACGCATTCGCGTACTTAGTTGACTCTATTTTACGACTGCAGCTCATATTCAGCATTCTTGAAGATTTTTTCAAATTTATCGTAAAAAATTAACATTTACGTCTCATAAATTTTTGTATGCTAGGATTTTTCCGTCACATCTCTATTGCTTCTGAGTACATATGACAGCTGCAACATAGCGGACGTTATTGCCCTCGTCGAAAAAGTTATTTGCCGCATAATTTCCCGTCATTAACTTCAAATTTAACAAACACTTAAATGCGATGGGGGCGAGGAAGTATATTTATTTGGACTCCAGCCAATTCTATACAATTTGCAATTCCTGGTAAACTCGGCGATACTGAAAGATTTCAAACAAATTTTAAATTTGTCTTCCGAAAATACTTCAAATACTTTTTAATCTCTAATAGCGATGGATTAATTGAATTTTTTCTCTTGATCTGTGAGTTTTCAAGCCATTAAATCCCATATAATTATCATTAAAGAGGAAATACAAATAAGAGGCACTGAATAATAAGTATAAGTATAAAATAACATGATAAGATGGGAGATTAAGTGGCTTAAAAACGTAATTGACGCGCATGAACACAATCCTCTGTATGAGTTGAGTGTCTTGTGAATCTTTACATTTCAGTTAAGGGAATTTCGTTTCATCATTTCATACTTATATTTAGCTCTGCATAAAAGACTTCTTTAAGTGTTTCCAATTAAATATCGTTCGATTTCTTATACTTACTCCGAAATTTCACACTTTTCTTTTGGTTTTCACATTTCTAGATGAAAAATCAAGTTAAATCTTAGCTTCTAATAAGCAAAACACAAAATAAAATTAAAAAAAAATAAAAAAATTAACATCGAAATGATGCCACCTATTTGTAAACACTTGATAATTTCAAGCTTTTTAAAATCTTCGAAGTAAAACTACGCATGTTAATAAAAATTGTTCTAATCCGTAAACAAAAATAAGAAACCAAAATTGGAAAAGAACAAAAAAATATACTGAAAAACATTTATCTCAACGTAAACAGAATTCTAACCGAACGAAAGAATGTACATAAATTTGGGGATCCTCAGGCAACAATACCCCTCCTCGCCGCATTCCCTTTCCAGAGCTTCCTTAGCTCAGTTTCTGCTCCTAAATTTAATGAATGTTAAGTTATACTTCTTTGTTATGATTCTTTGGCGTTCCCAGTCGTCTGTCCGTATGTGATTACAGCAACAATTCAACATATTGCTGCTTTTAGATCACAAGCAACACAACGTGTGGTCGGTCAGGCAGTTCCTCCAAATCATGCGGCGCGTACAAAGAATTGAAAGGCCTCTAAATTGTCTTAAGTAGGCTCATCATGAAAGTCAAACACACAGACATGAGTTTTGGTAGCGTTTCCTCACTATAACACGCCTCGATCTCCCTTCTAAATACATCGAGAAGATTTAATGGCTCATTAAGTGAGTAAAAAAATTTTATGTTTCGGAAAGAAGCCTCTTCCGCATTTTGTATTGTAGCATCAACTGCAGAGAGAAGGGACTGCAGCAACAATGCATACGGCTCGCAGCACTTCCCACACTTTAACTTGCGGTGAGTTGATGAGTACCATGGAGCCGCGTCTCATACGCAGCGTTCTTCAGTAACCTCAGGAAAAGCAGACGCACGTTTGATGCGCAGGGATTAAACGATTCTTACAAAACGCGTACACAATATATCAGTCTAGCACACGAGGCTGTAAATTGCTTTAGTGCTGCTACTTTTGGAAGCTGAAGGTGTGAAGTTCAATTTTCACTGTTTTATTTGATTTATTTTGTGTGTGATTTGCTGCTAAGTGAACGATTCCAGCGTTTTTCCTGCCGTCGTGAGTGTGAAATTCTTGTAAAATTCTTTTTATCGAACAGAAATGTTATGTTGAATCAGAGATTCGTAAAAATATCACGCACTAAGCCCATCTCTATAAAATATCTGAGATAACTAATGCCTATTCCGATCGATAATCGATTGAAAAGGAAACTCAACTCAGATAAAATTAATAATCTCAATATTAACCAATAATTTCAATAAAGTTTCTGTCTTACAATCGTGAAGTTGTTACCGTATTTACGACATTTGCAACATTTTTGCTCTATATTAAGTGCGGAGAAAGAAATACTTTGTCAAATAAAACGATTTACAGGAATTCAGCATCTGAAACCTTGTTCTCCCCTCCCGACTACATTTTGTAAGATTTTCCAATGGTAAAATTCTATAGTCTTTTAATTGCAATCCTGCAAGTGCACCACGATGTTGTTTGCCTTGTTGTTGGGGTTGCAAAGAGTTTTACAACCGAAAGACGATAATTAACAGTCATGCATCATCGTAAGTCCGCACTTAAAATCTTTTATACGGCTGATGCGTCTGCAGAAACTCATAAAACGTATTTAAATTGTTTTTAATTGCAGTCATCTTTCTCACTCCCATCTCTTATCAATGCAGACATGATGTCGGTCTCCTCAGACACCTACCGTTCGATGAGTGAAGCTATTCAACTCGGGACCTTCCGACTTACCCTGTTGGTTCGACTCTCTCTGCTGAAAATTGTACTGCCTGTAAAATAGTTTATTTTGACATAGTTTAAGAAGCATTACAGCAAAATAAAACTGACAATTTTGAAGACTGCTGAGACTGAAGGGTATCTACAGAGCTCAGTCATTTCGACGGAATGCAACATGTTTTTCAAGCTCTCTCGATGTTTTGTGGTCATGTTGTGGTGCTTGATTTACAAGAGTCCAATTAAGCGAGTTTTTCGTGTATTTATTGAAGGAATTATGAACAAAGATTTTCTGTATATTTTCGAAGAGACTGTACGAGAGTCTGAGCAGCTTGAAGTGAGCAGAAGCCAAGAGGTCTTACCATAGACCTCTTGAAGAAGTCGCACAAGACGCAACACTCTGCGATATATGATATATAATTCAGATATGTTTGAATTATATTATTAGTTGCTTCCAAAGACTTAAATAAAATACACCATATTATTTTTGAAACACGTGGTGATATTTCCTCAAACTTGAGACAGTTCGCATTTCAGAATGAGAAACACAATACCAAGGACAAAAAGAAGCATATGTTTGCGCCAATTTAATTTCTATCCACTCATATCATCTTCATTTTTGATTTAGTGCGTCATTAGAGAAACCCACGATGGGTCTCTTATTATGTATTGAAAAGTAATTTCGTTCTAAGCACGCATCACTAACAGGAGTGACCAGGCAACCCAACATGAAGTAGAGAAAATAATAGTAGAGAATGGGGAATCAATTAAGCAATCAATCATCTACTTCAGCAAATGTGCCTACTTAGTTTTTAGAACTAATCTAAATAAAAAACGTAATCAGCTAATGCTTTTTTGAAGTCAGACGACGAATTAGGTAGCACCCTAAAAAAAAAGCTCGCTTATTTAGAATTGAAAACTTCCTGTAAACCACTTTTTGCGTTGTGGGGGCAGTAATTTTTTAGTGCAAGAAAATCCGCATTTAGAAATACATTTTCTATTATCAGAGACGGTTGCTTTCTTTTTCCTTTTCTTTTTTTTTTTTAATTCTTTGTACTTTACATACGACGTTGTATACAGAATTTTGGGGTTTGAACAGCACTACATCTCATGGCAAATACAGAACCTGGGATATCATTTCTTAACAACGAAAAAATCACCTAAATCGATTATCCTTGCTTGATATTCCAGTGATTTGAACGCAGCTGCTACTCTTCCTACTTTCAAACTGAAAAAAAATACGAACAAGCTTTTTCTTCTCTCATTTTCTCCACTCTTCGTTTCCTGATCTCCGTCAACAAAATCACTTTGGCACGTCCTGTTTATATCCCAAATTGCCGGCACACATGACTGTATAAAGTAATATATATTTATTGTTGTTTCAAGTGTTTTCATTGGTTCCACGTTTGTTTTTATTGTTGTTCTTGTTGTCGTGATATTTCCTTTTATTAGTTATCACCTTTTGAAGAGCAAACAACCGACCAACAAACACGCCGCACGTGCCGAACAGCGACGGTTGTGTGCCACAACATGTTGTTGCAGTTGAACTCTTTACTCTTTATCCTTGCTGCAACTTAATACCCTGAAAGGATTCCACACAAATTGCATGGTTTCCACAACATGCGAGTATCGTCTCACAGGGTTTCCGATTTTATATTCGGAAACACTTCAGCTTCCATCGCCACTCGCCTTCTTTACCGCCATCAGGGAATTGCATACACATGAATTTATAAGCTCATCTCAAACGTTGCCATTTTGATATCGTTTTGTCAGCCAAAACAAGGGAAACGACGTGCGAGCATGTGTTCCGTTTTCTTAATCCTTCAGTGCGCGAGTTGAAAAGATTTGCAAGCTCCGCTCTTTACGAATGCACATCACGACTTCGGTTCTGACTGCATTAATTATGGAAATGTTTCGCAGCCATAACGGAAACAGGATAACGCCAACAGGACGCGGCGACAAACCAGCCGGATGGTTGGACGGTTGATGTCACAGGGTAATAGTGTTGAGTGTGAGTCCTAAACAGCATTCTCTACTTGTGTGTTGGTGGTTGGTGAGAGGAATAGATGAGGTTATTTGGTTGTCTTCTTTCAAAAAAAAAGTACGGATTGTTTGGCATCGCGGCTAATGTTTTCTGCTTTAAAAAAACAGAAGATTGCTGTGTTTTTCCATCGTTTTTTGTCGCTGTCATTTGGATTAAGTATTGCGTAGAGATAAGTAGCGAGGAATGAATTGCTTGGGTTGCCCAAGGGTTGCTGAGGGTAACTCATTAAAATATTAGTCCGGTTACCAAAAGAGTAAAAGAAAAAGCGCTGACGAGGCAAAAATAAGGCTTTTGTTTTTCCTACAAGGGATGTAACACTTCGAATGGGATCTAACACTTCGTTGACTCACTCGGTCGATGATTAGCATGTATTCGGGGAAGTTTTTGCAAAGAAAAGGTGTTAAATATCTTGTTGCTAAGTAACAACATTTCTTGTTGTCCTTAAAATCGATAATAATTCCATTTGTAAATAAAACTAAGTTTTATTTAACTCTTCGTCTACGTTCAGTGATAAGTAATTCATACCGGAATCATGACATCTAAACAATAGACTACATTTACCTCCTCAGCTATAAAACTGCAAACCCCATTTCAATTAATTACAAACTCTCAAATAATTATCTGGTCTCCATTCGTTTAAAGAAACCGACTTATTTATCTAAACATCACTGCAGTTTACTCGCGGCAAATGCGTTTTGCAAGGAATGTGATTTCGTAATATAAACCCCATAATTTAAAATCTACTCAGCGGCAAATGTTCGTCAAAGAAAGCCATGCAACTAATTAAAATACGCAGCCATAAATTGTAGCGGAAATTGAGCAAATAATAAATTATTTATACAGAGGCGTCAACTGGACTCATGAGCTGATCTTAATCTGTCAAAATGTAACCCCATGAAGAGTCATGAAGTCGAATAGCTGGACCGGACAGGACCGGACAGGGCAGTTGGACGGTTGGACGGTTGGACGGTCGGACAACCAGAAAGCCGGACAACCAAACTATCGGATGTCCCCTTCACCAAGAGGATGAGAATTCACACCAACTTTATACACTTCGCAATGAGAGCAATTTGCACCCACGCACCAACATACACTTTTATTCCCGCTCACTGCACGGGACAAAGTCCGCCGCCGTTCCCGAATTCATTGCCGCATTTTAGGCGCTTGAACAACTCGTCTACTTCGGTGTACTCAACGTTTAAATTATTAAATGCAGATAATAAGCCACGCGGCTGCTGTCAGACGTCAGCCAGGCAGTGACAAAATGTTAGCAAGGCCAAACGAGACTAGAGGAAGGGTCGCAGTGTTGCCAGCAGCACGGAAAACATCAACAAAAATGCTGAATTTCTGAATTTGTACGATGTAATGTATTTTTTATTAAAATCTAATACGCGGTGTGCATTAATATTTGCTGAACGAATTGTCAATGTTGACAGTTTATTTGAAGCAGTTAGACAGTTTATTTGTTTATCCTTGACAATCACTTGATTCCCTGCAGAAACGTGTAAAAAGCGCTGAATAGCTCTGTAGATCTTAAATAAGTCGACATAATTTCCACTTATGTCTGGTAAAGGAACCATTTTGAGTTTAAAATATGTTACAGAGTCTAGAAATAGATTTAGTTTAATACGTTTCAATATTCAATTTACTTGCATAAGCAAATTATAATTCTTTTGAAACTATTCGACTATACAGCGAATGCATTCGTGCAAAACCAACATGCAGAACTAAATCTAAGTAATTGTAAAATTAAGCGATAACAGGGTGCATAAAAATCTCGTTGTGCAGGAGGAGGTGAAGGGCGATGAGGGAGAAGTTTTCCAAGTGGTGCAGAACTTATTAACGACTCCATTATAAAGGAACTTCTACATTGCATTTGGATGGAGTTCTCGCTTTTATATGCGATACTTGAATCCGCAAGAAAATGTATTCTAAAAAAATTAAATTCAGAATCAAAACAAAATATACATGCAGAAAATTCAGATAAAGTTTTGCGTGTGAATGCCGGCCATCAGCGACATAGAAAGTAATTTTTCTCTCGCAAACTCTCGGATGATTCAATGACATTTTCACAGTAGGTTCACGAGTGCGACAGCAACAACGATGAGGTAGTACAACAAAAATGCAAACGGTAGCAATAAACGCCTCGGAGTAGCCTAAAGCAGCCTTTATAGATGAACATAAAAAAAAGCGTTGCAAAAATGTAATGTTTTCTTTGTACTGTAAAAAAAAATTATATAGAGTTTTCAACATTTTGGCAGTCATCGAATCGACTCTGTGGACCGTCGATTGGGTTTCCGAATGGAAGCTGCAGCGGGACTGCGTCCAATCTCTAGAGGCACGGAAGCAAATAAAGCGTCAGCAATTGCTGCAGGAATTTAATAAACGTTCATCGCTGGCAAATTTCCAAACGGGAAGTTGGTGCCGGTTGGCCGACACGGAAATGCTGTATGCAGGCAGACAGACAGGCATCGAAACAATTTAATTAATTTCACGGCGGCCGCAAACGAGTACGCAACGTATTTATTTTCCCATTACAGCGTTAATTAGTTCTTACGGAGATTTAAGTCGATCAATCAGCGACTCATATTCATTCGAGTTTTTTTTTCGTAACAAGGACTAATTTCGATTAATTGCGGATATAAAAAATTTTGCTCTATGTAACTTAAATCTTTTATATCACAATTTTTAATTCCTTATTATTTTCGTAATTTTTTGCATATTTTACAAACCCACTGTTAATAAACTTAAACTGCGCTCTCAGCGAAATTCAACTAAAAATAGCATTTAAATTAAAGCTTGCATCACCATCGCCAGCGCAGCAGGTCTCACTACTCATTTTCCCATCATTACATTGCAATTTTCCTCCCTTTAGCCTCGTTATCAGCCGTCAGTTTTCGAACTCAATTTCCGCCGCATACTTCAATGACAACGATATGCCTTTCTATCATCACATAGCGTCGACATGCGATCAGGAACGCAAATTGATATCGAAGATGGCAGAAAAAGCAGGATTTCCTAATATATTATTCATTGAAGAAGGCACAAAAATTTTTGAAGTATGTTGACGATATCGACTTCTACTTGAGAAGTTTGTACTGAACTTTCAAAACACTAAATAACTACATCTTCAAGCGTATTTACATAAAATCCACTTCAATTATTTACATAGAGTTCCACTAACTTCTCCTGCATCTCGAATGTGTTGTAACATCAGTCAGATGTGTTTCTTTTACCCACTGTGATGGAAAGTTTCGCTCTTCCCGAGCAGTTGAGAAAATTTCGCCAGCAATAACCACAGCTATCAATCACATTGATTGCCTTTTAAAAGATGCACTCAACGCTATTGACAGGGACGACAGGGAGAAAGCAAATGTTCCGAAAATTCTAAAATAATATAAATCTGTTCTTAGCTTGAGAATGTTGTGATTTTGCAGAAAAACCCGACCCTTACTTAATAATTGAGGAAGGCTAGATAAAGGAAGGACTTATTGTTTACCCGTCTTTACGAGTATATTTTTCGGCCAAAATTGTGCATTGTAAATCCCAAACCGTTTTGTGAATTTCCTTGAATTCCTAATTTAAAACCCCGAAACCACTTCTCAGCAAGAAGTTCACGTATTTTAATTTATTTTTCCCTAAATGATAAACTTGTATTTCCTCTCTCACAACCCTCCTCCCCCTACCCAACCCAACAAATTCCAATAACTTTGATTTTATGTTAATTCAGGCGATATTTCCAATTTAACTCCGGAACCACGAAACACAGGCGTCATCATAGAAAAGGTGGCGTGCAAAAATGTACAGAAGGAGTCTGTGAGTCCTGAATTCCCTCCCGTGGTTTATGCATTTTCTACGTGTTTGGCCCACCATGAATGGAATTTTTTTTAATATCTGTACGAATTTAAGTTCGCTAATGCTCGTGAGACAGCGTTTTTGCGGAAAATTCTGCATGAGCCAAATTCATGGCCGGAGTAAAACCCGTAAAAATATTTTGCAGGAAGTTCAAAGATTAGGGCGTCGCTCGTCAAACGATGTACAAAATGCAAAATGCATGCAACATTAAGCGCAAATTATGCACTCTGCTCAGTGCAGAGGCCAACAAATAACAAGCACTGAAGTGTGGCAAACCAAATACGCTGTAAATGGCGACCCGTTGCATTCAAGTAAGAATTCGACCACATTTGTGCAGCAGATACGCGATTCTTTAACTCTTGCCAACGTCGCAGTCTTGCCGCCATCGTCGGCAGCTAATGTTGAAAGAAATTAAAAATATCACTGAAGCGCACACGAGAAATGCGCAGAAACATTAAGAAGCCCTCACGTTTATATGAGGGCTTTCTGACAATCAAGCCAATATTCGGTCCCATGAGATATTAAAATTATGTTTTTTAAAGTACCATCTAAAAACTGGGGAAATCATTATCCTGGCTTGTGTTTTGGGGAGTGACAACCACACAAAACACATGTGACATTTTGACAAATCAAAGTGAGTGAAAGAGTAAACGGAAACTCATGGAAGTCGCCGAACATAAAGTGAGTTAAAAAATATTCCGCACAAGTGAACAATAAATCAACTTTTAATTTTTAAATACTGACAGATTGTTTTCCGCTCGGCGATGACGGCAGTTGTGGGTTATACCAGAACATTCATCTGCCCGTCCGTCCAGCCGCCAGGTAACAGCTTCCGGCCGCCAGGGGACAAAGTTCAATGGAAATCCCCAAATCCGCACAAAAAATTCTAAGAAATACCCACAAAAATCCCATGAAAATTCCTTCGATCTCGCAACTCCGTTCTCCACCCATATCTTTTGTCTCACTGTTACACAAACGCCCTTAGGCACAACATGTAGTGCTATGGTTTTACATGTTTGGTGTTGTTGTTGTTCATTTTACATGTGGTTGTGAATTAGAAACGCCATATATAGTAACCGCTACTCCTGTATTCCCTCGGCACACACAAACGTGCAGAGGTTCCGGCAAGTGTTGCTGTCTTTGATAATTGCCCAGGGAGATTCCTGAACCAATTCTGGCCACTGAAATTGATAAAAATGAAACGACATTATCTTTTAATCCCATTGTTATTGTCTCACTATTTACTTTCGCATTATTTAGTTGCGGGGATCTCGTTTCGAGATTTGCACGTCCTCGTATTAATTTAAAAAGACCTTAATGAGGTCACTGAGTAATCCCTCCCACACACAGTGGTAGCTGGTGGAATGCACGAGCTAAATTTTCGGGGGTTCAGGTATGGCGGTCATGATTCTCGTCTCGAATGAAAAAGCCTCTCTCGACTGAAAACGGATATCCTAATCTCGGTTCCCACCTCGGGGAAAAAAGGCGTCTCGCCATCGATTCTTGCCGCGATAAAATGCAGTCTCGATTTCTCGATCGCCTTAAATTAGAGACAGAAAAAGTCTCGATCTTGGTTCTCGTCTGAACTAAACGATCGAGACGATAAAGAGAATTTTTGCATTTAAAAACTCTTCTTGGTTTTGCAAGGCTCATAATGGTTAAAATATCTAATATCTGACAGATCGTTCATATAAACACGTCGGTACGGTGTTAGCGATGCTGATGCTATTTTCACTTGTATGCTGATTACTTCGGCTCTGTTTAGCAGCGCGTTCCAATAGTTCCAATAGTACACTAATAATGTAAATTTTTTTAATTTGTTGGAGATGATTTTCATTGACCTTACGAGTACAATTAAAATTGTACTATTTCTATTCCTTTCCAAATATGCTGACATTCAAGGTTCGCTGACAGCTCTTGTGCCTTGTGAGTTTGGAGCTGAGATGCCAACTCACGGCGGTCTCTTGTTTGTTAGGGCTACGTTGGATGGGGAAAATTTACTCTCCTGAGTTGATCTCCATAATAAAATGTTATGCTCCTGGTCGGAACATGCTCGCTCAAGACATTAATTTTAGATTTTTGCAAAGTAACAATAACAGCAGAAATGACCCCACGTCGATTTCCGCCTGCTTTGGGTTAAATATGTGTGAGCAAATTCTTCCCGGCTTACCAGATCTGCGAAGTATCTGTATAGTATAGTAGTTGAAATATTGAAGGACACACGTTATGATAACAAAATGGAATAACATGTTTTTCAGAAAATAATTTATTGCATCCGATTTCAAAAGTTTTCGTTTATTACCTGCAATTTAGATACGGAGAGATATGGAGAAAACACCTGAACTTAAACAGGACGGGACAGATGGTTCTTATCGCTGCACTATAAAAGAAGCATCGGCTACACAAATTTAACCATAACACCAACATGAGTACCAACTACCTATTCTTCGCTGCCGTTTTCTTGCTTTTCAACATCGCGACGCGTTGCGCTGTTGGTGAGCTGATCAGAAAGGAATGGGACTGGCCCAGGTGCGGCGAGACATCTTGGGCGAGGGAGACTCAAATCACGAGTTTCTGGGAGTCCCCCGTAGTCTGTAAGTACCACCTGAAGGCGTACTCCCCACGCGTCAGACACTTGTTCATCGAATTCAGCATGGTACTGGCTTCGCCTATATACGAAAATGGTTCCCTCGAGTGCGTCCATGATTATTTCGAGATCGCAGGTCAGCGCTTGTGTGGCTTACAAGACAATCAGAGCCTCTCCGTTTCTTTCAACGCCACTAAAGGCGTTGAGGAAATAACTTTGACAGGCATATTGGCTTCACGGCTCGAACCTACCGGCAAGCATATCGAGCCTGAAGAACCTTATTGGATCATAAGGATCGAGCAGGTGGAAGAGGAATCCGCAGCCTCTTCTACAACACAGTGAGTCAGTGAGTACTATTGGTAATTCAGCACATTCCCTGGTTTTAGACATTTACTCCGCTCTTTTTCACTGCAGGCTTACCAAACTAGTACGTTGTCTCGAAAGGGGTATAAATGTCGGTCCAGTGCGGAGAACATTTCAATCGATATTATTAG
Source organism: Sicus ferrugineus (assembly GCA_922984085.1). Taxonomy (NCBI): domain Eukaryota; kingdom Metazoa; phylum Arthropoda; class Insecta; order Diptera; family Conopidae; genus Sicus; species Sicus ferrugineus. The sequence continues at coordinate 4,567,048 of OV277349.1, read as the reverse complement.
TTGCAAGAAGTAAAGTTCGGAAATAAAAAAAGACTTCCAAGGCTTTCCAGTTGGTACTTTAAACTTTAACTAAATTTCCATTTACGAAAACTGTAAGATTAATCTTAAATACATCTTAAATACACGAATTCCGAGCCGGAACTTCGATTTTGAAAGTCTTTTTCGATTTAAAAGGAATTAGTTTATATATGCACCCCATAACAATGGGATGAAATGCAATGCAAGCTGTGTTGGCTGTAAAGCAGCTCCACCTCGACCCCCTTGCCATTCATGGCGAGAAAAGTTAAACCATCGCGAACCTCATTCAGAACTTGCAGTCTCAGCTGATTTGCTTGCAGCCTATTGTGTCTGCAAGGTACTCGCGTGAGGCATCAAGAGAAGAAGACTCGTGGTGGGTGCCAGTGTCCCCGTTTGTTTTTGTTGGCTCTGTCATTTTGCGTTGTTGTACCAGTTTGATTACCGGCACTCGTACATTTTGGCAGATTGTTTGCACTTGTGATCCTGGGATTGTATGGGGTTGAAGTCGTTGTTGCTGTGGTGCCTAGCACATTCTTTGGTTCTCCATTTCGCGGCTGCTCTTCATTATCCGCCAGAAGTAGGAAAGAAATTTTAAAATATTAAAAAGCTTTCTCCCGTTGCTTTTGTCGCCGTTCTTTCAAGTACCAAATGCAGTTGAATGCGAAGTGGCGAAGAGGTGGAGTGAGTGAGTATTAAAAATCACAACGTAAGGATTTTTATAATTTATACCTTCCTCATATTATTGCTGGGACCAGCGACTACGAGTCTTCTTGATATTTGATGTTTCTGCATTCATTTTAGAAAACCTTGAAATTTTTGCGAATATACTCACATTTCCATTTTCCACAAGTTAGCACAAGTTTTCCACAAGGTAAGCAACAGACTGTGTTGTCAACAATACCCCAGGTTGTTTCTAAGGCGTTTTCTCATGATTAGTGGATCACAAGTTGCGGTTAAATTATATTTAAAGTTCGTTATTGTAAGGGTTTTATATATAAATCATTTTTAATAAGACCCTAAAGTATGCTTTGAGCTTGCATTTGCATCAATGTATTGGCTTCTGTAGATTCGCCGTATGTTAAATTTGCCGCATGTTAACTTCACACCAGCGACATTTCGATGTATAGATGACGTATTACATATTTTAAACACAAAATGTCTCATTCCCAAAAAAATCTGCTGGTTAAATTTTACATCCTAAACGCTCGCATTTATTTCAAAAACTTCAACAATTTCATTGCAAAATTAAGCCGTCCATCACCACAAATTCGTAGCCTCCAAATATCGGTCACATTTCGGCGGTTTTTTTTGCTTTATTGGAAAATTACTCCCTTCTGACAGATTGATTGACCTGTTTCAAATGAACGGGTTTCAACAATTTATACTTATTATGATTGTTTTATGTGTCACTTGCAAATGCCTCTCAGCCATCATCATGTCATCAAGTCAGAAAGGCGAGCTGCTGCAGTGTTAATAATTTTCGACCTTTAAAATATTCATGACTGCATTTCATATTTCAGTCAATAGTGAAATAAAAGTAATGAAATTCTCTCCTTACCACATCATTACCAAAACATTCCTCTGCCCGTCCGACCGGCCGTCAGCCGCCAGCAGTCAGCCGCCAGCCATCAACCGCCAGCCGCCAGCTTTCGGCCGCCAGGATTACCACCTGACAAGATCTTATGAAAATCCCCAAATCCACACAAAAAATTCTAAAAAATCCCCACAAAAATCCCACGAAAAGTCCCTCGATCTGTCAACTCCGTTCTACACCCATATCTTTTGTCTCCCTATTACACAAACACCCTTATGCACTTGTGAATTAGAAACGTTGCATTTGCATCGAAAGAATGTATTTCTCGCATCATTGCCCGGGGAGATTCTTGAACCAACTTCGGCGACTAAAATTGCAATGAAAACGAGAAACACGAGGATTGAAAATCGCGTTGGATTTGCATTTCTCACGTTATCGAATTCTGGTTTGGAATATCTGTCCGCTGGCTAGAAGGTATTCGAATTACTTGAAGAGTTTGCGGAGCCCAAGCTTCTTTATACTCAGTGTAATGAAGGTATGAAGTTAGATAAGAAATCTTGCCTTTCGTTGCTGTATATTTGATATGCCGAAATAACTGGAAAGACACATATAATGAAACAATTACAATAAAGATAACAAACAATTACAACAAAGATTGTAGTTTGCTTTGAAGCAGAAAAACGAAACTACATTATATTTTAATAGCACTGTTATTGTCTTACTATTAACTTTCGCATTTGTTAGTTACGGTTTTGCACGTCTTAAAAACGTAATAAAACGAAAAGACTTTAATGAAGGAACTGAGTAATACCTCCGTTACGCAGTGGTAGGTAGTGGATTGCAGGAGCGAAATTTTCGGGGGTTCAGGTGATGGAGGCGTCTCGTTATCGATTCTTGCCCCGATAAAATGCCGTCTCGATATCTTGATCGCCTCAAATTTGAGACAGAAAGAAGTCTCGATCTTGGTTCTCATCTAAACTAAACGATATAGACGATGAAGAGAATTCTTACATTTGAAAATTTCTCTTGATTTTGCAACGCTCATAAGGGTTAAAGTATCAAATTAGGACTCTGCTTTGGGTTAAATATTTGTGAGCAAAGTCTTCCCGGCTTACCAGATCTGCGATGTATCTGTATTTCACAACAAACAAGATACGCTGTAGTTGAAATATTGAAGCACACGTTATGATAATAAAATGGAATATCATTTTTTATCAGAAACTAGTTTATTGCCTCCGATTTGAAAAGTTTTCCTTTATTACCTGCAATTTAGATACGGAGAGATATGGGGGAAACACCTGAACTTAAAGAGGGCGGGACAGAAGATGGTTCTTTTCGCTCCACTATAAAGGAAGCATCGGCTACAAAAATCTTACCATAACACCAACATGAGTACCAACTACGTGTTCTTCGTTGCCGTTTTCTTGCTTTTCAACATTGCGACGTTTTGCGTTGTTGGTGAGCTGATCAGTTGCGGCGAGACATCTTGGGCGAGGGAGACTCTGGTCACGAATTCCCGGAATCCCCCAGAAGTCTGTGAGTATCACCTGAAGGTGTACTCCCCTCGCGTCAGAAAGTTGTACATCGATTTCAGCGCGGTGCTGGCTCGGCCTATATACAAAAATGGAGTCCTCGAGTGCGCCCGTGATTATCTCGAAATCCTAGGTGTGCGCTACTGTGGCACTCTACATAATACACGCATGACTTTTCCTTTCAACGCCACTCAAGGCCTTAAGGATATAACTTTGAAAGTCAAATTGGCTTCACGGTTCGGACCTACCGGCATCCGTGTCGTGCCACGCAAACCTACTTGGACCATAACGATCGACCAGTGGGAAGAGCCATCCGCCAGTGAGCTGATCAAAAGTGAGTGGGACTGGCCCAGTTGCGGTGAGACATCTCGGGCGAGGGACACTCTGATCACGAGTTTCCGGAAGTCCCCAGAAGTCTGTGAGTATCACCTGAAGGCGTACTCCCCACGCGTCAGACAGTTGTTCATCGAATTCAGCACGGTGCTGGCTCCGCCTATATACAAAAATGGAGCCCTCGAATGCGTCCGTGATTATCTCGAAATCGCAGGTATGCGCTACTGTGGCACTCTACATGATCAACGCATATTCTTTCCTTTCAACGCCACTCAAGGCGTTGAGGAAATAACTGTGACTGTCAAATTGGCTTCATGGTTCGGACCTAACGGCATCCTTGTCGTGCCGTATAAACCTACTTGGAACATGAAGATCCACCAGTTGGAAGAGATATCCGCAAGTCAGCTGCTCAAACGTGAGTGGGACCAGCTCAGTTGCGGCGAGACATCTTGGGCGAGGGAGACTCTGATCGCGAGTTTCCGGAAGTCCCCAGAAGTCTGTGAATATCACCTGAGGGCGTACTCCCCACGCGTCAGACGGTTGTACATCGAATTCAGCACGGCGCTGACTCCGCCTATATACAAAAATGATTCCCTCGAGTGCGTCCATGATTATTTAGAGATCGCAAGTATGCGCTTCTGTGGCACGCAACACAAGCAACTCCTCTCCGTTCCTTTCAGCGCCACTCAAGGCGTTGAGCTAATGACTTTGACAGTGAGATTGGCTTCACGGTTAGGACCTGCCGGCATCCTTGTCGTGCCATATAAACCTACTTGGAATATGAGGATTTTCCAAGGGGAATAGGCATCCGCAGCCTCCTCTGCACCATAGTGAGTCAGTGAGTACTATTGGTGATACAGAAATTTCCCTGGGTTTAAAGACTTACTCCGCTCTTTTTGGCCGCAGGCTTACCAAACTAGTGGGAATCACACCAAACTAGAAGCATTTTAATTTATATTATTAGTAGCAAAAATTAGGGTTCGGAAATAAAAACAGACTTCCAAGGCCAATGTTTAAGACTCTTTTAAAACTTTAGGATTTCAAGTGCTCCACATACTCGAGAAATCGTATAAGGAAAATATGGGCGGACCGCGCCCAATTTCCTAAGTATAAATACAACAAAAAGTATAAAATTCGTAGCTTAAACTGAACATAGAGGTGTTTGCGGAATTATCAATTATTAATCTAATAGTTCTCAACTCAACTTAGATGGAGCATTCACACAAAAGTACTAGGAACTCTCTCCATTTCAATGGGCTGAAATTCATTTAAGGTTGTGTCGGCTGTAAAGCAGCTCCACCTCGAACCTCATCCTTGCCTTTCACGGCGAGAAAAGTTAAATCATCGCGAGCCTCATTCAGAACTTGCAGTCTCAGCTGATTTGCTTGCAGCCTATTGTGTCTGCAAGGTACTCGCTTGAGGCATCAAGAGAAGCAGACTCGTGGTGGGTGGCCGTGTCTTCGTTTGTTTTTGTTGGCTCTGTCATTTTGCGTTGGTGTACCAGTTTGATTACCGGCACTCATACATTTCGTCAGATTGTTTGTGGTTGTGATGCTGAGATTGTATTGATTTGAAGTCGTTGCTGATGTGGTGCCTACCACATTCTTTGGCTCTCCATTTCCGGGCTACTCTTCATTGTCTGCCTGCATTAGGAAGGAAATTTTAAAATATTAAAAATATTAATTAGCTTTGACTCGCTACCTGCATTTGACTTCGAAATTATTAAACTTTCGCGAATTGCTTTACCGACAAAACTTCACATCACGATTCCATTGCGCGATGCATTAATTATGCAGGTCAAAGCGATGCTCTCACTACGTATCTGAAAGATGCATTCCAGACACTATCCCTGAACGTATAGATGACGTATTACTCTGAAGTGAAAGATGACGTATTACTGTTAAGTGATGCGCGTATGGGATGAAGTGGGTAACGAAGGGTGACTGTAGTCTGAGGATTTAATAGGATGCTAAGATGAATGGAGGTTGCAGCAATCAATAGTTTAACTTGTAAAATGGCATATATTTGTTACAGGTATATGTTAGGTATGTTGAGGATGCAGCAACAAATCAGCAACATTTTTAAAGACGTCTATATCAAACTGTAGTAAAACTATAGTTGAGAACGTGACAGTGACACCAGTTTACAAGCAGGCAGCTTAAATGTACACAAGACGATGAGAGATTTAGTTCTGCATGTTGGTTTTGCACGAAAGCATTCGCTGGAAAGACGAATAGTTTCAGAGGAATTATAATTAGATTATGCAAATAAATTCAATATTGAAACGTGTTAAACAATATCTATTTAGATTCAGTAGCATATTTTGAAAATAAAGTGTGTCTTTCACTACAGGCCTATTTAAAAATAAAATTGTATTATAATTATTATAAAGTGTACTACATATAGGTCTATTTTAGATCTACAGAGCTATTCATCGTTTTTTCCACAGGGAATCGAATAATGAATGTCGAAGACAAACAAGACTTATTGCCGTGGCCATGAGAAAGGAAAAGGAAATGATCAATTAGCCTTGTGCAGAGGCTAGAAAGAAAAGATAAGAAAAGCGTGGAATTGAGTTAAGGTTAATGGAACTGATTTTAAACAACTAGCTTAAAATCTTTAATAAAATTAGCTGTAGTTAAACCACTTTTCGCCTTCAATGTTGCACTTCAGCGTTTCCTCTAATATCAGATCTGTGTCTTTATTTTTCTTCCCCTTTTTTAACCTTTTTTTAACGAATATCCTTTTTTCCTCAGTTTTTTTAATTAGCTCAATTAAGACATTGTTCGAGTGTCAATTCACAAATGCAAACAAAACAACAAATTCATTCCTCGCTACTTATCTCTACGCAATACAGCTCACTTAATCCAAACGACAGTGACAACAATAAACGATCTTCTCCTTCTTTTGTAGCAGGAAATATTAGCCGCGTTGCCAAACCATCAGTACTTTTTTTCAGAGAAAACAACCAAACACCCTCAGCCATCCTCTCATCAGCCGCCCCCGATGTACTACGATTTGCAAACATAAGTGAAGAATGCTACCCAGGACTCACACTCAACATTACTAACCTGGCTTGTCATCCAGTCATCCAACCTGTTATCCTGTTCGCGTAGTTCCTGCGAAAACACTTGCATAATTAATGCAGCCAGAACCAAAGTCGTGATCTGCATTCGTAAAGAGTGGAGATTGCAAATCTTTTTAAATCGCGCACTTCGCAGTGGAGTATTAAAAAAACGAAATACATACTCTCACGTCGTTTCCCTTGTTGTCGCTGACAAAACGATATCAAAAGGGCAACGTTTGGGATGAGCTTCTAAATTCATGTGTATGCAATTCCCTGCTTGCACTAAAGAAGGCGAGTGGCGACAAAGCACATACGAAACAAGAAAATTGGGTTTTTAAAGTAAGCGTGCCAATTTCAGTAGAAAACCCCTCAAGGGCGTACCAGAGATGGTAGAAAACCCCTCAATTTCGGTACTAATGGAGAAGGAATTCTTATTGAATATATAAATTTTTAATGCCATATTTAAGTTATCTTAATGCACGAAACCGTAACTGGTGTCATGTGAAGAAAAAGGATGCAATAAAAAATAAATTTAAAGAAAAACAACACGTTAGAAAAATAATTTATTCGCTAACAAGAATTTGTAACAAAACTTTTTTAAGACAAATCATTAATTAAGAAAACATTTAACAAGTGAGAGCGGAACTCCGAAAATAGTTTCTGGTTATGTAACTGAATGTAGTTACATTCCTTGATACCGATTCCGATCGCTTGCGAATTTTCTGTGATCTGCAACCAGTAGACCGAGACCGACAATATTCCGAATACAAAATCGGGAACCCTGCTAGACTATACTCGCATGTTGTGGAAACCATGCATTCGTGTGGCATCCTTTCCGGGTATTAAGTTGCAGCAAGGATAAAGAGTAAAGAGTTCAACTGCAACAACATGTTGTGGCACACAACCGTCGCTGTTCGGCACGTGCGGCGTGTTTGTTGGTCGGTTGTTTGCTCTTCAAAAGGTGATAACTAATAAAAGGAAATATCACGACAACAAGAACAACAATAAAAACAAACGTGGAACCAATGAAAACACTTGCAAGAATAATAAATATACTTTATATGGTCATGTATGTCGGCAATTTGATGATTAATCTCACTTGATTCCCCATTCCCCACTCTCATTTTAACCGTCGTATTGGGTTGACTGGTCACTCTTGGCGACGCGTGCTTAGAATGGGATTACTTTTCAGTTCATAACGCGACGATGGGTTTCTCGAATGACGAAGCAGAATCGAAAATGAAAATTATATGAGTGAATTGAACTTGAATTCTATTGGCACAAACATATGCTTCTTCTTGTCCTTGTTACTCATGCTCAAGTGCGATCTATCTAAAGTTTGAGGAAATATCATCACTTGGTCAAAAAATTAATTATATATCCTCCTAAATAACAGGACTTGTTTCAACTAAACTTGATTTCTTGTCCATGGGAAGGAGATTTTTCATTTGCTCAAAAATCTCATGATTGCTAACTTCAAGCTGCTCAGACTCTCATACAGTCTCTTCGAAAATAGACAGAAAATCTTCGTTCCTCAGACTGATATATGTGTACGCATTTTGTAGGAAACGTTTAATCCCTTCGCATCAAACGCGCGTGTGCAGCTCCTGAGTTACTGAAGCATTCTGCGTATGAGTCGCGACTCCACGGTACTCAGCAACCTACCGCAAGTTGAAGTGCTGAGAGTTCTGTTGTTGCTTTAGTTCCTCCCTGTCTGCAGTTGATGCTTCAGTACAAGATGCGGAAATGACTTCTTTCGAAAATATACAATTTTTCCTAACACTTAATGAGCCGCTTTATAAAATCTTCGTGATGTACAATATTTATAAGGGAGTTCGAGGCTTGTTGTATGAAATACTCTCAAAACTCATGTCTGTGTGTATAACTTTAATGGTGAGCAAAGACAATTTGGAGGTCTTTTAATTCTTTATACCCGCTGCATGTTTAGGAAGGACCACACGTTGTGTTATTTAGGATCTAAATGCAGCAACATGTCAATTTGTTTATAATAACGTTCGGATAGACGACTGATAAAAGCAGCATCCCGCTTTACTTTCTTATTTTTGTTTAGAGATTTCAATTATGTTTATTAACATGTTTAGCTCTTCTTCAGAGATTTTTAAGTTTACTTAAAATAATTAAATGTTTACAAATAGGTGGCGTGTCATTTGCGCTTTTAAGCCACTTAATCTCGCATCTTATCATGTTGTTACTTATTATTCAGTATCTCGTGTAGTATTTCCTCGATGATGAAAGGAAATTTAATGGCTTGAAAACTCACAGATAAGATAAGAAAATTAAATTCGACCCATCAGTATGAGAGATTAAAAGAGCAAAATGTGTTTCCCATGAACGAGAAAGTTTTCCTATCGAATTTTTATCATACAGTATTAGTATATAAAATATAATTAAATTCTACTCTGTACGTAAAAAGTTAACGCAGATTTTTAAACAACTAATTTAAAATAATTTTTATTATTACTTTTATTATTTTTATTTTTAATTTAAAATTATTTTTATTATTTTTTTCAAATTTAAAATTTGTTGAGCTCTTTCAGTATCGCCAAGTTTACCAGCAATTGCAAAATTATCTAGAATTGGCTGGAGTCCAAATAAATTAACATCCTCCCGCCCCATCGCAATGAAGTGTTTGCTAAATTTGAAGTTAATGACGGGAAATTATGCGGCAAATAACTTTTTCGCTAAGGGTGATAACGTTCCCTATGTTGCAGCTGTCGTGTGTACAATCGGGGATGTGGCAGAAAATTTTAGCATACTAAAATTTATGAAACATAAAGTTTAATCTTTCATGATAAATTTGAAAACATCTTCAAGAATATTAAACATGACCTGCAGTCGTAAAATAGAATCAACGAAGTACGCGAATGCGTGGAATGGAATGAATGGGTTGTGTCGACCAACGAAAAAGTTGTCAATGCCGTGTGGTGGGGAAAGGGGGAAACCATGAAAATAAATAGTTCTTTAAGCTATTAAAAGTTATTGCTGGGACTTAAGATAAAGTTGGGAAGTGAACATGGAAGAAAATTACAATCTTGGTGGTCCAAAGAAAAACGTATGCGGATTTGCATCACATCTCAAGCACCGATTTCATTGAAACTTGGCGCGATTTTTACTTATTCGCTGTGAAAAAATTCGGGCAAGGTGTGGCTGGGATTGATAATGATAATTTTTTGATTTTTGTTGGGCGAAAGGAGTTATTTCGCTAATTAGGGACGGAAATTATCTTAACCGAATATATTATATCAAGGAGTTAAATATTAGATTACACTCCATCGCTTCCAGAATTTCATAAACAAGGAACTATAATTGCATTTAAGGATATGATTAGAATTATTTTTCCTGCACATACGCATCCTTTCGTGTACAAATCATATTGTGAACCTCATTCTTAATATTGTCTCATGACTCTCCCTCGCTCCCATAAGAAATGCCTGGGTAAGCTTCTCTCTTTATCAATCATCACGAAAATCCATTATTCCCCTGAGTGTCATCAACAAAGCATGACTCAGACTTGCCCCATTCGATACCCCAGTTTGAGTCACAGCTGAAATCATAACAGATTCAATAAAGTGAGTTTTGATTTCTTTTGTGGTTTGCTTCAGAAAATGGGTGCAGTTAAATTTTACCTTTGGGAATGTTATGCGGGAAATGGTAGGCACTGAGAAGGACGGTTGGTGGACGTAGTGGGAATGGACGAGGAAGATGACTGTACCGGTCGTCTAAAGAGTTTGTTTGGAAAACAGCATTTCATGGTGGCTGCTGATAAAGAAACAGATGGTTTTCATTGCTCTACTTGTTATACACTACTAAGCTGGAAAGTGCCACCATTTTTTACTGATCGGCTTAGTTTTACCTCAATGTTTTTAAAAAAAGGGAGGAACTTTCGTCCTTCGGCTGTGCAAACAGTGGCTTGAGTTTGCTGTCGACAGTTGTTCTTTATTATTGCTGCTGCTGTTGTAGAGGGTTGCTTGATTGGAGTTTTAATTGCAACTCCTTTTTTTATAGAATGTATGGCAGATTTTTTAATTCCAATATATAGAAAAATATCATTTACACTATACATTCATATTCATTCATTTTTGGACTTTATTAAGTCCTGAAAGAAGAATTTAAAGAAAAGTTCTAACAAAATAACCTATATTTAACTTCGTCCTCGGACATTTCTATCCTATTAAAACTTTCTCTCCCTTTTCTCTCCTTTTTTTAGTTTCTCCGGCTTCTCTCCCCCTTGCCTTAATTTTAAAGCGCTTTAAGTCAATTAAGTCACAAAAAATAACACAACCATTGAATAGACCAATAGATGAAACACCTGACTTTCTTTTCTGCCTCTCGGCTCCGTGCATTGTAAGTCATGAAGTTTAATCAGAAAACATATTGAGTAAATCTTTTGTATGGATCAGACTGCCTCATCCTGATAAAACAAATAGTGGGCACGTGCACGTCGCAGACGCGTACCATGGCAATCAGTGAGTGGGTGGAAGTGAGAGGGTGGAGCGGGTGCATCGACTACCAATTCAGCGGCATAATTGAGTATGACAGATCAGGATCAGGACGTGTGCATGGACGTTTCTCACGAACACACGCTCGCTGGAGCGCAGATGGATTCAGAACGATAAGATATCTGAGCCGAGAATATATGAGCTGTAGTCTCGCAGACACGCACACACGCACCCGAACAATGCTCGAGAAAGATGTTGACACGTTGGCTGGGATGTCTGAGATGTTGGCTGCCAGCTCATCTTTGCCATCGGCGTCGTTGTATTGTAATCGTTGGTGTCAAGAGAGTTCAGTTGGGTTCAGGTAAGTTAAAAAAATTTTAAGAAATTAAATTAAAAATTTTAAAATAATTTTTAAATTGAAAATTTAAGATCGAAAATGTTAAGATAATATTAATAAAAATTTAAACTAAGTATAAGTGTCAAACGTCTTTCACTCTCGCCCTCGTCGATTAGAGCTGCTTGAGGGGGCCAAACAACCCATTAAATCCATCGGGTTGACGAGCTAATGGATGAGGTTGAGCTACGCCGGATTGGCATTACTTACGAAGCCACTTACATGACAGACGCACATCTGCTGCTGACTACACAAAATTAGAGAACCGACGACGCCTTCAAAGTGCGAAAATATCTTCTACTGCGTCGCTAGTTCATTTGGTGTTTCTACTCCTTCAGAGTTAGTGGAGGGGGAGCGGGCTTTGGAGGTTCGAACGCCCTAAAGACTTGAGTCACATATCTGAACACACAACTACTCGCTTCTTTTGAGAAGCGGAATCAAATCTTATCCGGGATTAAAAAAAGTGGCTGTGGCATGTTTGCAGGACGAGAAGAGGGCAACACTCTGGATTCCATTTCTCTGGACATCTGTTTTCGATAGAAGTGAAGGGAAAGAAGGTGAAAAACTTCCAATATTACTACCGTATCTGTTGCAAGTGAGAGACTGAGTGACGCATCTGTCACTCTTCGAAGTAAAGAAGAAAACCACGCAGCAATAAACAAGGATTAACAAAATATTTTCCTTAAATTGGCGAGGATGTTGATGGCACACACTGTTTAATTTTGTGTTTATTTTCGTATTGCTTTCTTATCTTTTTTACTGAGTGTAAATAAAAATATTTCCAAAGTTTTTAGAAATTGATTAAAATTAGTGATCACCGTTGCTTTAATTTAAAAAAAAATTTTGGATCAACGAAACTCTTCAGTTACCGTTAAGCATCTCGTAGATAAATTCCTATTGAGATTACAGTTATAATCGCCTTTCACCACACCATAAACCAAAATCGTCCACCTCTTATTTAATGCAACGGAACTCGGTGTGAAAGTAATAAAATTTTATTACTAAAAAGTTCTTGGGAAAAAGTAACAAGAAGGACGCTCGTACCCCTCGAATGCAAGTTCTTGGTTGGCTTCCCACAAGAGATGTAAATGAGGACTACGAGTGTGGACAAAAACAATATCAACGGGTGGCATCGTAAGAAGATTGCAACCGTAACTCGGGAATTTCAATTAGCGTAAAATTGTGCTAGTGAAATGATGACAACGTTAAAATACAATAATAGCAACAACAACAACACCGTCATCTGTTTGTCTGTCTGTCTGTCTGTTGAAATCACGATTACGGGAGAACGAAAAGAGATATCGCGATGAAATTTAGCATAAATATTCTTTGTTATATAGGGCTGAGATCAAAAATGGTCGAAATCGATAAACATCCACGCCTACTTTACATACGGAATGTAGAGGTACCTCGTTTCAAAAAATGTTATAATCTGAATATCTCATAAACCGTGCGAGATATTAAGGTATAATTTCATTTCGGAACATATAGCATCATTACTAAAACGTTAGAAAAAATGGGCGCGCCACGCCCAATGATAACAAGGTGACACGCCCACTCATACAAAAGTTGTCAATAGCTTGTGAACAATTCAATATATTATTACGTAATTCGAAATGGAGAACTAAAGAATGTGCTAGGCACCACAGCAACAACGACTTCAAACCAATACAATCCCAGGATCACAACCGCAAACAATCTGCCGAAATATACGAGTGCCGGTAATCAAACTGCTGCAACAACGCAAAATGACAGAGCCGACAAAAACAAACGGAGAAACGGCATCCACCACGAGTCTCGTCCTCTTGATCCCTCAAACGAGTACCTTGCAGATGTAACAGGCTACAAGCAATTTAATTTTTTTTTAATTTAACTTTTCTCGTCGTCAAAGGCAAGGGGGAGTCAAAATCGGAGTTCCGGCTCTGAACTTGTGTTTGACTATATTTAAGATTAATCTTACAGTTTTCATAAATCTAATTTTAGAAGAACACGATATAAGTTTAAAGCAGCAACATAGCCTATTCATCCTTTATAACCAACTGCAAAAGGATTTCCTAGGAATTTTTTTTGTATGCTATTCAATCTCAGGAGTTGATAACTATTAGATTAATAATTGATCATTCCGCAAACACCTTTATGTTCAGTGTAAGCTACGAATATTGAACTTCTTGTTGTATTTGTACTTGGAAAAGCGGGCGCGGTCCGCCCACATTTTCCTTATACGATTTCTCGAGGATGTGCGACACTTGAAATCCTGCAGTCAAAAACAGCGGAGTAAATCTTTAAAACCAGAGAAGGCGCTGTAGCACCAGTAGTACTTACTGCTGAGTAGTACGGACTACTGTGCAGTAGAATGGACTAGTGTGCTGTTGAAGGCTGCGGATCCTTTTTCCAACTGGTGGATCCTTATGGTCCATTTAGGTTTTTGTGGCACGACGTCCTTGCCGGTAGGTCCGAGCCGTGAAGCCAATCTGACTGTCAACGTCATTTCCTCATCGCCTTGAGTGGCGTTGAAGGGAACGGAGACGAGTTTCTTGTGTTGCGTCCCACAGAAGCGCAGACCTGCGATCTCCAAATAGTCAAGGACGCACTCGACGTAACCATTTGTATATTTGTTGGGTGGAGCCAGTGCCGTTCTGAATTCGATGACCAACTGTCTGACTCGTGGGGAGTACGCCTTCAGGTGAAACTTACAGAAGGCTGGGGCATTCCCCAAATACGTGACCAGAGCCTCCCTCCCCACAAATGTCGAGCCACAACTGGGCGTGTCCAACTCACTTTCGATCAGCTCACTGGCGGATGTCTCTTCCAACTGGTGGATCGTTATGTTCCAATTAGGTTTATATGGCACGACAAGGATGCCTGTAGTTCCGAACCGTGAAGCCAATCTGACTGTCAAAGTTATTTCCTCAACGCCTTGAGTGGCGTTGAAAGGAACAGAGAGGAGTTGCTTGTCGTGCGTGCCACAGAAGCGCAGACTTGCGATCTCTAAATAATCATTGACGCACTCGAGGGAACCATTTTTGTATATAGGCGGGGTGAGCGACGTGCTGAATTCGATGAACAACCATCTCACACGTGGGGAGTACGACTTCAGGTGATATTTACAGACGTCTGGGGGATTCCGGGAATTCGTGACCACAGTCTCCCTCGCCCGAGATGTCTCGCCGCAACTAGGCCTGTCCAATCCGCTTCTGATCAGCTCACCAACAGCGCAACGCGTAACGATGTTGAAAAGCAAGAAAACGGCAACGAAGAATACGTAGTTGGTACTCATGTTGGTGTTATGGTTAGATTTTTGTAGCCGATGCTTCTTTTATAGTGAAGCGATAATAACCATCTGTCCCGTCCTGTTTAAGTTCAGGTGTTTTCTCCATATCTCTCCGTACCTAAATTGCAGGTAATAAACGGAAACTTTTGAAATTGGAGGCAATAAACTAATTTCTGAATAAAATGTTAATCCATTTTATTATCATAACGTGTGTGTTTCAATATTTCAACTACAGCGTATCTTGTTTGTTGTGAAATACAAATACATCGCAGATCTGGTAAGCCGGTAAGAATTTGCTCACAAATATTTAACCCAAAGCAGGCGGAAATCGACGTTTGGCTCATTTCTGAGAGTAAATTTTCCCCATACAACGTAGCCCTAACAAACAAGAGACCGCGGTGATTGACATCTCAGCTCCAAACTCACAAGGCACAAGAGCTGACAGCGAACCTTGAATGCCAGCATATTTTCAAAGGGATAGAGAGATATCCTCGTAAAGGGATATAGAGACGGCATTTTATTGCGGTAAGAATCGATGGCGAGACGGTTTTTTCCACCGAGATGGGAAACGAGATCAAGACGTCCGTTTTTATTCGAGATAGGCCTTTTCAGTCAAGACGAGAATCAAGACCGCCATCGAAAAATTTTTTTTTTCAAACCCCGAAAATTTCGCTCGTGCAATACACTAGCTACCACTGTGTGATGAAGGATGTCACTCAGTGACCTCATTAAAGCCTCTTTGAATTAATACGAAGCCACGTGCAAATCTCGAAATATCTCCGCAATGCGAAAGTAAATAATGCGAAAGTGAACAGTGAGATAATAGTGATATAATATTATTACTAAATAATGCGAATCTAAATAGTTAGACAGTGCTATTAAAAGATAATGTTTTCCTGCCTCAAAGCAAACTGCGTTATCTTTATTGATATTGTTTCATTATATGTGTCTTTCCAGCTATTTCGGCATATTAAATATACTGCAAAGAAAGGCAAGATTTCTTATCTAACTTCATACCTTCATTATACTGAGTATAAAGAAGCTTGGGCTCCGCAAACTCTTCAAGTAATTCGACTGCCTTCTTGCCAGCGGACAGATATTCAAAACCAAAATCCGATGACGACAGAAATGCAAATCCAACGCGATTTGCAATCCTCGTGTTTCTCGTTTCAACTTCTACCTTCTGTCCAGAGTAGTTAGAAATGATGTTGTTATTTGCAACTCCTTATTTTTCCGAGAATTTATCATAATTTTATCCAATTCTATTGTAAATCGCATAATTTTGACGTGAGTTTATTGCTTGATTTTGCAACAAGGAAGTTTTAGAAAAGTTAAAGTAAAATAATTTTCATTAAATTGTACTTCCTATTTAAATTGAGGAAATTACTTATTTCAAAAAATATTCTTAATAAACTTTAAGAAGTGCAAAATAAATAAAAAAAACTTTCATCGTGTGAGTTTAAAGATTCCAATAAATTATAATTGATAGTTTCATATCATTATTTTTATTGCAATAAATTCTGCTCTGAATAACATTTCACAAAAATGTTCACCTGAATAACATTTCCTATTTATGCCTTTAAAGTTAAATTAAGGAGGCCTGCGTAGAATTTCGATCCTGAAGTCAACACAAATTTGATCCTGAAGCCAAACACAAATTAAATTCTGTGACTTTGGACACAATTCATCATTTAAGTGAAATCCAATTGACAAAAGGGGAAAATCTTCTCCAGATGGAGGCAGCCTAACTTTAGCTCGCAAAAAGATGTACGACATCCGACCGGATATGCTTGCGTTTGCATAGAAATGGTCACCACCGCGAAACTAAAATTAAGTGAAGAGGAAAAAGGATCGCAGGATCCTACACAATTAAAGCTGACCGAACACTTCAGCTTACAATGCGACTGACTAACACAGCCTCCTCCACCTCCTCCTCTTCTTCCTCCTGTTTCTCCCCCTCTCGATCCACTTCATCCCATGACAATTCACGTACAAACGCACATGCAGATGAAAAGGATTTGCTTACAAAGGGATCACCTAACAAACACACACGAGTTCACCAGAAACACACTCGAACGCATCAGAGCAGCAAGCAAGCCTTCGTAAAGCTCACTGTAGCCGCCCTCTTTGTCCTTTAGGGTTAAATCTATTGACTTTAATGATGCGTAATGGGGATTTTTATACTTTCTCTAATTTTTATACGTTTTTCAGGATCTGCACTGCTGCAGATAATCCTTCCTTCTGCTCCTTGCGCTCGTGTGCAGCAGCAATAAAAGTGGAAGCGGAATGGTAAAGCGGAAAAGCTCCTCCTGCGAAGTAAAGTAGTGAAGTGGGGATGTAGGAAGTCACTATTTCAGTTTTGTACGGATGCACATGATGGGGATGCTGGTGGTCGAGATCGGATTGGGCCCGGAATTCCGCTCACACTCGGTAGGATTCAGAGGGTATACAGATGCTCCGGAATTGAATGGTGCTTCCGTGCCAAATGCTAACGGATGCCAAGAGTGAGGGGGAGACGACGTATGCGGAATGGATAATACATACATATGTAGGGAGGTGAACGATAGAAATGTCATGGCTGTTTGAATCACCGCTAGGGCACTCGCAGTTATGACAAAAGCTGCGATTAGAGGTGGATCGCAATCAGTGGGTAGGTTTTCGCCTGACACAGTCTAGTAAAAGATTGTATGAAATTGAAGAAATCGCAGAATAATACACTTTTTAAGGTCTTAGAAAAAATCCATATATGATATGCTATGTGTCACTCTCTGACTGTAATTTAAATTTAATTACCTAAGATTAAAATTACGAACATCTTTGCCATTTAAACGTTTACTCTTGAACTTGCCAGCCAATTGCGGTCCATAATGAGCTTGGCAGTCCGTTCGTTGGCAGTTCATTATCTGAGAAGCGTACTTGTAATTAAAATCGGTGTTTGAAAATTCATTACACTAAATGTGTTTACATAACAATCTATTAATTGTGGCTATTTAAAATTTTTTTTTGTGGCTTTAAATTTTACGCACAGTCTGTTTAGATTTTCTGATTGCATTTGTGCAATTCAAATTGTAAATACTATTAAGGGCAAAGATTTAATTAACGGAAATCTGCTTGATTATGCGGATTTATCCTCTTGTATGATAGAGCAGAAATCTATACAATTATTTAGAAATGCTTGTGTCATGTATGTCTGTGTGCATATGCATACATATGTCTGAAAGCGTCAAGCTTAAAAAATATTGAATTCTACTGCTTGAAAATTTTAGTAGCTGCAAGCGGCACCAGCAGGTGGCTCTGAGTTGAAATTTATTCTATTTTAATAATTATTTATATAATAATAATATTTAAATAATAATAGAAAGTGACATTTTGATACAGCATTCTGTGCTTGATTGAGAATTTTTATTCTGCGTTTTTGGGGCGTTTTTGGAATGAAGAGATCTCAATGTTAACAGATAGTGGAAATCAAAACCACACTCACTTCGTGTGTTATAAATAAATAATAAAAATTCTGTAAATTATTTTAACAGCTTACTACAAATTCAAGGAGTTAATAACAGTCCGAAAATATTATCTCAGGGTACACCTTGCTGTAAATCCAAGAAAGTTTATAACAGGCCTAAAATATCTCTGCAAAAGATAACAGTGTATAACAGATGAAGTATCATCGAGAAATGTACTATAAAAAACGTATCATATAAAGCAGAATGTGGAGTTAACATAATAGAGGTGGTTCTGGGTTTTATACGCTGTATTCGTCTACGAATGTTTCTGGATTACAGAGTTCACAATGTATATGCATGTTAGCAAAGTATGAAATGTTTACTACATTAAAAATGTAGAAATTGAATAAAAATTACATTGATTCGAGAGAATATCTCAAAAAAGAATTCGATGAAGGCTGTAAACTGAATATATTTCATTTTTCAAAGTTAAATATTTCCTGAGATGTCCGTTTTGGCAATTATATCGTCCTGTGATCAGTGACTAAAGTGAAAGTGACTAATAGTGATTAAAATGGAAGGATAAAAATGAAAACAATAAGTCATAAAACGTTTTAGATAAAGGATAACACTTCGCAAAGGATCAAATATTCTGTACCAGTTCAAGCTTCAGCTTTTGATTAACAATTCTAGTCTTAACTTTTACAGTTCCAGTCGTGATTTCGGCAAATAAAAAGCGTCTTTAACGGATTTAGTAGTGGAGATGAAATAATAATTTAATAGTGGAGATGAAATAACAATTTAATATAATAACGAGTTTTAAAGCATGCAATTGCAAACACGTGTTGTTGTCCTTCGCTTACAAGGCTCTCTGAAATAACGTGTAGTTTTAAGGACTCTCTGAATTCTGTTCTCTTAACCTTCTTGTTGTGGAGAATAAAATCCTCTGTTTAAATTTGCTCTCTCATTTCATACGCAAATCATTCAGAGAGCAACTCTGTTGAGCGGTTGAGAGCCGCTCGAATTACCACTGACCTTTGCTAAGAGTGGGCGATGAGTAGTATGAACCGTTAACTGCCCACTCCGAGAACCACTGCTTACACACGCTCATTCTTTTCACTCTCCGCTCTTTTCGGAAAACTTGGCGCATTTCAACTTATGCGCCCCGATTGCACGACTATTTTGGGCTCCTCTGCCCGAGTTTCGACGACAACGCGTCGTCATCATTGCGGGTCGCACGGATCGTCATATGCTTCCACTCCGCGTTCGAAGCGAAAGTCATTCTCTCGAAGATGTTCCGTGCGTGAAGGCGTCGTAGAATTTGGAACCTGGTAGGTGTGAAACTGGGGCCAGGTTACCCCCATACTCACACGCACACACACAGGCAACTGAAGTGTTCAGTAAGGCACGTACGTGTCCGTAAACGTTAAAAATAAAAGTTTGTGCGAGTGTGTATTTGTCAGCGATTCCGTTTTTATTTCAAAAAAAAAAATTGTTTCCCTCGGGCACGGCTATCATAAGTCAACAAAAGTCTCGTTGAGACGAAATCGAAATCGACGAAATAACTGACTTTAACTAATCCGTGTTGAATGTGAGCGCGAGTGTGTTTAAATAGCAACACCGCGCAAAAGGACATCATTAAAAATCCCACCTGGCTGCGGTGCTTCAGTGCTGTAGTAACGTCGGCCGCGTGGCATCAATTGAGTAAAACTAACAACTAAACTGTGCAGAGTGAGTTGTACTCGTGCTGTTCTTTGTGTGTGCGTACAATGAAAGCGTAGCGGAAATAAAGGATAACGAGGACGATTGAAAACCCATGAAAACCTTGCGGGTGTTTTACTTCCTTGCAGAAAGTGTAAAAAGCATGAAAAATTACAAAAACAGATTTGAACCTTAGTGAAAAAAAACCGCTAAACAAGGATTCTTTATCATCGCACAACAATAAATTTCCGCTATAAATTGAGTTAGAGAGTGTGAAGTAAAAGCGAAAACTATTTTCAACTTATCAGTCGGTTTCATCACCCACAGAAATAATTCAAAAGTCAGTCAGTTCGGCAGATTTTGGCTCAAGGATACTGATTTACATGCTATCGAATTTTTAGTAAACTCAATCCTGTGTGGTGCTCGTTTTTTCGCTCGAAAATATCGGGTTTTGTTGAGGAGGAGGAAAGTGAAGCAAATAATTTCGGCGAGTTGCTTGGGGAAAATATTGCGGTAACCATCAATCAGGATATCTGAAGCAGGCTCCATCGAGGCGCGTCAAGGACACCAGCTGTGAACAGACGTTCAGAAGCGCTGAATCGTTTGTCGAAGCTCAAGGTGGGGTGTGAAGACCAACAACAGCTTGTCGCGTGAGTAAAGTAGTGGGTGAGATCGAACACACCTCAAAAGAAGGGGGGCAATGCAACTATTTGTGGCATTTGATGAACTTGTTCGTTCGTGTCGAGCCTAAGGAATTTAATTCATCAGTTGAGTGCTACGACGGGAGTTTGGGGTTTGGCTGCGTTGAAGGGTGTTACAGACGAGAAACGTTACATAAATATTGTATCTCACAAAAATCTAAAATAATCCAAAACTAATAAATATTCTCTAGTGTAATCACAAAAACGAAGCGTAAAAAACACACAAAAGGTTAGAATCCTTCAAGATTTGGTTTTTCTCGTGCGGGTAAACAGTGGACGAATTTATCAAGACTTCATGCTGAATCCTGCCAAAGTAGAAACAAACATATTTTTCCGCCTTCCTTTTGCTGACTTGCTTTAGCGAGGTTTTTGTTCTGCATTTTTACCAAATGCTAATCTTTGCAAGGATTTCCCGGCCAATCCTTTCACACAAAGGATTAAGTCTTACGTAAATCAGGATCACACCAGCTGATCATATTCTACCGGTGTAAATAATTTCTAACGAGAACTGAGGAGAAAAAAGGTGCGTGCGGATTTCAGTTTTCAATTAATATTTTTTACCAGGGAATATCGTAATTCAGAGAATATTGAATATCAGGAATACTTGTTATATTGCTACAATAAGTGTAAACTCGATATTATTTGCAAATGAAATTGCGGAACCGAACTAATTCTGAATAAAGTTTGAAGTTCTTCCAGACATACTTCTCCCCCTTCACTCATCAAGGCATCAATTTCTGAGAACGAGGTCAAAAGTTTATCGCCTTTCATTTCCCCGTTTCATTACGTTGATGCTTTTCATAGCCATTTATGCTTACCAACTTCTATGTATAAAATTTGGAAGGTGCACGCGGGCACACAGGTGCAACAACAACATTGAGTACTATATATACAAAATTACGCTTCAGTTATTTTTACCCTTGAAGCAGGAAAATATTTTAGACGCTTTTTTGTGTAGATTAAATAGAACTTCCATTCTAATTACCTTCAAATCTCGCACCGACTAACCTTTTCGTGGCTTTCTAATAAAAGTCATAAACAAAAAAGGTCATCCAATTTTTCATGGCCCCTAATATTGGTGCCTTTAAAGGTTGACCCATATTAGAAGTCTCTCTGTGGCAATATCTGCATATGAAATCAGCAAAAACCCTTTAAACCGCGAAACTAAAATATGCCTTCGAGAATTTAAATTGCTTTTGGTGGCATTACACAAGCTTAATTAGGGTTGGTTGTGGATAACTTTTGCAGAATGACCGATTGTCCATGCAGGAAAAGCTGGGAAAAGCTGTGTATCTGTGTTAGGAGGTTATAAGAGTTTATATTGGGTTGCTTGTGACATGAGCTCTGTAGCTGACGGGCTCATGTCACAAGCGTAAATTCATCCTCATTCGCTCATCCATATTCGCTTTCCCAGCATTTACGCTGATCATTTTCGTCATGAATAACCTTTTTTGGTAGTGAATACTTTTCTATGTAAACCCTATTGTTACCTCACCCTGTATAACTGCCGTGCTACGTATTGTTAAGACCGTATTTGCATTCTGATTGAGGAAAAGAGATCCAATCGCGAAATTGAGTAAAAGGAAAGCATAAAATTTAAGACTGAAAGCCGCAAAAATTGTGTTGATGCGTGCAGATGCTGTTAAAAAGGTTTGCATGCAGATGTGGCAGAAAGTTATAGCCTGCAGGCAACTTTTTCGATCGATGGTCTAGTAATAAAGGTTCTGTAACGAAGAAGAAACCAGAAAAATATGATACGAATTTGCATTAAAAAACTTCAATTGCACACTTTAACGCTCTATAAATTTAAAAATTTTCACAAAAATTTAAAAGACAATTTACGTTTTTATTACTTTACGTTAGAAATTATCTTCTAAATTTTCCTTTTCCCATCAATATATAAAATTTCACAAGCAACTACTTGTATTGCGCTTTTCCTTTTTTAACACCTGTCATGTGAATTTTTTAATTTTCAATAAAGCAGCATTTGTGAGTTCAGCATTTTTTTTCTCTCGTCGTTGTGGCGTAGCAGAAAACATTTATACCAGCACTTGCTACATGTTTTTTGTGGCCCACGCATCCTTCCTCGTCCTGGATTGCTTCCTCTCGCCCCATCACAACCATTCCACGTTTTTCCATATCTGCAAATGTTAGTTCTGCGGTTGCGAATGCGTAGCGCGCAGTGAAGTCGAGATAGCAGTTTTTATTGAATTTTTCTTGTTTTTAATCCCAACGGCACAAAAAAATATCAGTGTGTGAATAAACAAAAAAATTGCAAATTTCACAGTTCGGTGTAGTTCGAGTTAGTTTTTCTTCCATTATTTTTGTGTACAGGTCAGCACCACTGCAGTCATCCGGTTGGATGCTGACAGCGCTGTAGGGATTAACTTAAAATGTCCTTTCTGGGTTTTTAGATGTTTTTAGGCGATATTGGAGAGATGATCATCACAAAAATTGGAGTGATGATTGTATATTTTTAATCTTTATTTAGCTTTATAAGAAACTTTCAAACAATTTGTAAAAAACACAAAAATCTTATTTGACCCTTCTCATTTATTACCAAAAATGTTACAGAAGTTCTTCCTAAAAATTGTTAACATTTAATCTGAAAACATTTCCGATAGAATTACTCAGTACAGCAAAATACTTCCAGCACAGTAATCCCAGCAAATACTAGCCTCAAGTGTACCACATTGATAACTGAAATCCTCTTCATTTACCGTGTTCTCCTCCTCATCTTCTTCCCCTCATCCTCCTCCTCCTGCGCTTCCTCCTTCTCCTCCTCCTCCTTGCGGTCTGTTGTGTCCTTAACAACCGTGATTATCTGCTGAATACTCAAGACAATGGTTGATTAGATCCCTGAGTTGTCACAAAACATTGATTGCGAAATTGTATCCACGCCCACAAATAAACCGAATTTCGTGTTTAGTGTGCTCAAGAAACTCCTGCCGCTTGCAACGTGGCGAAGATGGTGCGGATCTCAGTTGTAGTCTGTAGTCCTTGCTGTGGTGTTACTTGTTGTGTTTTCTGACACATAAATGGAATAAAAAAATTTCTTGCTAAATACGAATGAGTGACCGGGCCAAAGTGCGTGAGTAAGAATCCTTCAACTTTCAAGGTTAGACTACGAGGTTAGACTTGTAATGTGAAACACTCCAACTCAAGTTCTTCTGATAAAATATATACAAACCAAACAAAGAACCAATCAAATTGATGGCTCATAAGAAAAGGGTTGCAAACACGTTCATTGGAATTAAAGCGCATTTTCCGGATGGCTGCTCTGCAAAAAAATATGAAAGTCGGCGTATTTTACCTGGATATGTGTGCATAACAGAAGATAACTTCTAACGATAAAAGACATTGAAATAACTTTTGCTGAACCTTATTCTGCCGTTAGTTAACGCAGATATAATTTGACAGAATGACTGACCAGAGGGCCCCGTAGACTTATGCTCGCAGACAGGTGACGGTATCTTTTCAAGCCAATTACTGCATGAGGGGGAGGAGACAAAGAAGACAAATACAGAAAATCCTTTTCTCTTCTCTGTTAGAAGAAAAAGGGCGTCGAAGCATTAATGGCACCCTGAAAGGTAGGTTAATAGTGGAAAAATTTATCTGAAGAGGATTAAAAAACATTCAGAAACATGAAACATTGAACAGCGTTATAGCAAATATTGGATATATTTTTAAATATTCCTTATCTGAGAAGAATTTCTCCATCCAAATAAATTTTGTTAAATTAGATGTAGCAAATATATCGTTACTTTCGTTTATTTGTCTATAAATCAGTTGTGTTTAGCCGCGTCTAGTTCTGTCAGACAGTGTTGTGACAAAACATCCATCCCCTCGAAATCATAAAAAAAGGTTCTTGTGACTTTAATGTTGTCACACATTGTTTACTACTTCCGCCAATTGAGTTTAATGATTGCGTAGCATGTAAATAGAAAATTTTATTTATAGCTTGCATTCGTTACAGCGTTTCAACCATGAAAGAAGAATTCATCATTCAACAGAATTGGAAACTATTTCTGAGATAACTATTTACTATTTACGAGCTTTCTTTCAGATCGATTTGTTCAGTTGCAACTAGAGAAATTTTAAATATCTAAATTTAAGTGGTCCCTAATATTATATTTCAGAATTGATGTTTTTTAATTTTACTCCAAATAATGTTGGATCTGTCGTTGCAATGGCGTAGACTATTCATTGCAATTTAATCATGTATTTAGCTTTCAAATTGCCTTTCTAATAACGCTCTTATTTTATTTTGCTTTTATTTTAATTGAGAATTTTTAATTGCACACATAATGCAGAATTAAATTAATTTTGTATTTAATTGGTCATTGCAGCACCAGCGCAAATAGAAGCAGAGCTGAAATACACGAAATACAATACAAAACACGAACATTGACAGTTTCGAAATTCAGAACACCCATCATGACAATCATGATGGCAATAGCAATAAAAGCCATCTAATTAAGACAACGACAAAGGAATGTTTTATCCTCATACTAATTTAATAATTAGACACCCTAACAGGTACTCAATTTATCAGCTCATTTTAGAAGGATATTAATTATCAACACCCACAAATGCTCCCACAAATGACATCCTAAACAAAACGTAGCGTCCCCTAAAAAAGAAGCTACGAAATGCCACGGCAACCTGTGTAATTTCGATTTTCCACATCCATTTCGAATTTTTAACGCCTAAAATTTCGCGTTTTGTTTTGTTTTGTTTCGCGTAAAATTTTTGAGAAGGAACAAAACGACTTTTGTTTTGTTCCTTCTCAAGTTCCAATTACAACTTTACACTTACGCTAAATTTCCCGGATGTTGCTGAGAAAAAACAAACAAAATAACCATACTGGCTCATTGCTAAGCACGTAACCCTTCCAGTTAGCGTTTTATACTATGGTCGTGTTTATTATCATCCACTCAAAAGAGGGTAGAGGCTTAAATTGAAACCCAACACAGCGCTTTTCCTTCCTATTCCCACAGGGTGTAGCAAACCCTCCATTTCACCCGGTATTTTTGGCAGCACAAAATTATGCAAATTCCAGGATGTCTACAGCGAAATGGCTGCGCGCAATTTCTGTCATTAGAATGGGGAACAGCTTAACTTTTCACCCTTCCATTATTTCATTCAACCTCAGGTAGGATGTGAGGAAAAGTCGATCTGGAACAACACAACATCATCGTTTCTAAGGTCTGCAGATGAGTTTTTGCAACTGAAAAATTCAACACAAATTTGCATACTCAAGCAGCGATATTTTGAGGAGAGTTTCGGGAGTCCGGAGTTTACGCCGGAACTTCGGTTTATAAAAACTGTGAGGATTCTGACTTCCTGTAACGGGATGTTAAATCTTTGACGACTGAAGGAAGCTTAACGAAATTATCTAATGGTTTCTACTTTCTGCTGCTCTCTACCGTAGAAATTCACAGCTGCCCATCTAATGAAATTTCAAAACCTGAAATATGTTAGAAATTTCATTGATTGGAGAAATTTTCGACAACTAATTTGTATTTTATAATTAACCTGGTTTAAAAAATCAATGCTCAGCAATTAGCTGGTCATTGGTTAATTATTACCATGTTACTTTAACAATGAAAGTAGTCATCTAACAACTAAATTTGTTACTTAACAATTTACGTCATTCAACATTAAGTAATTTTGTCATTCAAGAGACCCTCCATTTAGTGAATTTCGATGTTAAGATTATTTGTTTCCTTTAATTAACAATTCAGTCACATATTAAGATGCTCTTTTAATCACTCATTTAGTTAGTCATTGAAAACAGAGCAACATTTAACAAGAATTTAAGTCAATCAAGACATTAAACGAGGCCACAAAAACACCGGTATTAAACGTGACGTGGAGACTGTTAATTACACAGCAAATTGGATAAACTGTCATCCCAACAATACTCACTTTTCACTTTCCTAAAATGCGGATATAAAGCCGTACGTCTGCCCTTGCCATCTTAACACCAGCGGTACCGACAACAGCAACACCCGCGAGGGCATTAATAAATCAATTTATTAGCTCGTTTTCAGTTTCGCGGTATACTATAGGTAAAGGCAAGGTGACGATGCTGTGTGGAAGACGACGGATGGTAAGGCAGATGGAGCATTTTGGAGGTTCGAGGAGACTTGTCACTTGGCTTCTGTCAGAAATCTCGCCTGTATTTTAAGTGGATTGAATAAGGATGTTGCAAGACTTTTACACTCGGTGTATTTAAAGACTTTGCGGTGATTCTTCCAGGGAAGAGAAAACCGAATGTATGGTTTCAATATAGTGGGGGGACAGAATTTCCCGATCACAGCAGAGAGTAATAATTAAAAGTGAAACTCTGTCACGCAATATTGTAATTCAAGGATTCTATGTAGGGATTTGATTATTGGAACTCATATGTGTTGACATTTTTTTGGTTGCACGAAATTAACTTCAGTTAGAATTGGCAACTTAAGGAAGTATTTGCACAAAATATTACACTCTTCTCTCTGAAACAACTGTCGTGATTCAATAATTTAGGAAAAATTGAATTTAAAAATTTTGTAAAACAATCGTGACATCATAAAATAACCTTTTGTCAAATATCTGAGTGATAAATTTAAAATTATAATTATAAAGTGAAAAATGATTTATACATTACATTAGGTGACTGACATTTATACATTACATTAGGTAGGTTGAGAAGGAAGTGAAGGGACGGATGAAGGAGAAGTCAGTAACCCACATATTGCTACGAGAAAACGGGGCAAAAAGAGTGCCATATAATTTTAATCACTAAATTGCGGAAAAACACCGAAGTGTGAAAGAATTTGTCGTCTCCAAGACTTCCGTTGCTGCGGTCGAACGACTCGGAGGTGAAGTGCATTGAATGTTATTGTATTTCAAAGCCGGCAACATGCGGTAGCCAACCGCACCGCTAAGCAAGGAGGCAACCGCAGCAGCTGCGGCATGCGTGCCAAGAGGAACCGCACATCATTAAAGCTGTGAAACACTCAGCTGCGTGCACGCGGTGCTCACCGCGCACGCGATGATGTATTGCACGGACTGCGCGGAATATAATCTGGATACTTCATCAACCCGCGTGAGACGGGGGTGAGTGTATCTCGTGGCTGAGCAACGCAGCGTCGAGTGCAGACAAAATCGCTTTAATAAAAACAACGTGGATGTGCGGGCCATTTAAGAGAAAAGCAGCTAACGTCAGAAAATCCCGACACTTTTTGCACATCGGAGTCTCGGATTAAAAAAGGGAAATTTGAAGAGGAAGCAAAGAGGATTACAGGAAACTCTGCCCCGCAATGGGTGCCGCAGCTGCTCTATCTATCAATATTTTGTTGTTTCGATGAGAGTAAAGAATCTTCATTTGCGTTATCCATCAAGTTACACGCTGACAGCAGCTTCGGCACCCCCAGCAACATCAAAACTCACACTGTGCGCGCATTCAACGCCTTACAGTCGTTGCCAAAATTTTGATCACATTATTTGCTTCTGTTATGCATTTTCATCGACGGCATCCACCGGATGCACGTTCGCACTTCTTTTTATTAACATTTACAACTCAATACTGGCAACGAGAACATCAGCAGCAGCAACTGCAGCCACAACAACAAGGAATTTCAATGATTTCTTGCTCCCAACTGCTTCAATTTGCTTCAACATGACGTGTCTGACAGCTCAAAAATTTTATTAATTTTTCGTGCAACGCGCTGAATGTGTTGCATCCTCTTTCATTCCACTCCCGATTACTTGCCAAGTTGTTGGCCAATTTTATGTTGCTCGAAATGCTGCTGCAGTGATGAGTGGAGGAAACGCTTCCGGTTGCTGATGAGTTCAGTCAGCCGCAGTGAGAATATGAAATATAATTTCATAAAATCCTCACACACTCAAGAGAATTCTAAAATTTTTTATTTTGGAGAGGAAAAATTAATTATAACAATCCAGAGCAACGACAGCGAAATTTTTGCTAAAGTAAAAGGAAAGAAAGAAAACAATAGAGAAGAGAATCTCTTTTAGAACGAAGAAACTGCCGGTTAAAATAATTAACTGGAAAAATCGGATGAAATAATTAACTGGAAAAATATTCAATTTAAAGTCGAGTGTAAAGTTTTGAGAGATTCTTGCAGCGGCAATCAGAGAAGAGATTTTGGAAGCGTAGGTGGCGTGGTGAGAGAAGGAAGACAGAGTGCGTGAGAAAGAGAGAGCGCGGTTGCTCACAATACTCTCGCAGGGATAAAAATGACAAAGAAAGCAAGAGGAAAAACGTTCTAACAAACTAATGTTTGCAAAAAAGGATACAAAGATACAAATGACTATCATTTTGGGGTTTCCACTCGCCCGAAGACAAGCCGCTTCAAAGACAGACAGCAAAGCTATTTGTCAGCATATCCGTCACTCCTTCCGGAAAGATTTCGTTCGTAATCCATCACAAAACGCAACAGCAACTAAAAGGAGAAAATGGAAATTTTCCTCAAAAAAATTAATAACCAATTGCAACAAACACACCAATAATATTAATAGTTGTTATTATCAAATTATAACGTTTCTCTGTGTGCAGTCATTTGTTAAGAAAGGGAAAACAAACTGGCTAAAATTAAAGAAAATTCTGGCTAAAATTAAAGAAAAACTGGCTAAATTTTTGGAAAATTCTAACAGAGAATTCTGTTGACAAACTCAAGAAGTTAATTTTCTCTAACTTATATTTGGTTTTTGTAATTGTATTATATTACACGTACGTGAGAAGGACATTTTGATGTTAACGTCTGCAACGCATTACGCTCAAGTACGTAATAATTACGTTTATACCAACGTAACATAACGAAAACATTAAAATGCTTCACAGTCTGTGAATCCTACCAACTCGACCGAGCCGAGTGCGTGTGCGAGTGTGTGCGTGCTTACCTAGCAAGCAGCCTTCTTCTTGCAAGGATAATGTGTGTGATGCTCGTACATGTCCTCAGATCATGCATGACTCAGCTGTATGAAACGAAAGACGTTAGCGAAAATGTCTGCACACATTAAAACCTCTTCAGCGGTGGAGTGGGTAGGATTGGAAAAAACACGAATGAAGAGGAGGGGGAGGTATTTGTTTGGCAGATTAGGCGAAAGGGCACACCAGGGAAATCACCTGGTTGGCAAGAACTGACAAAGGATAACGCAAACCTTCACGAAAGCAAGGAATCCACAGCAGGCACCTCAAGAATTGACGGAATGGCTTCACCAGATACTCCCAGTAATTAGTTGGCTTTAAATTACCGTCACACTACTTAATGAGATTTAATGAAGTATCATTCCAACGTGTACATTTTTCATTTTATTTTGGATCGTCTGGATTTTTAAAAACTTTTTTGCTTCTCTTTGAATCATTGATTTTAAAGTTTTTGCTGTTTTTTAAATGAGAAAAATCTCAGTCGTCTTACCTCTCTTCTGTTTTTATCTATAAGGTCTCTTGTGATCATTTTTTGAGGAATTTCTTCAAGCTGTTTTCTACTCTCATTCGATCCAATCTTTAAGGAAGCTTCTAACCTTCGACTTCCTGTTTAATTATTTTTTGTTTACCCTCATAGCGTACATTTTCTTAAATATAGAAAGGTTTTCGATGATAGCAATTCTCTCTCCACAATCTTCTCAAAAAACCTGTATTGTCAGCAAAGTTGCAATTGTCGTACGTCGTTGTCATGTGGAAATCCTGCAACCCATGGGCAAGAAATACTCGTACTTCATATCAGAGCTTCTTTTGATTTCATTCTCTTGCCACCGATGACAGTTTGCCACCGATGGCGGCCTGTTGAGCAAGAACTTTTGTTTAGATTGCTGGTGCCTAGAAGTGCTTTTGGCAATACGCATCAAACAAAGAGAAATTGAAGGATGTCCTTTCAATCTGGCCAAAAAATAACGCACAACTTGTGACAGACGTCGTTAACTTTAACGACCGCATAACCTTTATTAGTCGTTCCTCCCCCTGACGTACATGCCCACACCGCCCATTCACTTGCTCTCCGTCCGTCTGCTAATTTTTATGTTGTTCTTCCTGCAGGTGGCCTGCCGTCCTCGGTGGCTGATATAGAAAAAAAAAACATTTGATTCGCTTCGAGGTTCCACTGTCATACGCTATGAGACTTCTATACTTTCAACAGTCAAGGGATTGTTGTCTGCACTACCGCAAACGCGATATATCAATTCTAAGCCGAACATTTTAAGCTGGTTGATGGCGCACAAATAGCGTAGGTGACCCCTTCGGAAGTCTGATGACAACTGTCCGTTCACAAATGACATGATGGTATTCGGCGTATTTACATTAATGCGAGTGGCGATTAATTCCTCCACGAGCCCCATAAACATTCAGTTTTTTTCTATGCAAAGGATTGGTTATAATTATACAGCCCAGAGCCATTTCAGCCTTTCGTACAAGCGGAACGTATCACGTGCCTACGCCCGCACTTGTCGAACAATCGTCATCAAATTTATTTTTATTGCTTTCTGATAATTCAAGCCCTGGCAGGAAAATGAATACCAACGTATCGGTAATTTAATCGGTTGAAAGGACAACATCGAACGGCTAGTGAATGAATGTTGTTCTCTGATGAGTACAACTTTTACATGTCAACTTTTACTAGCATCAATGGTTCGTTAGGGGAGCAGAGTGAGGCCGTCCTTCATGTTTTACTGAGCGGTGAACAGAATAAGCGATTCCTTTAGTGACAAAATCTTTATTTCGTCGGTCGAACACGCCTGTTATGACTATGAAGGTCATATAAAGTTACGTTGAACATTCTTAAGCTGATTTCACAGAATAAAATCTAAACAAAGACCACAAAATTAATAGCTAACCATGCAACTGGTCACTCGGTCATTGATTAATTGTTACAACATAATGAGCGTTTTAATGGACACATTTACGAGTCGTGTTTGTGTATCTTATAATTACGTTCCAGTTGTAAATTCAGACGTTTCTAGTATTTTCTCTCCTTTCTTGCTTCCTTCTAAATTCTACTGACTCTCATTCGAAACCCTAAGCAACCGCTAAGCTGGCCCCTTCTCTCCTTTCCAGGGAAGGTTCGGGAAGAAGGGACTTGGAAATGTAGCAAATGCAACGAAACCAACCGTTTGACGGAAAATCAACAGCTTCTCCTGCATTTTAAATTGTAGATTTTTAACAAATTGAAATTCTAATGCGCTACTTTTGCCAGCCTCTACATCTCGCTCTTCCTCTTCTTCTTGTTCGTTTCTGCAGCACTGGGTGAGTAGTGAGTGTGCGTGTCTCATGCAGTTTCGTCATAAGACATCAACGAAATCAACCCACATGTAGGCCAAACACAGCTTCAAGTGGAGGAAACAGAAACAGCACGACAGGAATTAAAGGAAAAGTTGCCAGCACGACTCACTGTTTTCCTGCCTTTTTACGTGAGGCGACTGTGCCAGGATCTGCAGCAATAAAGTCGGGCGCAGGGAAGAGCAACGATTTTCAGAGCGACGCAGCAGCAGGCGGAAGGACTCCTCCTCCGAGGACACTCGAATGCAGTAAAACAGATCTGGAGAGTGCGAGCATTCATATAAATTCCAACTGCACCACGTCGGTGGCAGGAAACGCAAGGACGACAACCGAAACGAGTTGGCGAAGACGCACAGGCACGGCACACAAACCGCCTACGGTTCAGCTGAAACGAATTCACCGTCCGCTGACTGCAAACACCCGCGACAAGGCAACGCCAAACGTCATCGACAGACTCGTTATTTGCCAGTCGGGAGTTGTAAGCAAAAACAGTCACTCCATGCTAAAGCGCATAAGGCGCTGAAGATACCAACATCCGCTTCCACGTCGCAAACAAGACTTCAGCATCCAACTGAGCCGCAAACAGGCAACCAGTCAGCCAGCCAGTCAGTCGCCTCCCGGATATTTAAAGGAAGAACAGTAAAGCAGTCAGCCGCAGCATAAGGTGTCGTCCGCGAATAGCAAGAATTGATCACAAGAAGCAGAGCAAAAGGATTGTATTGTGGGGCAGAAAATGAGAAGCACCGACGAGCTGCGGAGATGGCAAGGCAGCTGCACGCAGAACTTGAGCAACGGCTGTGGAGGGACATGCGGCTGAGATGTGAGCGCCTTATAAATCTAAAGAAACTAACAGCGAAATGGCAGCGCTACTAACGGCAACCCTCTGCGTTCACAAAATTTATTAAATTAAAACCGAGTCAGCTGCACGTGGAACCGAATACAACGAACTGGATAACTGAGATAAGATAAGCGTGAAGCAGCATTTTCAGTCGTCAGGCGAGTGCACATCGACCACAAAAGTTCCATTAGAACTCCACAACAAAAGAAAGAAGAAGAAGAAGAAGGTGACAGTTTAGAAAGCTTGCCTTCCAGAATCTTCAAAGTCAGGCAGCCAAAAAATCAATTCAGAAAGTCGAAATCGCTCTACGATAAAAAATATCTCTTCGGAATTGAAAAGTTTCAGCTTTTAGTGTGTTGCTGTGAAAGGAGACAAAAAGTTTTAATTTTTCCCACAGCAACGTATAACCTGAGCCCTCAACATTGTTTTCGAAGCCCTAAAGGGTTTGCATCCTCACCCCAACCCAGCAAGCAAGTGAAGCAAGTGAAGGCAAACCTACATGAACATTAAAATCCGCTGTGAACTACTGAATCCCAAAAGAGTTTTCATCGATTTCACTTTACCCACCCACCCAACTGCTTCCACGTTAACCAGCCCCACTCAGCCTACGGCTCCCTCTGCACATGTGAAGAATCATCAATTTATTATAATGGATTCAGTTGTGACGATACAATCGAAATGTCTCTGGAGCACCCTGCTGATTGTTACTTTTATGTGCAACGGCACGTTTTCAGGTGAATCCACGCCACCAACAAGGACGACAACCCAGCTCTGTTCCGTGTGTTCTGTTTACAAGGGTGGAGTCACCTTAGATCGGGTAAAAACTAACTGGAATTTTGAACAAAACTTTCAACTCCCACGTTTGAAAAAGTTTACTTTCACTTCTAGTAGATTTGAGTGCCATTTTTGGTTTTTAAAATTCAATTCTATGCCGCTTTTTGTCTTCTCAACCTAACTGTGAAGATAACAGAATAGAAGAGAAGAGAAAATGGGAGTTTAAAAACCTATAGAAGGTAGTTTCTGCTATTTAATAGAAACTATAGAGAAAGTAGAGCAATAAGAGATAATGAATGATAAAACGAAGGAAAATCTAGAGGAAAGATACTGAACGAAGCCTTCGGGTGGAAATATGCCTTTCAGGGTACAAATTGTAAATGAAGTTCGAAACTTCAGTTTATTTAGTTCTTATGGGCTTGAGTGCTCTTCCTTTTCAACATAACTTTCGTATTACTACTTCTCTATTTATTCCTTTCTCTGTCCATCTCTGTTCCAAATCTTTCATCATTTGGCAACTGACAGGAATCTGAGCTTCAATATCCCCTCTGGTGTCTACCATACAATAGTGGTAGCATTTCCGCTAAACGCTAACGCCTCCTGCCGGTTATTGAGGTTTTTACTTTTCTATTCATGAAGAACTTTGCAGCAGCGGCTGCAGGATAAATTTCAGTGGGATATACAGTGGGGATACATTTTCAATAGGAAGCGAAGGAAAAAAACCATCTCGTAAATTTTTCGATGTTGGCAAAAGACTTTGATCTATTTCCACTTTTATTTCGAAGTTAAATATTGAATTTGTAGCTATAGCAACTGAAGACGGAATATACAATATTTGTGCTATGTATTCAGAAATATATGCCATAGTCTTTGAATAATCCATTACTTCTATTACATTTAAAACTATTTGTTCTTTAGTAAATTATCACTGTTTCGAATATACGACGTTAGTTGCCGGCGCACTTTTAGTAAATCTGACCGAATTCTGTACCAAGTTTTTGTACTGCTAAATGTTCACTTCGGAATCTCATAAACATTTCAAAGCAACTCGTGGAACTTCGAAGGAAAATCAATATTTCTACAGGAGCAGCAACAATTCGTACACACAAACAAGACTTCAGTTACCACAAAGTTTTGCCCCAACACGTTCCATGCTTGCAAACCTGGACAACTTCATCTTCAACTATGAATTGGTCCACCTCTGCTGAACCTCTCTATCCACCTACAACAAACTCAGACTTTCAGCAGGTTGCGGCAAGTTTTAACTAAGCCTTTGTGTTGGAATCTTATTGAAGAGAAGAATTTCGATAGCAAATGGTAACGTGTTGGTTATTTCATTGTTATGGCGAGGGATGGTCAGGACACATTGTGGTTTTTAGATTTAAGGGAGGAATGAATGAGTAGGCATGGAGGTGTACATTTTAAGTGTTGATTACTTCATAAAAAGTGAAAGTTTATTATATGAAAAGCGATAGAGAAGTTGGTGAGGGAAATATAAAATGTACAAGGGATTGAAGTCTTGTAGTATTTGATTATACATCTAGTAGAACTATTCAATGTGCTTCGGAAAATGAAAATAAAGTCACAAGGTAGTGTGAGCATAACGATACTAGGGATGACCTTAAATGACTTTCTCAAACATGCCTGAGAATACCACAGACCTTCTGTTTTAACGACAAAAAGCAAAAGTCCTTCAAGGTAACCTTGTAGTTTTGTTAATAGACACGCGCCACGAAATTTCTACTTCGGTGTATGGAAACATTTGTTTGTAGAGTCCCCACATTTTGCAACACCCGCTGAATTTCATAATTCAAATGCTCCTCTCGTAACTGCTTGTCATATCATCGCAACGCAACGACATGGACACGAAAACTTTGTTTATTATACTCCACCCTGGAAACAACACAGGACGAACCCTTTTTGAAACGCCGAACACAACTATCGAGTGGCAATAACTCGCTGACATTTAGAATTTATTCATTCATTGCCAGCCATGTTTGCTTGGCTCTCTAAGTGTTGTTGACATTTTTGTCGTTGCGGCAATAATTGCCGATAATGAGAATTGTTTTACGAGTTCCTGTTATGTGAAAATTTATAGTGCAGTGCCTCAGGACTCCACGGCCGTAATGCGAATTTAATATTTCAATAAAAATTAATTTCTACTCCCCGCAATTATTCTCGTGTCTGAAACTTAACAATAATGGGGAAATAAATTAAATCCTCTGATGTCACTCGTAGCTATCAAGATCAGACTAACAACAGCATATAGTTGGTGTAAATATCATGAAAACAAGTTAATGATGTTCGAAATTTATAGTAAAACAGGTGGATGTCCTTATTTTCGGTATTTCTCTCCGACAACTTTAGTAATAATGGAAAATTTGTCAGGTGTTTTCATTAAAAACTTTATATATCGTGCTAGTCAAAAGCGATGGTTAAAAACCAGGACGAGCCGCTTTTGCTTTAAGCCTGATTAATGCCGCCTCTAAAAAGTTACTTATTCTTCTTTAAGCTGACCCAGTTTTTCACTCTTATTCAAGGTAACAAGTTTTTCACGGCAGTCTCATTCTTCTTCACGGATTCACTGCTCCACGAATGTGTACCTCACTCTCTTTCCCCTTTAATCCTCCCACCGTCCTCCATCCCCTTACCATTTCCATACCTTACCTTGCTCAATAACCGTAAAAAATCGATCTATTATTAATGAGGGTAGCGAATGGTTAAATATGAGAAGCAGGCTTTTTCGCCAGAAAAATAAAAAAAATACTCCAGTCTCAGTACTTCAGTCTGTGGTAAAACTTTTATCATTACAGATTTATAAAGTATTTTGATGGGATTTTCATGAAATTTATTAGGTGGTCGGTAGACAAGAACCACCTTAAACATTTTAAGTAGCTTATTTTTAAACTATGAAAGAAGTAGACTGTTAATCAATCAAGCTTTGTCTTTGTACATCAGGCAAATAATTTGGAGCCTCGGATAAAATTGAATTTTAGAGTAAAAACGTGAAATTCAAGGTTGTCTAAGCAGAAACACAAAAATTAGTCGTTATAAATTATAAATAAGAAAAATATTACAAGCTATTTAATTGGAGTAGTTGGCAGGTTATTAACTCCAATAATACGAATTATTTTCTATATGTTCTTCGTAATTTAATCTCTTTTATATGATACAATTTAATCCCGTATAAGACATTATTTGTAAATACTACTATTTGAATTTTAAAGTCTTTTAAATTGTATAAAAAATACGATTTTCATAAAAAATTTGCATAAAAAATTTACATAAAAAAGTTTCATTTGTATGTTCAAAAAGCGAAAAGACAAAAAGATGGCATTTAAAAAATAAGGATGAGATAAATTTTCCATTACCAAAATTGAATTTTTTACTTGTACATCAACACATCCTCAGCAGCACACATAATACACACGTTCATATATATGTGTGTGTCTAAAAATGAGTGCTTAGGGGCAACTCAAACAACAACAACTACACAATAACTCATGGAAGCAGTCGATGATACCTTCGCTGCGAGCTCCGGGGATGCGGGTTCGAATCCCGCCTGCGCATGGATGTTAATTGTGTTTCCAGCGTACTTAAAGCCTAGCCTAGTGCTAATAGTTCCACTCCCCTCCCTCTATCATCCCTCTTAACAGTAGTTCGTGCTATCAGCACAAAAAAGCTTTGAAGCTTAGCAGCTCCTGAATTCTGATATAGAAAAAAAAGCAAAATCAACTGCAATAATAAAGCATCAACTCCAACCAACAACAAGGACACTCTGAACAGAGCTGGAATTCCCAGCATAAACATTTTTGGCTTTAATTTAAATTTATACTCGTATTTTCGGCGAATTTTGTATGGAGAAGTGAAGCTTCTTTTTTTGCATCTGCAGCTGCATATCATCGTCATTTCCGAAAATTATATTAGTTTTCCTCGTTCTTCTCATTATTCTTTCACTTTCTTTTCCTCTTCATCGCACTCTGCTTCTTCGCCTCCATGGTGTCCTCGGATGCCAGACATGGGCAAGATGTCCTCCTCGCAAAATCACTTCGGCAGCACTTCGCAGTCCCAGTTCGCGACCAAGAACAACACGCGTGTCATGGTGCAGAAGGGCGGTCTGGCGATCCTGCCCTGCGTCTTCAAATTGAATTCTCCAGCTACAGTGAGTATTGTGTAATCAATTATGTGATTCAATTATTTTGGGGTGGATGCATGATAAAATTAGGATATGGAATGTTTAATGCCTTTTCTTAAAACTCGCTTTTATGATTTTCTCTCTGGCTTTTATGATTTTGATGTAATTGTCATCTATAATCCAGAGATAATGCTAATATATAATAAAATAATGTACAATTACGATACAAATAGGAACGAAGAATGCAAATCATAAATTAAAAATTTTCATCATTATTTAATTTCTAATCACTCCGTGGTTACTAAAAGTAATGAAAAAGGAATCTGTTTAGATGGCTTTTTGATTGCTTTAGTAATTTAATTTATTTCTATAAGACTGTTGAAAAATATTAAATAAATTGTTTTACTACTATACAGTATTTAGATTTTTTTATAATCTTGATTACTTTCATCAAAAAGCTTTTTATACTATATACCTCATATATACACGCTATCCGAATGTAGTTAATTAAGAATTTTATTTCGGGACATATTATTTAATTTCAGCATTTTATTACGTGTTTGTTCCGGCAATAAAAATATAGAAACTTTTATTGTACGGGACATACGAGGAATTTCTTAACTGTCTTTTTATCAGCTACGTTATATCTTAACGACTGCTGTTGACCAGGTTTATCTGGTTTTAATTTATTCCAGATAAAAGAGAAAATATGTTTATGTTTCGTACACAGTCATAATTTTTCACGGCACCGTTTCATTTCTACAGGATTTAATAGTGTTGTGAAAAAACCGGATGTCATTAAAAAGCTCTAAAAATTATAACTACTTTATTTCTCGTTCACACACACTTGAGTGGCACATTAATTTTCGCAAATAATGAAACAGGAATTACGATTATAAAATAAAAAGCAATAAAATGTGTGGAAAGTGGGTTGGCAGGGTTGGGGGAGGGTGAGTGCAGGGGTCGATGGTCGTAAATCATTTTTAACGATGAAAACTCCTGTTTTTGATTGTTTGAAAATACATCAGCGGCTGAGTGCAGAAAAAATGCAACAACAACAATACCAACAACTGCGTTAATTTAAATTGGTGTACCACAACCTAATAATGAGAATAAAAACAACAACAGACCGCACTTAAGTTTAAAAATTTCCGCTTTTCAGAACAAGTAGTGGAAGCATAAAAAA
The DNA here is from genome assembly GCA_922984085.1 of Sicus ferrugineus. NCBI lineage: Eukaryota > Metazoa > Arthropoda > Insecta > Diptera > Conopidae > Sicus > Sicus ferrugineus. Next base: position 4,528,380 of record OV277349.1, on the reverse strand, counting down.
TCTCGCTTCCACACCGCAGTCATCACTGCAGTAGGCTTGCATATGCGACTACGTTAGGGCGCGCAATGCTAGCATGCTGAAAAAAGCCACGGGGGAGGGGAACAAGAAAACAAGGCAGCTGCTGTTGCAGGTGTACAATACTGAGTAGAATGTGCAGTGTTAGGTAGGTCAAATGGTGGCAAAAAGGACACTCATGAATCATCAGCATTCTGCCTCCACTTTTTAGAGGCAGAATTTTTCCTCTAAAGCTGTACGAGTTCTTGCCATGAGTGTGTGAAATTTATTGATGTGGTTGTTGGAGTGTGAATTTGTGGTGTGCCACCTTTTCCTAGTAATTATTTGGATTTTTCACCTGTTTTTCTTTACTCCAATTTTTTCTAGTACTTCTTCTAGTATTTTTTCTACTACTATATCGACTACTCTTTCTACTAATATTTCTACTACTCTTTCTACTACTCTTTCTACTACCTTTTTTACTACATTTTCACTACTGACTTCTACTACTATTTTGATACAGTTTTGCCCTAGAATACTTTTTATTTTTTTATTTTATAAACGAGTTTTATACTAAGTTTTAGCCACACTTTGCTATTACTTACCTGCTACTAATTTCTGATACTGTGTTTTACTATTAATTCTTTTTTCGCCAGCTTTCGCTGCAATGTTTGCCATTTATTTCAGTTACCTGTTTTTTACACTTTGTACCACTGTACCTTTTACCTTACACTTTTTTACTACTACCTTAATACTTCCTTTTCTACTACGGTTTTACTGCTTTGTTTAAATGTTTAAGTTTTTAATGCTATTTCAACCCGAAGAAAACGTTTTTAAATTCTCCTTTGTACTTCTCTTCCTGCTTAGGTGTCCTGGATACGGCGCAACGATTTCCAGCTCCTCACCGTCGGCCTCTCGACGCATAGCAGTGACAAACGCTTCCTGGTCGAGCACACACGCCACATGGGCCACTGGTCGCTGCGCATTAAATCGGTGCGTGAGGAGGATCGTGGTTTCTACGAGTGCCAATTATCGATTTACCCTACACAGTCGATTTTTATCGAGCTAAAAGTCGTTGGTAAGCAAAACCTTTTTTTTTAATTAAAACAACAAAATAACTGTGCCGAGTTTGTGTTATTTTTTCACACGCATGATTCACTACCATAAAAAGTAGAAAGAAATAAAATAACTATTCGTGCTCAGTTAACAGCAAGTAAATCGCTTACGGATGGATAGCGATTTTAATCGCTGTGCAGATATTTAAAAGGCAATCATGCAGTAATTGCGCAGCCAGACATCCTCACAAACACTGAAAGACATACTGATTTAATTTCCTCCTTTTAACTAGCGTGAAAATCCATTTAATTAAATTTCCTTCAATAACCAAAATGTTTTGATTGCCATTTAATTGAAATTCTGTTTTTATTAACTTCTTGCAGAGGCCGTCGCCGAAATAACCGGAGCGCCTGATCTCCACATCGATGAGGGATCCACTCTACGCCTCGAATGCAGGCTGAAACGTGCTACCGAGAACCCGGCCTTCGTTTTCTGGTAAGTCGATGGGTGTCAATAGAACGCCCTTCAGCCGCTGGCAGCATGTGTTGGTGGCTCTAATTTTCGTATTTTGTTTTTTTGCAGGTATCATGGCAACAAAATGGTGAACTACGACTCGCAAGATGGCTTCTCCGTGACCTCGACCACTGAAAATGCGCCACCGGGCCCCGAGGGCTATCTCTACATCGGCAGCAGCAGCAGCAGCTTTAGGGAGCGCGGCGGTGCAAGCGGCAGTGGCAGCAACCACAGCAGTCACACCAGCGGCCATTCGTCATCATTAGCGTCCTTAATGGCGGCCCAGCACCATCAGTCTTCCTATCTGCTGACGCCGTCCACGAGCGTCCTAACGTTACAGGAGGTGCACTTCCACCACGCCGGCAATTACACGTGTGCGCCGTCGAATGCACGGCCCGCCAGCATAACTGTGCATGTGTTGCGAGGTGAGTTGGTTGCGCTCAAAAGTCGGCTTATGTAGAGCGGGTCCTCTTTTGCTCTCTTTATTCTGGCCTCGGTTGGATGGTATGATGGGAGGAAAAAGAGCAAAAAGTGGAAAACTGAAACCTTGACAGATTCGGGTACCATCGGGATGCCTCATTTGATGACTTGTCAGTGTGGTGGATATATGTAGGGGGCATTGAGAGCAATTAAGGCGAGCACCTTAATTTACGAATTCCGAAGTTCAGAAAATATTTGCAGAGCTTTCAAAAAAAAAAATTAAAACAGTTGGGTGAAAAGCAGGTATCGGGATGTTTATAGTAAAAATTCAGTCATTTACTTTCATTCTTTCAGCGGACCTTATTTAATTAAATATTCTCCATTTTGATCAATGATATATTTAATTTTTCTGGTTTTAATATCTGTGAGTGACCGTGGCAAGTATTCTTCACTGGACCATTCTGAGTTCTCTAGAAGTGTCTTTCCCAGAATCTGTCTGACTTCTGTAGACACAAATGATAACGATTTCTGACGATGCTCTGGTTGTTATATAAGGAATTCTCAGCTATCCCAATTTGTTATGGACCCAAAAAGATGTCTGTGGCCTGGTGTGTGTTACCTCTTCTTAATGATCAATTCCGTTATCTTATTCCCAGCTTTCTCGATGCAGTCTCTTATCATTATATAATCACCATTAACTCACAATAAGCTGTAAAGAGCCTCTCTTCTCTGTGATCTGTATTCGCTTTGGAATTTTAGATTATATTCGCTTACCAGCCTGTCATCTTAACAGTTCTATTTGAGCCAAATTGCGAAATGGATCCAATCATCCCTTCACTCCAATCACATCCTCTGGCTACGTACAGTGAGAGTCTTTCTTAATTTATTTTTTAGTATGTAGGAATTGAATCGCCCTCCGAAGAGTGAAATAATCATTGGATTTTATCAAGTATCTGTCAATAATGTTGGTCGACTTTCCCCACAAGTGTAAATAACCCCACAAGACGGAGTGGATGTCTTGTCCACCAGCAACGTTTGCGCGAATGATTTACACGTTTCTGAAAACACGGCTGTTAAAGCAATGAAGAAGTCAACTTCGTACGTTATTTTCTTTGAACTTCCCTTCTCCTCATCCTAATTGGAGTTGTGAACACGACGCCAACATGAAATTTTGTAATGTGTTTCTAAATACACGCTTTTCCCCCGTAAAAAAACATAAAATACACTTCTAAAATAACTTTGTTAAGGGAAGCAAACAGGCTGTTTCGTGGGCCGAAAAATGTATTCGGCCTTTACAATTCTTACCGACAACGGTAACTGCAAAAAGCCTACAGGTAGTAAATCCTGTTAAATTTTTTCCCATAACAATCGCTTGCTCGAAATTAAACCAACACATCCCTTCGTATTCCTTCTCCTGCTCCACCCCCCGAAGTTTTACAAACACGAAAATCGCAGGTAATATAAAAATTGCTAAAATCGTTACGCATATTCGGAGGAAAGAAAATAAACATGTTAGTGCTTTTTTTACAAGTAGGGGCGAAAAGGGGTAGAAACGTGCATTGCCTCTGTTCGCTGAGGGCGCCACCTTTCAGAGAAAAATTACTTGTACTTCAGATGTTACAAAAAGGATTGTGGATATGAGGCAACTAAAAAACTCAAATCTAGGCCACTACAGGGGTCTTCGGAAACCCATTTGAAGTGACCTCTTTTACCTACGCCACCTATCATCACCCTGAAAGTCGGCTCGGGAAAGAAGCAATTTAATTCCAAGCATGGTCAGGATGCAGGATCAAATCGCCTTTTAGTACAGTAAATAGAGGAGATTAGACAGTTTTCTGAACAGCGTGGTTTGTGTTGAGGTGACGAAGACATTGAGGAACTTGGTATGACGGAGGAGCCACCAAAATTCAACAAAAATCAGTTTATCAGCGCCCACGGAATATTTTGCAGTTCTTATTCCAGTTTCCTTTTAATTTTTCTTCCTTATTTGTTGGCCTTATATTAGAACGTGCAACTGCTGGCTTATTTTCAAAAACTCAGCATTTTTATATGCCTGTCTGCTGGTTTCCCTGTTGTTGCATTTCCCCCACTTGTCTTCCTTGCTAGACTTTTATGACGATGAGTGGCCGAGTGGTAAATGTTTACCGCTCACCTACGGTAGTTGTAAGCTGAAATTTCCTTGCTGCTAATAACTGGCTGAGCTTGCATTGTTTATGTTGGCAGTTATTTCACGAACGTGGTCGTCGTGCGCGTCCTTGGCGCGTGGTTCCGTTCCTGTCTGTAGCGGATTCCGTAATTGTTGCCGGCGGTGGAGTGCTACGTGTGGGCGTTCTTAGAAGAGTCAATTTATTTTAAGCAGAATTTGGAAGTTTTCCGCTTTAGCACTTGATATCTAGGGATCCTCCAACTTTTGCCTTATTATCGAACTCGTGCTTTTCGCCTTGTGAACATTTGCCTTTCTTATCTTTGCAGGTGAAAAACCCGCCGCCATGCAACATGCAAATCACAGCGCCGTCGACAGCGAGAGCAGCAACAGCAGCAGTGGCGGCGGCTTCGGAGGACACAGCAGCGTCGGCGGCACAAGTGGCACCCGAGGCATAAGCGGTCCCAGCAACCTGATTGCTTTGGGTTGCGCTCAACTGTACCAAATATTGTCACTACTGCACAGAAGTTGACGACACCTCTTACTCCGTGGCCCGCAACATCATCAGCAGCAGCAACTAAGGCGCTCAGGTTCACTAACTTGGCTGCTGACGATAGCCTCGTTAATTTGTGCACACCACAAAATCGATAGATGAAGCAGGTTAATCGCATGCTGTGGCGCACAGAACCAGAGTCGGCGACGGACCTGCCTGCTGCTGAATGTCGTTGAGCCCGTCGTATAAATATGGCAGAAGTTTAAAATAGATCTGTTTGCTTCTCGAACGTGTGCAACTCCACCGAATCCGGGGTGAGGAAGACTAGTGAACGGTGGCCTTCCTAGTAATCAGTAGGAGGAAAAATTGGCACTACAACTGCAGATATGCGACGATTGACAACGTTATGTCGGCCATCGTTTGCCCACGCAGAATTCCTAGTAAGTAACCAAGTAGTGCATTCAACTAAACTTAACTCATATTAAACAAAATTAAGAATCGAATAAATTGCGAACTGCATAGTGAAGTCAATTAGGTTAATTAAGTCAATTAAATAGTCAATTTCTGGCCCTTTATCCTCGCCATTCGTTTAGTATGTCGCTTTCCGCACACCGTTGATTTTGATAGATTTCGTTGTTAAAAAAGACATCGTGAAACATGGAATTGTTTCACTCAACTCGAGAATAGCATGACGTTGCACTCTGCATTTGTCAGCAGCATCACCACTTGACAAAAACGCGACTTAAGAAACCCTTTGTTAACATGTATCCGACGCAACAAGATCTGAAAGCCCTTCTGCTCCAGCTGTAGGAAGTAAATTAGAATTGCGAATTCAAATTCGTTGCACGTCATTTGTACTCGTGCACCCTTCAAGTGCTCAATCGTTGACGGGGGTGACGTATTAACGAAGCAGCAAAGACAACTTAAGACTTCCCGTCAAGATGGCAGAGAAGAGAAGCCGTAGAGGAAAAAATCCAGAAGTCAACGGGGGTGCAAAAAAGTTATTCAAACATTTTTCACTCCCACTCGACGTGTTTTACTACCTTATTAGAGCCAACATTACTTTTCTATGTGTGGTCATGAGTTGTTTGAAATACATTTCAGTTAGTTAACACGTAACATACATATTTGGCACAAAGTTTTAGAGATTTAATATGGCCTTTCTTCAGGAATTCAGCAATTAAGAATCAATCACTCAAAGACATTTTGATGGTTAATAAATGTAATAATTAATAATAGTTAATAAACTAATAATTCTTACAGGTTTCGTGAACATCAACAATCGTCAACTCGTGTGATCTGAGGTCCAGAAGAAAACCCATCGATTGATGGTTGGCGCTCTGAGTCAAATGGTTGCTCGTTGTCTTCACCATCAGAGCCTGACTGGCCTCACCTGCGCCAACTGGCAGATCAGTACCGCGTCCAGGTGGAGGAGTTCGAGAAGTGGATGCTCGAGGAATTACGGCAGTTGCGTTAGGGATCTGAGAAGCAACTGCAGTTCGCCGCTTGGCAGATGGCCGAGTTGCAGCGCATTAAAAACTTGAACAGGAAGAACCAGCGACTGAACTGCATTGAGTTCGAAGCTCAGCGGATGCATTACTTTATATTATTCTGAAATTGATTTTTTAATTAAATAAAATCCAAACTTAATATCTGAGAAAATTTTAGGAATTTATTATTTTGTTAATAAAAATAAAAACGTTCAAGGAATGCTTTAAAACTTAAAGTGAAATATTAAAATAATGCAATTTCGGAAGGACAGAACTAATAAATTTTTGAATATCAATGCTGTTTTTCTCCTAATTACAGTCTAGTTATTCTAATTTTGCAAAGACTAATTTTGCAAAACCACAATTCCTCCCTCTAGACGAAGAAAACAATCGATTATCGATGCCAGCGAGGACGAACTTTCATTACCTGCGCCATTGCAACGTTGCAAATGTTCGCTCTTAACTACATTTATTCGTATCCGTTCATTTGATTCTTTCGTCCTCTACGTAAGGTGAAAAAATCGCTTTCATTGGTTTCATATGAATGCAGCCGCAGTGATACCTAAAAAATCATGTTAAAAAGAATTTCTTGCAGGAAAATATAAATTGCAGGAACTATCGTTAACAATTAATTTACCAGCCAGCCGGCAAATAGGAAACTTTCTCCCTAACAAGAACAACAACAACAACCAATAAACTCCAATCTATTTTCATTTATGTAATGCCGTTCACTATGAGAAATTTGTGTTTATTTAGTTTGTTTTAAAATAGGATTTCGTGATAAATTTACACAACATAATTTTTGAAACAGAATAATTTATGCTCGAAAGTTCACATTGAACAAATTATCGCTTCCTCTATTAACGCATTTGCTGTGGAAGCAGATCTCTGGCCGTCTTTCAAAGTTACCAAAGGTGGTTACCACAGAGAGTTACCTCCTCTGAAGCAGCTGCATTGACTCCGACCAAGACCTCCTCCAACTCATCCTTGTCCCCAGTACGCGGGGACGTTAATGCCGCATATATCGTATAAAGTGAGTTCCGATCCGATTCTACCCACTCAGCCTTCACCAAGTCTCATTACTTCAGTTTTAATTTCGTGGAAAACTCAGAAATTTCAAGCCAAGCAACTGATTATGCGCGTGATATATAATGTTAATACAGCTTTCGAGAAAGACGTTCGTAAAGCGACGAAGGTAGTCCGAAGAAAACCCAGAAAGATTTGGCATTTTATAGGCCAACAGTGTTACAGTGCTATTCAGATTTCTTCATGGAGTGCGAGAACGAGAAGCTGATACAGCCTCCTACCAAGAAGATCAGGCCCAGTTCCTTCAAAATGGTCTACGAATAAATGCTGGGGGAAAAGCCTCTCATTCTGATAGAAGGCATCATCGACCTCTACAACGTAGTCTATATTTCTGCCTGAACGAAGACTGGTGAACCAATGCTGGTTTCTCTTCAACACCGTCGCCGTCCTTTGATGTGATTGCAAAGATTTGGACAAGGGATTCTTTCGACGAGGGCGTCCTCTTCTCGTAGCATATGGAGGCGCCATGGTTTGGTGAGCCTTGAAAAAGTGATTCGATTCAGAGTTTGCAAATTCTTCCTGAAGTTGGTTCCTGCGATGGAATTCCTGGAGATTAGCGCGAATTTAAAGGTTTAACGCGTTTTTGTCCGCGGTGCAGTTGTCTAGTCCTGAAGCTGCAAGTAGAAACCGGCGATAAGACGAATGAAGTCTGTGGCGAGCAGTCGAATGCGAGCGAGGTACTCACATTATATCATCCTTAATCATCCACTTGACGTCTGGATGTCTGACGAGCTGTTTGACCTTTTCTCTTTTCCCGTTTTCGTTAAGTGTCGCCGCAATCATGGAGCCATCCGTCCAAATTGCACGCAACTGATGACATCTAGCAGGAGCGGCTCATGTTTTGTTCACTCCTCCCTGGGCCACCAAATGACAGTCGGAAAAATCTGAAATTCAGTCAGTTTTCAACTCAAATTGGATACTTCGTCTTCGCATACTCACTTCTATTTCAGCATTCACGCAAACTGTGTTCAAGCTTCGCCAATTCCTCCTAATTGCTCAGCAATTGATCGGTACTCACTTCGTATATTTCACATGGACATCCACGGTCAGAGGAGTCCGTTGTCGGAATCGCTGCGGTTATCGCAAAGGACGGCGGCACCGACGAAGAATCTGCACTTATGCACAAGTCTTCTTTCAATCAGAAACACAGCCAACGTTGTACAGGTCGACGATGACTTCAACCAGAATGGGCGGCCTTTCACACAGCATCCATTCGTAGACCACTTCGAAGGACCTGCACGTGACTTTCTTCGGAGGCAGTTGTAGCAGTGCATCGCTGTGTCACTCCATGTAGAGCTCGGAATAGCTCTGCAGAACTATCGTTTTACGAAATCCCAAATCTTCCTGCGTTTATTCTGCCTTCTTTCGTCGCCTTCCTCACGTATTTTCTCGAAAACTGTATCAACATTAAATGGAGGTGGTCGAAATTATCGAAAATGAATGGATATTCGACACCAACTTACCGGTTTTGATCTCACACGCAGTGTTAGCTGCTTCGATTGAAATTTCTGAATTTTCCACCAATTTAAATCTGGGACTCGATGAGGGCTAAGCGGGTAGACCGATTTGGACCGGCACTCACTTCATATATACGGCACTAAAGTCCCCACGAGCCGTGGAGAAGGATAAGTTGAAGGAGTACGTGTCGGAATCGTTGCGGTTACTTCAGAGGACGTCGAGGCGACATCGAAGTATTGCTGGTTGTGGTTTCCATTTTAAAGTTATTATGAAATATATGAATAAAAAGAAAGAGAAACGTTTTGTAAGTCCCGGCAAATTGAAATGACGAAATGAAATGAAATTCAAATAACAGATTTTGTAAAATACGACTCTCATGGCAATTGTGATTCGTAGACAGTACACAGTAGATGCTAGAGAGCACACATTGCTCTCTATTAACAAGTGCAGGACACTTCGAAATGGATATTGGACTGGTCCGAAGGAGGTAGGGGGGTCCTCGAGGGAGTAAAAAAGGGGATGAATTTCCGCGGCTAACCCGTGAAAAACACCAGGCGATCAGAATGCCCCGCAGACGGGACATATTGTCCTCATTATAAAATGTTCTCAGAAATTTAGTATAAAGAAGTGCAGACTGCCACCATTGAGGGTTAAGTGCTTTGCTTTGTTACAACAACGTGGGTTGTACATACTTTCAGGCTTCAGTTCGAGATTTAGCTTAAGCAAAGATAAACCAATAAGAAGTTTTTTTTTTAATTTTAAGAACGAAATTTTATTTAGAATAATTTAGTTTTTATATAAAAATCCAGTTCAGCAAAATAAAACGATCGAATTTTCACGTTTAAAGTAAACGATTTATTTTTAGAATATTTGTGGACTTACTCAACTGTTAAAAATTCAAGTTTAAACGTTTAATTTCAACTGAATTAACTAATAAATTTACGCATATATATTGAATTAACTAATAAATTTACGCATATATTTCTGATAAAACTTTTTCTTCAATAATTAAGTTGGATTTTCAAAACAACACAGCGTTTCGTACAATTTTTTAACAAAAATATTAATACATTATTTCTAAGCGATACGATACGATGATCGCAATCACGATAGTTCTTCGGTCGAAACTATAATTGAGATGAATGCAGCTTTTTCAGCCGGGACGGCAATCGATGTCAATATTGGATGAAGTTCTCTTTTTAAGTAAATCATAATTAACATTATGTGCAAAAGCATTGTTTTGAAAGATATTCTCTTTTGTCAAAGTCTTTCTCTACAAGCGCTACTCGTATTATCATCGTCGCCTTCATCGTTACAAGAAATCAGTTTTTTACTTATTTTCATGAAATTCCTGTTATCACTAAATTTTTACACTAGCAAAAAAGTGTCATCACGCTTCAGACCGTCTTCATGTCGGCTTTTGTTCGAAATCAGCGAAACGAAATCCTTTCTACGGAAATTTCACTGGGTAACGGGAAGTAAACAAGAAGCGAAGCGACGATAAAACGAAATGAAATCAGGTTACATGGATCCTGGGTGACTAAAGGAATGCTTCGACTTAATTGGTATTCATTGTTAAAAGTAACTTTAGAACTGCAAGGATGAAAGAACTCGCGAGATCTGTGATAAAAACTGAAACGCGGTATGATGCTAACTAACCTTCCGTCATCACCAGCATAATCATTACCTTGCCACCATCGTCTCCATTGTTACCGGATGGTCTTGCAACATCCTTAGTAAAGTTGCAATGACGTAGTTCGGGCGCTGAAGTCTCCAACTTCCCCTCCACTCTCGAAATTTGCGAAAGTGTTACCAAGACGGAAAATACGTTACTTATTACCCCAGCGAAATCTTTCGTTATCTTTTTTTGGGACACTACAACCGCAAAGTTAAAAACTCTTTTAAAAAGCATTTAAAGGCGTAAGTGAAATCTTTTATAACCGCTTAAATGGGAGAGGCGCATCCATTCTTTGTTAAGTCCCCAATCATCGTAATCGAAACATCATAATCGGAGACATTTTTAATTCGAGAGGAAAACCGAGATCGCGAGCCTTTTTCTTTGAATTCAAAAGGATAACCAAAATCGTGGCTTGTTAATTCGAGGCGAGACAACATTTCAAGCGATATAGCAATCAATATCTAGAATATCCTCATCAGTTGGAGCGATAATAGAGATAAATTCGAATCTCAACAAATTTTGACCGTGTGCATCGCTGCAGAGGTTTTCTACAAATCTTTTCTTAATTGGCACACTTTTTTTATACCGTATCTTAGATTCACGACTTTTTTGGTGGTATGGAGAAATGTCCTCCCATTTTGCAAATTGCAAATAACTTTACAACTGAGAACGGAAAGAAGATTTATCTTACCTTTTCACCACAAATGATGACACCAATATTAGATTGAAGCTGATTCCACTAAATTTGGCCTCAATTCACAGACTATCGACGTTACACAAACAAATTTGAAATAATAATTGAAATTAAAATGTCAGAGTTGAAGGAAAAATAATGCTTGTTCGATTTTGTAGAGTCAAAAATATATTGAACTGAGTTCAGATTTGTTAACGATGGTTGAGGGAAGCATTCCTGCCACATGTTGCATTTTGCATTATTCATCTGAAGAACTATTAGTGTTGACCATCGGTTGTAAACGCCAACGACTGATTTGTTAAAATTGGTATGTAAGAATAGAGTCGTGTTTGAATGGCTTTCTTTGTCTAGTCAACAGCAGTCATCCACTGAGTTCCATTTGTTCTATTACGTAATTTTATGCAGTGCAGGCCAAGCCACAGAACTTTCGCAGTAGCAACGAAAACCCATCTGAAATTCCACTAAAAAATCCCCATATGCATTTTAAATCCCATGAGAATCTAAATGCCAAGATATTTACAAAATCCAGAAAATAATATTTTTCCTCTCTGAATTTTCCTCGCCTGAGTTTTAAGTCTCAGTATTCGGCAAGGATTAATTCTTTTGCAGAATGAATCTTGTGTTGTCGAAACAACAAATTGTTTCTGCTTTACTTGCAAAAATGCATTACCGGATTACAAAGTACACCTTCCTGAACTGCGCTGCCAAGCATCCGCCGCGTTCAACTGAATGCATCACTTAAATTCCCCCATTAGAGGTACTCAGACATCGCGTCACGTCGTTTTACGGAGTTTTCGCCAGTTTATTCATTGTTGTGCATGCTTATCAGATAATTTAGTAATTTATTAACAGCACAGCGTAAACATGCAGCACATCCGCCAAAGCATCCTGTTAGACGGGCCTGAGCTTCCGCTGCTTTCGTTGCAGTTGGCAATTTTTTTCCTTTTCGTGCAACCCGTATTTCAACGTGCTGTTTTCCACTCGTAAACTTCCATGTTAACTTTGCCAGTTAGTGAGTTTGTTAAGTTTGTTGAGTTTGTTTTCTTTTCTGTGCAGCAGGTGAAGCAGGAGGAGATCCAGAAAAACATGAGGAAAAAATTTTAAAATATTAAAATAATAATATTAATAATATTATTTATCATTTATTTTCCATTTTCGCTGTTGAAAGTTTAAAGTTTAGGTATCCAGCTTAATTTATGCTGGAAAAGCCACCTTGAACAAATTATCGCTTCCACTAACAACGCAGTTTTGCTAGCAAATCTCAGACCAACTCTCTCATTTACAAGATTCTTCGGTGGAATAAATTCAAAATGTTTATTTGAATAAGTATTGTAATATGCAAATATTCGGCGCCTCAAGTAACAACTCAGAGTAGCTCACCGCCCCAGTTTCTGACTAACTAATTTTTCGATTAAAATCACTGCAGCTGAATTCGGCTGCTCAGCTTTCGGGTACTCCATGGCCTCCAGTTGGCGTGGCGTCAACGTGATGAATTTGAGTGCGTTTCAGCGGTTTCTCCTTCCAAAACACACGAATACCGAACCCCACCTAGCGAGAGTAGTGACACTCAAGGCTGCTTTAGGAGAAGAAATAACGAGCTTCAGTTCGAAGGGTAATGTATGTAAATTATTATCACTCCGGTGATAATTGCCAGGAAGGCTACGTTTGTAGAGTGGGCCGTAAATTCTCCGTAAAAAATTTTTCAATAATTTCAATAAAAAAATTTCATTATAAAATTAAAAATAACTGAAAAAAATTAGAAGAGGTAAAAATTATTTATTATTGACATTTAATAAAATTAAAGAAAATAAAAATTTTAAAATAAACCAATATGAAATAAATAATAAAATTTAGAAAATAATAGCTTATAAAGTAAAAATAGAAAAACAAATCAAATATTAATTTTCGGACAATAGCTCGTCAGGAATTTGAACCCGGGATCTGTTGCAACCTATACGGGAATAATACAACTAAACCAACGACTTAATTCAGGTTGATGTTGTCAAATAAGTTTCTTAAAAGTAATCAACAAAAACTTCTCTATATAAATCTCTATATAAATAGTAAATTTTGACGTCAATGCTCTTGCTTATTTTCCTGAGCGCCTGTTAACCGTACATAACGAAATATTTCGTCATATCAAAACGAAATATTTCGTTATATCAATCACATAACGAATTTCATTTGCTACTTAAACGTATAAACGTGCCTTGATGTGCAATTATTTTTAATTTAAAGTTTTGGCATTTGTTGAGATAAGATATCATTTGCTGATACAGCAGAGATTGGCGCGCTTTGAATTCCTATTTATCGATTTCAATATTTTCTTTTCATATACGAGCATGCAGAAAAGAAATTATTTGAAAAACACAAATTTTATTATCTTTTCACATAAAATTCAGTTCCATCAAAAGCATTCCGCTAGAAATTCTTGCAAAATGCTTGCAGTTTCTTTTCACCTCCGTAGACATGAGTGAAATAAATGCAATCTACAGAAGTTTGTGTGGTCGACCTTCCTTTTATCGTACTGTAATTAAATCCACTCATACTAATTACAATTTTTAATGCCGACTATTTTTAAATTCACACATTATCACATTTATGTATCTTAGTTGTTTAGAGTTTCTGGAGTAACTTGCGTTATGCTTAGAATACTTGATGTTCTTCCAAACATCTTTCCGATGACATTTAAATCAAGCTGCTAAATAACTTTTACTGAATTGTATTGCACTGTATTTCACACTTGTGTTACAGTTTTTACAACTGAAGAACGCTTTTCTTGTAGCAAGTTAATCTTCCGGCTGCATGCAACCTTATCTGCAACACGTAGTCATTTCTGGATTCCTATCTTCACAATGGAAATCGTGTCTGCCCAATTGAAGCCACTCAATTCAATTAACATTTACAAGTAGAAAACCAAGTTGAGATTTACTTAGGCAATCGTAAAATTTGCATTTTATTGATTCGCACATCGACAACAAATGTAACCAAAGTCGGAAAGGACATGCAGGACGTGGGCAAACTCAAACATACACATCCATATCCACATACATACGCATACACATACGCATACACACTTATCATACGCACTCTATACGAATTGAAGAATACGTGTTACAGTGAAGGTTGCGTGTATTATTTAATACAAAATCTCCCACAAAGTATAGTCGACAACTTCTCCCTGCAGGACACTGTAGTCGACAACTTCTCCCTGCAGGACACTGCGATTGCTCTTTGTTCACACTCTACAAAAGAACTCTGGCCACCTTGACAAATTCTTCTCTACAACAATAACACCGCTCACACACATCACCTTTCCACGTTTCGCATGACACAGCTGCCATCAGCAGTCCCAGACAGGAATAACTGCCCTGAAAAGTTCACAGCCGGCAGAAAGCTACCTGCTGGCAATTTTTGGACAACGTTTTGCCGTCTACAACGTTTCTGCTCAAATTGGCTGAAATTCGGACGCCTATTATAAGAATATGTCAAATAGTTGTAATAATTAAATATTTGTTTATTAGAAAAATTTTAAGATAAAATAGAAATTCGTTATAAATTATTCGCTTACCACCAGCGCCACCATAATCCTTGGATTAGCCGTAGTTATCCGGAAAATGTTTCGGCACAGGTTTCTTGAAATTGTTAACATAATTTGAGTGCCTTTAAAATTTGCTGAGAATATTTGAGAAAATTCTGAGAACAAAACTCCAACTTTCTGTACAAATCTTTAAATTATTTAGCATTTGGATTTTTAAGATTTAAGAAGACAAAACATTTCGTTTAAATTAATAAACACTATCTCTGAAAGGAAATGAAATGAAATTAAATTATTTAATTAATATAAGCAATTCATAAAATGGATGTTTAATGTTGCATTCACAGATTTCACTACGTTGAATATATTCAACTAACAATCCCCACCGGAAGCAATTATGATGTATGTGAGCAAACAACTCGCACTGATTTCTGAGTCCCTCAGGAAATTCGATTTAAATGCAGTGTGAAATAACCGGAAAATTATTTCTAAGCATATAGAAAATAGGCAATCATCAAACTTCATTGCTTTTCCCACATTAATTAGGATTCTTGCTCTGTGATCAATGATTTGTAAATAATATTTGCCAGGAAGATTATATTAAATTAACTTAAATGATCAACTTTAATTATTAATTACAATAATTCAGTATCATAAGCCTTTATTACTTATTCAAAATTAAAAAAAATTATGAATTAAAACAGATTTTTTAAAAATGTATTTGTTGCATATTTTTAAAAATGCTTTGTAAACCTTTTGAACATGTTTCTAAAAACGGCTATAAAAACTAAACTCTTAAATTCCATTGGTTTGCAGTGATGAAAACCACCCGTATATTCACATCGTCAGCTCTCAACAATCCCTATTTCTTTTTTTTACAATTCGAATGGAATAATAAAAGCGAATAGCAAACAATATCAACTCACCTGCTGCGGAATTTAAATTCCATATCAAGAACAACTGCAACTAAGAATTTTACAGGTTTGACTGATGTTTACATAAGATTTGCGTTCATGTCACGGGAGTTGATATTTTCGTTGTGCAAATAAAATCCTGTGTTTTCACACCACAAAATAAACTCGAATCTTGCTTGCAATGATGTGTCAATCTCTAAATTAGAAAAGCGTTGTGTTATTGCGTGAAATGCAGCAGGATTTGGGGAACCAAAGTGTTCGTAGTTCACATAAATTTTTAGTGGTGTCCTGAAATGTTAGAAAACTCTAATTTTTTTTTTTTTTGCTGCAATAAAGTTCAGCCAAACCTCTTTACGATAAAAACTTTTCCAATGAAGCTTATAGTTTGTTTCAAGTTTTGGGGTTTTTAAATCCTCCAATTTGAAGAATTCTTTGTTCCCTCTTTTCTTTTTCTCTTTATCATTCACTCAAATTTATTTTCTACATTTACATGCATATCCTTCTGATCTTTTTTGAAATTTCTGAAATTTGTATTTTTAATGTTATTCTGCGTAGACATTTGATTTTAGTTATACGTATAATAGAGAATAATAGTTAATAAACTAATAATTTTTTATAGATGTCGTGAACATCCTTAATCGTCGAGAAATTGAATTTAAGCGAAAAAGCTGCAATATTTATGTTTTCTCTGTTTAAAAGCCTAAGCTTTAGAAAATGTTATTTTCAGAAATTTTGAAAACGCCAAATCGCTGGTAGTGGTTTCCATTTAAAAGTTATTATGAAATATATGAATAAAGTTATTATGAAATATTTGAATACAAATCATTTCACGTGTGATTCGTAGACAGCACACAGTAGACAGCACACAGTGCTGTTAAAACGAGTGCAGGACACTTCGAAACGGATATTGGACTGTTTCGAAGAGGTTTGTGGGTCCGCGAGGTTGTAAAAAAGCGGTGGAATTTCCGCGGCTAACCACTAAAAAGCACTAGGCGATCAGAATGTCTCGCAGACTGAACAAAATCTGTCCTCATCATAAAAACTTCTCAGAAATTTAGTATAAAAAAGTGCAGACATCGATGGTTGAGTGCTTTGCTTTGATAAGACAATGGGAAGTATACTTTCAGGCTTCAGTTTGAGATGTCGCTCAAGCAATGTTAAATCAATAAGTCTTTTAAATTTTAAAGAACGAAAGAAGGACCTGGCATTTCATTTTTTATATATATAAGATAAGATAATATAAGATAAGATTGAGTTCACGTTTGACAACAAAGGTTTAGGAAAGCCTTCCTGCTACAAGCTGCATTTTGCATTGTACCTCCAAAGAGGTAATAACGTTGATAATCGATTGTAAATGCCAATTATGGGTTTGTTTAAATTTCATTGAAATGTTTTCATTCTTCCATTAGAAAATATAACTTGTTTCCCATTTTCGCTGTTTAAAGTTCGGATTTCCAGCATTGATGCATTACCAAAATATCTCGAGATAAAATTACGGCTTAATATCTTATACCGTTCATGAGATATTACCAACTTTTATATGAGTGAGCGAACCACGCTCATTATTTGCAAAATCTTACTAATGGCGCTGTATGTATCGGAATAAAATTGTGCCTCAACATCTCACACCTTATAACATTTTTGGAAACGAGATGCCTTTACATTCCGTATGTAAAAATTTATTTTCTAATAAAATTTTCCTATTGTTGTGATCGATATAGAAGAGGGGAGAGAGGTAGCGAGAAGGTAAGAATCTTAATTAATTAAAGGATTTGATAGTAAAATTAAACACTGCATTAGATTGATTTGAATAAATAGAAGGAAATCATAATCGCCTGCAGAGGCTTCAAAATTTAAGAAGTAACTTTTTTATAACTTTTTTTTAACTTTTTTTTTAAGTTTTTTAACTTTTATTCAAACTTTTAAGTTAGGTAATTTTGTATAGGTTAAATTGGTATCAGATACGAAAATATGTTGTTCTACTGAGCAATTTCTGGCTAAACGGCCGGTTTCGCTACTGGCCGGATGGCCATATGGACGTATTTAAGAGAGTAGTAGTGCCCGAGCCAGGTGTCCCAGTCGATTCCCTGCGCGTACTTTTCCTTAGGATAGGCACCCTTCAAGTATACGCCGTTTAGGTGGCTAAAATCGGAGTGAATTAAAATTATTATTTGTTTTATCAGAAAAACAAAAGTATCCAAACCTTCTATGACAATTGTTATACCACCAAGCGCCTTGATAAAGCTCGGCACAACTTGTCCTCTTGTCTAGATCGTTGTCCCTATCGTGGGTTGAGAAGTTTTGACCTGCTTGGTAAACCATCGAATCGCCTGCATCACCCGAGAAGGAGCCCAAAATGTTCAGTGCATAGTTGTTGCTCTCATCCTCGACGGCGAAGGTGCTGTACTTCGCCCATCGAGTGTTGTTTTTGAAATCTTCCAATTGGATCCAGAGTTCATGCAGCGCCGAATGTGTCAAGGCGTGTATGCGGTCGAGTCCCAAGAAGAACTCGCCCTCCAGATTGCCAAAGCCACGCTTATACGCATCCCAGCCTCGGTAGAAATCGATGCTGCCATCCCTTCGACGTTGAATAATAGTCCAGGCGGCGCCGCTCTTTTGCGGGTCCACTTTGCAGTACACGAAAAATGGTGGCAGTGTTGAGTTGGGTATCTGAATTAGCTGAGGACCGTCTTTCGGCGCTGTAGTGCGTTGTAGAGCTTCAGCGCAATTGCTGGGTAGGGCGGCACGTGGGGTTGTGGTTTCCACCGCTGGTGATTTTCCTGCCGAACCACAATCGCATTTTGATACCACACCCTGATCTCCCTTTATTTTCTTCAGTGAGCCGTCGAAAGCATCTTGAATTTCGTCCAAAGCCTCTTTAAGTTCGCTAAAGTGCTGCTTCTTGCTGCAGGATGCAGGTGGGAGGTAAAGATTTGTTATAAAAATGTTCTTAGCACCACTGCAACTTACTCGATCTTCAAAGCATCCAGATTGATTCGCAGAACCTCGATATCTCCGTTCAGCAAATCCATCCTTTGGTTGATGTCTATAGCTGCGATGTCGTCGCAAAGGCACGTTCCCACGTCCTGTGGAGTCTGAGAAGAGAAGTTAATCGATACTTGCAGCAACCCTACGAGTGCCCACAGTAAAATTACGAGCGCCATCTTCTCCCCAAGAGCGTTTGGAGCAAACTAATGGATTCGTTCCTTTATATACTGATTTTGATACAATAAAAACACAAGATATAAGATAACACAGTTTGCTTCGAGAAAAACGAAACTACATTATCTTTTATTACCACTATTATTGTCTCACTATTTACTTTCGCATTGCGGAGTTATTTCGAGATTAGCACGTGGCTTCGTATTAATTCAAAGAGGCTTTAATGAGGTCACTGAGTATTTCCTTCATCGCAAAGTGGTAGCTAGTGTATTGCACGAGCGAAGTTTTCCGGGGTTCGTGTTATGGCGATCTCGATTCTTGTCTTCACTGAAAAAGCCTCTCTCGACTAAAAACGAATATCCTAATCTCGGTTCCCACCTCGGGGAAAATAGTCGTCTCGCCATCGATTCTTTCCGCGATAAAATGCCGTCTCGATTTCTCGATCGCCTCAAATTCGAGACAGAAAAAGTCTCAATCTTAGTTTTCGTCCGAACTAAACGATTCAGACGATAAAGAGAATTTTTGTATTTGAAAACTCTTCTTGGTTTTGCAAGGCTCATAATGGTTAAATGTAATTAGGACTCTGCCAAGGTCAGCTTAAACAGCCAAGAATTCTCAGACAGATCGTTCATATAAAAATACGTAGGTACGGTGTTAGCGATGCTGATGCTACTTTCACTTGTACGCTGATTACTCCGGCTTTGTTACCCGCACGTTCCAATAGTTCGACTAAGAATGCCAATTTTTCTAATTTGTTGGAGATGATGGCCATTGATCTCACGAGGGCGCCCTCTCCATCCCTTTCCAAATATGCTGACATTCAAGGTTCGCTGCCAGCCCTTGTGTCTTGTGAGTTTGGAACTGAGATGCCAACTCACCGCGGTCTCTTGTTTGTTAGGCTACGTTGTATGGGGAAAATTTACTCTCTTCAGTTGGTCTCACTAATAATGTTGTATTATTTCTCCATAATTAAGTTTTTAAGTACCTAGTCAGAACTTGCTCAAGATACACATTTTAGACTTTTGAAAGTTACCAATTACAGCAGAAATGAGCCAAACGTCGATTTCCACCTGCTTTTGGGTTAAATATTTGTGAGCAAATTCTTCCCCGCTTACCAGATCTGCGATGTCTCTGTGTTTCACAACAAACAAGATACGCTGTAGTTTAAATATTGAAACACACGCGTTATGATAATTAAATGGATTAAAAGTTTTTTTAGAAATTAGTTTATTGCCCCCGATTTCAAAAGTTTTCGTTTATTACCCGCAATTTAGATACGGAGAGATATGGAGAAAACACCTGAACTTAAATAGAATGGTACAGAAGATGGTTCTTATCGCTCCACTGTAAAAGAAGCATCGGCTACAAAAATCTAACCATTCTTCGTTGCCGTTAGCTTGCTTTTCAACATCGCGACACGTTGCGCTGTTGGTGAGCTGATCAGAAGGGAATTGGACTGTCCTTGTTGTGGCGAGACATCTCGGGAGAGGGAGACTGTGGTCACGAATTTCCCGAATCCCCCAAACGTCTGTAAATATCACATCAAAGCGTACTCTCCGCGTCAGGGGCTGATTATGCTCGCTTGGCGTGGTTTGGCTTGACATAGAAGAAATGAAGAGGGAGGGGGAACTCAGAGAGCCGAATTCTACTTTCTGGTTGCTCTTCCGTTTTGTGTACGTTGCCACTATCGTGAAAAAATGTTTGCTTTTGGGTATTTTGAGTTCTTTGTGGAAACTTTTTATAAGTGTTAAACTTATGTACACAACCTCTTTTTGTTACGCAATTTATTTATTAGTTGCATTATTACATTATTCATTATTATTTAAATTATTACTTTGTTGCTTCTTGGTTGCATTCCTTGTCAAATTTGGTTTGGAGACAAACCGGTTTCGGCGTTGTGCCGTCTTCAGTGTCTCGTTTCGTTCGAGAACGTTCTGTTCGTCCGTCTGTCCGTCTGTCTATCTGTCTGTCTGTCTGTTGAAATCACGATTACGAGAGAACGAAAAGATAACTCAATGGAATATGGCACAAATATTCTTTATTATGTAGGGCAGTTTGGGATTGAAAATGGGTGAGATCAAGTGACACAGTCCAGAGCCTATTTGAGAGCCCAGGAAGTTCAGCGGGGATGAATGAGAGCCCAAGAAGTTGTACAGAAAATTGCGAGAGTACCCGATTCAGGGGCTGCGGAGAGAAGAACTTTTTTCTGAATGCATTTTTAATTGAGTATCCACACTCCGTCGGGAGAGGGTAGCAGGAAATTTGGGCCTGTAGCGACGGATCCTTGATTGCAGTCTTGATTGTTCCCCTGCCAACCCGGTTGCCAGAAAAGAAATTAATTGAAAACGAGAAATGTTTTTTTCTCTTCACGCTATGGATGAACGCGTTTCGCCAGCATTAATAAAATTAAGGATTTAATTAGGAGTTATTTTATCTTCCAGATGACATTAAAATCTGGCTGCCAATGCATTATAAAACGGAATAGTTAGAAAATGTTCTTCTTCACCTTCCAGGAAGTAATCTTCGTTCCGTTCATGCAACTGTTCGATAATAGTGAGTATCACTCATTCGAAATGAATGTTCCAATCGAAATTTAATTGTAGTCAAACAGCAATTTATTCTCTTTTAAATATACAATACATGAAAAGATAAACTGTGAACAACACATGGTAGTCCTTAAATAACTTCTATTGTATTGTATTGTGCACTGTATTTCACACTTGTTTTACAGTTTTAACAACCGAAGAACGCTTTTCTGGTTGCTAGTTAATCCTCTGGATACACGCAACCTTATCTGCAACACGCAGTCAGTTCCCTATTCTTAACTTCACAAAGGAAACCGTGTCTGTGCAATTGAAGCCACACAATTCAATTAACATTTACAAGTAGAAAGCCAAGTTGAGATTCACTTAGGCAATCGTAAAATTTGCATTTTATTGATTCGAACACCGACCAGTGGGCTGAAGTGTCACACAAGCGGAAGGAACAAACGCAAGCAGTCAGAAAGGATATACAGGAATACATATACAGAAACACACACACACACACACGCACTCATTCGCTTATCATACGCACTCTATACAAAGTTAAGGATAAAGTCATTTTAACTTTGGTATAAAAAACACATAGATATCGACTGGATATATTTCGAGGAACCAAAACGATTGTAAAGTATATTTCATTTGCATATTTGGTTATAAAGTATACAGCGAAAGTGAGGCCGAGGCACCTTAAAATGGACGATACTGAGGGCATTACTGTCATTACGCTCCACTTACTCTGTATATTGATACAGTTTCAAATGAGGATATAAATTCAATTTCCTTAACGTGTACCCTTGGCAGACTTGAAATTAAGAACATAGTGTAATTATATACAATTGGTTTCAAAAGGTGTAAAGTATATATCCAATATTAAGTTGGTAGTTTCCTTTTTCTAAAAACCGCTATGAAAACTATACTCTTAAATTCCATTGGTTTCCAGTGATAAAAACCACTCGTACAATCACATCTTCAGCTCTCAACAATCTCTATTTCTTTTCTTCAATCCGAATGGGCTAATAAAAGCGAATAGCAAACAATATTAACTCACCTGCTGCGGAATTTGGATCCGATATCAAGAACAACTGCGAATTTTACAGCTTCTACAGATGTTTCCATTAGATTTGCGTTCATGTCACGGGAGTTGATATTTTCATTGTGCAGATAAAATCGATTGTTTTCACACCACAGAATATACTCGAATCCTGTTTGCAATGGTATCTCAATCTCTAAATTAGAAAAGCGTTGAGTGTTATTGCATGAAATGCAGCAGGATTTGGAAAACCAAAACTGTTCCTTGTTAGTATTGTTGTTTAGTGATGTCCTGAAATGTTAGAAAACTTAAATTTTTGCTTTGCTGCGAAAAATTTCAGGCAAACATCTTTACGATAAAAAGTTTTCCGATGAATCCTATGGTTTGTTTGTAGTTTTAGCGTTTTTAAATTCTCTAATTAGGAGAGTCGTCTGCCCCCTAATTTCTTTTTCTCTGTATTTTAATGCAAATCGCTACGGAGCTAAGCAAAGAAAATCTTTTAATGTAATCATCATCATTACCATTACCATCATTATCATTCTTCCAAATGGTCCCTATTATCTGCTTTTGCTCAGAGGCTTATTATCAGCGATTTGTCGCTATTGAAAAATTCTAGTATGGCGTTCCAAAGCTAGTGGAAACCGCGTCTGAATGTGGAACTTGAAACCCATAATTTCCTCCAACTTTTCTTACTGGGAGAAAATTATTGTCCCTTCTAATGAAATTCAATACCGAGTTGAACTGAAAAAAAGTTACATTGACTCTCTTTTTCTTTCTTTCACTTCGAAAGTGTCCTTCGCTGGAAGGCTCAAGGGTGAAAAATATACGCATCTGAGCTTAGGAGTAAAATTTCGAAATTAGAATACAGGTTTTATTTTCAAATTACGGTATCGTTGCTTTGGGGTTCGATACATTGAATTTCCAATAAATTCAAGTGAATACCTGGAAATGGAAAAATTTACAAAAGTTGAGACCTCTGGAAAGTCAGTTTGAAATTTCATATTAAACGAAAAAATTTAGCAAATCTGATTGAATTTAAAATCGATCGATGAGCCAAACTGTTTTTTATGATACATTTTACGTCACGTTCCACATGAAATCCTAATGTGATGCCACGCACGTGATGATAAATCGCGAATTTGATGGAACACACAAAACTAAACATACAAAACTGCAAACTTGCGTGGCACCGTCATGAATCGCACATGATTCACAGATGACTCGAGCATGATTCTGTATGTTGAATGTTGGCATAAGCAACACAATGGAGCGATTTAAATTCCATGTCTTAAACAACAGAAAATGCGGTATTCGAAGCCACCACCTCTGAAGTGAAGCATATCTACTCAGTTGAAAAATCTGGTAATAAATATTAATTTATATAAATTTATAACAATGAAAACAAAACGGAAACCAATGAAGGAAAAAAGGAAAGGAGAAACTTTCGCATTCTATTTATAGTGGTATTTTCCTTCCCTTTCTGCATTAACATTGTTTTAGCATGTTGAAACCTGTCAGCAATTTAAAATCCTAAAGAAAGTTTTCATTTTGTGTTCCATCCTAGGGTTACCAAAGAAGAGAAGAGGATACCGCGTTGTGCTACGATTTCCGCAGGCTGTCTTTTTACGTCCACAGATAATTAGTTGCTAAACGTGGTCGGCCCTCAGCAATTAAAATACTGGCGACGGTCGTGAAGAGCATGCGAATTACTAATGCGTTTTCCAGACGGTTGTTGAATGATTTAGCGCCATAAAATGTCTGGGTTTTAGTTAGTTAATTTGGAAGTACAGGTTAAGTAGAAAGAAACTCTAAGACGAGAAATATGTTACAACAAACCAGAAGTTTACATCGTTTCATGACGAAATATCTGATATGATATTCGAATATTTGTCAGGATTTAAGATCGGAATCAAACAAACTTCAAGATCAAACAGTTTTGATATTTTTAACAATTTCAGAAAATTCAAACATATTTTAGTGAAGTTAGAAGAGTTGGTAATCTCATTGAATTCTCCACACAACACAGAGAACGAATTTTAAAATCAAGACCTTACTGGTCTCATAAAAGTCGTCACTACATGCATACAGAATAAAAAATAAATGAGCTTTGTCGGGTTAAGCAGCCAAATAAGAAGAGGAGAACGAGGAGGTCAAAGACAGTAACAGTATTTTGCTGTACGTCATGTACAGCGAAAAGGCGAAGTAATGCAAACGCTGTGAGGGCGACATCAATATTCCACTTTATGTCAGCTGGGAAGACAGAAGTAATCATTTACTTCCGGCTTAACAACTTGTGATCTTGACGCACGTCCTCGATGCTGATGGCTACATTTGTATGCAAATCAAGTGCTTTTATCTACAAGAATATCAGCTACGCTTTGCTGCATATCTGTCGTGACACTTTTTCGAATATTTTTCAAGAAATGAGGTCAGGTCAAATGAGCTGGAATGCAATATATAACGCCAGTAATTGAGTGAAGATTGACGGTTATGGTAGAGTGTAACCAATCTAAATGATCCAGAAAAGGGTTTTGAGGATATAAAAGAAAATAAAACTCAGTTGCAGACAGATTAGAAGTCAGGACATGTTTTATTATTATCGCTGATATATTGGAGAAGTAGTGATGCGTTCTCTCTCTCAAGTATTCACTTGAGATTAAGGTCTAGGATTTCATATAATCCTGACTGAGAGACACCATGTCCTCTGAGCATATCCCTGCCCTCGCGTAACTCAAACTTTCCTTCCCACAGATTCTTTCCTTCCCACAGATTCTTTCCTTCCCACAGATTTCAATGTTATCCCTAAGACAACAGAAGGCTTTAAAACAATCAAACTAAAATTTCTAATTGAGGAATTTTGTAATTAGAAGAACTAAGAAATGGATAAAGATGGCAAAACGATTTTTGTTTTTGAGGCCGTTCGTATTTTGTAATGAACACCAGATTTCAATGTTGTCCTTAAGACAACAGAAAGCTTTTAAATAATCAAACTAAAATTTCTATTTGACGAATTTTGTAATTAGAACAACTAAGAAATCGATAAAGATGACAAAAATAAATTTTGTTTTTTAAGCCGTTCATATTTTGTCTTTTCCACTTCCAAATGTGTGGCATTTCAAAACTGTTTGATTTGATTCCATTATATTAAATTTTAGAGAATTATTCCTTGTACTTTCCTTCTGCATGTCCGAGTCAGTTTGCCATAAAAGTCAACTGACATTGTGTTCATGCTTTACTTATTGCCGACTACACTTTAACTTCGTCCTTACGATTTGCTTTTCTTTCAGGCTCCTTTTTTTCCCCTCGCATATGCGAGGGCAGATCTCTGTGTTTGCTAGCATCGTAAATCTCCCTCCATTGTAAGCCTTCTGTTCAAATTGCATTTGTACTGCATTAAATGGAAGTTTCTGGGTATACGTAGGCGTGGCACGGCTACCCAGCTCAAAATGTGTAGAGTTATTTTGTTGAAGATTGTTTGTTTTCTTTCAAATGCTGTATAAAATTAATCAATATGTATTAGTAAACATTATTTATTCATTTATCAACTGGAGAATTAGTAAATAGATTCAATTATTACATATCAAGACAAAAGTTTACTTATTTGTTTAAATTAAATAACTTTCAATGCAAAAAATCTAGAATACCAAATGAATCGGATTAAAAATTCCGATAAGCGAATCTCTCATAAAACTCTATTTTATTTATATAGATTTATAAATGGAAAATTCACCTACCATTTTATTCTGTGGGGTAAAGCTTTCTCCTTATCATTTAAGGATATATAAACTGCTCATTGAAATATTTTAAATCTTTCTTCCGACATCATCTGTTTTTTCCGAAGCCTTTTAATTAATTTTTTAACTACGTCACTGACTGCTCTTGAGAACGTCCTTGCAAACATGTTTGAAGAGCGAGAGAGAACTAGCAAAATTTAAAAACGTGCTTTATGTCTCAAAAAAGCATAGAAAGCGTAAACTCACTTCTTATTACAGATTCATTCACTCCATTCGTTTTCGCGATTTCAAGATATTTGAATTCTCTTGCTATTTTACGTGCAGCTTCCAACACACTCATTATTCGCATGAGTTGCAATGAAAATACAAGTTTTGCATGTGAGTTTGACTGTCTTCATTAAAAAACAGTAAATCAAGCTACCATAAATTTAACATTAAAGGAAGTTTAATTTATGGTAGCTTGATTTAAAGTTGTGAGTTTGGGCAAATTTTACTGGCATACTGTGAATGTTTGCTATACCCATAAAAATCCGATTAAATTAAAGAAAATCTTGATCATATAATGGAGAGAACTAACATCAATAATATTGATCTTAACTGATATTTCTGTGTATTTATATAAAGCGTTTTAAACTTGCACCGATTTCTTGTTTCACATTTGATAACGTTGGCGATTTTAAAATACAAACACTTGTAGAGAATTCATGCATTCATTCATTCATTCCGAAAATCTTTTGTGTAGATTTTAATTTTGATAAAATGTAGGTTAATCGCTAAAGCCAAGAAAGAAGAAGTCACTTCTGGCTGCTTCATTCAGTGGTAGAGCGTCTGACTGCAGTGAACGATTGCATGGTCGACTGCTTACCTGTCTGGGTGTTTGAATGGCTCAGGTGCTGGTCGCTGAGGGCAGTTGATTGGGTGGCTCCCGAGATGCTTGACTGAGTTTTAGGCGAGGTTGCCTTCCCACTTCCCACCGCGAAACAATATTTCATTTGTTTGCTGCACAATAAACAGGTGCAACATTTGCTGAAAGCTTGATTAACTACAACGTTTTTGCAGCTGCAGATGCATCTACTGGATTTAATTTATTTTCTCATCTCCACAGATGAGTATCTAGTAAATTGAGTTTTGACTTACGTGTTCGTAATTTAAATCTTCATTTGTAGTTAGTGAAAAAAATTAAGAAGTATAAAAATACTGAATAGCTTCATTATGAGTTTAAAACAAATGCATTAAAACTCCATTAGTAAGTTAAAGTACACAAAATTTCATCCTTAAATTTGAAAAATTGTAATTCTTCTCATATTTTATTGCAAGAAACTTATTGCTAAAAATGCGACAGGAAACAGAGCGTGAAGTCAACTTTTGCGGGTGCGAAAGCTGCAACACGGCGATAAAGTAGCGAGCAACACAAAAATAACCATCTACTTGTCTTGAATTTTGCCAACTAACTGCAGCAGTAGCAACCACAGTTGCAGCAACAACTTCAAGCATAAGGAAATTTCAACTTTAAAATACTCATAAGAAGTGCGGAGGGGGTGAGGGTGGTTTTGCAAGTGGAGGTTGCAAATTGAAGTAAGTTGCCTCTTCTGTAGAACTTGAAAGAGTGAAAACAATGACTTGCAACTTTCTGTTGTTGCTACGCTGCTTGATGTTTCTGGCAGTAGGAATTCCGTACTTTTTAAGCCGCACTACTTGTTTCTACCAGATAAATAAGAATCTCAAGCTCGATACTTTTTTTGTTTCACAAAATTTATTGCGTTTTCATCAAATTAAAATGTTTTTCCTTGTTTTTTTTACAAAAATCTGCTAGTGAAAGTTGCAACTAGAGTCGCGCAAGCAACAACAGCAACACTATAAAATGGTCTTGAGATGTTGCAGCTTTTTTCTTTGCTTTTTCTCTGAGCTTTTTTACGCTTTACTGTGATGAATAAAGTGGAAACTTGTTGAAAAAACAAACAACTTTCTAAATTAAGGTGGACGTGAAGCTGCTTCTTGTACACCGAAGTGAGAATAACTTGCTGGTGCGCGGTTACTGATGGCTGAGAGTCTTAACTTTTGAGTTTCAAACCAAATGAGGTCACTAAAAAGTAGTTTTGATTTGAGAAATTATAAAAATTTGAACTATTCAGTATTCCGTTTTTCTCATTTCAGATGCAAGAATATAGTGATGGAACACCCTCTTCCCCTTCAATCCATAGATTTCTATTAATATTGTAGAAGAAAAGTTACCAGAAATTATTAGCCAAGTTTGTATTCCATCTAAAATGGAAAACATTCCTGAGAATTGCTCAGCTGTTCTTCTCAACAGCTAAAATTGGCTGTGGTAGCTACTTTCCTGCCTGCAAAGTTACCTAATCTGTACTTCTCGTGGCCTCTGAGTTTCTTTTGTCCTTGGAAGTTCTCTTTTTTCTGATGAAATCTTTTGAGGTTTCTTCGCATTTCAAATTTTTTGAAACTTAATCATAAATATTGAATGAATAAAGCCGAGTATTCCATTTTATCTCTTTCGCTAAAAATGCTTTTTTCCATATTCATTTGTTGACGTCTTCCTGGCTAGCCGTCGATTTATATCATGAGAGAGCTAATCTAAGCCGCTGAATGCAATTGAAAAGTGGAATCCAGAAAAGTGGAATCCAGAAAAGTGGAAATACAGAAATGGAGGAAAAATAATTTTCTTAAGTGGAAAAAATCCTTTGCGGGTGTGGTAAAATTTTTGGGTTCACGAAAAAAAGAGGCAACGCAATAAATCAAATTGCGCTGTAAAAAGAAGGAATGATGGAATGAGGGAAGGGAGGGAATTCATAACTTCAACCGAAAAATACCATTTAGAATATGAAATTTGGGTTTGGATTTTGATGATTTTCTTGATTTTCTTGCTTACAATTTGATTACGAAATAAAGCAAAGTGAGATATTTTGAGGGTGGAGTCCCTCTATTGAATTCTATTTCAATAACTTTGATTATGAATTTAATTTTGAGATTAACAGAGGCATCTTTCTAAGTAAAAAAATATGATTATTTGTACCCGAAATTTGGATGTTTATTTAGAAAAGAATAGAAATGACTTGCAGATTTTCCAGATTACGAAAAACACTTTTCAAGAAATGAGTGCTGGAAGAATGAAAGTTTCTAACCGGAAGTGAAATAATAGCTAAAAATTTAAAAATAGAAAGGAAAAAATACACTTATTAATGAAACTGTCAATAACCAAAAAAAAAGGCGGCTCTCCGTTTTGTTTGTTATTTTCCAATGAATTGATTTGTGATTTCTAATGATTTTCACCCGAAAGTTTCGCTAGTGTGAATTAAATATTGAATTAAATACTGCCAATAGTTGCATAGCTTTGAGAACGAAATGATCTTGACGAAATGGAGTTAAATACTTGTCCTTCTTGAATAATAATCGAAATATTTTTGGTTTGCTTGGAAGTTACAGTAAGTTTTCTCTAGAGTTTTAGTTAAGAAAACTATAAAATAAAGAACAAATCTTCCTCAGGTACGATGAATTTACATACATATTTAACAACAATTTTTGCCTTCATAAAAACGTTCACTGTCAATATTTCTTTTTTTAAGCACTTTTATATTATTTTTAAGCACTTTTATATTATTTCAATATTTCTTTTTTAAGCGTTGGAAAATTGATTCTGAGCAAAACAAAGAAAGAAAGCGAGGAAAGTATTTTTTTTTATCATTACTGCCGTTATTGCCCTCATTATTTTTATACATTACAAAAGTTGCAGCAACTAGGGAGGCAACAACAAGATAAATTATTTTTTTCTCCTATTGTTCTTTATATATCTCGTCGAAACATTTAGAAAGAAGAACCCAGAAAGTAGAGAAACATGACGTTAAAAGCGGATTTCTTACCAGAGCAGCGAGTGCATTTCTTTTATTTGGACTTGAAGCAAAAGAAATTTAAGTAGAATTTTTATTTTTACTGAACATTTATCACACGTTTCTCGTCTTTTAATTCCCTTCCTTCCATTTTTCCATCGTTATTTCTTATAAAACAGTGCGTTGCTGATGAAGAAGATCGTGGATCTAGTAAAAAAAAGAATAAAAAAGTATGCCAATTTAGAAAAGAAATTTTAGAAAACTTGTTTAGCAATGAACACTATCGAGATTTCTTGTTATTTGGGATTTCCAAGCAACATATGAATGTTTGTTAGAAAACCCAAGAGTTTGATTCGAACACAGGCTCAGAATATTCATTCATTACCCGAAGTCTCGTTAGTGATTTAGCTTTGCTTTGGCAGATTCTTTTTTATTTTGTTTTCTTAAATTGTTCATGTTTTTGTTTTTTTTTTTTTTTGTATTTTATTTTTTCACTCTTTATTTTTTCAACAAATCTTATCATTATATAAAATACAAAATACTTATTATTATGAAACTACCGACGATTTCCTCGGCCGAAACCTCCACGTAGTTCAACATCAGCGGCGCCGCGGCCAGCATCGCCCTTCTTGTCAGGACCAGCGGGAGCGCGCCTGTACGCAGAGCGGTCCTCAGCAGCTTTGGTCGCATCAGCAGCACGACCAGCAGCACGACCAGCAGCAGCGGTAGGTTGTGGACGAACCGTTGCGGACCTCGCTGGAGTCTTCAGGGTGGCTGGCACAAACTCGGGTGGCGAGTGCAGGTAACTGCGCAGGTACACGATACCCTCCTTGTTCAGAGTCCAGCAGTAATGCCTCCATGTGAACGCTTCCGTGACGAGGCCGCGTGAGAGCAGCGATTTTAAGGTCTTTATGACGTGAACGTTTGGGATGTCTGGCAGGTCAGGGTGCTTGTTAACGTGGGGACTCCTTGCGGCCACCATGATACCCTCTTTGAAGAGGTTTTCGTAGATGGCGTCACGATGAGCGTTTGGCATAAACATCGTTAGCGGCTTTTTTGTATCAGTCACCAAAATGTAAACGATTTTCACAGGTTCCGCTAGAAAGTATGAAAACCTCTTACATTCCACTTGCTACTCTGAACTGTTTCGCGTGTTCCTTATGAGTGCCTTTGTGAACAAACCTGCTGAGAATTATATGCTCCGGTGCAAATTTTTCTTGCTTCACTCTCTATCTCACGCTCTGTAAACGAGTACTTCTCTCTCTTGCTCTCTCGCACTCTCATTGCTTTCTGATGCTCTGCCTAAATACACTGGAGTAAATGAATCAGAAATATGAACACCGAATTGCTACGGCGGCCGGTGAAAGAATGAATGAGAAAAGTAACAAGTGCCACAGTAGTAATTCAATCATCATGGCTACATTAGGCTTATTTTCTTCATTCTTCAAAAGTTTTTTTTGAAAGAGATGGGATGAGAGGAGAGAAAAGTCTCCACACATTCTTCAAGTGTAGATATTTTTTGAAGCCCAAATTCTGTCGGATTCTCAGTTCTCCTTACGCACACAATTAAACAGATGTCGCCCGAACGAGTTCCGACGAGGTTTTCCGAACGTTTGTTTACCTTTTTATAGTGCGCTTTGAAAGTGAAAATTAAATGTTAAATATAGTGAGAATTGAAAATATCATTAAAAAACAATAAATAAAATAAAATAAATATATTACATTCTATATATTACATTCTGGGACCTTAGCCTCAGATAAGAACGTGGTACTGCGCTATATTTTTCTGTCTCTGATTTCCATGATTTTCCTTGACAATCGCGATGCCTGGCAAAGATGAGTACGTGTAATCCACAAATTCACGCAAAAACCAACAGCGACGATATCTGGCTGAAAACGGAACGAGCCATTACAACTCGAGAAATAATGCGTGATATTTTCTAATATTTATTCCAGAATTAGTATCAAGAAGCAAAGTGGCACACGGTGGTGTCGGCCGAGCACACTCGACTGCTAATTTGAATATCTGATGTACGCACTTCATCGTAAAGTTTCTCAACTCGCCTTCGCCTACCATTTGCTTGCCTTCTTATCTGCTGCTCGGCGGTGATAACCTTATAAAATATTTGTTATTTGAGGAAGTTGACAGCTCTAAGTTTGTGGCCACATAATGAGATCGGAAAGAGCACCGTATTTCCGTAGCCTGAGAAGGGTGAAATAATTAATATTCTCCATTCAGCAATTTATTGCTTCTGTTTCGCAGCTAGAGCTGGCGTATCTTTGAACGCACCATGAATGCGAGAATATCTTCGGTGGAGGATGCGAAAAGTTTTAAATTACTTCTGGCGAAATGTCAGTCACCGTGACTTGTAGAATTTCTAAGCGTGGCTCGTGTACGTGCTCAGATCTGTCAGAGATTTAACTTTAAAAACGGATTCTTGGTTGAAGTTGCCTTTCTGGGATCCGCGGAACATTTGGAACGTTTTGTAGTGTCAACGACCGGTTAGACGGGCACGTTTTGTGAGGGAAGCCAAGGGTTAACGACACGATTTTTATGTGGAGAGAGAGAGAGAGAGAGCGACATTTCTGACAACCACAAACATTCGAGTGCAAGGATTTTACTGAGGAAGGCAGATATCAACAAGCCAAATGAAGTTGCATGGGGAAGCAAAATTAAATGAAAATTGCAAACTGTGCAGAAATACTTCGGCTAACAATCCGGTCATCATTTCCATAATCTCCTTGCTTTCAGTTATTTTTTAAATATTTAGAATCCAACTTCCAATACTTCCCACATCTTCAATAACTTAATTTCGAATGGTTAGAGGCAACCGGAAAAAATTTCGACATAACTTCAAAACTGAAATTGGGATTCAAAATTATTGTTCAAGCTGCCGAAAATAATCCAATAATTTCTGCTAATGGATGTTAAAAAATGTCTGTTGTTTACAAGAACTCTCCAGAAAATTAGTTTAAAAAGAGAAAAGTAAACAAACTGACAAAGAAGCCAACAAAGTTTCTGTGCAAATAGCGATAATAAATGTTTTGCGCAACTTATCAAATTATTTCGGCGTAAAATTCTGTGTAAAAAAAAGTTAAAACATTAGAAAAAACAGCCAACAATTAATTCCCCTTCTCAAATTTAATTATGCCATTTTTGTTCATTAAATCTCGCTTAAAAACAGAGCAGAACGGGAGAGGAAGGAAGGATTTTGTGGTTATTTTGCCACCGACTTCGTCACCTTCACTCGTCGTCGTCGTCACCACTTTGTAACGCTGGCCGTAACCAACAAAAGTTGTCAACTGGAGCAGTTATTAATTTTTAACTACTTGTGTATTAACTATTTAGACTTCGGCCTGGCCGAAGACAGCATTTTTACTTTTATTTTGATTTTATTTTTTCCATTCTTTATTTTTGCATCAATTAAAATACATAGATAAGATAGAATACTTATTTAACGTATATTAAACGGCATAGAAGTAAGCATCATGACCATCGGGCTGGAGGTAGCTGCGCAGGTACTCTCTACCCTCGTTGTTAAGCCAGCAATAGTAACGCCCACCGAAGAGTGTTGCCCCAACGAGCCCTTGTGAGTGCAGCCATTTTTGGGCTTTGATGACGTTCAAGTTTGTTATGTTTGGAAGGTCAGGGTGCATGAGAACGTGGACATCCTTTTGGGCTGCGATGAAACCCTCCTTGAAGAGGTATTCGTAGATGGCGTCACGATGAGCGTTTGGCATAAACATCGTTAGCGGCTTTTTTGTATCAGTCACCAAAATGTAAACGATTTTCACAGGTTCCGCTAGAAAGTATGAAAACCCCCACTTGGCAATATAAACTGTTTTGCGTGTGCCTTATGATTGCCTTTGCGTACGAACCTGCTGAGAATTATATGCGTGCGATGATTATTCACGTTCAATAGGTGCAATGGAAGTGCGTGAAAAATATAATTGAGTCATCAGCCGCGACGTGTCGTCAATTTGCGTACACTGTAAAGCAGAAGAACGTTATCTGCCACGAAGCTGTGGGCACGAAAAATATGCTATTAAATGTATTCTAATTTTATATATAATATATTGGTAGTGAATAGAAAAATCGTGGTTTTCAAGTGTATTTTTGTTTATGCGTTCAAATTTAGAGATACAAGTAACCTCTTCTCATGGAATCGGAGAAGAAATCAAAATTAATTCTTATGAAATTCAAATTCGGGTTGTTGTAAAAACCGCAATTGTTGAAATTGCAGTTGTTTTCCATTTTTGCTGTTATTATTGCATTTGCAGTCATCTTGCAGCACGTAAAAGCAAAAAATATAAACCAACTGCTTTGAAAGGAATGAGTAAACAATTTCGTCGGCCAGTTGCTGTGTTGAAGTTCGTTCTGTCGGAAAAGAGAGGAGGGACGGGGAACAATGAAATGCTTGCCACCAAAACACATCTGGATGTTTTAATGTAGGCGGTAATCAGATAATTTTACAATTTCTCTTTATTTATTTTATTTTATCTTTATATTTAACCACCACATAATTCGCTTCCCTTCTGCACTGGAGTAAATGAGTCAGAAATATGTACACTGGATTGCTATGGAAGCCGGTTAAGGCATGAATGAGAAAACAATATGTGCAAGTGTGGGAAAACACTGTTGCGAGAAATCTTATTAGCAAATCCTTAGAATTTTGATTACTAGTGCACTTCGTGGTCAAAATCCATAGCTATGAATTATGAAAGTGATTATGTATTAAAAATGTTTTCAAGTATTGAGAAATATATAGAGAACAAAAGTAAATTTGACCCTTCCGGTTTTTGTATGAATACAATTTTAATTAAACACCATATTTAATAAAAAGTAGAATTTTAACGACGAAATATCGTACAACAACGAAATCAGTCAAGCAGTGAAACAGCGCAAGTTGGTGCCCGCCGAGGACTCTTCACTGCTAATTTGAATCTCTGGTGTACTCACTTCATCGTAAAGTTTCGCAACTCTTTTCTTCGCCTACCATTTGCTTGCTTTCGTGTCTGCTGCTCGGCAGTGATAACCTTATAAAATAATTGTTAGTTGAACAAGTTGACAGTTTTAAGTTTGTAACTTATGTGGCCAAATAATGAGATCTGAATGTGCACCTCGTTACCGCAGCCTGGAAAGGGTAAAAGAATTAATATTCTACATTCAGCAATTTATTGCTTCTGTTCCGCAGCTAGAGCTGGCGTATCTTTGAACGCACCAGGAATGAGAAAATATATTCCGTCTAGGATGAGAAAAGTTTTGAATAACTTCGGACGAAATGTCAGTCACCGTAACTTGTAGAATTTTTGAGCATGGCTCGTGTACGTGCTCAAATCTGCCAGAGATTTAAATTTCAAAACGGATTCCTGGTTGAAGTTGCCTTTTCGAGATCCGTGGAACGTTTTGCAGTGCCAATGACCGGATAGACGGGCACGTGTTATGTAGGACGACAAGGGTTAATGACACGTGCTTGGTAACGCAACCGCCACGCCTTCGAAATTGTTTCCTTTCTCCCTTCTGACTTGTTTTCGGGAAACAACAAACGCCTTGGAATAAGAAAAGTTTTCTGTTGTTAAGTTTAGTTCATCTACTCAAAATTCGTCACATTCGTCACCTTCACATGTTTCAAATTCTACTTATTATAACTTTTCATCTTCTGAGTTTTATGATTGAGGTTCAAATACGCAGAATGGGCCGAGTTGGGTGAACTAGAGAAAGTGAGTCCAATGAAGTTGTTGTACTGACGAACAAATTTCAATATATGATGAAAACAGTTTTTCAAATATTAACAAACCATTTCTATGATGAAAAACATTTGTCAATATGACGCACGGTTTTCATTATATTCAATATCATGGTAGTAAATACGACTCACGGTTCAAAGAAATATTGATGTGGCCTTATTTAATTTACTTATGCCGAACAAGTGCAGTCCTTCGCCTCATTATCTATTATCGTCTTCATGGACGTGGTGGCCAAATGAAAATGGACACTTTAATGGACTTCATGGATTTCATGTCCATCAATATACGTTTGTATAATTTTATCTTATTTTAAGTGCCACAAGAAAGTCCTCTAAAATATTAACGAATGTAAATGACAATCAAAGTCTTTATGCAGGTAACTTCAGACAGTTTAGAAAATGTATAAAATGTCCTACTTCTCAAGTCGGGAGTTTATTTAAACGGTAACCGTATAATAGATTAGTGATGAAGTGTAAGCAGAATCCTTAGTAATAAAGTGCTGCCCCTAAGAATGAGAGTAGCATCAACAGAGGATATCGAAGATTAACATTTTTAAAGAAAATTTTTAAAAGTAGAGAAGAACGAAGAACGTAGCAAAAGCTAAATAAATACACAAGCTGAAACATAGTGGAAGCTAATTCCACCAAATAATCTCCTTTCCCTTCTTTTCTTCTTTTTCTTAGCTAGTTAACATAGAAAATTCAAAATAGTTTCATCGTTATTAAGCCCGACTTTATTAAGACTGACGGAAGCAAAGAGATGAAACGAGCTAACATTGAGCTGAAATCAAATGAAAGCCAACACTTAATTCGGTCAGCTAATTAAGAATGTTTAGTGGAGGTGAATGAGAGCCGAGGAGGCAATACAGAAAATGGTGGCATTACCAGATTCAGCAACTAAGGAGAAAAAAACTATTTGCAGAATGCATTTTTAATTGAGCATCCTCACTACGTCGGGGGGGGGGGGGACGGATCCTTGACAACACCTCGACTCTCTTTAGCAGGAATCAACTGTGCGCTCTTCAGCATGCTGCCTGTACTTGAGGCAACTGTACTTCGGGAGCATAATTAGGATTTTGTCGTATTTTCATTTTAGTCGTTTTCTACCACAAACTGTAGGTAATAAATTGCGTCAGAATAAATTGACCTTACATTGGTTCATGAGTGCAATCGGCCAATAAGTAGAAGTCGATTTGCACTGAAAAAATTTTATGTGTGTATGTGTGTGTTACAATAAGTTCCCATATGTTTTCAGAATTCTTTTTAACGCTCTTCCGTCCATTACATCTCAATATTGCATTTCAAATGTAAATTTTACAATTGGAATGCAAGTATATTTTTGTGATCAGCCGCCTTCATTCATCCACAACTGCAAGGACAGCGGGCAACAAATCGTTTCCTGCGCCCAGACGATTATAACCCATTTCTTAATGCACACATAAAACATGCAGATTCTAAAAACCTTCCCCGAAATACATAGAAATAACTTTCGAATTGCAAACATAATCGATTGTAGGTGTTTTTTATGCTGCTCAGTTGACTGATGACAGACTTGTTTGTATGACGAACCCTTACTCGGTCTTGGAGCTGCTTCACTCTCAAGAGTAGAGACGAAACTGATTTAATTAAAAACCTGCCGAAAGCGTAAGCAATAACGAGGCAAAAAATCTCAAAGGATTTGTAGTAGTGAGTACTGTGGGTAGTGGGTACTGTGCAACTTTGCAACTTAATTAGCTGGAGGCCAATGATAGCTACAGAAAGAGTTGTAGA
This sequence comes from Sicus ferrugineus, assembly GCA_922984085.1. NCBI lineage: Eukaryota > Metazoa > Arthropoda > Insecta > Diptera > Conopidae > Sicus > Sicus ferrugineus. The sequence goes on along the minus strand of OV277349.1, from coordinate 4,491,078 downwards.
GATTTTCCTTTTTAATGAGGAATTCCTTACATTTTTAATGAGGAATATTAGACCGCAAGGAGAAAAAACGAAATTAATTAGTGGATTTCGTAAGTAGTGATACACAAAACCTAAAATTAATTGGAAGTTCGAAGTAATTGGTTTGTAAAACTATCTGAATTCAATCCCCCTCTTTCAATCTTCTAAGTGTTCCAGCTTGAAATCTAAAATTTATTCAGCCCTACTTTATTTACATTTCAATTCAACAAGGAAGGAAAGACGAATTCAATTCAATATTCATGTTTTCTTTCTTGAAGTCTGGCCTGAAACTTAAAGATGGTGCAGCCCTCCTTTTTCAAGGCTGAATTGAGGAATGAATTAAAGACGAAATTCAGGTTGCGCTCTCTATTTTGTAATCAAATTTATCGACACGAATGCACAATAGAAAAAGTTTAACTGATGAAATTTTTCACCTCAGATACCGGAGTCCCAGGTTCGAATCCCAGGCATGACAAAGTGGAACTTAACTTTTATCAAGTAAAAATAATGTTAGAGTGTTTTCAAAGTTAAGTAAAAGTATTTATAACAATAAAAGTAATTTAGCAACTTTTAAATCCTGGATTCAGTAAACCGGATTATAAACTTTTACATAAAAAATGGAAAAAAGAATCTTAACACTTGAATTTGTTACAGTGAGACTGGAATGCAGTCGCTTGTATAGCATGATGTATGGCAACAAAAATTTCTACATAAATATTTATAAACAAGGATTCTAGGAAAAAATTTTAAAAAATGTACGAAGAAAATCTCATCTTCAGCAACAACAGAATCCCTTCACTCCACTTGCATGCATCACATTTTTTAAGTTCTTCAAAAGAAGCAGACTTTAGTTATTCACACTTGTTAGTTGCGTTTTTTATGGACTGCAGATTTACAGGATGTCGACGATGTGTAAAACATGTTCATAACAATTACACTTTCACGTGGGTTGTTGATTTTTTACACTCGCAAGAAGTGCTTTTGATTTACATACGAGTACTCGCAGCACTCACTCGTTTTTGCACGCACCTGATGTGCTGCCACAGCAAACGCAGGAAGCATTTACAGGACATGAACACGTCCTCATAAAGAATAAAGCAAAATAATTTACAACCCCCACAGTTGCACCTTTGCTTTGCTTGCTTCTCGTCCTGTACCGGATCTAAATGCTTGATTTGTGGAATGCCGAACAGAGGAATTGAAAAATAGATTTGAATGATTGGTGAATGAGGGGGTATAAGGGTGGGTGGTAATGGGTAAAGTTTTACATGCTGCTCTCTTTTTACTTTTCTTGTCGTTAAAAAAAACGGGTTACAGAAAAAAAATCAAAAACTCTTTGCAAAATCAGTTTGCTTCATCGCTATCTAAACATTCACTTTTTAGAGGTAGCAAAAATCCATTTCATTTTCGCTTAAAAACAAGCTTATCTACGCGTGTGAAATACTTATTAATAAATGTACGTTCGAGTTTCTCTTGAAATGCAATCAAAACTACAAAGTAATCAATGCTCAACTTTGTCAAAATATCATTTAAAATATTCTGTGAAAACTCATTTTATTTGATTTCAATTTTCGCAGCGCAGTAAAATTTCTTCTTCCCTTTTTGAGTTTTTGGTGCAACAGTTGCCATATTCATATATAGTAAAAGTGATAGGAATGCAGCAATAGAGAGCCATACATAGTGTCAACATGATCTAGGGTCTCCTTCACCGAATGCTTAATATCGCTTTCTCTTTCTTCTTCCGTCGCCGCTGTCGCATTGGCAGCAGGAGCCGACGCCGCCGCTCTAGCTGTCGTCGCATATCTTGAAAAAGCTGAGCAAAATTAAACGTCGAAACCCTTAAAGAAGTTGTTTTCAAGGAAAAGAATTCCATCTCGATACCATTTATTCTTTATATGCGTTCCGTTTATTGTCCGGACTTGTTATATATATATAATTTGTTAAAACCGAACCTCTTCACCATTTTGTGAAAATTAAAAGCTAAGACAACAAAATATTGATATTCGTACTGGTATTCTACGTTTGGAATTCGGCTTTAAAATTCGACATAAATCATAAATTATATTATATGCATTCTGTTAAGCAGGGACATCCTCTGGGGAAAATCTTTAATACCATTATTAAACAATGTTAAAACCTGCTAAATAGAAAACCACCACAATTGATTTTGAGACTGAGTTCTCAAGTAATCCATATTCCAGCCCCGATCTTGCTTCTGCCAGAAAAAGCCCTCCAGTGGCGAATTCGATGAAGAATTTGTCAAAATCTTACGTTACTTAAAAAACTTTTTCCGACTAACGGAAAATAATTTATTACATAAAAGATATTTTTAAAAGATATTATTATTTATTATAGTTAACAATTCCGTTAGTCTTACTATTTAAAATTTATAAATACAGTAATAGGAAAATGTTTGTTGATGTTCGTTGAGTTTTCCGACAGGGTTAGATGATGATGTGGTTGGTGTTTTGGAACGAAGTTCCGTCATCTCTTGCCAATTTTGGTTTGGGAGCAAACCAGTTTCGGCGATGGACAGAACAAAAAAAGACACTGAAGGTGGCACAACATAATTGAAATGCGCTCCAAAATACATAACAAGAAAATGTTACTAAAACTAAATAAACTTTCAAAACAAAACGATGCAAAACCATATTTTGATTGGAAAACACTCTGAAAAGACGCTTTTTATGGAGCGAATGCAATAAATATCATCTTCAGCTGGTTCTGAAGAGTGCTGCCACATTTTCCATTTTCAATTCTCGCCACCACCGTTGTTGGTCCGCACTTGAATTGATGAATATTGATTGGTAATGATTAATTGCTGAATGCGTTCGAATGAAATGTATAAATCAATTGCTTTCTCTACGAGAAGGATGGATTAAATTCCTAATAAAGAAATAAAAGCAAGCAGGATTCCCACTGTTGTGGGAAACGAATTGTAAATGACGAAACGACTTCCTACCGTTAAAAAATTCAAGCTTTAAGTTATGAATCGCTGAAGAGTTCTCTTGTTTGATAATGGAAAATCTGCACTCGTGGCGAAAATAAAGCCACAAAAAATCCAAATCAATCATTTTCCGATCCGAGATAATCTTATTAAAAGTCCGCATAAATCTTAACAAGTGCTAATTTGAGCCGTCGTCAGCTTGCGAATCGAGCTGAGTTTCTAATCTAATTGGAAAACTTAATTATAGTACAACAGCAGCCTAGATATTTTTAGCCTCGGGTGTAAAGGAAGAAATAAAGTACGACAAAGCACAGAACGCGCAAATTCTTGTAATTTCTCTTTCGATTTTACTTCTTTCCTCCATTTCATGTCCGTAAATTGAATTCGATAGCAAGTGGAAATTGTTCTCGCATTTGCTGAGGATGAGTAGGGCGGAATTCGAGGAGCAGAAAGCACTCAACAACCGCCTGAAGTCACGGACTGCATCTAAAATTTGTACAACGCGAAGCAATTGAAAAAAAAAAAATGATTGTTTCGGAATGCGTACTTGAAGCATTGCAGCTGACTATAAACAGGACGAGGTAGTTGGACTCCACAGCTCCGCCGGTCCCCTCCAGCAAGTTTGAAGAAGGGAGGCGAAAAACTGGGAGGTTGTGTGGTTGCTTGCAGGCGAATGCGTTACACTTTCTTCAGCGCTTTCCCTTACATGCGATGTGAGTTGAATGAGTGAAAGTTCAACGCTTTCAATATAATATAATCTTTCATATTTATTTCCAGAAAAAGAACACGTCAAAATGTTGCCTCTGTTTTCACTTTTATTATGCAAATTTATTCATTATGCAGTCGGGTCACTCAACACTTTTCCGGAATAAAATATAAAAGCCACTTAAATATGTATGTTTAACCAACAATTGGGGAATAGCACGGATTTTCTTGTTGGCTTTTTAGTCATGCAACTTTTATTTGCTTTGGTAAACTGCTGTGAATTCGAATACAAGAGGAAATTCGAGTTATGAACACGAAAGTGTTACGAGTTTTTTTTAACTGAAAGCCACAAATCAACAGAAATTCCGTCAAATGTTTTATTTACTTTTACACGTTTTAAATCAAAAGAGTAAGAATAAATTTATTGGTTCATCTATAATTGAACTTTAGTAAAAAAATTGCTATGAACTACGAAAGCAGAAGATCAATGGAAGAAAAAAAGATTGCAGTACAAAATTAACATCGTTAGCCCGAAATGAAAAATTTTAAAGCACTGTGAAATTGAATTAAATTTATGTTTCTGGCTAAATGCTTCCGAGCCTAATGCCGAAAACATGGCAATCATTAAGAACGCTTTTTGATTTATGATTATCATCCGAAGCTTCTTACATGCGCTGGTTAGAAATGCGCCAGCCTAACATTAACAGGCCTTTTACGCCACACTAAAATGGAGCACCCATTAAAATGTTATTAATGTTCCGGTTGCATTAAGTCAGAATACTTTTTAGGTTAAAGTTCGCTTACCATACAACGTTTAATTGCTATTAAGATGCACAACTTCGAAGCAAATACACAAATTTACTACTATCTAAGCAAGGCGAAGGGATATCTTGTGACAGTAATTGCGAGAATACACAATCGAATACTCATTCTTCATTTCTCTCCAACCTTGTTGGAGTTGTTTGAAGTCGGTTTATAAATGTTCGGAGCTTTCTTCTCGAGCTGAGGAGGTCAAAGCCAAAAATATTACGGTAGGTCATGCTGCAGGAAGCAGCGGTTGCGGTAGGAAGTACGAAATCCATGGCAAAGGTTTCAATGTAGGAATGACAGATTGGCGTTTTTATGGTCACTTTTGGAACTCGTAAATTGTGAAGAAAAGCGTTCGTACATATTTCAGATGAGGGAGAAGAACGCAGCTTTATGTAAATTTTATGTTCTTATTTTACATATTAAGTCTTTCTTTACATTTTCCTGGCTTTTCTCCTCATTCGAAACTTGGTGACATAAAGTGAGACACAAAAAATTGTAATAATTCTTTTTGCGGAATGAGGAAAAAAGGACAAAAAGGTTGGAAAGTATGAATCGCCAACAGATTTCTGAGTGTTAAGCTACTCTGGAGGACAAGAATATCCGAAGAGTTTAATAAAAATCTGTGAATATCATTGCGGTTATAAACGAGAACTGATGACAGCTTCAACATCTCATAATCTTCTCTCGATTTTCTTATATATCCTTTATTCTGGCTTTTTCCACTTTGCATTTGTGCAGTTCGCACTTTCCGATTCCTGTCTTCAATAGCTTTTTACGACCTCCACGAAAACTTTGTGTATGCATTGCCTCATCATTGTTCGGACGCTTTCGAATCCGTTTTCTATCAACGTCCAGCAACATTTTATGCTCCACTTCTTCCTGTCACAGCTTGGCTTCGATTGCGACATTTTTTCCAATCTCGAATATGATGTTCGTGTTATTATTACTTTCTTCTGACAACAAAAATTGGTCTTGACGGGGAGGCAGAGCAGGAGAAAGTGTTTTGTTCTCCTGCAAAAGCTGTTTTAAGTTTTCACAAAAAAAAATCTCAAAAGCAAACTTCAGCAATTGCGAAAATGCAAAAAAAGTTGGTACGCAAATAAGCACACCCGGTTCGAAAACTCGCAAATTTCAAAGGATGCAACTTTGTACAGTGTCCTTATTCAGTGCGCAGAGAGAGTAAAACCGAGAGAGCTTAACTGAAGAGAGGTGAGGATAGCTGCTTGCTTCAACTGCGATTGGCGAGCGAAACATGAAGCGAATTAAGTACAAATTTCTAACTTCCGCTCTACATAACTTCACATTTCATAAGTTCTGATTTTTAAGAGTCTCAAATATTTATAAGGGAAATGAACACCGATGTTGTGGCAATATTATTCTTTGAATTTAATTTCAAAGCAAAGCGTTCTCTGCCTTTAATAGGAAAAATTGAATACTAAAAAATATCTTCATTGTTATTTTCAATAGTTTTCCTCTTTACTTTCACCACAGCTTTCTAAACCAAGATATTTCAACTTTTAATAAATGATATACAATATAATGGAAAAAATTAACAATGAGCAGGTTGTTATTATTGCCCCAATGTTGTGGTGTCGATATCTCTTTTCAGCTTGGCACTTACAATCCGCAGCACCACCTTTTATACCTTCAACAACATATTGATTTCCTCATCTTCAGAACGACGCTTCTGTATTCAGTTGTCTTCTTTCACAACCAAGTCGACTTTTACGTCTTTCCTGTGCATTGCACTAGTTTATCCTTTTGCTCCATTATTTTGACATCGACTTATTTCCTCTATTTTATTGAGTTAGTGGTCTCGCCTGATGGCGTATCCAAAAAAAGAGGATTGTGCTGGTTGAAGGGGGCTGGGAAAGTATAAGAATGGGAGAAAATAGCATAGAAATAAAGCGTATTTGTATTTAAGAATTTATTTTTATATTTATTTTATATTTATGTTAGGATCAACAGGACATTTAATTCCACATAAAATATCCTTAAATGGTTATCAGAAGGCCACGGAAGGTAAATAAATGCGTCAATATAAAATTTAAATTAAGAAAAACAAGCTTTATTATCCTTGAAAATGTGTTTAAAAACATCCACTTTTTTGTCTTAGACTCTGCAAATTAAATGTAACTTAGCAAAAAGTTGAAAAGTGTTTGCAAATATTTTTTTCGCGAAGAGCTGCTTTACTTTGTCGTCAAAATGGTTAAGAAATCATTTTGCAGCAATCACTTTGTTTTTCCCTTGAGAGCAGCGTTGCTGGGATCTTAAAGGCATTTTATCATCTCTCTGATAGTTAAACTTTTAAATTCAGTTGCTATTACATGAAAACCACTTGCATCATAAATGTTGCTTTACATACTTAAATAATTGATTTAAACGCTTTTGTCTCGCAAGAAGTTGCAAAGGATGAGAAAGCCAAACTTTCATCGCTCAGCGTACAACAAGAAGATGGCAATCATTGCAGAATATTTCTTGGCAATGAAAATCTTTCTTTCTCAGAGAAATATATAAGTTTAGATTGTTTAATTATACATTCGAGGAAACTAAGTTAAGAACTTATAAAAATCCAAGCTGAAAGAAGAATTTCCTTGAAAGCAAATTTAAATTTACTGCAGCAAATCTTAATTTAAATGAGCTTTTTCATCACTGCCACATGTATTGGAACCGAATTACAAATCGAAGGCTGCGATTTTACGTTTTTGCTTTATTTTCTAATTTACGTCTTTGCTTTATTTCTTTCTTTTCTTCGCCGAACTAACAAGCATTTCAACTCACATCACAAAAATGTGCCACAAATAAACCCAAACAACCACGCAAATGTTAAAAACAGGACAATTTTACTTTTTCATACCTTACTTTCGCTATGACTTGCGACAACATTGGAAATTCGAAATTTTAGTCACATGAGATTCGTTGCAAGAAGCTGCAAGCGTGGAAATTGGGGAAAAATTGCTCAATTTTTTTTTCTACTTTCACTTTTGCGCTCAAAACCGCGTATTCTTTGAAATTTTGATGCAAAAAGCAAAACGCGACTTCAATGAAAAACTTTTTACTCATGTGTGGATTGAAGTACTCGATTTGCCAGGGGAGAAACTCAAGTTAAGCTTCGAAATAGTAGTGCAAGCAAGGGAAGCAGAAAAGAGGAATTTGTGGGTACCGTAAAAATCGGAAACTTTGTTGTGGAATTCGGTGGTTTTCAGTGATACGCTGAAATGATGTACGCGCGGAGGTCCTTGGCGTTGTAAACTTTAGGTTGCTTATTGTTTCTGTCTCTAATGCGTATTTTAACGCGGCCTCATAAAACGTTTACGACGACGCTACTTGAAGGGTAGAGCGCAGTTTTCCAAGAATTACTTTGCAGTAAACGCAGACAACGCAAGGACGAAGTAATGCAGTTAATCAATAAAAAACCCTTTCAAAACAACTCTATTTAGATGAAAGCGGACGAGGAGGCAACTGTTGTTGACATTGTTGTTGAACTGCTGATAGAGTTTCTAGTGGGAAATCGATAAAAAATTTAACTACGCACTGCAGCCGTGGATACTAAAATACTTTGTGTGTCCGAAAGAAAGGTTGAAAAATAAAGAGAAGACTAAGTAAGCAAATAAAGGGAAAAATCTTATTACCATTTCTATAACTATCTCCTTACGTTTTGCATTTGATGGCTTCTAGTTTTTCCCGAGGTTTAATTTTTTTTTCATAAATTCTTCTGGGAAATCAGCATTGCAAAAAGCGATATTAAAAGGGCATCTTTTCAAATGAAGAATAAATTGAATAGCTCTCACTTTAAAGTAGGATTAAATTAATTTTACCTGACTTGGTTTTAACTTTAACCTCAATTTATTTAGAGGTGTAATTTACCCCCTAAAACACTCTTTTCTTTGAAACTAATATGCATATGCAAAATATATTCATGAACAGCCCGTTAAGTGTACCACTTAAACTCTTATTGATCTATAAAAACAACGATTTCGGGAATATCATTAAAGTCTAGAGTTGAGTCAACATCAAAATCTTCTTTTAACGCAATGAGAAGTAATAAATTTCGAAATACTGTTCAACAAGTGGCTGAAATGGGGGAGCGACATCGTTATTGTAGACAATAAGAGAAGGAGAACTTTTCTTCCATACATATTTTGAATGAAGACCGAAATGGATTTGCTCTCTTCTGAAATCAAGTTTTTATTTGGGATTCTAATGATGTAGTTAAAGTTCTCGGTGGGCTAAAAGTCTTGCTTGGCTTTATAATAATTTAGAAATATCAGCTTCGTAATAGTACAGCTCTATGTATTTTTTAACACATTATTGACAACATAAGCCTTTCATCCAGTATTTTAAAAGACAACCCGTGTTGTCACAATCAAGGTGTGCAAAAAACTGAATAATATTTTGTCTTATTATCACTAAATCTCTAAATATATCTCACTAAATATATTTATCAATAAAGCAAACAAATAATTCCAGAAACCCATCATCACTACATTTGGATCCCTAATTTCCCAAATTCTGACACCCTTTCTACCGATCCAAGTTTCAATTAAGTGAATTTATTCCTGAATAATCAGCGCGACGCTTGTTTAACGATGTGGTGCTCGGTGGGTCAAAGTCTACTTCTAATTGCGATCCATGTCATGCGACTGTGTTGATATTTGGCAGATACTGCTGATTACCTGCTGTGTTCAAACCATCAATCTGTGGCAAGGGAACTCCAAGTCGCAGGAAGCCAGATACTGACTTCATCAGCACCTCTTGTCTTCTGTGGTCTTGAGAACAACAATGTGGTAATCTAGGCTACCCAGTGACTGAGATAACTTCCGTTTTATCTCACCGTAAAAATTAGTAAGCAATCAAACCAGAATCAGGATTTTTTTGCTTGTCATTAACTGTGTTGTGAAACAATAGGATTGTTTATATTGTAGTGATTTTAATGAGGAACACTAAATTTTAGTATTCATAAACAACTGTAATCATTAATGGAAACTTAGACTTACATTGTATTTTCACAAATTTAAACAGTTTCAATTAAAGAAAAGAATTCTGAAGTATCTAGAGAAACGCGAAGCTTTGTCACTAATAACCGAAACCTCATCATTTAAGAAACATAAAGCCACTGATGTACTAACATTTTTCGTGTGAGTTTGCTTACGCATTATTGACTTCGTCGACGGCAACTCGAATCTGTTGACAACTGACACTGTCAGCTGACCATTCAAGTAACCATTTCTGCGGGATGACTGATTGGCTGTTGGATGTCATTCGGGTCTGAAATGCAGATGATTAATCAAAGTTAAATTAAGACTTAAATTCGCAGTAAACAAGTTATGCGAATGATAATTTCATTATAAGACGACCTTTAAAAATAAAATTGGTATACTTTACAATACTTCTTCAAATATTGTTTTTTTTTTTGAAATTGTTTAAAAAATCTAAGCAGCAACACACATTAACTTTGGTTTCAGTATATTGAAATGTAAATCATAAAACTCCAGTTATACACTTGTTAGTTTCAACTTGATGACGACCCTAGCAAGCTGACTATTCTCTACCCTTCTGTTGCTTCCCTCTGGTGCTGATGTTAAACATTTTCGCAGTTCCTTACAATGTCAATAGGACACCATTACGCGCGCGGTGTAGAAATATGGACAAACTTTTGCAATTTAGCTGGTAAAGTTGAAGGTTTTCTTCGTCCGTGCGTGAGTCTCGCTCAGCGCTTCCGTTTGCAATAGCAAACTTTCAAGTTTTCTTCTGGTTTCTCATAACTGCATTGAAACTTTCACTTCACATGTGGATTCATTTCTAACTGGGTTGCAAGTGTAATAAAAACTGCACAAGATTTCTAACAATTCGTTCGCAGAGTTTTTAGCAAGAAAAAAAATATGTTTCGTTTTTCTTTATGTATGGATTTCCATAAATTGAATTTGATTTAAAACTTATCGAAATGGTCGCAATGCAGTTTAAAAGCTCTCGAAATGATATTTTATTAGAATTACTGTGGAGAAAACTTTCCAAAAGAATTTTAATGCAAAACAAGATATTTAAATAAGGAAAAGTTAATAATTTACTCGTATTTTAGGTGAAAAACGTTAACTGAGTGGAAAATAAAACTCTGTTTTAATTGAAGGAATAACTTTATAATCCAAAAGCCAACCTTTGACTTTGTTATGCGCAAAAAGCGCTCTAAATTAAGCTCTCCAAATGAATACCCAGCAGCAAATTCGAAAATGGGTATTTCCACCCAGCATTCACGCTTGCAATCCGTCCGAATCCCACGGGTGCTGCAGTTTTCATCTCAAACGCTTTGTTTTGTACTCTTTTAAGTTTGCAAATCTGCATCAAAAACTGCCCTACAAATTGGCATAAATGTTCGCAGAAAGGTGACCGCATTCCGAAATCGTTTCGTTAGAGCGCACAGGATTTTGGGCTGTAATTGAAACCAGAACGTGTATTGCTGGAAGTTAAGCTGTTCGAGGTTAAGAGTTTTGTATTAAAGAAAAAAAAGACCAATTGAAAATTTTAAAATAAAGATTTAAAGAACAGAATTACAAAGTCATGAAAGTGAGATTATATTCTGTTAAGTTTTTATTTGTTTCTTCGCTTTTAATTCTCAAATATTCATTTAAACTCATAAATTACTACATGAATCATCGCAAGTTAGTACTGCGCTCATTCTTCTAGCTTGAAATATTAATTCTTAAAATTATTTCTTTTTATTTACAATAACTTAAAAAAATTCTCTATCAGTTGACAATTTAACAAGTCCAGTTAAAATTATTTTTTCAGTGTAACTGTTTTCTTTTTCAAATTTCGAATGCTTGGAAATAAATAAGCTGTCAGACCGCGTGTGGGACAATTAAGATTTCGACGAGATGAATCCATCTTGCATTACTTAATAAATCAAAAAGTTAAGACGTTTGCAACTTACTCGAAGAGCGTAAATTTAGCAGTCAAAATCTGATCATGCATGGTTTCAAATTTAAAATGTATTTACCTTAATGATAATAAAAATCCACTTGATTACCTATAAAAGGACGAACTTCCTTCGCACTTGAACCTTCATTTTGACATCCTTTCCTTTATCCTTTAATTCCATTTTATGAGCTTAGATTTCGGCGTTCCAAGGGTTGAGCACTTTCACCCTTCGACTTTCACTAGTTGGTTTATCCACCATCATTCTTGCCGTAATCTTTATAGGCTTCAGTTTTTCCCGACTGTTTTTCCCTACTGATTTGTGTCCCATAATCTATCGACAAGCTTCGCTTTTATTTGTAGTAAATGATATATCGAGTCCGTCTATTTAAATAAGTAGATATTCATCTAAAGTATCAGTGGAATTATTTTCTCCCTCGCTTGGATTTAAGGAAATGCTTTTTTTTTCTCACCTTCTTATTTATTTATGTCCATTAGTGGCATTTTCTCGGTATGTTCTAGGCTCAGCCAAGACGAATTAGTGTTTTTAGAAAATCTTTTTCTTTCCAATCATATCAAATCTCTCCATAAAGTGGGTTTACTAAGGGTACTTTTGGAAAAAGGGCATTATACAATATTTAGTGTCTCGTTGAAGCTTGAAATATTCCTACTTTTGAGAAGGTTTTCCTCGCTTAAAACTTAGAAAGGAATGAAGAATGATAACGATTGTGAATCCAAGATTCCCTTTAAGTTTAGCTATGAAATGCTAATCCTCAAAGCAAATTATTACCTTCTTTTATGTAACAAAAGTAAATTTAATGGAAGGAAAAAGTTAAATCGTACAATTCCAGTATTTGTTTTAAGTGAAAAACTTTTTGGAAAATGTTCAAATTAAAATCAAGCAACAGCGGTTCAGTTCAACTAAAGATTTCATTTCTGTGCCCTTTTCTCGTAAGACAATAAAAACACGCTTTTAACGAAGCTCCAACATTCTACTGCAGAGAGCACGAAGTTGACATTGACGACTATTACACATTTAATTAGAAAGAACAAGGAAAATGAGTGCACGAAGTACGCACTTAATTTCCGTAGAAAAGGTACCACATTTTCTGGTAAATTTCTATTTATTTTCGACATAAATATGTATCTCCTTCAGAGTTCTAAAACTCGGAATAACCTATATTATTTTCAAAATAAAGCTTGTTTATATAGAAACTAAAATCGGGCAAAACTATTATATAGCAAGTAAATTCGGTTGCCATTTCTTCAAGCAACAAATTTTGAATGATATTTTATTAAACGTTTGCTTGTATTACAACTTAAAACTCAAAGTAGTTTCCAGAGAAGTTTCGAATTTCCTTAAAAACTCGTATTATTGTGGAGTGTCGAGTGTTTCTATTATGAAAAAGTAATAGAAGTGTAAGAGTTCAGCTTTATTATGTAGATAATTCATTAAAGTATTCATATCTGTATGCTTATGTTTTTTGTAAATTATACAATATTAAAAATATTTTCTATAAAAAATAATAGTTTTGGAAAACAATTTTTTTATAAGCTGTAACAATTTGAACTTGAATGTATAGGAAAAATAAATAATTCTTACTTACATTTCTACAAAAAAACCTTTATAATAGCCATGCCCTCCGAATATATTTAAAAATATTTTAATACCACATATTTTGAATTCTTTTAATTGTAAACCACAAATATTTTCAATTTTTACCTAAGCTTTTCTTATTCGGCAACTGCAGCCAACCAGTTTTATTGCCGACTTCTGTGGGCGCTTAAATCCTGAGTCACAAACTTACGAATATCCTTCGGCAACACAAATATCAGAGCACAAAGCAAAGGCTTGCCCTTGTTTAGATTCGGGTTTTGCATTTTATTGTTTGTTTTTAGGTCTTTCGCTAGTTTTTAATTAAAAAGCGCTTACTCGAGTAAGAAATGAATTCTTCTACATGCCTCTCATTGCCAGTGAAATCGTAATTAATTTTCGGCCATTCTTTTTTGTGCTGAGAATCGAATAAAAGTGTAAAGGATGGAAGTTCGTATAAAGTGGTTCCTTTATAGGTTTTTGAATACAAAGAATAGAAAAATAATGAAATTAGTTAAAAATAAATTAATTTATTTAAAAAAATTATAATTTGCCTCGGGTGTCTCAGTAATGATGCCACTTGATTAATTTTTCTAATTAAACGTCCACCAAATTAAATGTTTATATTTTTGTTTCTTATATTTAAACATCAAAATTAAATTTTTATCTTTCTTCTAAAGTTTTAATTGTTATTGTTTTTTTAAAGATGAGTAATTTTTAAGGATCGAAAATAAACGTAATTTTTGGGGTTTTCTAAAATACAACAAGAGGAACTTCTTCCATTTTTAAGTCTTTCAGTAAAAATAAATAAAAAGGGTTTATCTTCTTTAATTGTGCGAAAAATAAAGATTATTTCAGGGAAAACATAAATAATTTGAATTTTTTTCCCATATCAATCTTCTTAGTCTTGACTAAGAAAAACTACAACTCGATTTCAATTCTCGTCCCGATTTATTAAACCATCTCGACTTTTATTGATCGGTTATTATATTATCGCCTCAAATCTGAGAAGAAGACTATCTCGATCTCGATCCTCTTCTCGACTAAAAACACTTACCCCGATCTCAATTCCCGCCTCGATTAATTTACTTCGTTTTATGGTTTTTCTTCTTAAACTAGGAATGCGCAATAAATTGGGAATGCGCAATAAATAGTTAGTGAACGAAGATGATGAGACTGCTTCGTCGAAGTCGAGGGACTTTCAGCCAGTTTTTGTTTTACATTCCGTGTTGTAGAGATAAAATACAAAAAGAGTAATTCTGTACCAAAGATATTATTGGGTCCTTTTAGTCTCATTAACTCGTTTGCATAGGTAAATTGCATTCACTCGATATTTTCCTTACACTTCACACTCCGCAATAAAAACACTCGGCACTTCACAATAAAACTTGAATTTAAGAAATTGAGAATTTTCAATACTTTGAGATTTAAGTTGTCAGAAAAGAAAACCTTTTTTGAAATTTCATTTAAAATTTTTGCTTGAAAAATAGTATTCTTTCAAATTCTTCTTCGCTACGTACGTCGCGGTAACTGCATTTCGCTTTTTTATCTTCTTTGAATTCTCTGATTCCATCTGGATGAGGAATATTTACATTCGCGAGCTTCCTCGGCTATCTTCTGTTGAACATTGAAATTATGCATACTTCAGAGGCATCGTCAGCTTCTCCTCGGCGACTTTATCGTGTTTATCCAGTGGAGCTCATGTGTTTCGATGATGTACCAGATAGTAAGTACAACAGGGCGCCGGCTGGGTCTGATTGTGGAAAGCTCGGCATGCGTTCATTGCCATGATGAACGCCCATTTTCAGACTTCGAAGAAACAATGAGGAAAGACTCTTCATCACGGCAATCAGCGCATACAAAGTTTTCAACACTGAATCTGAGTGCGGAAGATTCGGTATGCGATCGTAGCCTTCATGAAGGAATAAGATGCCGAGTCTTCCACACTCAGATCCAGTGTTGAGGACTTTTCATCATCATTAATGCGTAAATAGGTATTTCTTTTCCTTGGATACCCTGTTCATTTATACTTACAAATACTTAACTTTTGCAAACACCAGCTAAGGTTTCAGACATATCTCATCTATTCTCATGGATTCCTCATTATATCCCTCCTTATTCATCCAAACCTCATCCTCACTGATTACCTCGTTCTTCTTCCATGTCTTTTAGATATAGTATATCTGGTCTAATTTTCCCCACTTGCTCGATTATAATCTCTAAATTCCACATTTATAACAAATATTTACGTGATTATCACCAACATCCTGGGAAGCAATTAAAATTCCACTTAGATTTAAACAAAAAAAAAACGGCAGAAATAACACAATATATCGGCGGAGATCAAAAGTGGGAAGGGTAGCTGGTAGTTGGGGCACAAGAACTCATGACACGAGAACTCAGCTCAGTCCGCCGATTCGGTACAGTATTGTTGTTTAATTAAAGTTTTGCGATTTACTGTAGACCGGATTATTTTTCCACGTTGCAGCTCGATGGAGGACCAACTCCACACCGAAGACAGCAACGGCAGTCATATTTAGAGCAACATAAATACGTCTGCATCGCCATCTGTAGTAGTTGTGAGTGCACGAGTGTGTGTATGTGTGTGTGTGCGTGTGTGTGTGTGTGTGTGCGTGTGTGTGTGTGTGCGCGTGTGTAGAGAGGATCTGTGAACGTGTGCATGCTTTCCATAGAAAAACCAGGCAGTATTTAATACCGAGTGTCTGCTGCAAGGAAACGTGTAACTCGTACCTTGTGTGAATTCAAGCCAGTGCTCGCAACTGAATTTCATTGCAACTTTTAATCCCATAACTGCGGATACTCGACTTGTATGCAGTTTTTAATTTACTGCAGCGGTTGTGGACGCCTCTGATTGCCGCATGTAGCAGAGAAATGGAAAAATTACTTCGTTTTCCAAGGATGTGCACACTTACACGTTCGATTTATAGCCGGGTTTTGTTTTTAAATGAGTTTAGTTTTTGCTTTGAATGCAATATTTTTAAAGTTCATTGCAAAATAACAAATATTGTCTGATGATGCCAACTTATCATCTTCTGAAGGAATTGGCCATATTATGAGGAATATGTTTAATGTGTAATTTCAAAGTTTATTTTAGCTTTAAAAATTCATTTTCCGCTAGTTTTTTAAAGCTTTTCATCAAAAACTCCCTTATCGATATCAATGCAAGTTAACACTTCGGTTCCCGCATCTGATTTCTTACACTCAGTGTTACCGTAGATAAATTTATTCAGTAAATGGTAAATGCAGGCTTTGTTACGAGTATATATATTTTCTCTTTTCATTATCATTGCATCAGTTACTTATTTACATGACAGACATGTATCAACACTCATTTATAAGATAGTCGGTCTATCAGTAGACAAATTCATGAATCAATCAAGTCTTTGTTACATGAACTCACATCAATGAATATAAATTTATTAGATTTTCTCTGGAAATTATAAGCTACGAAATAATTTATTTGTTTACTTAATTAGATTTAACTGACAATTTATTGCTTCTTTGTTTGCCGTACATATAGTAAAGATGAGTGAATAAATGTTGACTCTTGATGTTACCTTTGAGAAAGAAAGGAAAACTAATTAATATTTGGTTTTGCTGATAAATATAAACGCAAAGAACTTAATGAAGCAGAAAATAGACACATTCTTCCTTGAATGTAACTATTTTATGTGACTTTACCGTTGACTAATGGAGCGAAAAATATGAAGCATTTGATTAAAATCATTATTAATTGTCGTTAAAGATCCCAATGATTTGCTTTGAATTGCATTTCAATAAAGAGTTCTGTGCTGTGACGACATCGATTTAATGCTACCGTGAATGCTTTTGCTGATGATTTAAATTAGTACTCCACGTCAAAAACTTTTAAGAACAAAACCGTTTTTATTGTATTATGTTTTCATTCATTTTAACGTACTGTATAAAAACACAATAACTTCGCCACAACATGATTTCGTACACAAACAATATGGAGAAAAAACAGATAATCGATCAAATGCTCCCCGCTTGTTTTTGTGTGGCCATTAAATTTAATTGATTGTTGGTTTAAAAAGAACTGACAAATTATGCGGCTATAATTGAATTTGTATGCGCCGACAAGTTGCGGTTGAAGCAAAAACAAGGCAACTTTTGTCATCTGACGTTTCAATGGATTCAGTTAATGTCATCTTCTGGTTGGGAGTTGGAAATGACAGTAATTCCAATTACTTTTGTAATGATGCATTGATTAAACTGAAAATAATATAGAAAATAATACTTACTCTCGGGTGAAAAGTGGAGCCATGATTTCCTTCTTATTTAATGTTTATTCAAAATTTAAATCTTCAAATTAAGTATTTACAGTTTTAAAATTTCTCTTACCACCTTCTTGTCTGCCACCATCATAAGTTCGTTGCAGTTTCCAAAATTGCCATCAGTTTCCAAGGTTGTCTGGCGTGATATCTTCTGTGCTTTCATATTCTTCTCACACATGAGTTCATATAACTGCTTTAAGTAAATTTCTGATTATTTTTGTAACAAATCCGTGATATGCCCTGAATGGCCGACCTTTAGAGGTTAAACTTAAAAATGTAATCCCGCTTTTAGCACGGGTTTTTAACATATTCCACAGCATATCACAGGTTCGCAGGAACACAACAGAAACATCACTAAATCTCAGTGAAGAGCCTGTGGGTGTATTTTCACATGTGTACGTGTGATGTACGTGTGTAAGGGTCCTCCTACATTATGAGTCTCTGTTAAGTGTGACATTAAGTGGCAACCCCACCGACACTACTGATTTTGCCAACATCGCTAAACTGCCAAAATGGCTGTAGTGTACTTAACGTCGCAAAAGGATGTTTCCGTCATTCAGGCTGAAAGAAAATGGCTTATGGCGAGAAAATAGAATATTAGGGAATATGAAGTTGTTGTATGTATGCGTATGTATCTGCATGAGTGTTTCCCAGGCAACAAGAAGGATCCTAGCTTACGAAGTCGGCAGTAAATGGTATAAACAAGCTTATATTAAATGATTACAACTTTTTTATAGTTGAATTTTTATGCAAAGCAGTTTATCTTGCATGATATTTACCTCGACAGATTTATTTACCTCGTACCTTCCACATAGATTAAGACTTCCCACAAGAAGCATTCTTCATTGCCTATATTAAAAGCCACTCAGATTGTCCATATGAAACCTAAAAATTTTTGAGTTTATGTGTTTATTGACACTTGAAAGATTACGCAAGACGAGCCAACGAATTGACTTTAAAGTCTGGCATTGGAGACTGAGGTTTTCGGGATTATGCGCGATTCCCAGGATATTCAATACTAATTTTCTTCCTGCACGCTACAAAACAATTTAGTTGGTTGGCATTGCTTGCCGACTTCATAGTTTGTGTTTTCACATCACCGAGCAGAATAAGTTGGCAACTCTAAAAGCCGTACTTTTTAAAAGTACTTCATTTTTAATATATTCATTCATTCATACATGAGAAGTGAATTTTTAACTTGTATAGATCAAAATCTTCTTCTATTGTTGTTCTCGAATTCTTTGTTAAGTTTTTATTTACTTGAATTTATTTGAAAGCTTTTTTAATGGCCAGTGCATATATTGAACCTTTCAAGGATCTCGATTTTATGATTTTCAGTTCATAAAAGTATGTCACGCCATTTCCTTTCATGCACAGCTTATTGTTCTTGAAGTCCTCATTTTGAAAACGCTTTTAATTCGCTCTACCAACTTGTTGAGAAGCCTTAATGAACGAGCAGCAGCAGCACAATAGTATTCTCTTAATTAATGCCAAAGTGTGGAGGTCTACATAAACTAGTATATATATATATAACGTGTGTGTATTTAGCGTATTTTGAGCTTCAATTGATGTATTATTCATTTAATTTAATTCAAACGAAAAAGAACATTTTAAAACCGTTTAAGTTGGCATTTACGCATTTCGTTATTTCCATATCAGTAGAATTGTGCAGTTCGTGAACGGAATAGTTCATTTGAACATTTCCAAATTGAACGGCGTCTACCAGTTCATTAGTTTTTAGTTCAGTATTTGTCTTAGTTTCTCTTTGTTCTTTACTAAGATTTCACAGTTCAATTATTCACTCGTTCTTCTGTGTTGATTCAGTTTTATTAGTTCAATTCCATTCCATTGTTGCAAACCAAAATATTATTCTCATGTTACACTTCTTTGTTTATAATTTGAGTATATTCTCTGTACTATCATTTTTCAAAACAGAGAACTAAATGAGGAATCCGACGATCTGCTATTATTCTACTGTTCAATAATTAATATATACACAAAATACACACTCTACTAAAAATAAAAAGCAATCATTCTACCTAATAAAATAAAAATAAATATAACATAGCAATCTATGTATTTTTGATTTCTGAAATAGAATATTTATTTCATTCACAGAATAAATTCATTGTGTGTGGAATTTTCCGTTTCGTAATATCGAAATTTTTGTGAAGAATTAAATTTATCGCTACAATTTGGCTGCAAGACTTGATAGATCGCGAAGATAAATGAGGACGGACATCGTATCCTCAGCTTTTTGAAAGATTTTAAGGAGCCCACCACGGTATCGGCAATCGTAAACCAACTCGCCACTAAGTAAGGGGTGAGTAAGAAAAAAAAATATGGCGTCCCTCTCTTCCTCCCTCATTTTCATAAAATCGCATACAATTCGCAATACAATTCTACATTTATCCTTCTTTGCGTTCTTTTCAGGTGCGACTAGCGATATTTTGGTGAAGGAGACTCTCAAAGCCGAGCTACGTTACCGATGGTACCAAGGCCATCAGCAACGCTACTTTGACGACGTGGTCGACGCCATCTTTTTTCCCGTACTCAACCCTTTCTTAGTGGCGATGTGGTTTACAATAGCCGATTCCGTGGTCGAGTCCTTAAAATATTTCAAAACACCGAGAATAAGAAGTCCATTCTGATTTATCCTCGCACGAGGTCGACAAAGTCGCGTCGCTGAGAGCCTTGGATCCGTAACTTTTCCGTAATTCTTGTCGATGTACTGAACTTCTGATTTTTTAAATTCTGCACATATAACAATAAATTGTTCTTCTTTGCTGCATGCAACAAAAAATTGTTTTCCATTTTATTCTTTACGAAATTAAAAGGAAAAGGACAGAATGAGGTAGTAGAGGAAAGAGCAAATGGGCGTTTTTTTTGGTAATAATATCGCTTTTTTTCTACAAAACAAAAAATTCAGCCATCAATTTCGTTTTTCATAGAGAAAAATTCTAAATTTGACAAATTTTTCAAAATTCGAAAATTTTTTTGTATAGACAGATTATAGAATTTACTGTTTAAATTTTTATCGAGTTTTTGTGGGCGTTTTTGTGATGCATAATCTCGATTTTTCTAGGAAAAAATTCAAGCACAAAAATAAATTTGGCAAATTTATATAATTTTAATTTGTATTATACTCAAATCATAAAAATATTATGGTAATTTATGGAATGGGAGGATGAAGTTAAAAATCTTAAAAATCATGCGGACATCAAGTGACACGACGACAAAGTTACTGTTTCAAATCCTTCAAATGAGAAAAACACTGGTTCGCATCTGACGCAAATAATGGTCAGGGCAACCTCCGAATTATTTCTAGCAAGGAAAAATAGAAATGGATTGATTAAAACCATTCGAGCGCCATATCGTGCTGTGAACGGTAACACATATAATGCAATCTATTTTGAAATTGACAATCATTGGATTTGTATTAAAACGTAACGAGATAAATAAAAATATTTCCATATTTTCACTGAAATCAGCGGTATGCATCACTAGAATTCAGAAGTCTTGTGGGTGAAACGACATAAAAGCAGAGGAAAAAATAAATATTACGGCATCCAAATTAAATGGTCGGCGTACACGTTGCAGGTATTCCGGACGGATGGACTGGTTAAACTCCTCATTCGCTGAAATGGCTTGATTGCTACTCACAGCCTCGCTGGCATCATTTTATTGAATTTTATTGAATTTCATTGCACTTATTTATTCATTGAGAATAATACGAGCGCGTAATCAATCAGCAGAAACGCGTCCTGAACCTTCTACTTCGGCGTAAACTGACGGACGAGACCATTTACTCTCGATCCCATTTAACGAGGGTGGCAATTAACTGCACGGCCGTCATTGCGAGAAATACGTGCGTTCGAAATATTCTTCATTAGTTTATTATTCCGCAGATGTGGTCGTTGCCGCAGATTTGTGTTGGCTATTAAATAAGCACGTTTATGGTCGAAATGACTTAAAAATCATTTAACGAATTATTTACTTTCTCTTGTAATTTGTGCGATTTCCATACTAAAAGCATAACTATTTTTACAGAAATAATAAATAATTTTTAATTTCGGATGATATAAAATTATTTAATAAGAGGATGGGATTTCAGAAAAGTATTCTAATTCATTGGATTTTATATGCAGAGTGTGCTATTAAGTTTCAAAAAAGTGAAGAGCAGAAGGATATTTGAATACTGAATTTCTTATATCTCTCATTATTTAGGAGATTCTCACAATTTAGTATAGAATGAAACCGCAGTTTTACCTTAACTGTGCAGGCAGTTTAATCAGCCGTTCGTTTTTAAGCATAACGAGGACCTTCTTTTAAACTTTGCGAGAAGATAATGGTGAAGCTTTAGAATTCCGCAAGATATTTAATACAACAACATAAACTTTCTAGAACGATTTCTAAACTCTCTACAAAGTTTCTAGTAGCAACTGAAGGAAATGTCCTTCTTAGAATTTCAAAATTCAGAGTTATAAACTTTTTATACTTACCGCTAGTTTTGTGGCAGATGCCAAAAATGATTTTAATGAAATACGTGCGTAATTGTTGCACTTCACCCGACTGAATTGGCTGGAGAGAAAATGCATGGAGTGTGATTCGTATCACATTCGCATGTTTGAGTATTTTGTAGAAAACAAGTCAAGTGGACTTAAGTGAAAGGAATGCGTGGATTCAGCCAAATGCCTGCACATACTAAGGGTAGTTAATTTTATATTCGCAACACTCGAATGAAATTAACGATTTAAGATGAAAAGATTTCTCAAGATTTTCCGGATAACCTCAAAAATTTAAATACAAACGCCTCATTTGTTATCTTAATTACTTCGACAACATTGCATAGAAACTTAATCTTCGGGATGAAGACGTTATAGGTATCAACAATGCATTCTTAGATAATTCTATAAACAAACAAGTGATATATTTCACCAAATTTTTTGAATTTAGTAAAAATAAAGCCTTGAAAGGAAAACGAGTTTTCTACATAGCAAAAACAATTCTATAAATTGTATCTTAGAAAATCATAGTCAATTTCTATTATACAGTTTTTTCTACATAAAAATATATATAAATATTTTTAACTTTTTATTTCCTCTACCAATGGAAGAAACTTTCTTCCAGCTGCAAGAGACTTCAACAATTATAGCAACAAAAAAGCACTGATTAATCAGCAAAAACTTTTTCTGCAAGTAAGAATCGCAGTTCTGTCCAAATCACAGCACCTGCACCAACCTGTATGTAGGTCCGTCGAGAAGGACTCGAACTGTAACTGGAACGCGAAATTAAATTGTAATTAGAAACATTTCACAGCTATAGCAGCCACTCTTTGAGAGTGAGCTGCGCGATAACTGAAAGAACTCTCAGGATCCTAGAAGCGAAAAATGCTACGTCAGCAACAAACTTGTGAGGACTTGCAGCGGATTGGATAAATAAAAGCAAATTGTTGCGAGATGTTTGATAATTAATTTTTCCTTTTTGCGCAATCGCAGGAACAAAAACTTAGAGAGAAGAATCTTTAAATGAGACAAAATTGTAAATTTCGTCTGCTTCATTTCTTGACAGAGCTGTATAATTTGTCATTAATAATTAATCGTAACGACTACTTTTTAAGATTACTCACAACTTGATTAAGTTAATTATAGTAAGTTGAATCACTTGACATTTCCGAAATTTTAGGTTTTTGATTTCAGAGTTCGTCTCAGCTGGAAGAGTTTATATCGATTTTCATTTCAATAAAAAGGTTGTTATTGTCATTATTATCATCTCGATTAAAAATGCCATATCTATCTTGACTACTGTTTAGAATTGGAGAGGAGAACGAATTCAAATTATTTTAAGCAGTCCGATAATTATCAACATAATTATTTTAACCAGTATTAGAAAGTAATGTGATTAATTGTGAGGAACTTTTTTTTGTAATAGAAATGGTTTAATAAGGATAACAAAAGCATATAATAAATCAAGTAAATTTATAAGATCTGCTATTAAACCGATTAGAATTAGATTAGATTAGGTAGAATTATTTTAGTGCTGTGATTTCTTTAAGAAAAAAGACATTACAAAAATAAAAAAGTATGTGTCCTTCAATCGTCCAAACTTTGGTTTGTTTAACTTGTTATTGAAACTGAAAATGCGGTTATATTATTTCGCAAGTTGACAGAAATACGTCCAATTTATATCTGCTTGTCATGTCGAGAGAAAAAAGAAAGCGGAACAGAGAACATAAGTTGCTTGGCCAAAGAAACATGAAAACAGGAGAAAAGGGCGAAATTCAATAAACCCACAAACGGGGGAGGTGAAACATCAACATCCATCCTTTGGCTTTCGAGGAGAGAGATTTTCTTCCACTTTGACAGACGTTTCCTGAAAAAGGAAGTGAAAACAAGAGCAGAGCAGTCAACGAAAACGATGCAAATAACTTTAACGGAAGATCAACAAATCTGTTACAGACCTCAGTTTGTCTAAAAACGTCCACCGCTACCTCAACTCCTTGCAATATTTGAGCCGATAAGGAGGAAGCTGGTTACAGCGATTTTATTTATATTGTACTTTTCAAAACTACAATGTGGAATTTCCAATTTTGCAAGTAAAGTAAGGTGAACTACCTGTTCAGTATCCATTACACTACAAATACCGAAAATACAAAACACGGATGGTTCATGCTATCTAGTAAAAACATACTATGGTTCATACAAAAAAATTGAGTCCCCAGCAACGGTACCTTAAGTTCACAGAAACCTTTCCATACCACTTTGCTCCAGAAAACTCTTAACAACTTAATTAAGATAAAAATGTATCTGCCTTTGAAGTTGTAAGGAAAATTGAGGTTATGAATTTGTTAAAAAGCACTTCCGGGTTCGAGTAAATTATAACTCTTCGTGTCAGACCTAGAAATCAAATGAGCGCAAAAAAAATTGGAATGCTATGACTGTTGACAGTAACTAATTCCAAAAAATGACTTACAAGCCCGAAAAAATAAACTGTAGTAGCAATTAGTCTTAGCAGTGTGTTTTGCTAGTTTTGGATTGTTACAATTTGCATTGTTGTGCGTGTAGTTGGAGTGGCCAACATTAGGCAACAATAGCCACTGCTACTCGAGCTATTGTGCCATAATTTATGCTTTCTGAAGTGTTAGTCACGAACTCGTAAACCGAAATGGTCCCCTGACGCTGGACATTTCTGTGGTTCAACCAGTTCTTGACTAGACGGGTGATGAATGGAAAGGTGTGAAAAATATCTTGTAGTGAATAATAGGAAGCAAATTATGCCAAAATAAACCACAAATTGAAGAACATTAATATTGCTTGCCTTTTCAATAAAAATCAAAATTTGGGATGGAAATTTTATATGTATAAATCTTCTTCAAACATACGTACTTATATATAGTCATACTTTATTATCAATAATGTTAACCCAGTTACATTTATGGGGTCTCTAACGTTCTTTTTCTAAAATTAAATAATATGTTTTTTTATCTTGGGAGAAGAAAATGCATTTGTTCGGCTCTGATTCTTCCTGGCTGTTTATTATTAATGAGTTTAGCTTTATTTTCGCATACGTTACCATCCGATTCTTAGATGGCCAACTCTAAGGATGGACCGGTAATTAAAATTGAATCGCTCATTCTGGGAAAAATTAAAATTCACGCCAAATATTGAACTAATTAGCGCAGCATATGGTGCACTGACCCTCCCCGCTTACTTTAACAAAAATATGAACTGCTCTACAGCAGAAGGCTATTCCATCAATCTTATTTTTTGCGACATGGTGCTATTTCTTGTTGACGTTTTTGGTCTGTTCTGCGGAGAGGTACAAAATATATTTGCGGTAAAATACAACAATTATTGAAAGGATGCATTTTGGCCATTAAATGTGTGGATGGTGCACAAAATCATGTGTTTTTCCTGTTGACAGTGATAAATCGTTCGTCTTATGAGTCGGTTACAAATGTGTTTAGACAGCAAAATTAAGCTAAGTGAAGTTTCAACAAAATAAAAATGAAATTGAAAGGTTTTTTGATATTTCCGTCTCTTCCTCTCTCTTCTCTTTATCACTCTTTCCCTCCTTGTATCTCATGTAGTCCGTTACAAATATCTTTAGCAAGACTTTTATATAAGAATTTAACAAATAACATTTTAGCCTAGATATTTAAGCTGGGTCTCCATGCACTTCTTAACGTCGTCAAAGGCATTTTCCTCTGAATGCCAGCCAAGAGTTATTTATTTAAAAGGTTTGCTTAAATGGAGTGCAAATGCTTCACTTGCCAAGTGTTGTGAGGTGTAATCTTTTGGAAAAGAACAGAACTGGCGCCATTTTCGCATGTTGGCTGGGTTTCAAAAAGTCTACAGACAAGAATGTGTTTTTGTAGTCAACAATCTCTAGGGTTGCAGGCGCCATTTTCATTTGAAATAAACCAAGTAAGAATATTGTTTTTGGCTAGGACGATCAAGATACTGTAGCACATTTCCAAGGGTCATATAATGGTTTTTTGTAATTGTCATTCTAGCTTTGGCCATCTGCTTCCAGCCTTATTTCAAAAATATCCTTAACCGAATCTAAAAAAGACAAATTGTCACACCCAAGAGAGTTGGTGCTTCCATCCGTGATATTATCACGTCTTCCACTTTTTATAGCGTATCTTTTGTTACAGAAACTTTATTTCTTCTGCATATATACGGTAGATATGTATTTGATATGTCACCAGAGGACATTGGCATCGGTCGACATTTTTCTCCATTGCGGAGACACGTGAATCTTGGATGGATATAAATTATTAAAGTCAGCTTCCGTGCGTTGACCTTTAATATGTTAAAGATTCATGTTGATGATACTAAATTTTCTGCCTTTTGTGAATGTTTCTCTCAAGACCATTATTTTCGTAATTTTTGATAATTGACGCAATTTAATGTGAATAAGACTGTAGAAATTTGGTCACAAAGCCATTTTATGAGAAAAATGTAATATTTGACAAACTTACAAACATAATTAAATACCTACAATAAAGTTTTCGAGTATGCTAAAACATATTTTCATTCTCTCACATAATTATAGATAAAGTTGGAGTTCTTTCAGTTTCAGTAATTAATTTCAGTATTTCAGTTTCATTTTCGACCTTTAAATCAGTCAGAAAAATTGTGAATTTGTCAGAAGCGGCTGGTTGTGAGACTTTTTGATTAGGTGAGAAACGTTCAACAGTCGGTGGTGTTCGTGATCGATGCCCTCCCTGTCCCTGCGATAGCAACAGGAATAAAATGCAAACACTAGCAATAAATTTTCTAGAGTCAAGCGGCGGCACAGGACATCCTAAAAGCAACCTTTGTAGCTTAATCTTGAAAAATGTGTTGCAAAAATATAATGTTTTCATTGCAGTGCACAGCAAATTTAAGTGGCATTTTTAACATTTTGAAATGGTCGACTTGACTCTGCGAACCATAGATTGGTTTTCCGAATGGAAGCTGCAGCAGGACTGCGTCCAGTCTCGAGAGGCACGAAAGCAAATAAAACGGCAGCGATTGCTGCAGGAATTAAATAAATAATTATCGCTGGCAAATTTCCAAACGTAGCCGGGCAGTTAGTCCCGGCTGGCCCTCCCGGAAATGCTATATGCAGACAGGCAGACAGACAAATAGACAGGCAGACATCGAAACAATTTAATTAATTTCACGGCGGCCATAAACGATTACGCAGCTTACTAATCTTCCTATTACGTCGTCGCATTAAAACACCGATTTGCAACAATTAGTTGCTACAGCGATTTAAGTCAGCTAAGCAGCGATTCACATACATTTGAGACTCACATTCACAACAAGTTTCGTAAGAATAGCAAGTAACTCGGCTAATTGTAGATATGAAAGATTTTAGTCTATGCCATTTAAATTTTTTATATCACAATTTTTAATTTACATTTTTATTGTCGTAATTTTTTCCATATTTTAATACCCGTCTTCAATTCCATCCCAATCTGCTGTCATTCTTTAAAAATTGTTTGTCAGCAACCGACGCAGTTGTATTTTTTAGTTGTAAACTTAATTCGCGCTCAGCGAAATGCAACTGAATCTAGTATTCAAATAGTTTTTGATATTTTGGCATAAAAAATAAATTGTCTATTTATTGACGTCGGTTTGTGATCACGTCCTGATATCGGTCGCTGCACATTTTTTATTCGATTGCTGAACGAACTAAAGTTTTAAAATTTAATAGCCAACTTTTTGTCCGCGGCTGCCATGGATTGTATTTGTTTATCTTTATTTTATTTCTCATGCGGCTAAAAAAAATCAACAGAAACTCTTTCTCCAGCCTTTTTTTAACGCCTCCGAAATATATAAATAAATTTTAAACTTTTTTTCTTTGTAGTTGCCACAGCCGAATTCAACACCGCGAAGCAATCGAGAAACTATTGTTATTTTTTCCTGCTGTCAGGGATAAAAGTGTTAAGCCTCCACACCGCTTGAATGGTGTTTAATTTCGATGGTTTTTAAAATATTTAGTTTTAAGTCTTACAAAATTAAGCAGTAGGATGGGAAAAATTAAACAGTGAAGAAAATAAACCATGAGACCAGTTAATTTTTAGGGAAATAGTCAGCTGCTAATTAAAGGTATTCAGTTCTTTCAAATCAATTCACCCTTACAAGAACTTGGTTGGTCCGATTAGGAATGTTGTTGGAGGTGTAAATCAGTACTTTCAGTTGTAGGACTCTTAATAGAAAGAAAACTTAAGCAATTAAGTTCAATCCTCATCCTGGTATACTGATCCTGAATTACTTATTTATCTATTTTATAAAAAGAAACGAGTTATCGAAACCGAATTTTCCAACTACTCGTATAATTCTAGATTCTAATTTCTTTTCGTTTTTCTTAAACTGAGTCCATAATTTTCGATTGATGAGCTTGCATCACCATCGCCAGCGCAGCAGGTCCCACCACTCATTTTCCCATCATTATATTGCAATTTTCCTATCTTTAGCCTCGTTATCAGCCGTCAGTTTTTTAACTCAATTTTCGACGCATACTTCAATGACAACGATTTTCTCTTCTATCATCACATCACGTCGACATCACGATCAGGAAGGCAAATTGATATCGAAGACGGCAGAAAAAGCAGGAAATCCTGAAACATAAGGATGCTCTGTGAAGTCAATGCAAGCAGAGCATTGACATCGCAGTGATTAAGTGACTGCGATTCATCTCGAGTCCTTTGAGCTGAATATAATAACGATATGGAATGAAAAATGTCTAAATTATGGTAACAATTTTGCGTTCACCAAGAAGTGTCGCATTCCATGGAGTGGGCATTCATTTGTAGCAGTGTGGACACGGAAGAAGGCACACAAAGTTTTGAAGTATGTTGACGATATCGACTGCTACTTGAGAAGTTTGTACTGAACTTTCAAAACACTAAATAACTACATCTTCAAGCGTATTTACATAAAATCCACTTCAATTATTTACATAGAGTTCCACTAACTTCTCCTGCATCTCGAATGTGTTGTAACATCAGTCAGATGTGTTTCTTTTACCCACTGTGATGGAAAGTTTCGCTCTTCCCGAGCAGTTGAGAAAATTTCGCCAGCAATAACCACAGCTATCAATCACATTGATTGCCTTTTAAAAGATGCACTCAACGCTATTGACAGGGACGACAGGGATAAAGCAAATGTTCCGAAAATTCTAAAATAATATAAATCTGTTCTTAGCTTGAGAATGTTGTGATTTTGCAGAAAAACCCGACCCTTACTTAATAACTGAGGAAGGCTAGGTAAAGGAAGGACTTATTGTTTACCCGTCTTTACGAGTATATTTTTCGGCCAAAATTGTGCTTTGTAAAGCCCAAACCTTTTTGTGAATTTTCTTGAATTCCTAATTTAAAATCCCGAAACCACTTCTCAGCAAGAAGTTCACGTATTTTAATTTATTTTTCCCTAAATGACAAACTTGTATTTCCTCTCTCACAACCCTCCTCCCCCTACCACACCCCACAAATTTCCATTACTTTAATTTTAGGTTAATTCAGGCGACATTTCCACTTTAACTCCGGAACCACGAAACACAGGCGTCATCATCGAAAAGTGTGCAGAAATGTACAGAAGAAGTCTGTGAGTCCTGAATTCCCTCCCGTGGTTTATACATTTTGTACGTGTTTGGCCCACCATGAATGGAATTTTTTTAATATCTGTACGAATTTAAGTTCGCTAATGCTCGTGAGACAGCGTTTTTGCTGCAAATTCTGCATGAGCCAAATTCATGATCGGAGTAAAGATTGAAACCCGTGAAAATATTTTGCAGGAAGTTCAAATATCAGGACGCCGCTTCGTCAAACGGTGTACAAAATGCAAAATGCATGCAACATTAAGCACAAATTATGCACTCCGCTCAGTGCAGAAGCCACCAGATGACAATCACTGAAGTGTGGCGAACCAAACACGTTGTAAATGTCGACCCGTTGCATTCAAGTCAGAATTCGACCACATTTGTGCAGCAGATACGCGATTCTTTAACTCTTGCCAACGTCGCAGTTTTGCCACGGTCGTCGGCAGCTAATGTTGAAAGAAATTAAAAATATCACTGAAGTGCACACGAGAAATGCGCAGAAACATTAAGAATCGCGTTTATATGAGGGCTTTCTGACAATCAAGCCAATATTCGGTCCCATGAGATATTAAAATTATGTTTTTTAAAGTGCCATCTAAAAACGGGGGAAATCATTATCCTGGCTTGTGTTTTGGGGAATGACAACCACACAAGACACATGTGACATTTTGACAAATCAAAGCAGAGTGAAAGAGTAAATGGAAACTCATGGAAGTCGCCGAACATACAATAAAATGAGTTAAAAAATAAAAATCTTCCCCACAAGTGAACAATAAATCAACTTTAACTCATTAAATACTGACAGATTGTTTTCCGGTCGGCGACGACGTCAGTTGTGCTGACATGTGTGTCACTTCAACAGTGTTGCGGTTGTATTTGACAACTCAAGTTTTTCTTTATGAAAGTTGGTTCCTAAAAATAACCTTTTTTTAAGTTTCTATGAAATATTAAATTGTTATTTTCTAAAACTCCTTAAATATCGTTACAAAATAGCACCAGATTTTCAGAGACAAGTTTTAGAAAAGGAATTTTAAATATACGATTAAAAATATCGTATTTCACATTCAGACCATGAGAAAATTTTCAATCACATTTCAAATACACATTTGGTATCCGCTAAAGAGTTTGTTTCCCACTCAGTTCCGCTTCAATCTCATGCATGCCTGTTTGACTCGCTGAGCCACCCCTCATTATCGCCTCAAGTAGCGCGTATTTCAGATACGGTGTGTTTCAGATACGGTGTGTTCAGATCTTCGGAAAGAATGAAACAAATGGGAGATGAAGCAGCTGCCAACACGTAATTAACTAAACAAATGACAGCAACGAGGCGCCATCGTGTTGTTAACAGCTACAAAGTATTCAAAAACCACGCGTTTTATACAATTGTATGTCATCAAGAACAAAGGAAATATGACGTTCAAAGAGCTGTCAGAAACAAGAAAATTTAAACTTCGTCACACATAGAGGATGTATATCTAGTAATAAAACAATATGGTGAATGAAAAGGTGTATGAAAACTTTATCCAACTCTTCATGTTCACCTTAATCGCAAGAGCATCTCGAGTAGTCAGCATTTATAGTAGCAAACAGAAGATCCGCCCCCTCCTCGAACTTCCGCGCAAACTTGGCTACTCTTTGCTGCACCTTCTACTTCGACCTGCAGAACTTTTGTATTCAATTCAACAAGCGAAGTGGAAGGCGCCAGTATACTGCAAATGGAAGAAATAAACTGAATTTTAACGTTGAAATTAGTAAAGTTTCGTTTGCTTCCTCGAGATGCTCCACCAAGATGATGAGGCAGTCGACAGGTGGCATCTCGAGTGGCACTCATCACAGCAGCAATTCATCGCAATAAATTAACAAACCTCTTTACACGTGTGATGAAATGTCATTAATGTCGTAACAAACTTCTGTCGATGAGAGCCATGTCGAAATCTGAGAAAATAACTGCTGAATGTGACCAACTTTGTATTTGTACTTACGTACTTTTAATTGTTGCGGCGAAGTGTTTCCACATTCGAATGGTGTTGTGGAGGGCCTGCAATCAAACTTGATGTGCGCAACTTTGGTGTAGCAGAGATATTTGTGCATCGGGAGTGATGTTGCTTCAAGATTTAGCTAAGTTTACTCAAGTTGGCAGTCATTTGTTAAATATTTTCAGGGAAACTCTGTGGTGTGATGAGACCAGAAAACACTAAAAGACAAGAGTGAGTTTTTAGTTGCTTGCCACAAATAATGATGATAACATTACAGCAAAGAAAATTGCCTGTCTGACTGATCTAGGAATTCCTTCTGTACTTATAAAGTTGTTGATTTGACAAAAACTTTACCACAGCAAGCACTAAATCACTGAACTTTTGGAAATCATCAATTAAGTAATGTTTTAAATCTTTTGCTGTGAATACAAAATATTAGCGGAATTTATTTTAAGTCTGCTTTAATTTCACATTAAAATTTGTATAAATTTGTGATAAAGAGTGTAAAGTTCAACGCTTTAAAATCTTCATGACTGCATTTCATATTTAATTCAGTCAATAGTGAAATAATGGGATACCATAAAATCATTACCTTCTTCCCTCTCGTATTTGAAAAACAATTGGAGACTATAGGCAGTTGCAGTTGCATGGGAAGAATATATGATAATTGCCCGGGGAGATTCTTGAACCAACTTCGGCCACTAAAATTGCGATGAAAGCGAGAAACACGAAGATTGCAAATCGCGTTGGATTCTCACGTCATCTTATTTTGGTTTGGAATATCTGTCCGCTAGCAAGAAGGCGGTCGAATTACTTGAAGAGTTTGCGGAGCCCAAGCTTCTTTATACTCAGTGTAATGAAGGTATGAAGTTAGATAAGAAATCTTGCCTTTCGTTGCTGTATATTTGATATGCCGAAATAGCTGGAAAGCCACATATAATGAAAGAATTACAATAAAGATAACACAGTTTGCGTTGAGGCAGAAAAACGAAACTACATTACCTTTTAATAGCGCTGTTATTGTCTTACTATTAACTTTCGCATTTGTTAGTTACGCTTTCGCACGTTTTCGTAATAAAACAAAAAGACTTTAATGAAGGCAATGAATAATTCCTCTGTCACACAGTCGTAGCTAGTGCATTTCACGAGTGAAATTTTCGGGGGTACTCATCTTGACTGAAAAGATGATTCTCATCATGACTGAAAAAGCCTCTCTCGACTAAAAACGAATATCCTAATCTCCGTTCACATCTCGGACACAAATGCCGTCTCAATTTCTCGATCGCCTCGCATTTGAGACAGGAAAAGTCTCGATTTTGGTTCTCTTCTGAACTAAACGATCGAGATGATAAAGAGAATTTTCGCATTTGAAAACTCTTCTTGGTTTTGCAAGGCTCATAATGGTTAAAATATCTAATGAGTACTCTGCCAAGGTCAGCTAAAACAGCCAAGAATTCTCAAACAGATTGTTCATATAAAAATACGTAGGTACGGTGTTAGCGATGCTGGTGCTATTTTCACTTGTATGATGATTTCTTCGGCTCTGTTTAGCGGCGCGTTCCAATAGTTCCACTAATAATGTAAATTTTTTTAATTTGCTGGGGATGATGGACATTGATCTTACGAGGACGCCCTCTATATCCCTTGGAAAATATGGTTCAAGGTTCGCTGTCAGCTCTTGTGCCTTATGAGTTTGGAGCTGATATGATATGTCAAGCTCATCGCGGACTCTTGTTTGTTAGGGCTACGTTGGATGGGGAATATTTACTCTCAGAAATGAGCCAAACGTCGATTTCCACCTGCTTTGGGTTAAATATTTGTGAGCAAATTCTTCTCGGCTTACCAGATCTGCGATGTATTTGTATTTCACAACAAACAAGATACGCTGTAGTTCAAATATTGAAACACACACGTTATGATAATAAAATAGATTAGATTTCAAAAGTTTTCGTTTATTACCTGCAATTTAGATACGGAGAGATATGGAGAAAACACCTGAACTTAATCAGGGCGGGACAGAAGATGGTTCTTATCGCTCCACTATAAAAGAAGCATCGGCTACAAAAATCTAACCATAACACCAACATGAGTACCAACTACGTGTTCTTCGTTGCCGTTTTCTTGCTTTTCAACATTGCGACGTTTTGCGTTGTTGGTGAGCTGATCAGTTGCGGCCAGACTTCTTGGGCGAGGGAGACTCTGGTCACGAATTCCCGGAATCCCCCAGAAGTCTGTGAGTATCACCTGAAGGTGTACTCCCCACGCGTCAGAAAGTTGTACATCGATTTCAGCGCGGTGCTGGCTCCGCCTATATACAAAAATGGAGTCCTTGAGTGCGCCCGTGATTATCTCGAAATCCTAGGTGTGCGCTACTGTGGCACTCTAAATAATACACGCATGACC
The DNA here is from genome assembly GCA_922984085.1 of Sicus ferrugineus. NCBI lineage: Eukaryota > Metazoa > Arthropoda > Insecta > Diptera > Conopidae > Sicus > Sicus ferrugineus. The sequence goes on along the minus strand of OV277349.1, from coordinate 4,457,301 downwards.
TTTCCTTTCAACGCCATTCAAGGCCTTGAGGAAATAACTTTAAAAGTCAAATTGGCTTCACGGCTCGGACCTACCGGAATCCGTGTCGTGCCGCGCAGACCTACTTGGACCATAACGATCGACCAGTGGGAAGAGGCATCCGCCAGTGAGCTGATCAAAAGTGAGTGGGACTGGCCCAGTTGCGGTGAGACATCTCGGGCGAGGGACACTCTGATCACGAGTTTCCGGAAGTCCCCAGAAGTCTGTGAGTATCACCTGAAGGTGTACTCCCCACTTGTCAGACAGTTCTTCATCGAATTCAGCACGGCGCTGGCTACGCCTGTATACAAAAATGGAGCCCTCGAATGCATCCGTGATTATCTCGAAATCGCAGGTATGCGCTACTGTGGCACTCTACATGATCAACGCATATTCTTTCCTTTCAACGCCACTCAAGGTGTTGGGGAAATAACTTTGACAGTTAAATTAGCTTCACGGTTCGGACCTACCGGCATCCTTGTCGTGCCGTATAAACCTACTTGGAACATAAAGATCCACCAGTTGGAAGTGGCATCCGCAAGTGAGCTGCTCGAACGTGAGTCGGACTGGCCTAGTTGCGGCTTGACATCTTCGGAGAAGGAGATTCTGATCACGAATTTTCAGTATACCCCAAAAGTCTGTGAGTATCACCTGAAATCGTACTCCCCACGCGTCAGACAATTGTTCATCGAATTCAGCACGGTGCTGGCTCCGCCCGAAAATAATAAAAATGGTTTCCCCGAGTGCATTCATGATTATTTGGAGATCGCAGGTCGTCGCTTCTGTGGTTTTCTATACAATCAACGCATCTTCTTTCCTTTCAAGTCCACTGAAGGCGTTGTGGAAACAACTTTGACAGTCAGATTGGCTTCACGGTCCGGACCTACCGGCAAGGACGTCATACCACAAATACCTAATTGGATCATAAGGATCCAACAATTGGAGGAAGAATCCGCAGCCTTCAACAACACACTAGTCGGTTCTACAACACAGTAGTCCGTACTACTGGTCAGCAATGAGTACTACTGGTGCTGCAGCGCCTTCCCTGGTTTTAAATACTTACTCCGCTCTTTTTGCCTGCAGGCTTACCCAACTAGCGGGAATCACACCAATACTAAAATAAGGGTCTTTCGTTTCAAGTACGCTGTCTCGAAAGAGGTATGACGGTATGACACCTTCCTAGTGCGGAGACCATTTCAATCGATATTATTAGTTGCAAAAATTAAAGTTCGGAAATAAAGAAATACTTCCAAGACCAATGTTTAAGACTCTTTTAAAACTTTAGGATTTCAAGTGTTCCACATACTCGAGAAATCGCATAAGGAAAATGTGGGCGGACCGCGCCCACTTTTCCAAGTATAAATACAACAAGAAGTATAAAATTCGTAGCTTACACTTAACATACAAGTTTTTGCGGAATGATCAATTATTAATCTAATAGTTCTTAACCCAACTTAGAGTGAGCATTTACACAAAAGGGAAGTCTCTCCATATCAATGGGATGAAATTCATTGAAAGCTATGTCGGCTGTAAAGCAGCTCCACCTCGACCTTCACTCTTGCCTTTCACGGCTAGAAAAGTTAAATCATGGAGAGCCTCATTTAAAACTTACAGTCTCAGCCGGATTGTATGGCATATATTTGTTACAGGTATAAGTTAGGTATTTTAAGAATGCAGCAAGAAATTAGCAACGTTGTTAACGACGTCTATATCAAACTATAGTGAAACTATACGTGAAACTATACGTGACACTAGTCGTGCAACACGACTTTACAGGCAGGAAGCTTAATTGGCGACATGGCGATGACGGATTGAGTTCTGTATATTGATTCTGCACGAATGCGCTCTCTGGAAAGACGAATAGTTTCAGAGGAATTATAATTAGGTTATAGTTATCAATTTACTTATTGAATATTGAGACGTGTGAAACTAAATCTATTTCCAGACTCTGTAACATATTTTTAAAACAAAATGCCCACATCACTAGACATAAGCGGAAATTAGATAGGCATATTTAAGATCTACAGAGCTATTTAGCTCTTTTTACACGTTTCTGGAGGGAGTCAAATAATGATTGTCAAGGATAAACAAACATTATTGGCTTGGCCTCAAAAGAGTAAGAGGGATACGTGGCTATTACAAAAAACCAATTATCATGTGCTGGAAAAGCGGATGGTAATTCTGGTGGATGGTAATTCTGGTGGTAATTCTATGGTAATTCTTATTTCTGGATCGAAATCAAATAAATTTATAAGGGGAATTATATAGGAAATTATAATTTTCTTCCTAACATTAAGGGTGGGAATATCATCAAATGGTAAAGTCATAAAGACAATAAAATGTTCTTGGGGACGATTTGTAGTTCACACAAATTCTTGTTCAACATCAACGAATGTGGTTCTGAGTGTTAGTATTGTATTTGTATTTACACTACACACATACATATGTTAACATTCGGAATTGAGAATAGAGTTGTGTATCAAAACATAACTGTTAAGATAGTCTGGAATTCGAATTTTATCAGATTGGATCATTTTTAGGGAAGTACTTAATATTTTAATGTTTTTAACTGCAGTTACAACTGTTTCTAATTTAAATATTATTGTTACGAAAAGTCTGGCCTTAAGTTAATGTAAATGAGAGTGATTATTGACCAATTAGCCTTAAAATCTTTGTAAAAATAGCTGTAGTGGAACTACGTTTTCCTTTCAATATTGTTTTTCACTTTTTCCTCTACTATAATATCGCGTCCTTTCTTTGCTTTCCTTACTCCACAACATCCCATTTTCACAGTGACAATTGAATTATAAATTAATTAATTAGCTCAATTAAGACATTGTTCAAGTGTCAATTTACAAATGTAAACAAAACAAGAGAGCAACAATTATATTCAATAGTGCGCCACGTGTCGTTTCGTGACCAACTTCATGTGAGTCAGAGTGTGCGTGTCAAGTATCGTCCTTCTGTTAGTGGGAAAAAATTATTACGGTCAGCGAGAGCAATTTCTTATCATTTCGTTAAGAGCGAGTTTAAAATGTGCAGTGCAATGAATTTATTGAGTGAATAAAACTTTGTAATGGCGACAGCTCCGGAAATATATTTGGAGTACAAATAAGTTCTCGCGTTTTTTCTTGTTGGAATTCTAATTTTTCATATACACATCTGGCAATACTGAAACCAATTTTATTTTAAAGCTACACCTTGAAACTCAAAACGTTAGTATGTATTGAACTGTGAAAAGGTGTGCTGTGAGCGGGAATAAATGTGTGTGTTGGTATCTGGGTGGAAATTGCTCTTATTGCGGAGTGTATGAAGTTCGTGTGAATTCTCATTCTCTTGATGGATTCAGGACATCCGCCTGGTTGGTTGTCCGGTTGTCCGACCGTCCAACTGTCCTGCCCGGGCCGACTATTCGACTTCATGGTTATTCAGAGCGTTACTTTTTGACAGATTGAGATTGAGATTGAGTCACGAGCCGAATTGATGCATCTGTATAAATAATTTTTTATTTGCTCGAGTGCCGATGCAATTTATGGCCGCGCATAGATTTTAATTAGTTGCATGCCTTTGTTTGGCGAGCATTTGTCACTGAGTAGATTTTGAATTATGTGGTTTAAGTTACGTTTCATTGTTTCATCACATTGTTTGCAAAACGCATTTTCTGCTAGCAAACTGCAGTGATATCAGATAAATAGGTCGGTTTCTCTAAACGATTGGAGGCCAGATAGTTATTTGGGAGTTTGTAATTAATTGAAATGGAGTTTGCAGTTTTATAGCTGAGGAGGTAAAAGTTGTTATGATTCCGGTATGATAGACTTATCACTGAACTTAGACGATCATTTAAGTAAAACTTAGCTTTACAATTAAAATTTTAAAAACAAAGATTTAAAATTAAAAATTAAGTGCGAATTTTTAACACTTAAAAAATTAACCTAAGTTAGGGCTTCATTTTCATAATTCATAAAGGTAAATTATGATTTTAACTTTTGTACAAATTGTTTGCTAACATATATTGTAACTCGAGGATAAAAATTAAAATTTTTTAAGCGTTTATTTTCCCCATATTTGCAAATTATCCTCTAATTTTGTTCATTAAATAGATCGCGTTGTTATTCACAACAATTGTATTTGATTAATTTTAGTATGTTAATTATTGACAATTTTAATTGTATTAAACGATGCAAATAAATTGTCGTTTCATAATTCTTTGGCATTGGACGGAATTTATTTTAAATCTGCTTTAATTTCACATTCAAATTTGTATTTGGATTTGTATAAATTTGTGATAAAGAGTGTAAAGTTCAACGCTTTAAAATCTTCGTGACTGCATTTCATACTTAACTCAGTCAATAGTGACATAATGGAATAAAATAAAATCATTACTTTCTTCTCTCTAGTAATTGAAAAACAGAGCAATTTACTATTCATTGTAGTTCATTTCATACTATTCATTTAGACAAAATTTACGGTGAATGAAGTTTTTAAAAGAACCAGATCATTCCTCTGCCAGTCCGTCCAGCACCTATCTTCCGGCCGCCAGGTTTGCCATCCGACAAAATCCCATGAGAATCCCCAAATCCCTACAAAAAACTCTAAAAATTCCCACAAAAATCCCCTGATCTGGCAAATCTATTCTCCACCCATACTTTCTGTTTGACTCTTACACACACACACACACACACACACACCCTTATACGCCACACGTGGTGCTATAGTTTTGCATGTTGTTGTTGTTGTTGTTGTCGTTGTTTTTGTTGTTGTTATTATTGTTGTTGATTTTATGTTGTTATTGTGCATTAGAAATGCCATATAAATGGCGCAAATTGGAGATTCCGGCAGTTGCAGTTGCCCGGGAAGAATATATGATAATTGCCCAGGGAGATTCTTTAACCAACTTCGGCCACTAAAATTGCGATGAAAACGAGAAACACGAGGATTGCAAATCGCGTTGGATTTGCATTTCTCACGTCATCGGATTTTGGTTTGGAATATCTGTCCGCTGGCAAGAAGGCAGTCGAATTACTTGAAGAGTTTGCGGAGCCCAAGCTTCTTTATACTCAGTGTAATGAAGGTATGAAGTTAGATAAGAAATCTTGCCTTTCGTTGCTGTATATTTGATATGCCGAAATAACTGGAAAGACACATATAATGAAACAATTACAGAAAAGATAACGCAGTTTGCTTTGAGGCAGAAAAACGAAACTACATTATCTCTTAATAGCGCTATTATTGTCTTACTATTAACTTTCGCATTTGTTAGTTACGGTTTTGCACGTTTTCGTAATAAAGCAAAAAGACTTTAATGAAGGCACTGAGTAATCCCTCTGTCACACAGTCGTAGCTAGTGGATTTCACGAGTGAAATTTTCAGGGGTTCATTTGATGGCGGTCATGATACTCGTCTTGACTGAAAAAGCCTCTCTCGACTAAAAACGATTATCCTAATCTCCGTTCACATCTCGGACACAAATGCCGTCTCAATTTCTCGATCGCCTCGCATTTGAGACAGGAAAAGTCTCGATTTTGGTTCTCTTCTGAACTAAACGATCGAGATGATAAAGAGAATTTTCGCATTTGAAAACTCTTCTTGGTACAGCCAAGAATTCTCAAACAGATCGTTCATATAAAAATACGTAGGTACAGTGTTAGCGATGCTGGTGCTATTTTCACTTGTATGATGATTTCTTCGGCTTTGTTTAGCGTCGCGTTCCAATAGTTCCACTAATAATGTAATTTTTTTTAATTTGCTGCGGATGATAGACATTGATCTTACGAGGACGCCCTCTCTATCCCTTGGAAAATATGCTGGCATTCAAGGTTCGCTGTCAGCTCTTGTGCCTTATGAGTTTGGAGCTGATATGATATGTCAAGCTCATCGCGGACTCTTGTTTGTTAGGGCTACGTTGGATGGGGAATATTTACTCTCAGAAATGAGCCAAACGTCGATTTCCACCTGCTCTGGGTTAAATATTTGTGAGCAAATTCTTCTCGGCTTACCAGATCTGCGATGTATCTGTATTTCACAACAAACAAGATACGCTGTAGTTGAAATATTGAAACATACACGTTATGATAATAAAACAGATTAGCATTTTTTATCAGAAACTAGTTTATTGCCTCCGATTTCAAAAGTTTTCGTTTATTACCTGCAATTTAGATACGGAGAGATATGGAGAAAACACCTGAACTTAAACAGGGCGGGACAGAAGATAGTTCTCATCGCTCCACTATAAAAGAAGCATCGGCTACAAAAATCTAACCATAACACCAACATGAGTACCAACTACGTGTTCTTCGTTGCCGTTTTCTTGCTTTTCAACATTGCGACGTTTTGCGTTGTTGGTGAGCTGATCAGTTGCGGCGAGACATCTTGGGCGAGGAAGACTCTGGTCACGAAATCCCGGAATCCCCCAGAAGTCTGTGAGTATCACCTGAAGGTGTACTCCCCTCGCATCAGACAGTTGTTCATCGAATTCAGCACGGTGCTGGCTCCGCCTATATACAAAAATGGAGCCCTACAGTGCGCCCGTGATTATCTCGAAATCCTAGGTATGCGCTACTGTGGCACTCTACATGGTCAACGCATGTTCTTTCCTTTCAACGCCACTCAAGGCGTTGAGGAAATTACTTTGACAGTCAAATTGACTTCACGGTTCGGACCAACCGGCATCCTTGTCGTGCCGTATAAACCTAATTGGAACATAAAGGTCCACCAGTTGGAAGAGGCACCCGAAAGTGAGCTGCTCAAACGTGAGTGGGACTGGCCCAGTTGCGGCGAGATATCTCGGGCGAGGGACACTCTGATCACGAGTTTCCGGAAGTCCCCAGAAGTCTGTGAGTATCACCTGAAGGTGTACTCCCCACGCGTCAAAGAGTTGGTCATCGAATTCAGCACGGTGCTGGCTCCGCCTATATACAAAAATAGAACCCTCGAATGCGTCCTCGATTATCTCGAAATCGCAGGTATGCGCTACTGTGGCACTCTAGATGATCAACGCATGTTCTTTCCTTTCAACGCCACTCAAGGCCTTGAGGAAATAACTTTGACAGTTAAATTAGCTTCACGGTTCGGACCTACCGGCATCCTTATCGTGCCGTATAAACCTAATTGGAATATAAAGATCCACCAGTGGGAAGAAGCAACCGCAAGTGAGCTGCTCAAACGTGAGTTGGACCGGCCCAGTTGCGGCGACACATTATGGGCGAAGGAGACTGTGGTCACGAGTTTCCCGAATACCCCAGAAGTCTGTGAGTATCACCTGAAGGCGTACTCCCCACGCGTCAGAAAGTTGTTCATCGAATTCAGCACGGCGCTGACTCCGCCTATATACAAAAACGGTACCCTCGAGTGCGTCCATGATTATTTAGAGATCACAAATCTGCGCTTCTGTGGCACGCAAGACAAGAGACTCCTCTCCGTTACTTTCAACGCCACTCAAGGCGTTGAGCAAATAACTTTGACGGTCAGATTGGTTTCACGGTTCGGACCTACCGGGGAGGACGTCATGCCATATGAACCTACTTGGACCATAACGATCGACCAGTGGGAAGAGGCATCCTCAGCCTCCTCTACAGCGAAGTGTCAGTGAGTACTATTGGTGATGCAGCAACTTCCCTGGTTTTAAAGACTTACTCCGCTCGTTTTGGCCGCAGGCTTACCAAAATAGTGGGAATCACACCAAACTAGGAGACCATTTTAATTTATATTATTAGTTGCAAAAATTAAAGTTCGAAAATAAAAAAAGACTTCCAAGACCAATGTTTAGGATTCTTTTAAAACTTTAGGATTTCAAGTGTCGCACATCCCCGAGAAATCGTATAAAGAAAATGTGGGCGGACCGGGCCCACTTTTCCAAGTACAAATACAACAAGAAGTTCAATATTCGTAGCTTACCCTGAACATAAAGGTGTTTGTGAATCGATCAATTCGTAATCTAATAGTTTCCAACTCAACTTAGATGGAGCCTTCACACAAAAGTACTAGGAAGTTCTCTTCATATCAACGGGAAGAAATTCAGTGAAAGCTGTGTTGGCTGTAAAGCAGCTCCACCTCTTCCCTCACTCTTGCATTTCACGATGAGAAAAAAAAATCAATCATCGCGAGCCTCATTCAAAACTAGGAGTTTCAGCACTTGCTTCTGTGGCCTCTTCATTCAAGTAACGAATGCAGTTGATTGCGAAGTGCTGAAAAGGGGTGCGTGTCAGTGAGCTGGTCACACTGGAGGATTTCACTAAGGATTTTTATAGTTTATATCTTATATTATTCCTGCGACTATCGACTACCGCGGAAATATATCCCGTTAAGACTTTTTAATATTTGAGGTTTCTGCATGCATTTTAGTAAAACCTTAAAATTTTGCGAATATACTCGCATTTCCGTTTTTCCACAAGTTAGCACAAGTTTTTCACAAGGTAAGCAACAGACTGCGTTGTGAACAATGCACTTGGTATAGATAACGTATTACTCTGTAGTGATAGATGACGTGTTACTCTGACGTGATGCGCGTATGGGATGAAGTGGGTGACGAAGGGTGAAAGTAGTCTGAGGATTTAATAGGATGCTAAGATGGATGGAGGTTGCAGCAGTCAATAGTTTAACTTGTAAACTGGCATATATTTGTTACAGGTGTATGTTAGATATGTTGAGGATGCAGCAACAAATTAGCAACGTTGTTAACGACGTCTATATCAAACTATAGTGAAACTATAGTTGAGAACGTGACAGTGACACCAGTTTACAAGCAGGCAACTTAATTAGCGACAAGACGATGACGGATTTAGTTCTGCATGTTGGTTCTGCACGAATGCGCTCCCTGGAAAGACGAATAGTTTCAAAGGTTATAATTAGGTTATGCAAGTAAATTGAATATTGAAACGTGTTAAACTAAATCTATTTCTAGACTCTGCAAAATATATTTAAAAAACAAAATGTTCCCTTCACAAAAAAATCTGCTGGTTAAATTTTACGTCCTAAACGCTCGCATTTATTTCAAAAACTTAAACAAATTCATTGCAAAATTAAGCCGTCCCTCGTAGATTCCAAATATCGTTCACATTTCGGCGGTTTTGTTTGCTTTATTGGAAAATTACTCTCTTCTGACAGAGTGATTGACGCGTTCGAACTGAAGGGGTTTCTTCAATTTATACGCATTATGATTGTTTTATATGTCACTTGCAAATGCCTCTCAGCCAGTTTGTCATCAGAAAGGCGAGCTGCTGCAGTGTAAATAATTTTCGACGCGATAATAATAAAATTCTCTACAATTTTTGTGAGTGATGTGTGAAATCTGGTATTTTTTTCTTTACCATACCATGAAGAAAAATGATATTTTAATAGTTTCAGTATTTTTTTTTTTTTGCGACGGTCTAGTGGGCTTTTCAGTTGCGTTTTTATTTTACGATTTTAATATTGTAATAAATTTTTTCTTTTTTGTTTACTTACTCTTTAAAACTCTTTTACTTTCTCTTTTAACACAAATTCCCATTTATTTTCCTATAGTTATTTTTTCCGGGACCATGTTGAACGGTTTTTATAGCTATTTTAAAAAGAAACCAATTCATGGCCCACCCTTTAGAAGAAAATTATTTATTCTAGCACTTTATTCATTAATATTATTCATTTTATCAAAGAGGCATTTCTGTCCGTGTTCTGAATTCCTTTTGTAAAGAAATTGAAAACTCTGAATTGAGTCATTGAGATTTAAACACCTTCTTATTTTTTATTTATTTATTTATTGTTAATTACAAATGTGGAGCACAATAAGACTTTTATAGTGCATTGGTTGGTAAGTTATTCTAATAATCAGAAAATAAAGACAAAAGATAGAATCAAATACATAACTAAATACTAAAATTAAGTTACGAAAGAGTAGAAAGCAAAGACAGAAGAAGAAATGAGAGTGAAGTAACCATCAAGAATAGAGTTAACTGAGGTATGTATCAATAGACCGTCTGAAACTAGCCCCCCGACAATCACAGTTATTCTACTGGGCAGAGAATTCAATAACCTGACAGCATTGACCAAGAAGAATCTGCTTGCATTTAAAGATTTACAACTAGGCGTAATGAGTAGCAAGCTTCTACGGGTATGGCCGAGTTGTAATTTCTCATACAAATAAGCTGGAATCTTAGCGTGAATCAGTTTGTGTAGGAAAACACAGTTTCTAATTTGCAAGTAACAAAAAATATCATAACCAAGGATTCCATTCCTGTATTGGGCCAAGTGAGCAAACGCACGAAGGCCAAAAACATGGTGGCATTATTAAATGCAACCGACAATTTTAGAGAAAACTGTGAATCAAGCTTACTATAGACCACGGAAAAAAATGATATATGGGGAAGAATTAATTGGATCACAAGTTTCCTCTTTGTATCGGGTGGGGTGAAGGCAGCACAAAACCGCAACCTACGTAAAGTACGGTACATTTTACGAACCACATTATTGATATGATCAGTACAGCTAAGCTTACTGTTAATGCAATAACCGAGGTTATTGACTGACGTAGACGTGCTTAGTTTTCGATTTCCTATAAACACATCAGGAAGGTCACAAAATGAATGTTTCCCTTAAAAACGGGTTAAATTTTCGTTTTAGGAACATTAATAATGAGCCCGTTGCAGTCAGTCCATTCTTTGATCCTCTTCAAATCATAATTGAGGCGATATACTAGATCTTTTAGATTAGACTCACCGGAGATATATACTTGTATGTCATCGGCGTACCCATGCATTGAGGCCAGAGAGATTCTTTAACCAACTTCGGCCACTAAAATTGCGATGAAAACGAGAAACACGAGGATTGCAAATCGCGTTGGATTTGCATTTCTCACGTCATCGGATTTTGGTTTGGAATATCTGTCCGCTGGCAAGAAGGCAGTCGAATTACTTGAAGAGTTTGCGGAGCCCAAGCTTCTTTATACTCAGTGTAATGAAGGTATGAAGTTAGATAAGAAATCTTGCCTTTCGTTGCTGTATATTTGATATGCCGAAATAACTGGAAAGACACATATAATGAAACAATTACAATAAAGATAACACAGTTTGCGTTGAGGCAGAAAAACGAAACTACATTATCTTTTAATAGCGCTATTATTGTCTTACTATTAACTTTCGCATTTGTTAGTTACGGTTTTGCACGTTTTCGTAATAAAACAAAAAGACTTTAATGAAGGCACTGAGTAATCCCTCTGTCACACAGTCGTAGCTAGTGGATTTCACGAGTGAAATTTTCAGGGGTTCATTTGATGGCGGTCATGATACTCATCTTGACTGAAAAAGCCTCTCTCGACTAAAAACGAATATCCTAATCTCCGTTCACATCTCGGACACAAATGCCGTCTCAATTTCTCGATCGCCTCGCATTTGAGACAGGAAAAGACTCGATTTTGGTTCTCGTCTGAACTAAACGATCGAGATGATAAAGATAATTTTCGCATTTGAAAACTCTTACGAGGGCGACCTCTCTATCCCTTTGAAAATATGCTGGCATTCAATGTTCGCTGTCAGCTCTTGTGCCTTATGAGTTTGGAGCTGATATGTCAAGCTCATCGCGGACTCTTGTTTGTTAGGGATACGTTGGATGGGGAATATTTACTCTCAGAAATGAGCCAAACGTCGATTTCCGCCTGCTTTGGGTAAAATATTTTGAGCAAATTCTTCTCGGCTTACCAGATCTGCGATGTATCTGTATTTCACAACAAACAAGATACGCTGTAGTTGAAATATTGAAACACACACGTTATGATAATAAAATAGGTTAGCATTTTTTATCAGAAACTAGTTTATTGCCTCCGATTTCAAAAGTTTTCGTTTATTACCTGCAATTTAGATACGGAGAGATATGGAGAAAACACCTGAACTTAATCAGGGCGGGACAGAAGATGGTTCTCATCGCTCCACTATAAAAGAAGCATCGGCTACAAAAATCTAACCATAACACCAACATGAGTACCAACTACGTGTTCTTCGTTGCCGTTTTCTTGCTTTTCAACATTGCGACGTTTTGCGTTGTTGGTGAGCTGATCAGTTGCGGCGAGACATCTTGGGCGAGGAAGACTCTGGTCACGAAATCCCGGAATCCCCCAGAAGTCTGTGAGTATCACCTGAAGGTGTACTCCCCTCGCATCAGACAGTTGTTCATCGAATTCAGCACGGTGCTGGCTCCGCCTATATACAAAAATGGAGCCCTACAGTGCGCCCGTGATTATCTCGAAATCCTAGGTATGCGCTACTGTGGCACTCTACATGGTCAACGCATGTTCTTTCCTTTCAACGCCACTCAAGGCGTTGAGGAAATTACTTTGACAGTCAAATTGACTTCACGGTTCGGACCAACCGGCATCCTTGTCGTGCCGTATAAACCTAATTGGAACATAAAGGTCCACCAGTGGGAAGAGGCACCCGAAAGTGAGCTGCTCAAACGTGAGTGGGACTGGCCCAGTTGCGGCGAGATATCTCGGGCGAGGGACACTCTGATCACGAGTTTCCGGAAGTCCCCAGAAGTCTGTGAGTATCACCTGAAGGTGTACTCCCCACGCGTCAAAGAGTTGGTCATCAAATTCAGCACGGTGCTGGCTCCGCCTATATACAAAAATAGAACCCTCGAATGCGTCCTCGATTATCTCGAAATCGCAGGTATGCGCTACTGTGGCACTCTAGATGATCAACGCATGTTCTTTCCTTTCAACGCCACTCAAGGCCTTGAGGAAATAACTTTGACAGTTAAATTAGCTTCACGGTTCGGACCTACCGGGATCCTTATCGTGCCGTATAAACCTAATTGGACCATAACGATCGACCAGTGGGAAGAGGCATCCTCAGCCTCCTCTACAGCGAAGTGAGTCAGTGAGTACTATTGGTGCTGCAACTACTTCCCTGGTTTTAAAGACTTACTCCGCTCGTTTTGGCCGCAGGCTTACCAAACTAGTGGGAATCACACCAAACTAGGAGACCATTTTAATTTATATTATTAGTTGCAAAAATTAAAGTTCGGAAATAAAAAAAGACTTCCAAGACCAATGTTAATGCAATAACCGAGGTTATTGACTGACGTAGACGTGCTTAGTTTTCGATTTCCTATAAACACATCAGGAAGGTCACAAAATGAATGTTTCCCTTAAAAACGGGTTAAATTTTCGTTTTAGGAACATTAATAATGAGCCCGTTGCAGTCAGTCCATTCTTTGATCCTCTTCAAATCATAATTGAGGCGATATACTAGATCTTTTAGATTAGACTCACCGGAAATATATACTTGTATGTCATCGGCGTACCCATGCATTGAGGCCCAGACACAAACTTGAAAAATGTCATTTATGAATAATCAAAATAATAAGGGCCCCAAGACAGATCCTTGCGGAACTCCACTGGAAATCGGCCTACATTCCGAATAAATATTTTTACTCTTAACTACCTGCATCCTCGAAGACAAATAGCTTTCAAGTAAGCAGGACGCATTATTGCTGAAATTAAACAAGTACCTAAGTTTACAACATAATAGTTTGTGATTAACCACATCAAATGCTTTCGAGAAGTCTAAGAAGCACAATATACTAAAGAGTCCATTATCATAATCTGCTCTAATGTCTTCAAGGAACTTTATAGTCGCAGTGGCACAGCTATGCCCCTTGCGAAAGCCTGACTGTAACCGGTTTAGCAGCTTATTATCCTCTAAAAAATTAGATATCTGGTCAGCCATGATAGTTTCAGCCAGCTGTGTCAATGGGTCTAAAATCTTCTGCAATGTCAGCATTCGACTTTTTGGCCAGAGGCAGAACTATTGCAGTCTTCCACAAAGGTGAAGCAGTGATTGAGAATGTGGGTGAACTGACCAACTACAGCCGGAAATACTATTTTTAGGAAACTCAAATTTATACCAGCAGCACTTGTCGCATTCGACTTAATTTTATACAATGCTTTACTGACATCATTCTCGGCAACATGCGAGAAATGGAAAGAGTTGCCCGATGATGAGGGCAGCCCGAGATTCGATCCATGGTGCAACGAATGGCATCAACATCCCAACCGACTGCATGATGAAGAAAGAAATCATTGAGGATATCAGGATGAATGTCACATGATCTAGTATGGGAAGCATTCACTCCAATTCCCTTGAGGTTTTTCCAGAGCACTTTAGATGGAAGAGAAGAAGCCAGCTTACTAAAAAATTTTCCCATCTCTCGGGCGACGGACATCTTCTCCACAAATTGCGCAACCTATTCCGCATACGAATAGAATCCAGAACAGGACCCGTAATCCACGGACAGAGCTTATTTCTAACTTTTATAACTTTCAGAGGGACATGCTTTAAAAACAATTCATTTATTCTGCTCGTGAAGGTGATCAATTTTTCATCAACAGATGAGAGATGACATATATCATCTAAGTGCAATGATTGGGCACCAAGAAAGAGAGCGCCCATATCGATAGACTTGAAGTCATAATATGAGACAGACGACACAGCCTGCTTGCGATGAAATTCCAAGTTAAAATTGCAAAAAATTAAGTCATGATCAGAAACAAAGAACATTTGATCAAACAAGTTAACAGAAGAAATATCGGAAACTATAAAGTAATCCAGTAGACTAGGAGAGTCATTAGGCGACAATCTGGTTGGTGTGCTAACATTTACAAAACACAAACCAAGAGACGCAACAAGCTCTAACAGAAACTTCGCATAACAGCCAGTATTCAAGAGATTAACATTCAGATCACCACAAACAATAAAATAAGTATAGTCGATTATTACCCTTGAAAGATTGTCAATGTTACAATAGTAGCAATACAGGTTCACACCACTTGATTTCAGGTTCAGAGACAACATTAATGGGCTAGGGTAAATTCGTTGAGGAGAGTATCTTCAACTCTTTATCATCTTTGCTCTTCTTGATATATACAAATCCATTTCGAATTTTCGCAGAGAAAAGAAGGCCTTCCCTTCTCAATTGCCGAGCATGCCGCAACAATAAATTGGTTTCCGGTGATAAACATTCGTTTAAATAAATAGGAGAGTTAGGAGAGTTGGCACTACTGGCAGCCGACGACGGTTCTCCAGGACTATCAAGAAATAGCGAAGATGTGAGTCCACTACTAATAGAGATAATGCAGTTTGCTTTGAGGCAGAAAAACGAAACTACATTATCTTTTA
Source organism: Sicus ferrugineus (assembly GCA_922984085.1). Classification (NCBI taxonomy): domain Eukaryota; kingdom Metazoa; phylum Arthropoda; class Insecta; order Diptera; family Conopidae; genus Sicus; species Sicus ferrugineus. The sequence continues at coordinate 4,442,140 of OV277349.1, read as the reverse complement.
ATAGCACTGTTATTGTCTTACTATTAACTTTCGCATTTGTTAGTTACGGTTTTGCACGTCTTCGTAATAAAACGAAAAACTTTAATGAAGGCACTGAGTAATCCCTCCGTCACACAGTGGTAGCTAGTGGATTTCACGAGTGAAATTTTCGGGGGTTCAGGTGATGGAGGCGTCTCGCCATTGATTCTTGCCGCGATCGCTTGTCTCGATTTCTCGATCGCGTCAAATTTGAGACAGAAAGAAGTCTCGATCTTGGTTCTCGTATAAACTAAACGATCGAGACGATAAAGAGAACTCTTACATTTAAAAAATTCCTCTTGGTTTTGCAAGGCTCATAAAGGTTCAAGTTTCAAATTAGGACTCTGCCAAGGCCAGCTAAGACAACTAGGAATTCTCGGCAAATTATTCATGTAAAAATACTTAGGTACGCTGTTAACGATGCTGATGCTATTCCTCACTTGTACGCTGATTACTTCGGCTCTGTTTAGCCGCGCGTCGCAATAGTTCCACTAATAATGTAGATTTTTCAAATTTGTTGGCTGACATTCAAGCTTCGCTGTCGTCTCTTGTGCCTTATGAGTTTGGAGCTGAGATACCAAGCACACCGCGGACTCTTGTTTGTTAGGGTTACGTTGGATGGGGAAAATGTACTCTCAGAAATGAGTCAAACGTCGATTTCCGCCTGCTCTGGGTTAAATATTTGTGAGCAAATTCTTCCCGGCTTACCAGATCTGCGATGTATTTGTATTTCACAACAAACAAGATACGCTGTAGTTGAAATATTGAAACACACACGTTATGATAATAAAATGGATTAGCATTTTTATCAGAAACCAGTTTATAGCTTCCGATTTCAAAAGCTTTCCTTTATTACATGCAATTTAGATACGGAGAAATATGGAGAAAACACCTGAACTTAAACAGGGCGGGACAGAAGATGGTTCTCATCGCTTCACTATAAAAGAAGCATCGGCTACAAAAATCTAACCATAACACCAACATGAGTACCAACCACGTATTCTTCGTTGCCGTTTTCTTGCTTTTCAACATCGCTACGCGTTGCGCTGTTGGTGAGCGGATCAGAAGGGACATTCCTAGTTGCAACGAGACATTTTGGGCGAAGGACACTCTGATCACGAATTTTCAGTATACCACAGAATTCTGTGAGTATCACCTGAAGACGTACTCCCCACGCGTCAAGCAGTTGTTAATCGAATTCAGCACGGTGATGACTCCGCCTATGTACAAAAATTGTTTAATCGAGTGCATCCATGATTATTTGGAGATAGCAGGTCGTCGATTCTGTGGTATTCTACACAGAATACCTTGTCGTGCCGTATAAACCTAATTGGAACATAAAGGTCCACCAGTGGGAAGAGGCACCCGAAAGTGAGCTGCTCAAACGTGAGTGGGACTGGCCCAGTTGCGGCGAGATATCTCGGGCGAGGGACACTCTGATCACGAGTTTCCGGAAGTCCCCAGAAGTCTGTGAGTATCACCTGAAGGTGTACTCCCCACGCGTCAAAGAGTTGGTCATCAAATTCAGCACGGTGCTGGCTCCGCCTATATACAAAAATAGAACCCTCGAATGCGTCCTCGATTATCTCGAAATCGCAGGTATGCGCTACTGTGGCACTCTAGATGATCAACGCATGTTCTTTCCTTTCAACGCCACTCAAGGCCTTGAGGAAATAACTTTGACAGTTAAATTAGCTTCACGGTTCGGACCTACCGGGATCCTTATCGTGCCGTATAAACCTAATTGGACCATAACGATCGACCAGTGGGAAGAGGCATCCTCAGCCTCCTCTACAGCGAAGTGAGTCAGTGAGTACTATTGGTGCTGCAACTACTTCCCTGGTTTTAAAGACTTACTCCGCTCGTTTTGGCCGCAGGTTTACCAAACTAGTGGGAATCACACCAAACTAGGAGACCATTTTAATTTATATTATTAGTTGCAAAAATTAAAGTTCGGAAATAAAAAAAGACTTCCAAGACCAATGTTAATGCAATAACCGAGGTTATTGACTGACGTAGACGTGCTTAGTTTTCGATTTCCTATAAACACATCAGGAAGGTCACAAAATGAATGTTTCCCTTAAAAACGGGTTAAATTTTCGTTTTAGGAACATTAATAATGAGCCCGTTGCAGTCAGTCCATTCTTTGATCCTCTTCAAATCATAATTGAGGCGATATACTAGATCTTTTAGATTAGACTCACCGGAAATATATACTTGTATGTCATCGGCGTACCCATGCATTGAGGCCCAGACACAAACTTGAAAAATGTCATTTATGAATAATCAAAATAATAAGGGCCCCAAGACAGATCCTTGCGGAACTCCACTGGAAATCGGCCTACATTCCGAATAAATATTTTTACTCTTAACTACCTGCATCCTCGAAGACAAATAGCTTTCAAGTAAGCAGGACGCATTATTGCTGAAATTAAACAAGTACCTAAGTTTACAACATAATAGTTTGTGATTAACCACATCAAATGCTTTCGAGAAGTCTAAGAAGCACAATATACTAAAGAGTCCATTATCATAATCTGCTCTAATGTCTTCAAGGAACTTTATAGTCGCAGTGGCACAGCTATGCCCCTTGCGAAAGCCTGACTGTAACCGGTTTAGCAGCTTATTATCCTCTAAAAAATTAGATATCTGGTCAGCCATGATAGTTTCAGCCAGCTGTGTCAATGGGTCTAAAATCTTCTGCAATGTCAGCATTCGACTTTTTGGCCAGAGGCAGAACTATTGCAGTCTTCCACAAAGGTGAAGCAGTGATTGAGAATGTGGGTGAACTGACCAACTACAGCCGGAAATACTATTTTTAGGAAACTCAAATTTATACCAGCAGCACTTGTCGCATTCGACTTAATTTTATACAATGCTTTACTGACATCATTCTCGGCAACATGCGAGAAATGGAAAGAGTTGCCCGATGATGAGGGCAGCCCGAGATTCGATCCATGGTGCAACGAATGGCATCAACATCCCAACCGACTGCATGATGAAGAAAGAAATCATTGAGGATATCAGGATGAATGTCACATGATCTAGTATGGGAAGCATTCACTCCAATTCCCTTGAGGTTTTTCCAGAGCACTTTAGATGGAAGAGAAGAAGCCAGCTTACTAAAAAATTTTCCCATCTCTCGGGCGACGGACATCTTCTCCACAAATTGCGCAACCTATTCCGCATACGAATAGAATCCAGAACAGGACCCGTAATCCACGGACAGAGCTTATTTCTAACTTTTATAACTTTCAGAGGGACATGCTTTAAAAACAATTCATTTATTCTGCTCGTGAAGGTGATCAATTTTTCATCAACAGATGAGAGATGACATATATCATCTAAGTGCAATGATTGGGCACCAAGAAAGAGAGCGCCCATATCGATAGACTTGAAGTCATAATATGAGACAGACGACACAGCCTGCTTGCGATGAAATTCCAAGTTAAAATTGCAAAAAATTAAGTCATGATCAGAAACAAAGAACATTTGATCAAACAAGTTAACAGAAGAAATATCGGAAACTATAAAGTAATCCAGTAGACTAGGAGAGTCATTAGGCGACAATCTGGTTGGTGTGCTAACATTTACAAAACACAAACCAAGAGACGCAACAAGCTCTAACAGAAACTTCGCATAACAGCCAGTATTCAAGAGATTAACATTCAGATCACCACAAACAATAAAATAAGTATAGTCGATTATTACCCTTGAAAGATTGTCAATGTTACAATAGTAGCAATACAGGTTCACACCACTTGATTTCAGGTTCAGAGACAACATTAATGGGCTAGGGTAAATTCGTTGAGTAGAGTATCTTCAACTCTTTATCATCTTTGCTCTTCTTGATATATACAAATCCATTTCGAATTTTCGCAGAGAAAAGAAGGCCTTCCCTTCTCAATTGCCGAGCATGCCGCAACAATAAATTGGTTTCCGGTGATAAACATTCGTTTAAATAAATAGGAGAGTTAGGAGAGTTGGCACTACTGGCAGCCGACGACGGTTCTCCAGGACTATCAAGAAATAGCGAAGATGTGAGTCCACTACTAATAGAGATAATGCAGTTTGCTTTGAGGCAGAAAAACGAAACTACATTATCTTTTAATAGCACTGTTATTGTCTTACTATTAACTTTCGCATTTGTTAGTTACGGTTTTGCACGTCTTCGTAATAAAACGAAAAACTTTAATGAAGGCACTGAGTAATCCCTCCGTCACACAGTGGTAGCTAGTGGATTTCACGAGTGAAATTTTCGGGGGTTCAGGTGATGGAGGCGTCTCGCCATTGATTCTTGCCGCGATCGCTTGTCTCGATTTCTCGATCGCGTCAAATTTGAGACAGAAAGAAGTCTCGATCTTGGTTCTCGTATAAACTAAACGATCGAGACGATAAAGAGAACTCTTACATTTAAAAAATTCCTCTTGGTTTTGCAAGGCTCATAAAGGTTCAAGTTTCAAATTAGGACTCTGCCAAGGCCAGCTAAGACAACTAGGAATTCTCGGCAAATTATTCATGTAAAAATACTTAGGTACGCTGTTAACGATGCTGATGCTATTCCTCACTTGTACGCTGATTACTTCGGCTCTGTTTAGCCGCGCGTCGCAATAGTTCCACTAATAATGTAGATTTTTCAAATTTGTTGGCTGACATTCAAGCTTCGCTGTCGTCTCTTGTGCCTTATGAGTTTGGAGCTGAGATACCAAGCACACCGCGGACTCTTGTTTGTTAGGGTTACGTTGGATGGGGAAAATGTACTCTCAGAAATGAGTCAAACGTCGATTTCCGCCTGCTCTGGGTTAAATATTTGTGAGCAAATTCTTCCCGGCTTACCAGATCTGCGATGTATTTGTATTTCACAACAAACAAGATACGCTGTAGTTGAAATATTGAAACACACACGTTATGATAATAAAATGGATTAGCATTTTTATCAGAAACCAGTTTATAGCTTCCGATTTCAAAAGCTTTCCTTTATTACATGCAATTTAGATACGGAGAAATATGGAGAAAACACCTGAACTTAAACAGGGCGGGACAGAAGATGGTTCTCATCGCTTCACTATAAAAGAAGCATCGGCTACAAAAATCTAACCATAACACCAACATGAGTACCAACCACGTATTCTTCGTTGCCGTTTTCTTGCTTTTCAACATCGCTACGCGTTGCGCTGTTGGTGAGCGGATCAGAAGGGACATTCCTAGTTGCAACGAGACATTTTGGGCGAAGGACACTCTGATCACGAATTTTCAGTATACCACAGAATTCTGTGAGTATCACCTGAAGACGTACTCCCCACGCGTCAAGCAGTTGTTAATCGAATTCAGCACGGTGATGACTCCGCCTATGTACAAAAATTGTTTAATCGAGTGCATCCATGATTATTTGGAGATAGCAGGTCGTCGATTCTGTGGTATTCTACACAGAATACCTTGTCGTGCCGTATAAACCTAATTGGAACATAAAGGTCCACCAGTGGGAAGAGGCACCCGAAAGTGAGCTGCTCAAACGTGAGTGGGACTGGCCCAGTTGCGGCGAGATATCTCGGGCGAGGGACACTCTGATCACGAGTTTCCGGAAGTCCCCAGAAGTCTGTGAGTATCACCTGAAGGTGTACTCCCCACGCGTCAAAGAGTTGGTCATCAAATTCAGCACGGTGCTGGCTCCGCCTATATACAAAAATAGAACCCTCGAATGCGTCCTCGATTATCTCGAAATCGCAGGTATGCGCTACTGTGGCACTCTAGATGATCAACGCATGTTCTTTCCTTTCAACGCCACTCAAGGCCTTGAGGAAATAACTTTGACAGTTAAATTAGCTTCACGGTTCGGACCTACCGGGATCCTTATCGTGCCGTATAAACCTAATTGGACCATAACGATCGACCAGTGGGAAGAGGCATCCTCAGCCTCCTCTACAGCGAAGTGAGTCAGTGAGTACTATTGGTGCTGCAACTACTTCCCTGGTTTTAAAGACTTACTCCGCTCGTTTTGGCCGCAGGCTTACCAAACTAGTGGGAATCACACCAAACTAGGAGACCATTTTAATTTATATTATTAGTTGCAAAAATTAAAGTTCGGAAATAAAAAAAGACTTCCAAGACCAATGTTAATGCAATAACCGAGGTTATTGACTGACGTAGACGTGCTTAGTTTTCGATTTCCTATAAACACATCAGGAAGGTCACAAAATGAATGTTTCCCTTAAAAACGGGTTAAATTTTCGTTTTAGGAACATTAATAATGAGCCCGTTGCAGTCAGTCCATTCTTTGATCCTCTTCAAATCATAATTGAGGCGATATACTAGATCTTTTAGATTAGACTCACCGGAAATATATACTTGTATGTCATCGGCGTACCCATGCATTGAGGCCCAGACACAAACTTGAAAAATGTCATTTATGAATAATCAAAATAATAAGGGCCCCAAGACAGATCCTTGCGGAACTCCACTGGAAATCGGCCTACATTCCGAATAAATATTTTTACTCTTAACTACCTGCATCCTCGAAGACAAATAGCTTTCAAGTAAGCAGGACGCATTATTGCTGAAATTAAACAAGTACCTAAGTTTACAACATAATAGTTTGTGATTAACCACATCAAATGCTTTCGAGAAGTCTAAGAAGCACAATATACTAAAGAGTCCATTATCATAATCTGCTCTAATGTCTTCAAGGAACTTTATAGTCGCAGTGGCACAGCTATGCCCCTTGCGAAAGCCTGACTGTAACCGGTTTAGCAGCTTATTATCCTCTAAAAAATTAGATATCTGGTCAGCCATGATAGTTTCAGCCAGCTGTGTCAATGGGTCTAAAATCTTCTGCAATGTCAGCATTCGACTTTTTGGCCAGAGGCAGAACTATTGCAGTCTTCCACAAAGGTGAAGCAGTGATTGAGAATGTGGGTGAACTGACCAACTACAGCCGGAAATACTATTTTTAGGAAACTCAAATTTATACCAGCAGCACTTGTCGCATTCGACTTAATTTTATACAATGCTTTACTGACATCATTCTCGGCAACATGCGAGAAATGGAAAGAGTTGCCCGATGATGAGGGCAGCCCGAGATTCGATCCATGGTGCAACGAATGGCATCAACATCCCAACCGACTGCATGATGAAGAAAGAAATCATTGAGGATATCAGGATGAATGTCACATGATCTAGTATGGGAAGCATTCACTCCAATTCCCTTGAGGTTTTTCCAGAGCACTTTAGATGGAAGAGAAGAAGCCAGCTTACTAAAAAATTTTCCCATCTCTCGGGCGACGGACATCTTCTCCACAAATTGCGCAACCTATTCCGCATACGAATAGAATCCAGAACAGGACCCGTAATCCACGGACAGAGCTTATTTCTAACTTTTATAACTTTCAGAGGGACATGCTTTAAAAACAATTCATTTATTCTGCTCGTGAAGGTGATCAATTTTTCATCAACAGATGAGAGATGACATATATCATCTAAGTGCAATGATTGGGCACCAAGAAAGAGAGCGCCCATATCGATAGACTTGAAGTCATAATATGAGACAGACGACACAGCCTGCTTGCGATGAAATTCCAAGTTAAAATTGCAAAAAATTAAGTCATGATCAGAAACAAAGAACATTTGATCAAACAAGTTAACAGAAGAAATATCGGAAACTATAAAGTAATCCAGTAGACTAGGAGAGTCATTAGGCGACAATCTGGTTGGTGTGCTAACATTTACAAAACACAAACCAAGAGACGCAACAAGCTCTAACAGAAACTTCGCATAACAGCCAGTATTCAAGAGATTAACATTCAGATCACCACAAACAATAAAATAAGTATAGTCGATTATTACCCTTGAAAGATTGTCAATGTTACAATAGTAGCAATACAGGTTCACACCACTTGATTTCAGGTTCAGAGACAACATTAATGGGCTAGGGTAAATTCGTTGAGGAGAGTATCTTCAACTCTTTATCATCTTTGCTCTTCTTGATATATACAAATCCATTTCGAATTTTCGCAGAGAAAAGAAGGCCTTCCCTTCTCAATTGCCGAGCATGCCGCAACAATAAATTGGTTTCCGGTGATAAACATTCGTTTAAATAAATAGGAGAGTTAGGAGAGTTGGCACTACTGGCAGCCGACGACGGTTCTCCAGGACTATCAAGAAATAGCGAAGATGTGAGTCCACTACTAATAGAGATAATGCAGTTTGCTTTGAGGCAGAAAAACGAAACTACATTATCTTTTAATAGCACTGTTATTGTCTTACTATTAACTTTCGCATTTGTTAGTTACGGTTTTGCACGTCTTCGTAATAAAACGAAAAACTTTAATGAAGGCACTGAGTAATCCCTCCGTCACACAGTGGTAGCTAGTGGATTTCACGAGTGAAATTTTCGGGGGTTCAGGTGATGGAGGCGTCTCGCCATTGATTCTTGCCGCGATCGCTTGTCTCGATTTCTCGATCGCGTCAAATTTGAGACAGAAAGAAGTCTCGATCTTGGTTCTCGTATAAACTAAACGATCGAGACGATAAAGAGAACTCTTACATTTAAAAAATTCCTCTTGGTTTTGCAAGGCTCATAAAGGTTCAAGTTTCAAATTAGGACTCTGCCAAGGCCAGCTAAGACAACTAGGAATTCTCGGCAAATTATTCATGTAAAAATACTTAGGTACGCTGTTAACGATGCTGATGCTATTCCTCACTTGTACGCTGATTACTTCGGCTCTGTTTAGCCGCGCGTCGCAATAGTTCCACTAATAATGTAGATTTTTCAAATTTGTTGGCTGACATTCAAGCTTCGCTGTCGTCTCTTGTGCCTTATGAGTTTGGAGCTGAGATACCAAGCACACCGCGGACTCTTGTTTGTTAGGGTTACGTTGGATGGGGAAAATTTACTCTCAGAAATGAGTCAAACGTCGATTTCCGCCTGCTCTGGGTTAAATATTTGTGAGCAAATTCTTCCCGGCTTACCAGATCTGCGATGTATTTGTATTTCACAACAAACAAGATACGCTGTAGTTGAAATATTGAAACACACACGTTATGATAATAAAATGGATTAGCATTTTTATCAGAAACCAGTTTATAGCTTCCGATTTCAAAAGCGTTCCTTTATTACATGCAATTTAGATACGGAGAAATATGGAGAAAACACCTGAACTTAAAAAGGGCGGGACAGAAGATGGTTCTCATCGCTTCACTATAAAAGAAGCATCGGCTACAAAAATCTAACCATAACACCAACATGAGTACCAACCACGTATTCTTCGTTGCCGTTTTCTTGCTTTTCAACATCGCTACGCGTTGCGCTGTTGGTGAGCGGATCAGAAGGGACATTCCTAGTTGCAACGAGACATTTTGGGCGAAGGACACTCTGATCACGAATTTTCAGTATACCACAGAATTCTGTGAGTATCACCTGAAGACGTACTCCCCACGCGTCAAGCAGTTGTTAATCGAATTCAGCACGGTGATGACTCCGCCTATGTACAAAAATTGTTTAATCGAGTGCATCCATGATTATTTGGAGATAGCAGGTCGTCGATTCTGTGGTATTCTACACAATCAACGCATCTTGCTTCCTTTAGAGTGCACTCAAGGCGTTGAGCAAATAACTTTGAAAGTCAGATTGGCTTCACGGTCCGGACCTACCGGCGAGGACGTCATGCCACAACAACCTAATTGGATCATAAGGATCCAACAATTGGAAGAAGAATCCGCAGCCTTCAACAACACAGTAGTCCGTACTACTGGTCAGCAGTGAGTACTACTGGTGCTACAGCGCCTAAATACTTACTCCGCTCTTTTTGACTGCAGGCTTACCAAACTAGTGGGAATCACACCAACACTAAAATAAGGGGCTTTCAAATCAAGTACGCTGTCTCGAAGGAGGTATGACGGTATGACACCTTCCTAGTGCGGAGACCATTTCAATCGATATTATTAGTTGCAAAAATTAAAGTTCGGAAATAAAGAAATACTTCCGAGACGAATGTTTAGGACTCTTTTCAAACTTTAGGATTTCAAGTGTCGCACATCCTCGAGAAATCGTTTAAGGAAATGTGGGAAAATGTGGTGCGTTGTTGCTGTGGTGCCTAGCACATTCTTAGGCTCTCCATTTCCCGGCTGCTCTTCATTATCCGCCAGAATTAGGAACGAAATTTTAAAATATTAAAAACTTTGTCCCGTTGCTTTTGTGCCCCGTTCATTCAAGTACCAAATGCAGTTAAATGCGAAGTGGGGAAGAGGTGGAGTGAGTGAGTATGAAAAAATCACAACGTCAGGGTTTTCATAATTTATACCTTCCTTATATTTTTTCTGGGACTACCGACTACGAGTCTTTTTGATATTTGAGGTTTCTGCATGCATTTTAGTAAAACCTTGCAATTTTGCGAATATACTCGCATTTCCCTTTTTCCACAAGGTAAGCAACAGACTGTGTTGTCAACAATGCCGCAGGTTGTTTCTATGGCGTTTTCTCATGATTAGAGGATCACAAGTTGCGGTTTAATAATATTTAGAGTTCGTAATTATAAGGGTTTTATATATAAATCATTTTTAACAAGAAAATTTGATCACAACCTTGTGGTTTTTTAATTTCTCAAATGTGCCATTTTAAATCGTTTAATCTGTTACCAGTGACAAAGACAAAAATCTGCTGGTTAAATTTTACGTCCTAAACGCTCGCAATTATTTCAAAAACTTAAACAAATTCATTGCAAAATTAAGCCGTCCACGACCACGAATTCGTAGATTCCAAATATCATTCACATTTCGGGGGTTTTGTGTGCTTTATTGAAATATTACTCCCTTCTGACAGAGTGATTGACGCGTTCGAACTGAAGGGGTTTCTTCAATTTATACGCATTATGATTGTTTTATGTGTCACTTGCAAATGCCTCTCAGCCAGTTTGTCATCAAATTAGAAAGGCGAGCTGCTGCAGTGTTAATAATTTTCGACGCGATAACAATAAAATTCTCTGCAATTTTTGTGAGTGATAAAAATCCGGTATTTTTTTCTTTACCATACCATGAAGAAAAATGATATTTTAATGGTTTCAGTTTTTTTTGCGGCGTCTTATTGGGCTTTTCAGTTGCGTTTTTATTTTACGATTTTTATATTGTAATAAATTTTTTCTTTTTTGTTTACTTACTCTTTAAAACTCTTTTACTTTCTCTTTTAACACAAATTCCCATTTATTTTCCTATAGTTATTTTTTCCGGAACCATGTTGAACGGTTTTTATAGTTATTTTAAAAAAAAACCAATTCATGGCCCACCCTTTAGAAGAAGAAAATTATTTATTCCAGCACTTTATTCATTAATATTATTCTTTCTATCAAAGAGGCATTTCTGTCCGCGTTCTGAATTCTTTTTGTAAAGAAATTGAAAACTCTGAATTGAGTCACTGAGATTTAAACACCTTTTTATTGTGAATTTTTCCTCATCCATCAGTGTCCACCATTATGTCATCACTTCATTCTGTCATCACTTCAATTAAGAGTACATAAAATATAACGAAATTATGAGATTCGGAATAAATTATATGCTTTTAATTTTTTTTTAAAGCGGAAGCCACGAATACATTTGTGTGATTACGTGTGGTAAATGTTTGCATGTATTGGTGTTTATTTATTTCATCAACATAAGAGATTTCATAGCATGCTTAAACGGGTGACTGGAAATCCTTACAAAGCAGAAATTAGCAAAAATTATAAAGAAATCACAAGCAACGTTTTCCTTTAAAATTAAAAATTAAGTGCGAATTTTTGCCACTTCAAAAATTAACGTAAGTTAAGGCTTCATACAAATTGTATTTCAAATCCAAAAAGGTAAATTGTGATTTTAACTTTGGTACAATTTGTTCGCTAACATATATTGTAACTCGAAGATAAAAATTAAAATTTTGTGTGCCTTTATTTTTCCTATATTTACAAATTATCCTCTAATTTTGTGCATTAAATAGATCGCGTTATTATTCACATCGATTGCATTGTAATTAATTTTAGCGAGTTAATTTTTGCCAGATTTAATTGTATTAAACGATGCAAATAAATTGTCGATTCATAATCCTTTGGCATTGGGCGGAATTTATTTTAAATCCGCCTTAATTTCACATTCAAATTTGTATAAATCTGTGAATCTGTGTAAATAGTGAAATAATGGGATACCATAAAAACATTACTTTCTTCCCTTTCGTAATTGAAAAACAGAACAATTTACTATTCATTGTAATTTAGATAAATTTACGGTGAATAAAGTTTTTAAAAGAACCAGATCATTCCTCTGCCCGTCCGTCTAGCAGCTAGCTTCGGCCGCCAGGGTTGCCACCCAAAAAAATCCCATGAAAATCCCTAAACCCCTACATTCTCCACCCATATTTTCTGTCTGACTCTTACACACACCCTTATGCACCACATGTGTTGCTATGGTTTTGTTGTTGTTATTATGAATTACATGTTGTTATTATGAATTAGAAACGCCATATAAATGGCGCAAGTTGGAGACTATAGGCGGTTGCAGTTGTATGGGAAGGATATATGATTATTCCCCCGGGGAGATTCTTTACCAACTTCGGCCACTAAAATTGCGATGAAAACGAGAAACACGAAGATTGCAAATCGCGTTGGATTCTCACGTCATCTGATTTTGGTTTGGAATATCTGTCCGCTGGCAAGAAGGCAGTCGAATTACTTGAAGAGTTTGCGGAGCCCAAGCTTCTTTATACTCAGTGTAATGAAGGTACGAAGTTAGATAAGAAATCTTGCCTTTCGTTGCAGTATATTTAATATGCCGAAATAGCTGGAAAGCCACATATAATGAAACAATTACAGTAGAGATAACGCAGTTTGCTTTGAGGCAGAAAAACGAAACTACATTATCTTTTAATAGCGCTGTTATTGTCTTACTATTAACTTTCGCATTTGTTAGTTACGGTTTTGCACGTTTTCGTAATAAAACGAAAAACTTTAATGAAGGCACTGAGTAATCCCTCCGTCACACAGTGGTAGCTAGTATATTTCACGAGTGAAATTGTCGTGGGTTCAGGTGATGGAGGCGTCTCGCCATCGATCCTTGACTCGATAAAATGCCGTCTCGATTTCTCGATCGCCTCAAATTTGAGACAGAAAGAAGTCTCGATCTTGGTTCTCGTATAAACTAAACGATTGAGACGATAAAGAGAATTCTTACATTTAAAAAATTCCTCTTGGTTTTGCAAGGCTCATAAGGGTTAAAGTATCAAATTAGGACTCTGCCAAGGGCAGCTAAGACAACTAGGAATTCTCGGCAAATTATTCATGTAAAAATACTTAGGTACGCTGTTAACGATGCTGATGCTATTCTTCACTTGTACGCTGATTACTTCGGCTCTGTTTAGCCGCGCGTCGCAATAGTTCCACTAATAATGTAGATTTTTCCAATTTGTTGGCTGACATTCAAGCTTCGCTGTCGTCTCTTGTGCCTTATGAGTTTGGAGCTGAGATACCAAGCACACCGCGGACTCTTGTTTGTTAGGGTTACGTTGGATGGGGAAAATTTACTCTCAGAAATGAGCCAAACGTCGATTTCCGCCTGCTCTGGGTTAAGTATTTGTGAGAAAATTCTTCCCGGCTTACTAGATCTGCGATGTATTTGTATTTCACAACAAACAAGATACGCTGTAGTTGAAATATTGAAACACACACGTTATGATAATAAAATGGATTAGTATTTTTTATCAGAAACTAATAAAGTTTACTGCTTCCGATTTCAAAAGCTTTTGTTTATTACATGCAATTTAGATACGGAAAGATATGGAGGAAACACCTGAACTTAAACAGGACGGCAAAGACGATGGTTCTCATCGCTCCACTATAAAAGAAGCATCGGCTACAAAAATCTAACCGTAACACCAACATGAGTACCAACCACGTATTCTTCGTTGCCGTTTTCTTGCTTTTCAACATCGCTACGCGTTGCGCTGTTGGTGAGCTGATCAGAAGGGAATTGGACATTCCCAGTTGCAACGAGACATTTTGGGCGAAGGAGACTCTGATCACGAATTTTCAGTATACCCCAGAAGTCTGTGAGTATCACCTGAAGGCGTACTCCCCACGCGTCAGAAAGTTGTTCATCGAATTCAGCACGGTGATGACTCCGCCTATGTACAAAAATTGTTTCCTCGAATGCATCCATGATTATTTGGAGATCGCAGGTCGTCGATTCTGTGGTATTCTACACAATCAACGCATCTCCTTTCCTTTAGAGTGCACTAAAAGCGTTGAGGAAATAACTTTGAGAGTCAGATTGGCTTCACGGTCCGGACCTACCGCCAATGACGTCATGCCACAACAACCTAATTGGATCATAAGGATCCAACAGTTGGAAGAGACATCCGACAGTGAGCTGATCAAAAGTGAGTTGGACCGGCCCAATTGCGGCGCGACATTTGTGGGGAGGGTGACTCAGTTCTCGTATTTCGGGAATCCCCCAGCCTTCTGTAAGTTTCACCTGAAGGCGTACTCCCCACGCGTCAGACAGCTGCTCATCGAATTCAGCACGACACTGGCTCCGCCTACAAATTATGAAAATGGTTACCTCGAATGCGTCCATGATTATTTGGAGATCGCAGGTCGTCGCTTCTGTGGTACGCAACAGAAGCAACTCCTCTCCCTTCCTTTCAACGCCGATCAAGGCGTTAGGGAAATAACTTTCACAGTCAGATTGGCTTCACGGCTCGGAACTACTGGCATGGAGATCATGCCACAAAAACCTAAATGGACCATAATGATCCACCAGTTAGAAGAAGGATCCGCAGCCTTCAACAAGACACTAGTCGGTTCTACAACACAGTAGTCCGTACTACTGGTCAGCAGTGAGTACTACTGGTGCTACAGCGCCTTCCCTGGTTTTAAATACTTACTCCGCTCTTTTTTACTGCAGGCTTACCAAACTAGTGGGAATCACACCAACACTAAAATAAGGGGCTTTCAAATCAAGTACGCTGTCTCGAAGGAGGTATGACGGTATGACACCTTCCTAGTGCGGAGACCATTTCAATCGATATTATTAGTTGCAAAAATTTAAGTTCGGAAATAAAGAAATACTTCCAAGACCAATGTTTAGGACTCTTTTCAAACTTTAGGATTTCAAGTGTCGCACATCCTCGAGAAATCGTTTAAGGAAAATGTCGGCGGACCGCGTCCACTTTTCCAAGTAAAAATACAACAAGAAGTTCAATATTCGTAGCTTACACTGAACATAAAGATGTTTGTGGAATGATCAATTCATAATTTAATATTTCTCAACTAAACTTAGATGGAGCATTCACACAAAAGTACTAGGAAGTTCTCTTCATATCAACGGGAAGAAATTCAGTGAAAGCTGCGTTGGCTGTAAAGCAGCTCCACCTCTATCCTCACTCTTGCCTTTCACGACGAGAAAAATGAAATCATCGCGAGCCTCATTCAAAACTTGCAGTCTCAGCCGGATTGCTTGCAACCTGTTGTATCTGCAAGGTACTCGTTTGAGGCATCAAGAGAACGAGACTCGTGTTGGGTGCCCGTGTCTCCGTTTGTTTTTGTTGGCTCTGTCCTTTTGCGTAGTTGTAGCAGCTTGATTACCGGCACTCGTAGATTTCGGCAGATTGTTTGCGGTTGTGATTCTGGGATTCTATTGGGTTGAAGGCGTTGTTGCTGTGGTGCCTAGCACATTCTTAGGCTCTCCATTTCCCGGCTGCTCTTCATTATCCGCCAGAATTAGACCAGACATTTTAAAATACTAAAAAGCTTTGTCTCGTTGCTTTTGTGCCCATTTTTTCAAGTAACAAATTAAAGGATATTTATAATTTATACCTTACTATATATTACTGGGACTATCAACTACCGCGGTTGGCTTTTCTGTCATGTTGTCACTGCTGACGTCTAACAGCAGCCACGCGGCTGCATTACCTGCATTTAATAATTTAATCCTTGAATACGCCGAACTGGACGACGCGCTCAAGCGCTCAAAATGCAGCAATGAATTCGGGACGGACGACAGACTTTGTGCTATGCTGCGAGCGGAAACAAATGTGTGTGTGTGTGTGTGTTAGTGAAAACAGTCCGACTGTCCGACCGTCCGACTGTTCTGTCCGGCCCGGCTATTCGACTTCATGGCTATGCAGAGAGTTACTATTTGACAGATTGAGATCAACTCATGAGCCGAGTTGACGCCTCTGTGTAAATAATTTATTATTTGCTCGAGTGCCGCTGCAATTTAGAGATGCGTATAAATTTTAATTGGTTGCATGTCTATGTTTGGCGAGCATTTATTGCTGAGTAGATTTTGAATAATGGGGTTTAGATTCCGAAATTACATTGTTGGCAAAACGCATTCGCCGCATGCAAACTCATCACTGCAGTTTGCAGTTCAGATAAATAAGTCCCCGTTTCTCTAAACGATTGGAAGCCGGATTATTATTTGGGAGTTTGTAATTAATTGAGATGGGGTTTGCTGTTTCAAAACTGAAGAGGTTTAGAGGGCTTATTGTACGAGTAGCTAATAAGGCATTATAATTCATTATTTCAGTTTGAAATGGTCTCCACTAAACGTAAACTAAGACATAAACTAAATTCTTCTTTACTTACTCAGGTAATTCTCAAGCATAATTTATAATTGCTCTTCCCTAGCAACAGGACATTAAACGTCCCTTCTTAGCAACATCTTCTCCGAATACAAGCTAATCATCGGCCATATTAATCAACGAAATGGTAGATCACACTCGCGCTTGAAGGAAAAACAAAAGCTATATATAACGAGGACGCCTTTTCTTGATTTTATTTTTGCCTCGTTAGCGCTATTCTTTTCACTCGCTTGATGATCGGACTCATTTTTAAATGATTTAAACTCGGCAACCCTTTGACATTCCAACAAATTCATTCCTCGTTACTTATCTCTACGCAATGCAGCACACTTAATCCAAGCGACAACGACATTAACAAACGACAAAAAAACACACCAATCTTCCGCTTCTTTTGTAGCAGGAAACATTAGCCGCGTTGCCAAACCATCCGTACTTTTTTCAGAGAAAACAACCAAACAACCTCAGCCGTCCTCTCACCAACCACCCCCGATGTACAACAATCAACAAACATAAGTAGAGAATGCTACCCAGGACTCGCGCTCATCACTATTACACCGTGACATCATCCAGCCATCCTGCGAGACCCCGCACCAACCATCCAACTGGTTTGCTGCCGCCTCCTGTTGGCGTTGTCCTGTCCCCATCCTGGCTGCGAAAACATTTGCATAATTAATGCATCCAGAACCGAAGTCGTGATCTGCATTCGTAAAGAGTGGAGCTTACAATTCTTTTCTGTACTCGCGCACTTCGCACTGAAGGATTAAGAAAACGGAACACATGGTCGCGTGGCGTCTCCCTTGTTTCGGCTGACAAAGCGATATCAAAATGGTAACGTTTGAGATGGGCTTCCGAATTAATGTGTATGTAATTCCCTGGTGGTGGAATATAAAATCGGAAACCCTGTGAGACGATACTCGCATGTTGTGGAAACCATGCAATTCATGTGGAATCATTTCCGGGTATTAAGTTGCAGCAAGGATAAAGAGTAAAGAGTACAACTGCAACAGTGTGTGATGGCACACAACCATCGCTGTTCTTCACGTGCGGCGTTTTTGTTAGTCGGTTGTTTTGTTGTTCCAAAGGTGATAACTAATAAAAGAAAATATCACGACAACAAGAAGAACAATAAAAACAAACGTGGAACCAATAAAAACACTTGAAACAACAATAAATATACTTTATACGGCCATTTCCAACTCTTATTTTCGCCTTCAATATACCCTACACACGAAGGGTGTTCATAATCACTTTGTTCTTCCGTTTGTAACGCAGAGAAGGAGACAAAATAGATATAGAAAAGTATATATATTCCTGCTCAGCGTCACCTCCTGAATAGATTTAGCCCTGTCCGTCCGTCTGTCTGTCTGTCTGCCTGTTGAAATCACGATTACGGGAGAACGAAAAGAGATATCGCATTGAAATTTGGCATAAATATTCTGTGTTATGTAGGGTAGTTTGGGGTTGACGACGGTTAACAACCACGCCTACTTTACATACGGAATGTAAAGGCACCTCGTTTAAAAAAGTAATTTAAAGTGAATATCTCATAAAACGTGAGAGATGCAATAAGCTTGCAAGAAATGGGCGTGCCAAGCCCACTCATACAAAAGTTGTCAATATCTATTAAAATGTATAAGATTATAAACGTAATTTTATCACGAGTTATTATAGTTGCATTGTTCACAACGCAGTCTGTTGCTTACCTTGTGGAAAACTTGTGCTAACTTGTGAAAAAAGGGAAATGCGAGTATATTCGCAAAATTGTAAGGTTTTACTAAAATGCATGCAGAAACCTCAAATATTAAAAAGGCTTAACGGCATATATTTCCGCGGTAGTCTATAGTCGCAGCAATAATATAAGGTATAAATTATAAAAATCCTTACGTTGTGATTTTTTAAATACTCATTCTCTCATCCAAATACACACGCACACATGAACTTGACACCAGTGTGACCAGCTCACTGACACGCACTCCCTTTTCAGCACTTCGCAATCAACTGCATTCGTTACTTGAATGAAGAGAAGACTACTATGAAGACTTGAATGAGGACTATTTGAATGTGGCCCGCGATGATTTAATTTTTCTCGTCGTGAAAGGCAAGAGTGAGGGTCGAGGTGGAGCTGCTTTACAGCCAACGCAGCTTTCACTGAATTTGTTCCCGTTGATATGAAGAGAACTTCCTAGCACTTTTGTGTGAAGGCTCCATCTAAGTTTAGTTATTACGAATTGATCGATTCACAAACACCTTTATGTTCAGTGTAAGCTACGAATATTGAACTTCTTGTTGTATTTGTACTTGGAAAAGTGGGCGCGGTCCGCCCACATTCACCTAATGCGATTTCCCGAGGATGTGCGTTTTCTTTTCTTATACGATTTCTCGAGGATGTACCTAAAGTTTTAAAAGGGTATTAAACATTAGTCTTAAAAGTCTTTTTTTATTTCCGAACTTTAATTTTTGCAACTAATAATATCGATTGAAATGGTCTCCGCACTAGGAAGGTGTCGTACCGTCATACCTCTTTCGAGACAGCGTACTTGATTTGAAAGCCCCTTATTTTAGTGTTGGTGTGATTCCCACTAGTTTGGTAGGCCTGCAGTAAAAAAGAGCGGAGTAAGTATTTAAAACCAGGGAAGGCGCTGTAGCACCAGTAGTACTCACTGCTGACCAGTAGTACGGACTACTGTGTTGTAGAACCGACTAGTGTGTTGTTGAAGGCTGCGGATTCTTCTTCCAACTGTTGGATCCTTATGATCCAATTAGGTTGTTGTGGCATTACGTCATTGGCGCTAGGTCCGGACCGTGAAGCCAATCTGACTGTCAAAATTGTTTCCACAAAGCCTACAGTGGACTTGAAAGGAAAGAAGATGCGTTAATTGTGTAGAAAACCACAGAAACGACGACCTGCGATCTCGAAATAATCATGGATGCACTCGGGGAAACCTACGACTTCAGGTGATACTCACAGACATCTGGGGTATTCTGAAAATTCCTGATAAGAGTTTCCCTCGCCTAATATGTCTCGCCGCAACCGGGAGTGTCGAATTCCCTTCTGATCAGCTCACCAACAGCGCAACGCGTAGCGATGTTGAAAAGCAAGAAAACGGCAACGAAGAATACGTAGTTGGTACTCATGTAATAAAGGAAAGCTTTTGAAATCGGAAGCAATAAACTAGTTTCTGATAAAAAATGCTAATCCATTTTATTATCATAACGTGTGTGTTTCAATATTTCAACTACAGCGTATCTTGTTTGTTGTGAAATACAAATACATCGCAGATCTGGTAAGCCGGGAAGAATTTGCTCACAAATATTTAACCCAGAGCAGGCGGAAATCGACGTTTGACTCATTTCTGAGAGTAAATTTTCCCCATCCAACGTAGCTCTAACAAACAGAAGTCCGCGGTGAGCTTGACATCTCAGCTCCAAACTCATAAGGCACAAGAGATGACAGTGAACCTTGAATGCCAGCATATTTGGGAAGGGATGGAGAGGGCGCCCTGGCAAGATCAATGCCCATTATCTCCAACAAATTAGAAAAATCTACAATGTTAGTGGAACTATTGGGACGCGCGGCTAAACAGAGCCGAAGTAATCAGCATACAAGTGAAGAATAGCATCAGCATCGTTAACCCCGTACCTCAGTATTTGTATTTGTACAATTTGGTAGAGAATTCTTAGCTGACCCAACTAGCCTTGGACGACTCCTCATAAGATACTTTAACCATTATGAGCCTTGCAAATCCAAGAACAGTTTTTATAAATGCAAAAATTCTCTTTATCGTTTCGATCGTTTAGTTCAGATGAGAAGGAGGATCGATACTTCTTCCTGTCGCAAATTTGAGACGATTGAAACATCGAGACGGCATTTTATAGAGACGCCCTTTTCCGCCGAGCTTGGAACGGAGATTAGGATATCCGCTTTTAGTCGAGAGAGTCTTTTTCATTCAAAACAAGAATCGTGACCGCCATCACCTGAACCCCGAAAATTTCGCTCGTGCAATCCACTAGCTACCACTGTGTGACGGAGGGATTACTCAGTGCCCTCATTAAAGTTTTTCTGAATTAATACGAAGACGTGCAAATCTCAAAATGAGGACCCCATAACTCCGCAACTAAATAATGCGAAAGTAAATAGTGAGACAATAACAATGGGATTAAAAGATAATGCCGTTTCGTTTTTCGCAATTTCAGTGGCCTATAACGATAACGAAATAGATTTGAATCTATGTAATCACATTTAAACTTGGGCCACTGAAATTGCGAAAAACGAAACGGCATTATCTTTTAATCCCATTGTTATTGTCTCACTATTTACTTTCGCATTATTTAGTTGCGAACTTCCCAAATATGCTGGCATTCAAGGTTCGCTGTTATCTCTTGTGCCTTGTGAGTTTGGAGCTGAGATGTCAAGCTCACCGCGGACTCTTGTTTGTTAGGGCTACGTTGGATGGGGAAAATTTACTTTATTGAATCCGATTTCAAAAGTTTTCGTTTATTACCCGTAATTTAGATACGGAGAGATATGGAGGAAACACCTGAACTTAAACAGGACGGCATAGACGATGGTTGTTATCGCTCCACTATAAAAGAAGCATTGGCTACAAAAATCTAACCATAACACCAACATGAGTACCAACTACGTATTCTTCGTTGCCGTTTTCTTTCTTTTCAACATCTCGACGCGTTGCGCTGTTGGCGAGCTGATCAGAAGGGAATGGGACTGGCCCACTTGCGGCGAGACATCTTGGGCGAGGGAGACTCTGGTCATGAATTTCCGGAATCCTCCAGACGTTTGTAAGTATCACCTGAAGGTGTACTCCCGTCGCGTCAGACAGTTGTTCATCAAATTCAACACGATGCTGGCACCGCCTATATACAAAAATGGTTCCCTCGAGTGCGTCCATGATTATTTCGAGATCGCAGGTCTGCGCTTGTGTGGCTTTCACCACGATCAGCGTCTCTCCGTTCCTTTCAACGCCACTGAAGGCGTTGAGGAAATAACTCTGACAGGCAGATTGGGTACACGGTCTGGACCTACCGGCAAGCATATCGTGCCACAAGAACCTTATTGGAGCATAATGATCCACCAGTTGGAAGAAGGATTCGCAGCCTCCTCTCCAACATAGAGAGTCAGTGAGTACTATTGGTGATACAGCACCTTCCCTGGTTTTAAAGACTTACTCCGCTCTTTTTGACTGCAGGCTTACCCAACTAGTGGGAATCACACCAACACTAAAATAAATGGTTTTAAAATCAAGTACGCTGTCTCGAAAGACGTACGCCTCTATTGTAATACCTTCCTAGTGCGGATACCATTTCAGTCGATATTATATAGAAAAATTACTACGGTTAGGGAGAGCAACAATCAATATTTCCCCCAAAATAATACGTATCGGTAACACTGGAATTTTTAATGGACATGGGAATTAAAATGTAGTTAATGCAATTTAATAATAATTAACTGAATTCAAATTAAATTCTACCCTATGTTAAAAATATTTTTATTTCAATTAATTTTTTTATCATTCTGTTCATTAATTTTTTTATCATTTTAAAATTTGCAGTGCAATGAATTTATTGAGTGAATAAAACTTTATAATGGCGACCTCTCCGGAAATATATAATTTCGAAAAATACCGTCAAAAACACAAAATCGTTCCTCACCGTAGCGGTCTTAAAAATAATAAAATTATTTGCATTTATTAGCAAAAATGTTAATTGCAGCAATCAATTATATCACAGCCTGACCCTACCTTCTATTATCATTTATGCGTTTTTTTACACTGTTAGTTGTGAATTTTGTAAATGTAATCGATAATTATGAATAAATCAAAACATTGGATGTCTTCCTGCCTTCAAACAAACTGTCAACATTGACAATTCGTGCAGCAAATATTAATACACACCGCGTATGACGTTTTAATAAAAAATATATTTTTCACTCGTACGAAATTCAGAAATGCTGCACTTTTGCTTATGTTTTCCGTGCTGCGGGAAACTCTGCCTCTTTCACTATGGCCTCGGTTGGCGTTGCTGTCATGTCACTGTTTGGCTGACGTCTGACAACAGCCAAGCGGCTGCATTACCTGCAGGTGATAATTTAATCGTCGAACACGCCGAACTGGACGGCGCATTCAAGCGCCCAAAATGCACTGATGAATTCGGGACGAACGACGGTCTTTATCCGGTGCTGTGAGCGGGAACAAATTTGTGTGTTGGTGTGTGGGTGAAAATTGCTCTCATTGCAGAGTGTATGAAGTTTGTGTGAATCCTCATTCTCTCGGTGAATTCGGGACATCCGCCTGTTTGGTTGTCCGGCTGTCCGGTTGTTCGACCGTCCAACTGTCCTGTCAGGGCCGAATATTCCACTTCATGGCTATTCAGACCCGTACTTTTTGACCGATTGAGATCAAGTCAAGAGCCGAGGTCACGCCTCTGTATAAATAATTTATTATTTGCTCGAGTGCCGCTGAAATTTAGGGATGCGTGCAAATTTTGATTGGTTGCATGGCTTTGTTTGGAGAGAATTTGCCGCTGTGACAAAGAGTAGATTTTGATTAATGGGGTTTAGATTAGGAAATCACATTGTTTGCAAAACGCATTTGCCACATGCAAACTGCAGTGATGTCCAGAAAAACTTCTGGTTCGGTTTCTCTAAACAATTGGAGGCCATATAATTATTGGGAGTCTGTAAATAATTGAGATGGAGTTTGCAGTTTTATAGCTGAGGAGGTTTAGATATTATGATTCCGGTAAGAAATACTCACCACTGAATTTAGACGAAGAATTAAACTAAACTTAGCTTTACTTACAAATAAAATTATTAAGGATTTTAAGGCCAATTCCTTAGCAACAACTTTCCCGAATACATGCTAATCATCGCCCAAGTTAATCAACGAAATGTTAGATCCCACTCGCGCTTTAGCCGCGCTTGAAGGAAAAACAAAAGCTAAATATAACGACGACGTCTTTTCTAGATTTTCTTTTTGCCTCGTTAGCGCTATTCTTTTCACTCGCTTGATAATCGGACTCATTTTTAAATTCTTTACCCTCAGCAACCCTTTGACAATCCAACCAATTCATTCCTCGTTACTTATCTCTACGCAATGCAGCTCACTTAATCCAAGCGACAACGACAACAACAAACGATTAAAAAAACACACCAATCTTCCGCTTCTTTTAAAGCAGAAAACATCAGTCGCGTTGGCAAACCATCCGTAATTTTTTTCAGAGAATACATTCAAACACCCTCAGCCATTCTTCTCACCAACGACCCCAACGATGCACAACGATCTACTAACATAAGCAGAGAATGCTGCCCAGAACTCACACTTAACACTACTAAGCTGCCATGTCATCCAGCCATCCAACCATCCAGCTGCTTTTTTGCCGCCTACTGTCGACGTTATCCTGTCCCCGTAGTTTCTGCGAAAACATTTGCATAATTAATGCAGCCAAAACCGAAGTCGTGCTCTGCATTCGTAAAGAGTGGAGCTTGCAAATCTTTTTAACTCGCGCACTTCGCAGTGGATGATTAAAAAAACGAAATACATGCTCGCACATCGTTTCCCTTGTTTTGGCTGACAAAAGGATATCAAAAGGGCAACGTTTGGGATGAGCTTATAATTTCATGTGTATGCCATTCCCTGGTTGCGCTAAAGAAGGCGAGTGGCGACAAAGCACATAAGAAACAAGAAAATTCGGTTTTTAAAGTAAGCGTGCCAATTTCAGTAGAAAACCCCTCAAGGGCGTACCAGAGATGGTAGAAAACCCCTCAATTTCGGTACTAATGGAGAAGGCATTCTTATTGAATATATAAATTTTTAATGCCTTATTTAAGTTATCTGAATGCGCGGAACCGTAACTGAAGTCATGTGAAGAAAAAGGATGCAATAAAAAATAAATTTAAAGAAAAACAACACGTTGGCAAAATAATGTATTCGCTGAAAAGAAATTGTAACAAAACATTTCGAAGACTAAACATTTCGTAAGAAAACATTTAACAAGTGAGAGCGAAACCCCGAAAATAGTTTCTGGTTATGTAACTGAATGTAGTGGATGCCGTGACACCGATTCCGACCTCTTGTGAATTTTCTGTGATCTGAACTAGCAGACCGAGATCGACAATATTGTGTATTAAGTTGCAGCAAGGATAAAGTAAAGAGTGCAACTGCAACAACTTGCGGTGGCACCCAACCGTCGCTGTTCGGCACGTGCGGCGTGTTTGTTAGTCGGTTGGTTGTTTTTCTAAAAGCGATAACTAATAAAAAAGAAATATCATGACAATGAGAACCACAACAAACGACAGACGTCGTTGAAACCAATAAAAACACTTGGAAGAACAATAAATATACATTATGCGGTCATGTGTTTCGGCAATTTGGGATATAAACAGGACGTGCGAAATTGATTTTGTTGTCGAAGATTAGGAAACGAAGAGTGGGTGAACAAGAGAGGAAGAACAAGAGAGAGGAAAAGGCTTGTTCGAATTTTTTTCAGTTTGAAAGTAGGAACAGTAGCAGCTGTGTAAAGTTATTTCAATTTGGACGTATTAGCTGGAATATCACGCAAGGATAATCGATATATGTGATTTTTTCATTATTAAAAGACGATATTACGGGTTTTTGTTCTTAACGCAGAGCTGTTCAGAAAGTAAAGTATAAAGTAGTACAAAATAAATTTATTACAAAAAAACAAAAGAAAAACAGAAAGCAAACGTCGCTCCTAATAAAAAGTATATTTCTAAATGCCGATTTTCTTGCACTAAAAAATTACGGCCCACACAACGCAAAAAAGTGGTTCACGGGAAGTTTTCAATGGTAAATAAGCGAGCTTTTATTCGTCATCTGACTTCAAAAAAGCATTAGCTGATTAGGTTTTTTATTTAGATTAGTTAGGAAAAGTAAGTGGACACATTTACTAAAATAGATGATTGATTACTCACTTCTTTCCGTATTCCCTACTCTTATTTTCGCCTTCATGTTGGGTTGGCTGGTCACTCCTGTTAGTAGAATGAAATTACTTTTCAATTCATACTAAGAAACCCATCGTGGGTTTTTCTAATGACGCACGAAAATCAAAAATGAAGATGATATGTGTGGATTGAAATTGAATTGGCGCAAACATATGCTTCTGTTTGTCCTTGGATTTGTGTTACTCATTCTGAAATGCGATCTGTCAAGGTTTGAGGAAATATCAACACGTGGTCACAAAATGATTTGGTGTCTGTTATTTAAATCTTCTGAATCAATCTATTTTAGAGCTGAAATATTTTTCAGATAGTCCATATTTTGCTTTCACTCCTAAGAGCAAAGAGTGGGCGTGGCAGGTATATAAAACTCTACTAGTAGAGAATAAGTTCGGTACAACCATGAAATTTTGCGCGTAGACATATTAATAAGTTTACGAACTTAAAATATCAAAATATTTTAGGATTCTTTCGTTTTTATCCGAATCCTAATTAAAATCAAACCGAAACTTTTAAAAGCAGCTCAAAGCTTTGTATTCCTGTATGAACACAATATGCAATTATAGAGGAAAATGCTAAAAACACCTGCAAATCTTTCGTTTTTCAAATTAGGACAAACCAATTTATCTGCTCAAAAATCTCTATCTGATTGCTCATTTCAAGCTGCTCAGTCTCTCATACAGTCTCTTCGAAAATATACAGAAAATCTTTACTCGAAATGTCTTTAATAAGTACATGAAAAACTCGCTTAATTGGACTCTTGTAAAACAAGCACCACAACATGGCCACAAAACAGCGACAGAGGGTGAAAACATGTTGCATTCGGTCGAAATGTCTGAGGTCTGAAGTGTACTTGACAGTCTTCAGTATTTCCACTTTTATTGTTGCCGTAATGGTTGCTAAACGATGTCAAAATAAACGATTTTACAGGCAGTACGGATTTTTAGCAGAGATAGTCGAACCAACAGGTTAAGTCGGAGGGTCCCGAGTTGAACAACTTCTCCCATCAATCGGGTGGCTGAGGAGACCGACAACGTGTCTGTGTTGACAAGGCCAGTGGTGAGAAAGATGACTGCAATTAAAAACAATTTAAATACGTTTTATGAGTTTCTGCAGAGGCATCAGCCGTATAAAAGACTTTAAGTGCAGACTTACGATGATGCATGACTGTTAATTATCGTCTTTCGGTTGTAAAACTTTGCAACCCCAACAACAAGGCGAGCAACATCGTGGTGCACTTCCAGGATTACAGTTAAATTGCTATAAAATTTTATGATTGGAAAATCGTACAAAATGTAGTTCGGAGGGAAGAGCAAAGAATTTCAGATGTTGAATTCCTGTAAATTGTTTTATTATACAAGGTATTTGTTTTTCCGCACCTAATATAGAGCAAAAGTGTTGCAAATTTCGTAAATACGGCAACAACTACCGGATTGTAAGAGAGAAACTTTATTGAAAGTATTGATTAATATTCAGATTATTAATTTTATCTGAGTTGAGTTTTCTTTTCAGCCGATTTGCTTATTTATTTGATACTTGTAACGCTATTCCTGAGATTATATGACTAAAAGAGTATCTAAACCAACCAAAACATAAAATCTCCAAATATAGTTTTGTTGTCTCTCAAATAGTTTAAATTTAAGGAAATCTTCAGCATTTCTTTAATAAGAAAACTTATTTTTAGGGCGTTCTGATTAATGATTCCCCCCGGAAGTTGCATTAGTTATCTTATATACTTTATAAAGGTGGTCTTAGTGCGTGACATTTTTACAAATCTCTTATTCAACATAACATTTCCCCTCGACAGCAAGAATTTTACAAAATTTTTCACCCTTACGACAGCAAAAAAAAAACGCTAGAATCGTGCACTCAGCAGCAAATCACACCCGAAATAAATCAAACAAAGCAATGAAAATTAAACTTCACACCTTCAATTTCCAGAAGTAACAACAATAAAGCAATTTACAGCGTCGTATGCCAGACTGATATATGACTGCGCGTCTTGTAGGAATCGTTTAATCCCTTCACATCAAATGCCCGTCTGCTTCTCCTGAGTTACTGAAGAACGCTGCGTATGAGTCGCGACTCCATGGTACACAGCAACCTACCGCAAGTTGAAGGGCAGGAAGTGCTGCGAGTTGTAGGTGTTGTTTCTGCAGCCCCTCTTCTCTGCAGTTGATGATTCAGTACAAGATGTGGAAATGACTTGACTTTCGAAAACATGAAATTTTTCTAAATACGATACTTAATGAGCCGCTTTATAAAATCTTCTCAATGTATTTAGAAGGGAGTTCGAGGCGTGTTATAGTGAGGAAATGCTATCAAACCTCATGTCTTTGTGTGTGACTTTCATGATGAGCCCAAGTAAGACAATTTAGAGGCCTTTCAATTCTGTGTACGCGCTGCATTATTTGGAGGGACTGCCTGACCACACGTTGTGTTGTTTGGGATCTAAATGCAGCAACATGTTAAATTGTTGCTGCAATCACATACGGACAGACGACTAAGGAAGCTGGGGAAAGGGAATGTGGCGAGGCAACTGAGGATTCCCAAATCCATCTTTCGGTTCCATTCGTTCGTTCGGTTGGACTTTTATTTATGTGGAGAGAAATGTTTCTCAGTTTTTTTTTTGTTTATTTAATGTATCCAATTTTGTTTTCTTATTTTTGTTTACAGATTAGAACTCTTCTTTTAACATGTTTAGTTCTTCTTAAAACATTTTAAAATCTACTTGAAATAATTAAGTGTTCCGATGTTATTATATTTTCATTTTACTTTGTGTTTTACTTATTAGAATCTAAGATTTCAACCTGATTTTTCTTCTAGAAATGTGAATACTAAAAGAAAAGTGAGAAATTTCGGAGTAAGTATAAGAAATCGAACGATTTTTAATTGGAAACAAATTAAGAAATCTTTAAGCAGAGCTAAATATAAGTATGAAATGATGAAACGAAATTCCCTTAATTGAAATGTAAAGATTAACAAGACACTCAACTCATGCAGAGCTCATGCGCGTCAATTACGCTTTTAAGCCACTTAATCTCGCATCTTATCATGTTTTATTGCATTATTAATTGCCTCGTATTTGTTCCTCTCTAATTATAAGTAAATGAATTTTAATGTCTTGAAAACTTACAAATCATGGGAAGAAAATTCAATTCAACCCATAGCTGTGAAAGATTAAAATACAAAAAGTGTTTATGCATTTCCACGTAAAAAGTTCGTGGAGATTTAAAAAAACCTAATTTAAAGTTTTTAAAAAATTTTTCAACAGACATATTTAAAATTTTTAGTTTTCAGTATTGCCGATTTTAGCGGAAACTGCAAATTGTCTAGAATTGGCTGGAGTCCAAATAAATTAACACTCTCCCGCCCCATCGCAATGATGGGGTTTTCTAAATTTGAAGTTAATGACGGGAAATTATGCGGCAAATAACTTTTTCGCTGAGGGTAATAACGTCCCCCATGTTGCAGCTGTCGTGTGTACTCAAAAGCAAACGGGGATGTGGTGGAAAATTTTTAGCATACTAAAATTTATGAAACATAAATTTTAATCTTTCATGATAAATTTGAAAACATCTTCCAGAATGCTGAATATGAGCCGCAGTCGTAAAGTAGAGCGAACCGAGTGCGTGAAATGGAATGAATGGGTTGGGTCGACCACCGAAAAATTTGTCAAAGCGCCAAATACCGCGTGGTGAGGGCAGGGGAAACCATGAGAATAAATAGTTTTTTTAAGCTATTAAAAATTATTACTGGGACTTAAGATGAAGTTGGGAAGTTAACATGGGAGGAAATTACAATCTTGGTGGTTCAAAAAATAACCGAATTTCATTCAAACCACCGATTAATAATATAATAAATAAATAACCACCGATTTTATTCAAACTTTGCGCTATTTTTACTTATTCGCTGTGAAAAAATTCTTGCAAAGTGTGGGTGGGATTTAATATGATTATTTTTGTATTTTTGATGGGCGAAGGGAGTTATTTCGCTAATTAGGAACAGAGATGTCTTAACCGAATCTATTACGTGTATATCCAGGAGTTAAAGATTAGATTACACTCCATCGCTTCTAGAATTTCATTAAAAAACTATAAATGCACTTGAGAATATGATTATGATTCCCAGCACCCTTTCGTATACAAATCATATTGTTTAAGTGAAACCCATTCTTAATATTGTCTCATAACTCTCCCTCGCTCCCACAAGAAATGTCGGGGTATTTTTATCTCTCTATCAGTCGTATGGCGTAAATCTATTATTCTTCTTCAGTACCGTGAGTGTCATCACTCGCCCCATTCGGTACACTAAGTTGAGTCACAGCTGAAATCATAACAGATTCAATAGAGTGAGTTTTGATATCTGTATGTTTCAGAAAATGGGTGCAGTTAAATTTTACCTTTGGTAATCTTATGCGGGAAGTGATAGGCACTGCAAAGGACGGGTGGTGGACGTGGTGGCAGTGGGGCGAGGAAGATGATTGTACCGGTCGTCTAAAGAGTTTGTTTGGGAAACAGCATTTCATGGTGGTTTCTGGATAAGGAAACAGATGGTTTTCATTGCTCTACCTGTTATACCCTTTGAAGCTGGAAAGTGCCACCATTCTTTACTGATCGGCTTAGTTTACCTCAATGTTTTTAAAAAAAGGGAGGAACTCTTCGTCCATCGGCTGTGCAAACAGTGGCTTGAGTTTGCTGTCGACGGTTGTTCTTTATTATTGCTGCTGCTGTTGTAGATTATAAGAGGGTTGCTTGATTGGAATTTTAATTGAAACTCCCTTTTTTATAGAATGCATGAAGAAATGACAGATTTTTTAATTCTAATATATACAAAAAAATCATTTACACTAATCATTACTCTATGCAGTAATAAATAAACAAATATTGTTTTATAACCGCTTATCATAAAAATACACAGCTGTACTTCTTGAGACCCCAGCTATTTACCAAACTTACCTTCTTGCACTGTATTAAGTTCTGAAAAAAGAATTTAAAGAAAAGTTCTAACAAAATTATCTTTATTTAACTTCGTCCACGGACATTTCTACCCTACTAAAACTTTCTCTCCTTCCAGCGTAATTCAATTAGTTTCTCCGGCTTCCCTTCTCCTTGCCTTAATTTAAAACGGTTTAAGTCAATTAAGTCGCAAAACATGACACAACAATTGACTAGACCAATAGATGAACCGACCTGACTTTCTTTTCTGCTTCTCGGTTTCGTGCATTGTAAGTCATGAAGTTTAATCGGAAACTATATTGAGTAAATCTCGTGTGTTGATCAGACTGCCTCATCCTGATTAAATAATAGTGGGCGCGTGCACGTGCGGACCACGGCAATCAGTGAGTGGGTGGTAATGAAAGGGTGGAGCGGTTGCATCGACTACCAATTTAGCGGAACAATTGAGGATGAAAGAATAATCAGGCCGAGAAGGACGCGTCCATGGACGTTTGTCACGAACACACGTACGGTGGAGCGCAGATAGATTCAGACCGATACGATATCTGAGCCGAGAATATATGAGCTGTAGTCTCGCAGCCACATACACAAGCGCGGTCAATGCTCGAGAAAGATGTTGGCACGTTGGCTGGGATGTCTGAAATGTTGGCTGCCAGCTCATCTTTGTCATCGTCGTCGTTGTATTGCAATCGTTGGTGTCACGAGAGTTCGGTTGGGTTCAGGAAAGTTTAAAAGGATGAAAGAAATTAAATTAAACTTTTTAAATGAATTTTGATAATAGAAAATTTAAAGAAAGTGTTGTGATCGAAAATATTAACATAATATTAATAAAAATTTAAAGTAAGTATAAGTGTCAAATGGCTTTCACTCTCGCCCTCGTCGATTGGGGCTGCTTGAGAGGTCCGAAGAACCTATTAAAACCATCAAGTTGACGGACTAATGGATGGAGTTGAAATACCTGGGAATGTCATTACTGATGAAGCCACTTACATGACAGACGCACATCTGCTGCTGACTACACACAATTAGAGAACCGACGACAGCTTCGAAGTGCGAGAATCTCTTCTGGCGATGTTACTAGTTGATTTGGTGTTTTAACTCCTTCAGAGTCAGTGGCAGAAAGACGGAGGGGGAGCGGGCTTTGGAGGTTCGAACCCCCTAAGGACTTCATTCAAATAAATGAACACACAACTCCTCGATTATTTTGAGAAACGGAATTAAACCTTTTTCGGGATTAAAAAAGGTCGCTGTGGCATGTTTGCAGAACGAGAAGGGGGCAACACAATGGATTCCATTTCTCTGGACATCAGTTTTCGAGAGAAGGGTGGAAGATTTGTGAAACCCGCTGTAGCCGCTGTAAGTTAGAGAATGAGTGACGCATCTGTCACTGTTCGAAGTAAGAAATCACGCAGTTGTGCAATAAACAAGGATTAACAAAATGTTATCCTTAAATTGGCGAGGATGTTGATGGCACACACTGTTTATTTTTGTGTTTATTTTCTTATTGCTTTCTTATCTTTTGTACAGAGTGTTAAAGATTAAAATTTAAAGAAGAAAAGTCAATAAAACCATTTGGAGGTTCTCAAGAGAGTAAAAAGATGGGGAAAGATTCGGATTCACTGAACTCTTCGAACATAAAAACACGACTAGAAATTAATTTTATATAGTTTTTTTTTACTTTTGAGATTTTTGTAATAAAAATTATATCTAAAATATTTTTAAGGTTTTTAGAAATTAATTAAAATTAATGATGAAATTTGTTTTCACTTAAAAAATTCGAAGATCAACGAAACTCTTCAGTTAGAGTTAAGCATCTCACAGATGCATTTCTATTCAGAATATCGCTGTATCCGGCTTTTACCGCACCACAAATTGAAATCGTCCACCTCTAATTTAATGCAACGCACCTCGGTGTAAAAATAATAAAATTTCGTTAAGAAAAAGTTCCTGGGAAAAAGTAACAAAAAGGACACTCGAAGGACACTCGTACCGCTCGAGGTTCCCATGAGAGAGCCGGATCGAAATAAGGACTACGAATGCAAACAAAAACAATGTCAACGAGGTGACATCGCAAAAAGGTTGCAACCGCAACTCGGGAATTTCAATTAGCGTCAAATTGTGTGTCTTGTGGAAAAAACAACGAAACTGTAGGAGAAACAATAACAACAACAAAAGCGAATGCAATGTTGACATGGTTAAAATACAACAACAACAACAACAACAACAACAACAACAACAACAACAACAACAACAACAACAACAACAACAAGAACGTCACCACAAATGTCCACTAAATAAATTTATTTACCCCAAAGTTGAAAAAATGTATTTTTACCGTTTTCTTCCCGTTTCCTCATCTCTTCCCAACTTTTGTCTACCACTAGCTTTTGTCAGAGGAAGTTAGAAGTGATGTTGAAATTTAAAATTTTAAAAACGCCATGAAAGTTAAATTAAAATTTAAAATGTGGCCTGCGTGGACTTTCAATCCTGAAGCCACAATAATAATTTCGGCCACAATTCATCCAATTAAAAATGGATTGATTTTTTTACATGAACGCAGCCTTACTTTCGCAAGTAAAAAAAACGCAATTTGATATGCGACCGGAAATGCTTGTGTTTGCATAAAAACGGACGCCACCGCAAAGCCAATTTTAAGTAAAGAGAAAAAAGTTCGCAGAATGCTATAAAAATTGAAGCTGACCGAACACTTGAGCTTACAATGTGACTGAGTCACCCAGCCTTCCCCTCCTCCTCATCCTCCTCCCCCACCCCAGGCCAATTCACGCACAAATACACATGCAGATGAAGAGGATATCCTCACAAAGGGATCACATAAAAAACACACACAAGTTCACCAGAAACACACTCGAACGCATCAGAGCAGCAAGCAAGCCTTCGTAAAGCTCACTGCAGCCGTTCTATTCGTCCTTTAGGGTTAAATCTATTGACTTTAATGAAGCGTAATGGGGATTTTTATACTTTCTCTCTTTACTATGTGTTTTTCTGGCTCTGCACTGCTGCAGATAATCCTTCCTTCTGCGTGTGTAAGGTGCAAAAGCTCCTCCTGTGATGGAAGAGTGGGAAGAAGGGAGGTAGGGAGTTACTATTTCAGTTGTGTTTGGACCTACATGAATGGGATGCTGGTGGTCGAGGTCTGATTGGGCCCGGAATTCCGCTCACACTCGGTAGAATTCAAAGGGTATAAAAATGCGCCGAAATTGAATGGTACTTCCGTGCGAAAGGATGATGGATGCCAACAGGTAGTTGGGGAAGATGACGTGTGCGGAATGGATAATAAATACGAAGGAATGGTAAAAATATTATTACATATTGGATCACCGCTAGAGCACTCGTAGTTATGACAAAAGTTTTTGAAGATGCGATTAGAGGTGGATTGCAATCGGTGGGTAGGTGTTCGCCTGACACAGTCTAGTAAAGGATTATATGAAGTAAATTGAAGAAATAGCGGAAAAATACACTTCTTAAGGTCGTAGAAAAAATCCATATATGATATTTGATATGCTATCCAGACAATAATATGTCCAAATTATTGTTCCAAATAACCCTTTTTATGTTGGTCTCATAAAATAAGGAACGACTCTACATCTCTGTTTTGAAAGCTGTGTTGACACTCTCTGGCCGTAATTTAAATTTTATTACGAGCATCTTTGCCATTTGAACGTTTACTCGTTTGCTCCCAGTCAGCATTTCTTCATCTAATCCGGGAGCGTCCGTCGTCTTCATTCAGTGGTTTGGTCTGCCCACGTTTGTGGGCCAATTGCGGTCCGTAATGAGCTTGTCAGTCAGTTCGTTGGCAGTTCATTATCTGAGAAGCGTACTTGTAATTAACATCGGTGTTTGAAAATTCATGGCACTAAATTGTATTTACATAGCAATCTATTAATGGTGTCTACTTTGGATTTTATGGATGGACTGTTTGGATTTTCTGATTGCGTTTGTACAATTTACATTGCAAATCCTATCAAGCGCAAGAATTTAATTAGCAGAAATCTACTAGATTAATTCCGCATAATCTATCGTCCTATTGCACGATAGAGCAGACATCTATACAATAATTTAGAAATGAAATTATTTAGAAATGTTGAAATTTATTCTATTTTAATAATTATTTATATAATAATAATAATTAAATAATAATAGAAAGTAAAATTTCGATGCTTATTTCTCTGCTTGAGTAAGAATTATTATTCCGCGTTTATGAGGCGAACTCTTAGCTCGAAATCACATCAGAGAGCAAACTTGGCTAGCGTTTTTGGAATCAAAGGACCGATTTCGAAGCTGTTTTACTACTTCTTTGAGATCTCAATGTTAACAGATAGTGGAAATCAAAACCTCACTCACTTCGTGTGTTATTTTAGAGTTCGTTGTAAATTCAAGAAAGTGAATAACAGGGTGAAAATATTTTCTCAGTTTAACAGCTCGCTGTAAATACGTGAACGTTAATAACAGAGCGAAAATATCTCTTGAATATATAACAGTGTATAAGAGAAAATTCATCGAGATATTTAGCTATAAAAGTATCTTTTTATCTGAAGCAGAAAGTATATTCAACATTTACAGAGCTCGTGTTGACTTTTATACTATACATTTTTATATTATATATTTTTATTAAATTTCAAATTTTCGAAAGTGAATAAAATAATTCTTGCATAGATTTCAGAGAATATCTTCGAAAATTAATTCGATGAAGGCTGTAAACTGAAGACTTTTCATTTGCAGTATTAAATATTTCCTGAGATATCCATTTTGGCAATTATATCGTCCTGTAATCAGTGACTAATAGTGATCAGAATGGAAGGACAAAGCAGGGAAAAATTCCATATTAAGAATAACATTTCGCAAAGGATCCAAAATCTTGGTTTAGTTCAAGTTTCAGCTTTTTATTAACAATTCTAGTCTTACCTTTTACACTTTTGGTCGTGGTTTCGGCAAATAAAAAGCGTGTTTAACGGATTTGTAGTTGGGTTAAAATAATAATTGAATGTAATGACGAGTAAAAATGTTGAACTGCTAACACGTCCTTCGCACAAGGCTCTCCGAAATAACGTGTAGTTTTAAGGACTCTCCGAATTCTGTTCTCTTAACTTTGCTGTGGTAGAGAATAAAATTCTCTGTTTAAATTTGCTCTCTCATTTCATACGCAAATCATTCAGAGAGCAACTCTGTTGAGCGATTGAGAGCCGCTCGAATTACCACTGACCTACGTTAAGAGTGGGCGATGAGTAGTATGAACCGTTAACCGCCCACTCCGAGAACCGTTGCTTACACACGCTCATTCTTTTCACTCTCCGCTCTCTTCGGAAAACTTGGCGCACTTCAACTTGTGCGCCCCGAATGCACGACTATTTTGGACTCCTCTGCCCGAGTACGACGACAAAGCGTCGTCAACATTGCGGGCCGCACGGTTCGTCATATGCTTCCACTCCGCGTTCGAAGCGAAAGTCAGTCTCTCGAAGACGTTACGTGCGTGAAGACGTCGTAGCATTTGGAACCTGGTAGGTGTGCAACTGGGGCCCCTTACACACACGCACACATAGGCAACCAAAGTGTTAAGTAAGGCACGTATGTGCACGTAAGCGTTAAAAAGAAAAGTTTGTGCTTCCGTTTTTATTTTTAAAAAAAAATTGTTTGCCTCTTCCACGGTTAAAAAAAGTCAACAGTAGTCGCGTTGAAGGAAATTTTAACTGACCTTAACTAATCCGTGTTGATTGCGAGCACGAGTTTGGTTAGGTCGCGACACCGCGCAAAAAGGACATCATTAAAAATCGCACCTGGCGGCGGTGCTTCAGTGCTGTGGAAACGTCTGCCGCGTGGCATCACATGAGTAAAACTGACAACTAAACTGTGCAGAGTGTGTTGTGCTCCGTGTTGTGCTTTGTGTGTGCGTACAGTGAAAGTAACGCGGAAATAAAGGATAACAAGGACGATTGAAAACCCATGAAAACCTTGCGGGTGTTTTGCTTTGTTGCAGAAAATGTAAAAATCATGAAAAATTAGAAAAACTTAACATGCCATCAATCTTTGCAGGATTGAACCTCAGTTAGTGAAAAAAAAACACTAAAAAAGGATTCTTTAGAATCGCACAACAATAAATTTCCGCTTTAAAGCGAGTTAAAGAGTGTGAAGTAAAAGCCAAAAGTATTTTCAACTTATCAGTCAGTTTCATCACCCACAGAAATAATTCAAAAGTCAGTCAGTCCTGCAGATTTTGGCTCAAGGATACCGAATTACATGCTTTCGAATTTTTAGAAAACTCAATACTGTGTGGAGTTCGTTTTTCGCTCGAAAATATCGGATTTTGTTGAGCAGCAGGAAAGTGAGGCAGATAATTTCGTCGACTTGCTTGGGAAAATATTGCGGTAACCATTAGTCACGTTTTTTTTGAGTAGGTTCGAGCCCAAGCGTGTCAAGGACACCAGCTGTGAACGCAGACGTTTAGAAGCGCCGAATCGTTTGTCGAAGCTCAAGGTGGGGTGTGAAGACCAACACCAGTTTGTCGCGTGATAAAAGTAGTGGGTGAGATCGACCACACCTCAAAAATAAGGAGGGAAACGCGACCATTTGGGAATTTTGGTGTCCTTCTTCGTTCGTGTCGAGCCTAAGGATGTGAGTTAAGCAGTTGAGTGCTACGAGGGGAGTTTGGGGTTTGACTGCGTTGAAGAGTGTTACAGTGAAGAAACGTTACATAAATATTGTATCTCACAAAAGTCTAAAATAATCCAAAACTAATTAATAATCTCTCGTGTAATCACAAAAACGAAGCGTAAAATAAAACACACAAAAGGCCAAAATCATTCAAGGCTTGGTTTTCTCGTGCGGGTAAACAGTGGACGAATTTATCAAAAGGACTTCATGCTGAATCTTGACAAAGTAGAAACAAATATATTTTTTCCGCCTTCCTTTTGCTGACTTGCTTTAGCGAGGATTTTGTTCTGCATTTTTACCAAATGCTAACCTTTGCAAGGACCAATTAAATAGACTTCAGACAAAGAATTGATTCTTTCGTAAAACAGGATCAAAGCAGTTTCCAACAAGAACGGAGGAAAAAAGGTAGGAAAAAAGAGGATTTTAGTTTTTAATGAACATTTTTTACCAGGTACATTGAATTCAGGAATACTTGTTATATTATTACAATAAGTGGAAAATCGACATGGAGAAACGAAATTATGGAACTAAACTAAGTCTGAATAACTGAATCTCATCAGTATTCCCCAGGATTAAAGGAATTTTCAGAGATAGTATGACACCTAATTGCAGTTACATAGCCAAACAATGAATTGTCCCAAATTCTTAATTCGACTTATAAATGGTCGCAATGAGGCGTTCATATCTGCATACAAAATTAGAACTCCTAACTTAATATTTGCACGATTTCTTATCTGAATTGCTATTTTAGCGATTCCTCGACAATGTGAATGTTAATATAAATAAAAATCATTGTGCGTGCGTGTGGGTTTGTAGCTCTGCATGGTGGGAAATTCTTAGTGATAAAGTGTCTTATTTTCTAATTTCCATCTCTTGTTGCCTCATTTCACTCTCTTCAAATATTGGATACTTCCAAAAAAGTGCCCACGAAGAGTTGCTCCACCTCGATGTTGTCGCATCGTAGCATCTCCTTCGATGTCCTTTGTATTCATGGCCAGAACACGCCTCCTGCATTCGAAACTTGCAAATTTAGATTCTTCCCGATTCCCTTTTGGTGCCGTTTTTGTGCCCTTTCAATATCTCGTTCTTGTTAGCATCTCAGGAAAGTGAAGAGATTTTTGGAAGTAACAACCAGTCTGAACTGTTCAAGCAATCTATTGCTGACTGTTTTTCTTTTTTTTTTTAAATATTGTAGAAAATGGAAAATAAAAGGAAATCGAACTTTAAAAAGATTTTTAGAAAAAATAATAAATATTAAATTTCATAATAAATGCTCGCTAAAAGTAAGGAACACTAATTTAGTTTTGCAAATCTATTGCCTCTGTACATTGTTTTTTATCATTACTTGCTTATTTTCATTTTAACTTTAGAATATTAGATTAAAATCCTTTTTCCAGCACAGTAACAACATCAACAAACTGCTTGCCATGTTGATGCAATGCAAACACCCACGACTATCAACTCTTTACAACTACAAAAAGGAGGCGTTGATAGGAAGCCGTTACCACTACCACTACTGCAAGTAATGTGATCAGGATGAGGTTGGTTGGTGGTGTGTGTGTGTGTGTGTGGCAGCTGCAAATTTCTAAAATGTTCCTTCCAGCTGAAAGATAGCATTTTCGCATTTTAACTTTTTAGCTTTCTTGTTTAATGTTTTTTTCTGAAGAGTTGATGATGTCGTTACTTGCTGGTTCCTGCCACTCTTGCTGGCAACTTAAATAATTCGGTTAAAATTAGAGTGTTACGTGGTATCACTCGTGTATCAGTCACATTTTCGAGTGCAAATTGACGTACATTGAAGAGTTTGTGACACATTGATGATGTTCAGATTCACTCAATTTTACGCTTCACAGACGCCTGAATTTACTTCGTATGAAGTTATAATAAAATATATTAAAGTATTAAAATTGCCTACTGTGGAAAATTAAATGTTAAAACTCTGTGATCGTTATAAAATGTATAAAGAAAAAGTATAAAAGTATGAAATACGAAGTTTCGAAGAAATTCTCTATTTGAAGCGAATTCATCATTTGACAAGAACTTCCAAACGGTTTATAATAAAATTTGTAGTTCGTCGAAACCTCCCCCTCCACTCCTTCACTCATCAAAGCATTTATTTCTGAGAACGAGGTCGCGAACGAGGTCAAAAGTTTATAGCCTTTCATTTCCCCTTTTTATTGTGTTGATAATTTTCAGAGCCATTTATGCTTACCAACTTTTACGAATAAAATTCAGAAGGTGCACCCGCACAGGTGCAACGACAACATTCAACACTAATTATTTATCAAACTACGCTTTAGTTATTTTATCCTTGAAGCAGGAAAATATTTTAGACGCCTTTTTTTAGTAGAGTAAATAGAGCTGCCATTCTAATGACCTTTAAATGTCGTTGCATCGACTTCACCGACGAGCTTTCCATGGCTTTCTAATGAAATTCACAGCCCTTTAAAGTTGCCTGATATTAGAAGCCTTTCTGTGGCAGTAACTGCATATGAAATCAGCAAAAACCACGAAACTGAAATATGCGTTCGAGAATTTAAATTGCTTTTGGTGGCATTACACAAGCTTAATTAGGGTTGGTTGTGGTTAACTTTAGCCGAATAACCGATTTTCCATGCACGGAAAAGCTACAATATGAAGTTTGTTCGTGTATCTGTGTTAGGAGGTTATAAAGGTTAATGTGGGGTTGCTTGTGACATGAGGATTGTAGCTGACGGGCTTCATCCTCCGCGTAAATTTAAACTTTCCGTCTTTCTAATTTCAGACGTGTTGATTCAACATTACGTTAAACAAATTCAGGATTTGTTTTGATAGGTGAAAACCATTTTCATTCCTCAATAGTGGAGTGGAAAATAGAGTGTTAGAGAAGACTATTTTTCTTTTGATGTACTTATGTTTGCTTTTCGTTTTTGTATCTCGCAGCAATGTTATAATAGGAAGAAAGAAGGGGAAAAAGTGGACTGCCGAGTCCATCCCTTTACTTACAGATTTCCTTAGTTAAAGACGATTAATTTCCTAGAAAGTGGAACTCACGTTTATATCTCTCTTCTCCAAATCATGTTATAATTTACGGAATCTCTCGCTAAAGCACAAAATCTTTCACTTTTTTCTACTTGGTAATAGAAACTTCATTATCCGTACAATTAGCTAACTTTTTCTTAATGTCACCCCGAAGTTTGCGCTGATTCGAATATCCTTGACACACTGAAGCGCGAAACGAATTCAAACTCTTGAAACTGCCATGAAAACTAGATAAAACACAGCCAAAGATAGTTAAGCATTTTCGTAGAACTCATCAATCAAAGCAAAAGTTTTTATTAAATAATGAAAACAAAATTTCAGAAAATTCATGTGATACACGCAATCCTAAAGAAATCATCAGCATGGTCGTGCCAAACTCGCCCTCAGATGCAAAATAGCACCATTAAATCCACTCTAACGGCCACTTGTGGTGTCATTAATGTAACTCGTCCACTCAAATGATCGCATATGTTTAGCAGAGTTCACAGTAGTTCGCAGAAGTCAAATAATTCAAGCAACAGACGGCTGCAACAGATAAAAAAACGCCTCCTGGCTGCTTTTAGAGTGCCATTCGGTTTCAAAGCACAGTCCATCCCATTCTACCAACCAGTCCACCGAGTTGTGGCCAAGTTCAGTTCGGTCTTCGGTGGGTGTGCCGCAGTAACAAGCGTGCAAGAGTTGAGTGAAACTTCTGTCACGATTCAATTTGCCACTTCACAGATTTACCCCAGAATTTGAACCCAACTCAAACTGAAATATCATAATTGCCATGAAGTACCAAGAAATTCTTTCAACACCACGGAGTTGCTTGCCACAACATTAAAAGGTTTGAGGGAGAAACTTGGTCGGTCGTAAAATCGAGAGCGAACGCCATAAGTTGAGATGCGACCCTCAAGTCAAAACGTACCCTTAATTTAGAGGCCATTTAATGAAACGGGTTGATATCATGATATACGAGCATTTCAGAAACAAAAGCAAGCACAACAATGCAATATCGCGTTTTTCCCAGCACTTTTAGAGGCCAACCTCCATCGGCAATTAGCAACTACAACTTTTTTCTCCACCTTGATATGAAAGTTTTTTTATGTGCATTTGTGTGAAACTGTTTGGCATTTATTGCAAGATGCTTTTACGCTAATGCATGACTATTAAAGAAATTTTGTATCAAATTGGCTACCTAAACCAACTATTAAGCGATGAGGGAACTTATTATTGGTTATTTATACTCTACACTTAGAAGCACAAATGCTTCTTGATTCGATTATTATCTTTTGGTTTCACTGAACATTTTCGGAATCTTATTTTCAACATCGAATAAAATTTAGTTTAATTTCCTATTATTTTGCTATGAGTATAATTTTATCTCACCTCGTAACTTCCACAATTTCCTGAGATTACTAATTTAACCGTGAAAACAGTGACGGCATTAACATCTCTTTTCCTTTCTAGATATCAAATTTTATATAGCGCATAAAATACGTACATAAAAAGGTTTGAAACGCCTCTGGTTCTAATTGAAATACAAAGAAGGACGAACACAAGAATCCTCTACTTCCACTTCGGTCGTAAAACATGAAAATCACAGAAACTGGAACAACCGTTATAAATGTCAGTTTCCGCTTTCCGTGTCTATAAAAATTCGGTACAGCTTAAAATGTCCACAACAGAGGATGTTCTGTTACATTTAAAATATTCAGCGCACAACATAAATATTAAATTTCATATTTTACTTGAAATTATTGTGTCCGTCAATATTATTATTTTATGTAAGCCCCCCAAGTTGTCAAATGTTGAAAGGACGAACCGCAGAGTTGTCAACCACTGACTGGACATCGCTGTCAGGATGAAGGT
The DNA here is from genome assembly GCA_922984085.1 of Sicus ferrugineus. Lineage (NCBI taxonomy): Eukaryota > Metazoa > Arthropoda > Insecta > Diptera > Conopidae > Sicus > Sicus ferrugineus. Next base: position 4,400,058 of record OV277349.1, on the reverse strand, counting down.
ATAGACAGACAGCAAAAATGGGTGGGACAGAATGGCTCTAAATAAAACAATCGAGCCATTTATATGGAAATATTAGTGGCCAACTCAGAGGAAAATGAGAGCGATCCATTTGTCCAAATTGGTTAGGCTTTTACTTTAGAAGATTAATGGAATCCTATTGATTTCATTAATAGAATTTATCTAAAGCATTCGTTTTCCTTAAATGAATTTGGTTTCAGTTTGAAGTATTTCTTTTACATACTTTCGTTTCAAAAAGGTTTTCAATGAAATCAAAAAGAAAACCAATTTTTTATTTGGAAAACAATAAAATTCAATCTAATTAAGTTTATACTGGGAAAATTCCACGTTACATTTGGTGTCTAAAAATGTCTAGATTTCAAGCCAAGATGGGTTTCCTAAAAATGGGGTGAACAATATTTCTGCCGAGAAGTTTTCAACAACTTGATTTTAGAAAGCTTTATTTTATTTTTAATGGCGTTTTAATAATGCAAAAAACTTAAAATCAAAGAGAAAAGTAATAATAAATAAGCTAAAATATTTCAAAACGTTGTAATATTCAAAACCTTCAAACAGACTTAAAAGTTCAATGGAACTCTTTAAATTTATTTGTCTGCTTCGTATTTCAAGGATTTACGAAGTTCTCTATATTGTGAATAAAATTTAGTTTTATCCGTGACTTTTTAAATTTGTTTACATTGCAGAAAATTTATCAAAACCGTCAGAATTTATGTAAATCGAAGCTGGTTTCATACAAAAATAATTCCATTTGAACAGATCAGATTTATGATTAAAAATCATAAATAACCCGTAACGTCAACGACATTCATATCTGCGTTAGAGTATCTGACAGTCTAAAATTGTTAAAATGAGAAAGAGGCGTGAAGGTGTGGTGGCGGGGGGTAGGAGAGAAGGAAGGGGTGGGTAAAGTTACCAGATATAATAGAGTCAATATAAATGCGCATGGTATGCAGAGACAACGTTATTTTTTATGGTTTCCTTGTCATTTAAATGCGTTTTATTGTCGCATCGCTTCGCTTTCATAAGTCATGTTAACTTATACAAATAAAAACACAACAACAACAACAAAAACAACCACAATAACAATAGCAGCAACAATACTGAAACCAAGTAAAAAACCGAATACGCTAAAACAGCAGACGAACAAACTAAATATTTAGCAAGCACAAAGGTACGGAAATCCTTACGATTGTGTGAGTGTTTTTAAGTATGTGTTGATGTGCTGGATGTGTGTGTGTGTGTGTAAGTTTGTACTCGTATATGTGTACGCATAGCAGTGGGTGGGCGTGGTTGGGTGGTTGATCCATTATCAAAAGTGTTGCGTTAACTGGGCTTATATTGGGTTGGCACGGTTTTATTTATGCTCTACATTCCCTACATCTCGTAGACCTCGTACCTGTCTCACACATTCCTCCCACAACTCCCATCGCATCGCAAAAATCGATGGAGACCACATTCCTAAAACAAGACGTGCCCGGCTAAGAATACCATAGGTGGGCGTTCTAGATATACTCGTGCTTTTCCCTATTGTCATGCTGATGTTCTTGTTGGCTTCTTTGTATGATTTTATTATGCACGTCAGGCGAGTGTACACAGTGGGTTCAAAGGTTGTACACCTTCTTTTATAAAGAAAACGATATAAAACGGAAACAATAAATATACAAAAACAATAAAAACTGAGAAAGTTTCCTTTATATGTACACCTCGATGCCAATCTAAATATCGCCGTGCTCTTGATATTAAAATAAATTCATCAAATTTATTGCTCTACAAGGTGTTTTATGCACCGAAACATTCACACCACCTTCTCATATATTTACACACATTGTTCAGATATTGTCACTTACTTCTCAAATATCCTTCACACGTTTCACACCACACTAGAAGAAATATAAATTTTATAGTAACTTATTTCAGTTTTATTTTCGTATGCACACACGCCAGAGTGGTTTAGGAATCCCTTAATATGGCAACACTAGTAAAAACCAGGTCACAGAACGAACACTTTATGCACTTTAAAAGCAAACAATTGCAAAAAGCATCTCAATAGGTTACTCAAGAATTTAATTGCGTGACCTTTATTACGGTGCTTAACACTTTTCAGCCTTTATAGAATCCTAAAAGTTATATTAGAATGCAATGGGAATGGATTTCATATATTCAAAAACTCTTAAAGAGTTTGAACCTTTTCTTAAATTGAAGTATGCATTCATACATCAACATCTCTGAATTATTCAATATCTCAGAATTATTAATACTACGTAGAGCACAAAATTTCTAGCACAGAGGTTGAAACTGTGGGGTTTCTGACCGAATATTTCGCTAAATCTGCTTTCTTGATGTTCCCCTTGCAGCTGACGTATCTCGTTGCCGTATTATTCGCGTAACTTTTCTGATCTTTACCAAGAAAACCTAGAAAACCTTTTCTTTTTATATGCTTTCCACGTCCTTTGCCTTTGACTTTTTGGCAGAGATATACTTGCTGTGTGAGTGTAGTGCAAGTACGATCTGAATGTTCGTTCATACATGAATTTGTGGAACAGACAGTTTTTTGTATAAAAAGAAATATCTTTGACGTGATCGCCTTTAGCAGCTCCTAGAGTAATATATGAAACATAACGCCTTCCAATACATATATTTGCGCCTTTCAACAGCCGCTGAAATTGTTCAGTATATTTGAAGATATTATTAGATATTAATCAATGGATTCCCCTGAAGAAATGTGATGATTATGATGTAATTAATTAACTGCAGGTGCTTGGGGTTTCTCGTGAAGTCCTTCATCCTTTCACCACAAAATCAGTTATGGAAATCCATGCCTTGAGCAAAAATATTTATATTTCGTTGGACGTCAGAGACTGAAATGAACCAAAAACGAAATAACCAAAAATGTGTGCATGAGAAGCAAAACGAAAACTTGAGTGGAGTCATGCGTGAAGGACAGCAGAATATGAAACGCCGACAGAATACTGATGTAAAAATCGCATCGCAAATCTAGGCATAAAAAAGGTTTTCCAATCAGCCTTCGTCAATTAGGCTTACAATTTACATGGTTTCTGATTCGATTTACAATGAACTCGCGAATAAAACCTCTGGTAACTTTTTCTAGAAAAAGTGGAATGCTGGCTTTTTCTGCATAGCTTTTCCTTTCGTTCACTAGAAGAAAGTAAGAATAAAATGAAAGTACGCAAAAGCCGAAAACGCGAAAGCATTTGATTTTCTGGGTTACATTTTCATCAGAAAAGTAGGTTGAAAGAGCCTGCTGTCTACAAAAAGGGAACCCCGATGAACTTCATGAACGTGAACAGATTTTACAGGTCGTTTTAATTATTCGGTTTTCCAATGCTTTTCCATTTCGTGCTCTATTTACGCTGACCATTTACATCATGAATAAGTTGTCTTTGTTGTTTTTGTATAGTGCATGCATTCCTCCGATACCAGCATTCTTACCTCACCCTGTATAACGGCCGTGCTACGTGTTGTTAACACCGGATTTGCATTTTGATTGCGAGAAAAAAGATCAAATCACGAAACTGAGTAAAAGGAAAGCATAAAATTTAAAGCTGAAAGCTGAAAAAATTCTGTTGATGCATGCAGAGGCTGTAAAAAAGGTTTGCATGCAGATGTGGCAGAAAATTATAGCAGGCAGGCAACTTTTTCGATCGATAGTCCAGTAATAAAGGTTCTGTAAGGCAAAAGAAACCAGAAAAATATGATACGAATTTGTATTAAAAAACCTCAATTACTCACTATTACTACCTATAAAGTAAAAAATTTTCAGAAAAATTTTTAAAAAGAAAAGAATTTAATTAATGTTAATTTACTTTAAAAGTTATCTTTTAAATTTTTCTTTTCCTTCTCAATATAAAAAATATTGTACTACTTTTAATACAAAATACTACTTTTATTGCACTACTTTTTTAACACCCTGTGTGAAAAATTAACAAATTGCCAATTTTACTGTTCGGTGTAGTTCGAGTTACTTTTTGTTGCATTATTTTTGTGTGCAGATCAACACTATTGTAGTCATTCGTTTGGATGCCGTTGTGGGGATTAACTTAAAATGTCCTATTTGGGTTTTCAGAGATTTTTCGGCGACATCCTAACTGGGACTTAAGGCTTAATTAAATTTGAGTTTTATAGGAAACCCTCAAATAATTTGCAAAAAACAAGGACAAAATCTAACCTAAATCATCTAATTTATTAATCAAAAAAATGTGGCAAAGTTTGCTCCTAAAAATTGTAAAAATTTCATCTGAAAACATTTCTCATAAGTATAACTTAATACCGTAAAATGCTTCCAGCACAAGTAATCCAATGACATACCAGCCTCAAGTGCATCACATTAATAATTGAAATCCTCTTCGTTTCTCGCCTTCTCCTCCTCCTCCACCTTGCGGTTTGTTGTGTCTTCAAGACGCGCGACTATCTACTGAATACTCAAGACGAATGGTTGGTTAGATCCCTGAATTGCCACAAAACGTTGATTGCGAAATTGTCTCCACGCCCACAAATAAATCCAATTTCAATTAAGACGTGTTTAGTGTGCACAAGAAATTCTTGCCGCTTCCGAAGATGGTGGCGGAAATGGTGCGAATTTGTGTTGTTGTTTGTGGTCCTTGCTGTGGTGTTACTTGTTGTGTCTTCTGACACATGAATGGGATAAAAAAATTATGTTATATTTTTATAAATAAAAGTATTTTGCTAAATACGAAAGAGTAACCGGGCCAGAGTGCGTGAGTGAGAATCCTTTAACCTTTAAGGTTAAACTACAAGGTCAGACTTGTAATGTGCACTCAAGTTCTGCCTAATGTTGCGATTTCAATGGCTGTTGTATTTCTTAAAGTGTTTCAACCATGAAAGAAGAACAGAATTGGAATCTAATTTTAAGATAACTATTTACTATTTACGAGCTTTGTTTCACATAGATTCGTACAGTTGCAACTATAGAAGCTCTAAATATCTAAATTTAGCTGGTCCGTAATATTATATTTCAGAGTTGATGTTTTTTTTAATCCAAGTAATGTTTGATCTGGCGAATGAAAAATTCAACACTAATTTGCATATTCAAGCAGCGTTACTTCGAGGGGAGTTTCGGAAATTCGGAGTTTACGCCGGAGATTCGATTTATAAAAACTGTGGAGATACTTCGAAAATTTGAAATTTTCGTTGATTAGAGAAATTTTTTATTTAACTTACTTATAATTTTATCATTAAACTAGTTTTATCAATACACATCCATTCAACTGATCGCTAACCAATTAAATGGGATAACTAACTACTCATGAAGTTATTTAACCTTGAAAGTAGCAAACTAACAACAAAATTGCTTATTTAACAATCTAGCTAGTTATTTAACCATTTTACTCGTCAAAGTTTAGTCACAGTTTTATATTTAGGTCACAGAATGTTTACACAGTGCAGATGTTTTGATCACCTAACAATTTATTAAGTTATTTAACCGTGAATGTAGTCATCTAACAACCAAGTTTGTTACTTAACAATTTATGTAGTTATTTACCCTTCACTTTTTAATCACCAATTTAATCATTTAATCACCAATTTAATTAGTCATTCCTTTAGTACAGAACAACAATTAATAAGAATTTAAGTCAATCAATACATTTAACGAAGCCACAAAAATATCGCCATTAAACGTGACGTGGAAACTGGTAATTACACCGTAAATTCGGATAACTTTCATCACAACACTCACTTTTCGCTCTCGCGGAAATGTTATCGTCATAAATACAAAATCACTGCTACATAAAGTCGTCCTGCTGCCCCTACCATCTTAACACCAGCGCTACCAACAACAGCAACACCAGCTAAGGCATTAATAAATCGATATATTAGCTCGCTTTAATGTTTCGCGGTACAGGTGATGGCAAGGTGAAGATGTTGAGTGGAAGACGACGAATGGTGGAGCAGATGGAGGATTTTGGAGGTACGAGGAGACGTGTCACTGCTTGTCTGCTGTCGGAAATCTCGCTTGTGTTTTAAGTGGATTAAATAAGGATGTTGCAGGATTTTCGCACTCGGTGTAATCAGATATTTTGCGGTGATTCATCTAGAGGAAGGAAATTCAAACGTGTGGCTTCAATTCCAGTGGAGGGGGGAGGGGCGAGATGTAAAAAATTTCCCGATCACAGCAGAGAGTAATAATTAAAAGTGAAATTCTGACACGCAATATTGCAGTTCAAGGATACCATGAAGGGATTTGATTATTGCAGACATATGTGTTGAAATCATGTATATGGGTGTATGTGTGCCTACGTGTGCGTGGCAGCCGACAAAACATTGTAAGAATTTCGAATCCATCATATTTTTATGCAAGCAGAAATCCAGCGCTGACTCGTCAAACTATTGCAAAAATGTATTTTTCATTGACTCCGCTCGTCAGATTTCTTAGCCTTGCGTTGGGATCCGCTAACCGGGAGGTCGGTTGGGTGGTCGGTTGGGCGGTCGGTTGGGCGGTCGGTTGGGCGGTCGGTTGGGCGGTCGGTTGGACGGTCGGTTGGGCGGTCGGTTGGACGGTCGGTTGGCGGTCGGGTGGTCGGTGTACGCAGCGCAATCTTTTAATGAGCAAATAAAACAGAGCAGCAGAGCGCACGCAAACAGTAGCAGTAAAAAGAAGGTACAATAAATCTGAATGATGGCAACACTCTTTGGCGTTGCCATATCGCTAACGAAGCGCTGGCATTGATGCAAATGAGCGCTGCCTACCTTCACGCTGCTCAGCTGCCAAATATTGCTGAGCGGCAAGTTTTAATGAAAATGGAAATCGTTGCAGATTACCACGCTATCGTTCCATCTTCTCAGCAAAGTTGCAACGTGTTTTTGCTTTATTTTTAACAACAACTGCAACAATTAAATTAAGTTATGAAATTTATCCGTGTTCAGCGAATACTGTGTATTTCTATATTTCTATCTGGCTGAACATTAATTTTCATTAAACAGATTTTAAATCTCTCCTTTTTGTTGCCAGTTTAAGTCGAAATTCATCAGCGTTTGATGCACTTTTGTTAACGGTTGCTATTGAAGCTGAAAAATTAAATTCAAAAATTCGTACTTCAAAAAATATCATCTGATCACCAAAATTGTATGAATTTTATTGGTAACAATATGCAGAAGTCGGCAGATTCTATGATGATTATATTTTAAATTGGAATTTCTTTAACGAAAAATTGCAATACCAAAAATTACAAGTGTATACAAAAATGATGAGATAGGAAGGGATTTTTTGAAGGGATAGATGAAGGAGAGACCAGTAAATACTATATTTTGCTACTAAAAAGCAGGAAGCAAACATTGCTAAAGGAATTTAATCAACTAAATTGCTGAAAACACTAAAGTGTAAAAGAATTTGTCGTCTCTAACACTTTCGTAGCTGCGGTTAGACGGCTCTGAGGTGCAGATGTGAAGTGCATTGAATGTTATTGTATTTCAAAGCTGGCAACATGCGGCGGCCAACCGCACCGCTAAGCAAGCTAGGCAACCGTAGCAGCTGCGGCATGCGTGCCAAGAGGAACCGCACATCATTAAAGCTGTGAAACACTCAGCTGCGTGCACGTGGTGCTCACCTCGCACGCGATGATGAATTGCACGGACTGCACGGATTGTAATCTGGTGGATACTTCGTCAGTCTGCGTGAGACGGGGGCGAGTGTATCTCATCCCTTGGCTGAGAAGCGTAGCGTCGAGTGCAGACAAAAACGCTTTAATAAAATCAACTTTGATGTGCGGGCCATTTAAGAGAAAAGCCGCTGACGTGAAAAAAATGCGGCACTTTTTGCAAATCGGAGTCTCGGATTAAGAATGGAAACCTGAAGAGACAGCAAAGAGGATTACAGGAAACTCTGCCTCGCAGTGGGTGCTGGTGCTGATCTGTCCACCAATTTTTGTTGTTGTTGATAAGAATAAAGAATCTTCATTCACATCATCCATCAAGTTACGCGCTGACAGCAAACTCTAGCACCACCAGCAACATCAAGACTCACACTGTGCGCGCATTCAACGCCTTCCAGTCGTTGCCAAATTTTTGCTGTCATGATTTGCTTCTGTTTTGCATTTTCATTGACGGCATCCAGCGGATACACGCTCGCACTTTTCAGATATTTCTTTTTATCAACATTTACAACGCAATACTGGGAACGAAAAAATTAACAGCAACAACAGCAGCAGCAGCTGCAGCCGCGGCAACAAGGAATTTCCATGATTTGTTGCTCTCAAGTGCTTCAATTTGCTTCAACACGACGTCTCTGACAGCGCAAAAATTTTATTAATTTTTCGTGCAGCGCGCTGAATGTGTTGCATCCTCTTTCATTGCAGTCCCGATTACTTACCAAGTTGTTGGCCAATTTTATGTTGCTCGAAATGTTTTTGATGCAGTGATGAGTGGAAGAAAAACGCTGCCGGTTGCTAATGAATTCTGTCAGCTGCAGTGAGAATGTGAAATATAATTTCATAAAATCTTCACACACTCAAGAGAATTCCGAATTTTTTTTATTTTGTAGAGAAAAAATTAATTATAATAATCCACCACAACGACAGCGAAATGTCTGCTAAACTTGAAGAAAAGTAAGAAAACAAGAGAGAAGAGAATTTCTTTTCAAAGAAGGAAACTGCGGAAGAAGGATGAAATAATTAACTGGAAAGATATTTAATTTAAATTCGGATTTAAAGTTGAGAGATTCGTTCAGCGGCAACCAGAGAAGAGATTTTTTTAGAAGTTTTAACAATCAGTTAACAGGCAAAACAGTTTTAAAATCTCGGTAATCATCACATTAAACTTTCAACATTCAACAACTCGCACGATTTGAAAGAAACTTTATTATGAGTTCCATGATAATAACATTTAACCAACAATTACCGAAGAAACTATTAAGAAATTAGATAAAATAATGTAAAATAAAACAAACAACTCTTCTAGCTTTCTGAGAGAGTCCTACAATAATATGGAAAGAGAGAGAGAGAGAGAGAGAGAGAGAGAGAGTGGGCGCTCTCCCTACAACATTCTCGTAGGTATAAAAATAACGAAAAAACAAGAGGAAGAACGCTCTAACAAACTAATGTTTGCAAAAAAGGATGCAAAGATACAAATGACTATCATTTTGGGATTTCCACTCGTCCGAGAAACAAGCCGCTTCAAAAACAGGCAGCAAAGCTATTTGTCAGCATATCCGTCACTCCTTCTGGAAGGATTTCGTTCGTAATCCGCCACAAATCGCAACAGCAACAAAAAGGAGACAATGGAAAGTTTCCTCAAAGAAATTAATAACCCGAACCAATTGCAACAAACACATCAGTAATGCTAACTGCCTAAATAATAACGATAACAACGGCAACAATATTAGCAAAACATCAATTCTAAAATCCATTTTCTATATTTTCGAAATAAAATTGAATTATGAAAGCCAAGCAAAGTCATTCGTAGAATAAGTCAGTTGATTTCAGATCTCGCTTCGACTGAAGAAGTCACCTCAATATTAATAATTGTCTTATATTCGAGACAAGAAAAGTTTGGTTCGATGTCGGTTATCGTCTCGAGTGGTAAAACGTCTTAGTCTCAAGTACCACCTTGAATTCGAAATGTCATCCAGACGTTAGCCACAATTATTAGTTAAATGTACATCTCTACTCGGCAATTAATGTGACCCCGTGTGCAGTCATGGGTTAAGAAAGAGGGAAAAACCAACTCACCAAAATTAAAGAAAATTGTAACATTTCTCTGTTAGCAAACTGAAGAAGTTAATTCCCTTTAACTTCTTGTCTTGTAATTGTATATATTATACGCATGTGGAAGGGACATTTTTATGTTAACGTCTGCAACGCATTACGCTCAGGTACGTAATAATTACGTTTATACCACCGTAAGGTCACGAAAACATTAAAATGCTTCACATTCACGAAAGTCTGTGAATCCTACCAACTCGACCGAGCCGAGTGCGTGTGCGAGTGTGTGCGTGTGCAAGTGTGTGCGTGTTTACCTGGCAAGCAGCCTTCTTCTTGCAAGGATAATGTGTGTGTGTGATGCTCGTACATGTCCTCAGATCATGTATGACTCAGTTGTATGAAACGAAAGACGTTAGCGAAAATGTCTGCACACATTAAAACCTCTACAGCGGTAGAGTGGGAGGAGGAGAAAGTGTAGGAAGACAAGAATGAAGAGGAGGAGTCGGTATTTCTTTGGCAGATTAGACGAAAGGGCACACCAGGGAAATCGCCTCTGCACCTGGTTGGTAAGAGCTGACAAAGGATAACGAAAAGCAAGGAATTCTCTCACGCAAGCAAGGAATCCACAGCAAGCACTTCAAGAATTGACGGAATGGCTTACCAGTTACTCCCAGTAATTACTTGGCTTCAAATTACCGTCACTTTACTTAATCAGCTTTAATGCAGAATCCTCTACACGTATACATTTTTCATTTCAATTGCCTTAACTTTGCATTACCAGGGAGGGAACTGTTAGTAGAGACTGTAGAGTAAATGGGTCAAATTTTTCAAGTAAGCCGTTTGGACTTCATTCGCCGTGTTGGAATTATTTTATTTTGGATCATCTGGATTTTTAAAAACTTTTCTTCTCCTCTTTGAATCATTGATTTAAAAATTTGTAATGTTTTTTTAATGAGAAAAATATCAGTTGTTTTACCTCTCTTCTGTTTTTGTCTGTAATGTTTCTTGTAATCATTTTTTGAGGAATTTATTCAAGATATTTTGGCCTCTCATTCGATCCAATCTTTAAGGAAGCTTCTAACCTTTGACTTCCTGCTTAATTATCTTTTTGTGTACCCTCATCGCGTACATTTTCTTAAATACAGAAAAGTTTTCGATGATAGCAATTTTCTCTCTCCACATTCTTCGCGAAAAACCTGCATTGTCAGCAAAGTCCAAATTATCGTACATCATTGTCTTCTGGATATCCTGCAACCCATGGACAAGAAATACTCGTACTTGAAACCAGAGCTTCTGTTGATTTCATTCTCTTGCCACCGATGACAGTTTGTTTATTGCTTCCTACCCCACAATGGATGGCGGCCTGTTGAGCAAGAATTTTTGTTTCGATTGCTGGTGCCTAGAAGCGCTTTTGGCAATACGTATCAAACAAAGAGAAATTGAAAGAAGTCCTTTCAATCTGGCCAAAAAATAACACTCAACTTGTGACAGATGCTGGCAGGCAGCAGCTGCCGCGCGTATTTTCCACGTTTCCACGCAACTTTAGTTTGCTCAGCGTGAAAGCGTGTGGAAATGACAAAATTTATTGCACAAGAGGAGAAAACTTATTATAACGCGACATCCTGAGAATCGCGTGGCCTGCGGAGATCCGCTCAACACTCTGACGTTGATTAGAAGGAACGGAAGTTTTGCGTGTCCCTCATGTGCGATTTCATTTTATTTATTGTATAAACAAATTCTTTGCGAGACCGAAAGAGAAGAATTGTGAATTTACTGGAATTTATTTTATGAAAATCGTTTACTCGATCTCCTCGTGTTGTTTCGTCTGAGAATCATAATGTGACAACATTCAGTTTTTCGTACTTTATAGAGGGTTTTTAAGTTGAAAAAATATTCCGTTCTTTTTCCCCAGCCTCAGATTCCGCTCACATCTGATAATCTTAACAATAATTCTAGAAATCAATATGATTCATATTTCGACGTTAGTAATTCTGAATGCATACAACAGTAATAACCATCGCGGTCGTTAACTTTAACAGCCGCATAACTTTTATTAGTCGTTCGTCCCCCCGACGTACACGCCCACACCGCCCATTCACTTGCTCTCCGTCCGTCTGCTAATTTTTATGTTCTTCTTCCTGCAGGAAACGCGATCGAACAGCGAGCGCAGCTTTTATTGGCGCATCCATATAAATTTTAAATCATCCCGCAAGGACATTTGATTCGCTTCGAGCTTCCACTGTCATCTGCCATGAGACTTCTATAGTTGTAGCACTCAAACGATTGTTGTCTACCACAAACGCGATATGTCAACTCTAAACCGAACATTTTCAGCTGGTTGATGGCACACAAATAGCGTAGGTGACCCCTTCGGATGGTTGATGACAACTCTCAGTTCACAAATGACGTGGTATTCGTCGTATTTAAATTAATGCGAGTAGCGATAATTCTTCCACGAGCCCAATAAACATTCAGTTTTTTTTCGATGCAAAGGATTCGACTTAATTATACAGGAAAGAACCGTTCCAGCCTTTCGTAGAAGGGGATCGTATTACGTACCTACGCCCGCACTTGTCGTATAATCGTCATCAAATTTATTTTTATTGCTTTCTGATAATTAAAGCCCTGCCAGGAACATGGATAGCAACGTTTCGGTCATTTGATCGGTTGAAAGGACAACATCGAACAGCCAGTGAATGAATGTTGTTCTCTGATGACTTAAATTTTTACATGTCAACTTATACTGGCACCAATGGTGGCGCCATTCGTTAGGGGAGCAGAGTGAGACCGTCCTTCATGTCTTACTGAGCGGTGAACACAAAAAGCGACTCGCTTAGTGACAAAATCTTTTTATCGTCGGTCGAACACGTTTCGCTGACTTCGCCTGTTACAATATGACCATGAAAGTCATATAAAGTTACGTCGAACATTCCTGTTTAGATTTTATTTCACAGAATAAAATCTAAGCAAAGATCACAAAATGATTAGCAAACCATATATCTGGTCACTCGGTCATTAATTAAATGTTACAACTTAATGAGCATATTAATGTACTCATTACGAGGCGTGTTTTCGTATCTTATAATTACGTTCCATTTATAACCTCAGACGTTTTTAACATTTTCCCTCCTTTCTTGCTACCTTCTAAATTCGTCTGATTCTCATACGGAGCCCCTAGCAACCGCCAGGATAGCCAATTCTCCCACTTTTCAAATAAGATTGGGAAAAATGTCTTAGAAATGTAACAAATGCAACGAAACCAGATGACCGTAAAATAAGAGCTTCTCCTGCATTTTACATTGTAGATTTTTAGCAAATTGAAATTTTAATTTCTACATTTCTTCTTGTTCTTTTCTGCAGGATTGAAAGTTGCAGTTGCTTCATAAGACATCAACGAGATCAACCCACATGTAGGCCAAACGCAACTTCAAGTGGAGGCAACAAAAACAGCACGGGAGGAATTAAAGGAAAAGTTGTCATCACGACTCACTGTTTTCCTGCCTTTTTACGTGAGGCGACTGTGCCAGGATCTGCAGCAATAAAGTCGGGCGCAAGGAACAGAAACGTTTTCCAGAGTGCCGCAGCTGCAGGCGGAAGGACAACTCCTCCAAGGACACTCGAATGCAGTAAAACGGTTCTGGAGAGTGCGGGGAGTACGGCATCCATATAAATTCCAACTGCACTGCGTCGCTGGCAGGAAACGTAAGGACGACAACCGAAACGAGTTGAAAGAGACTCACAGACACGGCACACAAACCGGCTACGGTTCAGCTGGAACGGATTCACCGTCCGCTGACTGCAAACAGCCGCGGCATCGCAGCGCTAAACGTCATCCACAGACTCGTTATTTGCGATCTGCGAGTGGTGAGCACAAACAGCAAAGAAGACTTCAGCAACCAACTGAGCCACGAACAGGCAACCAGTCAACCAGTCACCCAGCCAGTCGGTCGCCTCCCGGATATTTAAGGAAAGAGCAGTAAAGCAAGCAGCCGCAGCATAAAGTGTCGTCCGTGAATCGCAGGATTCGATTACAAGAAGCAGGACAAAAGGATTGTATTGTAGGGCAGGAAATGAGAAGCATCAAACAGCTGCGGAGAAGGTAAGGCATGCAGAACTGCAGACCCACTGCGGAAGGACATGCGGCCGAGATGTTAGCGCCTTATAAATCTGAAGAAGTCAACAAGGAAATGGCAGTGCTGCAAACAGCAACCATCTGCTTTGACAAAAAGCATCAAATTAAAACCGGGTCAGCTGCACGTAAAACCGAATACCACGAATTTGATAATTGAAAAGATAAGCGCGAGGCTGTATTGGAAGTCGTCAGACGAGTGCACATCGACCACAGAAGTTTCATTAGAACTCCACAACAATAGAAAGGAGAAGAAAACAGTTTAGAAAGCGTGTAGTCGAGGATCTTCAAAGTGTGGCAGCTAAAAAATCAAGTCAGAAGATTCGAAACCGCTCTACCACAAAAAATATCCCTACAGAAGGTTAAAATTGCAGTATGCTGCTGTGAAAGGAGACAAAAAGTCGTAATTTTTCCCACAGCAACGTATAACCTGAGCCCTCAACATTGTTTTCGGAGACTTAATAAGGTTTGCATCCTCACCTCAACCCAGCAAAAAAGCGAAGGTGGCACAGCAAACCTACATGAACATCAAAATCCCCCCCGAAGAACTACTGAATCCCAAAAGAGTTTTCACCGATTACACTTTACCCACCCACCCAACTGCTTCCACATCCACCAGCCCTACTCGCCTTACAGCTTCCTCTGCACATGTGAAGAATCATCAATTCAATATAATGGATTCAGCTGTGACGATACAATCGAAATGTCTCTGGAGCACACTGCTGATTGTTACTTTTATGTGCAACGGCACGTTTTCAGGTGAGTCCACTACGCCATCAACAGGGACGACAAGCCAACTCTGTGCAGTGTTTTCTGTATACAGGGGTCGGGTTTACCTTAGAGCGGGTCAAAATTTATTGGAAAGTATAACAAAACTTTCAAGTCGCACGTTTAAAAAAGTTTCCTTTCACTTCTGGTAGAGTTGAGTGCCATTTTTGGTTTTTAAAATTCAATTCTATGCCGTTTTTTGTCTTCTCAACCTAACTGTGAAGATAAAAGAATAGAAGAGGAGATAAAATGGGAATTTAAAAACCTATGGAAGGTAGTTTCTGCTATTTAATAGAAACTGTAGAGAAAGTAGAGCTATAAGAGATAATGAATTATAAAACGAAGGAAACTACAGAAGAAGGATACTCAACGAAATGTTCGGGTAGAAATATGACTTCCAAGGTACAAATTTTAAATGAAGTTAAGAACTTCAGTTTATTTAGTTCTTGTAGGCTTCAATGCTTTTTCTTTTCGAAATACCTTCCGTATTACTTCCTTTCTATTTCACCCATTCCTTCTCTATATCCCTCTTATTTTGGCACTTGACAGGAATCTGAACTCCAATATACCCTCTGGCGTCTACCATACAATAGGGGTAGCATTTCCGCTAAACGCTAAAATATATATATCGAATTTTGGTTGTAGGAACTGAAGGAGGAGTGGGAATATAATATGTTATGTTCTTAGAAATGTATAGTCCTTGAACAGTAGTTCGTTATTTCTATTTCGTTGGTTGCCGGCGCACTGTCAGTAAATCTGACCGAATTCTGTACACAATCTTTTGTACTTCTAAATGTTCACTTCGGAATCTCATAAATATTTGTAAGCAACTCGTGGAACTTCCAAGGAAAATCAATATTTTTACAGCAGCAGCAACAATTCGTACACACAAACAAGATTTCAGTGGCCACAAAGTTTTCCCCCAACCCATTCCATGCTTGCAAACCTGGACAACTTCATCTTCAACTATGAATTGGTCCACCTCTGCTGAACCTCTCTATCCACCTACAACAAACTCAGACTTTCAGCAGGTTGCGGCAAGTTTTAACTAAGCCTTTGTGTTGGAATCTTATTGAAGAGAAGAATTTCGATAGCAAATGGTAACGTGTTGGTTATTTCATTGTTATGACGAGGGATGTTCAGGACACATTGTGGTTTTTAGATTTAAGGGAGGAATGAATGAGTAGGAATGGGGGTGTACATTTTAAGTGTTGATTACTTCATAAAAAGTGAAAGTTTATTATATGAAAAGCGATAGAGAAGTTGGTGAGGGAAATATAAAATGTACAAGGGATTGAAGTCTTGTAGTATTTGATTATACATCTAGTAGAACTATTCAATGTGCTTCGGAAAATGGAAATAAAGTCACAGGGTAGTGTGAGCATAACGATACTAGGGATGACCTTAAATGACTTTCTCAAACATCCCTGAGAATACCACAGACCTTCTGTTTTAACGACAAAAAGCAAAAGTCCTTCAAGGTAACCTTGTAGTTTTGTTAATAGACACGCGGCACGAAATTTTTACTTTGGTGTATGGAAACATTTGTTTGTAGAGTCCCCACATTTTGCAACACCCGCTGAATTTCATAATTCAAATGCTCCTCTCGTAACTGCTTGTCATATCATCGCAACGCAACGACATGGACACGAAAACTTTGTTTATTATACTCCACCCTGGAAACAACACAGGACGAACCCTTTTTGAAACGCCGAACACAACTATCGAGTGCCAATAACTCGCTGACATTTAGAATTTATTCATTCACTTCCAGCCATGCTTGCTTGGCTTCATAAGTGTTGTTGACATTTTTGCTGTTGAGGCAATAATAATAATTGCCGATAATGAGAATTGTTTTACGAGTTCGTGTTATGTGAAAATTTATAGTGCGGTGCCTCAGGACTCCACGGCCGTAATGCGAATTTAATATTTCAATAAAAATTAATTTCTACTCCGCGGAATATTCTCGTGTCTGAAACTTAACAATAACGAGGAAATAAATTAAATCCTCTGATGTTACTCGTAGCTATCAAGATCAGTCTAACAACGGCATATAATTAGCGTAAATATTAGGAAAATATGTTAATGGTTTTCGAAATTTATTACATAACAGATGGATGTCCTTATTGGCGGTATTGTTTTCCGACAACTTTCACAAATATGGGAAATTTTATCAGGTGTTTTCATTAAAAACTTTATATATCGTGCTAGTCAAAAGCGAATGGTTAAAAACCAGGACGAGCCGCTTTTGCTTTAAGCCTGATTAATGCCGCCTCTAAAAAGTTACTTATTCTTCTTTAAGCTGACCCAGTTTTTCACTCTTATTCAAGGTAACAAGTTTTTTACGGCAGTCTCATTCATCTTCACGGATTCACTGCACTACGAATGTGTACCTCACTCTCTTTCCCCTTTAATCCTCCCACCCCCACCATCCCCTTACCATTTCCATACCTTACCTTGCTCAATAACCGTAAAAAATCGATCTATTATTAATGAGGGTAGCGAATGGTTAAATATGAGAAGCAGGCTTTTTCCCCAGAAAAATGAAAAAAATACTCCAGTCTCAGTACTTCAGTCTGTGGTAAAACTTTTATCATTACAGATTTATAAGTTATTTTGATGGGATTTTCATAGAATTTCATAAAATTTATTAGGTGGTCGGTAGACACGAACCACCTTACAAATTTTAAGTCGCTTATTTTTAAACTATGAAAGAAGTAGACTGCTAATCAATCAAGCTTTGTCTTTGTACATCAGGGAAATAAATTAGAGCTTCGGATAAAATGGAATTTTAGAGTAAAAACGTGAAATTCAAGGTTGTCTAAACAGAAACACAAAAATTAATCTTTAGAATAAAGAAAAATATTACAAGCTACTTAATCAGAGTCGTTGGCAGCTTATTAACTCCAATAATGCGAATTATTTTCTATATGTTCTTCGTAATTTAATCTCTTTTATATGATACAATTTAATCCCGTATAAGACATTATTTGTAAATACTCCTATTTGAATTTTAAAGTCTTTTAAATTGTATAAAAAATAAGATTTTCATAAAAAATGTGCATAAAAAACTTCCATAAAAAAACTTTCATTTGAATGTTCAAAAAGTGAAAAGAAAAAAGATCGCATTTAAAAAATAAGGATGAAATAAATTTTCCATTACCAAAATGAATTTTTTACTTGCACATCAACACATCCTCAGCAGCACACATAATACACACGTACATATATGTGTGCGTGTGTGTGTGTCTAAAAAGGAGTGCTTAGGGGCAACTCAAACAACAACTACACAATAACGCATGCAAGCAAAATCAACTGCAATAATAAAGCATCAACTCCAACCAACAACAAGGACACTCCGAACAGAGCTAGAATTCCCAATGCAAATATTTTTGGCTTTAATTTAAATTTATACTCGTATTTTCGGCGACTTTTGTATGGAGAAGTGAAGTTTCTTTTTTATGGATCTGCAACTGCATATCAGCATTATTTCTGAAAATTCTATTCGTTTTCGCCATTCTTCTCGTTATTGTTACACTTTCTTTTCTTCTTTATCGCACTCTGCTTCTCCGCCCCCTTGGTGTCATGCGATGCCAGACATGGGCAAGATGTCCTCGTCGCAGAATCACTTCGGCAGCACTTCACAGTCCCAGTTCACGACCAAGAACAACACGCGTGTCATCGCACAGAAGGGCGGTCTGGCGATCCTGCCCTGCGTCGTCAAATTGAACTCTCCAGCTACAGTGAGTATTGTGTAATCAATTATGTGATTCAATTATTTTCGGGTGCATGCATGATAAAATTTGGATATGGAATGTTTTCGCTTTTATGATTTTCAATTTATAATTAATTTTAAGTGTGAAAGTTCAGTAGTACGTAACTAATTACTAGGAAATTGTAATCTATAATCCAGATATAATCCAAATATATAATCCAAATATATAATCCAATAATGTACAATTTTAGATTATAATAAAAATACAATACAAATAGTTTTATTTAATGTGTACAAGTCATTCCATAATTACTGAAAGTAATGAAAAAGTAATCTCTTTTGATACTATTTTGATTGTTTTAGTAATTTGATTTATTTCTGTAAGACTGTTCAAATCATTGAAAAGGTAATTAAAACTTCATTACTTTGATTATCTTTACATTTTACAAATACAGAGAAATAATCTAAAATAATATAATTGAGCAGATGTTGATTGATATTATCTTCAATAATTCGCATGAAAATTAAGGAAGTTTCTCAAGTAATCAGATAGTAAATACATATTATTACTTATTGGATTATTTTACTACTATACAGTATTTAGATTTTTTTCTTTTTGTAATCTTGGTGTTTTTCATGAAAGAGGCTTTTATATACTTCGGATAAATACGCTATCTAGAATTAATTAAGAATTTTATTTCGGGACATTTTATTGAATTTCAGTATTTTATTACGCGTTTGTTCCGGCAATAAAATTTTAGAAACTTTTATTGTACGGGAACTACGAGGAATAACTGAACTGTTTAATTATCAGCTGCGTTAAAAAAACGCTTGTTTTATTTTACCGGCGAAATTTTACCGTCTGATGTTTACCAAGTTTATCTGCACTTAATTCAATCCAGATAAAGTAGAAAATATGTTTTTGCTTCGCACACGTCATAATTTTTCACGGCACCATTTCATTTCTACAGGATTTAATCGTGTTGTGAAAAAAACGGATGTCATTAAAAAGCTCTAAAAATTATAACTACTTTATATCTCGTTCACACACACTTGAGCGGCAAATTAATTTTGGCAAATAATGAAGCAGGAATTACGATTATAAAATAAAAAGCAATAAAATGTGTGGAAAGTGGGTTGACAGGTTTGAGGGAGGGTGAGTTCCGGGGTTCGATGGTCGTAAATCATTTTTAAGGATGAAAACTCCTGTTGGATTGTCTGAAAATAATTCTGCGGCTGAGTTCAGAAAAAATACAACAAAAACAACAACTGTGTTAGGTGGAATTGGTGTACGACAACCACAACCGACTAATAATGAGAACAAAAACAACAACAGAGCGCACTTAAGTTTAAAAATTTCCGCTTTTCAGACCAAGTAGTGGAAGCATAAAAAATCTCTCTTTCACACCGCAATCATCACTGCAGTAAGCTTCGACATGCCACCACGTGAGGGCGCGCAGTGCTGTTATTGAGGGGGGGGGGGGGGAGCCACAGGGAGAGGGAAAAAGTAAAAAGGCAGCTGCTGTTGCAGGTGTACAATACTGAGTAGAATGTGTAGTGTTAGGTGGGTCAAAAGGTGGCAAAAAGCACACTCATGAATCATCAGCATTACATTTTTGGCTCCACTTTTTAGAGGCAGAATTTTTTGCTCTAAAGCTTTACGAGTTCTTGCGAGGAGTGTGTGAGTTTTATTGATGTGGTTTTGGGAGTGTGAATGTGTGGTGTGCCACCTTTTCCTAGTAATTAATTGGATTTTTCACCTGTTTTTCTCTACTCCATTTTTTTTCTGGTACTTCTTTTAGTATTTTTTCTACTACTCTTTCTACTACTCTTTCTAGTACTTTTTCTACTACTTTTTCTACTACTCTTTCTACTACTCTTTCTACTACTCTTTCTAGTACTTTTTCTACTACTTTTTCTACTACTCTTTCTACTACTCTTTCTACTACTCTTTCTACTACTCTTTCTACTACTTTTTCTACTACTCTTTCTACTACTTTTTCTATAACCTTTTCTACTAATTTTCACTACTGACTTTTACTATTATTTTTGTGCGGTTTTTCGTTAGAATACTTTTAATTTTTTTTATTTTATAAACGAGTTTACACTATCTTTTGGACATCCTACGCTATTACTTTCCTGCTACTATTTTCTGATACTGTGTTTCACTATTAATTCTTTTTTCGCCAGTTTTCGCTGAAATGTTTGCTGATTACTTCAGTTACCTGTTTTCTTACACTTTGTACCACTGTACATTTTACCTTACCTTTTCTACTACCTTATTACTACCTTTTCTACTACCGTTTTACTGCTTTGTTTAAATATTTAAGTTTTTAATGCTATTTCAACCCGCAGAAAACGTTTTTAAGTTCTACTTTTTACTTCTCTTCCTGTTTAGGTATCCTGGATACGGCGCAAGGACTTCCAGCTCCTCACCGTCGGCCTCTCAACCCACAGCAGTGACAAACGCTTCCTGGTCGAGCACACCCGCCACATGGGCCACTGGTCGCTGCGCATTAAGTCGGTGCGGGAGGAGGATCGTGGTTTCTACGAGTGCCAATTATCGGTTTACCCTACACAGTCGATTTTTATCGAGCTAAAAGTCGTTGGTAAGCAAAACCTTTTTTTTTAATTAAAACAACAAAATAACTGTGCCGAGTTTGTGTTATTTTTTCACACGCATGATTCACTACCATAAAAAGTAGAAAGAAATAAAATAACTATTCGTGCTCAGTTAACAGCAAGTAAATCGCTTACGGATGGATAGCGATTTTAATCGCTTTGCAGATATTTAAAAGGCAATCATGCAGTAATTGCGCAGCCAGTGAAAATCCATTTAATTAAATTTCCTTCAATAACCAAAATGTTTTGGTTGCCATTTAATTGAAATTCTGTGTTTATTAACTTCTTGCAGAGGCCGTCGCCGAAATAACCGGAGCGCCTGATCTGCACATCGATGAGGGATCCACTCTACGCCTCGAATGCAGTCTGAAACGTGCTACCGAGAACCCGGCCTTCGTTTTCTGGTAAGTCGATGGGTGTCAATAGAACGCCCTTCAGCCGCGTGTTGGTGCCTCTAATTTTCGTATTTTGTTTTGTTGCAGGTATCATGACAACAAAATGGTGAACTACGACTCGCAGGATGGCTTCTCGGTGACTTCGACCACTGAAAATGCGCCACCGGGCCTCGAGGGCGACCTCTACATCGGCAGCAGCAGCAGCAGCAGCAGCAGCGTTAGAGAGCGCGGCGGTGCAAGCGGCAGTGGCAGCAACCACAGCAGTCACACCAGCGGCCATTCGTCATCATTAGCGTCCTTCAGGGCGGCTCAGCAACATCAGTCTTCCTATCTGCTGACGCCGTCCACGAGCGTCCTCACGATACAGGAGGTGCACTTCCACCACGCCGGCAATTACACGTGTGCGCCGTCGAATGCACGCGCCGCCAGCATAACGGTGCACGTGTTGCGAGGTGAGTTGGTTTGGAAAAATAGTGAAAAGTGAAAAACTGAAACCTTGACAGCTTCGGGTATCCTCGAGTAGCCTCGTTTGATGTGGTGGGTGTATGTGGAGGACAGGAGATGCTTTCAGTGTGACGGAATTCTACGGCGTTGAGAGCAATTAAGGCGAACACTTTCAGAAAAAAAAACCCTATAAGTGAAGCCGTTGGGTGAGGAACGGCTGTCGGGATGTTTGTAGTAAAAATTCAGACATTTCTTTTCATTTTTTCATTGGACTTTATTTAACTAAGTATTCTCCGTTTTAATCAGAGGCCACCTTAGTTTCTCTGGTGATTGAGTGACTGTGGCAAGTATTCTTTACAGGATCCTTCCGGGTTCTCTAAAATATCCCAGATTTCTCGGTATAATCTCTCATCACCCTCATCATTATAATTGCAATCACCATTAAAGGTCAATAAACTGCAGAGGAGCCTCTCCTCTCTGTGATCTGTATTCGCTTTCCAACACTGGCCTGTCATCTTATCAGTTCTATTTTATCCAAATTGCGAAATGGGTTCAAACATCCCTCCACTCCAATCACATCCTCTTGACACTTTTACAGTGATACGCTTACTTAATTTATTTTTAGTATGCAGAAAGTGAATTGCTCCCCGAAGAGAGAAAGAAGTTCTAAATAATCATTGGATTTTATCAAGTATCTGTCAATAACGTTGGTCGCCCTTCCCTAGAAGTGTAAATAACCCTACAAGTGTAAATAACCCTACAAGTGTAAATAACCCCACAAGACGGAGTGGATGTCTTATCCACCAGCAACGTTTGCGCGTATGATTTACACGTTTTTTAAAACACGGCTGTCGAAGCAATAAACCGAAATCTAATGTGATTTACTTTTACCTCCCCTCCTTCTTCTCGTCATCCTAATCTTAGCAATCCACCCTCCCACACAAAATATACTCATTGGAGTTGTGAACACGACACCAACATGAAATTTTTTAATTGCATTTCAAAATACACGCTTTTTCCCAGTAAAAAAAACACAAAATACACTTCTGAAATAACTTTGTTAAGGGAAGCAAACTGGCGGCTTTGTGGGCCTAAAAATATATTCGGCCTTTACAATTCTTACCGACAACGGTAACCGCAAAAAGCCTACAGGTAGTAAATCCTGTTAAATTTTTCCCGATAACAATCGCTTGCTCGAAATTAAACCAACACATCCCTTCGTATTCCTTCTCCCGCTCCACCCCACGAAGTTTTATACGAAACACGAAAATGGCAGGCAATAAAAAAATTGCTAAAATCGTTACGTACATTCGGGGGGAAGAAAATAAATATGTAAGTGTGTTTTACTAGGGGAGAAATTATGTTTTGTAGACGCGAAAAGGGGCAGAAGCGTGCATTGCCTCTGTTCGCTGAGGGCGCCAACTTCCACAGAAAAATTGCTTATACTTCAGATGCAACAAAAAGATTTTTAGATATCAGGCAACTAAAAAAACGAAATCTAGACCACTATAGGGGTCTTCGGAGCCCTATTTGAAGCGACCCTTTTTTACCTACATCACCTACCGTCACCCTAAAAATCGGAGGAAGGAGGACAATTTAATTCCAAGCACCTTCCGCATCACATACGCAATCAACATCTGCATCGTCAGGAGGATGCAGGATCAGAACGCCTTTTATGAGGTGTTTTCTTTATAAATAAAGAAGATTAAACAGTTTTATGAACAGCGCGTGGTTTGCGTTGAGGTGACGAAGGCAGTGAGGAACTGTGAGGATGCCGTCGACCTACTAAAATTCAACAAAAATCAGTTTACCAGCGCCCACGGGACAGTTTGCAGTTCCTATTTCAGTTTCCTTTTAATTTTTCTTCTTTATTTGTTAGCCTTACATTAGAACGTGCAATTGCTGGCTTATTTTCTAGAACTCAGCATTTTTATCGGCCTGTCTGCTGGTTTCCCTGTTGTGCCATTTCCTCCCCACTTGTCGACCATGCAAGACTTTTATAACGATCTGTGGAGTGTTCGTGCTGCGAGGGGCTCTGAGTGGCCGAGTGGTAAACGTTTGTCTGTTTATCAGCTGAAATTACCTGAAGTCAGCTGAAATTTCCTGGCTGCTAATAAGCGGCTGAGCTTGCGTTGTTTATGCTGGCAGTTATTTCACGAACGTGGTCGCCGTGCGCGTCTTTAGCTCGTCGTTCCGTTCCTGTCTGTTTGATCTAGGGATCCTCCAACTTTTGCCTTATTATGAAACTCCTGTTTTTCGCCTTGTAAACATTTGCCTTCCGTATCTTCGCAGGTGAGAAACCCGCCGCCATGCAACATGCAAATCGCAGCGCCGTCGACAGCGAGAGCAGCAACAGCAGCAGCGGCGGCGGCGGCGGCGGCGGCGTCTTCGGAGGACACAGCAGCGCTAGCAGCGGTGGTACAAATGGCGCCGCCGGCATAAGCAGTCCCTTGATTGCTTTGGCTTGCACACAACTGCACCGAATGCTGTCCTTACTGCAACGAGGTTGCCAACGCCTCCTGCTGCGCGGCTCGCAGCAACAGCAACAGCAACAGCAGCAGCAGCAGCAGCAACTAGAGCGCTCAAGTTCACTCACTTGGCTGCTGACGATAGCCACGTTAATTTGCGTACATCACAAAATCGATAGATGAAGCAGGTCATTCGCGCGATGCGACGCACAGAACAACAGAGCTGAAGGACGGATCTGCCTGGTGGGCGGGGGAGGGAGTGGCGTGCGGCTGCTAAATGTCGTTGAACTCGTCGCATAAATCTCGTCGCAGACGTTTAAAATAAATCTTCCCGCTTCTCGAGCGTGTGCAACTTCAGCGAGGAAGACTGGAGAAAGATGATCTTCCTCGTAACTGGTAAGAGGAAAAATTGGTTAAGGAAAAACTGGCATTTGCAGCTGCAGATATGCGACGACTGACGAGGAGACGACTGAAAGCCAACGTCTTCTCACGCAAAACTCCTCGTAAGTGACGAAGTAGCGCGTACAACTTAACTTACTTCATGTTAAACACAATTAAGACTCGACTAATATAGAATTCAAATAAGTGAAACTCAATTAGAACGCGCAGCACTGAAGCAGAAGCAGCGTCACTAAATTTAAATTTTTTTTTTTTTTTTTTTTTTTTTCTGTCTTTCTTTGCATGTGTAACGTAATCCAATTTTGCGTTCAATTTCTCAACTTCAGCTAAAGAATACTTTTTGGATCTCATAGAAAACTTCAAACTTTTACCTTTAGAATTCAAGTCATTGCATGAATCGAAAGTTTCTCGTTGATTTGTGTACATAAATTAATCAATCGTAATTAAAAACGTTCTTTTAAGCTCAGTTGTAAAACTTGAAATAGTAGTGAAGAACTCATTGCGAGAAAAAATTGCAACTAAAAATGTCAAAATTGAGGGGGAAACAGTAAAAGATAAAAAAATAAAATTTAATATTTTTTTTGTTGGATTAGCAACATAAAATGAAATATTCAAGAGGGTTTTTGTATTCCATTGAAAGATATTAAGGTGAAAAGAGAATAACTAAGACGTCACAACTTCACAGATCACAACTAAAAAGTTTAAGAATTCATAAAAAAGTTTACAAATTTGCGAAAACAATATGCGAAAAATATTTAACTTTATCGATTTTTGTTATTTTCTAAATACAAAGTTTAAGTTTAAATTAATTTCACCTTTTTCCTCGTTCTCGCATTTATTTCGCTCCATTCATTTCTTCGCTTTCCGCTTTTCGTAATCTTCTGGGTTTCAATTGATTACGTTGATTGAAGAGACGACGTAAAACACGGATGTCGTCAAGGCATCGAATCGGTGTCACTGAGTTCGAGAGCAGCGTGACGTTGCGCTCTGCATTTGTCACCCGGAGCACCACTTGACAGAAGCACGACTTCAGCAACCCTCTGTTAACACCGATCCGACACAAAACAGGCGCCCCCGAGGCGCCTTCTTAGAATTGCGAATTCAAATTCCTTGCACGCCATTTGTACTCCTGCACTCTTCAAGTGCTCAATCGTTGACGGCGGTGACGTATTGAAGAAGCAGCTAAGACAGCTTAAGACTTTCTGTCAAGAAGAGCTGAAGAGAAGCTCTTGAGAGAAGAAAAAAATTGCAGAAGTCGACTAGCATGCCGAACGAAATTCAAACATTTTCTCACTTCCATCAACTCGAAGAGTGGTGTGACAGAAGAGCGAAGAAGGTGTGGCAGGGCTCTGCAATCGCAGCTCTTCACCACTCTCAGTTTTTCGCTACTCTGCTCGAACTGGAATTTACAACCCTGCGATAGTTTTGAATTAATTTCAAAGACAGGAATTCCTTGTAATTTCATTCTTCTTTAGATAAACTTCAACCGTAATTGGAAAGTAATGATTATAAAAATTATGAATGATTTTGCAATTCTCGGTTATAAGCATTTAAAATACTCGTAATTAGCAAATCCTTCAAGCTAAAAAATTACGTATATTTTTTAATACAATTTCTACTTTCGCACGTTCGCTTCCACAAGACTTGCAAAAGTTACTCCATTTTATTCCACAGTCACTGCGTTAAGAACTTGCAAAAAATGCAGCCCTGGTGTTTGGTTGTGTGTGAAAATGCAAATCCTCCATCCACCGACTCAATTATTCAGTCAAATCGCTCTGTAACACGAAATTCGATAGCCAGCCATGCATTCGAATATGCTGTCGACTTCACGCTCAGCACCGAAGTCATTTGGCTGCTAGTGTGTTAATGCATGCGTGCGTGCGTGTATGAGTGAGCATATTTAACACTTACGTGAACTGAATGGTGAAACGAGTGCGCTGGAGCAAATACACCAAATTGGCTCTCTTAACGCATTCTGACGCGTTTTTTCTCTCTGTTTTGGAAAAATCTGAGAGAAATTTGACGTGAATCAGCTGATATTCTACCTTCAAATCAGCTGATAGCTGTCAATCGTTGTACGTATTTCGGCTTTTAGGAGACAATTTCGCATTTTCGAAACCAAAACCAGGACAAATGTTACGTCTTTTCACCGTAATATATTTCAAATTATGTTTATATTCTTGTCAACCGCTGAAAATACACTTAGATGTATAATTATTGTAAGATTGTGCAGACATTTTAGACTAAATCATAAAAAATCTTGTATAAAGTTAAGAAAAAAACAAAGTTTTGAAATTATACAATAATTTCATTGTTCATATATATGTAGCTCACAGAGATGTCGGTGTAGGAACCCCAACAACTAACGAATTAGCTGTTGTACAATACGAAAAAAAGTAGGAAGTACCAAAAATTTTCAAGTACCTTCACCAACATTACGTTAAACTTTTATAAATATAAAAACGTGGAGAAAAGAATAGACTTAATATTGTGTTTAAATAAACTTTGGAAAATTCTAGTTCTAATTTTGCGAAAAATGAGAGCGTTATTGATACCGAAAATCTATTAATATGTTCGAAATCATGTTAGTTGTAATGATAAAAAAACAACCTTCACCGAATTAAAAGAAATTTTAAATCTCTACTAATAAAAATCTCCCGTAATGTTAAATATTTAATATGTAAGCTTTAACTTAAAATGAAATTTACACATTAAAAATGCTACAATATACAAAAAAAAGGTTCAATTAATTTAGCATTACATAAAACTCTGAAATTAAGAAGATGTTATCGGGGGGAAAATAGTGAAACTATTCTACAAAAGTGTTAATTAAGGAAAGCAAACAAACCAAAGAAATGCGATGCAATGAGCCGAAAAATCTCGTATTTGAGAAGCTCACAAGCAAAATCGTCAAAACTACTAAACAAGATTTTTGTGCGATTTGTTGTAAGTGTAAATAATCTTTAAATACTTGTAAGATCTACAAAAGTCTAATAATAAAAGATTGAGAATGATTACAAAAGCGTTTTTTCTCATTTGGTGGAAAATGTTTTAAATATTTCAGTTGCATTTCTTTTAAATCGAAGTTTCGTCTATATTAACAATAGAATTTGAAATAATCCAGCACTTTTTCAATGGAGACCCGCTAGAACTTGTCAAGCCATTGTATTGAAATTTCACTTAAAAATCGTAATTTCCATTTCAGCGCTTTAATATTAAATTTTTCAATAGTTTGTTGATAAAACACAAAAAAAACAAAAACACACAGCACGGCAACTGGACGATGCTAGTAGGGCAATTATATCGCTACAGCGAGAACACACTTTGTTTTCTTAATCATCATAAATTTAAAGAGGTGGAGGTGGAGGTGGAGGGCTTGCAAAGTTGTTGGGGTGACAGGACACGCGTACTGCAATGTCGTGCAGCCAGTCACGCGAAGTGTGATAAACTTGTCAGCGTCGCAGTGGTCGTCACTTCGAGGAAAGTGGAAATGTTAACAGACTTGTAGGCCACGTGAGCACTGCCAACACAAATTAATGCATCAATTATGAAGGCCGAGGGGCGACCTGTTGTTTCGCAGTGTTGACCAGGCCAGGCTAGTTGACTGTGAAACTATCGTGAAAATAATTAGACCTGTAAATTTGATGTAGCCACGCTCCACTTTCGCGTTTCAACGTCGGCAACCAGAAGTATATTTGGAAGTTAAACTATAATTTTCGAGTTAACAGATAATAACAGCAGACGTTCTTTTAATTTTATCAATTTTAAGATGATAGGGATTGCTGTAGTCTATGGAAAGCCAGCGTATCCTTGTTTCAACACAACTTGTGGCAATTAAAAATTCGCCAAAATTACTTTATAATTCATAATTTCAACAATAGTAAAGAAATTACTCTGCATTTATCACTCATGACTGCTAAGAGAACTTGGGGGATTTTCAATGAAAGCATTCATTTAATTTGAAAATACAAAATTTTAACCACGGGGGTGCCATTTGCTCGCAAGCAAATCCTAAATAAGCCGAAAATAATAAGCACGCCCTAACACGACCCACGAACGACCCTCACTGAAAGGCGGTCTCTCGCCACCCGAGTTCGAGACCCCCGTCACGCGTCATTCAAACGCCGCACCACGAGAGTCACCTCACCTCTCATCCACTCAACCTCCCATGCGCACTTCTCTGCCATCCCCGCTCACTCCCCTCAACTCCACAGAAGCTCATCAATGCGTCACACTTCGTGGTTAAATACAGAAATATTCCGACAGCTGCGAGCTGCGTCTCTCGATTAGAGTGGCTGAAGTGAGTGGCTGGGAGTGGGAGTGAGAGTAAGTGGAGTGAGAGTAAGTGGAGTGAGAGTGAGTGGGGTGAGAGTGAGTGGGGTGAGAGTGAGTGGGGTGAGAGCAACTCGAGTGTCGTCAATTCGATGGCGGCGTGCGAATAAATCAGAACATCGCACTTCCGCCTCGACACAGCAGAAGGATTCCTGCTTCATCTGCCTTTGTGTGTGTGTGTGTTTGTGTGTGTGTGTGTGTGTGTGTGTGTGTGTGTGTGTGTGTGTGTGTGTGTGTGTGTGTGTGTGTGTGTGTGTGTGTGTGTGTGTGTGTGTGTGTGTGTGTGTGTGTTGCGCACCCACACATATATGTATGTAAATGAAATGGTTGCAGTGATAAGAACTTGAAATGCGAGTTTATTTTTCTGCTAAAAACTCCCCCCTTCGAGTGTACAGGGTAGGAAATCCTTTACGAAGAAAAGCACTTCGTGTGCATATTTTTGTCGCTTGAAAATCCCTACGAAAATCGCACTTTAAAAGTCTTAGAATCCTGCAAGCGTTTCTTGCAATTCATTAAATTCCCTGAAGAGGTTATTTTTTGAAGCTCGCAATTTTTGGTGATTCACATAATATAAAAATTCACAAGTTTCAATGAGACGAAATTACAAGAAAGGGGAATGAAAATTTTAAATAAAATCTCTAAACTTGGAATGCATTAGATGAGAAAAAATATTTTTAAACCATCTGTTTTTCCATAGTGTAAACGAATTTGTTTGTTTTTATTTTCATTTTTTCGTTTTTCTCAATGCATGCAATTAAATACTCGTATAAATAAATGAAGTTAAATGCATTTTATCGATAATTTGAGCTGCTAAACTGTTTTGCATTTAACTAATTTCCGCTTTTAAAGGACTCGCTTAAATAACGTTGCGTGTCTCGAAATTGAGTCCGCGTGGATTATGCAGCGCAGAGAACGAAGTGCTTCACATTTGCAGCAGTGCAAGGGGGGGGCCAACAACAACATCAACTGCATTTAAAAGTCCCTTTAAAAGTCCACTGAAATTACGATTTCCGTCTTTAGTTGACGGTATAAAAAATTAAACTGAAAACCATTTCAAAATACGATATTGCAAATAATTAAAAAATCACTTAATTAATCACTTTTAATTCAAAGGAACATAAAAAGTTTTTTGAAAATTATTAATTAACATTTTACAACATCACCCTGTGTAAAGTGTGTGCGTAACTTTATGACAGTCACTCACATGCCAGGAAGGCTTAATTTTAATCCCAGAAGGAAATTCTTCGCGTCATTTGAGAAGTCGTATTGTGAGTTTTTGTGGTCTGATGGCTGTGACGTTGTGACATCTGCAACCCCACTGTTTGGGCAGCTGCTACCCCCAGTTATGACAGTTACAACCCCTCCCCCCACCCTTATGACAGCTACAAACCCCTGTTAGGACATCTGCAATCCCTGCGCAACCAACAATAATTTGCATTTGTCGACGAAGCCGCCCTGGAGAGGCCAACACGTGTGCTTTCAAGTGCGCCAATTATAATCTGTGTAAAAATTAATATTTGAGTTGAAATGCTGTCAAAAAACACACGAAAAGTGTGGGACGTTCAAATTGCTCTCACCGAAACCCTCCCGAAAATGTCAAAAAGCGAGTCCTTGCAAGGAACTTTGTTAGTTGTTTAGATTACACGCTTTTTTTAATTAGTGAAACACTAAAAAAATTATAATTATGTTATTTAGAAGTATTAAGATATCGTCTTCCCAGCATTAGTTTACATTTCTAGTTCAGAAAAACTTCCCCCAAAAAACACTCTCAAAAGTAACCGAAAATCTTTCCAAATCGAACACTCAAAAATACTTTCAGCTCTTCATTTATTTGAAATTTTTATAAAAACTCCTTTTCTGCATCTACCACGAAGGATGTTCAATTATGTTTCGTAATATTTCGTTCAAATCACTTTTCAAATTTATTTCTCTTTTCTCCTCTTTGCATTCTTAACATTCAGCAATAATTTGCAGTCGTACATCCTTCGCATTCATCTTGATTCATCTTGATTCATCAAAAAACAGCTCTATTCTCCTCTCTCAAGAGGTTTTACTCGGCAAAATTTGTAAGGACATTCATTTCTTTTATTCATTCATTCGTTTGTTCCTTAATATTTGTGACAAATTATCATGCAGCAAAAGAAGAAGATGAAGAAGAAGGAGAAGAAGAAGACGACGATGATGCCGCATTCACTAGCGTATTGTAAACATGCATCGCAGGGAGTCAAACGTCATTTGCACCAGCTGTCGTTAAACGTTTACTTGTTATTTAACCACAACAACTCTTTGGATATACAAAACTATAATATTGCAGTCTCGAAACTATCGGCGGACCACCGATTGAGAAACACTGAGGTAGACAAGCAAGAAGAAGGATATCAGAGCAGAACACAACACGATGTTTCTCATTAAATGCGTAATTCTGGAAAAAAACCCGAGAGAGTCTTCTTGTGGAGTCTCGTTCTAGTGTTGAAAATGGAAAATATGAGGGGCGGATGGGTAAATTAAATAAGTACGTCGGATCATAAAATTCCCTCCCAAAAAGCATGACTTTCAAGGAGATGCATTTGAATGCTGGGGAGGTAATAAAGTCGAATAGCTTTTATGATCTCAGCATTTACGATTCAATTTAGAAATTTTACTTCTCCTTAAATAAAATGTTTAATTAGCAGTTGAAATATTTTTAACTAAAGAAATTGGCGACTTTTTTACGTGGAAAGACTGTTTTCAGCGAAATCGGTCTAAAATCCTAACCAAAAAATTCGGTACAAAAATTTAAAGTTTCTCAAGAATCTAAAATTTGAACAGTTCTAGAACTGCTGTGATAATATTGGAGCTGCTGTGATAAATGGAAATACTGTGATAATTAGCTGTGGGTTACAAGTTGACACACCAAGACATCCATCACAATTAAATTGGCCCGCCCGCCTTGACTTCGATGATTATCATCTCTCGCTTTTTGCGGTGAGGTTAAATTAAAATTAACAATGTGTCCTCCATTGTTACTCAAGTCACGTAACACTGCGTTCCGTCGCGAATACAGTGCAGCAAAAAAGGAAGAAAAAACCGCTATGAAGCGAGCGAGATAAAGCCTCCGCAACACCCATGACGGCCCCGCAATAACGGAAGCGATACGCGGAGGTGGGCACACAATCACTATCATCGTTCGGCCGGCGGCTGTCGGTGCTGCCATCGATGAATGAAGAGGTCGACGCAAATAGATTTACGAGCGCCAGCCAAGTGGGCGGTGGTTGGAAGGAAGGATGGGTGGGTGTGGCCGCTTCTGTGCGCCTGATGTGCGGTCGCGTTGACGACTGATGGACATGACGATGAACGGGGGGGGGGCGGTGGGGGGTGGGATACTGCGCAATGCATGTTGCGAAGTCCTACGATGACGGATAAGGAAGCGCGCTTCCATTGTAGTACAGCGTATTACAAGGACGCTCGTCGCACGCAAGCACTCAAACGCAATTCGTCTTCCTGCGGCAAGCAACACAAGCGAAATAAATCGACGACTCTGATCGTGCATTGACTGAGTTATTGTGGCAACCCTGCAGGAAGTGTTGCACGAGAGCTGCGCGTCGCTCCACCAGACTCGGTGGCAGGACGAACAGCCCTGCCAACTGCTGGTAAACAAGGACAATCGTCCACCTCCAACACCACGGTTATGCGTACCGAAATAATTCAACTTGCAATTTGTTTCGGCGTTTTCATTGTTGCGTTTGCTGTTGTTGCTATGCAAATACGGCTAATAGCAGCTCGAATAGCAGTGGAGAACTTTGTGCACGTACACCAACAACAACAACAACTATAACATCAAGGTATTAAAACGCCGAACACAATAATCTTCGACACATTTATCGAAAGATCGTTTTGTGTTCACCGCCTGGTTTTGTTTAAAATTTATGGCAAAAAAGAGGGGGTATATTTACGTTGCTCTTCCATTTATTCTAACGTCTGTCTGTCTGTGTGTCTGTCTGTCTGTCTGTCTCTCTGTGTGTCTCTCTGTGTGTCTCTCTGTGTGTCTCTCTGTGTGTCTCTCTGTGTGTCTCTCTGTGTGTCTCTCTGTGTGTCTCTCTGTCTGTCTCTCTGTGTGTCTCTCTGTGTGTCTCTCTGTGTGTCCGCGTGGAAATCACGCCCTCTGTCTGTCTGTGGAAATCACGATTGCAGGAGAATCAATCGAGGTATCGTCATGAAATTTGGCACGAATAGTCTCTGTCATCACAGGCTATTTGGGATTTAAAATGAGCGAAATCGGTTTACAAGCACGCCTACTTTACATACGGAATGTCAAGGCAACTCGTTTTAAAACTTGTTATAAGTTGGCAATATCTCATGAACGGTATTAGATATTAAGACGTAATTTTATCATGAGGTATCCGGACGTATTACCAATCCGTTTACCAAAAATGGACGTCGTCCGCCCACACATTCAAAAGTTGTCAATATCTTGTTGTCAAAAAAGCACCTGAGTGAAGTTTATAAAATGAAGTCGATTTGAGTGCGATTTTCAGCACTCCTTTGATGTTCCTCTTAATGGGAAACTTTGCAGGACTTTTCGGAGATATATGAGTTTCCTCCACTGAGTTTAAAATCACACTGAAATTCGCATTCCGCAAGACAATCTTAAAAAATCTTAAAGACTTAAAAAACAGACTTTTCTAATAAAGTTGGCAACCAAGTATACCAGAGAGACTACGAAGAGAAAACAACAACAAAAACAACAACAACAACAATAGCAGCAGCAACAACAACAACAACAACAACAACAACAACAACAACAACAACAACAACAACAACAACAGAGTCTCAAGTCACATAGAGAAAATGACAGCAACAACATTATCGAAGTTCATTATTATTACAAGAGCTTCCTTCTCCACAGGATACAGGATTTTATACTGTATAATATTCGGCATACGTGAGGCACTGCGGCGCACAGGATAACGACGAATACGGCAGGATAGACAATGAAGAAGACGAGCAACAAAACGATTGGATTTACTAAGAAAGTCATTTAGAAGTCGCATGTTGGTGACTTATGTAAAATTTAGTTTATGTAAAATTTTCAAATTTATTTGATTTAATCTATTTTTCCAATTTATTTGATTTAATATATTTTTCCAATTTATTTGATTTAATCTATTTTTCAAATTTATTTGATTTAATCTATTTTTCAAATTTACTTGATTTAATGCCGATGACGTTTGGAAAGAAAATTAAATAATCTAAGTTTTTCTTTCTATTTTTTCTTTCTATTTTGGTTTTCTTATTTTAATATGTTTGCCAACTTTCACCTCATTGATGAGTACACAGCGAACACTTTTGTCTCTTCAACTTTTTGAATTTTTTTACTTCTTGTATTTGAATAGAAATTCAACTGCAGTTAAATTTATCTTTCATTTCATTCAAAATATAAATAACGCGAGAATTTCTCGGCAATAAAAAATCTTAATTTTTCACATTTTTAATTAAGAAAATTATAGAAAATTCAAGTTGTTTTAATAAACTTTGAATCGAACAAATTTGTGTAAAATAAAAAATAATACTGAGAGGATTCTCGCACGCTGTGCGAGATGTGAAAAAGCGAATCAAATCATTAAATCAGCGAATGCAGAGTTGAGTGCATTCACGTTGCTACCATTTTTCGTCAATGAATTTTAACTCCTCCCTCGCTGCCATTTCATTCGTGATTATATAGAATTTTCGCGACTTTGTTGCGCATCCTTGCAGCTCGGCAGCGCCATCAAATTCCGCGTTGATTCGTTTGTTGATTTTGTATTTGACACGCGCTGATTGAGTTTCTATTTCTGTGCGAGTCCTCTGTCACTCCGTCAAAAGCAACGCTGAAAAAATTCAAATAGCAAATGTTTACCTTCATTTCATCAGAATAGACAAAATTCATTTGGAATTTTTTTTTTTAGCTTAAAAATGTTCGTTTTTTTTTTGTATTTTTGTTGAAGTAAATTTATAAAATTTAATTTTTTAGAGAACGAGATTACCGTTGCACGCAGCAGCGAAATCAATCATCATCAGTTGAGAGAGAGCTGAGAATGAGTGTGCCGTTGAGAGTGTGCTGCAAATAAATCTCTCTCTCGTGCAAATTTCCATTCTGACGCGCTCACTCAGTCACTCTCACCTGCGCTGTGTCGTCTTAATTAAAAGCGAACCGAATTCAGTTCTAACGCGGCGCGCTCATCGAATGCGTCAACCTTCAGTCAGCACCCGCTGCGATTACTCGTCAGCAACAAATCAAGTCAGAGCGCGTGATGCGCCACGACAACGACGACGGCGACGACGACTACTGCAGCATTCGACGACCACCGACGACTGAAGTCAAGTCAAGCCGCGTCCTTCAACCGCTGGACTCACTGACTCACTGACTGACTGCCTTGGCGTCCCGCTGAAGGTGTTTTTGGTTGATGGCTGCTGGCTGCTGGCTGTTGGCTGTTGTGTGTGTGCACAAGGCCACGTGTGTGCGTATCTGAGGTATC
This sequence comes from Sicus ferrugineus, assembly GCA_922984085.1. Taxonomy (NCBI): domain Eukaryota; kingdom Metazoa; phylum Arthropoda; class Insecta; order Diptera; family Conopidae; genus Sicus; species Sicus ferrugineus. The sequence continues at coordinate 4,364,600 of OV277349.1, read as the reverse complement.
GCCGCGCTCATCATCATTTGAGTCGACCGACACCGCTCGCGACTGATTGACGCACACAAATTTGCGATTTGAATTTGGTTGTCTGAACTTGCATTCAACTGCTGATAATCGTGTCAGTGAGATTGTGGATTCAGTGCAGATTGGTATGGGTGAGCTTGTGTGTGTGTGTGAGCAATTTCGATTTAATTAAAATCCATATGTAAAAAATGTTTTTGGCTGAGGAACGTCGAGCATCTTTCGATTTCGAGTCTCACCTGTCACAAGCTGTTGGTTTCCCCTTTAATCTTGAGGAGGAATCATAAATTTATCGCTTCAGCGAAGAAAACCCGCTGTAATAAACTGTAATCGAGGCATCAATATTCAGATCAATCAATATTGCAAAGCAGTCAACACACGGCGACGTTGGCGCTCATGAAGAACAACACGATTGTTTTCTCTTCGTTTTCTCTTCGTTTTCAACGGAACGAAATGGAATATGCAAATAAATCCATCAGAGCAAATAATTTCTGGAATTGGAAAATTTTAGAGCAGCCAAGTTGATGAGATGTTGACACGCGACTCGCGTGACGGACAAGTGAGCAGAAAAGAGAACCCAGTGAACAAAATTACCCGCATATTCCACCAGCTCTGCCTTTCTTTGTATTCATTTCCTCACTTTACTCTTCTTTTATTTTCTTAACTTCTTCTGTTCTTTTCAGTTTTTTGCTTGCTTTTTTGATTCTCTTTTTTGTTTCTTGTTTCCTGCAAAACTCTCCCACGTTCTTTTCTTATATTGACTCTCTCTCTCTCTCTCTCTCTCTCTCTCTCTGCTCTTCACTCTCTCTCTGCTCACCACCACTCTGTAGTCTGCTGGGAGATGCGAGGAACCGACTTGCATTTCGCTCAAGCATGAGTTCTGCATTTTGTTTGCAGCGAAAAGTGGCAGAAAAGGCGCGCGAAATTTAAATCCACACAAGAACACAAATTGAACGTTTCATTGCAAACACTTCAGTTCAATGCTGCAAAACTTAGCGATAGTTTGCGCAATATTTGCGCAAGTTTGCCGCAAACCCACTCTCGCACACACACACACACACACACACACACACACACACACACACACACACACACACACTCGTATGTGGTCGGATGCAGTGGTGACTCCTGGCGTGCGTGTGCATGTGCAGCTCGTAGCAAATTCGAATATTCGTGTTTCTAATACATTTAATTCGAGCGCCGCGGCGGCCGGCTGCTCCGAGCTGGAATGACGTGCCGCACGGAAACAAAGGAAATTCTATAAAATTCATTTGAATTCATTGAGAGCTGATGTCAGCTGGATGGTGTGGGTGGAGTGGGCGGTGTCCCCCCCCCCTCCCCCTCCACCAGGAGTCAAATAGCTGAGCTAATGTGTGAAACTTTTGCTTGTTCGTATCAAGAAATTCGTTTCGATTTGATTTCTGTGCAAACTTTCCGAGAGTTCCACAGGATAATGTTTTCTTTTTTAAAAAAACAAAGAAGGAACACATAATTGGCAACAAATAGATGGAACAAAATAACAAAGACGTGATGAGAAGTTTAAAATTATTCTATTTTCACTAAATTTTCACTAAATTTTAAAATTTCCAAAATTTTACGCGCTTTGAAAGTATTAAAATATATAATGAAAATTACGATAGTTTTCAAGTGACATTTTAAATCACAACACAATCAGTTGAATAAATATTTGAATTCTATGATTTCGGGTGTTAATATTCGATGAGATTTGGTTGAGAAATTCCGATGCGTCCCGTGTAAATGCGGGGATCTGCAATCGCCGCATTCAAAGTGAAAGTGAACAATTTTTTTTGTTTTTTTTTTATTTTTTTTTTTTTTTTTTTTTTTTTTCATTGCGGTGCGATGCGGTGATGAAAATCGCTCCGCACACGAAACTTACGTAACTGCGGTCGAAACCGGACCGCGCACCCGCTCAACACCCCGCATCACCGCCGTCATCACGCCATCCTGCCGGGTTACGTCATCCGACCGAAATGCAGCTGCATAGAACGCGCGTTCATTTTCTTTCAGTTCGATGCAATCACTCACAGTAAATCGAAAATCCATTAATGATGATAATGGAGACGAGAACGGAATAAATTGGAGCGAATTGGAGTGAGTGAGCTGAATGAGAAAGTCTGATCCAGACAGGAGGTCTGAATCAGAAAGGAGGAAACACTGCCACGACTGCAGTGGGCGCAACTGGCCACGCCCAGCGTGGTAAACCATGTAAACGTTATTAGATTTGATAGATTTGGCTGTGGATGGAACGGTTTGTGGACGGAAGGAATGGTGGGGCGCTGACTGGTGGCTTGAGATTGAATATCTCTATCTGCATCCACATGTTTGTCTGAGAATGTGATTGTATTTGTCCGACAGTGCGAGTGTGTCTGCGTGGCTGTGTGTGTGTGTGTGTGTGTGTGTGTGTGTGTGTGTATTCGGTGTAGTTAACATTTCCATTTCCAATTGTAACAAGGAAATTATAAAATACACAAACTACCGCAAATTCTCCGCAAATAATCGTGATCGAGACGGATTTTTCAGACGAGAGGAGGACGTTACTGAAACATCTTTTATCGCCGAAGCGATAATCAAGATCGAGACGAGAATCAGGACGTCTATTTTCAATCAAGGCGATCATAGAGACAAGAAGACAATCGACGCCAATGAAAGGCTTTTTCAAATGAATTCAAGGCAATAATCGTGATCGAGACAGCTTTTTCAGTCGAGAGGAGAGCGAGGCTGAGCGATCGTCAAGATCGAGACGGGAATCGAATCGAGATCGAGACGAGAAAAGCCTTTTTAACACCAACTCGAGGCGATAATAGACATCGTGGCAGCTTTCTTGAGTCGTCGAGGCGATAATCGTTACCGAGACGAAAACCAAGATCGTGATCACCCGAATCTCGCAAATTCTGGTTTTTGCTGGCCGCTACTTCACCGTATTAAAGACGATTTAGGAGAAATCTTTTATTTGAGAGATTTTCATTAAACCGAATCTAATTAAGTTCAATGATAGCTTTAGTTTTTTTAAACAAGGTTACAAAGTTTTCCTAGATTACTTAAAAAGTGTTCGATTGATTGTTTGATTGGCTTTTAGCACACAAAATCACCTTCAAAGTTTTTTGTATCGTTTCTTCAGTGTTCGCAAATTGCGCTACAAAAGGGGTCAGCAAAATCACCCAAGCGGAAGGACCGAAAAAGGTTTCCCAATTCTCTCAACGGCAACACAACTTGTTGACCTATTTAAGCCGGTAACAGCAATTTGTACTCGGAATTTCTCTCTCCCTCTCTCTCCCCCTCTCTCCCTCTCTCTCTCCCTCTCTCACCCCTATCTCCCTCCCCCTCTCTCTCTCCCTCTCTCACTCTCTCTCTCTCTCCCTCTCTGGTAATCACTCAAACAAATCCTAATCCTGAGAGCTACAATTTTAGTTGTTTCTTCCTCGAATACTCCAGACCTCGTGGTTGCTTTTTAATTGATTTTTTCGGTTTTTTGTAGTGTTTCAGGAACAACCTGAAAACGAGGAACTTCGGCTTCACGGTAGCGCGACTGAGAGAGGCGTGAGTGTGTGTGAGAGGCGCGAGTGTGTACGTTTTCATGCATTTGTATGGGTGTGGTAATTGTATTTGTGTGTGTGTGTGTGTGTGTGTGTGTGTCTCGGTCTTTCATTATCCTTCTGACTTAATTTCAGTTTGTTACTTTCGTCGACTTTCGACGGAAACGAGATGTGAATTCAGAGCACATCAGGATTTTTGGTTCACCTTTAACCTGAAAAATTTTAACACAAGATTTGTAACTTTAAAGTAGTAAAAGTTAGAAAATTTATATATTGCCAACAAATAATTTTGCGAAATGTTAAATATACTTGAATCTTTTTCTATTAGAAGTGTTTTCGTTTACAAAAAAAAAAAAAAAAAAAAAAAAAAAAAAAAAAAAAAAAAACTCCAACAAAAAACAAAGACTCACATTCAAAACTCTTACATTTCAACTCGAAAAGCATGTTTTCGTTGATACCAAATGCAAGAAACACATTCTAAGTTCAATGAAGTGTGTAAAAATTGCACAACCAGAGCAACTCTTGCTGTGCTGAAGTGAAATCGACGATATTTCGAGTTTCGCACAAGATGTCGCTTGTTATCGTTTCTCGGAGCGAACCAACCATCCGTTCAAAATGGTCCTCACTTTCCACTCGTTTGGTTTCAGTGAATTTGTTTGTCTATTTCAATATTATTGCTTGTGTTCTGTATTTCAGCGCAATATTGTTGCCACTTCAGACGATCAAACTTAAGGGGGGGAAACGACTTCAGTGATGCCTCTGACAGCAACAAGTGGAACGGAAATCATCAATTTAAAAAAAAAAAAAAAAATAAAAAAAAAAATAAAAAAATAAAAAAAATTAAAAAAATAAAAAAATTAAAAAAATAAAAAAAATTTAAAAAAATAGAAATAAAATTTCTAAAAATAATATATAAAATTTTCTATAAAATTTTGTTTGGAGACTCGATATTATTTAATTCTAAATTAAGATTTTAGTAAAATAATTGCTTATTTATTTATGGTTTCCGATTACTTTGTCAATTATTGTCTTTCATTACATTGTAAACTGCCTTTCATGATGAAAATATATTTCAAAAACCTAACAACGATTTTCATGTAAAAAAGACGTCATTAAAGTCAACTTTACGAGAAAATTACGCGAGATAACTTACAATGCAACAACAATCAGCAAATATTTTTTTAAGTCCTCCACATTCAACAAGAAAACCACAGGATATTTCATATAACAAGACGAAATGCAGGAAAGCCATAGTATTTGTTATCAATTTGGCATGAATAAAGAACAACAACACCAACAACAACAACAAGGGCGACAACAGCACCCACAGCAGCAAGGACACCGATACCTGCAGGACAATGCAAACCGCAGTAAATAAAACCGAACACAGGAAGGAAGTCATAAAATCAAGATTATTTATTGTAGATGTAAAAGTACAAAGAACACAACACACACGTTCACACACACACACAGCATACACACACATACACACACACACACGCAAACACACACACACAGCCACTTGTAACCAAATAAGAAGAATATCCCTCTACACACGTGAAGACACACCAACTTCGAGGCGGACCGCTTTTGTGCGGGATATTTAGCAGGATATAAAGCAATGAAACGACACCACAATGAAGCCAGTATAACTTCCAGCTGCCTTTGTTACCACCGGAGGACGAAGGTACAGCGCAGGCTTGTGGTTCAGAACACCGAAACCGACTCTGGAGTCGCTTGTTTGACCTGAACAAAACCTCAAATCCTGGCGGCAGTGATTTCCACCGAATACCGCATTAATACGGGAATTAAGGGAGACACCGCTAATTTATTTCAAATGTGGGAATTTATTGGGGTTGTGGGGGGGAATCGGTTACAAAGGAATTGGTAATGAAGATTTCCTCTCCATCATTTCGATTGAAAAAGTCATCTCGAATATGCGGGAACTGAATGCGTGAATGGCCTCATCACCACACATAATATTATTTGAAATTAAATTTTTTTTTTCTATATCAGAATTCAGGAGCTGCTAAACTTCAAAGCTTTTGTGTGCCGATAGCACTTTTTTGATTTTATTCATTGAAATAATTATAATTACTGATTGAAATTATTAAAATTAGTAGGATTTGCGTGTTGAAAAAAAATAAAAAAAATATCAAAAAAATAAAAAATGAAAAAAATAAAAAAATAAAAAAAATAAAAAATAAAAAAAAAATAAAAAGAAAAAGACAAAAAATTATATATTATAAAAAACAATTATATATATAAAAATTAATAAAAAACAATATAAAATATTAATTTTCTCCTTTAATTCAATATAAAAATCATGATAAGAACGGCGTGAAATATCGTATCCTGCACTTTGCAGCAGAGTTTGGGCGCCCCAAATATTTTCCTTCTGGTAACGACAGTCCTTTCATACCACTAACGACAGGCAATTGTGAAAATATATAATTTTTCCCGAATATATACGAAAAAAAAGTGAATTGCCTGCAGAAAACGCGCGTTTTTCACATTCAATTACGAAGTTGCCTTCAGAAGGACCTCTTAACGGTGCTGAAAGGATGTGTGTGTGTGTGTGTGTGTGTGTGTGTTGCACAGTTTAAAATTTTATAAATTACGAAATAACGTTTGCGTACGATTTACTCGACCAACAAAGCCGCACGAAACTGATTGTCCTCCGCGACGGAAGGCAGAGTTCGGTTAATACGGAGAAAATTACATACGTATTAAATCTCAGTGAAGTGGAGCAACAACAAATAGCTTACTCTCGCAATTAATGGCTGGCTGAAGATGCGAAAGAGCGAAGAGAGATAATGTGGAGAGTATGTCGTCATTCATTATCATTGTTGTTGGCTTGGCTTGACAATTAAAAGTGGTAAAAAAATAATATAATTGAATTCAAGCGTTTTTAAATATTCATTTGAATTATTTTTTTCTCTGAACTCAACCTCCTTCTTCACTTCTTTACATGACACTCGCAGGATTTCGATCAACTCATTAAGTGACAAAAACCGTTATTTGCTTATAAATTGAAAAATAATTACTTTGGCACTACAGTCGGTCTTTCCATGCTTAAAAATACAATACGTGTGGATTTTCAATACTTCAGCCAAAAAATATTAAAGACAAAGAGAAATTCATTATATATTCTTTACTTTCAACACTTTGCAACAGAGAAAATGATAAAAATGTTTGAATTAAATTTTCACAATTTAAAAAAATTAAACTTATTAACTTAAAACCTCACTTGAAAAATAATTTCTGTGCAAAGAAATTAATAAATATCATTTCTGAATATTATTTCTGTCAAATCGAATATTCTTCCTGTTACACCGAATATTTTATCTGTCGAAACGACCGCTTGTAGCTGATTTTTTTAAGTGAGAGCATTTTTATGTGAGAGAATACTTGTGGTGCATTTTATCTACCGATTTTTTTTTGCTCTCCCTGAATCCGTTCGTTCTAATTCTAAAATTCTACTCTCTTTTTTTTTGTTTTTGTGGTTGATGGTTAAACTTTTGCGTGAGACTTGACTTCGTTCAGCACAACTCTTCGCACAAAACGGTGTTCACTTCACCGTAATTGGAAATTTTAGAGCTCTCGGTAATGAGAACACGGGATTCCCCTTTCATGTTCAGCAGGGTAACAAACTTTTACAGTTGCTTTCATCGAAGAGATAACTGAATTTCTAGACTTTTGTGGGTGAAACGAAAACGTGACTTTTTTACGGTCACGACTACGATCAGATTTTCGTGGATTTATTTGGGGTTTTTTTTTTTTGCTCTGTTTTCTTGCCGAGCAGTAGGATTTTCGCTGAAAATTCAATGAAAAATTTTGATTCGTAGAAAATATTTTTTTCAAATATTCAGTTGAAGTTTTATAATTGAAGTTTTATGATTTATGCTAGGCAACCACAAACATCCGACTATCAAAATCCTTGTTTATTCCTTCATTACGCGTGGATTCACGCAATCTTCTGCCAACAAGTCGGCCGGCTGTCATGCCGACGAAATGTTGATTTTTGCTCTTCTACGCAGAGCGAAAATGCAAAATTATGAGAGAAGAAATATTTTGTTGGCACCCGAAGCGGTTGCTGCTGCTGTTGTGTTCTTCACGCGAATTCCTCCCCGCAAGGATTCAAAAGTAGAACTATTTAAAATGATGTTTTGCAGCAGTTGGAAAGCATTTATTTTATGCTGCATCCAACAGCCACGCCCAGCCATCGCCGCCTCACTCATCAGCGCAATCAGCTACATCTTCGTACCAACGATCCTCTCACCCCCTCACCTCTCACCGAACAACGAAAGAAGCGCTCGTCAGGATGGCAGCTTCTTGGCCGCAGTTTCCACTCGCAAATGGCATCCCAGAATTAATGTTTCACTAACGAACGCAAGCGGCGGCGTTGTCTAAATTTTATTTATGCTCTGAGAAGTTGGGCCAAAACAGCTCGTTTTTTATCCCAACTTTAGTTTCATTTCTCCCTGTTGTGGTTCGTTTCTGCTCACGACAACGGGAACACGACAACTCGGAGTTGTGCCAACAAATGCTAAAAACACAACGAAAAGAAACAACAAATGCTAAACACAACCAACGACGAAAACGGAAGAGAAAACGGTACTTCATTAGTGAAGCTGTGAGTGAGAAGAGAGGGAGAGTTGATCCAAGTTGAAGTTGTTCTCTAAATTATTGCGGTACCATCGGCACCATCAACTCGAGAGTAGGGCGTCCAGAGTCCGAAACATTTGTCTGCGCTTTGACAATAGAAGTCCTAAATTTTCTAGGAATGAAAAAAATTAAAAAAACAATTAAATTCAAATAAAAAAATTAAAAAAAAAATTAAAAAAAAAATTAAAAAAAAAAAATTAAAAAAAATTTTAAAAAAAAAATTTTTTTTAAAAATTCTACTAAAACTCCAGTTTTTCACTAGAAACGGAATCCAAATTAAACGCGAGTGTCACTATTTGAAAATAATTGCGATTTAATTTGGTTTTACTGCATTTGAAACTCTTACTGCAAGGATAAACTGAAGAAATACACAACATAAAAAGGATTTTCTACAAAATCTTCAAATGATATTTTACCAAAAGGAACTTCCAAAAAAAATCCCCACAAGTATGCAACTCCCTTCCCTTTTTTTGCAACGAAAAGCTTAACATTTTTAAAATTGAAAATAATAATTTCAGAACTTAACTAAAGCTTTCGAAGCACCAGCACCAGCACCAGTTACATGAATTGCCATTTAAATCTCCTCTAATATCTTCCTGCTTACATTCCAAAATCGTCCTGATCTCTACTCACACACAACGCCGAACACCGAACACCGAACACCGAACCCGTACGAGGCCGCAATCGCTTCCACACGCCACTGCAATTGTTGGAGCTGCCAGACGGACACGAAGCTGAAAGAAGTCTGCAATTTCATGCGTATTTATTCGGCGAAACCGTACACGCCAAGCTGAACGCTTCCGCGGTCGGGTGCTGCGTCCTGCAAGAGGGACCGAAATCACAGTTCGACATAAACATCGGATACGCAGCAACAACAACGTGGACGACGACGAGGACGACGACGACGACGACGACATCCCTGGCGACTGCTTCAGATTACAGATCCAAAATTGCTGAGGCTGCTAAGCGGGTTCCAACAACATCTCTCTGCGAAAAATTGATGCTGCTGCTGCTGGTGAACTTTGTTGTTGTTTCCGACTCCGATTTCGTGGCAACTCCTCAGCCAGCTCTTCAGTTTCGGTGACGGCCTTGCGGGGAGAGAGGGCTCTCTAAGTGAGAGGGGGCTTTCTAAGTGAGGTTGGGGCTCTCTAAGTGAGGTTGGGGCTCTCTAAGTGAGAGGGGCTCTCTAAGTGAGGTTGGGGCTCTCTAAGTGAGGTTGGGGCTCTCGAAGTGAGGTTGGGGCTCTCGAAGTGAGGTTGGGGCTCCCTAACAAGTCCGCTGTGGTACTCAACACTTCGGTCAATTTGTGCAAATTAGCTTACACAACTCGATTGTCCGACTTGCGTTCCACAATTTGCACGAAATGCAATGGAAGGACGAGCATCGTCGCGTGCAGTCACAGCAGCAGTCCAATAAATCAAGGAAACCCCCCTACAGCACCACCACCAGCGTCACCAACAGCTTTTTCTCGTCGTGCATTCAATATTCTGGAAATTTCTTGCGAAGTTCCAAACGAAGTTACTGGCTATTGAAACTCCGCGGGGAAACGGTGAAAAATTGATGGTCGTTCATGGTGTTCCTCTCAAGTGAGTCCGCATTATGGTCCCAATAATGGCAGTCCTAATTTTAGACAACGAATTGGGCGAGTCGAGGCACCCCGGAGAAAAGTGGGACAGGGAAGTGGCAGTGGGAATGAAAAGGCTTTACAAGAATTGAGTTTTCATTTGAGGAACACCAAATAAATTGAAAAAAAGACAAGGAAAACCCGTCAGCATGGAGTTGCCAGCTAAATCTTCACTTCAATCCTTTCACTCCAATCGCTGGTGGAGAAGTAAATCGGCTGAAGTCTCCGTTCCGTTGTGTCACTTGTATCGCCCAAATCACTTTATTAACCCTGTTGATTCTTTTATTTATTTGTGCCACCTTCTGATTTCTCCTTCTCGCTTCCGTTTTAACAACTGCGAGGCATCTGCGCACCAAAAACAAAACAAAACTTCCACAGTTCAGCTGAATTCTTCCGCGTCTTTATTGAGTGCAGGAAAAGTCATTCATTGCCAGCTGTTGACACTGAATTGCCGCTGAATTGTTAATCTACGGTTCGAGCTCAATCTGGCGTGAGCTTCCTTCCTTCCTTCCTTCCGTTGTTCCGCGCGAAGGAAACAAAATGGACGAAAGGATATCGAAGCCGGAAATCGTTGCATTTCGTGGATACAGGAAGCTCCACTGGCAGTGGAGTTTGCAAGAAGGACATGCGGCGCGTGGAGAGAAGAGAGAACAAGTGAAGTGGAAGAGGAAATGACGAAAGAAATCGAAGTGAAAACAGGATGGAGGAAAATATCGTATTTTGGTAAAAATCCACGAAGACTGAAGGACGCTGGATGAAGTCTACAGCTGCTCCTCGCGTAGTACGATTCGAGGATGGAATTTAATGAAGTGTGAACGCTATTTTGGCGAAACAAATATGAAAACAGAGGAAAATTATGAAAGATTGGAAAGATTGGTTGTTACGATTACCATAAATTATATTATTTTCTTAATTTGCAATCATTTGAAACTTTGAATCTTGTGTGGGGAAAAAAGAGCAAGACAACCGTCACTCTCAAAAAACACAAAAAAGAATAACTTTTTCACTCATCAGGAAATCCGTAAAACATAAAAATTTCAACGAAACTCGCACAGGATGGCAGGAAAATGAGAAGAAGAAGAAGACTACTAAAAAAAGGTCAAGGAAGACGGCAAAGTGCAAAAAGCTACGGCGCCACTGACAAGCGTTTCCAATTTGCAACAAACACTCTCTTCTCTCTCTCTCTACATGTAAAATGACAGGTTGTGAAGCGCAGGAGAGAGGCGTCCATTGTTTGAGAGCGGGTGAGAGCGGGTGAGAGTGGGCAGCGTTGAACGGAGAAGGAATGCAAAGCAGCCATAAAAGAAGCCAGAGTTGTCATCATGAATTCCAACTGCATTGCGTTGACAGCAGCGGGAGCAGACAGACGGACGGACGGACGGACGGACGGACGGACGGACGGACGGACACACAGCCAGCGAGAGGATTACAAAGCTTTGGCTTCAAATCAGGGAGGAAGTTATTCTAGCTTTTGTTGGCTACGGAGAGGAAGACGGAGTAGCGATGAAAGAGCAAACAATAAGGAAGAAAATTTAGGACTTTTTAAATCCTACTGCTAGAGGGAAAGGGAATTTGTTGTTGTTGCTTTTTTTAAGGAAGGGAAGCGAGCAAGATTAATAATGCTAAAAAGCAAAAATATCTCAGATTCTATCTCCGATTTCCATTTTATCTCGATTTTTCTATCGTTTATATTGACAAATCCGCCTCGATCTGGATTTTAGACGAAAAGTTGTATCGATTACGGTTCTCGTCTCGACTAAACAAGTCTGTATCAGTTTGGGTTCTCGTCCTGACTAAACAAGTCTGTCTTGATCACGTTTATCGCCCCGATTTAAATTTTATTTTCATTTTTCTGTCGTTTAGATTGACAAATCCGCCTCGATCTCGATTTTAGACGAAAACTTGTATCGATTTCGGTTCTCGTCTCGACTAAACAAGTCTGTATCAGTTTGGGTTCTCGTCTTGACTAAACAAGTTTGTCTTGATCACGTTTATCGTCCCGATTTCGATCTCGGTCTTGTCTCGACTAAAGTAGTCGGTCACCATCTGGATTACAGTTTCGACAGAAACGATTTTCTTCATTTCCACTGAAATTTAGAAAATCCTCGATCTGTACAAAAAATCAAACAAATTTTTCTTTGTGTACACAAAACAAAAAAAAAACAAAAAAAAATTGAAATTTTTCTTTTTTTTAATTTTACATTCGACGACAACACGAAGGTCGAATAAAAGTCGCTCCGAAGATGTTCTGTCAGAAACACAGATAAGAGTAAATTAAAAATTAAACTTTTTTAGACACCAACAAGTGCTTCGATAGCCTCGAAAAAAAAACACTTGAGAGTTTTGATCTTCTCCCTCCACATTTAAGAAGGGGCGACAAAATAGGGAAAGTGATTTCAGTAGGGAGAGTTGAGCTCCCGCTGCACTGATATCTGTGACAGCAAAGAAGGACAGTTTTGACAGCCAACAAGTGAAGTCATTTAAAAGATAAGAGAGTGAGAGGGGGAAAGAGAGAGGGGGAGAGAGAGAGAGAGGGAGAGAGAGAGAGAGAAAGAGAGAGAGAGAGAGAGAGAGAGAGAGAGAAAGAGAGAGAGAGAGAGAGAGAGAGAGAGACGAAAGAAAAGGTACGGCTGTCAGAAAGTTCGGGCAACTTAACTCAGAATTAAGCTCCTCACTCACTCAATACGATCGAATAAATGATTTAGTAGATTGAAGAAAGTAATTTGAGGAACAACAGATAAACATTCCGAAATCGATATCGAAAGTTGGCACACAAATCACGTCGAAGACAAAAGCTATTTGCTGACCTAAGCAGAAAAGTTCGAATTGGCTTTCACGTGTATTTGCGTGGAATTCAGATGACTGGAGGTCCCGATAGTCATGTGAGAAGTTCAAAATCGCATGAATTGCAATTTTTCACTTGACAAATTTGAAGATTTCTGTAGGGAAAAGCAGAGAAAAAGAATTCTTCTTGAATTTGAAACGGAACAACGCACAGCATGATGTGATTTTCTGCTATCGATGTGATTTTCTAAATTCATTACACAACTTTCAGCCATTAATTGTGCCACCAACTAATACAGCCACGGGCACACACACACACACACACAGCCACACACACACACACACACACACACGTACGAGCAACCACCGGTAACACATGCTGCGCCACGTGACCTGGTGAAAATTTGACCCATGAAATTTGACACACACGACCCACATTCCTCATCCAGTTTATCGACCACTCGGAACACCTACGCTTGGGCCGCCAACAACAAACCTAACAAGGATTTCGACACCAACACCAGCTGTATCGTCCCCAACTCCAACACCCAAACCCTCCCCCCCCCCTCGCCCCTCCCTCCATCCATTCAAAAAATTCCCTCCCTCATTCCCTTCGAATTTCCGAATTTCAGAATTCGTTTGGTGGGTTGAATCGGCGGCCGACGCGTCTGAATCGCCCAAGCAAACACTTAAATTCACACGTACGGTTTTATTTTTTTTTTTTTTTTTTTTTTTTGGTGCAAAAGCACACATTTTTCATTTATGTCACTAGCAAATCAGTAATCAAGGATGATTGCACAAAGGATAACCCAGACAACCTTTCCGGTGGGCTTTGCGTTCCCTTTTTGCGAGTCATCTAGAGCTACCTGCGTGCAAAAAACGAGTCCTTGCGCGCTTCAGATGCCCTTTGAGCTGGAAAGTTTTGCAGAAGAATATAAATGAAAGGACTTCCTGTATACGTTTTGAACTCTGCATCCTTCGGGTCTCGTACAGGCAAGGATACGACGTAGAGATTTCCCATAATTCTCTGATTTTTCCTTTGAGGAGAACTTGTCGATTTCAAGAAATACATTTATTTCACAAGATTTGGAATTATAATTAATAATGAAATTATTATATATATTTTAAATTATATTTTCTAACATTGTGAATAATTTTAAGTTTTCAGATTTCTTATTTTCATTTAAAACTATTTGTTTCCTTTTTTCCCCAAAAAAAAACATTTTTAAATATTGTGCAGACTTTTATGAACATAAATTTTACAAGTTATTAAATATTTAATCATCGCAAACTCGGCTCAAATAATTTCTTCTTCATTCAATCCTACCTTTAATATTGTTAAATCCATTTGATTTCATGTGAAATGTAAAATTAAACCGACATTTTCATCCAGTTTCGATAAATTCATGAATTTCTCGTTCATGAAATCTCAACAAACCAATTAAATTGAATTGAAAATAGAATAATTTGACAATTTTGAGTACTCAGCCGGTGAGAACGAATAAAATGGAAGCAAATCGTAGTGATTGCAATAATTTGCCACTTCACATTACATTCATCTAAGCTGAGGTCGGGATGAGGACGAGAACGAGGACGAGGACGAGGATGAGCGGCTGGGAGAAGGACGCCGCCTAGTGATTGGATGCTGATGACGCAGGACAAACAGGACAAACAATTTTATGTCCGCTCGCAATGAAGTGACACAATTGTGAGGTATTCAGTTGTATAATTTGCATTTTATTGAATTTGTGTGGGAGATACAACAACAATAAGAACACCAATCGTAATGGCAACAAATAAAACAACAAAAAGCAACCACAATCACAAACCATTTGAATAGAATATTTCCTATTTTCCTTTCTTCCTTTAAATAATTAATTTTTTTTTATATTGTGGTTTTGGTTTACCGCTGTGCTCTGGATTGTCCTTGCTTAGTTATCCTCCAGCTCAGGAAGAGGAGCTCCCTTCCTCCTGCTCGTTCTGCTTCTCCTGATCGTCCTGCTCCTCACGCTCCTCCGACTCCTCCTGCTCGTCCTCCTGCTCCTCTCGCTCCTCCTACTCCTCCTGCTCATCCTCCTGACCCTCCTGCTCCTCCCGCTCCTCCTGGTCCTCCACTCCTCCTGCTCCTCCTGCTCCTCCACTCCTCCTGCTCCTCCTACTCCTCCTGCTCGTCCTGCTCCTCTCGCTCCTCTTACTCGTCCCGCTCCTCTTACTCGTCCCGCTCCTCCTGCTCCTCCACTCCTCCTGCTCCTCGCGCTCCTCCTGCTCCTCCACTCCTCCTGCTCCTCCACTCCTCCTGCTCCTCCACTCCTCCTGCTCCTCCTGCTCGTCCTGCTCCTCTCGCTCCTCTTACTCGTCCGGCTCCACCTGCTCCTCGCGCTCCTCCACTCCTCCTGCTCCTCCACTCCTCCTGCTCCTCCTACTCCTCCTGCTCGTCCTGCTCCTCTCGCTCCTCTTACTCGTCCCGTTCCTCCTGCTCCTCCACTCCTCCTGCTCCTCGCGCTCCTCCTGCTCCTCGCGCTCCTCCTGCTCCTCCACTCCTCCTGCTCCTCGCGCTCCTCCTGCTCCTCGCGCTCCTCGCGCTCCTCCTGCTCCTCTCGCTCCTCCTGCTTCCCCTCCTGCTCCTCCTTCTGTTTCTTCTTCTCCTTCTCTTTTTCCCTCTGAAAATATTTGCTTTAATGTGGAATACTATTTCTGAAGAATTTAGGAGAAGCATTTTCTTTTATATTTTCTCTTTGGTTATTTCTGTGTTTACGTAAAATTAGTTTTGCTTGAAGACATCTGCTGTGCAGTGCAGTTTATTTTACGTATTTGCATATTTATTTGCAAAATCTTCCCCCCAAAGACCACAAAATCTTCTTCGACATCCTCATTCTTTTGTTTGCAATCCTTTTTCCTTCTCATTTATATTCATGTATGCTGTATCGAGTGGAAAACTTTCATTTATTGACATCCAATTAAAGCCGCAGAGCCTGAGTAGTGTGAGAAGGGAGAGGGATGAGAGGAGCAGAGTGATGAGAGGAGCGGAGTGATGAGTGGAGCAGAGTGATGAAAGGAACAGAGTGATGAGGTGAGCAGAGCGATGAGAGGAGCAGAGTGATGAGAGAAGCAGAGGGATGAGGGGAGCAGAGTGATGAGAGGAGCGGAGTGATGAGAGGAACAGAGTGATGAGGGGAGCAGAGTGATGAGAGGAGCAGAGTAATGAGATGAGCAGAGTGATGAGGTGAGCAGAGCGATGAGAGAAGCAGAGGGATGAGAGAAGCAGACTTCTTCATTCGGCCTTCTTTTCTCACTTTTTAAAGACTTTTTTTACTGGACATTTTAAACATTTATGAAAATTTCATTTATTACTGAAAATTAATTTAAAAATTTAAATTTACATTTTTTCGCGTGTTTAAAATTTCCCATTTAATCCTCATAAAGAACACAACCACCAATCTTTTTAAATTATTCTGAAATCTAGTGAAATGCGTTAAATTATTGCTGCAAAACCAAAACCAAAGTCGGGAACACAATGTTTTCTGTGAAAACAACCAACATGCGGGACTGTCAGCCGCAATACGAAACCAACATTTTTGGTTTTGAGTGCATAAATTAGACTGAAACATTTGCATAAATATTCAAATACAAATCTGTATGCAAATATTAATCCGACAAATTCTTGTAGGTGTTTTTTTGAGCATCAACACTTTGCAGCCTTGTTTGCTGTGGTTTTTATTAAAATGCGATATTAAAGTTTCGCGTATGTCTGTGAATAGCATTGCGATAAAATTCGTTTTCTCTCTCAAATATAAAATTTTTTTCATTTTGATGTTACATCGTAAAATCCACTCATTCCTTCTCTTGTTACTTGTCACGTTTGCTCACTTATTTCAAATTCTGCACTGCTTTCTCTCTCTTCTTTCGGCATTCCTGTCCCAACTACTTTTAATTTGCGGTTTCACTTAACTACCGCATAAGATTTTTCTTTATTTCCATTTAAGTTGTCAGTTAAATTTAGTGAAAGCTAACTGGGAAAATCATCAGTTCTGCAAGCCCTATTCTCTCTACTCTACTCTACTCTTCTCTTGCTTTCTCACTTTTATCTCTCTTTCCGAATGTTAGCTCAGCAAACCTGCATTCCTGCGATCTCTGCTTGAGTCTCGAAATATAATTAATTAACTTAATACAAGCGAGATTAAATAATTTTATTTTGATAGTGTGAGAGTTGAGAGAGTGAGAGTGTAAAAAATGTAGGATTCTCTCGCCTGCTCATGGATTCTCTCGCGTCTCGAGCACAAGAGAGAAAAAAAGAAAGAATTAAAATAGAACACAATAAAAACGGGATTTACATGAAAATGAGGGGTGAAAAAATGCGAGTTTCTTGCGAGATTTTCGCCCCTCACATTAAACGCGACACTTAATTTATCCAGTAGACAACTAACGAAGTATTTACGTATTTTATTTGTCGGTTTGCCTTGGCTGTTTGTCATTCCATGTCACAGATTAATTTTCCCTGTGCGAAGCCACGATATATTTTGCATCCCCCTGAAGTAACCTAAAAATCCCTAAATTATTGCAGTGCACGCAGCAAATCCTTTATAATGAATACATCTGCAGCGAGCAGGACATCCCGAACGGTACACTCACACACACACACGTAGTCGCTCTCACACGTAGTCGCTCTCACACGTAGAAACGCTCACACACCCAAATACAAGTAAAGCAATAAATTCCACGCGAAAGAAGAATCCGAACGAAAGCAGGACAATGAAAGCGTGGAAAGCGAGGAAAGCGTGGAAAACGAGGAGGAAACGGAAGTCGCCACGTTGCGGAAATTTATTTCTCTTGCTGATTTTATTTGCTGCTCGTTAATTTTGTTCGGTTGAAAATTCTTGCGTTGCAGAAATTGCTTAATAGAAATATATTACGTCAGTGTAATAAAATGCGTGTGTGATTTTACGTGCATGCGTGATTTTACGTGCGTGTGTGTGTATTTTTTTAATTTTTTTTTTATTTAAGTTTTTTTTATTTTTTTTTATTTTTTTTATTTTTTTTTTTTTTTTTTAAATTTATTTTAATTTTTTTTTCGACCTCTGCGAATATTTAATTTGCTCCTTTTCACTTTTCGATTTTTCGTAATAGAATTCTACAAGCATTTTTTTTAAGAGAAGAAAGCGGAAATTTGTGGCTCGGCTCTCTACCCACTCTCTCTCTCTCTCTCTCTCTCTCTCTCTCTCTCTCTCTCTCTCTCTCTCTCTCTCTCTCTCTGTCTCTCTCTCGCCCCAATCTTTTCTCTTTTATTTAAGGAGAGAGAAGGGAAAAGAAAGAATTTTTCTATTAATTTAAATTTACTGAACCGGCTAAACTTTTTTTCAAACTAGAAATGCCGAGTGAATTTTTGCTCTTTGCCGAGAAGATTTATTGCTCTCTAAAATTGTTTTAATTGTAAAGCCTGCAATGAATTATTCGAGTTATTAGTGAACGGAGCTTAAAAAGTTAATTTTGGATATTTATAGTTGAGATTTGGAAGTCTAATAGAGACTTAAAATTTCTAATAGAGACATTAGATTTGACATTTTGGAGAATTAAAGGAAGTCCAGTGTGCGACGAGTAAATCCTGCGGACTTTATTGCACTTTGCATCCATGAAGTTCCATTCAGTTTATTGCGGAAATCTTCAAATGTAAGGAAGGAGAGAATTTTCACAGCCATTTCAATTGGTTGCTATTCTCGAAATGTTCTAACTTGAGCGAGTGCGCTTTCTCTCCCAAGCTGTGAAAACTGCCTGCAATTGTAAGAAAAAAAAAGTGTCTTTCCTTCACTTAATTTATTCATAAACTGAAGGAGGGACTCAGCGTGTCCTTCATGCGTGCCGTTCACACATCCAACCGTTCAGTGTTTCCTGCTTTCATCACCGAAACAATACCAAACACACACACACACACACACACACACACACACACACACACACACGCACGCACACACACGCACACACACACACACACACACACACACGACGGCACTTTTCACCATTTCACGCTGAGTTCTCACGGCACACAAAAACAAAAACGAAAACATTGCGAAAATAGCAAAAAGTTGAAGAGGGGGAGAGAAAAAGCGAAAAATTGAAAGCTAGAGAAGGAAAACGAAGAGAAAAAAAAGAGAGACATAAAGGAAAAGCCTAGCAGGCAAATTGTTTTAATGAGAAAATTATGCAGGAGCCTCAAAGAAAATGCGAATGAAGCGAGCAGCCGCCGCCGAGCAGAAGGACGGCGACTGGAATGCAACGTAACGTGGTCGGGAAGGCAAACGAAAAAGTTTGCCATAGCCGGAGGAAGCGGGGATCGAAGGATCGAAAGCAGTAATGAAGGCGAAAAATCACTACAGATTTCACTCGCATCCAGACAGACTTCGATTAATAAAAGCTTTGCGAGAACGCTGGAGACTCAAAACGCTGGAGCCTCCGCAATATTACGAGGTTGTGTGGCGATGACGATGAAGATGACGATGAAAATGACGACGAAGATGGTGATGGTGATGGTGATGGTGCTGATGTTGCCGCAAAAAGCAACCGCAATATTACGAGGTTGCGAGGCGATGAAGATGACGACGAAGATGACAATGAAGATGATGATGGTGATGATGTTGCCGCAAAAAACCCCGGAAAAATTACGAGGTTGTGTGGCGATGACGATGAAGATAACGATGAAAATGACGATGAAAATGACGATGAAAATGACGATGAAGATGACGATGAAGATGACGATGAAGATAACGATGAAAATGACGATGAAGATGACGATGAAAATGACGATGAAAATGACGATGAAGATGACGATGAAGATGGTGATGGTGATGATGATGATGTTGCTCGTGATGTTGCTCGTGATGTTGCTGGAGCTGATTTCATTTAGAAACACAACCACTAACAGCAATATTTATTTTTTTGCGAGCCAGTGGATGTTCTACACATGCCATCACAGACTCCGATGTTTTTCTTATCTTTCAGCTTTCAGGACATTCGTTTCCAAAAAATTAATTTTTTTTTTTTTTTTTTTTTTTTTTTTTTTTTTTTTTCCATAAAAAATCACTATTGTCCGAAGTTGTAACTGATAAAGTCTCTGAGGTCTGCGGACCAATCCCAGCAGCACCGTTTGAGGGACACTGATGAACGTGATACGTATCAAAAAACGAAGAAGAGCAATAAAAGTGAAAACAATCAAATTGCATTATTAATCAGGACGCAATGAGTGAAGGCCATTAAATAGCAACTCAAAGGATAATTACAGGCGGAGGGTTTTTCTAAGCCTTCAGCAGGCACGTGCTTCCCCTCCCACGAGACCATTCCCTCCCCATCCCCCTCCCCATCCCCCTCCCCGCACTCCCATCATCCTCCCATTCGATGCTCTGCTGTTTGATTACACCAGCAGACCGTCAATTTGCCGCAGTGCAGAAGGGGGACCCCGCAGTGCACAAGGGGGACCCCGCAGTGCACAAGGGGGACCCCGCAGATGGCGCTCGCATCGCCGTCCGTGGCCGAGCCGAGTGCTTCTTAATTAAATACATGCAATTCGAGGAGCTCTCGACGGGGCGCACAGCAGCAGAGCCACAACGACTGACTTCAATTTCCAGCTGAGCGATTTGCCAGTCGTGTTTTTCCTTTTTTTTTTTTTTTTCTTTTTTTTTTTTTGCGCCACACTGACCGGCGCTCCCCCGATCACACGGCGGCAAATGGCATGGAATGCAAATCTGTTCAGAGCAGTCAGAACATCAGCTCGCTGTTGCTCGGTACAGCTTAAAATTTGCATGAACACCCCAAAAAAAAAAACTCGTAAAGCATTCGTTGATGCTTTGTTCTGCGCATTCATAAGGATTCAGCAAATTTGCACATTTAAACACCTTGTAAGGATCTCGTTAGGTGACCGCGACGCTTGTTGCTGTTGCAGCTGCTGTGTCTCGACTTACAACAGCAACTTCATTAGCTGCGGATGATGAAGTGGAAGGGGGTGGGGGGGGGAGGGGGAGGCACCTCTTTCCTCCTCCGTCATACCGAGAAATACTAAACATAAATTAAGCTCTCGTTTAAGAAAGTGGAAGTGGAAGTGCAACTGTGTGTGTGGTTTGGCAAACAAAAGTGCTTAGAGAGGATTACAGTCGTGGTTAGAGAGAGAGAGAGAGTGAGGGAGAAGTACAGTCGAGAGAAGTACAGTCGAGAGAAGTACTCTTCGCTGGTGCTCCTGCTGAACGGTGAACGCTGGAATCGGAGTGGAAGGGCAGCCAGATAAGAAGAGAATTCGAGGCTTAATCATGGTTTGCACTGACGTTGTGAACCTGAGAAATGAAAATGAGAGTGAAAAGAAGAGTTGCGAAGCTGAGAGCGCTTCAAATTATTATTATTGCTTAGCACTGAGACGTTCTTAAGTTAATTAATCCTCTCGGAAAGCTGTTATTTTAAGCTCTCCGAGGGTTCTGCTGCGTTCCGATGTCGAGAGGATTTCGCAGATCTTACTTAAAAGACGCCACAGCCACAGATTTCCTTCTTCGTTTTGCATTCCAAGGATAAATTTCGTTGAAATAGAGAGGAAACGTTGGGGTGGAGGAAACAAAAGATTTTCACGCTTTACATTTTTTATGATAGAAATTGAAAAGAGGGATTTTTTTTTATTTTCGGTGGATTTCCGGACATCTTTGCTTTTTAAATGCATTTTCTCGCACGCTATAGATACGAACACATTAAAAAAAATTAAAAAAAAAAAAATTTTCAAAAAAAATAAAAAAAAAATTTTAAAAAAAAAGTAAAAAAAAATTTTTTTATAAAATTCAAAAAAAATTTAAAAAAAAATTTAAAAAAAAAAAATTTTTTTTTTTTAAATTCAAAAAAAATTAAAAAAAAATTAAAAAAAAAAAATTTAAATTTCCATTACAATGGTGAGGATGTAACGTGAAGAGACGCCTCGGGCGACTTGTTAACCGAGGCTGGCAGCGTCGTGAATGTCATTTCTGACTCACGATGTTACAGCTGCAAGTGACGTGAAATGTCGTGCAGGAAAAACTTTTTGTAACACGAGAATTAACTTAAAAATTCAACCCATTCGGCTTGCAAGCCGGAGATAATCCGGGAATGGAATTCGGGAGGGAAAGTTTTCATAATCTTGAATTTTTTTGTAATTGTAAAGTCGGCGATTTCAGTAAAATTTTTCTCTTAATCAGAGAAAAATCTTTTACAGAGCTTGGAAAGCTCTTTACAGAGTTACAAAAAGCTTTTTTAAACTTGAAGAACTTTAAGAACTCTGAAATTCTTATTTTCTACAATAAAAATAATACCAAAAAAATTTTTAAATATTTATTTTTCATTTAACTTTAACTTCTTGGAATGAAGTTTTAAATAAATTGAAAAACATTCAGAATAATTTAGAAATTTTCTGTGTTTTAGGCCGGGAAAGGTCAGAAAGTTGAAAAGGTTCCCTTTTTTCCCCACTAAATTA
This sequence comes from Sicus ferrugineus, assembly GCA_922984085.1. Taxonomy (NCBI): domain Eukaryota; kingdom Metazoa; phylum Arthropoda; class Insecta; order Diptera; family Conopidae; genus Sicus; species Sicus ferrugineus. The sequence goes on along the minus strand of OV277349.1, from coordinate 4,342,489 downwards.
TTCAGGAAATTATCATTAAAACTTTTCAGAGGGGCTTCGAACAACAGCAACCCGCACCCTCAGTTAACACTTTCACGTCGACAAACTCCATACGAAAATCACTTCCTGATAATCCTTTTTGCGTTTATTACAGCAATAACAATTAAACATTTTGCGACAAAAATTTATGTGGTACTTTATGTAGGTACTTTTTTGTAGGTACTTTTTTTAGGTACTTTTATTTAGGCACTTTTTTAATTACTTTCCCGCCTTTTCTTTGTAGCTCGGATCACAACCCGTTCAAGTCATACCACGCGCTCTTATCAGATTTGTGTGAGAGTGGGAAAGAGGCAGAGAGGAAGAGTGCGTTGGAGTGGGAGTGAGAGATATAGAGCGCGGGAGCGAGGAAGCGAGGGAGCGTGAAAGCGTTGTGGCGTTGGAGAGAGGAAGCGAGGGAGCGAGGAAGCGATGAAGCGTGGAAGCGATGAAGCGATGGAGCGAGGGAGCGAGTTAGGGTAAGAGCGAGGGAGCGTGGAAACGAGGAAACGAGGAAGCGAGGAAGCGATGGAGCGAGTGAGAGAGAGAGCGAGTGAGAGAGAGAGCGAGGAAGCCATGGAGCGAGTGAGGGAGAGAGCGAGAAAATGTCGAGAGAGGGAATGTCGCAGCTCTCAAATAAAATGCTGGAACAAGAATTACTGAAATGCTTCAAACTGCAGTGTTAACAATTTAAAATACATATAAAAACTAAGCAGTAAACAGAGATAAAGAGCTCATTGATGATTTTTTACAGGATTTTTCGGTCTGTTCTCTTTAATTTTTTCCTCTTTCCATTTTCTTACGAGTAAAAGCATTTTCTGAAATAACGGGAGCGCCATTAACAGTCTCTTCACTTCGCGCAATTAAGAGTTCAAACAAAGCTGGCGCGAGTCTCAGGAAAGAAATGAAGACGAAGTAAATCTGCTGACGAAAAAGACGGGTAATATTTTCGTATGAATAAAAAAAAAACCAACCAAACGGGAAACTGCAGATCACCGCGAATCATCTTCATCTGTATCACCGGCGACGTCCTTCTTTCCTAGTGGGGAGTTTCTACATCCCAGGGGTGCCTTTTTAAAAAACATCAACGCGTTTTTTTTTTGGCGGCCAAAGAAGCGCATCGAGCAAGAAGAAGACGACGGCAAGCATGAGGAAAGTGGAGTGACGTGAAGAGTAAATTGCAAACAAAGTGATATCCTGGAAACAAATGTCACACGATGAGTGATGTGAATGCCGTTTCAAAGACGTTTTACGAGAGAGGCGAACGGGGGGAGCAGGAGAAAAATACTTTAGTCTCTTGCACACACACTCACACACACACAAAGGAATGTTTTGCTCGCTGCTTTTGTTATTTAAAAAATATATGAAAATCATAATAAAAACTGAAATGTTACACATTTTGCTGTCAATTTTGCTTTTATTTTACTTTCTATAAACTGTAACATTTATTGTGATGGAAAAATAAAAATGCAGAGAGAGTGTATTCGAAAATGTTTTCTTTCTTCTTTCTTTAAAAAGCATTTTCGTTGTTGTTTTCCTTTTTCTAAACTCTCTTTACTCTCGAATAACATGCAACCCCGTGAAGCGACAACAAACTGATTGTTAAAATTGAATATCTACTAGTTTGCCAAGTACTAGTTGAAACGAACTAGAAATCGTTGAAACGAACTAGAAGACGTTGAAACACGTTTGTTGTTTCATTCATTGGCTGTCTCGAGCAAACTAGTTTGAAAACTAATTAAAAATAAAGTCTTTGAGGCAGAGACAGCAAAAGTTTTGCTTCTACGGCATCGCAATGGTAAACCGTTAAACTGAACATTTCGTTGTAAGAAAACAACTCAAATGTACAACTAATCGTAATTAGAGAAGAACTAGTTGCAAACCCAACTCTCAACTAGTTGCAAATCTAACTTTCAACTAGTTGAATGCCTGAGTGGGTAGTTGCTGCGATAAAATTATGGAAACCTCGTTGGTTTCGGGAGAGCTGCGTTCGTGAGAGGAACTTATGAACACTGAAGTGAGCATCTTTTTTTTCCCCGCTCTGCTTTTTGATACAGAGACAGATTATGTTCCGGAGAGACGGAGAGAATTCAAGGTGGTTTTTTTCTACATAAACCCCCGAAAGGAAAGCCAACACTGAGGCTCTCATTCTTCTTGTTTGAAACCAGGGAACGACTGGTTTTTGATTTCTCTCGGGGTGGAACGATGCTGATGAGAAGACCAGCGTTGTGCCAACACGTTGTTAGCGTCGCAGCTGGTCATCGAAGCAGCTGAAAATGTTCGCTCATTTTTAGGACTCTCTAAAGCGGTTATTTTCAAAATGAATGAATGAATGAATGAATGGTTAGAAAAGGAGAAACAGAAAACGAGCAACAGCAGCAGAAACATCAGCGGCAACAGCCACAACAACAACCACGCTAAAACTACAGCTTAAAATGAAACAAATTCAACCGCAACCAGCAAATGGCGACTATTTTTGCCCTGTTGACTCAGTAGGTGGAGAGAATTTCGGCAACAATTACCGCACCTGAACATACATGCACACCATCCACCATCAACACGCACACACACGCACACACGCATTAACACACACACACTGTCACTGCACTTGTGAAGAGGAGCCCGAGAAGAGTTTCAAGCAGCGGCGAAGTGCTGCCATCTGCAGCGTTGTCACGCGGTTGCCGCTGTCACGTGGTCACCGCTGTCGGTGAAGCGCTGCTGAAAGCAAAGCTTTTCACGGTGCAAGTTGTGCGAATTCGTTTTATTTCGGCACAAACTGTAGTTGGCTTTGTTCGAAAGTGTAACGGGGTGGGATGGGTGTGAGAGATAAAGAGAGAGGGAGAGAATTACTATCGATAATTTCGAAATGAGTTTTCAATTCCAAATGGGAATCCACGCGAATGCGCTTGTGAGTCCATTAAAAGCCTCAGCAACAGCAGCAGTAACTGCAAATGCGGTCGCCGGAGCAGCAAAGCGTGATTGCAATCCACGGCCTCCAGCAGTGGATGGCGGCGATCACAGTGAATGCATTTCGCATTTTGTTGGACCATTTGAACCTCCAAAAGAGTTCCCTTCATCTTCGATTCTAATCAACTCACACGCAGAATGGCCTTCATTTGGGGAAAACTAAAGCTGAAAGCAGAGCGATGAGAGGCTTTTTGGCTCTACGGAATATTTGGAGTGCCCCAGGAAAACCGTTAACCTCTCTCCTCATATTGACTTAACCACTCTCTCTCTCTCTCTCTCTGATAAATGCAAATCGATATTTTGTTAATCTCTGCTGCAGGCAGACAGACAGACGACTGTTATTGAATAACTGCACTTGAGAAGGATTTTCAGAATTGTTGGCAGTTACAGTGAGTGATTCTGTCATCCTGTTCACTGAAACCTGCTTGGAAATCCCTACACGTGTGTGGTTTGCCTGTATGCATGCAACGCACTCACACTGACTGACGGCAGTCCATCAGATGAAGTGAGAGAGTTTAAGTCGTCGTTCGTCTCTAAACTTTAGAATCTAACGGGGGCGGTGTGGAGAGACGAGCGGTGTTGAGAGACGAGCGGCGTCGAGAGACGTGTGGCGTCGAGTGACGTGTGTCGCCGAGAGACGAGTAGTGACGAGAGACGAGCGCCCTCGAGAGACCAGCGGCGTCGAGAGACGAGCACGTCTGCTGCTCGACGACGCTCGCTTCGCTGCAGGCATAAATATTGACTGCATTTCGAATTAGTTGCTAATGAATCCGATGCAGCAGGCATCCATTCTGCACAGGATGCGCCGCAAATTGAATTTCCAGCGTATTAAATTATGTAATGATTCGATTTAGATTTGCGCAAACACAGCGCAAATCTTCCCACCCGCAGTCCGCCCCACCACCCGGTGCTTGAACGTTCAACGAGCTCAAATGTTTGCACAAGCAGCGCACTCGTTGGTCGCTCTGCTCGCTCATTTGCGTTTCGTTCCGTTGCTAGTTGCTGCTGGTAATCCTTTTTCTCTACCATCTGCAGTTGTTTGGGTTTCCACTTATCCGCTCTCTCACCGACTGGCGTTCCCTCACCGACTCCCGCTCCCTCACCCACTGGCGTTCCCTCACCGACTGGCGTTCCCTCACCGACTGGCGTTCCCTCACCGACTGGCGTTCACTCACCGACTGGCGTTCCCTCACCGACTGCCGCTCCCGCACCCACTGCCGCTCCTTCACCGACTGCCGCTCTCCCAGTGGCAGCCTCGTCGATGTTGCAGTAACGTCTGGCAATTCTTGCTCTCGCCAGCGGTTGCCACTCGCTGGTTGTATCAATTATTTTTATTGTTATTTTTATTGCAGTCATTAAAGCGCGCTGGTATCTCAATTATTATTACATTTTTTTACGCTCGCTTTTAAGCGCCACCCAGCCGGGCATTAAAAGCTCGCTGCTTGACGGCGAATAACAACGCGAATCAAGCGTGCAACCAATTTTGATTTTTTTTTATAGGGGGCAAAAGCTGATTATAGGGAAAAAGCGAAGTGAAGGCAATGTAAATGGGATTCGCGCGAATTACCCAACTGATATGAGAGTAATTTCACCGCGGATATCAACAGTTTCAAGCAGATGTTCACATACACATGCACACTATTTTTTCATAAAATCCAGACAGCTTTAGGTTTTTTTTTTATAGTGGTGATGAGAACTGAGCAGATATGAAGCCTGCAAAGTAGCAATTAAAAATGATGTAATTAATAGAAACGCGCGCGGATGATCTCCACAGGAAGTGTAATTTCGAAACACTTTTCCTCGCCTTTAAGTGGATTTCATTGTGAACGCAGCCGTACGTAGAGCTGACTGCCGACTGGGTCGACATAATTCTTCACAACAACACAATCGCTTGGCAAAGAGCGAAGCGTTCGAGACGCGCTCACAATTACAATCGGCAAGGCAGTAATGATTATTGCCTCATTTACCAAATGAGCTTCAATTCTTTTGAATGGGGCCCCCGCGACGAGAGCCAAGTGTTCGCTGCTGCTGCCGCGACGAGAGCCAAGTGTTCGCTGCTGCTGCTGCTGCGCTGGTAATAAGGTGCAGATGCTCTCTTATCGCGAGGTGGGCGGAGCGTATTTAATGTGCTCCAAATGAGGGCGAGAGCAGCAATGATAGCGAGCACTACTAATAACGGGGAGCAAGTAAATTAATACTTCCGTAATCCGTGACAGTGGCGTAGTAGCGGAAAGGCGTCGAGTAAGGAGATCCTGAGCCTCTTGTGGATATCCTGAACTGTAAGTTTCATTGAGATATTATAAATTATACTGTAAATTTCATTCATTTATTATATCGGCAAGTCAGTGCGTTACATATTTCGTTAATCTTAATATATCAATTTGCTGTTGCTTAATTATTTTCGTAAATATTTGTTCTGAATTCACTAATTCAATCATCTTTTCATCTTCTTATGCGTTTATTGAATTTTTATCCTCAACTCTACTTCAGTATTTTATTCATAACTCTCTCTGAATGACGCTGAAATCGTTTTTTCCTATTTTAAATAAAAGAAAACTCATGAATTATTACAAAGAAAATATAAATTCAATAAAACTCGTTCATAGATCCGTTTCCAAATAAACCGAATTTGCTAAAACAAATAATTTTTACAACCGTTGTTATCATCGTGAATTTATTCCTCCACGCCATTCATATTTTAAGCACCCCGACAAATCATCGCGAAATCGTGAAGCTGGAGAAAATCTCAGCCTCGCATCAAATTGCATCAACCATGAAAAACTAAAATTTATCAATATCGAATTTTCTGCTTCGCTCGTACCAACGAAAAGAAGGAAAACCAAACAGAAAACCAAAATGTAGCTGAAAATGAAAATCTGTTCTTGGCGAACAAAAAATCGCGAAAAGAAATCGCGCGAAAAATGCGAATTCGCCAGAAAAACAACGCATTTTCACTTCTTGCTTTTCGCCTCGCAAAACGAAAGCCATCGCGTCCCCCTCTCGCTCGTCGACAGCGTTTTCTGGTTTTTATTTCAAGTTTTCCAAGCGATTTCTTATCGTAGCGGATAAACTTAATCCCGCGTTTTTCTTTCATATTCAGCTGAATTTTCACTTCTTCTTTTCCACGCTCCCTCGCTGGTTGCACCCAACTTGAGTTTTTGCTTCTCCACCTCTTGGCCTGAAGCCGCTCTCAATAACGTGAATCGCCGAAGAAGGATTTTGCACTGAGGAACCGCACAGTGGGTTTGAGCGGAAAAAAATTTATAGTAAACATTTTAGTAAAATCTCGTGATGTTAAAAAGGTGTATTTATATTATTTTCATATTTAATTTTAACAAATTTTTATATATTTCTACTGTGTGAAAATGCGTCAAGTTTCTTAAAAATTCTGATCACATTTCTTCCTTTTAATTTACATCTAAAAAAAAAGAAATTAAATAAGTAATTCATCATCATATTTTATGTGAATAATTGCGACGCAGAAATGTTTGGATTTTTTTTTAAATTCAGAATATTTATTTTCCTGAGGGTGTTTATATGTAATTTCGCATCGAATTAAATATACCAAAATTCCTAAATGAGAAAATATCTCACTAAAATGGTTTTTATAACAACAAAAGTAGAAAACTAGAAAAACCTCCCGTGAAGTAGTGAACTTCTTATACTGAATTGGACTAATAAAGTACTTTTTCAACTCCAATAAACGTTTTTACAAGCAATATTTTACATTTCCCTTGCCACCAAAATTTTGGGCGATTTTTTCGATATTTCACTCACTGTGCGCTGAGAAAATAATCAATTCAACCAACTGAAAGTTATACACATCCATATGTATGCATGTATTCTGGAAGAGACGGAGATGTATGACTTACCATGATTGCTCTTTCCTGCAGAAGGTAGAGTGGAGCCTGGAGCCACCTTACAACTCCAGCTCTCCCGCACTCAGGAAATCAGCGGAGAGAACAAATCTAAAGGAATCACATTTTATTTCTCTCCACAACTCGTTGGGAAATCGTGAAGCGGTGGTCGATGAGTCACGTCTGTGATGGGCAGCCCTCAATATTTTCTCAAGCAACTTTTTCGCAAACTACACACACGGCAACACTGCCGACTTCGCTGAAACTGAAATTAATTGTTCGCCATCAATTCACAGCCAGCAACATTTGATGGTGCGGTGGCTCGTTGTTGTTGGTTTCAAGGATCCCTTTGTCGCAGGCCGGCCGGCGCTCCACTTTGGTTTTTTTTCAGCACGAAACTCACTCTCGCTCGCAAAGCAATTAACTGCCAAATTGCTAAACCATCGACACGGTGGTCTGCCTGCCTCTGCCTGCATTGCATCGCACGATGGATGCGTGGATGGAGGACGCGTTGAGGCCGCTGGATGAATGGGTTGCAAACAAGTCCATCCATCCAGCGAGGCTGCGATAGGCATGAAAATGTGAGTTTGTGCGACTGTCATTCGCAGGCAGGAGTCCTGTCAAGCAAGAATCCTTCATCGCATGATGCCGCCTCTGAAGTCAAATGAAATTCTCAATTGTTTTGTTCTCCAAGTACTTAAAAAGAGCTGAGAGAGGAGACTCATTTTGACACATGGATAAAAATTGCAGTTATTCACTTCTTGTTAACGCGTGCAGCGGTTGCGATTTTTAATATTTTCCATTTTTAATATATTGCAATATTTTTCTTACGTACTTTCTGAATTTTGCATACGCTTGCAATTATCAATGCGTACTGCAGCACAAATTTTTGCAACTCTGTCCCTGACTGAGAGTGAGCTAATAAACGAAATATGGATGGCTACTCAGAATTTACAGTTACGAGAAACAAACAGTAATTTGTTTTACTCAGTGAGTGCACACACGCACGCACGCTCTTCGAAATCAAAGCTGGAAATGCGTTGAAATACATAGAGAAGCTTTCCAAAAATTGAGTTATTCATTCTACTGGAATATGGAATATTCAACAAGTAAAAAAAATTTATTTAACCTTTTTTTGGCTTGATTCAGTGGCGTTGTCGGAAGCGGGGACTTTTGCGGGGTTGAAATTCTCCCCGAATTTAGAAACTACAAGAAACGAAATTACACTTTTAAATTCTAATTCTCGATATTTTATTAATTTCTAGTTTTCGTTTACTATGAGAAAAATTAGAAAATTGAAACAATCAGATCTTCCTTCGAACGAATTTTTCAAGTTCCATTTCTTGCCATGAAGATGAAATGAAATGATTATTTTTATTTTACCTTCGCGTTGAGTTCTCATTACTTCAGAATGGAGGGAAATTCACTACCGTTTTCTTGCTGCTTAAAAGAAAATCAGCGCAAATGGTGTGTAAAATGACGATTTCGAGCATTTTCGACAATCAGAAACCAGCGCACAACGAATATTGTTTCTCACACTTAAGGTGAGAATTTAACGACCTCTTTGTCTTCACGTTAAAGTCTTTAATACAGTTATTTCGTCCAAGTTAAAAGGACAATTAAATTGGGAACAAAAAGGTTTTATTGATTTTTCAACTTTCCAAAACTTTTTTCCTTAGTTTTTTGTTCAATCTTGTTTTTCTTTTTTTTTTGCTCGCTTTGCTTTCCTTTCTTCTTTTAGCTTTTAAATTAATTCAGAGAAATTTGATTTTCCTCTTCCTTCCACAGAGCAAAAAATTGCTTAGAAAAAAAATGGGAAAGGAATTTCAGTAGGAATCTCGTATTGTAACGATTAAGAAATTCAATTTAAATCTGTTGTTTGGATAAAATTTATTGTTAATAAATGCTTTAGAAAGATATTAAATTCAATTTTTTTTTTTTTTTTTTTTGTTTTTTTTTTCGTAGTTTCTATTCGTAGTTAGAAAATAATTTTTTTCGATTTCGATTATTTCTAAATATGTGCGAAATCCGCCTTTAATTAGATTGAGTAAAAGATTTTTCATTTCTTTGCAAAAACTGCAATATGAAGAAGAAAGATTCGTGTGAATCTGCAGCCACTGCGTTGCTTTTCACAGCCGCACGGAAGCTCTGAAATGTAGAACAGAAACGAGCATAAATAAATTATTTATTGAATTTCAGTAGGGCGTCCGCAGGGCGAACGAGCAGCACAGGATTTGAGAAATCCGTAAACGGCTTCGTTGGTGGCGGCGCATCCTTGATTTCAAGTCCTTCGCAGGGCGAAAACAACGCAACAACAGCCGGAAAACACACTGAAAGCCACCGCACAGAGGCAGCAGCATCAAAATTTGCTAGCTACGCAAAATCGACTCCCCACCCCACTGCTGATGTGCTGCTGTCTTGCGTGTTAATGCGGTGATTGAGAAAAAGTGGGGCCAGCTGACCTTCCCTCCCGCATAAATTTCACCGGTATCTTTTTAAAGAAATTAAATTTTTTTTTTTTAAATTTCCGTCTCCCCCTCCAGCGAAATCCTGTTACGCCTGTGGCTGCCATGTCTGGAAGTTTAAAATTTTAATATTGGTTGGATGTGTGGGTTTGTTGAGTGGTTGTTGTGGACGGGGAAGAGTGCGACGTGATCGGGAGCGCAGAAAGTAATCCTCTCTGCTGTTGTTGTTGCTCTTGTAGGTATTATAATTCATGCATTGAAAATCCACTAAACGGTAAAATATACTGATGAGATTCGTTATCACGGAATAAACTTTGAGAGAAGAGAAACTGGGAAATTTTGTAAATTTTGAAAAAAGAACAACTGGACATTTTATGGTGAGAGAACGCTATATTTTGGAAGCTGTTTTTAAATTAAAGCGATTTACGGGTTCCGTTTTTGGTTAAAATTGTTAGAATTCAATAAAGCGTTAAATAAATTTAAAAAATCTTCAGTGTTTTTCATCCCGTTTCAAACGCCTTTTCACTGGAATTTCCTTACGATCTAATAAATTTCTTCATTTTACGCTCTCCTAAAATCTCTTCTGCCTAAATAAAAACTGTGAATTCATTCAAATACATTTTCGCTCTCAACTGAAAATATTTCTCTCTCTCTCTCTCTCTCTCTTTCACGCAAAAACACTTAAAATGTCTGAAATTTTATTTCACATTTTTTCCTACTCCTAAAATGCTTCGTTGGTGCGCTCGAAACCTACTTCAGTTCTTCCTGCCACGAAAATGGAGCTCAGCAAAGGCAGCCAACAATACCTTGGCCTCGACTTGGTAAAACGTTTTTCTCTTCTCTCGCTTTTTTTTCCAACAAACATACGGCGGTTCGCTCTTGTCGCCGTTACCGTTACCCACTTCTACGGTACTAAAAAATATGCCTAGAAAGTTGTGCAACATTTCAGAGTGGCAGAGAAAAGCAATGCAAAAAGCAACTCTTACAAGCTTCAGGAATTTCAATAATTTTTCCATTTTCATTCATGCACTGAGCACTGAGCACTTCTACACGAGTGGAAGCTACAGATTCCCGCTATCAACGTCCCGCTGCCTCTCACTCTTCGTTCTGTACGTCTTTTATTAAATTTCCGAATTTTCCATAAACACCGAGAGAGAGAGAGAGTGAGAGAGAGAGCAGAAAGTTAAGACACTTTGCATCTCGGAGAGGATTAGTTATAACACATGCATACATTTTTCCCATAAAGAGATTTTGTTTTTTGCGTGAGTTTAAGTTGGGAGATCATTACTCTGTTGGGTACCGTTAGTTTCAAAATTAAAACTGTAAAGCAGCGCAGCAGCTGCGACGGACCTCCATGATTTGCTTAAATTAACAATATTAATATATTTTCTATTATTACAATTATTAATTATTTTTATAATTACAATTATTAATTAATATGAAAACACGCGGTCAGTGCACAGCTCGGCGGCAATTTGTAGCCAAATTTCATTTTTGGCTAAAATGTTTTCTGTACTCCGGGTGAGAGAAATTAATTAAAGCTTCCAAAATTTTTTAAAATTTTTATATATTGTAAACACAACAACTTCACAATAAATAAATTGAAATTGTGATTGAAGACGTGAAAATATTTATGAAGACAAATTTAAAATGTACGGAAATTTTGGTAAAATTTCAACAAACTGCCTTTGATTCGTTGACAAAATGGAGAATATGAAGCCTGAAACGTCTGAGTCTGCAGCTGCGAAGGATCAGTCGGGACAACACGCGTTTTCCACGAGCTCAATCGGACGAAATCCATACATAAATTTTTTACGGGATTTTCGAAAACGGAATGCTGGGCTGTCCGGAAAAGAAGAGATGAGACGCGGGCGCGTGAGTGGGGATCGCTGCTGCCACGTGTACTCCAGAACACCGTTACAAGCTGTAAGCACGCATAAGTATTTCAAACATGTATTTGAAATCTTGTTCATGCTCACTCTCGGTGCTGCTGTTGTGCTTCATCGCTGCTGGCTTGTGGTGGCGACTTTTCCAGTGTGTCTTCTGTGCGGCGTCTTGCAGCTTTGAATGCCTCTACACTTCCTCTTTTCCATTCCTCTTTTCCATTCCTCTTTTCCATTCAGCTCTTCATCTTCCTGGAAATCTTTCTGCATTCCTGGCTTTCTTCCTCATGACTCTGGAATAATTCCAATAATGTTTTTTGAGAAGAGTCACTCAAGTCTTCTAATGTGTGCTCTTCTATTTATTTAACGGTACACTCACCGCTCACCGACTTCATTATCTCTTCATCATCGTCATTCTCCTCGCACGCCTCTGCTTCACAACGACCAAGCTGTCGCCCGCTGAGAGTCAACACGGACACGACTAATTTTTACCGACACTATAAATTTTTTCAAAATACTTTTAAAGAGAACGGATTTTAATAATTGAATATTTGCTGAACAAAATTATTAATGAAAAATTCAATTTTGCTCGTAAGTCATTAAAAGCAAAGAAAACTTTGTTTCTGTTTAAAAATATATTAGAGTAAAAAAAATCTATAATTTAGGTGAGTTTAATTTCTAATGGTTTAAAAAATATTTAAAAACAATAATTTGTTATTCTTAATATTAAAATTGTTATTATGTATTTGTGGAAATGCAAAGAGCAGAAATATCAAGTTTTCTTCTCTCGTAACGCATTTAATCGTCTACGCGGAACTTAACGCGACTTTAATCCGCGATCTGGGTCACCGTGGTGAAGCGTCTTCGAGTCCCTTTCAGCACATTTTTGCTGCAGAGAGATAACGCAGCCGCATTTTAATAGCGTGGAAGTGATGCGTGAGTGTGTTTGCACAGCGATTCTAATGACGATTCTCCAGAAACATTCCGGGTAATCAGCGGCATCATCGCGGCTTGATGACGCTTTACGCAGCTGAGGAATGCAGAACCACGCAGCGCGGCGAAGTCAGCGAGCGAGTACGTGTTTTCCTGCTCACGCGTTTGCGTTGGCTTCACTGGCGGCCAAAGTCTGTCGCCAGATAACAATCGCGGAAGAGCTAAAACATCTCACCACCCACACCGTCAAACGCGCGCGCAATTTAGAATCAAACACAGAGGCGTGTGCACGCACACATGTGCACATTAATATCTCGGCGAGAACCGCAAATGGAAGTTTCAATTGAGTGCGGCACGCAGTTGTGCAAACAGCCGCTGCAACGACGACGACGACAACTACGACGACGACGACAACAACAGCACAAGCAGCAACTACTACACCCACGATAAAAAACGGTAACATCAGCAACAGCAACGTCACCAAGAAAAACAACAACAACAACCTCTCACCACACTTGTTAGGCAATTTGAAATGGAAGGGTGTTGGGAAGAAGGGGAAGAGAAGAAGGATGAAATGTGTTGCGGCGACCGCAGGTATGTCATTGCAACTACAGCTACAGCAACAAGATTTCGCTCTCTTATCCCGCAAACATCACAACGGATTCTATCGGTTGTGAAAGAGAGAAGAGGACGTAATAAATGAAAATTTTAAAGTACGGTAACTGAATGCAAAAGTGTAGGTGGTCCTCTCTCTCTCTCTTGCGTGTAGAGTGCAAAAATGATTATTTTTGCTCGCTGCAAACATTGTTATCAGTCGGCGGCAGAGGTAGAGCGGTAGCAGGAAAATTACAAGCGCCTTCAGAAACAGAAGTGGTAGACGCAAAAACAACTGACTCTCAGCGCAAAACAACCGACTCTCAGGGCAAGCAACCGACTCTCTCCTCCCAACTCGTCATCCACCAACTGCGCTTTGGTTCTCCTCGTTGTATGCAAGCCCGAGGAAAATTTTGATTTCGGCAACGATAAGAAATGCTTTCATATTTCGTGTGTGTGTGCCGCGAGTAGGTTGTGTGTGTGTTTGTGTCTGACGTGCTTTCAAACTCATCGCTTTCTCTCTTCTGGTGTCTCTTTGCTGGTGTCGCTGGTTTGTTTGAGCAACACGATTGAGCCAATTAAAGCACTTTTTTGTGTACTCTGATGATGCTTAACTATTGCTGTTGTTGTTGTTGTTGTTCTTTGCTTTCCACGTTAATTAAAAATTCAAATTCCCAACTCGCCCTTTTTTTGTATTTTATGTCGGTCAACGGATAGAAAGTGATTTTGCAAGTGTAAAGAAAGTAATTTTGCAAGTGTGAAGGAAATTTGTAATTTTGCAGAAACTTGGCGAAGTAATGAGAATTTTTTTTCCTTCTTTTAATGAAGTAATAAAAAATTCGTCAAGCGAAAGAAATTCAGATGGTAGGTAGAAACTAATTTAAAAATTGCGGCGCACTTTGTAGGGCCCTCGAAAACTTCTCACACTTGAAAAAAAGAATGAAGATAAGGAAAACCAAATAAATTTATTAACAATATTAACAAATTGTAAAATGATATTCAAAACTCGCGAAATTCAACTTTTATACAAGATCGAAAATCTAACTCATGTTTGGGTATTTTTATCGCATTCTCGCATGCTATTTTTCTGTCTCTCTCTCTCTCAGTGTATGATTGCCAACAACTGCCGCGCGAGCTCTGAAAAGTTTTTCTCGCCGTTACATCAAAAATTTCGCGACACTCGCTCAACACTCGCGCATCCATCGCGCTCAGTCGCTCAGATTTTCGCACTCGTTGCCGTCGCCATCGCCGTCGTCATCGTCGTCGTCGTCGTCATCTTCGTCGTCGTCATCGTCGTCGTCGTCGTCGGCGTCGTCGTCGTCGTCATCTTCATCGTCGTCGTCGTCGTCGTCGTCGTCGTCATCTTCATCGTCGTCGGCGTCGGCGTCGTCGTCATCGTCATCGTCGTCGTCGTCGTCATCGTCGTCGTCGTCATCTTCATCGTCGAAAAGTTTTGCGAAAAGTTTTTCATAATTTTCCAAAGGACTTCGGCATTAAAAAATAGCAGCGAGGACGACGTGTAAAAAATAAACTCCATTTCAAGATGCTTTTTTAGATTAAAATAGTTTGAAACAAAATTTCTAGTTTGAATTAAATGCAAATGTTGAATTTTTCCCTATTCTTTTTTTTCTAATTTCTTTTTCCCACGCTTTTTATAATGATAAATTCGCGGAAATTCGTACTTAAATAATTAAAACGTTAAGTAAAATATTTTCAAATGATGAAATAGCACTACTAAGAAGTAATATAAAAAAAAAAACTAAAAAGAAACTGCATGAAATAAAATAAGATTTATCAATATAAATTGAATTAAATTCAATAACAAGTAAAATAGTGAAGAAATAAATAGAACAAGTAAAAAAAAATAAAAAAAAATTAAATTAAAATTTTTTTAAATTTTTTTTTTATTTAATAAAATAACAATTGAACTAAAAATAAAACAAAAACACAAAATTTTTTAATCTAAAATTCCTGGAGATGCTGGGGATTGAACCCGGGGCCTCTCACATGCAAAGCGAGCGCTCTACCACTGAGCTACATCCCCCCATAACGGTACATCTTGGGGTGAGATTATAAATAAATCATAAAATCCAAAAATTTTCTCATATATTTATAAATATTTAATATTTTCTCTGATTGCTTGTCTCCGATTGTGAATTGTCTCTGATTGTGAATTGTCTCTGATTGTGAATTGTCTCTGATTGTGAATTGTCTCTGATTGTTTCTGATTGTGAATTGCTAAAACAAATTATTGACTGCATCTAGACTAATAGAAAAATTAAAAATTTAGTGGATCCAGAGGTCATTTTAGTGGATTCCGAGAAGTCATTTTAGTGGATTCCGAGAAGTCCAGGAAGCCGAAGATGTAACCAGCAGTCAATGCGAGGTACGAAGTGAAGTGAAAAGCAATTTAGAGAATTATTTAGTTTAAAAATTCTAGTAATTTCCAAATACAAAGAGAATGGTGATTGCGTGGGTCTAAATTTTAGACTCTAAAACGAGAGCCGTGATCATAATTTTATATGCGAATGCATGCTAACTTTTATTAGATTTACCCTCCTCTTTAAATTCATGAAATTCATGATCATCCGTTAACGAGGAACTCAAGGAACTCCTGCGAACAATTTGTTCCACTCGTCGTTCGGAAAGCAGTGTAGTCCTCGACTATAATGCTGCCATATCTCAACCCCAATCGAAAAAATGCCACATTATTTCACGTAGAGCAAACCAATTTCATCTTCTCCTCAAGAACAATGAAGATCTAATCGGGAGTCAACTTTGAATTATTAGGTAGGAGTTTTATGTGAATGGCTCTCTCCTCTTGTTGGCTATAAAGAAAGTGATGATGTCTTCCTTCCGAAGCAAGAATGATGTCTTCCTTCCCCGTGACACACCCATCAATTGAGATTTCAAGGTGGATTCCTGGAGCGGACATCTTTTTATTTGCATTTGAATATAAATTGGAGAAAATTGCCTCAACCTTTGCAACACTCAAGACGTTCCAACTGAACTGCTGCTACTGCCGATATTTCTGTCATGGTTCGCCACCCAAAGCAAATTATCTGTCAATAAGTTATATCGTCCTTAATGTTTTTCCTTTTCTTTCTTTCTTCTTCGTTTAGATTTTTACTTTAGAGATTTTTATAGATTTTACTTGCTTCTTCGTTTAGATGTTTTTTTGGTTTAGTTCGCAAGGCTGAAGTAGAGGTCCTCGTACCTCTTGAGATTGGTATTTGAAATCGAGATTTGTAGCTCAATATATTTTAGAAAAAAAAAATGAAAACTCTTCTCCGTCGACTTTCATTAATCTTTTTTGCTACTTTTCTCCTCGGATGAATTGTTGTTTTATAGTGGGTACACAAGATAATAAATTTTCACTTTAGTTTTTTTTATTTTATTAGATTTTATGGTCAATTGAATTCGATTTCGACCGAATTCTCCAAAGTATCTTAAAGAAATACTTTAGAGAAAAGTCACAAAATTAAAGAAAAGTCACAAAATTAAAGAAAAGTCACAAAATTAAAGAAACTCACAAAATTAAAGAAACTCACTAAATTAAATCACTAAAATTAAAATTCGCGAAATTAAGGAAAAACAAACGAAATCCAGTAACTTGAACAACTTGAGTCCGATTAATAAGGAAAATTAAGTGTAAAAGAGATTTTATTCTGAAATATAGTATCACAAATTTAAAACATTCCATTATATTAATAAATTTGCAGTCTTTTTTCCTGTATTCTGCATAAAGACAAACTGTTATTTTAGTCCTTCCATTTTAGTCTTTCCATTTTAATTCGAGAAAACAAATGGCACCACCAAAATGACCAAAATGACCAAAATAAACGAAAGACCAGCTAACTTGAAAAGTTCGTTTGGCAACAGAGTATCTGCGACGTTGCGAAAATTGTGTAATGCGCAGAAATTAGATAAGTTATTGTTATGCCTTCATTTGTTTATATTAAGTGAATAATATCGCCATTCGGTCATGACAGAACTCGGCACAGTTCATGGAATAAAATGAAGATACGATGGGATAAAATGACGCTGAAAAACCAGTACCAGTTACACTGAAAAAAGCGCTTCAAACTGAATATTTTTGAGACTTCAAAGGGACTTCATTTCTTTGCTTTATAATCATTAAAATGTAATGGAATTAAAGTCGTTATTTAAATTGTTCGCACAGTTCTTGCGCAAATTAACTGTGCCGCCGCCGCCTTGATTTTGACTTCACTACTCTGAAGTGAATTCAGTTCAGATTTCCAAGCCATCCTGCGACTTCTGTAATCCTTGCGATTCCTCAGAAAACCGAAGCAATTTACTGTGGCTTGTTATTGCGAGATTTTATATTCGTGGTTAACAAAACAACGCCATAACTTTCTTCAGCTTCACCTCCCCCCGCCCCTCCCCTCCCTTCATCATCTTCACAATTCACTATATTTCTCTCTCTCTCTCTCTCTCTTGCCATCTCAAGGACCCATCCAGCGTTGCCACATCGTCGCGTTATGCCAGAAATGCCGAATTCGACGTCTCCTAGCAGCGCCTCCATCCGTCTTCAGCCGTCAGCGCCACAATCGTGTCGCCTCCGTTGTCGCTTTTAATGAGCCAACGATTGTGTGCGCCACAAAGTTGCTGATGACGATGACGCCAAGGATATCTCGACGAGCCGAAGGACTCTTCGCTGGTGCGAAGAAAATTGCTGTTGATGGCGTTTCTATTGTTATTTCTGCTGCAAGTACGAGTAAATCCCGCATTCTACGAAGCCGTCATATTCAACAAAGCGCTGGTTTCGCTGTTTATCCGTTTAACTCAACTTCTTCTTCGGCACTACAATTCTGTTGCAGCCGCAACAACGAATCTCATGCCGTGAAGTTATGAAAATTTTTCATTTACAATATTTAAGCGAATTTAAATTCGCTGGAGGCTTTTTGTAGCCTTGAATGATCTGAATTAGCAGAGTAAATAATTGTAAAGATTCAAGAGAATCAAAAGAATGAATTCTCGAGAATGAATCAAGAGAATGAATCAAGAGAATGAATCAAGAGAATGAATCAAGAGAATGAATCAAGAGAATGAATCAAGAGAATGAATCACGAGAATGCATCACGAGAATGAATCAAGAGAATGAATCAAGAGAATGAATCAAGAGAATGAATCAAGAGAATGAATCACGAGAATGAATCAAGAGAATGAATCAAGAGAATGAATCAAGAGAATGAATCACGAGAATGAATCAAGAGAATGAATCACGAGAATGAATCACGAGAATGAATCAAGAGAATGAATCAAGAGAATGAATCAAGAGAATGCATCACGAGAATGCATCACGAGAATGAATCAAGAGAATGAATCAAGAAAATGAATCACGAGAAAGAATCACAAAAATGAATCAAGAGAATGAATCTCATCTAAGAAGTTATGAGAGTTTTCTTTATTCGAAATATTCCTTAAAAAACGAATATAAATTAAGTAAATACAGTGAATTATCAGAATAAATAACTACAATGAACTCATCATCGAAACAAGAGAATGAATCGTGAATGTGAATGTGAATGTCATTCAGGCGCGTTGTGGAAGTTTGTTTTAACATTTCCATTCATTAAACGATTGCCATGATCAGCTACAGGCTTCTGTAGAATAAATTAATAGAGTTAGTAAAGGCAAATTAATAAATAAATGAAATTAAATTAATAAATAGCAAGAAAGTTAAGTAAAAAGAATTTTATTATCCTTCAGGAATTTGCGGCTGAGGATGAAGTGAAGGTTTGAAATTACCGACTTCACGGAAGAGTAGAGTAAATTTTAGGATCATGATGATCCTGATGATGATGATGGTGATGAGATGATGCAACACGAGAGCGTGAAGAGAGAAGCAAGTTTTTCTTTTTTTTTTTTTTTTTTTTTTTAAATTCACTGGTTGTCTCTCGTGTGTCATGAAAACAATTTACGTGTGTGTGTGTGTGCATCTCTGTGTGTGTGTGTGTGTGGATTTCGTAAAAAGGACGACGTTAGTTTTTTCTTTTATCCTCTGTGGGGGAAAAAAATGAGGCGTCCTCAACCGTTTGTTTTGTTGACATTCTGAAAGATTCCGCTTCCTCATCGCGGAGAGTTGAAATACTTTTGTAAATTCTTTTATCCTTTGCAACATTTTTGTGAATTATTAAAAGTGTCGCCGGGCAAAAGTCAACTCGGTTCTAAATTGCATTTTTCGAATATTCTAAAAGCTGCCTCTGCCACGCCAGTAGTTTGGCTTTCATTGTGAAGCAACGACGTGGTGATGCAGGACTACAGGCTGCTCGACGCTCGATGTTAATAACACACTCAACACAAAAGATTTTGAACGTCGTCGTGTGTCGGGGGGGAGGAAAAAAGGGGCAATCAAAGATTTCAATCAACAGCGCGAATTCAAACTCTTTTATGATTTCCAGAGATGAAAAAAAACAAAATACAAATAAATAAATTTCATTCTTTGCTTGTTTCTTACGAACATTTTGCGTCGAGTGTGTGTGCGCAGTGATATTTGTGAACACACACACACGCACGCGCCATTGTAGGTCTGACAGGAATTCCTTTTGCATGCATCTGCCACCCCAGCAGACACACACACACACACACACATACACACACACACACACATACACACACACACTCACTCACTCACTCACACTCACCCGCAAGTGCCAATCCGTGCATGTGTGTGTGCGACCCGAAGGCCAAGTGAGCGGAAGAGCAGCGCTTTTGTTGAAATTTTTATTGTTGAGATTGCAGAGCATAGAAAGAAAATTTCTAGCCTCACACAAGCACACTCCAACGCAAACACACACACACACACACACACCCACACACACACACACACACACACCCACACACACACACACACACACACACACACACACGCACACACACAACCACTAGGCATGCAGTGTGTCGCCATTTATATCTGGATAAAAAGACTCCGCATTCAGTTGCCGCTCCCCGCCAACCACTTCCACGAATGCTGTCTGCAGCCGGCCGCTCGCTGCCTGCTGCCGGCCGCCTGCCGCCCGCTGCTGAGACATAAATTTAGTTATGCAATTTTTAAAGTTAATTTCGGCCAGACAAAATCTCATGATTTACGGCCGCGACTTCTTCGTAGTCTTCGGCTTCCTCGACTGTTACACCGCCGCGGCTTCCTTTTCTCCTTCCCAGGAGGAGGAGGAGGCGAGAGGAGGAGGAGGCGAGAGGAGGAGGAGGAGGAGGAGGCGAGAGGAGGAGGAGGCGGGAGGAGGCGAGAGGACGGCACACAGGACTTCGAAGGCGCTGGAATCTTTTAGCAGTTGTAAGCATTTCTTGGCAGCGCTTAAAAAAGTTTCGATTTATCAAGCTGTAAGTTGCGTTCTCCGGCCTGGTTGTTGTTGTTGTTGTTGTAACGTCTTAAAGTTCAAAGGGTGAAGCATTTTAGATTTATCTTCTCACATCTGAATGAATGTTGGAGTGGGAGAGCGGAATGGCAGGCCGCTGATATTCTTAAATTATTGAATTACTCAAGAGCGCGCAATTTAAAGCGGCAAAATGAGTTGTTAAACTTCGTATGAACCAAAAAAAAAAAGGTTTGAAATATTTGAGTTTTTAACAATAAAATTCCCTTCAGAAATGGAAATGGAAGGCCAAGAGAAGGAAAATAAAAGATTTTCCGAACGATTTAAGTTTCCACTTACTTTCCTGGATAAAATGTATCAAAATTCGGATGGATGGATTTTGATTTTCAACAACTTCTTTGACTCCACAAACGCCGTGAGAGAAAATTCACGTAATTAAATTCTTTACTCTTGTAAAGTTTTAAATATTAATTTGTTTAATATTTCAGCAAACTTGTTTTTTTATAACCTGAATTAATCAACTGAATTATGCATGATGTGTCGCCGTGCATTAAATTCGTTAAAACATTTAAAACCTAAAATAACAAGCAGCTCATTCATTGACTATTCACTTGGAATACACAATGAATAATCAATTTGGCGTCTATTTCTCGTTTCGTGGTGGCCTACAAAGGACAAACAAAGGAGTGGCTTCGCAAATTTCCATTGAACGCCACTCAAGGTTCTCTAATGACGACGACATTGTGTCGTCCCCCCCCCCCCCCCCCCCCACTCGAGCTCCAGTCCAGTTCCACTGTCCACCGTCCACTCAGAGGCTAATATTTCAGCAACGGCGATGGCATTTAATTTCAGCTGCGGGCTAGAAATACAGACTCACCGACCGCCGCTCACCGCTCACAGCAGAGCACAGAGCGCTCTTTCAATTAGCTCTCCAGCGGCCGGCTTGATGCACGAGCGCCACGCACCCACACACGCACGCACGCACGCACGCACTCGCTCGCTCGCCTCGTTGGCTGGCCGACTTGTGCGAGAATATTTGCATTATAAACACGGTAAAGCAATTAGAAGGCCTCGTCCGGTGCACCAAATATGCAATTCTACAAACTAATTAACTGATGTGTGCTGTAAACACAACACTTGGCAGGCACTGCAACACCGTAGTGTCACGCGTGGACGGCAGGAGGCAGGAATGCCTGCCGTAGGGTGTTGTAGCGCACGTATTCGGCAGCCGCCCGAATTTCATTTTCATTTTTAAATAAATTTCAATTTTATCGAGTTTTTTCAACATAATGTTTGACACTCTTTAAAGTTATTTCAGAGAATTTATAACAATTTCAGGTTCATCGAAATTCTTTCTTTAATTAATTCGACTTGCTTTGAAAGAAGAACTTTTAAAGAGGAAAGAGAAAACTTCTTTAAGAGAAAACCAAATTTTCCTCTCTCCTTGAAGGACTATAAAAGTTGGCTAAATAAGTTGATTGCTCTCTCTCTTTCTCTTATCTTCATTGCGAACAAAATTAAATATTCATTGCTGGATTAACTGGTATTACAGTTTTTATAGCGCCGTCTGGAAGCGCCATCGACTGCAGGTCATCAACACAGTGGGGGGGGGTTCCCTCCCTCCTCCCCCTCCCCCTCCACAAACCGCTTAAATAAAGTCAAACCAAACCTTCTTTCAAAACACCTGCGGGCGCCTTCAGGTCGGAAAGTTCAACAACTTGTTTTTCATTTTATTTTCATAATCTTTACACACGAAATGGAAGGCAATAACCGGAGAAACCCATCCGCCAGAGCATCGTTAACATTAACTTCATCACAATTGACTTCATTATCAGCGTCCCCTTCGCACATTTGAGTCTCCCATTCTGGCGCCATTCAAGCACGAAATCTTCATGGAGCTGCGTACAGCTTCACTGAAATGGCTGCGGTGAAGAGAGGACTTTTTATTTTGCGAAAGCTAAAAGTAACCCTAATCACACCGACGTGCAGCGAAACGCAACTAATTATATTTTAGTTTAATTGCTGCCCCGAGAGTTGGCTGAAAGGGTCGCCCGCTTCAAAGGCGACGCCAGAGCGCGGGACTCTCTGCAAGTTTCGAGTAGGTGAGCGAGAGGTTGCGAAACCTCTTTTCACACTCGACAAACAGGAATAACAATCAACTCAGTTTTAGCATACAAATTTGTAAAGTTTACTTATAACACGTAAATTATGGACGAAAACTTCATTCTTAAGTGCGGCAGTTAATTAAATTTAATTTACGCCCGAACAGAGGGAGAGAGAGGGAGATTGAGGGAGAGAGAGAGGGAGAGGGAGATTGAGGGAGAGAGAGAGGGAGAGAGAGAGAGAGGGAGAGAGAGAGAGAGAGGGAGACAGAGAGAAAAGAAAGAAAGATTTAAATTCAACAAATCTTCTATAGAAAAATCTACTTTATAATAATTTTAATCACTTTTTTTTTAATTTTTTTTTATTTTTTTTTATTGTAAATTTTCAATTTAATTATCAATAAAATGATTATTTCAATTAAAACCAACATGAAAATTTTCTATATTATTCAGCCACCTCCGCACGCACACGCACACACACACACACACGCACACACACACAGACACACACACACACACACACACACACACACAGACACACACACACACACACACACACACACACACAGACACACACACACACACATACATACACACACACATACACTTAAATTGGCTTCAAAATTCATTCTAATTAATTCCGTCTTTACAAATTTAAAGCGTTTGTTGGATTCGCTTTATTTAACTTAATTAGCAGTTAAAACGTGTTTAATTTATTTTGAATTCTTTTGTTAATAATCAGAAGCAGAATAATAAGTATTTGTAAATTATTTACCAAACTTTTCAGAAATGTAATCAGTGCTGTAGAGTTTAGATTACAAATACTCACATTTAGATTACATAATCACAATAATGAGTAAATCGTATTATAAAATAAAGTAATCATAATCTTTATTTTATCTACCTCTTTATTTTATTTAATCTTTATTTTATTCTTTAATTAAAACTTTACACTTTAATTTCTTTCTTGATAATTTCAATAATTTTTCTTATTTGTTTAGACTCAAAATAATCACAAAGTAATCTAAACGTCATTTTTTTGATTATTTATATGCTATTAAAAAAATTAAATTGACTTTTTGGGTAATTAAATTTAAAAATAATATAAAACTAATAAGATTATAAAATTTTGCATTATTTTTTTGATTACATTTAAATAGTAAAAAATAATTAAAATTATATTATCCTCACAATAAAATAAAAAGTCAAAAAAGAATCAATAATCAAGGTAATTGAATTATTTTTGTGATTACACGTAATCGTAAGTTGAAGTAATGATTACAGAAATAATAATTAAATTTATCTTCAATTATCTATTGAATATCTTCAATTTATCTTTCTTCAGTTTATCTACAATTTAATTTTAAATATTTTTATTAGCTATTTTTTGTGGTTTACAGTGAATTCCACTTTTTTTTAACAACCGCAGTTTTTTTAACAACCGCAAAAAAATTAAATTAAATTAAATCGCAGTTTCGTTGCTGCAATTAAATGTCGCTTTCATTTAATGCATCAATCTTAATTTGGAACATTTTTCATTTAATGCGAACACATTTAATTCGAACGCGCTGAATGAGTTTGAATTACAAAACTTGGCATGCAACAAACGCAGCTAATTGAATGTCTATTTAAATTATTTCAGCCACAACCGATCGGAGAAGCTAACGAATTCAGTTTTTCCGCGCTGCTGCCTATTTTTTCATGGCTGTTAAATTCAAACGTCCGTCGCTTTACGCGATTTAATTACATCAAATTATTTTGTGATATTTTTTTAGAATTCGTTTGACTTCGAGTGCGTTTAACCACCATTAAATTATCGAATCATTTAACAAAAACATGCAAATAATAAAATTATCAGCATGCAAACGTCAAAACAAACGCTGAATTTGAATGCATTAATACGAGCCAATAAATAAAATAAATTAAAATCGATTTAAGTTTGTAAATTCGTTTGTAAAAATCGATTTAATGAAGCCTTGAAAATTATAACTACTTTTTATTTATTATTTAATTGAAGCGGAATTGGAATGAAAGTATCGAAGTGTTTTGCCCACTTAAAATCAGTTTATTTTGAGTTTTTAATTAGAACAACATAAAACGATTTACAATTTTCAAAGCTACGATGAAACAAAAATAAAAAAATTTGGGTCTCTTTGTGCGAAGGCACGGCGTGTTGTTGGCTGCCACGACGACTGTTGAACGAAGCCGAATTACGAACTCGACTGTTGAACGAAGCCGAAGAAGTCGCCGAGGAGAAGCGAAGTAAATCACCGTTGAAGTAAATCGGTGTCATTCACAATTCACAATTTGCATCACACTTAAAACTCAAACTGGTTGAGGAACTGAGAATTTTCGATTTCATTGTGGAGGAGTGTCGCGTGTTTTTATTGTGGAGTTTCGAGTGGTGTTGTTGTTGTTATTATGTCGAGTGTTGTTGTTAAAAATCGTTTAATTGCAAATTCATCTTATAATTCTTGTAAACATAATTTTTTTTAAATATGTAATTTCTTCATTAAATTAAATTTCCCCATTTAAAAGAAAACAATTTTCGCTGCACAAAATTTCAGAAATTTTTCCATTAATGCGACGAGCCAAAGTTTTCTCAACCGCAGTATTGCTGTTGTTCTTTTTTTTTGCCCTCACACAGGGCTGCGCATAAACTGTTATGTTGAAAATTCCTGTTCAACTTTTTCCCAACAAAGTGTGCAGTTTATTAAAAGCAATAACAACAAATATTTTCAGAGCCAAACAATTTAACCCAGAAATGGTTTTGCACTTCTCACACTCTCGACCCGCCGAACGAGAGCAACAGAAGTGAGCTACAGAGAGCGAGAGAGAGGGAAAACGACGAGTGGGAGCAGATAAAAAAAGCGACGAGTGGGAGCAGTTAAAAAAAAAACTCACGCAGCTCCATCCGATGCTCAACAACAACAACTCTGGTGTTTGCACAGTCAAAAGCAGCAGCAAACACAACAACAAAACAACAACAACAAAAATAACTAACACCAACGTGTACAGCACTGCAATGTCAAAACAATATTTTGTCGCGCAGCAGCAGCGGCAGCTCGAGCAGGTTTTTTGTGTTTTGTAAATGGCGTCGGTTCCGGCGGAAGTGTACAAATTGCGGATTTTTATGCAGACGTGGCAGGAACAAATGGACGCAGTGACAAATAAAGCAACAAAGAGAAGAACAATTAAACGCTTACGCGTTTATATTTCTGCAGACAGTTTAATAAGATGTGTGTGTGTGTGTGTGTGTGAGTGACACAATTTTTGGTGAGAGATTGTTAGCACCTCGTTTTCCCTGATTGCCTGACAAATGAGTGTCAGGCATGAGTGTTCTTGTTGCACAAACACAAACGCACACAGCTGTGTGCGAACACCTACTTCCGCCAGCGTTTTCAAAACGGACGAGCGACGGACGAGCGACGCACATCCGACGTTTCTCTCCGACAACGAAGCGCAGCGACAATGACAACCGCTGGAAAAAGAGTAAAAATAGCAGCAGAAGCAGCAGCAACAGCAGCCACAATAAAAATAATAAATTAAAGCTGCGAGTGCATCAACGGCTACCCGAGGGTCTCCGAATACACAACACAACGCATACTTGCGGAAGTGAGGGCGATTTTACGCTCCAGAAATTCACTTCACTTCAGCTCACACTCACTTCTATTCTGCCCCCCCTCTCTCTCTCTCTGGCCATAATACGCTCCTCGACACAATCACAATGTCTTCTATGCGTAAGGTGTGTATGTGTGCGTGCATGGGTATGTGAATGCAATGAGAGAAGTCTGGGCTTCCAGTATTTCAACTTGCTGACTTCAAAATGCTTTTAATTCCTCGTACTTTGTATTGAGTTTGTACGTAGTTGTTGTTGCTGTTTTCTTGTTTTTGCTGCTTCTTGCCGGCATCATTTTCCCCCCGCCGCCTTGTCGATAATTGTACACCGAACCGAGACGCATAATTTTCTCACTTTGTAGATTTTCTGTCTACCTCATTCCAAACGCAGTTATTTTGTTCTCTATTTGTTGTTGCAGTTCTAATTCCCGCTTCTCAAAGGCTGCTGAAATTACGTACGCATCAACTAAACTGAGAGAACTGTTATTTTAGTTCTTGTTCTCTCTTTTTACATTAAATTATCGCTCACTCACACTTAGAGATCGCCGAGTAAAACAGCTGAGAAAGTTTCAGAATATTCAAGTAAAGAATAGAAATATAATAATCCCGAGATTCTCTAAATATTCGCACTCTGAGAATAAATTTAGGAAAATTATAACTGGCACGTTTTTCGTGCAAGTCGCGGCTTCCTCGCAATTATTTCGAACCCCAAGTCAACCAGAAGAACCTCCAGTGTTGTTGCATTTAATTGAAGGTTAGAAAAGAGAGAGAGGGAGAGCGAGATTGAGAGAGGGTAGAGAGAGCAGACTGGTATTCCGCTCTTTGAGATTTCCGAAGGGTGTCGAGGATAACTTTTGAAATTAATTTTAATGAATTGCTTCACTTCACTTTTTACGAAAACGTTTATTGAATATTTATTTCGCACATTTTTTACTCCATTCATTTGTTTCTATGTATTTTCCATTTTTTATCATCGCAGTTTTGAGTTTTCGTGCCATTTCGCCCTTTTTAATTGAGTTCTTTTCATAAATCATTCAACCAAATTCTGCTGCCAACAGTTTTAATTATATTCAAAACTTCTCAACAGCCAGCTGCAGGTCGCTGCAACTCACCGCCTCTCCTGGCAGCAGGCGTCCTCGAAAAAGTTCTCGCTTATCCGCACTGAAATCCCTCTCGCCGAGAGAGCCTCGGTGCGCCAGAGTTCTTGTGACTGCCAACCTGGCCGACGGCCGACGGACGGACGACGCCACCATCCGTCAGCACAGTGAAACCCGCAATTAACTTTGCAATAAAAAGGCACAAATGAAGCACGTGAACTATAAAAGTGACCAACCAACAACAACAAGCGGCACCATATTTTTTACCATCTAATTTGCACAGCGCCTCGCTTTCAAATTCCAGTTTCTCTTCCCCTCCCTGCCTCTCTCTCTCTCTTTCTCCCTCTCTCTTCATCACTTACACAACGCCAACTGGATCGCCGACACCAATTTTCAGCCTGGTGTCAAGAACAATAAAAACCTCAATAATTTATTGCTCGCCATGGTGATTAATTTCGAAAAAACTAGAGAGGTCCAGTTTACTAGAATTTGCATTTGGGTTACCGGTTCTTTAAGCCTCGTAATTAGAAATCTTTAATACTCGTAGTAGTGAGAATTCGTATTTTTTCAACTTTTCGAATTTTAAGAGGCTCAATTTTTGTGGAATTTTTGCGGAATGAATCCACTAAGCCAGAGTTTGGCTTCTTTTAGAGAGGAATAAATTTAGCTGCCTTCCATGCTGTCGGAAAGTAAGAGTTATTTATGCAGTTCTTTTCTCTCTTTTCTCTTCTTTTAAGTACAATTTTCCACATTTTTCCACATTGCAAATGTATTTACGTTTAATTAAAATCCAATTCAACTCTCTTTAATGAGTTTAAAATAGTTATTAAGGAACATATTTGAAAACGCACTTTTTTGTTTATAAAATTAAATAATAAAATAAATTTTGATGGTTCGAAAATCACTTGAGACGAATTTTTTAAGCGAAAAATCTATAATTAATCATAGATTAATCTGAGATTATCAAATTTTGATTATCTAGAATTTTAATAACGTTAAATTCAAGTGTTAAAGTTTCTGACCTTAAATTTTCGTTAACAATTAAATCGAAAATTCCCTAAAAATCTTTAACGACACTAAAAAATAATTTCAAGACTGACTTCTGTTTTCGTAAAGTTACACGAAGATTATTCTTAAAACTTTTTGCTTTTTATTTAATTTGTTTACATGATTCAATTAAACATTTAATGACACTGAAGGGCGTTCGGTGCATCAGTGTCTCAACCATAGTCGAATATAATACAAATTCACTTTTATATTGCTGACTAAGCAGTAACGTTCGGCCTGACTTGAACTGAAGTTTTACATGAAACTCTTGGCTATTTTGGTGAAAGCAGAGAAGTTAAATTAAATTAAATTAAAACTAAAACTGTAACTTTATGCTGTAGATACGGAGGAAATTATTATCACAAGCGCTTTTCCGTTTCGGGCGTCGTCGTTACTGCACCGAATGCAGGCGTAGATTCTTGCGTGGCGGCAGCAATAGCAACGGGCAGCACTTTGCCCAGACTTACAGCCGCTGAACTCTGCAGCAAAGTGCTGGCTTTCTCAACAACGCCTAACGCATCGGCGGCGTTAGTTTCCGTCAGCGCCGGCTCACTCAATGAGGCCGCAACAGCAGTTGCTTCAGCTTGGTTTTCCAAGAAAATCCAACGTTTCTTGTTCAGCAGAAACAATATCATCAGAGCGGGCAGATGAATTAGCGAGAAGAGGAACAGCTTTCGCGAGGAGCCGCTATCTGATTTCTGGTGGAATTTGTAAGCTACACGAAGTTAAAAAGTGAATCATTAGAGTTCAAACAAAGTATTTCGTCGAACACTAACCCAGGTAGCCAAAGTATGCATTGAATGGTAGTGCTTCCAACACAAACCAAGCATTGGTCAGATCCAGCAGTGGCGCCACCGCCGAGAGAACCCCCAAAGCGACGGTGTAGCGCAGAGCAGTGCGACGGCAGAGGCCTGGATTCTCTACGGACATCATCCGGTAGCCAGCACGCAAATAATCGGGCCGCAAGTTCCACGACAAGGCGTTGAAGTGTGGAAACTGCCAGGCGTACAGCACCCCTGCCAAAATCCAGGCTCCAGCGTCCAAGCTTCCAGCACAGCCCGCCCAACCCATGAGCGGCGGAATGGCACCAACTACCGAGCCCACCCACGTGTTGAGGATGCTCATGCGCTTCATGGGCGTGTAAATGGAGGTGTAGAGGAACAGATTGCCAGCACCCAAGGCTGCAGTCAATCCATTAACGCCATAGTACAGCATGGTGGTACCCACTGCGGCGGAAACCGTAGCGAAACCGACTGCGTGGAGTGGCGTCAGCTGGCCGGTGACCAAAACTCTGCACTTCGTACGCGCCATCTGAGCGTCGTAGGGTACCTCGTGATACTGATTGATGGCGTTAGCAGCGGCCGACACCAAACCGGTGCCCAGCGAGCACAGCAGGAAGGTGCTGAGGTCAAAGGGAGCCGGAGCCATGGCGTATCCACCCATCGTGGTCATAACGACCAAAGCTGGTAGAGCGGAAGAAATAATAAAATACCAAAACTCCAACGCGAGTGTAAGTTCACTCACATGTTAACCGAAACTTAGCCAGTTTCTTGTAGCAGACTAAGAGCTGTCCAACTGACTTGATGGGCCTCGCGTTTGGATGCAGCACGCTCACTTCCTCCTTCCGTGCTTTTTCTAATCCTTCCTCCACTACTGCTGGCTGTTGAGTGACGGGTCGTTTGGCGTCGCCATCCGTATGCGTGACATCCACAGCATTAATCCTCTTGCTGGCGTCCACCGTGGCCAAATTCTGGACAGGCACTGCCACGGACTCGACCAACTCCTGCGTGGCAGCATCGTCGGTCGTCGCTGTTGCGGTCTTGGTGGGCACACGGCTGGCGTATTGCTGCGATTACAGAATCGACATCTTATCTAATATTCACTCAAACGGCCTTTATATAACATCGCTGAATAAAATCTCACCCTCAGCAGCTGACAGTTCGCGTGTCGCACGAAGATTACTTCATGTGGGATTCTACGCAAAAGTTTAATCATCATCGGAGTGCTCACTGGACTGATACCTTATTGTTCCGGTTATTGTGACATTTTTTGCCGACAATCCGAAAGCGCGTATTTTCAGCCCCGAATTATTTGTAAATAAGAACTTTTTTAATTTAAATACCAATTTTTTTTTTCGTCGGCTGTCACATTAGCAGCAATTTGACAAGGAGACCACATTGCAGTAGAATTGTGAGAACTTAGCATAAAGATTTAGCAATGATTTCCCGAGCAGCGTATGTAAACCCACCTGGATTAGAACAAATAAAATTGTATTCTCGTTATTTTAAATTATTATTAAAAATCCTTCACCCATGATGACGGAAGCAGTGATCAGGGTAAAGGAATTCCAAAGAAGGTAAAGGGAGTCGCCGCTTCTGTCAGCCAAGGCAATCTCGTCACCGTAGAGACGATGGTTATCAATGATGGTTATGTTTTCAGCGGTCATAATTCAAAAATAATGAACTCTCCACTTAGTTTCTGTCAAATGTTGAAAGTGAACTTGATTCCAGGGTGAACTTTTTAAAATATATCGATTTTACTGTTCGAAAAATGTACGAAGAGTTTGCTCAATTAACTACACTGGTAGTGATTTTAACAAAAAAATCCTGTTTTGAATCTTCATGCAAAATGTCTATATTATTACTTCGGTTTCAGAAAGTATAGGTTTTCAACTAATTGTTCTAACGATAACTTAACAATAACTTCCGATAAGAAAGAGATTGAGCAAACTAAAAATATACGAAAAGCACATAAAATTCATTCAGCGAAAAAGGATAAATCAATTTTTCCAATTTTCATAGCTTTCTACCTGTTCAGTCGGTATTTTGTTTTTTAGGGAGCGGATAAAAACATTTTCCGTATTTTATTTTGGGAGCAAAGGATTTAAGCACGCTTTGGTCGTGTTTACATGATATAAAATCACAATGACATTATTTTACTGGAAAAATTTTCGAATTTCAAAACTGAAGTAAACAAAGATTTTGCTGTTTTTGGTCGCGGAGATTCTTGAATTTTATAGTTTGTTTAACAAGCAATAACAAAACATTGAAGCAAAAAGTGGTATTGCTACGGTTTTCTGTATCTGTATCATCGTAAAAGCAATAATACAAGAAGAAGCCTTTTACATTACGAAGCATAATCGAAGCATAATTCTAACAAATCCTCGATTGCCGCAATATTATAAGTAAGTAAAATGAAATAATATTAATAGTTGTCCCTGTGTAAGTCGGAGAAAAAAGTGGATATGCAAAGAAGAAGAAACCAATCACCAAGATGGATTTCAAGTATGTAGTTTATAATTCATTCGTATTAAATATATGTATGTCTGAAAAACAGAAAGCAGAAATTTATTAATTATATACAAAATATTTCTTAAATGAATTATATACTTTCAATCACTATTTATACACTAGAAATCGATATATTTTCCAAAGCTTTTACAGGAAATTGATCGAAAGGTAAGCTAAGTTCAAGTAATTATTGTTTGTGTCAATAAATTTATGGCATTGCTATTTCATTCACAAACCCATTGCATTTCGACAAAATCATTTCCTGTCACGGCTACCAACTTGAAATCACTTCCTTTTTGCATCGTGCTGTGTGTCTGACTAGGTGGGTGAAATTGTAATTATAAAAATTGAAAATGAATTTAGGTATTTTTCACCAATACTCATTTCCAAATAAGCTGCAGATGGTATTATAAAAAGTCAATCATGTGTATTTAAGTGCATTGAAATGTCGAAATAATTAGAAGTGCGTGACGTACATGACGGCGGCTAAACAAATCTTTATATATAGTTTCATATATTTGATTTCCAGATTAAAGTGTTTAGTAACATTTAAAATAATAAAAACATAAAGTAGTGGTGGTGAGTAAAAATCAGCAGAATGTTGCCAGTGATGCTCAGAATAAAAAGTGAGGTTAAGGCTACCTTGTAATTTGCATACCCGGCCTGTGGGGAAAGGAAATTCTGAAATCACACATTGGTAATATTCTGCTTAAAGGAGAGTCATTGATATATATTTTCTTCATTATTTACAGGTTTTCAACGAACGGAGGACACAAAAGTGAAACACCGCCACCATGCCGCAAAACGAGTATATGGAGCGCCACCGTAAGTTGTACGGTCGGCGCTTGGATTACGAAGAACGCAAACGCAAGAAGGAGGCCCGTCTCCCCAAGGACCGCGCACGTAAGGCGCGCAAACTAAGGGGCATCAAGGCGAAATTGTTCAATAAAGAACGCCGCAATGAGAAGATACAGATGAAGAAGAAAATCAAGGCTCATGAAGAGAAAAAAGTCAAGAAGCAGGAGGAAAAAGTGCAAGATGGAGCACTGCCACATTATCTGCTCGATCGTGGTGTACAATCGAGCGCCAAAGTACTTTCCAACATGATAAAGCAGAAGCGAAAGGAAAAGGCTGGAAAGTGGGATGTGCCCATTCCTAAAGTACGCGCTCAGTCAGACGCTGAAGTGTTCAAAGTGCTGAAAAGTGGCAAAACAAAACGTAAGGCCTGGAAGCGTGTGGTTACAAAGGTCACGTACGTCGGCGAGAACTTCACCCGAAAACCACCAAAGTTCGAACGCTTTATAAGACCGATGGCGCTGCGTATGAATAAAGCGCATGTAACGCACCCGGAACTGAAAGCGACCTTCCATCTGCCCATCATCGGAGTCAAGAAGAACCCCAGCTCCCCGATGTTCACGTCGTTGGGCGTCATCACCAAGGGTACCGTGATCGAAGTGAATGTCTCGGAGTTGGGTCTGGTCACACAGACGGGCAAAGTGGTGTGGGGCAAGTACGCGCAAGTTACAAACAACCCGGAAAATGATGGGGTGATCAACGCGGTGTTGTTGGTCTAATTCCGAACTCAAGAGCTATAAGTATTTTAAGAAGTTTACTCGCTAAGTATTCCGAATTTGTGTTGTAAGATGAGTTTGTTATAAAGCGGCAAAATAAATCAACAGAGATGGACAAATTTAAAAGTTGTGTTGTGTTTTTTAGATTTTTGAACGCAAATCACCATCATTATTTGTACGACTAAATACCGATGTTTCGTTTCTTTACAGTTGCCTACTGACACACCAACAAAATGCAGATCTTCGTCAAGACCCTCACGGGCAAGACCATCACCCTCGAGGTGGAACCGTCTGACACCATCGAAAATGTCAAAGCCAAGATTCAGGACAAAGAGGGAATTCCTCCAGATCAACAACGTTTGATCTTTGCCGGCAAGCAATTGGAAGACGGTCGCACCCTGTCCGACTACAATATCCAGAAGGAATCCACGTTGCACTTGGTGCTGCGTCTACGCGGTGGCGCCAAGAAGCGCAAGAAGAAGAACTACTCCACACCCAAGAAGATCAAGCATAAGCGCAAGAAGGTCAAGCTAGCAGTATTGAAGTATTATAAGGTACACACGAGTGAAGTCTGAGCGACTTCGGAGAAAATACAGCGAGAAAGTGACTGAAAGTGCGTCCTCTGAGAAAATGCAAACAGAAATACACAACTTTACATTGTTGATCTGTTAAGGAATTCTTGAGTCTTGAATATCTTGTGCTATTGACTTCAGCTATCGAATGAACGCAACTGAAAGCGTTCTATAAATTTTTTAAAATTTCTCGCCGTACGCACTGCAGGACTTTCCGCTGTTTGGAGTGAGCCACACGTTTTTATTTCTAACCATTGTTTTTCCCTTGCAAACAGGTTGATGAGAACGGTAAGATTCACCGTCTCCGCCGCGAGTGTCCTGGTGAGAACTGTGGCGCTGGTGTTTTCATGGCTGCTCACGAGGATCGTCATTATTGCGGCAAGTGTAACTTGACTTTCGTGTTTTCGAAGCAAGACGAAAAGTAAATGGATTGACCAGATTTTAATTGGGTGCGCGCAATCGTTGGAAGTAGGATTGATTTTCATAGAAAAACTTTTATAAATTTTGAGAATATATCAAAAATATACATATTTTCAAAGCCAAGAAACAGGACTTTTTTCTAATTAAAGATTTGCATTCATATAGTAAATCTTACAATTCTGTGTTTAGACTTCTTTCACAGCCATTCTCATTGAATTTGACAGGGAATGCCGGCAAGTGCAATAAATTCAAATAAGTGATTTTTTTAATAGGAATTTATTTGATGTAGAAATGCTACACTACATATCGAGAGTAAATATAAATGCTAAGCGTAGAAGTGGTATTTCTAAAAGGTTTCACCATTTCGGAATTCAGCTACTTCAAATTCATATAAATAATAGCAAATGGATTACGTAACGAAAACACAACTCGGCTTACAAGTTTACTGTGTCAATATTTAAACTTTTGTACATAAAAGTTAAAATGTCGGTAGCTTCCTCGATGCGCTTGGACGTCGGTTTCCCTGCACCGTGGCCGGCCTTACTATAGACGCGCAACAACAGGGGGTTCTTCTGGAACTCTGAATCGCGTACAGCATCATGTAAAGCAGCTGCGAATTTCAAAGAATGCAACGGACTAACGCGATCGTCATGATCGGCAGTTAAAATAAGCGTTGATGGATACTCCTCAGAGGCTACGGTAGAAAATGTGATAATCTTATTGAGCGCTTTGGAGTGCTGATTAATTCTGTATACTTACGCGACTTTGGTGTGTGCACATTATGCAGCGGCGAATACTTGTACAGGTTCTCGAAGTGTTCTTTTTCGTTCGGATTGCCGTAGTCCGAGCACCAGGCATGACCAATTGTGAATTTGTGGAAACGCAGCATATCTAATACGCTGCAATCGTAAAATTCCAGTATTTACCGGACTTGCAATGAGTGAGTTACTGGTCTTACTTACCCCACTTGCGCTACTGCAGCACCATACAAATCTGGACGCTGATTGATGCAAGCGCCCACCAAGAGTCCACCGTTGGAACCACCCTGTATGGCGAGACGATCTTTGGTTGTTAACTTGTTCTCTATAAGATACTCAGCAGATGCGTGGAAGTCATCAAACACATTCTGCTTATTCAGCAAGCGACCACCGTTGTGCCACTTTTCTCCGTACTCGCCACCACCGCGCAGATTCGGGTAGGCCAGCACACCATTGAAGGTGTCGATAAACATGAGCCCGGTGATGCCAAAGGACGGCTGCAGACTAATGTTGAAACCGCCGTATCCATAGAGCAGACAAGGACGAGGGGTGATTAAATCTACATCTCTGCGTATAATGAACATGGGCACCCTGGTACCATCCTTGCTGGTGTAGAAGACTTGATCGACCTTATAATTATCCTCTCGGAAGCCTTCAAGATTCAAGCTGATTTTACGAAAAACTTTTGGCTTAACATCGGGTGTTTTGAAATCGTAGTGATAAATTGTTCCCGGAACGAGGAAGGACGAAAAGTTATAGAAAATCTCGGAGTACTTCTTTTTGCCCGATATCGCGACAATCGTGCCGATATCGAGTTCAAACTTTCTTATAATTTCGCCCGTTTTCAATGAGTTGGCCTGAAGTGCACTCTAAATATGAGAAAGAATATGGGATTATCGGAAATTATATAGAACATATAACTGGCGAATATCTGCGTAACTGATTGACTTTAAGTTAGGTAATCAGTAGCAGAAACTTGCGTTGCTTAATTTCTGATCATTTATTACCCACCTTAACATCCTGAATGTAGCAAAGTAAAAGTTTATCCTCGTCAACACATTTAACCCAATCCAACACATCGTTTTTATGCTCCTAAAGTAATTTAAATTAACTGACTGTAAAACTGAAGCACAAAATAAACGATTTACTTACGGGAATCAAAGTAACCCAATTTTCTTCAGCCGGATTTTCAAAATCGATGACGATAACACGATAATTTGGAGCATTTTTGTTAGTTCGGAAATAAACTTTGGTTCCATCATTGGTGATGTACTGAAATTAACAAAAACAAGAAAGGTTTGTAGAAACAATTGCAGCGGGCGGCAACTTAAGACTTACGTCGTAATCCGACTCAAATTTATCAATAATCTTGTGGATCTTTAGCTTAGACCGGATTTCGCCAGCGTCTTTTAAGTTCGCGTAGTACAAAATGTTGTCCCGGCAATCCTTTACAATGGGCATGATTAAATATGTACCACAATCGGAGACAACAGATTGTCTGCAACAGAGAACAAGTTTATATACTTTAAAATTAAATAATAAGATATAAAATACAGAAATGTACAGAATTAACTTTGAAGGACGAATAGATGTGTATTTTGTTGTTGATGTGATGGAGAGTGCAATGCAGGGCGACTCAGACTTATCGGACAGAAAACTACTTGCTTCCAATATAATTTCCCAACTAAACTCAATTATCAAATAATCTTACATGCGCCATGAGGGCTCCTCGGGAAACTCAGCTACGAGGACGTCTTTGTCTTGAGGTTCGCCAATACGATGATAGTACAGTTTCTGGTTTTCATTTTGCTTGGTTTCTGATCCATCCGTCTTGCCATCTTGGTGAGGATAACGCTGAAACGACAAAAAAATTAGTAATAAAAGTTAAGAAAATATCCTTCACTCAAATCTCACTCCATAGAAAAATCCTTTATTATCTTTGGTCCACGAAATGTCGGAAAACTTAACCTTCTCCAAAATTTCGTCGTAGTCCTCGCCAGACTCAACGTCACGCACATGTATTTTAATCCAGTCAGATCCGCTTTCGCTCAAACCGTAAGCCAGGTAACTTCCATCCTCCGAAAAAGACTTCTGTGACAAAGCAATCGTGCCGTCCTCCGACAGAGTATTAGGATCGAGAAACACTTTTGGTTCTTCTTGAAGTGAAGTCTGGTAGAGTACACTGCAGAGGAAGAAATTAGTTATTGCTATGGATATCATAAGAATTGACTACCTTTGATTTTGGAGTCCTGTATTCATATAAAAGTAATAGTATTTGCCGTACTTCATCGGGCATCCGTATTTTGGATAATTCCACAGTTTTGTGAGTTTTTCATTGATTCTCTTCCACTCCGGACAGCCTTCTATAAACGGTCGGCTTACCTTGTTCTGAGCTTCCACGTAGGCCTGAGTTTCAGGTGCATCAGGATCCTCCAGCCAACGGTACGGATCCTTAACCTACAAACATCGAAAGTTTACCTCAAAATTCAACTGCTGTTCTTTACATCTGCACTTTTATCCCATGGAAATCTTCCTCAATAGTTTCATCCTTGCGCGCCACTGGGTATTCAAATTTAGTCTTCATGGTGTGTGGATGTTGCAATTCTCCGACTGTTGCTGTGCTTATTGGCCTTGTAATCGAAGATGAAGCTGAAAGGAATTGCGGACTTGATTATGCCAGTTTTGTGATTAGAGAATATTTCCACTTACAGAAGAATAGGTCACGAAGCGTTCGTCGGCAACTATAACTATTGGGAATGAAGAAAAATCTTTCCTTTGGTGCAAAATAGTAATTGGAAGCAGTAGATGAAAACCGTGATGATGAAGCAGCTCTCAACCGGAGAAGAGTCTTCATTGTCACAAATTATGTGCAAGAGCTTATATTGACAATATATTTATCGATTATTAAAAGTTTTAATTTAATTATCGCTATCGTTTTAGCCCTACTCTAGGAATTTTTACTATGCGTCTTTAAAAATATTGCGTTTAGAAGTAATGTAAAATTACATCAAGCGGATAAGATATTTCAGTGGGCGCCTCTTAACTACTTACGGTTATTTTTTATCAACTTTGACAACGAATTGTACGCGGTAATTTTAACTGTCAGTTAAACCACCAACATCAATAATTTGTCGCGCACAGAATTATTGACATGGACATTTCGTCAATAACTTTACACGGGGTAATAACTTTATATGGAGTCAATTCACATTTGATCGTTGGTTTCTTGGAGCAAAAACAAATGCACGTGTGTACCTTTATAAAACTTTATTATGCCTTAAATGTAATTCGCTCTTATCGGTAGACTTGGTGTCGATAAACTTCATTTATAATTTAGTCGGGGTATCCCTGCAATAGTTTAGTTGCAACGTTCCGATTGTGACCATAAAACTGTTTACACACAATGAAATTCTATAAATCAATACGAAAATACAAAGCATTAAAATAAAATTATCAAATTTTAACACTTTGTGTTCCTCGCTAGTCACACAAACTAGAACTATATTACGTACGATCCCTTATTGACCATCCTCAAAAAGAAAAAAAGAAAACTCACATCCGAACTCAGGTGACAATTCCTGTTGTACAATTTGTGGGGGGTGAAGTGACGAGGAAGAAGAAGAAAATTTAAGTCGAAAAGTTAAGAGTTCAGAAAACTTTGCGTTGAGATTGTTGAGAACTGGGCGTTGAGACGTAGAGAACTCTGCGCTGAGAGTGTAAAGATCTCGGCGTTGAGAATTCTGCGTTGTGAACGTAGAGAACACAGCATAGAAAAAATGTCCTTGGAAATAAACGCCGATTTGATTTTACTTTATATTCGGCATTTGCGTGGATAACTATTGATTATAAAATAATAAATGTATAATTAATGATACAAAAATTAAAATAACTTAAATAATTAACAAATAGTTATTGTAAGATAAAAATAAGCGTAAACGCATTCCGTCTAAGCTATAAAATGTGGCGTTTAAAGCGACCGACCTGTGAATACAGCTTAAAACAATTTCATTTTACCAAAAAAGCAAGTCTGCAAGCAGGGAACGCATAGGATAGAAACACGACCGAAAAATCTCGAGCGAACGGCGGAATGAACACAACTCAGCTGTGAACGTGTGCGCAAGGTAGCCGCGGATGGTGTTTTTAGCTTACATCGTCTGCGCCTCAGTGCCGCTGCTACAAGCAAACAAAACCCTTTAAAAAAGGAAATAAGTTTCCATATTATTTTCCTCAGGCGGTGTATAGATTACGTTTATTATAAAAGACAAGATTTTTTGTATCTCTTCGTTGCAAGTGTATAATTGATGAGTGAGTATTTTCCGATTTAATGCAGTGTACCCTCAGTATAACGAGAAAGAAGTAAATTATGCACAGAAAATCCAAAATAAAAAACAAGTGTAGATAAAAAAGAGAAAGGTTCTAAAAAAACAAAAATATTTTGCAAGTTAAGCAAGCCATGATGAATACGACTTTGAGAAAATAATAGAAGTGAATTAGAAAATTTAAAAAGAGGAGAATATAGTTTACAGTTCGCTTTGCAATTTACAAATTTGACTCGGTATTGATTTTGTAGATTATACCAAAATTTTGCTGCGGTAGATTCCAGAAATCCATTAGCTGGCTGGCTGCCGGTGTGTGTGTGGTAAGTGGCAGGTGTACCCATTTCAGCAGAAATCGCTTGGTATTAAACAAGAACGATAATCGATTTTATTAAGTTCACCGTTGCGTTTCGTGAATGAGGTTTAGTCGATATTCTAATTAACAATTTCGTCGTTTAAATCGTTTTTAGATTTTAAATAATATATATACTATATATACACATGTATCAAGTGCAATAAAAATCCCTGCAAATTTAGATAATATGTCAAAGCGGCATGAATGGTAGAAAAAATTTTAAAGATGACCTTCAAAACTACGTAATTATTTGCTTCCATTGATTGAATTGAATTTCGGTGTAACGCGATCGAGAGTTCAGGGGACGGTTGACTGCAGATGTATGAACTGATAGCCGATTAATTAATCGGATGAATTTTAGTTCATTCGCTGTAGTTGCAACAAAGTTTAATAAAGGTATTAATGAAAAGCTAATTATCTATATCAGGCTAATAAAGAAAGACTGTTATTTTTGATTTCTGAACTGAAAAATTGCCCTATATATATTTCTGTTGAATTTTCGTTTTATTTTGTCTTCTAAGTATGTGGAATTATATCAATAATTCTTAAAAATAACGCAATACTTAGATTATGTCACTAAAAATGTAATTTCTACTTAATATGTAAACGAATTCCGGTAGTTGTAGTTGTGTACATTTTTAATTTTCCATTCCGCTTTGCACCACTGAAGAACCACTCTTGCCTTGCATGCTAATTATGTACACGATGTGGTAGGAAGCATTCAGACATACATACATACATATGCTTCCCTTGGCTGAGGCCAAAATAGAGCTGGCAGCAGCGCTCAACGCAATTTTTGCGAACGTCCTTCAAAATATTCAACAATAAATGAGTACCAGCTGCAGCAGCAAATTCGAACTCAGCTAAAACTGACCGGCGATCTGGTGCGCAAAATCCAAATTTCTATTGAAAACCCTGAAAAAACGTAAGTGAATTTCAGACACAAGTAAAGTGGAATAAATAAAAAAGTATTTACAATCCAGAACCAGAATCAACAAAAGGGACAACACCGACTATTGGTTGCGGAACTTTAAATTTTGTTGATCTCTGCGTTTCTGAGTTGTAAAGCGGAAAACACCCTCTAAACCATCGCGAATGCCGGCCTTGTAAATGACGTACAAACATAATTCTCGTTCCATTGAAATGAAAGTAGGGATTCCTGAGGGGATGGGTAGTCTGGGTTGCCAGCCTTTCATATACGAACAACTAACTAAGTAAATAATATTTGACACTATTGTGCAAGTAAATTTATATAAATACATATTTAACAATATTTAATAATTAAAAATTGTTTAACAGAATTCTTTACCTAAATCCACATGGATAATTAAGTCATAAGGTCATCTTAGCACTTGACAGCCACTGACCTTCCAACGGTTCTTGTCAAAGTAAAATCTCTAAAAATTACAACTAATTTCGATACGAACCGTCGTCAACGTGGTTTCGGTACCAAAATCAGGTACTAAATTTCCGATTTCAGTTTTGAAAGTATTTTGGAAATTAAAAGAATTTAAGAGATAATGTTGACTCCTTTTATCTTTTTAATTTAATCGTGTTTACCTTCGACGGGTAAGTTTTGCGCTCAGTGGTTTTTTCTCTTAAATACTGAAGCTTTTAAAAATTTCACTTCCTACGGCATGGCAACATCTTTTTGTACCTCTGTGATTTATAACGTTTCTCCCCCACAATGCGAGCAACCCTGTCGCCGACGGAAGTGCGAAATCACGACCGTCGGCTGCCACAAGAGGGTTAGAAATTGTTGTGCACGTATTATTAAATATTTACATGAGAAAAATGCTCAATAAACACTTCACAGGGAACAGACTTCGTTCGAAACAATAAGGCGCTTCGTGTGCCTGATAAAGGGCTCCCATTTTAAGATCCACTAGAAACTGAAGTTTTTGCCTACTACTGCCCTGTGAACGTCATTTTGAAACGTCATAGAAACGGCAACACCGGCGGCTCCAACAATGCATTTTTGCAAAAAGAAAAAGCGAAAGGTGTGCAGTGTCACCCTTGCTGTTGATGTCAGCCTGCCAGCCGGTCATTATTCATTATTATTATTTTCATTTTTAACGTTTTATGTTATTTTCCATTGCTTTCACTCCTTGTTCCGTGGACGAAGTGCCGAGAGCTCTTGACTCTTTGCTGCATCTGATGTAATTAAGTCATGGCACTTGGCAACTCTAGCGACAGCCGCAGACAGACCTTAGAAAAATTATGCCGGTAAGAAAACTGACATATTAACTGTTAAAGATGTCACTGCTTTTGTTTGTTGTAGGTTTTTCTTCTTTTAGTTTTTCACTTTTTGAAATGTGAAAAATAATTGAAAAAAGTGTAATTAAAATGTCATTATACAATACCATGCATTGCATGCGATTCGTTAATAATTTTCGATTTTCTTCACTTATTTGCAGAAAGTTAATGAACTTTATAAACATTTATTTTTGTACATACCGAAGCTAAAATTTAAACTCCACATCTGATTTGTTTAATAGCGAAATAATCTAAAAATGTACAATATAAACGATTGAAGTGCCGCTTATATTGTCCGTGTAATTTTCTTTAATATTGCTAGTTATGTATTTCAACACTTGCGAATTGCATTTAAACTATTGTTGCTTTCCTTTCTCTAAATAATTAGCAGAGCTATTTTTAGTCACGGTTAAGATGGAGAAATGCTTGCAGTTCACAACGAAGTAGCATAGTTAATCAACTAAAGTTAGAAGCTGAACAGTTAAAACGAATTATTTTGAATTTTAACTATCACGCTAATAGTTACCGTCTCCGTCTTACCGTTTTCAAATCAAGTCTATATAAGTGGGAAGCTCTTCTGACGTACATACATCTTGTATAAAAGGTATATTTGTAGCACTTTCTGAAGCACTGCTTTTTCTTAAATTTTCATTTGTAGTTCTTAACATTCGTATCTTCCAAGCCAAACCGTCAATTACACGAAAACTCCAAAGCTTTTGTATTAAAATTATTAAATGGTATTTTTTCGATACATTTCTGCAACTTGAAATTGTATTAGAAATTTCACCTCATCATCTCTCCTTGTTGTTTACGTAACTATGTATGTATGACTTTTATCAGTCTCAAGTCATAACTTTTATAGTAAGTGATTAAAATATTAAAACTAGTTTGACAAGATTGTTAGGTTTTTCGGTAGTTTGTTAGTTCTCGAAAATCATGGAAGATTCACGTAATCTATTAAGAATGTGTATAAAAACACAATGATGTCATAAATGTAAATATATAATATTTCGTTTTGACCAAAACAACTTCTAAATCTTATCTATTCCTACCAAATACTTATATTAAATCACACAATAGTTATACAGAGCAATGTTTAAAGTACACATCGTTTATATTGAGCTTTTATCTGGTATTTACAATTCACAAATTTAATTAAAAATCATATCTTAAATTCAGCTAAGCTGCATTCTTGCTTAAAAGCAAGCAACCCACATGCAAGTGAAGGCAAAACTTGTGTGCGTGGGAGTGCTTCATACTCGAATTTGTTGTTGTAGCTTGAATAACTAGAGGGCGTTAATGCGGTGACTTCGGTACTCCCTCCCCCGCGTCCAACGTAGCCATAGCGCTGCACGAAAAATTAGATACGCAATATTTTCACATTTGCAATTAACTGCCAGTGGAGATATATTTTGCACACGTTTTTATGGCCTCCCGTAGCCGACAGCTGTGGGCGGTTGCCGCATTAATGCATTAACTGGTGCGGTGCGGTGCGCTGCAATAGCCCTACTTGGTGGGTACACGGAATAGCAACGCATGTGCAGAAACCATCCGTTTGCAGCTTAACTGTTAGTTTAAGACCAAGGAATTCAGAGCAGATTTGATTGGCTTTTGTTGGTCGCGAAGTTTACTACTGCCTGTGGAATTGAAATAATCGTTTAATGCAAGACCAACTGATTGTAGTACGTTGCATTTCGTTGTAGTCTCTACAGTCTCAAAGTTCTTTGGGAAAATAGTGCGCTATTAAAAAATGCGACTGGTATCGTATGCCGTCTATTCATGAAGAAAGAAATTATTTAGTATAAATTCTTTTTTTACAAGAGATGTCAATTTTCGTTTCGATAACGATTTAGTGACGGGCAGTGGCGTTTGTGGCGATCATCAGACCCAAAGTAAGGCATTGATTACTCTTGAGCGCTAATAATCTGTTATAAATCGCCCGGTATAAATCTTCACTAAATTTAATTTCAATTGCAAAAAAATCTCTTAATTCAGTAAATATTCTTAATTCAGTTCAACTGCATATGCAGAAGGCTTGCTTGAAAAATCAATATTTTTATTAAACGTCAGTGCGAGTAGAAAACCTGAAAAATTCCATTTCTACAATGCAACACTTCCGCTTATAATGCAATTTTCTTCCATATCATCTGCGTTCTTTGTGCGGTTGTCGTTCAGTTTAAATTGTTAATTTCACTCGGCAGCTCCGAGTTTTCAATAATTGATTTTCCATTATTCGCATTGATTGCTATCCGCATTTTTAAAGCTCTTAAGAGGAAAAGTTTAAAAGTAATCGATGTTTATCAGCTTTTATATTTTACTGTTAATTTATTATTCAAAGACTTTCCTAAGTAAAATCAATAACATTTTTTTATAAATTACCACAATTTGTGGTTTTTATAAATTACCACAATTGTAAGTAAATGTTTTTGCAAATTTTGCATTGTCTGTTGTTATATTTCGTTTCGAGAAATTTTTTCTTGTTTTTTTTTTTTTGCTTTTTTCTATACAAAAGCCTTTATTCGATTTTTACAGTGTTTAAATAGTCCATCATTTTATAACTTATTGGTGACAAAATTCGGAGAATTACAAACGGACTCAGTTGATGTGGATAAAATTATCCACAAACAAAAAAAAAAGCCTATATTTAGAATATGAAAAAGCCGACCCTAAACTTATTGACTTCTTTTGTGTTAATGAGGTCCCAAAAGTTTTTTGAACTCAACTGTCAAATATTATGAAACACGACATAGTAGTGATTTGAAAGAACATTTTATAGCATTGTGCATTTTATTTAAAAAACCGTTCTTCATAATTACTGCTT
Source organism: Sicus ferrugineus (assembly GCA_922984085.1). Taxonomy (NCBI): domain Eukaryota; kingdom Metazoa; phylum Arthropoda; class Insecta; order Diptera; family Conopidae; genus Sicus; species Sicus ferrugineus. The sequence continues at coordinate 4,298,197 of OV277349.1, read as the reverse complement.
CCATTTATAGTTTTTTCTTTGCATGAGCGAGGTTGATGCCCGTCATTTCTTTCTGTGCTTCAGTTGAATTCATACTGCTCCTGTCATCTACCCGTAAAAGGCTCTCAAACATGAATAGTGAAAGGATGGAGGAATAGGGCGTTCATACTTTTGTCTGAACAACACTGCATAAATACTCGTTGCGAATTTTAGCATTTTGCTTTACATTTAATTACAAAGGTAATTTCGCTTTGAGAAGCAAATATTAATGGATCCTAAATTAGCTAACAAGGGCCAATTTAGGGCTTCAGAATGTTTTTAGGGCTTCACGAGGTACAATTTTTATTGAAAACTCTCTAACCAATATTTACCTTATTTATTAATATTAAATAACTTTGGTATACGGAAAAAAGTAAAGCGAAACTTCCTGTGGTTTCCTGTAAAAATCGCCAATGAAAAAATAAAAACATGCCGTGTTCGGATAAACAGGAATCTGAGGTTGCAACATGTGCTGCAATGTTATGCAATACTTATTGCTATTTATAATTTATCGCAATTGTATGATATTTTCTGCCACAAGGCGTGAGTTCCTCGCTGCTATTTTTCTTTATTTCGATAAAGACCATCTCGGGCAGCACATTCATTAACGCCTCTGGCAGACAGACTGTCTACTATGGAGGCGTATAATCGGTTCTCTTTTGCATTCATGTCGCCAGCAACTGGTTTTTGTGGTTGTGATTTCTTGAAAATCGTGGATACATAAAGAGGCTTTTTAGGTTTTCTTTATCGTGGTTGTGGTTTTAATAGCAACCAGTAAAGTGTTTTTTGTTTTTAAATCTTCATATGGTTGAAATTGAACTTTAAAACTAGTTTTGTTATAAATTTACACGTTGACTTTTTGCCGGTTGTGTGAGTCAGATCTATTAATAGCATTTTATATCTGGTAAACTACTAACTGTTCCATTTTAATTTCATTTAAATCAGTTCTTTGGAGAAAATACGTCTATTCTGGTTTTCTTCCCTTGTATTTATTTATTCTTAGCTGATATATCCAGTCTTGTCGTAAATTCTTCCATACCTTAACAAATTGAGGAATTATCAACTAACTCTTAAAAATCCGTCTCTAACCCGTCCTGCGAACCGCATTAAAGTAAAACCTACCGCTCTAATATTACATTTGGAAACCCTTTCCAATGACTGTTCCAAACTTCGTCATTGCATGAAGCACTATGCATTTTCAAAAATTATAGAACAGTTTAAAGACGGACCAAAAGACAAACATGTTAATTCCTTCTGAACTACTTAAAAGAACATGTTTATTAAAAATGATTTCATTAGGAATTTAGTTTTTCCAGTCCTACAATAGTTAAAAGCCATAATTTTACGGCAAAGTTTTTTGTGGTATTCTTTTCGTTATTTGCGAAAATGTAAAGAAATTTGTTCTTGGCACAAAATATCCGCCTTGTTTCCTATGAGCCATTTTCTTTTCTTAAATATGACACTTCTTAAATATGACACTTTCTGAGTATGCTTCTCCTTCGCTCTTATCTTACATTTTCACCACGGCCGAATACCAGCGAAAATCCATAAAATTGACGCAAAATTGCTTTAACTAATTTTGAAGTCTGCCCAAGATTCAACTTGCTTCTTATGGTATTCCATGTGGGTGTAGTAAAACAATATGTTGTATTTCTGTGTAACATTGTAGACCATCTTTATTATTACTAACAGCTGCTTTCGTTGCACGCTGTAAAACATTTTAGAAACTAAGACGAAAAGTCCATGAAAATTTTAATTTTCCAAGTTTATACTGTAAACTGTCAGTAGTCAACTCAGTGAAGGTTTCTTACTATTGTAATACATGTCAACACTCGTGGTAAAAAGACATCGAGTACAATAGTAAAAAGTGACAAAATTAATGTAATGATGACCAAGGCAATTATAAAATAGTTATTATTTGCACTATTGTCTCTCAACAAAAGGTAAAGCAGATGAACTTTGAACACGCGACGCGACGATTTTATCTTCAGTAATTTAAGAGGCCGAGAGTGGGCGGTTAAGTTCATCCTAATTATTCTCAAGGATAATGAAATGATAAGTAATCGTAATGTTAAACTACGTTATGCTTAGCTACTTAAATGCGGCTTCTATGACATGCTATTATGGAAACCTGATTTTTCCTCTCTAACGTACCTTTTCACTTCGATAACCAATTCCTGAAAGGGATTAAAATAGAGCCGTCATAGCGTTAACATCGTGCAGTGCAAGACAAACTTGGTTAAGTATAGGAAATCCGATCTGAATAGAATACTTACTTGCACTGTAGAAATGGGAGCTTAAGAGTGTTCCACAATTTGTAAATCACATAGATTTGAGATTACAAGGAGAGAATACAGTTCCACATTGCAAGGAGTATAGTTTTTTGTTTAGGAAAATGATATTATGAAGCCCAAAGGTATGTGGTAGTCATCGAGGTCCTCTTTAGATTGTGTACTTTTCACATTTGTTAAATGAACCTAAGAATTTTTAACTCAATTTTAAAAAATTCAATTCAAAACAAAAAAAAATCTGGGTCTACTATATATAAACATTAGCTTGTATCTAATGTTTATATAGACTTTTTGACTTTATGACCCAACGATACTTTAATTCGTGATCACTTTTGCTTTTAGAGTTCCATGAATCGCTTGGGTTTGTTTTCGTATTTCTATTTATCTCTTACCATTTTTTGGTGTTTGAACAAAAATAAGCAGAACCCTACATCCGATTGGGATCGTATGTTTGTACTTTTTCACTTATCGTCCGTCAATTTCACTGAGTAAGCATTTTAAGGTTTTATATTTTGTTTATTTAATTATTAATTTGAGATACGCCCATGGTTAATAATACCATTGCTTTAAAATTACGAGTATTTATAATATACTTTTTAGTATACCAGAGGGAACATTTATATATGTAAACAATATTCTTATCTCAGTTTTCGATTTTTGTACAATATATATGTAGGTCTCTTCGATTGAAGACGGTGTATATCATAGCGTTCTGTAATCTGTGAAGAGTTTCAAGTGTTTGATAACCTTACAGGTTGGTTTTTTTGTCTATAATAATAAATATATGTACATAATTTCATTCATACTTTGATGGCAAATAGGAATTATTATCTGCTTTCTAATTTTAATCTTAAGTAGATCGAATTGCTTCCTTAGAAAATTTATGTTAGAAATCTCTGTTAAATTGTCCTACGACCATTTTAGTCTTTGGGCAAATAATGAAGTGTTAGCTAGTAAATTCAAGTAAGTTAATAAAATCCTTTCTATTTTCTATCGTAAAGAACTCGTTTAGAACTCGAGTGTTGTAAAACTTTCGATTACGATTAAATACTGATTAAAATTCCTCAGTGAAAGATTAACTTTTGTCTTGTTATCTAGAATAGACAGTCAGCATTATTTTGCAGAAAATCTGTTATGGATCGTAACAGATTTCTTTCTTTCTGATTTCTGTCTTTCCAACTTGTAGAAACAAACAGCTGTTGATGTTGACTGATCAAAAGTCTATTCGTCTCTGGATTCAAAAGTTTCTATCTGTGTTTCTTACTCCAAGTACTGTTGTTAATTTTAGTTCATATTATTTCTGCTGCTTTTTTTTACAAGCATTTCTGAATAGTCAAATTAAAGAAGCTAAAAATTGGTTCTTAGAACTGAGAATCCATTTCTCTCATCGTTGCAACTGATGCGTCTTCTTTTTTGGAAGTCTTCTATTTTTATATTGCATATGTTTTATTTATGTTTATGACTTCTTCAATGCGTTTTTGATGACCAAACGACTTCAACGTCCGCTAATGCCAACGTGTTTTAAAATAGATGGCCTCCCCGCAGACCCCCACCACAGAAGATCTTTTGTTGTTGTTACCATTATATGTCTTGAGCTGTGGGCCACAGTGCTGAAGTTGTTAACACAACGCACGCCATATCATAATTAAGTGAATGCTGTGCATAAGCGCGATGACATATTGCGTCCCTTGCTGCGCCGTTGTGTAACCGCAACTAATCAATTCGATGCGCGATAGTGGAGCCTCCGCATAAACTGTGATTTGAAAAGGCTCGAGAAAAGTTTTTGTTGCCACGAATACGAGGATTGAGACAGTAATCGAGATTGAGACAAAGTACTTTCCGAAATTTTTAATCAAAGTGATAATCGCTTTTCGCTCTATTCTCTCATTCCGTCAATGTTATTCTGTTAATTGCTATTCTATTCTGTAAGGTGTTACCTAAAAATATTGGTCCCAAATAAACAAAAACATATTCTCTCTGTTAAGAATATAAAATCATATCTCTCGTTACCTTCAGTATCCATCGATTTTAGCTACTTTTTGCAGCAGCTTTCGTAGGGTTTAATTTATTGTAAAACTCTAATGCTCGGTGAACTTAATCGAATGTTAACTAAATTAAAATAGTAGTTTATTTATTGATTTATTCTCTCTTTGTCTTTCAGGTACAAGTAAATAATACTCCTGAAGTTGCACGGAATAAAAAGGCAACCTAACAAAATATTTCCGGAATATTTTTATTTTGTAAGAATGCTTTGAAAATCTCATTATTTATACAATAATTTTCCGCTAAGAAAATTCAAATATTTTCAGATGAAAATTCAAATATTTTCCGCTAAGAAAATTTGTGCATCAAATATCGTTAAAATATTCAAAATTTCCGTTCAGTGACTTATTCGCAACTTTATACTAATTGCGACTGCTTACAATTGTTGTAAGCATCCGCGTGCGCGCCACGATCTCCAAATACGGCGTCGAAGAGGCACAGACGGAAAAAACAGAGGAACTCTACAGAAGACTATTTCGACAGTGACCCGAAAGCTGAGGTATACAGAGACGACAGAAGACTTCTTGCAGCACGGAATGTATCCACTTCCACAAGTGGCACACGTTGTCGTAACGAATCAGTACAAGTTGATAGTAAATGGGATTTCGGAATTCCAATTTCTGGCAGTGAAGTAATCCTTAAGTGCGTATCTAGTAGTACTATCAAAATAAAACCAAAGAAAGCAAGCAAGAAGTACGAAAACGTTCAAAAGTCTCCCTCTCCGCCGGAACACGCGTGTTGTCCTGTGTGCAGTGTTTGCTCAGCAAAGTATCGCCAATCCATATCACCAGCTAGTGAAAGACGTTCCTTGCGCCGCTATCCTTCCGAAATACAGAAGAAAGTTCAGTCAGAAAGGGATCCTAATTCGGACACGGAGCTGGTCAGTTCGAGGCCCTCTGTGTACGCAGATCCATCAGAAGAGGAGATACGTAAGTCGAGACCGTCAATCAAAGCGACGCCAACATTGTTGGAGGCAGACAACTCACAGCCCCTGCGACGCGACGTCTCTGAGACTCTCCCCTCCATTTACAGCATTGACTGTAATCTGAAAACAGTTAAGTCCTGTGGATCGCAAATTAGGGTGCACAACGAACTATACTGCGAAATTCAAAAAAATAAAGCACTAACTCAGAAGCCCAAAAAGAAAAAAGAGAAGGGTAAGAAGAAAGATTCAAAACAAGCCAAGAAGTCGGATTCAAGCACTGATTTGGACGAGTGGTCTAAAGAACGAACTTCGGCCGTTGCCCAGAGTACAGAGTACGTAGAGGCAAAGCCGACGAAGCCAAGTTCCAAATCAGAAGCCGTACCAGAGAGTACATCTAAGGACGTACCGGCTGAAAGTAGCGAATTTCTAACTAACGCCCATCCTTCCGAAATACAGAAGAAAGTTCAGTCAGAAAGGGGGGAAAGGGGAGATAATTCGGACACGGAGCTGGTCAGTTCGAGGCCATCTGTGTACGCAGATCCATCAGAAGAGCAGATACGTAAGCCGAAACCGTCAATCAAAGCGACGTCAACATTATTGGAAGCAGAGAGCTCACAGCCCCTGCGACGCGACGTCTCTGAGACCCTCCCCTCCATTGGCAGCATTGACTGTAATCTGGAAGAAATTAAGTCCCGTAGATTGAAAATTGTAGTGCCCAACGAACTCTACTGCGAAATTCAAAGAAATAAAGCACTAACTCAGAAGCCGAAAAAGAAAAAAGATAGGAAGGGTAAAAAGAAAGATTCAAAACAAGCCAAGAAGTCGGATTCAAGCACTTATTTGGACAACGAGTGGTCTAAAGAACGAACTTCGGCCGTTGCCAAGAATACAAAGTACGTAGAGGCAAAGGCGACGAAGGAGAGTACATCTAAGGGCGTACCGGCTGTAAGTAGTGAAAATCTAACTCACGTGTATTTAAGAAAGCATCCGTCTTTCGTTGTGCCGAATCCCTTGTATGATGAAATACGACGCTCTCATCCCAAAAAAGTAAGACATACAACTACATCGCCTACGATAGTTGTTCCGACTGAAGTGTACGACGACATAATTAAATTCAAACCGCCCCCGAGAAAGAAGCGCGGTCAAAGATTGCCTCAGAAGGGGTCGTTAGCACAACAGTCGGCTGCATCTGAAGACGGCGTCTTAATACAAACGACGAAGTACGAACCACCCGAACAGAACAAAGAAGAACCTCCCAAACAGGTATCTTATCAAGAAGGAGAGCCATCCCTCGACCAAAAGGAAGATCCAGTTCAAGACCATCAAAGAACAACCCCAGAAGGAGAGCTATCCCTTGACCAAAAGGAAGATCCAGTTCAAGACTATCGAAGATCAACCCTAAGGGAACGTCCTAGGTCGTCTCAAAGAGAACGGGTCAGACGTACTCAAGCTCCAATCAGAGATTTAGTTGATGAGCCTCCTGCTTTAAGTCCTCTAACGAAACCAAACCTTATAGAGGAACTCAAACGAGAGCTGATTGCCGCATTCCGCCAAGTTCCACCTTGCTGTCGACCAGCCAAAATTGAATGCTGTGTATGTTCAGTCCATCGGAAGGAAAATATTGATTGCCATTCAAGTTCACCGACTAGAGTCAATTGTACAGTCTCCCCCCAGAGACGGCCTTCTCCAGTAAAAAGCAACTATTCTTATTCACCCGATAGATCGCCTTCACCAAAACAATCGCCAATAAGAATCTGTTGCGTCTCGGCTCCACCGCAACCAGAGAGACAGTGCTCGCCACCCAAATTTTGCTGTGCCTCAACTTCTCCGCCTCCGGAGAGAGGACCCAAGTGTTGCACCATAAGACAACCAGTGAGGTGCGTGGAAAGAGCAGTTTCGCCCATCAACTGGGAACCGCAAAAGTTTCCTTTGAAAGATAGCCCGGAAGAACCCGAAAACGATTGTATAATAGACGATATTATAAAAGCCGATTGTTCCGTGCAAGCAAACTATCGGGACGTTTGCGTTCAGTCTTCCTTCCAGTGCTGTTGCTATTGCTGTAACTCCCATCAACCGCGTCAAGAACCTGAGAAAACTGTTTCTGAAGAGGTAGAAGAATATTCTAGAGAATCTCCGGAAGAAGATCCCGAACTAGAAGAGGAGGATTGTTGTTGCTCAGAGCCGGAGCCAGCAGATTGCCAACCGATTAAGTTGGAAGTTTGTTCCAGCGGAAACGCTTCGACTCTGTACCGAGGTCAGATTCGTAGGTACTCGTCCGAGTCCTTGGTGATCAAGGCTAGCGCAAGCGTTATAACTCCACAGGAGGAACATAACGTACAGTACTACACGACATCCACCACTGAGTTAAATTCGCCCGTGCGAAAAGCGTCGCCTGTGAAGAATCGCATCAAACGGGAGATCACCGTTCCTTCGAGCCGACCTTCTAAGGTGAGTCTGGTTGTGTCCACCTCGATTGTGTACTCAGGGGCGGATAGTGATAATTGCCGCCAAGATTCTCCTACCTGTTGCCGTAAAGCATCGCCAACCAACTCGGGATATCAACTCTCACCTCGGTGTTGTCCACCTACAGAAGCTTCATCAGATTATTCAGATTGTACAGACCTACAATCGTTACCTCCACCAAAGGACTCGCCTCGCCATCCCTGCATTTGTCCCTGCAGCTGCAGTTTCCCTAATCCGCCAAACGCAAAGCACTTCGCGGACGAAGTAGCTGCAAACGCAGCTTGCGCAGCACCACCTCCCTCTCCACCACCAGTGTACCTCAAGCATTGTAAGTGCCGCTGCCAGAATCAAGAACCACCAGTTACGAAACCCGTTGCTGTTTGCTGTAAATTAAACGCAAGCAACTGTTCAGATTTCAACTATCCCACTAAAGCTGTACGACGAGGTTCTGGGTAAACATCAGCCACCATGTCATCGCCAAATGATCCCGAGGATGCAGCAGTGCGTGTAGCTGTGCGGTGAGTACAGTTTAAAATTCGTAATACTAAATTAGCACCGTCATGTGATTTCATTGAACAGCGCTGCGAAAGTTACGGAAGTTGATGAAATCCACGAGTTATTTATTAGAAGTGTGTTTCCTATTTCTACGAGTTAGTTACAAATTAGCGAGGCACATTTTTAATTAAATAACAAACCGTGATTAGTTAGAAGTGTCTCTCGTTTCCACCGAATAAGCTCGGGGACTTTAATTCATCTGATAATTTTTGGAAAGAGAAACTGAAGTATTCTTTCCTGTGTAGATAATCAAAAGTACCAACTAACGTGATTTCATGAAATTCCCAGATAAATTTTTCGCAGACAATACACACCACCGCTATTATTATAACATTTTTCAACATTTATTTGCAATCCTTAAATTCGCGAATCGTACAATTTTACAAGGTTGCTATGCTTCCAAATATTCAAGAATAGACTGTGTCTGTTGCTAGAGAATAATATGGTCGCGCTTGAAAGACCGCCTTGTTTTTTTAGTGAGAAGTTTATCGAATGAATGCATATCTTTGAATAAATATTGGCGGTGTGAAAGATGATCTCATGTACTGTCATAAGTCAAACGTCATTAAATCTTATTTGTGCAAGTCTCTCGTTGATTTCTATAGAATACCGACTTTTTAACAGCTTCTTAGCTAGTTATAGACCAGTATTAAGTTTGTAAATAAGTTACTTGCTAGTTGTTGAGAAGGCATATTTATAAGCTCGCTATTTGTTGTTTTGCTTCTATTTGCAAATCTTGTATAGTCCGCACTTAGCTGTGTGATTTCCTGTGTCGCTAAAACCAACATTTTATCTGCTTTTTGTTTATCTATCTGATGTTAACAATGCGACATTTGTTTTGCTTGTTTTCACGAGCTTTTTCTCCCTCTTCGTTAAGTGGTTTGGCACACATTTTACGTTCACCGATCACGTAAGATCAGTAATGTTAAACGCCTCGGTGCAACATAAGATATGTAAATCTTATCGTACGATACCGCAGTGTTCATGTGTTGTCAATAAACTTCACTTAATTATTGCAAGCATGTCCAACTGTGCTTACAATAAATACATTTATTTACCTATTTGCTGTCTTATTTACAGAAGAGCAGTCGCTCTTTCGGCGTTACACATGCGCTATATTGTGCTATTTAAAGTTCTCATCGGCTACTCTCAACACATCTGGCTTAAAAATGGTTTGAAATAAACGAAGCTATTTAGTTCCTTAAGTTAGAAGAACTTCCTATATATTTTCTTATGTCTTGCGGTGCATAAATAAGTAGGTTTCCATTTTTGGAAATAGAGACAACAGATCAAGATTTTTTACGGAAAATATCCGCAAAGAAAACTACTGCGAGCTTTAACACTCAAACAGCAAACGTCGTGACTCTTATGTCACGTACGAAAGCTACTCGTACTTTCTCAAAGTTGCAAATCTGACACTGAAAATCTTGAGAAAAGTGCTTTGTTAGGATGTTTTATTTCTAGTCGTACAATCCGGTTCCATAATTAGCACAAAAGTCGTCATCGCACGTCAGGTTTCAGTGGAAATTTGTAAATTTTATGCGAAATTTAAAATTTCCGGAGGCTTGCAATTGTTTTAATTGTCCTTCTGATAAGATTTGTAGTATTATTGTTATTTATTGAAGATTTATTCTCATTCTTATCAGTATGATTATGTTAATTACTAACTTTGTGCTGTTTTTATTGCCGTTTTCACAAAGTTATCGTTCACAAAGTTGCCGCTTTCACAAAGGAGGTTATCAGCCGAGTTATTTTCGAATTAGCGGCTGTTCAAAATGGATTCAGTAATCGTCGCTCATTAGTTAAAATGTCTGAGAGAAGTGAATGTTTCAAAATGAAAAAATTCCTATTGAAATTCTATATGACTTCAAATAAATGGAGAAAAGAATTTTTCATGACGCGCCTAAGCAAGTGTGAAAAATGCGGAATTAACAAGGTTAAACAATATTAAAAAAGTAACCACAAGTAAATTACATACTCAGTCACCCCATGTTCACCTCCACTCGCAACAGAAAGTTGCTGCGCGCTAATTAAACGGCGCGTTTTAACACTTTTCCTCGTTTCATTTGAATTTTAATATAATTTGCACAAAACTGACTATTAAAATCGCTCTGATCGGTTGGACAACAAGTCCCACAACATGTAATCCATGTAAGGCAACCCATATTTTCACGACTCCGTGACTCACGCAGTAGTCATTCGTTGCATTCATCTGACCGTGCAACAAAAATGTTGACTGACCGCAACCTGTCCATTAATTGCATTATTTCAATTAAATTCAGTTCCCATTCGCAGTCGGCTTCAAAACTCAACGCACTCGCGTTTTAGTTTAAACAAAACAAAATACTTTTTGGTCGTTGCGCGGTCGCTGACTATTCGCTGCACTCGCGTTTGGCAAACGAATCAGGTGCGAATCATAACATGAACTGGACGGACGGCAGGGCAAGAAGTTCGCTTTTGAAAATGTCTGAATCAAATGTCTGCCACTGGTGGTGTGTTTTGAGAGTTTTAGTTTGTTGTGTGTGTCGTCTCGAGAACGAAACGCATTTGGAAAACGCCGGCTAGCTTGTCGGTCGGCTTTTCCTTAAGTGAGATTCTTGTCAGTATTTTTGGAAATAGAATTTTTTGTGAAGAATACAATGACTCATTTTGTGCATTTCAAAATTAAATTAGAGTTGGTAGATACAGTAAGAGGCAAAAATTATGATGTCTCTCATAAAAATATATAAAATAGAAGCTTCAGAGTTTTGTGAGAAATATCAAATTATTACACGTTTAATGTAGTATATAGAAATTCGCAATTCCAAGTGCAGTTTTTCTCCGTGTGCCGAATGCATTGCTTGCAGTTTTATTAATGCTGCACCTACATAAATCTCTTCTATATACCCGTATGTATATTTATATTAATGTATGAATGTACGCGTCAATGTGTTTTATGTTGATGTAGGCTTTTTGTCATAAAAGTGCATCTTGCAACAAAACACTTTGTCATGCTTACAAAGTTGTTTTCGTTGCTTCTTTGAATGAAGTGCGGATTTTTTTTTATTTTCACTGTTTTGTTGATCTTTTCGGAGTATGTTTTTCATCTGCAATAATGCTGAACGAAATACGATATTGCAAAATGCAAATATAACGTATGTGACTTCATTAACTGAAAGTCTCTCAGCAGTTACAGCGCGGAATGAAAATATTACTATTTAAATTTGATCATTTCAGTGCTGTATTTATTATATTACTACTAATCTAAATTGAAATGTTGACCAAAAAGAATCTTTATAATTAAAGTCGAATTAATTTCAAGGCTATTTTGTAGTTTTGCCCTTCATTTTGTCAGATTATATTGCAGAAATAGAATACCACGTCTTTTGTTACTCTTTGGAAACGTTTAAGTTACACGAAGTTTATAGTTTAGTTTTTAAAAATAAAAATTTTCTAAAATCCACGAAGTATTAACGTTAACTAGCCTTGGCCGAATGACACTTAAGCCACACATAAGTAACCGTGATTAACCCAACCAGGTAGATCGTAACTGCGTTTATTTAATACTTTGACGTTGACGACTATTAATTTAAATTAGGCAAATACGAGCAAAAACAGCCCAACCCATTAGCTGGTTTTTATGTTTCTACTGAAGTTTTTCTGACGTTTTTTAGGCCGTTTTTAATTTTCTAAACGGCTAAATCGGGAGGTAAACGGTGGAAAATGTTTTCCGTCACAATTTCCCGTCTACTTACACCATTTAAAAAAAAATATATAATAGAATAAATCATTCAATTGTGTGCTGCTTCTCTGACGTTTGTGGAATTGTTTTGCAGCTTTAAGTGAGATATTCACTCCAAATAGAGTTGTAATCTATATTAAAGGGGGGAAAAACATAACACTATAAATATGTATATTGACGGGAAAATCAAGAAACCAAAGTGTATACTGGATATTGTTATTTTGACCATTTGTAAGCAAAATTAGTCCAAGCAACCCTTTCCTAATAATCTTTCCTTTCTTTCAAATAAAAGATTCCTTAAATTCACTTCAAAATCCCGTATAGATTTTTGGGAAATTTGAGAATTTCTATCACGCGATGATGGCAACCTGAAATTCAAAATCCACATACGTAACGAGTGTAAAATACACTTGACGCTTGATGAATTCACTGCCCGATTGACTGCTGAGACTGACTTCTAACCAGAAGCAACTTTTTGATGTTATACGAATACAAAAGAGGGGAATTCAATAGAATAGAATTCAATAGAATTCAAAATGCTATTCGCAATATACTGGGCGAGTTTGTAGTGTTCAACTAATGCTTCACTTAATTGAAATTTTAAGCTTTCCATTTAGTTAATTTGCCTCATGAGATCATATAATGCGATCTTTAAAACGAATCATATTTTGCTCTTTATGATTTCATCTTCTTGAATTGGGAATGCGCAATAAATACTGCGAAATCAGTTTCAGTGAAAAAATTTTTTCAATTGTGAATAAACAAAGACGACATCTGATTGTTTATCTAGTTAATTGCGGCACATTTCAATATCGAGGGATTTTCCCTTTATTTTGATCTTCAAGCCAGATTGTTTTTCCATTCTAAGTAATAAAAATAAAATATATAAATAGAATTTAGTATATATAGAAACAGTAATGTAACAACTAATATTCGACACTCCACAATAAAAGCACGCGACACTACAATAAAATTCGTTTTTAAGAAATCGAATATTACTGAAAATTGTAATGCGATAACACGCTGAGATTGTGCTGTGGTTTCCATCATCATCATTTCGGTGATGGAAGCTATACGTTCAATACTCTCATAATGTTCGTTCTGTAAACTAGGATGAATATAACATACGAGAAGTATACCGTATTTAGAGGATTCTTAGGGGATTCAGGGAAATTTCTCTTGATTAATTCGGTCTCATTGCGAAAGGTCTCGCAATGCCTTGATTGTCATGATGAAGGCCGATATCCCAAGCTTGGAAGAAACAACGACGAAAGGTTCTTCATCACGGCAATTAACGCATAAAAAGTCGTCCACATGCAGCCTTCACAAAATATTTTTGCTATATATAAAGTAAAATTTGAGGTCAAATTATAAAAAGTCATCCTTAAAAATATCAGCAGAACGTGACATCATACGCGTACGAGTTTGCGAGTATTTTTACTCTTCAACTAAATTCTTTTATTAGATAGTTTAATTAGTTTAGCAAAATTTCTTTAATTAACGAATTGCTGTTCAAATTCTTAACATTAACTGAATTAAAAATGAATCCTTGTACTTCAAAAAAAGTAAATATTTACATGATGGAATATTATTTAACAATTTGAAGATGTTCAAATATATTTAAACTTGAAACATTTTTTTGAAAGCTGCTAATTTGAAATTTTATAATTGCGTGTATTCAGTCGCGATGTAACACACAAAACTGATAGGTGACGTAGCGTTAAGGAAGCTTTAAAACACCCAATCCAATGTCCCACATACACCGTTATTTGGGGGGATATAGCTCATCCGCTTTGCATGTGAGAGGCCCCGAGTTTAATCCCCGGCATCTCCAATTTACTTTTGAGATTTTATTTTGAAACTGAAATTTTTAATATTTATTAATTGAAAACGAAATTTTTAAAATTTATTAATTTATTAAAGAATGCTTCAGAAGGTAAATATCCGGATTCGGAAAGTGAATATTTACGACTGCTTTTTCTTTCAGGATACGTCCACAAAATCCACGTGAACTCATCGATGGGTGCCATAATATCACAACAGTAATTCCTGGAGTACCGCAGATTGTTCTCGGACAAGAGCGAGGCTTCACCTTTGACTATATGTTCGATATAAATTCGACACAGGTAGGTAGGAGGCTGTATAGTATATAGTTACCTCCTTCAGTTCCTCCGGTAAATACCACATTTTCACCTCTACAACTCCCACGCAGTCTGAGGTGTACGGAATGTGTGTGGATCACCTTGTGGAGAGTGCACTGCGGGGCTACAACGCCACCGTTCTGGCATATGGTCAGACCGGATCTGGTAAGACCTTCACCATGGGCACCGGCTTCGAGCATGAGGTCCATGAACTGCAACAGGGCATTATACCGCGTGCCGTGCGTCACATATTTGCCGGTATCGAGAAGATGCAGGCGTGCGAGTATGACGAAAAGGGGGTACCCACTGCAGGCAAGTTACATTTCAGTGTTGCGGCACAGTTCATGGAGCTGCACAACGAAGACATCGTCGATCTCTTGGATCCCTACGATAAAAGTCGTGTATATAAAATACATGAGGATGGAAGTGGACAGATAATGGTGAATGGGGCAACCATAAAACCCATAAGTGGGCCACAAGAGGCCTTACAGTGAGTGCATTAACTTTCCTTTTGTGGGGTTGTCATCACGCCTTATTCCACTTTTAGATGCCTCCAACAAGGCGCCTTGGCACGCACCACTGCCTCTACTAAGATGAACGATCAATCATCGCGATCCCATGCTATTTTCACTATAATGTTAAAACGTAAGCGTGTGCTGAAGCCACAGGAGTCAGGATTACCCGATGATGATCTGGAGACGCTCACATCGAAGTTTCACTTTGTCGATTTGGCTGGTTCGGAACGTTTGAAACGTACCGGAGCTACTGGAGAGCGGGCTCGAGAGGGAATCTCCATCAATTGCGGCCTGCTTGCACTCGGAAACTGCATTTCAGCACTGGGTGATAAATCCAAACGCTCCACTCACGTGCCATATCGTGATTCGAAGCTAACACGTCTGCTGCAGGATTCATTGGGTGGCAATAGTAAAACTCTTATGATTGCCTGCGTGTCACCCTCCGATCGTGATTTTATGGAGACGATGAATACCCTGAAATATGCCAATCGAGCACGAAATATAAAGAATAAAGTACAGCTCAACCAGGATCAATCTTCCCGCACAATTTCACAGTTGCGTCGAGAAATTGCGACTTTACAAATGGAGCTGCTGGAATACAAACAGGTCAGTGAGACTTTAAGTGTATAGAATGACAGCGATGAATGCAGATTTTTACTTGAAGTCATGCGAATGTAAATTATTAATGCAGCTTAAAATTTAAACGGTGTACTTGGCAGGTTTCTGTAGCCGTAGAATTATATTTTTCTATGATTCGGTCTCAGCCTATTGCTCTTCCACTGATTTCAGACGATTACAACAAGTAACGTCAGCGACTTGAAATGATTTTAAGTATTTAAGCCGATTCAAACCATTTAAACGGACTTCAACTGAGTTAAGTCGATTTCGGACGACTTCAACCGATTCCAATTAACTTTCACTGACTTTGTCTTAAAAAGATTTTTAAGACTTTGTCAAAATAAATCTCAGCGACTTGAAAGACTTCAAGGGATTTCGATCAAAACTGACTTCAAGGGATTGTAATTAAAAGCAACTTTTTAATAAGTTCAGTAGCGAAGTCATATATATCAGTGACTTCAACTGACTTAAGAGAATTTTAGAATACGTAATTGACTTAAATTAGGACTTTAATTGACTTAAATTGAATTCAAAAGGCTTCCAAAAAAGAAAGTTTTGAATGACAAGTTAGAATTTCGATTCATGTACTTTCCCACATTTTCAAATAATTATAGGGTAAACGCCTCACTGATGTCGAAGGTAACTCCTGCGTCTCCGACACATCTCACGAGAATGCCATGCTTCTAGCTGACAACAAACGCCTGCAGCAGCGTCTCAAAGCTATGCAAGAAACCGTCAATGCACTCACTGAAGCAAATACGTCGTTAAAGGTGGAAAAAGAAACGCATGGCTGGTCATCTCGGTCGGATTCGAGCGACAACAGCATAGCCGATATGATTGCTGGCTACATCGGCGAAATTGAGAAGCTGCAGGCCAAACTGATAGAGTCAGAAGAAATGTATCAGCAATTAAAAAAGAGTTCCACTTCAGCGGCTGGAAACCTCACTCACCGCAGTCACAAATTCGACGGATCCGGTGATAGTAAGTCATCAAATTTTTGTCGCTGCATACATACGAATCGACTTATCATCTCTTTTCTTTGCTCACTTCAGCCACCGAAGAATTAATAAATTTGGCCAAGCGAGTTGTGGAAAAGGATCGTGAGCTATTGATGTCACGTTCGATGCCCGGTTTGCAGGATGACATGAACAACTTGGACAGCGCCAACAGTCCGGCGAACGAGTCTGGCGAAAGTGAATCGGACACAGAATCGGATGACAAAGGTAAAATTAAAGTTATGCAGTTTTTATTGCTACTCATCTGCTGCTCTCTTCGTTTTCAGCCAATGAAATCCAAGCTGATCTCAATGACATCAACTCCGATATTGATATCAAATCCAGGATGATCAAACAACTGGAGTTGTCTCAGCACCGCATGCTCGTGATGCGTGAACAGTATGAGGAAAAGGTGTTAGTGTTGAATAACAAAATCATCAACGCGCAGAGGGAACGAGATGAGGTGTTAGCTAGTATGGGTAGGTGAAAATTTTGATTTTAATTTCATTAAAATATCATAATTCAGCAAGTTGAACTTTTTCTCAATTTCGGCACTTATTTTCTCCAGGTGCATTAGCAGCAAGTCAACCAAATGAAAAGGTAAAAAAAGTTAAAGATGAGTATGAGCGAAAAATCAACGATATGCAGCGTGAAATGAAAAAGTTGCAGCAAGCGCAACGCGAACACCTCCGCCAGCAGAGAGAGTTGCAAGTACAAGACGCTAAGTTGCGAAATCTGCGCAACGAACTCAGCGAACTGAAATGCATTAAGGTCAGATTTTGTATTTTTGATATAAATGTTAAGTTAAATCAGTTTCGTATAATTAGTAAATCGACAGGATTCACATCACATTTCTCTGCTTTCTCTTCGCATAGACTCGCCTCATTCGCAAGATGACGGAAGAAACACATCGCCACAAGGAAGTCGAAACCCGCAAAGCGCGTGAAATCGCCACACTCCGCAAAGAACAGCGACGACAGCAGAATACCGTGACGTCACTGCAAGCACAAATGCAAGCCAAGGAACAGATACTCAAACGCAAAACTGAAGAGGTATCAGCACTGCGACGTAATCAACGCGGTCACAACCTGAGTAAAAAGGCTTCCGGTCGCGTGGCAGCCGCGAAATCTGAATCGCCGAAGTTCAACACACGACAGGCGCGTCAGCGCTGGGACCGCCTATCACGCGCTATATCACGCGCCACACGAAACAAACAAGCCGTGATGCAGCTGGAAAAAGAACTCGATAGACTTATGCTTGAACGCGAGACACTTTGTCGCGATCTGGCAAACGTGAAGAAGCGTCAGTCTGACGAAACCTGCGTCGAGCTGGCAAACGAAGAAGACACTCTCAACTCGAACCTTATGTATGTCCAAGAGAGTATTGCTCAGGTGCAACACGCCATCATGGAGTTCGAAGAGAGCAAGGATGCCAGCAATGATACGCAGAGCATGCAGGTCATCATCGGCACCGTACAAAGTGTGGATGAGGCGAAGTACCTCCTCGAACATCTCACGAACAGCGCCATCATGTACTCATGCGATTCAGCAGTGCAGGAGAATCGTCTGGCGGAGCACGAGGCACTGCTAAAGGAAATGCAGCAGCAGAGCGACGTACAGCAGCAGCTGCTGCAGCACTGCCTCTCTCAAAACAGTCCAGTGCAGATATCGGACCTGTTTGCATCATTGCATCTGGACGCGAAGCCGATTACGAAAAATCTTAGCGGCTCGCAGAAATCGCTCATCAGCAACGAAACCTACGACATTCTGCCCGAAGACGAGATGATTTCGTCGTTTGCGCAGCGGCAAATAGGGATCAGTAGAAGTCCATCGCCAACGGAAGCGGCTGAAATGTGAGTAAAATTTAAGTGTAGACAAAATGTAGAAAACTAGTTCAGCGAACCCTTTTTTAAATGACCGGTGGATGGAAGTGAAGGAGGGTAAAGGAAATAACTTCCATTATCTTAAACTATTATTACTAATGTTGCAATCGGTTGTTTATTTCGTTTTATACTCAATTTAAAGCACAGTTAAAAATACTATTTGCGAAGTAATTAAAAACAAACAACAAATGCAAATACGTTACTTGATATTTGTACTTGGAATGACTTAAATATATTCAGCAAACCTGAAGATATCGTTTCTCCAAAATAGTCATACATTTAAATACGAAAAGTAGTCAATCCTTTACAGTTCTGATTTATAATGATGGCTCCTACTAACCCATGCCATTTATTTTGTCTTCTCAAAGATTATCAAAATTTGGCAAGACCGAAGTAAAGAAAACTATGCAAGTGTCAAGAAGTAATATATCATTAGAAACTCCAAGAGTGGCGAATAAATCCAAAGTAATACAGAAATTAAAATCCAAAGTGAAACCAAAAAATTCCGAACCTAAGATATGCGATGGTATCGTAAAACAAACGCCTTTATTCAAAAATTACTGAATAAATTGAAGTTGACCTAATTAATAGTATTAATAGTATATAGCTTTATTTAACATTAAATAAACGAAATGTTATCAAATGGTTTCTATGTTTATCTTTCTGTTTTTGTCACAAATATTTGCTAAAAATCACATTTAGATCATCGCATGACAAAAATGCTAAAGTTCGCAGGCGCACCGCACAACCGCAAGATCTACTATTCGGCGACAGCGAAGTCAGTCACAAGGGCATGGTGAGTTCCAAATTATAATTTTTTTATTCGCCATTTTCAGGAAATCGCAATCACGATAATAAGCTATATAATTTTATCTTTTCTTTTGTTTTTCAGGATGACGCGATGACACGTTCGTACACCCAACGCGAAACATTCGCACGCAGTTTTCATCCACTAATGCGTGTGCCCAGTGCTCCCGGCTCTCTAAAGTAAGTATAGAAATTCGCATTTCTCGTGTTACACGGACTTTTACGTTTCGTCACAATCGCGCGGACAACCGAACGGTTGTTTAATCGAAACAACAATCAAGATCGAGTTGGGTTTCTGGTCTACGCAATATACAAGATCCAGACAATCTTTTTAAATTCAGTTGACATCGAGGCAACTATTTCAGTCGAGATAATAATCAATATTGAGATGTCTTCCGAACTCTAGACGATATTTGAAGTGTGTGTTAAAACGGCTTTTTTAATGGTTAATTAATCAGCACAACAATCAAGATTGATTAAGGGGTTTGTAGTTGACGCGACATTCAAGATCGAGACAGGCTTTTTAAATCCTATTGAGATTGTGACGACTTCTCAGTCAACACGACAATCAAGATTGAGTTGTGTTAACTATTTAAGGCAAAAATCTAGCATAGCGAAGCGAAATATTGTATAATGAAATACATATATGAATGAACTAAAATTCTCTTCACATATTTGAATTTCTTACCTCTTTTTAGGGACTCGCTTCATTCGCCTTCCATAATGAAGAAAAATATGGAGCCGTCGTTAGTGGGTCCCGCAGCACAACCTCAGTCGCCACGTCTCGCCCGTCGTGGAATACCAAATAAAGGATCGCCTGGATTGTAAGTAACTCGCTTAATAGCTTAAACACAAAAACAGTAATTTTGCTGCCTTTGGTTAGAAGTAT
The DNA here is from genome assembly GCA_922984085.1 of Sicus ferrugineus. Classification (NCBI taxonomy): domain Eukaryota; kingdom Metazoa; phylum Arthropoda; class Insecta; order Diptera; family Conopidae; genus Sicus; species Sicus ferrugineus. The sequence continues at coordinate 4,278,334 of OV277349.1, read as the reverse complement.
AAATATTGCAGTAAAAATCTACGTTCTCTTTTTTTTTTAAATTTTAATTTTCTTAATTACTTTACAGAAGTTTAAATTTAAGTTTAGTCGACTAAAACCTTACTTAGATTAGAATTTGCTATCTTCACTCTTAACAGTTTTGTAAAATTAAGAAACAAACTTTTCTAAATTTTACACAGTTTATTTATCTTGTCCTTTCTCTTATTTTCCCCTTTTACAGTTTCTTATGATTTAAGTTTATTCAGGCTACGTAAGCGAAGTTTGATCACTTAAAATTCTCCGCAGACACAAAATAATTGTAGTTAAAATACGTTTTTAGTTTCTACGCATACTTTTAGTGATTTAATAAAATTTGAATTTTTTCTTAAGTTTGCCATGATGTGTGTTGTTCATGTTACGATTTTAATACCAACTTTAATTTTAATTCATTCATGTTTTAAAATAATAATTTAGGTCAGTTTTTAATTAATAAATTTTGATAATTTAAACTTCATACGTTGCATACATTTAATCAATAAAAAACAATTTTCAGTTCGAAATAAATCGAAATTTATAATTAGTTCGATCCTTTCTTATAATTATCCTTAGTTTGTACCACAAAAATCAGTTAGGAATTATCATAGCCTACATGGAATCAAGCCCAACAATTACAAGCATCATCTAGCATTCGAAATCATTTCGAAAATTACAATCACAATGATGTCATCGTTTTCCGTTCGAAATAATTGGAAATTTAGAATGTAGATCGATCCTTCATTATGTTAGTTTTTCGTGCTTTTTAATTCGAGATAACTTCGAGATAAACTTCGGTACAAAGAAACGAAGTTATGGGGAAATATTAATGTTTTCGAAAACGTACTTATCGAATTGTGCTCGTCTCGAGTCTGTTACGGTTGCCAGAAAATTGAAATGGAATCCTATAAAATACAAAGTGAACTCCATTCGCTGAAAATTTTTTCAAGAACAAATATTAGCGATTTATCAATGAGTTAAATGGAAACAACGAAATTAACGAGAAGAAGTTACTTTAGATTCATGACTATCGTATCATCACAGAGCGTATAGGTAAAGAGCATCCAAAGTTACAACTCGTTAGTTTCGGATATCTTGTCCTTTTGCAGATCAACTGCTGCGAAGCCGATCAACATTTTAACAGAACTTTATTCCACAATTTTTAAAGATGGTCCGCTTGGTTAAAATGTTGACTGACTTGCCAGCAGTCGCTGGGTACACGAAAATCTTGCCCAAAATTAACGAGTTGCCTGCTCGTTATAACTTATAAAAAATAATAAAATAATACTTTTAAAAAGGAAATAAATTTCGAAAACGACACTAACATCAAATTAATTAATATTGCATTAATTTCGAATGAGAATTGTCTCGTTTTTATTTGTTTTTTGTTAATTATTATTTTTATGGATTATTTTTTAAATAATTCTTTTCATCAGAATCTCTTAATACTTTTTTGGATTTTAACAAAATTTTAATGGTTTTCGAAATCTGTTTTGTTTCGTTGTTTCATAAGTATTTGAAAATCGGTCACTTTACGCTTGCGTTTTCATAGTTGTTGCATGCACTTGGTTTATGTAGTTGTTGTTATTATTGCTGTTGCTTAATCTATTCGCCTTCATGCTTCTAACAGTCGCTCTAATTTTTGCTTTCATCTCTCCTGTCCATACCAATGGCGATCATCTGTTGCTTCTGGTCCATTGATCTGTGAAATGAAATACTTTATATTAACAAACCAACACCTCTAACCAACAACAAACTAAATAAATCATTTAACGATAACCACAAAACAAAACTCGATCGTACGAAACACTCGCAACACATCAACAGTGATGATGATGTGGCGCTGGTGCCGCAGTCACCACCAGTATATCGTAAAATGACCTCTCGCGAGGATAACAACAGCAACAGCAACAGCGATGTCTTCTCGCGTCTGGGCGCTGGTCCGCAGGATCCACCTCCCGGCGGCAGCATACAAAAAATCACTGGCAAGGTATGCCACCAAATGACTTTAAAATTGTTTGTTAACAACTTAAACAATCGAATTCCATCTCCACAGATACGCGTCGGTACCCCACTCTACTGCACTCACACCGTATCGGGTCACAACAACTCAGTCCTGTCCATCAAAGTCGACGAAGAGATCCTCTACACCGCTGCAGCCGATCGCACAGTCAAGGTGTGGGATCTGGCGAGTGAGACCGCTCAGCACTGTTTGTCCACACATCCGGGTCCAGTGATTGCCGTGCAAAACGACAAAGCAACGCGTCTACTTTTCTCCGCTTCCGGACCTTACGTACGAGTCTGGGATCTGCGCACCAGCAACACAAAAGCCATCCGTACGTTGACATCCTCCGGTCAGGTGCTCGCTGGCACGGCAAACGTCAGCGGCGTTGCACCCGGTGAGTCGCCCATAACCGCTCTCTGCATGGGCACTTCGGGCAACCTGTATGTGGCTGCATCCGATAAAGTGCGCATCTGGGATCTGAATAAGTGAGTGCAGCCGAAAGTCTGTGAAGCATCTTTGTTACTTTCTTTCTCTTTGATCCAACTTCAGTCTTGCATGCGTGGGCAAACTTTCGGGCGGCCATCAAGCGGCAGTTATGTGCGTCACCGCCTGGCAGGGCGATGGCGATGGCAACACAGATTTTGTAGCAACCGGTTCCAAGGATCACTACGTCAAGGTTTTCGAAGTGCCAAAGGCTGGTGGTACAGTGTATCCGCTGTTGAATTTGGAGCCGCCACACTACGATGGCGTTCAAGCGCTTGCTGTAGCGCAGGATGCTGTCGGAGCTGACGCTGAACTCTTCTCCGGGAGTAGAGACTCCGGTATTAAGCGGTGGGACCTTAAAAGCGGAGAGCTCAAGCAGGTAAGTGTAACGGTGTATTTATGCGAATTCTTCATTGCCTACAGATCAGTGTTGACAGCAGTTTGGCTTGCATTGCTTTCATCTTATAGAATTAAGAAAGCTTTTGGCTTCTGAAAAATAAGATTAGTTAAATTCACTACTGAAATCTCGGTGGTGAGAATGTGTGGTTAATTTTTGTGGTGAAAGGAAAAAATCATGTTTGAAGTCATTAGCATTATAAAAAAAATTGTGCCCTCACTCTCTTCTGTGTTTGTCTCTGACGAGTTCTTCACTTGGAAAAGCTTGGGCTCTGGGTTATGATGCCGTTCAGGGCACAGAAGTATGGCGAGCGCTACGTAGCGTTACCAGTTCCCAAAAGCACGGCAGATTTTCAACTTTCCTAACGCGTTTTAACAATAGTCCGAATTTTGAAAAGAAGTTTAGCATTTGCTTTGTAAAAGAAGAAGATTTTTACAAAACTGAGAACATAATTTTGAATTTGCAAACAAAGATTACATTTTTAAAAAAACTTTTCCAGTCCCTCAACAACGCCCACAAGGGCTGGGTGTCCGGCATGGCCATTTCCGGTGATGTACTGCTTTCTAGCTGTCGCGGTGGCATTATACGTCTGTGGAATGTTAAGAGTTGCGAGAGTCTAGCAGAAATGAAGACTGATTTATTGATCAATGACATCGTGGCCTCAGGTCAGCGCGTCTTTACGGCATCCAGGTGTGTATTACAGTCCGTTTATAACACCACTCGTGGGACATTTTTTGTTATTATATAGATTTTAATTTTAAAGTTGGCATAAAAGTTTGTTTATATAAAGTATAAATTTTTCTCATATCACTTGACAAATGATCAACTTGAAATATATTGAAAATCCTACTTTCCATTATCAAGCTCCCGTTTTTCCTCTTCATCCCAAATATTTCCCCGCTTATTTCAAGAGTTTTTCTATTCCTCTAACTAATTTTTTTAAATAGATTTCTTTCTGCATTTATTTAGTACACCGTATTATTTTCTTCTGACCTCATTTACGTTTTTATAATTTGTTCTCCTTTCTCTACTTTCTTTCTTCACATAATTTTTTCAATATTATTTTTTTCATTCAGCTCGGGTGAAGTACGGATTTGGCGTTTTGCTCCACAAGAAAATTTCCCAACATCGAATATGACCACCTCATCGTCGATCGAAAAGAAATAAATTCAACTTTATGAAATTAGCTAAAAACCAACTTGCTGAATATGAAGCACATAAAGCAAACCGAACAAGCACAAACAATTGCAAAACCTGTACTAACATTATATGCCTTAGAAATCTATGATACAATAGTTTGGGGAAGGGAATTACCTCAATTAATGCAAACTAAATTTAATACAAACAACCACCTCAGTTACCTCTTCTAACATCGACATATTTTTCTAACTATTATTTTTATTCTTCCTAATTTTAGTTACTAGCAGCAATTATAAAAGTATTTTGCTTTAGATTGATTGTGTTCGATTGCAAAGAGTTGCGATTTAATAGCAATTTAATTTGGATTTATTTTAAGAAGAATTTCATTATAACGGAATTTAAACAGTTATCGATAGCAACTCTCCGCAGTTCGATCCTCTCGGTTCAATCGAACTAACTGAACTTAACTAAACTGAACTATACTCTACTGAACTAAACTAAACTGAACTAAGCTGAACTGAACTGAACTCATGCACAACTGAGCTGAACTAAACCGAAATGAACTTAACTGAACTGAACTCATGCACAACTGAGCTGAACTAAACCGAAATGAACTTAACTGAACCGAACTCATGCACAACTGAGCTGAACTAAACCGAAATGAACTTAACTGAACTGAACTCATGCACAACTGAGCTGAACTAAACCGAAATGAACTTAACTGAACTGAACTCATGCACAACTGAGCTGAACTAAACCGAAATTAACTTAACTGAACTGAACTCATGCACAACTGAGCTGAACTAAACCGAAATGAACTTAACTGAACTGAACTCGTGCACAACTGAACTGAACTAAAATAAACTAATTTTGTCTTTTAATATCCTCTTCCACTCTGATTTTATATAATTATCATGTGGATAATCGTCACATTAATTAGGTTTTTAACAAAAGGGTTTGGTTTCTTGTAGATATATAATTATAATCTATTTACGCGTGTAGTCGTAAAAGTATCGTACAATACTAATTAATAAAAATACTAATATTTAACGCTGCTTTATAATTGCTGCTCCTGCTTTATGCGTATTGAATTGTATTTGGAAAGCAATAATCGACACCACGATGTATCTAAATGAATAAACTATGAAAATGTCAAAAGAAATTAAATATCTATTCTAATTATTCGGAGTTAGTTGGAATAACGTTATTTCGAAAACTGATTTTGTTCAAATCTTCAAAAATTTATTGTCATGAAATCACTGTCATGAGCGAAATAACGTTATTCAGTAACCAAACAAAAGTAGTTTCAAACTCTCTCCTCTCTCTCTTTCTCTCATCGCTTTATGAATCAATCTGTCAAATAATGACATAAATTTAATAATGACACCTAGTGTTACTTTTACCGTTTAAGCTTAGTTTTGTCAAAGTCAACCTCTTATCTAAGGCAGTAATAATGAGTATTTTGTTCTTGTCATGCACTGATTGATTTTCCGTTATTCTCTTCATTTAATGCTCTCCCCTTCTGCTCTCAATTGTATTGTGTTTGCACAGGTTTTGGCTGCGTTTGTTCATTTGGAGCTTAATAATTATTTTGCTGCTTAAAATGTTGAATCTGTGGTTGCGTGGTATTTTTCATCCGCATTGTTGTGCATGCAACAGTTGCTGCTTGCATCAGCGTTGATGTCACACATACATCTGCACATACATCCGCAACTCTCTCTCGCATGAGAGTTGCTCTCATGCAGTCTTCGCGTTTCTAATCAAACTTCAATCCAAAATTATCTGATGCACAAAAATGATGCTGTCAGATTTGAGTACAAAGATTGTGTAAGTTTTTTTTGTTTTAAATTTTAAATGAATCATCGCCGTATTTTGTAAATAATTAATTAAAATCACTCATGATTTAAAATTATTTAATGGTGAATTAAAATTAGTCATCTCAATTCAGCCATTCAGCCATTGATTTTCAGCCATTCAGCTCCATTTTTCACAACTTCTTCACATATTCAGCACAGCTTTGCCGCACGACGTCTGTCTTCTGTTGAATATATGAATGCATGCAATTTCAATATCACTGTCATCCTCACATTAAGCTATCGATTTTATTTAGTCCTCCATTTTGACATAAATATAATTATCACAATTTGATTTACGTTCAAATCTCAAGAAGTCCGAGGAGCTGCAATGATATTCCATTACGAAATTTCTTATTAATTTTGTATTTCAAATTGTTAGATTTTTCGTTCGCTTTTCCAAGAATATTCCGGGTTTTGATAATTTTATTTGAGAAAAACATTTATCGACGAGAAGAGTAAAATTCTAAAAAATTTAATTTCTCTGTGCACAAATTCCGCCCTCTCCTCTCTTCTTCTCTCATGCAACTTTTGTTCCCACTCACTTTACTTCCATAGTTTTTCTATTAACTTTTGTCTTCATTTTCTATTCTCATGCTTTGCATATCCAGTCATCGAATTCACCCGATTAACCCATCCATCCATAGCATTAAACCAAAATAAAATAAACAAAATTAATCGATTATTGAATCTTTTAAATTTTTGCAAATTTGCTTCATAAAGCAAAAAAGATGTTTTAATTGACAAAAATGCTTATTTATTTTCTAATTATTGCATCAATAAGAATTTTAATTTTATTAATGTATGTTTATTTCTGTCTCTCTCTCTCTCTCTTTTTGTTTTCCATTTCTTTCTTTGCGTTTCTTTTGTCTCGTTCTGCTTACCAACAAAACGCGCGCGCGCACACTCGCACACGAATATACGCTTCTGTATTCTTAAATTCGCACACCACTGCCACCTGATTGTATTTTCCACTACTCCACACTCACACCCCTTGCAAATACCGTTAGTGATGGCAAAGTACGAGTGTGGCGCTTCACCAACACTCTGCGACGACAGTGTTCCCTCGATAACAGCAGCGTCAGTAGCAGCAGCAGCAGCAGCTGACAACTGATGAACTCTGCGAACCTCAGCAACGGCATGACGCGTTCCGTCGCCATTTCAGCAGCGCCTATTTGCAGCTCCACTCCGATTCGCAGCAGTGGATACGCGAGCAGCCGTGCAACGCTTAAACGGCTCTCGTCCTCTACTCTGGGACTCAGTAATGCCAATGCCACGGAACTTGCCACGCCTCCCGCCAAACAGCCTTCCAATCTTAGCTACACCAGCTACACGCACACCATGTCCGAGCTGACGAAACGACGTCTGCGCAACGTCAGCAGCAACAGCAGTTCACTGCAATCCGCTGCCTGCAAAACGAACAACACCGCCGCCGCCGCAGCAGCAACTGCATCGTCTTCATCATCAACAGCCAAGCGTTCCCAAATAACTAAAATCGCGTCCATCACAGCGCCGCCGCCTTCCTTGTCGTCATCGTCATCGTCGTCGGCTTTTAACCGTTTTATGACGAAAAATGCACGCAGCCGTTCGGATTTGGCAGTCAGCAGTAGTTACGGTTATCAAAAAACATCAGCGGCAACAGCAACGACAGCGAAATCGAGCAGCGCTGCACGGAACAGCAACCTGCCAACACGTATTGCGGCCACACATCGCGTGCATCCGCAACCGCTGCCGCCGCAGGTGCGCGTGACGGCCACCGTGCAGGCGGTCTACGATGGGGGCAGCAATGGGAGCGGGAGTGGCAGTAGTCAGTTGCGTCAGCCACGCAGCTATCAGCAGCGGCTTCCCTTGCACATGCTGGCGATGTCATCGGCGACGCGCCTGCTGCACGGCGCAGCGGGTAGCGGTGGCCTGAGAGGCGGCAGTCATTTATGATTCATTTGCGTTTTATTTGCTTTTATCTCATCGTTTTAATGCATATTAAGTGAAGGTGGATGTAATGCACTGCAATGTATCGAATATATTAAATGTATTTATTTATTTATTATTAACGCTATTTTCAAATATTTCATTATTAAGTCGGATGGCAGGAATCTTTCTTTAATTTCAAAATATTTCATTAAGATGCTGATTTTCTTTCTTTATTTTCAAAATATTTCATTAAGATGTTGATTTTCGAAAATTTGTGCATATCTATAAAAGTAATCAAATTACACAAAATTGATTATTTAGTAATTATCGAAAGTAAACTAAAGATACAATTTTTAATCTCGTAACTTAGTACTGTAAAATAATCTGAATTTAATATTTTGATCACTTTTGGATTGTTTTTCCCTTTTTAAAATCAGAGTAGCAAATTCAGGGCGTGATTACATTTTATTATTTAACTCACAGAAGTAATCTGATTACAATAGTTTTCATTATTTAAGCTTCAAGGGATTTCAGATGAAATTCATTTGCAAGTTCATTTTAAATAAAAGAAAACATAACAGTCAGTAATCTCAACTGAACCTGTAATCTCAATTGAATCGGTAATTGAAGTTACCGAAGTTAGAAGTATTCAATTACATTTTATTTATCTTCAAATTTCTAGTAACAATTGAACAGCTTAATTTTATAATTAAAACAGATTATTTCGAAGCAATCAGTAAATATTTATAACACTTTTATGTATTTGCAATGGTAATCAAAAAATGAAATAACGATTACCTTGGAATCAGTTACGTTAATTAAAAAAATGTAATTGGAAAACACAATTGGAAATCATTAATCCATTCGAAACTCAAGGGAATAAAAATTAATTAAACTTACAATATTTCATTTAAAAAATTTATAAGCAATGAATATTTAAGCGAACTCTGTTGTAAACACTAATGTAAGCAGACGTTCTAATTTTTGCGTATGTGTTTCTAACTTATAATTTTATGTTTTATTGTTTTTAGATAAAATTCCACACATCTTATTTGTATTTCTTTCAAGTTTGTATTAAGTTTAGTCTTTTAAAAACGCTAATCTATAATTTTTAGAATTTATATCTTGCCACAATTCCAAGTCGGTTATTTTTTCGTGTCTTTGCTTTTACTTCACATATCATTATCAACTCAAATATCATTCCATTAATCACTAATTAACCATTAGTTAGTAGTTAGAGTCACAATCTTTATTATTACTTCTCTTTAATAGCATTTAAAGCAATAAACACTCCACAAAAACTGCTAATCATTCCATTTCACTTTTAAGCTAATTTAAGCCTAAATTTAAGTGGTGGGGTTGACTTTGCCAATTATGATGCATGCATATGACGCGAGGCGCTTTAACAACTTACTACGAACTCCTCAACTATGTAGCTGCCTGTCAGCGACTACTTCCAGAATACTATTTTTAATACACAAACACTAACTAAAGCGTAACAACAGCTCGTGCACTGACACTGACAATACGAGGGGAACTAAAGAACGGTATTAAAAATTCACTACCAAATTAAAAGCTTAAAAGACGCATCTTATTTTATTTGAAAATAAATATATTTAAATAAAAATTGAAAGTCTTTTATTAATAAATTGTTGTTTAGTGGAAATACTAAAACATGTAAGTCGAAAACCACATGCGTATGTTATGGGATTAATTTGAAAGTAATTGCTTTGAGGAGCAGACTTGAACTTTCGGTTCGCAACGGTGCGTTATAAGGTGTGTCAACGAACAAATAAAGATTTCTGAACGCATTAAACTACTACGTCTGCTACTCGAAAAGAATTTCAGAACTGCCTTAAATTTATAATTATTTGTCATTTTTACTAAACCAAATTTAAACTAATGGATTTTCCTGCAGGGTAGCTTCAATTCAAAGAGTTTCACGTAATTGTGTAGCATACTTTTCGGCAGTTTTTCCTCAATAGGTTCCAAGTTGTAACTGTCACCTGAAACACTCGACTCTCCACCAGACATTAAGAGATACGAAATGTCGTCTGACAGTTGTCAAAACCTTCGCATGGGTTAGTAAAAAAGTATCATACTGCACTCATTTGCGAAGTAGTGATAATTCCAGGTCAGGCTGTCGTGAGAAAAGCCCTTTGCTATTAATATTTAAATTGGATTTTTTTCATATAAAAAATTATTACGACTGTTTTAGGAATGCTCAAAAGAAATGCATTATAACTTTTAAAAATATTAGGGGACTCCTTTAATTTAGCAAGTTCTGCTAAATTATTGAAATCATGTTTATAAATGATAATTATACTAATAATTGTATTTAGCATATAAATGTATATACTAGCACCGCTTTTATATCGAAAGTACTAAAATTTTCATTTGGTGTTACTACCGTGCTTTTTAAAAAGGACTAAATATAGTGTAACTATAGCACTAGTTTAGCAAAAATTTATATGTTGAGTTTCTCACAAGTTTTTTGTATTTGAATTAATTAGTACCTAGAAGTGGCGAAATCCTTTTTGGATGAAAGAGTAATTCGGTTCCTTTGAAGCGGAAACTCCATCCTCTGAGAGGAAATTTAAATTGGTGAATTCGCATTCATTGAGTGAGTTCAACAAACATTTCGAACTTACAGAATGGACGGACATTAGAAGTTTCATATCTCTTTATCTCACTCCACAATGAAAACGCAAAACTTCAGTAGGCTACTTTGATTTTTAAGTTAGAATAAAATAAAACGGTCTACAAAATTTCATTCCAAATTTGTTGCTTGAAGCAATAGTATTCTTTTAAATTCTTCTTCGGCTTCCTGGATATCGTTTATTCGATCTGGATTGGAGAATTTTCAACTTTCCTCGACCATCTTTTCCATCTACTGCGTTTTGAAATTTGGATGCGATAACACAAAGAAGACGTAGCATCTCCGTACCGCAACGATTTACTTCAAAAGCTCCGGCAGCTTTTCCACGGCGGCTTCTTCAGCTTCGTCCAACAGTTGAATTCGTAATGGACGAAGATCGTGTGTTTCGGTGAAGGAAGACATACGTTCAAGATTCTCGCCGGGTTTACGTCCTACAGACTCACGTCTAGATAATACACGAGGAGGACGCCAAGCAGAACCACCACAATTGTAAGATTCTGTCGGAAGTTGGTAGTTGAACACCCTTGAATAGGAAGGACATGGTTTTCTTGGATCGCTGAACCGCAACATGTGCAGAACGAGACTCACCGGGAAATAAGGAAGACTGAAGATGGGTCTGATTGTGGAAGGCTTGGCATGGGTTGGTTGACATGACGCACGTAAATTTTCATTGCTTGGGACTAATAAAATCGAAAAATCCTGCATCACGGCAATCGACGCATACAAATCTTCCGCACTGGGTTCGAGTGTGGAAGAGTTGGTATACTTCGATGCCTTTATGCAGGATGTAACGATTTCGTTCCTCCTAAACTTTGAAAATTAGATTTCAGCATGGCAGCCAACACATGCCGAGTCTCGCACAAAGAGATCCAAATTTTGTTATTTTGTTTCATCGAAACTTTGAAAATTGTAAATCGTTTTGTGTTATTCTCATTAAAAAACTCAAAATAAACTATTTGAAGTTTGAGGATTCTATGAACGGTTTTATCATTGTTTCAGCTTGGGAATGGGGTGTGATAATGGATTATGGAATGGTAATAATAGATCTAAAAAGACTCCACCATATCCTTGGAATGCAAGGAAAACCAGCTTAAACGTCATTACGATCGAAGATCGCCAGACATTGCAGTCCTTATCGACTCAATCCAACCAACTCGTTTACTAAAAACGATTTCATAGTATTTGTCGAGAGTCCGGATAGCTAATCGCAAACAATTCATCACAAGAGCAATCCGTGACGGTACAATTATTAGCTGGATTTGAAAAAATAAATGACACAAACCCGCCATCCTTCGCTTGCAAGTCCGATGCCTTCGCGCTACGCTACGGCTGATCAAATCAAACTTCGTTTTATTTGCTTCCAAATGCAAGTTCGAGTTTCTTTTAATGTATATAATACAAATATATAAATAAAATTTTAAAAAACTTCTTGAAGTCTCAAAAATTCATTTAAGGCGGAAACGAAACGAGTGAATTCGAAGCGAGTTCACGAAAACAGTTCAAAACTAATTCGGTACGAATTGTTTTTTCGAACTCGTTTCGAATTAACAATTTCAGCTTTTCGCGGACTCGTTTCGCATTTGTCTTGAGCGAACTTCTAAGAACAAAGAACAATTATTTTTGTTAAGTTAAATTTAAATTTCTTTTTCAAGAATATACTTTTTTATAATGAAACTTTTTGCTAAAAATTCGTGAAAAAGATTTTATGAAAAATTTTCTGAAACGGCCACGTTCACTTGAGAGTTTCACGCAACCCTCCATAATTTTTAGAATTCGTTTCAGGAAATTTCTAATTGATTGAAGCAATAAAATTTTTTTACCAAAATAGTTCGTTTTTTCTGATTTTTCGATTTCGTAACAAATTCGCCAAAACGGATCCGCTTTCTCAGTTTCGTAACGGATTTAATTTTTAAGCGAGTACGCACTGCAGTTTTTTGGAATTCTTGCAACGTTAATGCCCGGATGTCGCAACGTTAATGCCCGGTAAACGAGTTTAACATCTGGTAACCTCTGGTAGTCGGTCCGCCAGCTGTTCATTGCAGCGTAGATTTTCGTTGTACAATATTCCTGCTAAAGTGTATAAAACAAAATTGGTGGGAAATGTCATTTCCGGCAAGTAGAGTACGTACAATTATGAAGAGTTCGATAAATACTGGACAAATCCATAACGAAGTCCTATTCATGGTGTCCAAATCGACAGTAAGACAGTCGTCGCATTAATATTTCTTGTCCCAAGCTAATACGATTTACACCGTTGTAGGAAATGTTTATAAAGCAATTGGCCAGTGAATCTTTTAGATGTAGTAAAGAATCTTGCTTAAAATACGATCACTTGGCGGAATATGCACACATGGAGGAGAAACTGGAATTCCTGCTGCAGGTTTTACCGAAGAGAATAAAAGTTCGCGAATTTCAACGAATTATTAACGCATAATGGCTTCAAATAAATCAAACGTTTCCAAATAGAGCAAACTTAGTATAACGAACTTCATTATAATTATATACACAGCTTTTGGCTTTGCACTGCAAATAGATGTTTCGCTCTCATGGGGACTCAGAGATGAAGATTAGATTCTAGAACTGCGGCGGACGTTATCAGGATTTGGGTACCGCTTAAATGCATTTTTCGATACATTCATTTTATTACATTTCGAAGCAACTAAACAGATTTTAAATGTGAAAACCTCGACACTTTCATTCCAATTACATGTGTCATTAATTATATGTTGAATTATTAATTATTCAACAAATAAGGTAATTTAAAGATAATACACTTGATTTGTCCTTCAGCGAATTTAATAAGCCGCACGCTTCAAAATAGAGCGATCAGTGCATGTTTTGAATGCATTTGACGCGAAATCATTCGCCTCTGCATTTAAAACGCATCACATGGAAGCTTTAGTTTTACTTTACTTTCTCCATACAATAAATTTAACAGATTTCCAAAATTATTGATATTCTTTCCATAGCAAAAGAATTTTCCGAAATATAAATTGGAATGTTTCTCCATCTCTGTGTCTCTCTCTAACATATATTTATTACCTATTTGTAGTCAACAAAGTTTTACTAACCTTTTATCCGTTATTGAGCCACAAATAAAAAGCCGAGTAATAATTTCCTCCGAATAAAATTCGCGCTATTTATTTTGTGTGTCTGTGTTTTCTTTCGATACAATGAATGCTTTTGCTGCAATCGTATATATTATATATATAGTTAGCTTGTATATTTTATCATAAAGTTAAATAGTGTGTACATCACTTTATTTCCTCCAAATAACAAATAAACATCATCAAAAAAAATCATCATTCAAATAAAATCCTTGCTCGCAGAAAATACTTCGCTCCTAGAGTTCTACTGCGCTAATTATTCCGAATCCGATTACCGTGTTTGCTCGGGTGTCGTCGCTCTTCGTTCGAATCATTATTATTACATCGCCGGCTTCGATAGCTTCAGCTGGAAGTGACGTCTTTAAGTGTATTTTCAGCAACGTGGGCTCTCATTTTGTAGAACTGCATTTTAATTTAGTATAATCAAACATCGATCGATCGCTTTTATGAGTTGCTGTTGAATCTTTTTCTGATTTTTAAAGTATTCTCCGTTAATTGGGATTAGTAATCTGAATAAAAAAGTTATCTCTGTTGTCTAAGTTCTCCTCTCGATCTACACAACACAACAATATCTCTCTCAGTGATTTCTGACTATGCTTCGGTTTTACAATGTTATATTTCCGTATGAATGAATATTTTATACAGTTCAAATCCAATTAATATTTTAATATTAATTAATACATTCGGTTTTCTGTTGCTTGTTCAAGTTATTGGGGTGAATACCAGGCGGCATGGGAATTGTGAATTTGTCAAAATTGCTGTTGGTAAACCCATTTGCTAGACTGTTCATGAACAAACTCTGTTCGGTGCTCAGCCAATTCGAATGCGAAAGATTCAGCTACACAGCGGAGTCAAAATTGTTGACGGTTGTGAATGATGACGGAGCGTTGATGGTGCGCAGATTGGGTTTTGAGTGGTTGATTGTGACGATGACATAAATGGGATACCGGTTGGGTAGTGAAAACATGAGAACATAAAAGCAATAAAAAATTAGTATATTTTATATATAATTAAAACTGAATGTTGAAAATATGTATCATGCAAGAATTAATGTAATTTTCAAGCAAAATTTGCATATAAATTTAAATATTTAAAAATTACTAAAAAATAACAAAAAAGACATCACAATTCGTTCTCTAGGTATATGAAAACAAGTGAGGTTATGTTCGATTTTTTAAGGCCGAAAAAAAGAATCAATGAATCAAGAGTTCGTGTTGAAATCAATGGCTAACAAAAAACATGCGACTCTTCAGCGTTTTTGTTCCACATGATGCGTTAATGAAAATTTTAAAAGAAGGAAATGTAATAAATTTAACGCAGCAATTTAACAGCAACATTTTAACCACAAATGGATTTACTGATCTGGTAAAGACAATTTTGTACGTCTGCAATTGGTTCATCTTGAAAGCATGCCTTTTTCAGGTCTTTATCACCCCTATTTTAGGTAAAAATTTTGAAGCACATGCTTATATTAAGTATTTAAGCTACTTCGCAAAAAGGAGAATCCTAGTCAAAGCACACAAATTTAAGCAAGAGGGGGAAAATGTGTAATTTATACGAACTGCCGAGCCTTCAAAAATTCCAACATTCCCTGAACGTTCGCATTTACCTGTGCTGCAGCATTCTGTGGACTCAACAGAGCAGAAGTGTTTGGCAAATTGATGCCACCATGCAGTTGGGACTGCGTGCCGAAGCCGTTTTGCTGTTGCTGTTGCTGCTGCTGCTGCTGTGTTACATGTTGCATGAAGAGATCCTGTGGTGGATGGTGCGGCATTGGCGGCTGTTGCTGTTGCGGAAACGAAGAGAATTGACGGAATGATAAAATGGCTGGGTCCATCGCTGTCCAATCATTACTGTTGCTGTATGCTGCAAGAAAGGAATTCAAATAAGGAATCAAGCAACTAAGTGAAAATTTCGCTATTATTTGTAAAATGTAAAAATGTGTTAAAATGTGGTGCTGATGTGTTTGTGTGCGTAGAAAATGTCGATACCCTTATTGTGGCTGCCACCATTCTGGTTTTGTTGTTGTGGACTCATATGCATCTGTGGATCAGCGCCGAGTGAGTGTTGTTGGTGCTGCTGTTGCTGTTGCTGTTGCATTGCAGCTGCTGCCATGTGTGGATTCCACGAGTTGGGCGGCATCTGCATTTGCGGCTGCGACTGCGGCCCCCCGGCTGCCCCACCGCCAGTAGAAGTGCTGCCGTTCATATTCATGAAGGGTAATATTTTACTGGTATTTTGTGCGCGTGGCACGCCGAAGCCGAATGCGTTCATATGATTAAAACCAGGTGGTGGCATGCGTGCACGTTGCATGTTGTCAAGTAGCTGCTGCTGCTGCTGCTGCGGCGGATGATGTTGCTGAGACATCTGTTGTTGATGTTGCTGATGCTGCTGCTGTTGTAAGATTTTTGTAGCAACTGTAGTCGAGTTGCTTGTGCTGCTGTTGTTAGTTGAATTTGAATTCTGTTGCTGTACCATTTCATTCTCCATTAACTCGGCCAAAGCTTTTTGAGTTTCGATGAAAGGATCGAAACCTTAAATAGTAAAATAATTTAAAACTCACAAATTTCTTGAATGCAACATTTTCATACCCAAGTCATCGTCGACCGAAGAATTATGTGAAAACTGATTTGGTATGCGGGTTTGCTGTTGTTGTTGTTGTTGCTGCTGTTGTTGTTGTGTGTTTGGAGAGAGAAGTTGCTGCTGTTGCGGCGATAACTGTATTAAATCAGTTACCAAATCAATTATTAAATCAGTGCTCAAGAATTCTTGAAGTATTCATTAACTTACCATTGCATCAAATTTATTGCCAAGTAATCGTTGCTTTTGCAACATCTGTTGTTGTTGCTGTTGTGGTGTCAGGAGGCCTAAATTAAAAAAAAATCACATAGTTAACTTTCTTCGTTATATAAAAAACCTCTTAATAGAAATAATAGCAACGATTGTAGAGTGGCAAATATCAACTCAATGATAAATTACCATTAGATGTCTTATCTAAGAATTGTGAGTTGATCCTGTTGTTTTCCAGCAACGAAGCCATGCGCAGACTATCGCTCAATTGGCTGCCCATGCCGCTGTTGCCACCACCCGCCGAATGTCCATTTACCATGAACTGCTGCAGTTAAAATTAACGTTTATTCGTGAGGCGAGGAGGAGGACTATGTTCGCGTGTTTGCCTTTTCAATTACCTGGTGCAACTGCTGCTGCGTTTTGTGGAAATCGAAGAACTTCGACATATTCGTGCCAAATAAACTGTTTCCCAGTAGATGGTCTGCAGAGTACGGAAGTGACTGCTGCAAACGCTCTTGTTGCTGTTGCAGTATCTGTTGTTGGTGCTGAATGAGTGCCGTTTGTGACAGTCGACTCAGATCTGGAGAACCACCAAAGTTGGTTGGGAAGTCTACGAGAATATAGGAAAAACGAGATGAAAGGAATGTTTCAACTTTATTCTTACTGGCTGAGGAAGTTTAAAGCAACCATTATATTTGAAGATAATGTCAGTCATTCACGCTGAATTTTCAATGTATGCAAAAAACCATATAGTTTTCAAATGATATCTGCCTTATTATATCTTAATTGTAGTAAATACAAGTTCATCAAATATTACAAACTCGACGTTATCAACATTTAAGTGAAAGTTAAATGTTTGCTACTGTTTGTATAGCTTTAATTGTAGTATTAACAATCTACTGATTCTAATATTAATAAGTAGGAAAGAACTCCACGAGAAACCCAGTCAAGAATTCACGCATGAATTCCGAAAATCCCCGCGTTGTGCGATAAATTGGAATTTTAAGGAAGCCGGTAAATAACCCTTTAAAATGAAGGGATTTCCGAGCGAGATCGTGTATATGAACCATTTTCAGCGAATATGTTTGCTTGTTTAATAATTCATTCCAAAATTAGATGTTATTTATGCAAGTTCTTTCTTCAGTGTTAGGAAAGTTATAAAATGTTAAAGTTTCTATTAGTAGTCGAAAGTGAAAAAGCTCTGGGAAAGCAATCACCAATCTTTAGAAGGGAAACATCTGCTGCGGCGTTGAAAAGTATTTAATTTTAAGAATTTAAATGATTTCATTCCAAACGCTAAAAAGAATCTTTAACGTTTTTGCAGAATAATTTAGATCGATTTAACAATTGAGAAAAGAAATCAGCTACAATTTTAGAATATTTCTCGTACAAAAGTTCAATGAAAAATGAATATTTTATCGAAATCACCACACCCTTTCTAATAATTAATACCAGTATAACTCCAAAAACTGAAATTTCAACAATAAGGTGCAAATAATAGGACGACTTCTTGACGACATACCGTTGTGTGGTCCGTTCATTTGTGATAATCCAATATTATTCAATAAATTATTATGTTTTTGCAACTCTTGAATACGAAGAAACTCTTCTTGCTGCTGTAGATGTTGCTGCTGCTGCGACTGCGACTGTGGCGACTGGTAATGAAGTGGCGACTGAGGTTGAATCTGTTCTTCCAACTGCTGCACACTGTTTCGCAGCATGATATTCTTAAAGGCTTCTTCCCATTCTTAATACCGACATAGAGTCGTCATCATTGTTAGGACCACATTTCCGAAATTGGCACAAATTGTGGGAAAACAGCAGCATTAGTTAAGGGATTCTTAATTTCTTCAATAATGTTTTATGAAATGTTATCGGAAGTGGTTCGAAAAGAGCATTAGGAGGAGTAGAATAGGTGAGAGGAGAACACATTTCCAGAACACATTCAAAGGATTAAATCTATTTCTATATGAATTTTGTATACCATTTGAATTTGCTGTGTTATTCTGAAATCCATCGATGCCTGATCGAGATTCAATTATTTACACATTCCGTGCGATGCAAAATGTCCATTTTTGTTCAGTCCATTTAAGGGTTTCAATTATAATTTCCGGAAACAAGAATAAGAATAAAGTTCGCATTAGAACGGTTGATTGTTTGATGGCGTAGCAGAAGAGTAGCTTCAGTTTTTTTACAGACTTATTGTTCTCTCTTTCTTGGTTTGGCAATTGAAGTTTCACTTTGGCAAATTTTGAACATACAAACAAACGAACGCACACAGAGACCAACCTGAGGAGCTTTTGCTACATTTTAATGTTTAAATACATATTTTGAGGATTTTTAGTACTACTAGGTAGGTGTTTAGGTGTAGTTAGCTCAACACAAAATACTCGTGTTACTTCCAGTACTACTGAAAGATTACTTTTTTCAATGCTGCGCTGCGCTATCATATAAACGCCAAAATATTTGTTAGAATAAATGAGATGCATTCAATATGGGTTGAAAATACTGGATGAAGAAAATCTTGCTTTGTTCCTTAAATGAGATGTTTTTTATTAAAAAGCGAATAATAAATATGTTTCTAAATACACATGCAAACACGTGCATGTAGCAGAGATACAAGCTTTTTCTCTAATTACAATACAATAATAGCTAGAATAATAATATACTTCGGAATATTAGATTTCTTATAAATGTTTTATTTCGCTACAAAAACCCAAGTCAGGATAAAAGTTTCCAAAGTGATTCGCTAAAGATATTAGGATCTGTTTTTTTTTCTTGCTATATCTTAATAATATATATATATAATATTTGATATAGTTGACGATGTGGGTGAATTGAATACGATGAAGACTAATGAGCTATGCAAATCATACAAAAAATTACGATTGCAAATTATAAAACAACGTAAGCCGGCAAACAATAACTTCTCGCTAAAAAAGAAACTGACATACCATTTAATAAATCCGGTAAATGTGATGTAATAACACTATTCAACTGATTGGGTCGCATGTCAGCCTCTAGCTTGTTTTTGAGTAATAGCGATTGTTGGAACGAAGCAGCTGAGGAAAAGAAGCTGTTGTTGTCATCGAAGATGTTGAGTTTTGAGAGAGCAGCTGCAAAAAAGCATGTAAGGCAAGATAAAAACTAAGCTACATTAAATAATAATGATGTGAGAGGCATTCCCCGATTTTGCTCTGATGTTGTTTCGAATTTCAACGAGCGAATTTAACCGGTTTTTGAAGACAACGAATTGAATTTGTGAAAAACATGGAACAGAGTTCGAAACAGTCATTTTAATTTGAAATAGAATTCGGAAAAGTCCAGATAAGGACAGAAACGTTTCGAGTCAAGATAAGAACAGAAATCGAAAGACTCTCGCAGTTCACACGAAAATGGAAATCTCGCCTGCAAGCGATTTATACACGCATTATTTCGTGAAATCTTTGTTCCGAAAGCAAGTAGAGTATCAGAGTTTCGAGTTATGGCATTCGATGTCGAACACTTGTTCGCATGCAATCAGATTGGAGTTCGATGTCGAGGGTGAGGAAATGTTTTTTCGACCTAGACGTGAATTCTTTGAGTGAAGATAAGATTTTCTGAATTTCAAAATCCAGACGAAAACAGGGACTGACAAATCGTTTCTTGTTTGACTGAGGAACGGAGAAATCATTTTTTGGTTAAGAAATCAATCCAAAAGAAGACTATCGAGGTAGAACCGATTAAAGTCCGAAACTCACGAAATCTCGCTATTAATTATAAGCAGAATAATAACTTGAGTTCATTCGTAACATATTAATTACGTTATTTTACAAAAAACCAAAGCAAAGCATAGGATTTCAATAAAAATAAACAAAGAAGCAGTGAAATGAGGATTATATATGTGTAAATCCACATCAGTAATGCGATCGGGCGTCAAGACATTGTTTACACATACGAGTATACGAATGTACACGTGGGCAAAAAAAAAACAAAGAAGCATGCGCAAATTTGTTTGTAACAAAATCGGACAAAGTACAAACTTACGCACAAGAAACAGAACAGAAATCATTCGTTATATAGAACACTTTAATCATAATTAAAAAGCTTTTTGAAATGGCCAAGAAACCCATGATGAAAATGCAAGATAAGAGCGAAGAAGAAGCATACAACTGGGATTAACAGAATTTTAGGGAGGAGAAAACAAAACAGAGGAAAATTATGGCTGCTGTGAGCGAAGAGCAAATTTTAAAAAAAATGTCATTTCTGTTCCATTCTCTAAATATGTAAAAATAATGTAAAATAAGTGTCTCTTCTTAAACGAAATACGTAGGAAATTTTTCAAATGGTTAACTGGAATTATAGAATGCATAGTTTCTTCTTCGCTCCGAGTTTATATCTTCATCAATTCAAGCATTGAAATACGTTTCTCTAAGCAATTTTGAATGTTCATTTGTGATTTTATTTGTGCCATCAGATTGAAGAAAAATTTTTACCTGACGTATCGACGATGTTATTGCTGCTGCCACTGCCACTGTCATTGCTGTTGGAGGAGATCTGATCATTTGCTGCGGACAATTTCTGTTGCAACTCTGTAATAACCGACGTAGTTGTCACTGTTTCATTGGCCAGCGTGGATGCTTCGACACTGTCGCTGCTCACTGCCGAAGTTGATGTTGCTGCCGTATCCATCACTACTGAAGTACTCGATGAATTAGATGATGCAACATGTGGCTGATGATTATTATGAAGAGCAATTCCACTGTCATCCATGCTCCCATCCAATGTGGTTGTGTGTTGTTGTTGTTGCGGTTGCTGGTGTGCAGCATACAAAACTGTTTCCTCAGCGGCAGCTGTATTGTCGACGTCTGTTGCGTTATTGCTGTTGCTGTGTTCGGGAAAACTACTGGGCGAACTTTTCCCACTTGTGCTCTCACTGAGCGTTGATGCGTTGTCACTGCTGCTGCAGCTGTTACTACTGGTGCTGCTGAGCGAACGCTGCTCATCGCTGATGGACGATCCGTTGTCGCCAGAGTGTATGCTATTTTCAGCAGCAACATCTCGGCTGCCATTGCTGCTGTCGTGGAGTTTATCTGCAGCCTGTATGAGCTTCACCTCGTCATCGGCGCTTAGCATGCGGTGTTGATGCTCTTTCTGCTTCTGCTGGTTGCCACTTCGATTTGACGACGATGACGATGTTTTGTTTCTCTCTGATTTTGCTTTGCCGTTATGTTCGTTTGTCCCGTCGGCTGGTGCGCTCCTGCTTCCTCTCCCTGATCCTGCTCCTGTGGTAGTTGTGTGTGCTTCCTTTGTACCGTTGCTGTGCGAATGTGGATGATGATTTTCTTTATTTGAAGCAGAGCTGGAATTGCTGTTGTTGTTGTGGTTACTGCTGTTGCCACTCTTATTTTTGTTCCGTGCGTTTTTCTCTTGCCTTTTTTCTCGACGGCTCTTTGAGTGCTTTTGGCCTACGCCGCCAGCTGCACTCTCCTTGCTGTTTACTGGCGACGTAGACAGACTGGGCCAAACATCTTTTGGATGCCCTCTGTTTGCACCAGCGGCCACCGCGGCTGCTGTATGCGCCGAGTTCGATGACGAAGACGCCGAAGACGTCGACGATGTGGACATGGACGACGAACCTGAGGAGGCCACCGATGATGACGACATTGATGGCGTGCTCCCGTTGCCCAATTTGCCCTCACCGTTCTTGCTATGAGAGGAACGAGTGGATCCTTCGCCAGCCGTGGAGGCTGCGGTAGAGGCTGAACTGCCGCCGCCGCTGCCAATCGAAGCGGTGCCCATTCCGCTGGCAGAACTGGCTCCAGCTGTTGCTATCAAGGTATCATGCAGGCGTTTCTCGTACTCCTGATGCTTGCCTTGGTGCATTTCCTACGGCGGAGAATTTTAATTAATTTTTGCATGGAGTTGGACGGTAGCTCGCTACAACCTCCTTCGTGAAACTGGCCTCCGGGTCGCCCAACTCGTGCAAATACATACAATCGGACTTGGGACACACCTGGTTCTTCATGAAGTGGCTGCAATACTTTGTCGTTCCTAAACTAGTCTTAATCACTCGGCCGTCTATATTGATGTTGTTAACGCTCTGTATGGCTCGCAGGGCGTCGCAGTTTTGTACATACGTCACATATGCTGACGCCGACGGACCCTTCAGTGGGGTGGATGAGAGAGGGGAAAAATTTACGTTAGAACATCTCTTGGACGAGAGAATTTGTCTGACAGCTGACACTTTACTGTTGATGTCTACGTGGTATTTAAACACTTACTTGTGCTCCGGCATACGTGGTACTCGGATTTATCACAACTTTATGAATTTTTCCAAACTTTCCGAAATACTCATGCTTCTTAAGGACCTGCAGACGTTCGCGGAGTTATTGAAGGATGCAAAATCCAACAATATTCAGTTAGTAAAGCTTAACGAATGAATTGACAGAGTGGTCTACTCACATCAGCGTCAGCCAGTCTGGGAGGGAGACCGACAACGAATACCAGATTCTTTTGAACAACACGTACGTTCGAGAGATGTTTACGATTTTCGGTAATCTTTTGCTTACGCTGCTGATCGCGTTGTCGCTTCTGCGACTTAAAGGCTATCATCTGAAACGACAGCAAAATATTATTTTCTTTTCATTAAAATTGCACTATTAGGGGAAATAGATTAAAAGGGGTAGAATGTTTGTAATTGAATTTAACAAATTTTCCCTGTTGTTTCTAGTTTTTAAAAGATTATAATAATTTTAATCACTTCCTGTTACCTGATGAATCAAAAATTCTGTTCTATTTTTCAAACAAATACATATAATAATGACATTTCAAACAAAAAAAAAAAGTAGTTTTTTTTTACTCGTACCCATTTCAGAAACTTACCTCTTCTTGAGTCAGAGGAGTGAAATCCGCTGGATTTTCAGGATATGCCTTGCGACACGCAGGACATAATTCATTCTCATCCGTGCGAATTCTGTGCCAGCAGAATCGACAAATCTAAAAGACAAACATTGTGGAAAGCAACAAAAAGCAAAAATTTCCAAAAAGTCACCTGATATCCACAAGTGCATGGATAGAAATTCAGATCATCAACCTCCAGTGGTTCCATGCACAAAGGACACTCAACCACATCATCGGAGCTGCTATTCAAGCCGTTCATTTCGTACCGTTCAGTAGTTTCCACCAACACGCAGCGAACAACGAATGAAGGAATTAGAAGACCAATCGGCTATCGAAGGATATACAACGGCAGTAGCGGTTGTCCGTTCACAGAGTTGCTTGTGGCTACGAAGTAAATGTAGCGAAGGGTGTTGAATCCAGCTACAGAACACTTTACGGAGAGAGAGAGCGACAACGTCGTTTGCAATGACAGTGAAGACTTCGGCACAGAACTCCTATTGAATTGCTAACGCGTAGTCTATAATTCGCAGAGAACTATTCTGCGGGCGATGATCTAGCTAAAAGCTGTTCACAAATTTATTTCAAGTCTGTTTGCAGTAGCGTGAGAGGACCCTCGGTAAATCTTAGGATCAATTAATTGCTCTGTTTTAATTGTGCTGAATATTCAACGATTTGTTGCGTTCAAGCAAATGCTGCAATAAAACAGGAATTTGATAAGTCTCTCAAACAAGAAAAATTATATTATATATATTTTTTTTGAACTATCTGACAACCCAGTATGTATCTTCGATTATATTATATATTGGGTGATATACCCGCATTGCATGGATAGTAATTTTTGCTGATTTGGTCATACCGCAAAAATAGTACGATTTTCCGGCGGATGCCACATTATCATTCAAGTAAGCATCAGTCAAGTTCTTTTTTATACCCTACGTTATATTTACGCGATCACCAGCTAGGAATTTCGTACATATAAATACTACTTTTTTAATCCACCAAGGTTGTTACTTTATTCCAGAACTGTGGGAATAACCTTCATTTTTCTAATTAATATTTCAAGTTTTCCTTCAGTTATCTATTCATTTAACACCAGCTCTTCTTAGTTTACCTTTAATTTACTTAGTTTACCTTTGATTTATAATAAATCGGAATCTTTACTTAAACGCTACAATGGAAATAAAGATGAAACTAAAACGTTTTAGAGGTAAACATAGAAAATTAGACGTGAGAAGCGTGTAAAATAAACGCACTTATTATGAATTCCATATTCAATGCCAACCAATGATATTTACTATGACAAACTATTATTTACTGCACTGCAATCACGTCGTGCATTAATAAAAACGCTGCAATTATGCAAAATTTAATTCATGTATAAAAATAAATAACTAAAACTGCAAACGTTGATATCCAAAAAATATTCTCTGCACTTCCACCACACTTGTTGGACACGTATGTAATACAGAATTTATTCTATTTATTCTATTCTGTTGCACAAAGCTGTTCTGGAAAAACAAGTTGTAGCTTTTGTTGTGAAAGCTGAAGTGTTGAACTGCCTTCTGAAACAGAGCTTCTCAACCAATTATATGTCGCAGGCCAACACATTCAGATCTTTTATTGTGGATCAAATTAATCTTGAATTGAAAAACACTTGCAACTTCTGAGCGTAATGCTATAGCGATTTATATAGGTTTTATCTGGTTAGTGCGAAGAAGTGCTGATGGCTCGCGGATCAACGTTTGAAATACACAGTTCTAAAATACAGCCGCAAAAAACGGAAAACACTGTCAGCTGTTAAAGTAAGCAGTGTTTACATTTTCGGTGTATTGAAAAGGGCTTAATAAGTCACTTAACAACAACTAGTTTGCTAATTAAACCAATAGCAAAATTATTAAAAAAAGCTGAAAAACATTTTAGAATATATTTTACATAGCGAAAATATAGAAATAACGATAAAAATACATAAACACAGACTTCGTCCCACTCGATGTGGCAAACATGTTTTACTTTTGTTTAACATTTTTCTTCTTTTGCGTCTCTACCTTCGTGGAGATCTGCTGCAGAGTTTGTACGGATGCAGACAATGGGTACGCGGCGGTGTAGGCAGCTGGTCCCGTACGAATGAGCTACAATACAACTTGTCTCTCAATGTGCAACAAGACGAAGTCTGTTTTCATACAAACCAGACACACAACAACTTCAGATTATTGGAAAAGGCAACCCCTTTTGCTTGCGTTTTCCTACTAAATATAATTAATTTAGATGATATCAAGTTTAATTTTGAAAATCAATAAACTTGAATTCGCAGGAAAAAACTCATTTAGCCTGAATAAAAAAAAATATTGTGCTTAATTAAGTTTAAGTTATAAAAAAGTTTGTTTAATCGCAAATTTAAAAATAGCGAAACAAAACGAAATGAACAAAAGTAGAAAATAAAATAAGCCAAAGATCAAAAAAGTGCGTTCGCTTCAACTTCTTGCAGCTGACTTGTGCAATAATAACTTTTTTCACTCCAGTGCGTACGGAATACTTAGTTGCTTATATTGAAGACAAGTATGTAGTTTTTGTTGTTGCTACTCAATTAGGTCAACGACTCCGACTTTGGCGACATGAATATGAAAACATCGATCACAGAAGTGCGGAGAACAACATCGAGAGGCTGGAATCCTTAATCTGGTTGGGAACCAGTATTTTTGAAACTGATTTTAATCCAGCTAGTATTTATCTTAATTAGCAATTAATTCATTATAAATTTTAGCAGATATTAATGTATACACGCATGACAACTTTATTTAAAAAATCGCAAGCAAGAACTATTTGCAATAAATTAAAACCGGTAGCAAAAGCTATTATGTATTACAATCTATCATTCTAAAAAAAATTTCCATTATTGTAAAAATTTAAGATTTCTTAAAGTATTTGTTTTAATTAGTTCTATTTTCTGAAATAAATACACAAGTAAGAGTTTTGAGCTTTTCTAAACCTTCATTAAACAGAAAAACAGAATGTAGAATTCCATGTTTTGAAAACATCTAGCGAAATAAAACACAATGTTTAACATCTTATCTATATCGTTGAAATAATAAGAAAAATCTTTTAGCTGTAACATCGACTGAGTATTAAATATAAAAACAACAGCTAATCACCAGCAAAAAGAAAAAAAAGAAGCAGCGACTACGTTTGATAAACGACACCGAATTCTTCGGAGAATTTGTTACTAAAATATCATACTACAAAGTGAGAAGAAATACTTCACAAATGATGAGAAATATAGCGCTCTTCGAAAAATTTATTGTGCTAATTCAATTATTTTAAAAACCACAATTCTTCATTTTCACATAAATTAATATTATTTAGTTAACAGCATAAAATTATTTTTAAAGTGCTTCAACTCGATACGTTTTGTCGCATACGTTCGCACTTTCACTAATGCAGTATAACAGTAAAGCACATCAGCGTCATATGTAGATATAAAGAAAAAATCCGTCTTGAATAAACAGCTGGAAAATGTGGATTAAGATCTCAATGATTAATCTAATTTCATCCAATTTCATAGACTATGATTACATACATTAAAAATCTCACTCGGATTAAAACAAGATAGTGTCATTAGAAAATATTATTATAATCTGACACATAAAAAAACCTTAATTACCTTACGTTATGCTAGTTTAGATTTTCTGCTTCAGAGCCATTTCATTTGTTAAAAGAGTAAAAATTTCTGGCATCGAAATTACAGTGTGAATCAGCATTAGTGAAAATAGTATGTTTCACAGTAACTAATTGAATCTCTGAATTTTTGATTTTTGAAAAAATTGGTGTTTTTATTCTTCGAAATTAGTTACGGAAACACAGAAGTAGGGGAAAAGCTAAAAAAATGTGTGATGTGTGTAATGGATGTCCAAGTCAACGACAGCAGTCACAGCACAACACCAACAGCAGCTAACAGCGCAGAAGATATATGAAAACGAAGTAAGAAGCTCACAGGTAGATCAGCGAATTAAATTGGTATTTTTAAGGGTTGAAATTGGTACTATTATTTCTAGAAATAGTATAAAACTACTTTTAGCTTTGAAATCAAGAGCTTCACCTGGCGATCTTGAATCTTATGTTCTAAAATTATGTGTGACTTCTGAAATCTTCTCCTCTGTCCGAACAAACTGTGAATTTTATAGCTTTTCCCCAAACCGGAGCTCCTGTTCTTAACCCTTTCAAGCAGCCCTTAAGATCCACAGGCGATTCAATCAAGCCAGTTGTCTAGTTAATGGTTTTTCCACCAAGTTAGCTACAAATTTAAGCGAACAGAAGCACCTCCGAAAACAGGCAGGGAAGAGCTGGTACCAAAAACTTCTCTAGCTTTGTCGAAAACAAATATAATTGAACTGACATCACAAATTTTTGACACGACAGCGACCGCAACAACAACGAATAATCATCGAACGAAACCAGCGAATCGAAGGAAATCGTGCAACGACGAAGACATAAAAAATCGAACTGTTGAAAAAGTCGGGCAATTCGGCAGAAATCCAGAAAATGTGAAAATTTTTAAGGACAACACTTGGCTGAATTAATTGAATCCAGTTAACATTTTTGTTCCTGGCAGGACCAAAACTTGTAGTTGGAGCTTAGTAGAAATTCTCAAATACGTTAAATTTTATTTTAATATTTACCCCTTTTTGGTGTTCCTAGTTTTTGGACATAGATTTCACTGAAAATTAAGTGCTTCAATGTGGAAATTTTATGTCTACAAATGGAAGGCGAATCAGTTGTTTCTTCTTCAACAGCGAGAAAATCGACGAAGTACGTCTACTTTTTGTTGCACTCTTTAAATCTTTTATCACTGATTTCTTGTACATTCCTCCTGTATAACTGCAGAGTTGCCATTTACAATACCCGAGTTGCTTTAAAAAAATTTACCTTTTCTCCCAACGACATATATTAAGCTTTTAGCGCAGGAATCTTGTAGTTAAGATCAGAGATCAACGATAATCTTTTTTTTATAGACTTTAGTAAGAGTTAAATTGTGATATATTTTTGTTAATAAAATTTTTCATCTCAACTGCAAATTATGTTGGTAAAATCGAGAAATGTAGCCACAAATTATATTAAATACAGCTAAAAATTGCGTGTAAAATGATTTTATTATATTATTATTTCTAGATATTGTTTGAGGATATACGCAGTAATTATAAATCCCATATTTGTAACTTTTGTTGTAT
Organism: Sicus ferrugineus; assembly: GCA_922984085.1. Classification (NCBI taxonomy): domain Eukaryota; kingdom Metazoa; phylum Arthropoda; class Insecta; order Diptera; family Conopidae; genus Sicus; species Sicus ferrugineus. The sequence goes on along the minus strand of OV277349.1, from coordinate 4,249,873 downwards.
TCCTAGCACTGGTTACATTGTTTCCGACTTTACTCTTTTTGTTTTTCTTGAATACGTTGCAGTCTAAGTTGCCATCTGTAAAAAAAAGTCACTTGCGGAACAAATTCTGTTAATATTTAAAGCAATTTGCTACATAACATATTAATAGAAATAACAGACGTAAGTACGCTTGGTAGGAAGAGGCTTAAAAATATTAGAAGTTTACTAAATGCGTTGATAAAAGAATATAAGAATTTATAAAAATTTCAGTAAGAACTTCAAAGTTTGCTGAAGATAGTTTCTATTAAAGAATAAGAAACTCTTGTTTTTAAATATTTATAAATTTAATATTTACTCAAGCTTTTTAAAGTTGGTTGTCAAGGAAGAAGTGTGAATAATTAGAATTGCAATTTTTTATTGTATAACTTTTTCGTTGCCCTGATAATGACTGGAAAATTACGAATTATTCGAACTTTTGTTTGGGAAGCACAATTACGGCAAATTTTACCGAAAAAATTCAGACTGCCAAGAAATCTTTTGTACTTATATATTAAACACAGAAGAAAATACATGTTTGTCTCTCAGTATATAATAAAGAAACCTAAATATTCTGCTTTAAACTGGAGGAACAACAACTGATTGTAGGATAAAGTAACTGTGTGGAAGAAGGCTTAAAGCTTTTTAATAATATATATTTTCCGGAATAATTTTCCGAGATAATGAGTGCATTTTAGCATTGCAATTTTAACTTGTACCCGTTTTAATTCCTGATTCTTATGCAGATAACTGCAATTTTGATCCTGTAATTCAATATTTTCGAAATTTTATAATTTAAAAATATATTTGAAGCTTTTATTTTAAATTAAAACTAAATGTAACTCAACTCAGAAATGCTAAAATATTTTGCAATAAAGTTCTTTTTTTGTATGTTCAGCATTTCTAAAGTGTGTATATATGTGTACACTTGTTATTATATATATGTATATATATTTGGATCTGACAATTATTCTAACAAAAGTTCTTGCAACACCGGCCATTATCTTCGCTCTTTTTAATGTTAAAATCCCAGAATAATTGTGAATCTTCTGGCCACACCGGCTTTGGGTGAACAAGTGAAAGCGAAACGTCTCATGGGAGTTGAAGCAACGCCGTCTCTTTTCTTCGAAGGGTTTTTCTTGGATTCATTTTTATAAAATAACCTAAAGACGTATATTCGTCACTCGCACCAGTAGAGAATTTTCTAGCCATTTCTTTTGCACACACGGTATTGTTGGATCCATCCCACCCGCAACAGAGAATCTTCAGAACCGAACATTTCTGCACATAATTCGGGAAGTTTATCTTCCATATTAGACTTGTGGTATTTTCCATACTTTGCGAGATTTTCAACTTAATTCTTTTACCTCTGAATTCTATGCAGAGAGCACAACAAAATACGTTATATAGATTTGAATTGGAATTGATAGATATTTGAAAACTGAACTTTTGTCACAGAATTGAATACAGTATACAGAAGACGAACTCGCGATGTTCACTAGACTTCTTCGACTGATTTTAATGGAATTCATTTCGTGTTGGCTGATGAATTTTCAAGTTAGACGAGATGTACTTCCGGTTCAGTGATGTGGTGTGTTCAGTGGAGTAGTAATTAACGGCTTAATTTACAGTTTTTAATTTAAACTACGTATACTGAGTATAATATATATTTTTTCCTTAAAAACTTGAAAATGGTTGTTTTTTTATAAGAAATTACTAAAATAAAAACATATATAAACATTTTAACAAGAAAAAACGTTTGTTACTAAACACACTCTTAATACAAGAAAACCAAGTTCGGAATTGAACTTAAATCGGGTTTTCGAGTTCAACCTGACTAGAAAAATTACTTTCTTCTCTTTGGTTTTGCTGAAATCCGACCCCTGATCTGGTTTTTTCAGTTCTCTTCGGCTTGAAATCCGAACACTTTGGCTTTTCGAGTCTCGCTGCGAGATCAGCTGTTAGTTTTATATATCATTAAACATTTACGTACGACTTGATTAATACAAGTAATGAAATACAGTAAAGTTAACTATTTAATTTATTAAAGATTAGTAAACAATTCGATTTTAGCTGATAGATTAACATTAACAGAGGAACACACAAGCTCACAGCACACTTTTACAGTTTTACAATTTTAATAAAGTAGAATTTTAGCAAAATTTTTACGAACACGTTCAAAATTGTATCAAAATTTTTCGTATTCATTTTTAATTTGTTACATTTTACTGTGTTTTTTACCAATACTTTTGTTATCAGTTACGGATTCATTTGCGTTTTCATATTCGTTTTCCTTTCCATTCATTAGTTTTGTACAACGTCGTTGAAATTTAAGGGCTTCGAAACTTTTTCCAATTTTTGCCGAACTTCCGCAGCGTCCAAGTCTATGAAGCGCTTCAAACGAGTTCCGTTGAAAGGCTGCTCACTACCGGGCGGATATTTGCGCATCTGCAGAAATGTTGGAAGACGTTATTTTAAGTCGGATTGGAAGCCATAAGCTGTTGAGATACAAACTTCAAAATTGGTTAATAAATTTATTTATTTATTTATTAGTTAATTAAAGGTGCAAACGAATTCCCAAGGATTTTGTTTTTAATTTTTTAGGCAGAGATATAATCGAAATATCTCTAAAATTAGATAAATAATCTAAAAACACAATTAAATACTTCGATTCATTGATAACTTTTGTGATTATTAAAAGATAATCAAATAGCAACATGAATTTCATTAATTTTTAGAAGCTAAAAGAACGCAAATAGTCAGCGTATTAAATTATACAATGAAATTGATAATAACTTTGTTGAAGTTGAAGCTGTCAAATGAACGAAAAAAATTGTAATTGTCGAAGATTTAGTTGGTCAAGTTGGTGAAGTTGAAAATTCCAATCAGAGGGACGCAATAGTCAAGTTTAATGAATACTTTAGCAAACGAATTTAGGATTTTGAGCTGTAAGTATTTAAATATTTATATTTTCATATCTACAGCGTGATATTCAGTTTGATCAACGAATTCGTCAATATGACTGCAGTGAAGGTCCTGCCTTACTTTGATAATCGTCGTCCTAATCAATACAGCAAAGTGATTCTTCTTCTTTACAACAACAAGCGTTTATTAAGTTTACAACCAACAGACGCTCAAGCAATAAATTCGTCTCTGGACGACATTATTTTCGCTGGGAATTCAGCAGAAATTGAAGTCATTTCAAGGAATTGAAACTATTAAATTTTTTCGAAATATTAAAATCACTGCAAGTCATTTAAAGATAAATAAACGATTGAAATATTATGAAGTTTCTGAAATCCATTGAAGTTTCTGAGGTTGACAGTTCGGAGACTTTTAATTGCACACATAAATGATGATTATAATACAGATTATGATAGCTTAACATTTACATACTAGATTTTACAGCTAAATACGGCATTTATTAATAAATTAAAACAGTTTTAACTATATTGGCACCATACCTGTGTTTTCTTTAAGATTTGTTAGAATTTTGGTTTGATTTTCGGTGATTTTTGGTTTTTCACAGTTGGAAATTTCTACAAAATCGGAGAGGGCTGGAGATCCGGAAAAGCTTGAATGGTAGTGATGTAGGTGTGTTTGTGTTTGTGTGTGTGTGCACGAAGCCCAATTACATTTCAGAAAATTTAGCATCCAGCTAATTTGATGCGATGAAGTGCTGCCACTAAAATCCTTCTTTTTTTTCTGTTTTTTTTGGAAACGCTTTTCTAGTCCAGTGTCGTGAAGGGTTAAAACGAACGGAATGCAAAGAATGCGAGTGGAGGACAAAATTATACTGAGAAAATTTTAGCAGCTACACTTAAAAATTCTGAGAAGAATGCATAACAAATGAAAAAGAGAAAGAGAAGGAGGAGATCGTGAGAAGGACAGAAAAAGAAGGAAACACAATATGAAGGAGCAAATTTAACAAATAGATTTTAAAAGTTAAAATTATCGCCCAAATTAAAATCAATCAATGGAAATCTTGAAAAAGATGGTTCGAGGCATGCAAAAATTTATCGATCCGAGGTGGAGAAATCGAAAACACAACAAGAAAAGACGCGATAAATACAAAAAACCTGAAATGAACTACAGAGATTCAGAAATACATAAATGCCAGCAACAATTCAAGGAAGTGAAAGACGACATCGGTAAACGAGTTTGTTTTGTTTTTTTTTCTTACAAACGCCGAAGTTTCCACTCAACTAAAAGTTTCGATAAAAGTTTCAATTAAAAAATACGATATCATGCTGCATATTCACCAGTGTGCGAGAATTGCGGTTTTAGTTTTTTTAGTATTTGTCAGTATTTAATATTTTTGTCAGTTTTTTAATATTTATTAGCTAGCAAATTAAAGCGTTAGTAAAATTAGTGTTTAATACCCTCGGCAGAGTTAGTAGAATTAAATTTTTATAGGTTTGGGTTTTTTTTTTAATATTAGTCTATTTTCTATTCTAACTGGTTAGTAAAAAAGAGTTAAAAGTTGGTATTCAAGTTTCGGTTAAAATGTCATCGTGTTTTTAAAGCAAGCGTTCGTTGGATTTTCTTTGTTTTTTTTCTTTCAATTAATTAGTTTTTTTTATTTGGTTGTGGCGATGAATTCGTCTTTGGCGAATCGTTTCTGCAATTAAAATAAAATTAATTCGCTTTTTTTAGATGTGAAACCAGAAACCATATTTTTATAATTAAGCGAATTGACATTAAAATTAATTTGAAAAATTTAAATATATAAATTTAATTAATGCTGTAATTATTAGTAAAATTATTGAACTTTTTCAGTGTTTTTATTTATCAACAGTGAAAAGCTGCGTGTTTCCAGAGTGTGTTTGTGTATATATAAAACATGTTTGCGAAAGTGCATATATATGTGTATGTGTGTGTGTGTGTGTGTAGTATTCTTTTATTATATTATTACTTTCCTCTCTAAAATTCCATCTTACCATGATTCTGTATTTCTCCTTGCAGGCGTAATCGGACTCGTCGAGATCCTGATAGCAATCGGATTTGTATTCTGGTGGCAAGGGACGTCCTTCGTACTCGCAGAGTTTATGCAGCGGACGTGATCTGTGAAGATTAAAGGGAAAGAGAAAGGTTAAAGGGAAAGAGAAAGGTATAGAGAAAAAAAATCTAATTAATCAAAATTCAGTTAGTTAAATTCATAAAAAGTAAATATATAAAATAATTAAAATCTAAGAGAATTTTAACGATTACACTTTTACAATTCAAGTATTATATAGTCTAAAATATTATATTATATAATAAATAAATATAACAAATAATGTTACTGCAATATTTGTAAAAATAAAATACAAATAAAAACAATTTAAATATCAGATATTCAGAAATTAAACCGGAATTTAGTTTTTTTACAAGACAAAATGGAAAAGTCATTAATTTGCGTTGCTGGAATTAAAAGCGGGATTTATTGGTCGTGTATGATCGGAATTAAAAGCGTAATTCATTGATCGTGTGTGGTCATCTTTAGGTTGCAGTTTTAAGTTGTTCTTGTCTTTACGGCATTTAATGGTTGTTGTCTCTGCTATGTTTGAGTTTGTGACGTCTTAGACAATGAAAATTTACGCTTCGCAAAGAAAATTAGAGAGTAAAATAATTATATTAAGATAAACGTTAAAAGAAATCATAGAGAGGTAGAATTTTACAAAACCTCAATCATTGTCTCGACTAGCACAAAAATCCCTATATCGATCGCCGTTCATCGATAAGCCGTCTCAATCTCGATCGGTCTGGAATTCGAGACGAGATTGAAGTGCTCACCAGAATTGTCTCTTCTCGTGCGCACCACTATTTACTTTAAAAAGCTGAATATTCTCATATAAAATCTTATTAGAATGCATGGCAAATAAAAGGAAACTCGCAACCAACGTTAATTCCATTTTTACTTTCTATTCAACTCACCGCACAATCAATTTATTCATCGTCGACGGTTTCTGCATCGGACAGTAGAACACGTCCGGTGTTTTCTTATCGAAGACGATTGATTTGCGCATCATGTCTTTCTCCTTGACCGTGATTTTATCGCCGAACTTGGCCGTCGCGGACCAACTGCAGACGATGAGCATCAGAGCGGCGGCTGCCAACAGATGACGGTTCGTCCACATTTCAGCTTTTTCAAGGCAAAACTGCTGCAGAAATCGAATGTAGGAAAAAAATGAAAGGAGGAAAAAATCTAAATTGGTTTTTTACTGCAAGTTTAATTATTATTATTTTCTTTTTTTTTTGCTTGCTTTGTTTTACTAGGCGGGTTTTAAATGGCTGCGATATAAGTTGCCTCGTACGTCGATGCGAACGGCTGATTTCCTATTTCGCAAAATTAAAACAACTTTCACGAGTTCTATTTTATGGTAATATTTGCTGTTGTTGTTCTTGTTGTTGTTGTTGCTGATATACTTTCGTAGTTAGTGCAGTTTAAGCGTTGAGATTGTGGAATGTAGATGAGTGAAATTCCACATTCAAATGCATGTTGAAGTTTAGATTATCAGAAATAAGAATTCACAAATATAAATAAATTAATTTTCGAAAATTAGATAACTTAAGAAAAATTTCCCTATTTAAGACACAAACCAAACGAATCTTCTACTTCATTACAGGCTCAAACCATTGGGAAATTTTAATTGCTATTACAGTGCTAAATTCAGTGAAACAGGTTGGCGTAATTCTGGGTTTTTTTTTGTTTTTCTTTTAACTGGAACAAATAATGAAAAAGTAAATCGTTCCGCACAACTTAAACTTCTTCAAAACCTGTATCAGTTACTGAACTCAGTGTAAACTTAATTACATCAAATTAACATACTTGAAATATGAAAAAATTTGTTTCTAAAAAATTAGCGAAAGCTTGGGAATTAAAATAATTTTATCTTCAGCAGTGCATCGAATTCAGTCTTTTTACCGACAGCATTTGTAGATAAAAATAATCAAAACGTGTATCATAAACGAGCTCAGAAAAGATATAAAAAAGTATTCTAAAAAAATGGCATAAAAATAAAGCTAATGAAAACTCGTTAACCTATTTTATTCGGAGATTTACGTGTTTGTTGCTGCTGAATGTTGGTATTCTTGAAATTTTATAAAATTGGAGATTATACGCGAATGCGAATAACATACAAGAAACTCTAAATTTTTTACCCAGTCTGAGTAACACCAGTGTTGACAACATTTTTCTCGGGGACTCGCCAACACACCAGAATTGCTACTGAAATGTTATGTCCGGAATTACTTGGAAAAAAATTAATAATTAACTTTCGAATTCCTAGATTTGCACTTACAATTTAAATCTATAATTTCATGATGGTTCTCTAAAAAATTTAAAACTGTATATATATTTTTTTTGCTCACTATTTTACACAGTTCGGAGATTTCTCGATAATTTAGAAAAACTAATTTTCTTTACTTTTAAACTCGAAATCTTTCCTTTCAATCGTTTTTATAACCGTTTCTTGGGTAGTTTTTTGACTAAAAATGTAAATAAATATTTCAGAACACTGACTCTGATTTCCTGCAGGGATCGATGTGCCTCCCTCCCTCTTCCCCCCTCATAGTGGTGACTAATAAGTTTGTATTTAGTACGGATTGTGTGGCGTTGGCTTCGCTGGTTTTGTATTGTGTGGGCAAACAACACACCCACTTGAGAAAATTTTGAAAAAATAACACATTTCGCTTCGTATTAAATTGGTTCGCTCCGTGTTGATGGATGAAGACCATCAACTTGTCGCAGCAGAAAAGACGTCGTGTGTTTCGAGGGAAAACCAGTTGACCAAAGAGGTCTACCGGATTATTTATGAAGTCCATATTAGTGCTGAATGATGGCATTAGTCGTCGAGTGAAGATTGCGTAATAAAAGCAATGGAAGAAAATTTAAATATCTTGTTTGCAAAAAGTTTTAAGAACAAGTGGGTCACAATTGTAATTTTATATTTCTCTTTTTAAATTCGATGTGTAAATTTATTTTATTTAATTAATTTTTTTTTATTTTTTCATTTTAATTTTTTTTATTTTTTTTTTTATTTTTTTTTATTTTAATTTATTTTATTTTTTTTTTAAAAATTTTATTTTTCTTTTTATTTTATTTTTCTTTTTATTTTATTTTTTTTTTATTTTATTTTTTTTTCTTTATTAATTCCAACTTCTAAAAATACTCATTTAAATAGTTTTCAGTATCTCTTAATAGCTGACTTGACACTGAAGTTTTATTATTATTTTAGCTTCGGCGCAGGCAAAGCATGAAAAAACATATTTAAAATCTATTAAACAAACCTTTCAGTTGATGCCATTTCGTACAGATGCGAGTCATCAACTCGCAGGATGAGACGAAATGCAAAGCAACCAAAAATGGAAGCAAAAAAGCAAGCAAAAAAGATAATAAAAAAGATGTTTTCAGCTTCTAAATTTTAATTATCTTAGTAGTTATTAAATAACACTAAAAAAATGAACTTAGTAAATTTTTCATTTTCTTTTATTCTGTTTATTTTTATTAATTTTTCGTTTTTTTTATTTCATGAGTCAACATCAAAATCGCACTACAACAACAACAACAATAACAATAACAACAGCAACATTGTTGTTATAATATAGATAAAATTTTTAGATTACATTATTTTGAAAAAAAATTGTTTTCTTCTCTCTTCTCTGCGAATCAAATTCATTGGTTATGCTATGGCGAGTTCGTGTCTTAAGTCTTTCGTTTTGCTTTCAGTATGGATTGCAAATTTCGGAATTATTTTAAATGTTTTGCTTGAATTTACAAATTCAATGCATGATTTATTTATTCCAGCATGAAAAGTAATTTTTTTTTGCTTATTGTAGTACATATTTTGAATTTAGTTTATCCAAGTTTTTCTTGCATTCTGCGAAAGTTAATAAATTTATGCCAAGCACGCAAATGCTTAGCATGAATTTATTATCTCGAGCAAATCAGAGCAAAAGCGATAATTGTAGTAATTTTGAAATTGCATAAACGAATGTTGAGTTGTAAAGAGAAATCTTGATAAGAAATTATAAAGAATAAAAAAATAAAAAAAAAACAAAATTAAAAAATTTAAGTAATCGTTATGAGTTTTATTTTTGGTGTGTAATTTATTTGGAATTTTATTTTATGAAAATATAGAGGAAGAAATTATTCTGAAGTTGAGAATAACAAAATTTATAAAAAATATGTTTACTTTTCGTAATTAACTAATTGAAAAACAATTAGTTGAAAAACAATTAGTTGAAAAACAATTAGTTGAAAAACAATTAGTTGAAAAACAATTAGTTGAAAAACAATTAGTTGAAAAAGAAAAAATTAATATATTTTTTTTATAATAAACATTTGACGGGGAAATACTTTGAAAAGTTATTTAGAAAACTTGAAAGACTTGAAAGTTCTTCAATCCAATGCGGCCTTTTAAAGGTCAGAATCAGTGATGAGAACCGCAATCAGTGCTGCGAAAACAGAAGCGTTGGCTAGCATTGACGCCTCAATGACACACTACGAGGTGGCTGCAGAGTTCGAGTTACAGCGACACCAATTCTTCCAAGCATGAACCGCACACACACTGCCATCGAAGCCATGCATGGAAAAACTCATTCGCACACGCGTGCAAGATGAGCGCGTCAAAAACAATGCAAACTAAGAAAAATCATATAAAAAAAAGAGCGAAAAAATGCGAAAAATGCGAAAAAATGTGAAAAATTGTGAAGAACAATGGCAACACAGAAATGTAATATAAAAATCAGCACATTTGTGAGAAACATAATATTTATAACATGTTATAAACGCAACAATAAATCACACACAACAATAAATCACACACACAACAATAAATCAACACAACAACAATACGATTCACTCTGCAATGTCACGTCGCAGTGACAAGCTGTCAAATTCACTACAGCAAAAGTCTGCCTGCATTCGAGCGGCAAATATTTTCGAATCGCCTTCGAATATCACGGGCAAAATGAAGCGCAACGAACATTTTGAAACAATGAAGCAGCTGAAATCGTAGACAATCCACTGTCTACGCGAGGAAAACTGTGCAATAAAAATGCCATCTGCGAATCAAATCTGAAATCATCTCGAGCCAGCATTGACTGTCAGCTACGATAAAAAGGTTTTTCTGCCGATACATTTACGAGTATCGGCGGATCCGTTAAACGTTTTTGCGTTTTCATTACCTTTTATTACACTTTCGAGTTCCTTTTGTTTTTTTGTTTTCTCATTTCTTGTCCATTAAAGAGGTAATTATTTGCACTTTTCAGATAGATATGACGGCGAAGGGTGAGCGAGGAAGACGGGAGGGAAAGTCGCGCTATTAGTGATGGCAGGTTAGTGGAAGAACACGAGAGTACTGGACGATCCACACTGTGATTGCTCTACAATTCAGTGCTATACAATACGGAATAATGCGTTACTCTGTATAGTAAAAACTACACTAATATGATGCGTTTACTTCGATCTCGATCATCAACTCGAGTGAGAGAGATCTAGAGCTCGATCCTGACTCGATCGTCTCGATCCTGAACATCGTCTCGATCCTGAACATCGTCTCGATCCTGAACATCGTCTCGATCCTGAACATCGTCTAGATTAGAAAGCCTGACTCGATCTCAATTGTCGCCTTTAAAAAGGCAGAAAATGTAGAAAAACCTCAGTGTCGGTTGCTCTATAATGGTTATAAAAGCAATGTGATGGGTAGCAATAGCTCTACAATCATCAATACCACTGCTAGTTGCTTTAAATTAAGGAAAATAACTGAAAGCGGAGTTCTAAAACCCCTTCAGCTTTATAACTTTGTAGACTTTTTAGCTATATTAGTGAACTTCATCATTTGCCTTAAGATTGCATGAAGACAATAGGGCAATAGGGGGGAAAAATAGTTCCATTACCTCACTATTGAAAACTACATACTTGGAATTACAATGACAACTTTATAGCACACAAATTTGGCTCAGCAACTTCGATGTTAAAAATACCAACTTGCAGTATTTCGACACTCATTCCGAAGTTTCTACTTTTCCCTCACACCGCCGAATTATCACAGTTCAGCGGTCATTGGCACAGTTTTCAAATTAAATAAACTTTGTTGTCGTTAGTTGTGTTTCGGTTTTTTTTTTTTTTTTTTTTTTTTTGCTTCTGTTTTCTTTGCCTTTTCCTGGCGGTGCTAGAAGGCCACAGATAGCAGCTGCAGCAGCCGTGCAATTGCGTGCATTCCTGCCTTTGTGAGTCACGCCCGTGGCACAGCATTTCGACATTTCGAGAAATAATGAAAAATATTTGCCATCCAATAACTGAATGAATTGCTCTTTGCAGCAGCAACATTGTTCGCTTCAGCAAATAGAAAGCAAAAACGAAAGCTAAAGACTGGCAAGCGCAGAATAAATAGCAATGCGAACTCTGCAATAAAATTCACCTTTAAGGTTATCTGGCAACAACAAAAACTATCGAGTTTTTTTGTACACAAAAAATCGAGTGCTTTTGTACACAAATCTGCAAGCAGATCAGAAAAATTGCGCCAAGTAAATGTTGGAGGCGACGGCCGATATTCGTTGTTACACGCGGTTTACCAAGCGCCGGCGTTCACTGAGGTCTTCCGCGTTGCACGACGTTTCAAGTAGAACTGAGTTGGCCGTTGCAGCTGCGCTTAGCAATACGCTTGAGTTCGAGCACAGAGCTGGTTTCAGTGTAGAAGCTTTAAAAGAGAGCTACTGAGAGAAATCGTGGACTTTGAGTTTTTTAAGCATGCTTTTGTTTCACATTTTTTGCAGTTTATTCAACGTAGTTGGTTTGTGTCTTAAGTCTTTCATTATGCCTTTTACATTATTCTATATTTAGTAGTCTAAAAATGATTGTTTATTGATAAATAAGGTTAGCACTCACATTTTCATCACTCTAATTGAAACTTAGAATTATAAGTTTTATTTTACCAAATATAGAACAATACACAAAAAATATAAAAAACAATACTTTCTCTCAATTACTGGCATTATTCTTCAGCTGTTCTAAAATAACTTTCGGTTTGTGTCTTGACTGCAAATCAGCAAATCATCATTTAAAACCCCCTCCTAAAAGTAGGCAATGCGGTGAATACATATCAATATTGGTGGGTTATGTATAAATACAGGTTTCAATGTTGGTGGGTTATATAAATACCGGTATCTATATTGGTGGGTTATAGAAATACCGGTATCTATATTGGTGGTATAGTTTTAAAACCCCTCCTGGAAATTGGAAAATTGAAAATTGGTTGCCTTTCTCCTCCTGAGGGAAAGTAGAACTGAGTTGCAGTATCCAGCAGTGCTGCCGGCTTGTATCGATAGTAACCCGTCACTACACTTCCGAAGAAACAGTACGCATTTAAAATACAAAAAATATTTTTATAACAAAACTTATAGATTATAGAAAACTAAAAATATAAACTAAATAAATATGTAATGGTGTACAGCGTTTCACTATTTCCAAAAGAGTAAAAGTACAAAGACAAAATTATAGTGGACGTTATATACATTTTGACACATATTTTGTACTGAGTGAAAACCATGTTTTCGAAATTTCTTTTCTAAGGTAAATTACATTTTATAGGGAAAACTAGAGGGAGGACTGGAACTCTTCAATAAAAAAAAACCAAAATTTACCATATAATTTATAGCATTGCGAAATAGAGTAGAATAACAAAAAGGCATTCACTACTTTTTGCGAACTACACTGCAGCCAACGCTGCGAACGTGATCTTTCATCCGTCTGTTTGGTTTTGTTGCTGTGTTTGTGTACTCGCTCGGTCGTCGGTCGTCGCCATTTGTAAACCAGTGTGTGTAATTCGCTCCGTCGCAAGCAAAATAAAATTGGTGAAAACTCGATGGTGCGAACGATTTACGCCCGAATAAAATGTTAAACAATAGTTTTTCGCAATTTCAATTGCCAGCAGCAACAATTCAACACCACAAACAGTGAAAATCATATGAAAGTGTGTATGTGGCGTAAAAATTCGAGAGCGTAGAAAAAAAATTTCCTTGTGGCGCTACGCACGACTACAAAAGAAAATATTTTTTTCTTCCAAACAAGTGAAAAAGTACTGTTTGGTACATATAATCCTCCGAATTGCAAAAACTTTTTTTTCCGAGCAAGTGTGTGACCACGAAAATATTGTATTTTGAATTAAATTTTGATATGAAGGTCTGCGGAAGCATTGAGTTCCCAGCATGAAAAAGCAGCACCGTTGTGTCTAGCGAAGGCTATAATCATCATTGGAAGGGAAAAGGGAGAAAGCAGCCACCGAACAATTATTCCACTCCACTTCCAGTTTGGACACTCCACAATCACCCGCTTTCTTATGGATCTCGTAGTAGTTATCAGTCGATGAGGTGCATTAAAGTTTCGTATAAAATTTCTTGGTGTAATAAATGAAGGTAGTAAATTTTAAATAAAACACCAAATCAGTAATCGGTATCTATTTCTTGCGTTAGTCTGCGGAAAAGTTTCCCGCTGAATTATGGCCGATATCACTACTGTCACCACGCACAGAGTACCATGCTGATTATAATATTTTGTCGGCGTCTTAAAAGCTCAGTTCGGCAGCGCTTCTGAATCGCTTTGGTCTTTAAGTTTTTTTTTTTTTATAGTTTTATCCATTTTTCGTTAGTCTTTCTAGCAGAAGACAGATTTCTAAAAGATATTGTTGACGGTAAAATTCAAAACTTTATTCCAAACATGACTCGGATCACAGCACCGCCGCCGTTACTCGATACGGTTTGATAATCTGATCCGCACGGTGTTGCCAATTTTACGTATCTGCTGTTAGAAATTCCTGATGTCATTAATGGGACTGATGTGAATATATTATTGTTACCTAAACCCTTTTGACACCGAATACTTCTCTACGTGCCTGAGAATTTAATATATATATATATGTAAATATATATATGTTTCCGAGGAGAAATTCCATATGAATTTAAAAGAAACAGGACAAAAACGAGGGTTTTAAGCCCACGGTGGGAAGGAAGTTTTTGAGAACTGTGGGTTTTTAAGCTCTGCGAGTATTTTGTAAATTTTGTATATATAAACGGATGAGAATGCTTATGATAATTTAAAGAATTTATTATTACGTTTCACCTTATATTTTACGTACAATAATTTTAAATTATTTTTCGCAAATCTGAGTGGTAACTCGGGTTAACGATGTCAAATTTCCCTTTCGTAGTGATTTTAATTTTCAGAGGGATATTTGCTGTTGGTTATTAGGTTGTTAATGCTTCAGGAAATCTTAATTAATAAATTACTAAAATTTGTGTATAATCATAATAGCCAGGATTAGAAATCCTGGTCACACTTAGTCGGAGCTCCAAACGGAAAGTAAATGCGCTGAATTGCCTGGTGTAGTGACAGGTGCAATAATGACCGATCATATGATAAAATATGAAGCACTGAAAAGTAATACGAGATAAAAAGATCAAATTGTTTACGGCATAACTTACTTGTTATGTTAAAAATAATGCATAAAATAATGGCGCTCAGAGTATCCGTACACTGTTTCCCTTGTATTTGCCTTCTTAGGTTTTTTCCTCTGCTTCTTGCACGCATTTCGTACATACCTACATACTTTGCAACTGTGAGCGGGATAGGGAGGTCGTAAAACAACAATCCAAGCAATAAAAACAAAGCAAAAATAGCAATACCACGCCGAAGTGAAACGTCAAAAACTGTGAAAGTGTCACTTGAAGATCGCTAATTTTTCAGTTTTAGGAAGGAAGAGTGTATATCAGTATTTGCTAGGATTAAAATCTTTCATTCCATTCACTATTCTTTCAAATACATATGTTTAGAATAGTTCAAAATTTTCAATGAATTATTAAAACAATCTTGTTCGTCCTTACAGATTTTTACTTCAACATCAACTTTCACACCAACAGACAACAAAGCAGCAGTAAAATGTGAAGCATTATAAAACTTTTAATTGCACAAAATCCCAAAGTCGCGAAACCGATAGATTTTTGCTGGCAAACGCCATAAATCGCGCTTGAGGATTATATCGAAGATGGGCGACCGTGATATACCGAGTGTTCCGGTGACCACATTGGCCGGATTAACCAGCTTATCCGATCGTAAGTATTTTCGAGTAAAAGCGATATATCATGAATAATCCAAATGCAATACATTTTAGTTATTTTCAACATAATATATAAATACAAAAACTAGTTTCAGTTTTAATTATAATTACGTCAGTTGATAAGTTTTGTATAAGTAGGCGGGGCACGCCCATTTTTTGCAAACATTTTGGTAATATCTCCAGATACGTCGTGATAAAATTACGTCTTAACATCTTATACCGTTTATGAGATATTAATAACTTTTTTAATGGCGCTATATGTTTCGGAATAGAATTATGTTTCGATGTCTTACACGGTTTATGAGATATCTTGGGAAGCCTTTTCATAACGCTACCTCTGTCACAATGAAGCTTATATCTACGTGGTTAGAGACGCATCCTTCGCATTTCCGGAAATAAGAGCAATCGTTGAAAAACTTGTATTGTTATGGCGGAGAGTAAAACACGGTGTCTCACTGATTTTATATTTCGTTGAAAATATTTTACGATTGCCACATATCGAATTTTTTCACAGCTTCGGATTGCTTTGATCACCCGTAATTAGATGGCATTATATTATCATTGCTTATTATTAAAACGATATGCAGTGATATTTTATTCTCGAACACCTAATATCGTTTGTAAAGTTTTGGTGAAATTAATTTCAATGAATAAGGCACACTAAAAAAAGCACTATAAAAATTTAAACAAGATCGATGACAGAGCATGACATGTTATCATGTCGCAATAAATAGCAAAAAACATTTTTATCAGATGCGATAATTGTTGCTTATTTACTTGGATGTAAAATCGCGTCGTCCGTTACTTAGATAAATGTGATTATATGAACGGAAATGATTTGGAAATCATTGTTTTTGAAAACTTTTTCTATGTAGTCTCAATTTTCTTGGATTCATGAAGAGGGAATTACAGGCATTACGTCATTAAAACATGTAATTAATTTTTGGCATTTCTCCCCTAATTCCAAAATAATTATAAGTTAGATGTAAAATCATTAGAAACTCATTAACAATTTTATGTCTTTATGTCCACAGTATTGAGTGAGCTCCCCGTATCTGATTCGCTGTCTAATGCTACGTCACTAAACAAATCCCTACTGTTCCACACCTTAGTGGCCAATGAATCCAACAATTTGCTATCGGTGCGCGATGATAACCTGGTAAGGCAGCTGGTGCACGCAATTGAGCAGACTAATTCCGATAATATGTAAGTAATTAAAAAGCTTTAACAACTAAATTAATAAATAATCAATAGATAAGTTAGTCGTTTCCCCGGATTAAATTCCGCTTAATTTAATTTCATCTTTTATAGAGAGTTAAAACCTCAATATGCGATACCACAACATTTAACAACCAATATTAGCGCATATCCCGAGTTATTGCAAGGCATTTATAATTTTCGTCCAACTGTATTTAATACTCCGCAGCGAATGCGTAAGTTTTTATATATTTATTTCATAAATTATTCAATATAACGTCTGACACATCATAATGCATCCTTTGCTATGTAAATTTATATATACAGACATGTTGTAGATATATATTAACGATATCCATGAATTATGTAGTTTTTATCTGCGTGACTATTTTTTCCACATAAAGTATTGCGAGGAAACATATGATAACATTTAATCAGCCATCTTGCAAAACGATATGCAAATGAATTCGATTCTCTGGAGTGATTAACCCTTTTTTACGGTTATAGTTAGCAGTCTATATTCTCTACTACAACTAGAAAGGGATGCCTATGGATCAAGAATTGATACAAATTTTCTATTTAATAAAACAGATTTGAAGAGATATATCTACAACTTTCTCCCTTTTTTTTATAATAACCTTGTCCAAGAAGAGCGTAAGGAAGTTCTTGAGGACTGCCGACAATCTCTACTAGGTGGCGTCCCTAGAGTCCCAAGAGTTTTAATTTGTATTTTTTAACACCGTGTTATTCGTGAAGTAAAACCTCTTTTAAAAATACTGATCCAGTATAACCCGGATACCCCATAAAACACCAAATTAGTGCCACCAACATTTTATTCTTTAAAGACTAAACAATATTTAAGTAATTTTTTTCTAGTTATATCAATAAACTTTTTATTAATACCCAAATATATAGAAAATCACCATCAGCAAATGCAACAACATTCGCCGATATATCAGCAACGAGGTCCGAATGCCATCAATGTTATACAGCAGAATGTCACGGTTGATCCCCACTTGCATCCACAACAACAGCTGCATCTGCAGCCAACGCAGCTAAAATCTCCTGGCAGCAACAATGCGCTTCAGCAACATCAATTATCGTCGCCCAATGCTAAACAACAACAAGTTATCATCAGTCCCAACGCTTTGATAAATCAGCAGGCAGTGCAGCAGCAGCAGCCGCAGCAGCAATCGTTGCAACAAACACTCCAAAATCATTCGCTGTAAGGAAAAAAAAATCAGACAGAAACGAAATAATTGTAGTTTTTTAACATAAAAAATGGTTTTTTTTTTGTTCAGTACGAATTCAACTCATCAGCAACAGGTAAACGTTGAGACACCAGTAAAACGAACACGTAGAAATGCAGCAGCAGCAGCAAGCTCGGCGACTGTTGCAGCCGCTGGCACAGCAGTTGCTTCAGCAGCAGCTGTAGCTTCGTCGACTACAATGACGTCTGTGAAAACGGAGCCGAATTCACCAAATCAATTGCGGGCACAACATTTTCACTCAACACAATTAGCTCCAGCAACAGCAGCAGCAACATCGCCAAACCAACAGTTGTGGCAGACTCAAAATGCTCATTTACAACAGCAATCATCGGAAATGAGTTATCAAGTTCAGAAGCTGCAACAACAGCAACACCAACAACCACAACTTTTACAGCAATCATCCGTCATACAAAACCAACAACAAGCACAACAGCACGCAACTGTGATGAACCAGCAGCACCAACAGACCGTCATACTGCCAACTCCAGCGGCTGCAATAACTCATTTCCAAGGGCAGCAGTCGGTGATAACCAACCAGCAGCAGCAGCAGCAGAAGCTGCATGAGCAGCAACAACAACACAAGCTACAGCAGCAGCAACAAATGCAACAACAGCTCCAGCAGAATCAACTGCAACAGCAGCAAGTACAACAGCAACAGCTGCAACAACAACAACTGCAAAAGCTTCAGCAACAACAACAGCAGCAGCAGCTGCATCAACAACAACTGCAGCAGCAACATTTACAGCAGCAACAACTTCAGCAGCAGCAACTGCAACCACCACATTTGCAGCAAAAACAGTTGCAGCAGCAACAACAGCATCAGCAGAAAGAGAAGCAGCATCCGCAGGAGCAACAGTTGCAGCAGCCAAAACTGCAGCAAGACCAACAATTGCGGCAACATCAACAAATACAGCAACAAATGCAACAGCAGCAGCCACTGCAGCAGCAACAGCAACAACTGCAGCAGCACCACCAACAGCAACAACTCCAGCAGCAGCAGCAACAACAACAACTTCCCCATCAACAATTGCAAAAGCAACAGTCGCCACAGCAGCAGCTGCAACAACAACAAGTACAGCAGCAGCCGCCACAGCATCAACAACAGCAACCACCGCAGCAGCATCAGCAACAACAACAGCAGCAGGTGCAGCAGCAACAACAGTGGCAGCAGCAGCAACTACAACAAGTGCAGCAAGCACAACAGCAACATGTACTCCAATATCAACAACATCACCGACTGCAGCAACCAAACCAACAGCAACAACAACAACAACACCACTTGCTGCAACAGCAGCAGTCACAGACTAAAACTTCTACATCACCTCAGCAGGGGCAAACACAACTGCAATCAAGACAAACGCAGCAGCAGCAGCAACAAGCGCAACAGCAGTCACCACAGCAACTGCAATCGCCACAGCAGCAACTATCGCCACAGCAGCAGCAATCGCCACAGCACCAGCAATCGCCACAAACGCAATCTATACAAGGCAACTTTCAAAATGTTTTAATGCTGCAACGACAACAACTGCAAGAAATGGCTGCCAGGCAAAAGCAACTACAACAACAACAAGCTGATAAATCAACGCCCCGCAACAATGAATACCTACTCAACCAACAGCCGAATAAAAATTCGAGCAATCAGTCGCCAGCACAAGCTGCTGTTGCACCCAGTGTTGCAGCAGCGACCATGCTCAGCAACAATGTTACCGCCACCATAACATCGGCAACAACAACAGCCGACACACTGGTAGCGGTCAGTTATGAACAGCCAAAAATGGCAACAACTACAATTCCAGCAATGAACGCTCAACAGCAGAACTTCGGTAGTCAACGAGCAGCAGGTGGAGCCGCGAGTGAAGCAAAGGGTTCATCGTCCGCATCCCCGTCATCCGGTGAGAAGTCCCAGGTCCGGGTATGTATTAATCGACTTAAAGCCGAGGACGCTCGTCTCATGCAACAGAGTATTAAAGAATTTGTACAAAAGTCGCCAGAAACAGCAATCAGAATTGGATTGCCTGTGCCGGAGGGGCTGACAGCAGCCCTTGGCAACGATGCCTCTGCAAAAGCTTCACAGATTGCAGTTGCAAGCGTAAACGCCACGACATCGACTCCGATTGCCGACACTTTCAGTCTGATGAAAGCAGACGAGAAACGAGCTGCAGCAAAACGCCGAATGGCCGCTGTCCCGGCCGACGAGATTCCACCGGAGCAAATATGTAAGTTGCAATTAAAGTTTTTTCTGTTTACATTTAAATTTGACACATCATAATTTCATTTATGTCGTGCTTGCGTTTTAGTTCTTTTCTTCGGAGCAATTTTAGGTTTTTGTATTTCGTTTCGTTATACTTAGTTTTCAAATAAAAGCGACGACATCTTTTGCCTGCGGCTGCATGGTTGTTTCTGAATGGTTGCGGGCTTAAATTAAACAGTAATTCACAAATATTTATGCGTTTATTAGATAATACAACTTCATTTCCTTAAAATCAACATTCTTGCCTCCTGAATATTTATTTTTTAACATCAAAACTTGCTGTACCGTCTTTAGCTTCCTAAGACTGAGTGAGCTGTTCGAAAAGTGGCTGAAGATGAGTGAAAGTGGTCAAAACTGATTGAACAACTTAAAGAATGTTTTGCGTTTTTATTTTATAAATGAAAAATGAAAACATCGAAACCAAAATTAAATATTAACTAAGTTTAATTATTTTTGTGTAAATTTTAATGCAATCGCGGTTCTAATTTGATTACAATGTTATTTTCATATTTTTGATTTTGAAACTTAGTTTTTAATCCAAAAAAACACTGCTTTCGAAAAAATAGACAATTTAATGAAGGGAGTACCAGCGTAGCCTGAAAATGCATGGATTGGACATTTACAAGAAAGATTTACTTGCACGGAAGCTTTCTAAATCTTGTTCTGATGTGTCTGATTGTGTTACCATGAAAATGTATTAATGATTGTGTTGCCATATCTTACAGAATTCAAATTTCTTATTAATAATTTTCAGAGCCTAAGTGTAAGTAGACTGTAATCTTTTCCTCTTTGGCTTGTAATGTGCTGCTTTTAGAGTAGCTTATTTTATCCTCTCTATTTCTATATCTTCTCTTCTAATTATTACTAATGATTTCTTTTTTATTCTTTTTGCAATTATGAAACTTCTTTCAGTTGCTTTATGCTGGAAGTATGTTAGCATTTTATATTGTTCATAATATTATTCTTATTTGTATATATAGACTCAAAACCGAAGGTGCGTCGTGTGGAACGCATTGTTGCGGCTCCTACACCGAAAACTTCCAAGGAGGAGGTGATGCGTACGCAAACCTATCAGCAATTCATGCGTAACATGGAACAGATCATTGAACAGTTGGACGACACAGAAACACCCAACTTCGACTTAGGTAAGAACTAAGAAAACAGCAAAATAATCATTAATCATTTAATACGGTGCATTCTAGACGGTGTCGACGAGAATATGGAGTGCATTTCATCGAAAATGTTGCATATGATGAGTACAGATGTAGCCAAGTTGAAAGCAAGAATGGCTCTGGATACCATACCCAAGAATAAACTTACTCTGCTGATAAACTACGCCATGCGAAATGTCTACCTGGCCAAAAACTATTCGGCGGGACCTGTATGTTTTTATCTAACTATATTTTGACATACAATCCTTACAGCAAATTTATCTAACATAAGAGATTTTGTGATTGATTACTTGTAATATAATTTTCAACCTCTTCTATTACATCTTTCTTTCGAAAGGACGACGAAGACGAAATTGTCGATGAAGATACTATGGAGAAAATTCTCAATGCCATGGAAGCTTGTCTGCTGATTTGCAATATCTACTCAACCACAAAAGACTTGAAATTCCTACAAGAAGACAACATCTCGTTGATAATTAAATTCGTACAGTTCCAATTTCGCGAAACCATCTTCCCCTCCTACGACCCCGTTTATACAGTCAAAAGTATGAAGAAGAGCGACAGTCGAAAGAAGTCAAAAGCTCATCAAAACCACAATCGCAGCCTGCAGATGCTCTACTCCAAGGCCGTTGAACTGATGAAGGTGTTTGTAACTCTCTTCGATAAGTGCATCTTTGTCGATACCATCGTTTTGCCGTTGTCCACAGTTGCTGTCGAGCCTTTTTTTGTCGACAACATTGAGACTCTGCAGTTTGTGTGCCTAGAGTTGGTAACAACGGTAAGTTGATAAAGAAGTTTTACTCTTGCAGGCGTTTTTATGTAGCTTATCAAGCTTATTAATTGATTGAAAACTCTGTCGATTAATAGCAGAATAAGAAACAAGTAAATCCATTATTGTATTAAAATCGAATTTTGTTAAAAAAGGGTGAGATTTATTGATCAGAAGTAGTCTCAACCGATAGTGATTAATCATAAACTTATCGTTATAAATCCATTAATTTTACTCAATAATTAATAGAATACTGCTTTTGATCCATTAATCGATTACAATTAAGAGCCGCTGAAGCAGCCTAACAATTTTCCATTCCTTACAGATCTTTCGTAAAGAGAGATACGATAAAATTCGAAGCAGTATCCTCGGCGATGTACTGTCTTCCATCGATCGTTTGCCATCAGCCAAGAAGAACCTGCGACCATTCAAGCTAACCAACAATGGTGGGAACATACAAATGGTTACTGCTTTGGTGCTGCAACTCATTCAGTGTGCCACGATCCTTCCCGAGTCCCTCTCCGATGATGACCCCTCCAAGTCCAAGGTCTCCACACAGCAGCTCATCGACTTCGATGACGAAATACCAGGTGGTGCTACAAGGATTTCGAGCAAGCAAAACACCGATGTGGTTGTAATGAAAAAGTACGATGTTGCCATAAGCATTGGAGGAAACTTTCTGACGACTTTCTTGAACAAATGCAAAACACGTTCCAATGAAACTGATTTCCGTCCCCTGTTCGAGAACTTCATCAACGACCTCCTCGCTACGGTAAACAAGCCGGAATGGCCAGCATCCGAATTGCTTCTATCACTGCTTGGCACGATGCTGGTGCGTTACGTGTCGGACAAAACCATCGAGCAGAGCATACGTTTGGTGTCGTTGGATTATCTGGGCATTGTAGCGGCCCGCTTGCGCAAAGATACCGTCGAGTCGAGATGCAAAGTGAACATCATCGACTCGATGATCAAATCAATAAAATCGGAGCAAGAGAAGGAAGGAGATTTGCCAGTCACTAATGTAGGAAATGGTAGTTAAGATCCTAAGCTAATGTTAATGTTTCACTCGTTATGATTGCAGAGCAAAATTGAATTGGATCCAGAAGAAGAACGCACAGAATTTTTACACAAGATTCTATTGGATTTTTTGGCTGTCAACGCTCAAGAGGAGGACCTCATTTGGGACTATGCAAGGAATTTCTATTTAACGCAATGGTACCGCGACATTATATACCAGCGTAGACGGATTGCAGACGGTGGAAAGGGTTACGCATCACGAAAGAAAAGTACAGCACGCAAAAAGCGCAGAAAAGGTGAGTTCGGCAAACGCAAGTAACGTTCTCTATGCACGAGTGACCAATTCAATTCAATTCCATTGTCAGGTGGGGACGCTTCCTCAGCATCGTCCGGCTCAGGTTCCAGTGATGGCAGTGATAATGATGATAACAATGCCTCCAAGAATAGTAGTAGAACTCCCGTTACTGACCAAGAGCTGAATCGGGAGATTTTTAATGTGCTAGAAAAACGTAAACGCTACTTGCTTAGCAAAATTAAACCATATGCGGCGGTCAGCGAAATGAATCACGTATCATCACAGCATATAAAGACTTACATAGATTATAACAACGCGCATTTAATAGCTCAATACCTGGCTTCCAAAAGGCCATTTAGTCAGTCGTTCGATGGTTATTTGAAGAAGATTATTCTAGTTGTAAAGTAAGTATATAAAACTCAGATCCATTTTCGTGAATGTGTGAAATCATTTGGATACTATTTCGTTTTTAAATTTGGTGTTTTAAATTTCACAGTTAATTACTGCAGCCTTGGTACCCCACTCTTCCCCTTTTTATGCAGTTTTTATTACTTAAATGGCCACTTTACACTTAATTTTTATCTGACCTTTCGTAAGTCTTAATCAGTTAGCTAACATTATTTCTGTTCTCCTCAACAGTGAACCATCCATAGCTGTAAGAACACGTGCAATGAAATGCCTCGCCAATATTGTCGAGGTCGATCCGCTCGTCCTAAAGCGGAAGGACATGCAGATGGGTGTCAACCAGAAATTCTTAGATGCTGCCATATCTGTTCGAGAGGCAGCCGTTGACTTGGTTGGTAAATTTGTGCTCAGCAATGAAGAGTTAATCGATCAGTATTATAATATGCTCTCCACAAGAATTTTGGTAAAATCTACAAAATGTTTTTAACAACTTAGTTAATGTCTTACCCATTCATTACGATTGAAGGATACTGGTGTGTCAGTGCGGAAACGTGTGATAAAAATCTTACGTGATATTTGTTTAGAATATCCAGATTTTGAAAAAATTCCCGAAATTTGTGTGAAAATGATACGACGGGTAAACGACGAAGAAGGCATTCAGAAGCTCGTCACAGAGGTATTCATGAAGATGTGGTTTACTCCATGCAAGGACAATGATAAGGTAGGAGAAAATCAGGAATGAAAAGCTCATAAGATTTATAATGAAATTCTTCTTGGGAAAATAAATAAAAAAAACTTACAGAGTCGTTTGAAAAGAGCTTTGGAAAATCTTTTGAAACCTTCCCAGATCGAAAGTGGGAAGATTGGATCTGGTAAATTTAACACAGATAAAACCTTCCCAGATCTAACGTAGAAAATTCGCGAACAGATTTATAAATTGTTAGATAATTTTATTTGTGATCCCTTTTATATATTGAAATAACTTTCGAGAACTCGAAACACTTTTTTTTAGCATGGGATATATCGAAAAATCAATCAAATCATCGATGTAGTTAATACCGCACATGACACTGGCACCACTTGGCTGGAGGGCTTGTTGAACAGCGTAAGCATTCCCTTTAGCCACAACTTAGAAGCAAACAGAGTTCAGTTGAACTTTTTGCTTGCAGATATTCCAGCCGAAAGAAAACATGATCAAACCTGATGGTAGCGCGCAAGAACCAGTCAAGAAGAACACTGAGCCACCACATGAAATCGTGCTCGCGTGCCAGCAGCTGGCCGACGGTTTGGTCGAACGTTTAATTGAGCTGGAAGACACCGACAACGCGCGTATGTTGGGTTGCATAACGACTCTGCACTTGTTGGCAAAAGTGAGGCCGCAGTTATTGGTGCGACATGCGATCACCATCGAACCCTATCTGAACATCAAGTGCCATTCAGCGACAGCACCGAAATTTATTTGTGCGGTTGCTGACATTCTGGAACAGGTATACGAGGAAGATTCGGATGTTATGTGTTTTGAGAGTGAAAGCTGTCCTTTCTGTCTAACTGCAGGTGGTACCGCTGGTCGTCAATCCCAGTGAATCGTTCTTGGCATCGTTGGAAGAGCATTTAATGCTGCTGGTTGTTTCTCTAAATCAGGCTGTGGTTTCGAGTTGCGTGTCTTGTCTGGGAGCGCTGGTTAATAAAATCACTAAGAATTATAAACTCATTCGAGATTGCTTTCAAAAGTAAACGTTTAGCTTGTATTCATTGCAGAATCCTTTGTTGCTTAGTCGATATTTTCGCTATTTCAGGTTCTATCGTATCCTCGACTACAGTCGAATTCAAGTCGTTCAAAATAATCACTCAATCGATAGCATTTACACGCCGATGTTTCGCCGCAGCCTGTTCACCATCGGTATTCTGATGAGATACTTTGATTTTAAATCCAAACAAGTTATTGGTGAGTGCATTGGAATGAAATGATCTTAAATCATTTACATGCTTTTATATCTCTTCTCTTTGTAGGCGATGCAAACCCGCTTCCCGCAACAATTCGCGATGATGCCTTCGAGTGTCTAATGTTCTTCACTCAGTGCACAAACTACGATATACGCAAGCAGTCACTGGTCGCTTTGGGCTCGTTCTGCGTGATGAACGATGACTATTTGACTCGAGATGAATTGAAGACTTTCTACTGTGATCTACTGCGCTCAGATACCATTGAGCCATGCATTAAAATCCTGTGTATGCGCAATATTTGGATTTATTTAACCGAATCAGAAATGTACATGCACAACAAGGAGAAAGAATGTGTGTTTCCACAGCATTCCATTGGCATGATTGACGGTTCAGTGAAATGATATTTTTTGCTTGCAGGGGAGAAACAATCGAAGACCGATGACCTGAAGGAGATGAACGACGTCTCATCGGGAATGGCAAGTCGCATCATACAGCTGTACCTGCAGGAAATACTCGATTGCTTCCTCAATCGAGATGACGCTGTGCGTCTGTGGGCGGTTAAAGTGGTGCAAATTGTCCTGAGACAGGGTCTCGTGCATCCTGTACGAATGGTTCCCTATCTGATCTGCTTGAGTACGGATGCAAAGCAAGAGGTATTTATTCAAAATTGTTTTTCCTTGTTTTGGTAAATCAACAAAGCTAAAAAATTACTATTGGTATATTTGACAACTCCTAAAACTTTGTGACTAAAACATTTTTACAGACAGCGCACAGATCGGATGCTCTACTCAAAGACATCGACAAAACGTATGCTGGGTTCGTGAATATGAAAATTCAGTTTGGTCTGCAGCTTTGTTTTAAACTCCAAGAAATGTTGCAGTGCAATAATAAGGGCAAAAACAGTAACGTTGTTCGTGGCTATATGTGAGTATCTGCCACGACTGCTGCTGCATAAGCATGGAAATCAGTGTAAAGAACTTCTTCGTTTCAGTAAACGAGAAACCGATATTACACCCTCCGCTCTTAATGACTTCCTATACACGCTGCTACGCACTACGAGACCTCAACGCCGCGCTCTTGTGCAAACTGTGACCAAGCAGTTCGACGACCAGAAGACTACCTTGCGCCAGATGCTGTACATTGCTGACAACCTGGCTTACTTCCCTTACGTGGTTCAGGATGAGCCATTATATTTGATACATCAAATCGATTTGCTCATCTCGATGGCTGGCACCAACCTCCTGGCAACATTCAAGGAATGCCTAAAGCCGTGCGAAGCGACTCGCGATGTGCTGGAGGACGACGATGATGAGGAGGACCCCGAAGTGCTACTTACACGTCTGCCCGATGACACGACGGAAGTGCAGAAGTGTATAACTGCGGCGCAGGCGTGTATGCTGCTGCTGATTCTCAAACAGCATCTCAAAGACATGTACGGCTTAACCGATGGCAAGATCTCGCGTTACTCGCCCTCAGAGATGCAGAAGGTCTACGAGAAGGCTGTGACGCGAAAGGTTGTGCCAGATTTTAGTCCAACAACAATAATCGAAGTGATTCGAAGGCAGCAGGAACAGAAGGCGCTTAATACTGAAGAAGAAAATAAGAAGACACTCAGCGATGAAGAGAAGAGGGATTTGATAGTCAAATATTTAGACGTAAGTATTATTTGATTAGATTGTGAAGATAATAATAAAAATAGAAATATTTATTATGTTGAAAACAAATCAAATAAGAAAAAGTGAAATAGTTAAAAAGTAATTTCGGCATTTCTGTTGGTATTTCCAGTTTAAACAACTGATGCTTAAACTGGACCCCGATGATGCCGATTCGGATGAGGAAACACGTGGTGATAAATCCAAACTAAACAATACAACGATAGACACAACACCAACCACTTCGGCGCTCAACTCGTCGAGTGCCAAGCAAACCCCTGACGATAGTTTAGGCAGTGGTGTCGACAACAGTCCGGGAGTCCTATTCGTGGCTGGAGGAGTCTCAACACCTAACTTACACAGAAACGCAAGCAACAATCGTGCGATGCTACCGCCACTTTCAACGAAGGTAACTGAACTGCCTGCATCCAATCGTTTATTTTTTCTTGTATTCACTGTTCGAGCAGGAATTTGAAGCAACTTCAATATATTTACTTCCATTTCGCCACAATTCAAAGAGTGCGAATGTGTTTTGAGGTGGTTGCCAAAAATACACTTTTAAATTCTCCCTTCGAACGAATTAAGTAGAATACGATCTCGAAAAAATAACGTTAACGGGTTCCATATGCTTCTCACATAACTATTTGAAACAGATCGCATTTTTGCAAATTTTTCTAAATCTTACTTATATTTTGTTAAATTCTGATAAAATTGTGGGAAATGGATAAAATTCAGTCAGAATTTTTACATTTCGAAGAGGCTACGTAAAAAGTGCATTAATTCAAACTAGACCTTTACTTGTTTTAGGAAACTCCAGCGACGCCTACATCGCGTGCTTCCAGACAAACCACGAATATAAAATCCACTTCGCGAAAGCAGCCGCAGCGCAGCAAACGTAAAAAACGAAAAATAGTTTCATCCGACGAAGAAGAGGATGACTACAGCGATGAGGATTATGTTTAAGTAGTCACATCACATTAATAGGAAGCGTTTTGCCTCTAGAGGATAAGTTGTTTTTTTATTTTATTTTATCTATTGCAGTCTTTAGTAATGAAACACTTTTTTTTATTTTACATTTGAGAAGAGATTTATGCAAACCTCTTTGTATCGTCGTCTATAGTTGAAAATGTACTTCCACTTATGTAGCACCCTCATGCTTCTGGTACAGAGACTTTGAAGGTTTACGAATTTGTCAGAGAATCAAAATCAATCAAAAATGATGAGATTATTTGTTTTCATAAGTTGAAAGGATAGTTCTAGCTGTATTCAGATTCAGCTGATTTCGAGATTCTAGAAATTCTTGAGAATACCTTTCAACATTAACAGCAAAAACTATTAAAAAAAAAACTAAAAACTTCCTGAGGTTTTAGCTTAAAAGTTTATCAATTTATTGGTAAGCTTTACCGAATTTTACTGTAGAGCTTAAGTAGCTCTTTTCAAGCTTTTTCAAGTTTTTTCTGAGCTTTTCTTCTTAGATCTTCCGAGAATCTCAGCTGAATTTAGCTTGAGGTTAAGCTTCTTCTGAACTTCCACTAACTTGTATCGAAGCTTAAGTTTTCACTAAGCTCTCCCTTCGTAAGCAGCTTTTCCTGAAAAGCTTTGTTTGGCTGAATTTCACTTAAAGAGTTAATTTCTAGTTAACTGATTTTACAGTGTCTGCTATAGAATTTATAAAATGTGTAAATAAAATTTTCAACTGTTTTACCTTAAAACTCATTAGAAATGTTAAAAATATGAATAGAATTTTATGGTTTCATTGAAATTGTCGTTTTAACGTTGTTTCAATTTTCGTGAATTTAAATTTAATTGTTTTTGTTTCTTTAAAAATTCGTATTTCTGAAGAAGTGTTTCGTAGATTTTGTGCCAGCGTACTGGAAATCATATTGAAACTATTTTTTCACTGTACATACAAACTGTTAAAACGAATTCGAGATATAAAGACGATAGTTTTGCAGTTTAGTGTAGTTCGTATCTTAAAAAGTCCCATTATGTAATTACAGCAAAAATTTTAAAATACCATTTAGTGTGAGGAACACTTTTATTTTTCTAAAAAAAAACAGCAATAAAAACCGAAAAAAAAATAAAAAAGGTCAGATGTTAGTTAAAAGCTACTATTTAAAGCAATTTTAGTAACTTAAGTAATTGAGGAAAAGTAAATTACAATTAAGTCGAGTTGATTCAACTGAGTGTGTGTGTTGTTGGTTCTGATGAGTGTGTAAAAAGGTACATAAGCGCAATCGTTAAGGACTGTAAACATTAGATTAAGGATTAAGTTGTAAACGACGTTAGTGAGTCGAGAGTGTGTGTAGATTTATGCTAAATTTTAAGCAGAACACCCTTTTTTACTTAAAAGCGAAATCACAAAACCCTAAAACCTTTCTTAGAAATAATAAGGAAAAATGTTAAATACACAAAATATAACTAAAATAGCGAAAAATTAGTTGTAATTATCAGCTTAAAACCTGCTAAGCGAAAAGTAAATTCAAACTTGTACAGTAAAAAAAAAGGTCATTTTGATGTTATTGTAAAACATAGAAATATTCTAATATTCTGGAAGCAATCATGTAAAAAAAAAACTCAAGCGAAATATGCTTAAGAAAATACAAACATTATTAAGAATTGTAATAAAGTAAATGTACGTTCGAAGGCCAATTAAACATATTAAAGATTGTAAGCTAGTGTAAACTAACAACAGTAGCAACAAAGTAGCAATCTACTACGAGCAAGAGAAAGAAATCGTAAACTGAATTCCTACAACTCGTACAGTTACCGCGAAATTGTTTCGAAAATATGTCTACGCGGTGGCAGCAGCTTTATTAACACTTATTTATTACGCAATCTGTAACACTAACATTCTTTCTTTGTTGTTGATATCGTATTCCATCATAGAATTCGAAGCCATTGAATTTTAAGTTTTCTCAGTGCTTTCATTATGTGTAATTAATTTCTTGTGGAAATTTTGTGTTATTCTTACTTTTCATGTTTCCTGTTGATTACAGGAATGAACACGTAGTCTACAAGCATCTAACGACACACTAAAAACTGTACTATAAACTGCTATTTAATGCAATATTATTTATTTTTTATTTACTAATTTCCACCTTCTTTCTTCCTGTTTATACGAAACTATGAGAGGAAATATGTTAAATCTAACAAAAGTACACAATATTAGATGTATTTATAGACGTAATAACTTAACTTCCTAATATAAATTTCAAGAGTTCATACATTTGTAATAAAACGAGAGAAATACAACTAAAATTAATTGTAAAATAAAAATATCATGATATTAGTTGACTGTTATACTTTACAAGAGTTCATTGCCACAATAATCAAGTGGCAGAAATGCATCGCGGGTCAAGAATACCAGAAAGTAGAAAAATCATAACGTCGTTCGTTAGATCAGAGGTCGGTTGAGCACACTGGAAATTCAGACAGGCGGAAAGCTGCTTACAATTCCCAACTGGTTTACATCAACAAGTAAGCTTAAGACGTTAGCGTCATAAGCCGATTGGCGGCTCAGTTTTAATGGGTTCTTTAAAAGAAAAGGAATAACCTGAGGTGGCTAACCGCACACAGTGATCGTGCGTGGCAATTTCAGATAACAACTTAACAAGATGGAACTTGCTTGCTCAGGATGGTGTCTGGAGGAGGATGAGACAAGGGTGCTTGTAAAGTGCCAATGTTCGGCACTGGCCAACGAAATGATTGCCATCCTGGGTCGTAGCTATATAAGAGACGACGAGCTTGGCAATCTTAACCAAAGGGAAATGTTTGCTGTAACACGAGACACAGTTATATGGAAAGAATGGGAGACTTCGCTACACCATTTAACTGATTTGAATGGGATGACGAGGGGACGAGAAAGGACCCAAATTGAGGTGGTCTACTTCGATTATCTCCTCGCTATTCGTTTAGATAGGGAGTGGAGCTTAGTGCGTAGGTTTCTTGCTCTGCGAGTCCGATATATACCGGGCGAGAGGCTATCCCAGCTTGTCGATAGTTCAGCGCTTTGGGTGAATCCAGCATGCTGAATGGCACGGAATCTCCGGTATCTTGGGAAGATCCTCCTCCCTACGTAAAAAAGAGGAAAAAAGTTGGGTTTTGCTACTTTTTGAAGTATGAAGTACTGGTGGCAATTTGGTAGCCTCGTTGCTGTGTCTTCAAATGTTTGCACACCTTCGAAATCCTTTTGTCTCCAAACCAAACTTACCGGAAATTCGTTCCAAACATATTTTTACCATTGTAAATAAATGCCAAGGATTTTGATGGATACAATTTTAATATCTTCGACATTATTTAGTATTATGAACCGGAGTTTGTATAGAGAGGCTTTGAGTGAGTTTAATCCCACTGCGTGGTTCTCAGTGAAGCTGCAGCCATCATCATCAACTCCTGCACCAGCGAAAAGTATTGCAATAAAACTTGGGCTGCAATTAATTAAGCTAAGACATGCAGATTAATGCTAATCTATACGAGACCATTGTTGCACTGTGGTTCGCGAAGGTTTTACATAAAAAATCAAACAAAAATCTTCGCCTTGCATCAATTTTCACTTCCAAATATTGGATTTCTTCTCCGAATGATGGAAAAGATACGAGATACGTCAGCTCGAAAGAATCCAAATCCAGGCGATAAGAATCCAAATAAAATTGAATACAGTTAGTGAAATAAAGCTCGATTCTCTATTCTATAAATATTCTATAATATATTAATATTCTATAAACTTTAATAGAAACTTGATCGCCCGAAAACGTGTTTATTCCACTGTGCGTGTGGAAAGTCGCTCGTTTGCATGCGTCAGCCAGAGAAGTTTTATTGCAGCCTTCCGCAAACATTTAATTACTTAATTGAGTATGCAATTAAATTCATTTACATTCGCATTGGCATTCGCATTTTCCATTTACATTTTCTTTAATTGAGGGATTAAGTATTGTGAATGAATTGTCAAGGAATTTGTCAAGAGGATGAAGTTTAGATGAGCTTGTTATGGAAAAGTTTACAACTTAATTGCATATTTAAAAGTTTTTACCTTTCAAAGAGGTTTTCACAAAATCTATCAAATACTATAAATTAAAATCCAAAAAATTAAAAAAAAAAGCAAGTAAAATAAAGTAAAATACAATCACGAAAATAATACTTAAACAAATAAAGAGGGTTAAAAAAATATAAAAAGATATGAAATGGAATCAAATAATCGTCGACGTTTCCTCTTACTTTTATCTTTCTTCTATTGAATAATTCTTTTCTTCTAATCCAAAAAACAATAAGTTTTTTTTTGTTTTTTGAAGACTTTATAATTGAAGATAATTGAACAATGCAAAAGTCCTGCCTTCCGTCGCGTCCTGTCTCGCGTTTCATCGTACGAGAAAAAGGACAAATAAAAACGTGTGAAAAAAGCAGAGCGCGCATTCTTCAAACTCCACCCACTTTTTTGCTTTTGCAGTCCCTTCGCGCGAAGTTCTTTATGTGCGCGCTAATGTGAGTTTAACGTGCAGCGAAGCAACAAAATCGCCATAACCAATAATAGTTAAGAGGGGTGCGAGTGGCTTGCCTACCAACACCACCGCGACGGACTTACACACCGGAAGCAAAAGAAACCCCAAATTTGCAAGCACAGCCAGGAAAATATGGCGGATGCTGAGAATTCGAGCAGAGGACGGAGAGCATTTTAAATGCTCCCTCTCGAGAATGGTAGGGGTTTTGTGACGCTGCCGGGATACCGTTGCTTTTGGCTTACGCTCTCTTCTGATTCCTTTCTTGTCCTGCGTATGTGTGCGTGAGAAAGAGAGAAGTTTGGGAGAGCGCTTTTTGTAACTTCCAACTTCAGCTGAAATCATGCGCTCTATCAACACAGCAACAACAACAGCAACAACAACAACAACCGCAATATAACAACAATAATAATGATGAAAATTGCGACAACAACAATTTTCATTATGATTCTTCTTAAAATGGTTGCAAAAGTTTTTGTTTTATCACTTTTTCAGAGAATAAAGGCATTGAATGTCCCTCCACACGAGGTCAGACAGACAGAGAGTGTATGCATGTTTGTGTGCGTGTGTGTTTGCGGGAGGTGACAGGATGTGCCTTTGTGTTTGTGTGAGTGTGTCCGTCTGCCTGCTTAATTGAAGTTTAATTAAATTGTGTGCAGGGATTTCGTGTGCTTCTCTCATGTATGACGGGGAGAGCCTTCCCACACACACTCATTTTCCTCTCACGTTTTACGGTGCTTCTCAGAGGAGCAACAGCCACAACAACAACAACAACAACAACAGGAGAAAAAGTCGGTCCTTTTGATTGGTTGAATGCGTTAAGAAATAATTTGCATAACCTTGGTTTGCTTTAATTACGAGAAGCAATAACTTGTTAAGATAAATTCATCAATTGTGTGATTGTAAATTTAAGAAATTGTAATTGTAAAATTGTATTTAAGCTGAATATTATTACTCGGTTGAAATTTTTCAATTACAATTTCATAATTAAAACGATTCATAATAACCATACCAAATTGTATTTTCATTTCTAATGACGAACTTAAATTTAGAGTGTCTGAAATTGAAATACCACGACCAGTTTATGCTATTTTTATTCACTTCTTAGATAAACTATATTTATTTTTTATTTATTTGTATTTGCATGAAAACTTTATTAATCTGAAATTTAATTAAGACTTCAAACGCAAATCAGCGTGCATTCGAGAAGTAGCCACCCAAATTCCATGAGGTCTTCGTATCCACAGCCTTCCCCTCTCAGTAGGTCCAGCTAAACGAAGCAGGAATCGTTTTCCATCCAACCAATTCTTCTTCTTCTTCTTCTTCCTTCGCACTCTCATCTCCTGAGATGGAATTTATTTGCGAAATGCGTGTGTCATGCGCGGAACTCACTGCTGGCACGACGACGCGTTGAGGGTGGATGTTTTTACGGCATGTTACGGTATTTTTAATGTTATTTTGCAGTTCTATCCTGCAACTGGTCACCGTTCTCGTAGCGCTGAAGCACGGCACGGCATCCTTGACCGGTTAGCGCTTCCGGTTTTATTTGAAGATTGCACGCTCGTCCGAACACTCGAACGAACGTCGGAAAAGTTCCGGCACTGCAAAGTTAAAAACCATCGTGAAGTGAATAATTTGTTTTATTACGAAAAATCACATATAATTTTGACCTAAAAAGTTAAATATAAAAATTGTTAAAATTACAGCTGACAAGAAATTCAAAAAAATCTATCAAAAATCTCTCTTTAAAAATGGAACAACTAGCGCAGTTCGTTACCAAATCCTTCGAGTACTCAATCAGCAACAATCGCGTCCAGGACCTCTTCAGCTCCATGGCGAGCTCTCGCATTCAAACGAAATTGTCGGCCATCTGTGCGGAGAACTCGGATCCGCTTTCGTTGCATGCCGTCGGTAGTGCTGCGCAGATCTGCGACGACAACGAGGAGTCCGTAGATGTTGATATAACCGATTTATCGGGCACTGAATCGGATCCGCGGTCAGAGTGCGAATCCAAAGATCTACTCGAGCTTACTAAACCTCTTTCGTTGATTAAAGAACGCGTTTCTGCGAATACAAAGAGTAGTGAAAAAATTAATTCCTCCATTTCTTCCAAAGACCATTTAAATACATCGAAACCCAGAAATTGGCTGATTTCGGAAATAGGAACCGAGGAAAATAACAACTCAGCATCCGATGACCAAAAAGGTGTGGATTAATTAATTTTAATTAATGGATAATTGCAAAGATTTTCCAAAATTCTCTTCACAACCAGAGAACGTAATTTTCATAATCAAAATCATTACAAAATCATTATAAATATGAATAAATAATTAGATACAAGTAAGTAACGATGTTCTCTCGAACAGTGTGAGCTCAACCTTTAATCAATTCGAGACGGATTGCACACCGCGAGTGTAATGCAATTCCTAGCCAAGAGGACACACGAAACTGAACTTGAGTTATCAGTCATTAATAGTTTTGAAATATATATCAGGTTTGAGCCAAGTTAAAGGTTAAACGAGCTTGAAATTTATATTGGTCTCAAGTTAGGACCTGAAATGAGTTATCCAGTCCCGCCGGGAATGCAAAATACAAGTGGTGACTATGAAGTGAAGATTTCTACATTGAAAGAAGTAGAATGGGCGAATAATTGACACCGAGTTTCCTAATTTACAATGAGTTTCTTAACAAACAATAAGGCTCTTCATAGAAGTAGCAACCTCTTGAAGTTATTGTAGTAAATAATTTTTTATATTATGGAAAATTTGCCACAAATCATCGAAAATTGCCTGAGGAAGAATTAAATAACTTTTTTAATATAAATAAATGGCTTCGTCTTTAATTTTATTAAGAGAATAGCTTACAAAACATCATTGTAAGTTCTAATATTCACGATGGTCATAATTTTTTTCTTTCATATAATATGTTTAATATTGAATCTATGTCAACAAATAAGAAGTCGTGTGGAAAATTGACACCCAGTTTTTCGATAAATGAAATCCTTTCGCTTCTCAGGGGAAAATCCACCGAAATAGAAAAAAGCAGCTCAAAAGCTGTTGAAAATATTTCGTCGGCATGCATATTAGATTGTATATGTTATCTTAAGATATTAAATAGCTACCTTACATTTATGTCAAGTTTCAAAAAGATATTAATAAATGCTAAAAGCTGTACAAGAGCTCTATAGTAGCATTAATCTTCCTAAAAGGTCTACTATGAACTTTAAAAGCTCTACGACTTTATAGACTTGGGCAAATAGTTTCCCAAACCTTTAACAAATTAAAAGCCTTTGACAAATTATATGTCAAAGTTTAATAGATTTGATTTCAAAGTACAATATATCAAAAGTATATTTTAGAAACAAAACGACATTATCTAGTGAAAGCAAGGAAAAAGCCTAAATCACATTTCTGATGGTATGTCGTTGTTCTCCCGTATCTTTCCTCCGCCCTTCGTATGGTTCCTTCGATTTGAACTAAGTCTCCATTGCTACAGAAACATCCCGAGACCATCGCGGATCCTCCCCCGTGCTTCACTGTGGGTACAACACACTCGGGTAGCACCATTTCGTGGACACTCCGTCTGACAAAAATTCCTCGTTTTAACTCAAACATCTCGAACTTTGATTCATCGGTCCAGACAGAACATTTCTGAAGACTCCTTTGCTTCAGTGCTTATAAAACTGAGAGTCCATTCTAGTCTTTTCTATTTATTTTAAGTCGAAGTAAAGATATTTGTATTTGCTATCCTACCACAGAGGCCAGCTACTCTTAGGCGCCTTTTAACAGTCGTTAACCCATTTTCTACCATTTTCCCTTGAGTACAAAAATTGTTCATTTTCATTTTCTTAAAACTTATTGAAAATGTAAGTTTTTGTTCTAAAATACTATAATTAAATATTTTAAATATCCTTTTTTGCATTTTATTACATTCTTTGTGTTCCCACTAATATAAAAGATCTAGAGAAAATGAAAAAGAATATTATTTCATTTCTTGTTTTTAAATGGGTTAATGACACCGCGTTTGCCTGACTCCGGCTCGTATTTCTGGAGCCGTCTTTCTTCTGTTCGATATTTTAAATTTTATAGTTGTAAATTTTATAATTGTCTTTCCTATATAGAACAATGATTACAAATCTTTGTTTGCATTATATTTTAAATAATTTAGGTCACTCAATTTCAATCTCAAATTTCAAAAAAACAATGAATGGTTTCAATATTGTTTGATCTAACGTTCGATAGATCTGAAATCTATATAAACCACCTGAAAGACAAACGGGAACAAACTTTATACGCAAGTTTATATATTTTCTCTTTTCAGAAACAACGATTCAC
Organism: Sicus ferrugineus; assembly: GCA_922984085.1. NCBI lineage: Eukaryota > Metazoa > Arthropoda > Insecta > Diptera > Conopidae > Sicus > Sicus ferrugineus. The sequence goes on along the minus strand of OV277349.1, from coordinate 4,212,961 downwards.
GAACAACTGTCAGAATACACCACAGCGAAACCGACAGATTTGAAAAATACCCACGCACTTACAACACCAAATGTAGCACTAAATTTGGTAAGAGTTTGTGAGAAAAATATTGAGAGCTATTCGAAGGACAACACGTTGAGGATACGAACAAATATTTACGATAAAAACATTAACAACAATCTAAGCAATTTCAACAATAACAATAGTAATCAAATTAACAGTAATAGTAATCAAAGTAACAGTAATACGAGTCATGGTCGTATTAACAAAAATATTAACAACAACAACAACAACGTTAATAGCATCAGTCTCAACAACGAAGAGTTACCAACAGAGATTTCAGGTTGTAAGAAATCACCGCGTCAAAACAACTCATATCATCAAAAGTTCGACGTCGTAAGGAAAAATTCTCCAGAATTCACGAAAAAAGAAAAACTGGAGAGATTTCGAGTTAAGGAGGATTCGTCGGCACAGCGAACGAAGCATGAAGAGAGAGGTAAAAATGTTTCTCCTTAAACAATTTTTAATTTTAAAAGATTTTTGGAGCTTATAAAACGCATCTTTAGATTCCATTGGTATTAATTAGACAAATATTACAATCCACCAAAACCTTCCACTTCCTGAAGCAACTAAAATATCGAAACAGGTGACGTAATACAAGTCTCTCTCTCTCTCTCCTCGTGTGTAATAATGATTGTCAAAATAATTAAAATGAGAACAGAAATCCCGAAATGATGATTTATGTTCTCAGCAGGAGTTCCGGGACGAACCCGAAATGAAAGAGGGTACAATTAGAGCAAATAAGAGAGCATATTTACCACTCCTCCTTTCTCGCACTACAGCTCTTCCACTCCTTATGGCGCCTCTCCTCCTCAATCACCCTTAAAACAATCAGAGCTACGAAAACAAATCTCGGGCCAACTTTTCGAGTGCATGAAACGAACGGCGAATATCAATTACGTTTTGTATAGAATTGCAAAACTGTTGGTGGTTGGAAATAATTACAGTTCGCAAATTCGTTGACATCCTGAGAGCGCGTCACATTAATCATTTTTATAAATTCACCGCTCTGCAGTTAGTAAATTCTGTGCTCACTTGTTTGTGCGATTATTTGTGATGTTATTGTGATTCTAAACTTGTTGTGGGGTTCTGCTACCGAAATGTGATAATTTGCATGCAATTAAATTTGCATTAGTTTTGTTATTGTTATTTTGGAATGAGATGAGAAAGATGAAAAGTTTGAAATGAAATGAGAAATGAAATGAGAAATGAAAAATAGTTTTTAAATTACTTTTATAAAATGTATTTTCGTTGTATGATTTTTATGAATTTTAAACAAAGAATTACAGACTAATATAACTTTTGAGTTAGGATTGCGAAAGCAAAAAAGTAATCTAATGATAATTTCAATGGTTGATGAATGATATCGTAAAAGAAAGAAAGAATAATCTTTCTTGATTATTTCTCATGGTTTGAGTAATTTTTCGAATTTCCGGATGTACAATAAGAAATTTTGTGTGATAGTACGAACATATTGTGAAATAGTACAAAATAATCTAATAATCAAATTTAAATAATCAAAAATCAACAATTTCCAGTGACTTAAGGTTTTTCAGTTAAATATGATATCGTAAATGTCTTCTAATGATGACAAGAACATCTGAAAACTTTTGTGAAAAGTTTTTAATTTACTTTTGTGGCTTTTATCTTGCATTTAATTTAGACTTTAATATAAGCCTTTCTCACTCTGTCTCTCTCTCTCTCTCTCTCTCTCTATCTCTCTCAAAGTTATTTAACTTGGTCTCTCCGCCAGCCGACAAGAAAAAAGTTCTCCAAATTGTTTATAAACCGCTATTTAATAATTTTTATTGTCTCCCCAGCTGGATTCCGCTTCATTAACCAATTTGAGAAGAGGGAGTCCTGATGAGGAAAAGTTCCCGCTTTTTGAATTATAATGCAAATATAAATCCTTAAAAAAGGGCCAAAACTTCGTGCTTCCTTTGCTTTATTCTCACGTAGCCTCTCATTTATTCAGTTATTTTGAAAATTCAGAAAGCCGTTTCTTCGTAAGCCGACACTCAATCCTTAAACAGCAACAACAACAACAACACCGCCAACCGAGCATTTTGGCCCCAATTAGTTACCGAGTCATTTCTTGCGTTACGTAAATCCTTCTTGAGAATCCTTCTTGAGAATCCTTCTTGTATCTCAATACACCCTGCATCACCCAACTTTTCGAACTTTGCAACGTTTAGCGTGAAAAGTTTTTCAACACTTTTAATTAACACGATTTAATTTCATTAAATGATGTACTTCATTAGGGTGTGTCGAGTTTATCAATTTGTCCTGGAGGATTGGTGTGAAGGAAGCCTTACTCCTGCTTTATAATTTCGCCAAGAAAAGAGAAAACAAAACAATCAATCAGCCATGGAAGTCAAATCGTTGGAAGAGATATTTGCAGCAAGTAATTCGTGAAAAACGTTAACGCAACCTTTAAATCTTCCCGGGCCCTCTTGAACGCCCTATCCCTCGCTCACCCTCTCTCTCACCCTCTCTAACTCTCTCACACTCTCTCTCTCTCACCCTCTCTAACTCTCTCACACTCTCTCTCTCTCTCTCTCTCACACACACACTCTCTCTCTCTCTCTCTCTCTCTCTCTCTCTCTCTCTATTTCACACTCTATGTATCTTCCTCTCTCTCCCCAGCTCTCTCTCTCTCTCTCTCTCTATCACTCTCTCTCTCTCTCTCTCTCTCTTTCTCCCTCTCTCTATATTTCACACTCTCTCTCTCTATCTCCTTCTCTCTCCCTAGCTCTCTCTCTCCCTCTCCCTCTCCCACTCTCCCTCTCCCTCTCATCCAGACGACTGAATTGTCAAATTGTGTTGCTTTGTTTTTATTTACGTAACGAATTATAATTACCGTTACAGAAGTGGAATACGAAAGATGGGTGTAAATGAAAACCCAATTCTGTCCGAGCTCGAGCCAATTAACAGGAGAGAAATTGTTTTGATTGCGCACTGTTGACACAACAGTTTGACAGATTTCAACCGTCTGAATGAGCGCTGAAAAAGCGACGAGACAAAAAGTGAATGTTTGGTATTTTCATTCAGAAAATAAGCTTACTTAAAACGCTATGTGATGAAATTAGCATCAAAATAGACAAATCGTAAATATTCAAACCGAAGAAAACGGGAATAAAAATATTAAGAAAACAGATTTTGGTGATAATAATAACATATTTCATTAGGTCAGTATTATCAGAAGTGAAAACTATAGAGGAAATCCCTCAAAACCAACAACGCCTTTATTTTTTATTAAAAACCCTTGAAAACCTTTTGAAATCATATGGTTTCTTTATAGTTTCCATCCACGAAGATAGTCAAAACTATAGTGACATCAAATCTATAGAGAAAAATCCCATCGATACTTTGAAAATTAAATAAAAAACCTATTTTTCAGAGAAAATCTCATTATTTGGGGGTATTCTTAACTAAACAATTCCCGATATTAAATTCACAACATGTATTTCTAAAAAGATATAATTTTGACATCTTCTTTTTAGATTCTCTCGGTATATCTACGAGTCCCATTACTGCAAACGATCGTTCAGATGGTAGCCAATCGCCGAATTCAATGCTGGAAAAGTCCATCACACCACAGCAATATCGCGATCTCAGCCATTCACCCAAGGATTCCATCTGTATGTCTCCGGAACCGCAAAATGGTGCTGTCGGTGTTCATCAGTCGGTGGCGCTAAGTAGCAAACAACGAAGATCGCGTACTAACTTCACATTGGAACAATTAAATGAACTTGAGCGGCTGTTTGAGGAGACGCACTACCCGGACGCATTCATGCGAGAGGAGTTGAGTCAACGGCTGGGACTGAGTGAGGCCAGGGTGCAGGTAAATATATATGGGACCCTGAGTATAAATCTAAAAATTCTCAAAGAAAATGATTTTTCTTGCCTGCGGCCGGTTAAATGAGTGACCACTTTGTTGTGTCCTGGTGTCCACCTTGAGTGTCCCTTTTGCTTTGTCCACAAACAAATGTCTTTCGAATTGAGATTAATTACAGTTACAAATTTGCGACAGGCTATAATTCAGTCTCTCTCTCTCAAAGCACTCTGAAGAGAATGACACTCAAATGTTTTGTCCTACGACCACCACGAACATCCTACGAACACCGACCTCACAATACTTGGGGTGCGAAGAACGGTAACCAGTATCGGCAAAACTCTCTTCTGAACGCAGTCATCCATCAGGGGGCGCCGGATGTGGGGGGTTGAATGGTTAAACGGTAATTGAGGAGGGTGCTTCTAAGATTTTTATTATATTTTATTAAACGGTACAAGTCGTAAACCGATAATCGTTTATCGTTTTTTTGACACTTCGGTCATCCGGAAAGAAGTTCAGAGCAACCAGTAAATGACAAAGATTTCAACTTAACCTCAAAGGATCGCCTATATGAGGGATGCTAAGTGACAACAGAAAGGGAAAGAAAGAAGAAGAACACTACTTACATTTCTGCGTAGATGGCATTTAGGATATTAAAAATCCATTGACATAATTTAGTGAAATCCAAGAAGTTGCAAAGTGTTTGACGCAAATTGCTGCGAAATGGCGACACTTTCCTTTATTTATGACGGCGATTTAATGTGGTGTCATTAGCATGAGCGTAGGAAGGTCATGGGTAAATGGAGGCAACTGTATCTCTGGTGTAACTACGGAGATTCGAAGTAGTTTAATAGTCTAAAAACTCTTTATATTCACACGTAACATCCTGTGCAGAAACATATGGGATTCTAATAGGAAAAGCATTTGAATGCTCTACAAAAATATTCCCTCTAAAATTTTGATGAAAGTCGCTTTACACAGGGTTTTCTATAACGTAATATACCGCAAAACGTTGTTATTTGTCTCATTCAGACTCTTAAAGTGGTTATATAACAGATTAACATGTTGTATGAAAGAAAAAGCTTCTGTATTACGTGGAATATATCTCTACAAACTCTGAAAACTTTAAACGAATTATCTTCTCCTTTATTACATTTTTCTCTTTTTTATCACAAACCTTTTTCATAACACGTTTATTAGTTTTTTTATCCTACTACGGATGGATAGAATTTAAGTTAACAATTCAACAAAGCAGCAACACCGCATGTGGTAACCAAAAAATATGTCGGCAGCCAATATTTATTGTTTGCAGAAATTCAACGACAGCGGAGATTTCGGCCAGTATATAAATTTCAATTTCAATTTTCTTATTTGCATTCGAATGCAAAGTTGGCGCAGAAAAGGCTAGCTAGGAATTCGAATCGTGGCCTGTTTGGCGAGCTGTACCCCACAAAGTACCCCACTTCGAATGCATGCAATCCTGTGCAAGGAGATCATCCTGCGCCTGTCTGCCAAATGCGTCTTCTGGAGGACATTCAAATTTATATTCTGCATGCAATTTAGTGTGTTTGGCTGAGTAAAATGTGAACACGATAGGTTGGTGGAGCGTAGTGTCTCTGTATTCATTTTTATCTAAAAATTAGGGGTTCCGATCATGGGATTCCGGGCTCTGCTTACGAAATATAGCAGTGGCTTACAATTTCACAGCCGACAATTTCACAGCCGACAGCCATCCACTCTCACAAATCAATAATTACAGAAAGAACTTAACGAAGAAATTAATTTCGAAATTGAACCCCAAGGTACGGATTTACCTCTCCACTCAACCTTCAAGTCTAGCAAATCTTGGGATTGAGGGAAACCCGGGATGTCCCTAATTCAGCTGGACGAAGCATGTAACTTATGTTGCTTCTGCCACCGGAGGCGAATAACAACAGCAAGGACAAGCAACAGGAGCCGAGGACTCCAGTATAGAAGGTGGCAAATGCAAGGTGTGAGTCGCGCAGACAGATTGTAAAGCTTCGGGCATAAAATGGACGCCTGAAATCATAGCGCCATTTTAATAAAATCACTAATATTTCTATCAATATGTTTTTGAATAAATACATTATTTATTAATGTTTTTATTTATGTTTTCACATTTTGATACTCGTACAATGTATTTGAATATTTAATATTACATTTAATTTAATTTCGTTTTATGCAATTATTTGTTACGTCGTACTTTATTTTGTTTAAATTTATTTAAATTCTTTAGTTCGCTTTCATTTTAGTAAAGTTTGTGTTATTTTGTCTGCATTTTTCTTAACTCTCATTTTTCTCTCATACATTTTCTTCTATAATTTTCGTACCCTAGAAATCCTTATTACAGATTTCTATTCCAACCCTTTTTTTTAGGGGGGGGGGTGCATTCTGGAGAGCGCAAAAATGTAATCCAATTACGGTGCATAAAATAGTAGCTAATCGGTCAGTTTTAGTGCCCCGCTGGCAAACTAGGTAGCCTCTCAGTGCTGCAATTTTGCGAAAGTTTCACTTATCCAATCTAAAGTTATCCACTCACGTAGTTTTGATTTATGTGGCAACCTGTGTGATTTACTATATTTTATTCTTCTCTTGCAACTTTTGCTGGTCCAGCATGATTTCAGTGGATGGCCAATCGTTATTTGGTAGCCTATTAATTTGCTATAAACTTTAATAAAATGTGTGAGAACGAAGAACTAAACTTATTGTATTGGGTGGGCCATCGGTTAGTTTCCTGTTGCTGATATTTATTTTACTACTTTGTAAATATTGTATGTCATCCCACAAATGGTGAAATGAAATTTAATTTAAGTAAATTACTGAAGGTAATTTCAAATAACTTGTCTTTCTTTCTTTCCTTGAAGGTTTGGTTTCAAAATCGTAGAGCGAAGTGTCGCAAACATGAAAACCAAATGCATAAAGGTGAGTTTTTCAAATTTACTCTTTCCTTTTTTTGGTTATGTGAAGACGGATACTAGATTTACATTTAATAGACAAACTTATTAAATATTTAAAGATAATGCGATGTTGTAGGCAACGTTTTGATACTCCTGTTTTCAAATGCGTCAATTCTCGGTCGAGTTATGCCGACTTCTGGCGCAAAATAAGGCGTAAAACCCGCCTCCCTCATCCAGAAACTTTAAAAAGATAACTTCTTTCTTTGCAAATTTTTACTGTGCTTAAATTTCTGATGCTTTTCTTAGTGTCTTGTATTGAATTTGTTTTATACATTAAATAATTACTAGACTTAACTAAATTTACCATATTAATGGGTTTAAACCTCCCCAAACCTCCCCGCGTATGCGCCCTTTGCACCATTTCAATACTCATTTTCGCCCTACCAAAAATAGCGCAACGAAAACTCATAAATTTTTGATACCCCATCATCGTGAATTGTATAAATCATAGAATTCATCGCATTTGAAGGAACCCTCGAAAGAATTAAGTACCGACTTCATCAAGCAGGACCTGCTAAGAGGTCTTGAAATTGACTCTGATTTAATTCCACGCATTAAATGCAAAACAATTCAAGGTTGCAAAGCCAGCCGTTAAAAAACTCTACGTCAAGCGCACCCCGCCGCGTCGGCGGAGGATTTTATAATTTATGCTCTCGGAAAGCCAACGTGTAATTTGTTCTGTAAATATATCCAAATTAGAATGTTTGTCCGACTGTCTGTTTGTCCGACTGTCTGTTTGTCCGACTGTCTGTCTGTCTGTCTGTTTGTCGGCCTGCCTGTCAGCCTGCCTCTCGCTTTGCTGCTTCCTCTCACCACGCCAGCCTTCGTCTCGCACCACCACCACCGCGAGAAGCATGCTAGTTTCACCGTTTTTTAGCAGTCCACTTACGTTTTCTACGTTTTTTCATTGTGTGCGCGCGTCATTTCGACGGTTTTGTCGTATATGCGCGGTGAGGAGGTGGTATGTGCGTGGGTGTATGTGTGTGTGTGTGTGTGTGTGTGTGTGTCTTCCATCCGGAATAACTTAATTTGATTACGTTGATGATTTGTGTGCAGGGTGTCGCGTTGACATACGGTTCTGTGGTTCCGCTTTGAAATTCTTTATCGGCACGGAATTTGTTAGGCACGGCGGGGGAAAATATCTGGAATTCTAACAGATGTGGACGAACTTGTGTCCGTGTGTGTGTGTGTGTGTGTGTGTGTGTCCGTGTGTGTGTGTGCTAAACATACACCAGCTTTTTCGGTTTTAAATTTTATTTGAAGGCAAATATTTTCACAATTGACTGGTATCAACAATTTCTTCGCTTCCCCCTTTACACTGAAATATAAAATCTGCATAGAAAGTATATTTGTTAACTAGAAAAAACGATCTTTATGATTATTGTAAGGAACGAAATAATAGTTGGATTACTCTGAATCGTGATGAAAATGGAAATAACATTTCTGAGATTTCAAATTCTCCTAATTTTCTACATGAAACTTCAATTAATTTAATCTAGTCGCGTGAAAACGAAAGTTCGAGATCGAATAAAAAACTCCCACGCTCACAAATTTTCCATTGACAAGATCTTCTCTCTCAAAGTTTTCTCTCTGCAAGTTTTCTCTCAGTGAACGTGTGTGTGTGTGTGTGTGTGTGTGTCTCTCTCTCTCTCTGTGTGTGTGTGTGTGTGTGTGTGTGTGTGCACCTCCCTTGTTTATTTGCATTTAGCAACATAAGGATTTTTCGCACGTTCATTGGTTACAAATTGCATCATGGTGTGAATATGCATGCATGCATGTGTGTATGTGTGTGTGTGTGTGTGTGTATGTAGGGATGTGGTGAACCTGTAATCAAAATGTTCACAAATTGCTTTATTGACTCTACCAAATTGGCTGGTAAACACCGAAATGCAGGAAAAGCATAAAAACTGAAAATTTCGCTGAACAAGAAGTGCAAAGAGGGAAAAACTTCAAAAACCATTAGAAAAAAATTAAAGGTATTTAAACTTTAATGTAAAAACGATATTATAGTTGAGTTTTACGTACAAAAATTAATGATTTTGACTTTCTAAATCAATCCACGAATAACGAAATCGTCGAGATGTCAATTTAATGTACGATAATAAAAACCATTTCAATGTAATCGCAACACAAATCAAGCAAATGTAACCATCGCGGCGTCAGATGTTTATGTTTTAACGTAACACTCAATTACCCTTCACAGGCCTCCCCATCCCCGCCACCCTCTACCCCTCCACCCGCCCCCCCTCACCACCCACAACGCCACTGAACACTCTCAGATTGCTAAAAGCCTTGAGTGATATTTTATTCACTAAATCTACTGTTAATCAATTTTATTTCCTTGTGAACAAGTGTAATCATCCCTTAATCCACACGAAATCTTCCCTCCACGGAGCCCGAGCACCGTTGTTGCTCGTCTGCTGCTTTGGCGGTGTGTGTGTGTGTGTGTGTGTGTGTATAAATTTTAAATTTCTGTTTTACAGCCATCGCACCACCACCAGCACAGTCACGTAAGCAGGAAATATTTTGAAGGGAGCGCAGGATTTCCTCAATGTTGATTCTGTTTAAAAAGTAACCCCATCCCCCTCAAAAATAACCCCCTCTGCGTACGCCACTGAACTCAGCCTTCTCAGACCCAAACTTTTTAGTGCGTATTCATGGGCGAAGCAGTAATTTGTAAATTGAATTACTTGTTTTACGCTCGCTTAAATTTCGATTTTTATTTACTTTTATATTTCGTAGGTGTTTTTAAGTGTTACTTTTCCTTTTTTGATCAAGAATTTTATTATTACAGAGTTTTTATTACGTACGTACTGAAAATTTATTAATTATTTCAGCGGGGACGATTCGAGGGCTCCACAATCTTGCAAAATTTTAATTTACCGACTTCTCACTCTACCAAGTGGGAATTTTTATTGAAAAGCAAAATATAACAAATATAAGATAGTCTAACCGAGTTTTCATTTAACACGTTTTCGTATTAAGAGAATTTGAAAATCTGCCATTAGAGATGACAAACTGCAATCGATAATCATGCGAGAGGTGTTCATTTTTGGACTTCAAATCATCGCGTTCAATGCGTTGCTGCGATAAACAATTAAATTTAATAATTTCAACGTATATACGAGAAAAACAAATTATTTGCCTTTCTTCTGCAAAATTTTGCTTTTCAAATTTTGCTCATCAAATCGAGTAGCGAACAATCTCTGCAGCGACAATAATTCAAATAAATTTGCTCATAAATTTACCTCAAAAACACCGCTTCCACCTTCTAATCAAATTATAAGTTAAAAAACAGCAGATTACTTAAGAGTCCGACATGCGGGCTGAACTGGTATTCAGTTGCGATATCAATTGCCACACGTTGTTGCTCGCGCCCGCCTTTCGCAGCGAGTGCGCAGCTCAGTATTCTCAAGGGTGTCATTTTAGGGTGAGGGTGAGGCTCGGGGTTAAACACTTAAGTCGTTTTTTGGCGTCGTGGCGGTGGGTGTTGCTGCAGCAATAAATAAGTGGATGCGCTAAATTAAGTTGTGCCGCACGCCTTTTTTTTACGGCTTTACGGCCGAACAAACGAGAAGCATAAAAATTGCCAAGTTTTTGTTTAAGTGATTGTTGTCGTCTTTTGATGCATGGTTACCCGATTTATTTGCCTTCTGCTGCTTCTCTTCGCAGGCATCATGTTAACCAGTCACAGTCCACCCGTGTCGACGCCGCTCGAGCCCTGTCGGGTAGCACCGTATGTCAATCTGGCCACCATCCGCAGCGCATCCGTGAACACCGCTACCAACAGTTGTAGCGGTAACTCAGGCGGCTCTTTGGTTGTTGCGGGAGGCGCTCAATCGACGACAACGGCCGGCGGCGCGGTGGCTCAACACTTCTCCAGTTCTGTGGCCGTTGCGGCTGCGTTTTCCGCCTTCGATCCCGCCCTCATATCGGCGGCGGCGCATCAGGTGACTAAATATAATTTACAAATTATAGAAATTAAATACTTTCACAGGATTTCTTCTATAATATTTTGCTATTTAATACTATTTGTAGTACGCTGCCGCCATGACAAGCAGTCGCCCGGGCACCGGACTCTTCCCGATGCCGCATTATCCGCTGAACTTGGCGGCGGTTGCTGCCGCCCACAGCAAGAGCTCCAGTATAGCTGACCTCCGCATGAAGGCAAAGAAGCATGCGGAGAGTCTAGGATTGGCCACGGAAAACGCGCTGTAAAAGTGGACCACAGGTGGACCACAGAAGTTGTGATGAGAAAACAAGGAGAAAACTTATATTCAATTGAAGACTTTTTGCTAAGAAGAATTTTGCTATCTCTGGTTTGTTCCAATATTCTGAGGTAAATAATTTAATAATATAAAATCTCCCCACGTTTATTTAAGTAACGCTTTCGCTGTGGCAAATGTAAATTCTTCTGTAAACTAAGCTGAGATATATTTACTGAGTAATTATATTGTATTTTAAAAGTTTATTTCAAGCGTAAAACTGTGATTAGTAAATTAAGCTAATTAAGCACCAACTTGGTTTTAATTTCGGATACAAAATACACTCAGTATGTTATTTAAAATCGTTGTAAAAATACATTAAATTAATCGATAAATCAATGATTAAATTTAGAAATACATGAAACAAGACAAATACATAAAACAAGACTACAAAATACAAAAACAATACGAAAATGCATCCGTAGCCGAAGATGTACTTCTGCAATATTTTCAAGTGTATATCGACCTTGTAATACAATTAGTTGTCAGACGTCTTCTCTTATTTAATCTAATATTGTTTGATTACACAGCTCAATCATAATAAAATTTTACGAGCATTAGAATTGTTGTGTTCAATTGTTTTTAAGTTGCTTTTAGGCCAACGTGCACCTGTAGTCACCGTTAATTTGCTGTAATTGAATTCGTAGTTTTATCAGTCAGCTGATGATATGACTTTTCTTTACATTACTTGTACAACTTACAACATTGTAAGTCAGCTTATTTGCAATACATGTTCGCAAATCTCGAAGGGCCGGCGTGGCTAACTGAGAGAAGATTAAATCAACGGCAATAAAGAGGGGGATATATTGATAAAGTGTAAGCCGGCAAATAAAGCTAATAAATTTTCCGTGTATATCGCTAGAAATTTGTTCATAGCTCATGTATTTCCCCACTCTTGTTACAAAGTAAGAAAAAATACAGTCTTTCTAACGAATACTCTTCCTTAATATGAGCAACACTAATGTTGGGTGACTTTACCTCACTATAAACCCGGCCTAGGAAAGCAATATAGAAGGGCTCTCTTATGGCCGAACCATGGGTTTCAAATTAAAAATTTATTCATATGTTTTATTTTCCCTCTATTACAAACAACAAGAAATACTTCTTGTGACCAAGAGGGTCCTATGCTATTTTTCGATTTCACTCTTATTTCTCCGTAAAAAAATATCTGGACTGTGGTCAAATGAATTGCGTGTAATATCCACCTAATCGTGTAATGTATAACCACCTTAAGTTTATAGGCGGGGTTACACGACCAGTACATTAGACAATAAATTCGTTGTTAACTTCATGGTGCTACAGAAGCTACTTTGCGCTCAAACAGAAAATTCATCATGTCTTCATTGAAATTAGAGAAATAGTGTACAAAGTGGCAAAACGGAATAATTTTTCACAGTTATTGAAATTTTCACCGACGCAGTTGGGGAAAAAAGAAAGATAACGTTAGAGCTGAAGATATACAGGCATTTGGAGAAAAATACAACATAACATTGAAGCTGAAGATCCAGGCAGTTGGGAAAAAGGCAACATAAAGTTGAAGTGGAAGACTAGTTTAATTTCGACCATCTTTCAAATCTATAAAAATGGCTCACTTCTACACAAAACCTGAAATAAACAACGAGAACCAAGGACTAGGTAAGTGGAGATCGTAAGATGCAAGAAGTACTACTGCATCCACTGATTTTGCCCCCTTTCGTTGTTCAGTTTTTCCGAGTAGCGCAAAGCAATTTTCCGCACGGAAACATTCCACCAAAAAGCAGGCGTTTGGCGAACTCAAAAACGTTTTACACAACCATGGTGATGCGACGCCTTTCAGAGGTTTCGGCAACAAAGCTAACGTTTTGCCGGGACCACAGAAGTCGTCACTATGCGTTGATGTCCTGCGCAAGCAACAACTCAAACAGAACTTCGCCGAAGCCCAGAAACAGATAGAAAAGAAATTGAAGCCCTCAAAGCTGAGAGAAAAACGGACAACTTTGACTCCAGCCACCACTGCACAAACTTCCAACAATGAAGATTCTCTTCCATTCGAAGATTTAGAATTGCCTGTTAACACATGCACTTCTGCATGTAATAAAAGTAAGTAGAGAAAAAAGAGCTCAAGTAAAAAAGTTCGTAAGTTTAGTCAAGCAAAATTCGTTCCAAGGAAAATCCTTGAAAATCTGGGTCTAGAAACATCTTAAAATTAAATCTAAGGTTACTGTTGAGTCTGTGAATAATTTTTCAATATTTGGGAAGCAATATGGATGGAATGAGAATTCCTCGGAGGTTTCCTAGTTATTTCAACGTCCAAGTTAATGGTTTTCAAAGCAACCGTGACATTTTCAAGAACATTACGTTGCATAATTTTAGGCTGACTATTCAGCCTTCTTTGATTTTATTGCTGTAGGACGACTTCATTATACACTCAATATACTCAATAGATAAAATTCATATAGTTATTTGTATAATTTAATAACTATGTTTTTAGCTATCGAAGAAATCTGGAGTGAAGTAAATATGATTGACGACGAATTCCTCACCAAAATAATCGACGGCGACCCCTCCGATTCGGAAAGCGACGAGACTATAGACGACTTTCTTAAGTTGAATGATGGCAATTATGGATGTGAAGAGCCGCTCTCGGTAGAGCCCGACCTTGCATGGAATTCACTGGATCCTGAGGATGGAACACCTCTCTTGAAGTTTGATATGCCAGAGCATTCGGACCCCATGATGGACGAATTCTTTTAATTTACTGCAAATAGCACTTCTTTATTTTGTAATTAGACTGCATCCAGTATTTCATTCTTGTAAATTGTTAGAAACGTTGCTGTTGTATATAGAAACATGTGCGAAGCAGATGGAATATTTCACTATACATATATATTTATATTCATCCACACATATAGCAAAACTAAATGTTAATTGCTTTAAATATATTATATATTAAACTTATTACGAAAATTCTACAATATGAATTGGAGGAAAATCCTCTATTTTACGCTCTTCTTAACACAACAAACGCGACGTTTATGCATCCATTTAATAGTGGCGCATTTAATAGAAGAACAACAACAACAACAGCAGCAACACCAGCATTTCAACCAGCGTGTAGCACAAAACGATGTGTGGCTCCAAAAGAAAACCGCAAGCGGCGTGATGCACCCCGTAGCAATTTTCACTTCATTCATTCATTCCTTGCGGTAGCGATGCCGCCGCGGTACCTGATATACATTTAGCAGCGCGGTTGCTTGGGTCGCGAGCGAGGTTCCTCCAGGGTTTTCGTGTGTGTGCGTGTGTGTGTTGATACCACTTCTTCGCCCAACAGGTGAATGTTGTTTGCTGCAGCTTCGACTTCTGTTTCCAGTTATTGTGTGCGTTTGTTGTCTGCAGCTTTTGCAGTGCTGGTTCTTGCAGTTTCTGCAGTTGTAGCTTAGAATTGCAATAGATGCACTTGGAGAAAAAAAGCCTTTGTTGAAAACATTGCAAATGTGAAGGCTTTTAATAACAACTGTAAGTTTCTTCAATCAATTCTAACGATTTTCGCGAGTTTTGTTCGGTTATTTTCAATAATTAAAATATTACATAATTTCATGGGCGAGCAAGTAATTTCTCTAAGTGTAGCTAACAATTTCTTCACATCTCAGTCAACGATCATCGTTTCTTTCGTTGTTTCAAGTGTATGTTCAACTTTCTTGCGCGCTGCGAGGTTGGAGAAGTGAAATTTACTATCTCCAGAATGGATGCGTTTCTGGATTCATTCTGGAAATCGTGCTCGTGCAGTGCAGTTGTGTTCAACGGATAAGCATCTCGAAGATTGCTGCGGAGTGCATGTGTGAATGTGCGCGGAATTGTGAGCGCTTAAGGATAATTAAAGGGAAGATCGTTAGACGCTTAGCTAACTTATAACGACTCTTGAACAATTTATACGAGTAAATCAAGCAAAAACGAAAACCTGAGTTTTCACTTTAATTTAATGATATCGAATGGAATGCTTTTCTGATTAACAAGCATCTGCAGTGTTTTGGAAGTTATTAACTGAAGGCAGGATAATTACGAGCATGTCTGTGTTTTGCAGAAAGTGGATTCGAATTCTACTGATACTCAGCTCGATGGTAAGTGACAGAATTTGTCAGTTTTTTCTATTATAAATTCTACATTTTCTTAATTTCACTTTATTTCGTTTCGATTTTGTTTTGTTAGTTATTTTATGTATTTTATTATTTGTATATTTATGTACAGCATTGTTAAGCTTATGAAATTATTTTTATTCTTCTGCATAAAAATGAGTGAACAATTTGTTTAATTTTTTCTTTGCTTAAAAAGAAATTTTAGAAAATCCGTTTCCTTTTATCTCAATAAAATAACCTCGCAGTTATAGTAACGAAGACACAAATTATTTAATTTTGCAAAAAACAATATATTTAAGTTGTATACGTCATAAAAAAATTGAAATAAAATTAATTTCCTTTCTTTTTGCACTTACAAATCCATTCTCAAGAAATTGACTTCATTATTTATTTGAAACTAATTTAGATTTTTAGATTTATTTGTAGTTTTCTGCCTAAAAATTTGTGTTTGCAAATACTTTTATGCAAAGTTTAAGCAATATTTTCTGCTAAAAAAATTTAGTTTACTTTTCTCAACTATAAATTGGCGCTATCAATTCAATTAATTCGAGTCGAAACTTGACATTTCAGCTTGCTAATCATGATAATTTAAATTCATCGGGAAAATATATTCTCTATTAAATGATTCATTTTAAAATTAATTAAGGAAACGGTTTTAAAATGCATATAAAACTGAAATCATCCTTGAAACTTTTAAGATTATATTTATCTTTTAAAAATTCTTTATTTATGCTTTCCTTTGTTTAATAATATAATTATTATTAAAGCGTTATTTTCAAGTTTTGCTCTACTTGCCTTCAAATGCAATGCAAAACATGTCTGAAGATGTTAAGTATCACATAAATTTGCAAACCTAATTGGGTCACACAAACCTGAGATGCAAAGTTGTAATCCAAACCCAAGAATTTTCTGCTCCAGTTTGAAATCAATCTTCTTTTTTTCACCTTCTCGCCACTCCATTCTTTGGCTCACTGCAGCTTTCGCAAATCCAGTCGCCTTTCTTCTGCCGGTATTGAATTTCACCAATAAATTTGCTAGGCGGCCAGCTGAACAACCAGCTGGTTGGCCGACTATGAATGCAGCCAAACGAAAGACTCAAGACACAAACCTGCTGCGGGATCGTTGTGGCACAAATTGATTGTCACATTTTGATTGCTTCTTCGCAATCAAACTGCAGCATCGCACTGCATCTTATTATTTATTAGAAATGATGCTGCACAAAAACTCGGCAACGATTTAATAGCAGCAGCGGCAGCAACCCACGATGGCTGTCAGCTGCATTTAAAAACAATTTGCAAGTCAACAAATTGCTGGACACCAGCTTTGAGTTGTGCATACCAAGCAGACGCTTTTAAGTCTGACTGTCTCATCGTCTGACTGTTAATCTTTTTACTATCACCGATCGACACTTAATTTTGAGTGAATGTGTGGATAAAATTAAATTAAACGTGTTTGCAACAATTCTGTGGCATCCTTTCTTTCTGCGACGCATGTGTAGCTGTTGTGAGTGTGTTACGGTAAAACACTGCCAGCGATCGGGTGCAACATGCAACCGCAACTCGACCGCACTTGAATTTACATAATTATTTCACTTCGAGTCGCATGCAACGCCGAACCGAGCCAGTCGAGCTCGCTTGCTGACGTTCTGTTGCCGCCGACGATAACTATGTTGCTGCCACCACCGCCATCATCATCGAGCGTGCTGCTGGCGAATATGGGTCAGTGGGCTCATTTCTACGCTCAAGTTCTACGCTTTATTAACGAATTATGAGTTGGCGCAGAAGTTGCAAGAGTGCAGCGGCACCCAGCCAGAGCAACACCAGCAATGGTAGCAACAGAGATCAGCGGCAGCAGCAGCAGCAACCTGATGCACTGTCGCCAACCAGGTGAAGGAAACTTGACACTGAACTGAGTATCAGTGATCGCGGCCGAGTGTTTGTTACACATTCCAGCGCGTCATCTGAAGCGTGTCACGCACTGAAATTTGTGCTCGAGGTTAATAAGGGGAAGAAGAAAGTTTCCGGGGTCGTCAGTGGGTTGGTTGTGTGAGCTAAAAAGCGAAATGCATTTTCTGCTTGATCTCACTTTGGTGTGCTGTAATTGACTGCGTTGCCTTTTGTATTCACGATTAAATTGCAGACGATTGATAAGAAAAGAAATTTATTAAGAGTTTCATATAATAAATTCTACAGTTTTTTTCAGCGATAATAATAAACGAAACACTTTAAATAAATTTAATACTCTCTCATAATATGCAGCATTAATTATTTAAGCCACATGCAACGCACGCTTCAACCTGGTTATGCTATTTGAACGAAATAAAGACTTTGATCTGATTATGAGCGTTTCTTTAGTTTGCTTTTATTTTTGCGCAGATTTATTCAAAATTAACCACTCAGCGCATTATCCACGCACAGAATACCCAGCAGCGTGTGCTGCTATTATGCAATCTGAACGTGTTAAGTGTTTGATGGCAGCCTTGGCTGATTGCACGCAAGTGTTGAAAATTGCATACAGGAGAAGCCAAATTGCAGCAGAAGAAATGCATGTGTACAGCTAGCTACGCAAGGGTGGCGAGGATGGCGGCGAGGATGGCGGCGAGGATGGCCAACACAGTTCCGGCAGCGAGCAGAAATGGGAGGAAATTGTGGCACGAAATGCTTTGCGGCATCCGCGCGGGTAAAAGTAGCAGCAACGACGCATGCATTGTGTTGCACAATAATTTTCAGAGAAGAATAATTCGTACCTAGCAATCGTGGTGAGAAGCGAAGAAAGATGAACATCTCGGTCGTTCATTTGAATGTCAATCAGCCAGCAGTGAGCTTGATTCCACACGCTCTCCACGCACATCTACGTCGTCAGATCTGTTAATCATGAAAACTGAACTGATGGACTGATCGGCCAACAGGCTCTCCGAAGTTTCAGGATATCAAGAATCACTTTGCAATTCGCACTTTCGAGTCGTTGATTAATGCTTGAAATTACAGAGGCGTGAGGCTAAAAATTTATTTCCCGTCTTAAATGTTTAGAGCAAAAGATTTGTACTTGCATTTTAAACGGAAACCATTGCATTACAATTGTAAACACAATTATAAATACAAATATCAAGTATTGTAAAAGCAAGTAACAACATTAATGAAGCATTCAAATTACAAATACTCTCTAATTTTCTTAAATAAAATTGCTTACAATTCCATTCAAATACTCTCTAGAAGTATCGAAAATACTTTTAAATACTGTCAATACCTTAAAATCCTGTAACTATTTGCAAATATTATTCATTACATTGTGATTACGGTATTTGAAAATATTTATAGTATCTGAAATTACTCACAGAATATAAATAAAGTATTTGCAGAACTTGGTAGAATTTACAGTATTTGAAGGTAGTTATTGTATGAAATTCGTTCTTTTGATTACTCTTAGATTACTCTTTCTTATTAGATTAGATTAGCTGTCTCCACAATATATTTTTATATAATACAAAAAAATTAATAAAAATATTTTAATGATTTTGATCAAGTTTAATTTTACTGTTAATTCACCACGTGACCCATAATTAGTATCTTAACAGTAAAAATGTATAAGAAAACCTCTACGCAAGCGTAAATTACTGTTATTTTTACCGCTGGTGTTGCGTATTAGAATAGCGAGAATTTTATAATATAAAAGCTTCGTTAACTCAATAATAATAACAAAAGTATAAAGCAAAGTAACGGTTAATGAGAACAACGCAACATCTTATCGAATGCGTTTTGCAGAATCATTAAAATGTCAGACCTTCAATGAGATTGAATAAAAAACCAAATAACACTATTAAACTGCAAAGTAACATTTTTTTTTTGCATCTGGCAACAATGCAAACAATGCTAACGCAACTTAGAAACGTAACGGAAAAATTTCAGGATGATCATCTCGTTGATATCAAGAGGATTTCGATTTTTTGTTGCCAATGAATGGGTTTGTGAGTCATTAAGTTAGAAAATGGCAGAGAAGAAGAACAACAAAAAGCGCAATTGATCTGGAAATGTTTGAATTGTTTAAATGTCTACACTTGATTGATGAAGAATAAGTGGGAAAAAAACTAAAGAAGGAAAAGAAGAAGATCTCGAATAGTGACAGTAACGGTATTCGATTGCATTCTCATCGTAATTACATCCACACGCACGCACACGCACATACCAACAGAATCAAAGAATTGCATTTGAAAGCTGGAAATGCAATTCTTAGCGCCATATCTACAACTACGAAGCATGAAGTAAGTGATCGATACTAATCACTGCCACTGGATGGATGCATCAAGACTGGATCGGATCAGCGCTGTCATCAGTGCTGTCGACCATCATCAGCAGTCAACCTTGAATTTCCTTCCAACACGATATCGCTGGAGAGCAGCAATCGATGACGCGATCGAATTCAGAACACGTTTGTCGCATCTGCTCAGCGCAAAAGATTAGAATGTTGAAAGAAGTGCGCAGGGTGGGGAAACCATCAAGAAATGGGTCAGACGTAAATTAAGTCGCATCACGGTTATTGCTGATGACCAATCGCACAAAAAAAAATCACCCCACTGTATGCATCGTGAGTTGACGATTTGAGTGCCGATAATCCATAACAATGAAAGCCACTCAATGCAAAGTGATGTAATCTAACCAAACTTATTGCATGGCAAGAAGTCAGGGGTACCATTATGTCCCAGTTACACCAGGGTTACCTTACACTGGTCACCGTGCACTGGGTGTAAGATGCGTGTACCTTATATTGCATTTCAAATAGCTGACAACCCTGGCGTGCTAACGTTGGTGGTGTTTTGGTTATATTTTTGGTTACTGCCTATTTGAGGTTATGTTCTCTGTGTAACTTGTCAATATTTTAAGTCCTTTAATGGTCCACTACAAGCGCCGAATGTATGTCGTTATTATAGGTAAATAAAAATGTCGGAGAGACAGAATCATTTGATTCTTTAAGACCGCAATTTGGTTAATAAAGCAATCTAATTTCTTGATGCAGTTTTTTCACCAAATCTTTACTATGCAACATGAAGCATCTGGATGGTTTTGCGTGTACCACAGACTCCATACTGAATCAGTAGAGTTTCTTACCAATCTGATTACTTGTCTGAGAAACACTCTTACCGGAATTCCGTGTATTTACGATGGCCTGAGGGGGGCCCGAAACTCCAGTCCGAATAACTATTGAGTTCTAAGGAAAAGTGAACCGGCTTTTCTTCACTTGATTTGGTTTTTAGATCGAACTCTGACAATAAAATTTTAACGGCGCCGGTTTGGATTTTCGAGGTTTTCTTCGGCCCGAAGTCCTCTGCACCGACCTATAAAATCATAAACTTCATTAATTTGTGATATTTGGAGCAATTAAATTTAATTGCAGCATTTCAATAATTGTGGCGAGGTAAAGCGCTGCAGTGAAAGCTACGCGCTGTACAGCTTTGCTTCGGTGCTTCGGTGGAGCTCCTGCTGGTCAGCACTTTTGCTACGGCTGACTGGTGATGGCTTTGAGAATAAGAACAGGAACAATAACAACAACAACAAGAACAACGACAACGTTAGGTGGTAAGAAGTAGAAAATAACTTGCTCGATCTCCCGGTCTGATTCTTTATCTGCTGCAACAAGTGCTTTGTGGCAATAGTTGGCTGTGTGTGGCTGGTGGGGCACGGGATGCACATCGAACTGTTAAAGTGACCATGCTGTCCGTTATGTAACATTCTTGGTAACTCAGCGTGGCCACCAGATTCCACTTGTGTTGCATTTTTTTAATTATTTAATTAGTCTATTGCAGCAACAAATGCCGAGCGATATGTAGGTCTTCGCATGTCTTGCATTCAGCGGCAACGGAGCGTGACAAAATGATGATGGAATCTCAATAGAATGTTCTCGAGTAACTAGAAATTGTGCAGTCTTTATATTTTTGAAAATTCCTCACAAACTATGAGAAAAATTTTATGAAAGATTAACAGAAACCAACTTTTTCCCACCTAAAATTTTTGGTTGAATCTTTTGGAAGTTTTTTGATAACTTTTTTGAACATTTTTGATAACTTTATTGATGATTTCAGCGAGAGACACTCAAAACTTTTCACCACATGCGCATGGGGTTGCCATTTCGTAATCTGGCATCGTAACTAGAATTCAATTTGAAGCCACTTAAAGTTACCAAACGACCCCGGGGGTAACAGAAGGGTTAATTTGATTTGCTTTTGCTCTGTTATAAAGTAGGTAAAGCAAAAAGCACTCGTGCGCCTTCAAATCTATCAACAGGTTAGTGGCTTCCAGTGCTCTTCCTCCTCTTCGAGCGTTGAAACCCAAACGCTTTCCTTTCCGCTTCTTTTCCTCTTCAGATTTCAGTTCACTTTGCAGTTACTTAATTTGCTACCAACACTGAGGGCAACCTTCGAGGCTACCAACACTGAGGGCAACCTTCGAGGCTACCAATCGCAAAAGAAACAACACTTCAAGCTTGCAATCCCGCTGACAGCAACTGCGGACAGCAACAGCAATCGATGTTGCTCACGGTTACAGCTTCACTTATTGTTTAATTTCCGGATGGACTGACGTTCGAAGCGTTGCACTGACAATCTAGCCGCGCCGCCCATCGCGCCGCTTAGTTCAGCTGGCGTTTGGCTCTGGCCTCGCGAGCTGCTGACAGCTTCGGCTGCGGCTCGAGCCTTAATATACCGTTAAATGTCAGCACACCTTTACTGCAGCCGTCTTGGGTTCGGCGAAATGCTGAAACATCGTCGATTCCATTGTTTGAGCTGCCTTATAATTGAATTAACTGGCAAAAAAGAGATTGTGAAGCTCGAAGCAGCCTTTTCTTGACAGCTTTTCATGGCCTTCCTTCCCTTTCTGCTCTCTGCTCAAAGCGGTTAGAATGACATAATTTGCCGATTGTCTTTGCCGATTGTTTTCGTTACGCCCAGCGCTGTGGTAATTAAATTCTTTCGGCGCAGCGGTGAAAGGTGTGTCGAATGTGTCCGTGCATTTTTATTGAGCCGAAGCAGGGCGTTAAAAAAAGTTATTTCGGGAGTGTCATTTGAAAGGGAAGTAAAATAACATTTTACAAGTTCTAAACTTGTAAAGTATATTAATATTGAAGTAAGATAAAAATTAATTCAACTTAGATTGATAATAAATAAAAGTTAGATTTTACAAGTACCCGCTTAAAAATGCCAAATTTCAAAATTTCTTTACAGACAATACAACTTTCCAATGCACAAGATTACGACGGTAAGTTTAACCCTCAAACTGCATCGGTCATGCGTCACAAGTGAGTCTATTTTAACCCTCTGCGTCCTTTCACAGTCGGCGACATTCAGTGTTCCTTCTCCACACCTGGTTCGAACATCGAAGACCTGATAACGGCGAAACTTAAACGACCGGTGGGATTCAAGGGGGCGCCACTCTTCGCAGACGATCGCAATGTGCAGACAGAGAACGACCGCTACTGCGTCATCAAGCAGGATCCGAGCGATGCCGCGGAGCTCACCTACAATCTCAAGATCACAGACTTCTCGCGCTGTGGTGTCCTGAAGCGAAATGTAAATTGAACGGCTTTCGATGGGAATCAGTGGGAATTCTAACCTCACTCACTTGCAATCCATTTAGGGCTTCGTTCATGTGCGCATATGGTTCCCGCAATTTCCGGGTGTGGTCATGCAGTCCGATCAAGAGCTGATTATCATGTGCAAGCCGCCGGAGCCAACAGTGATCGAGAACAAGGCGGCCGGCTTTGCAGGCAGCTTGTAAGTTCCGACAATTCTCACTAACTAATTGAAGCGCGGGAGTAACCTGTGCAGAAATGATCCATTCTGTTTCTCTTCTCATTTTTATAGTACTAACTATCTTAATTTCAGTCCGCACGGTGCACGGGTGTCCGGCGTGGTCGAGGAGACTCCCGGCCGTCTGGAATACGAGGTGGCTCTGTATAAGGAGGCTCCACCGATTGCTCGCATCAGTGGCACCAACACGCAGGTCAGCAGTACGAAGGAACCCCCCTTGGCTAGCGAGCTGCCTGTCGATCAGGCTGTGCCGATCGGCACTAAGCTGCAGCTGCGCGCACGCATCAGCGCCCAGTCCGTGTGGAAGTACGTCAAGTTGATGGAGGTGACGGTTTCACCGGATCCCGACGATCCGCACGCGAGTGGCGCCGTCTCGCTGGTGCGCGAGGGCTGCCGAAATCGTGACTTCGCTACTATTATACCGCACCAGCCGGCCAAGTACCGCGATCGCATGAACGAAGTCTTCCTGGACTTCGAAGCTTTTCTCCTGAGTTCCATGAAAGAACGCGCCACCCTCTGGATTCACTCGCAAATTAAAGCCTGCATGGATCCCGGCGATTGCGCGCCCGACTTTTGCATGGATCTGTATGAGCCCTCGGGTCATGGGCGTAGACGTCGCCGGCATACGCTGCCCACGAAAGGGGTCACTCCGCGCCCTCTCCACAGCTACAGAAACAATACGAGTTCACAAGAGTTCACACGCTTTAAAGAGAATATCGAGTATACCGTTATAATGCCGGGCGAGTCGACATCGAAACCCGCGGAAGGCGAAGCGAACGCTCAGTGCCGTAATGTGTTTGTCATAACGGGATTCCTGGTGCTCTTGCTTGCTGTGTGTGTGGGATTTGTAAGTTTTTTAAGCAATTTCTATATTTAGTTGTATAAAATTTAAATCGGTTTTCGCAATGCCGAACAAATGAGTTTGAGATTCACTACTCAGATTCTTATAACTCGTAAATTAACTTACAACGTATTTTTTGACTGAAGACCTTTTTGTTTTCGTCCTCTTCTCACTCCGAACAGATATGCACGCTGGTTGTCCGCTTACAGACCGAGCAGAAAATCAAGGTGAACCACTTATCGCCCGGGTTCAATACTGGATACGCTGGCCGCGCGGTGGTTCAATGAACGAGCTGTTCTCTCGCCACGCATGCGGAAGATGCGTGTGCCGCCGCCCCATTGCGTTCCCGAACCAACTCCCCGGAAGATGTGCGACGTGCGACTTCGTTCCGCGTGTCCGCTTGGCCGCCGGCAGCCGCACTCGTTTTTTCGTTTTGTATTTTGCAGTTTTTATTTGATTTGAAGACTTCCTCTAGCTTTACTACTGAAGTAATTGATTAGTCTTATTCTAGTTGCTTAAGTTCTCGCCGCATTTATGAGCTCTGACTGAAGTCCCTCGAGCCCCCTCTCACTAAGTTTAGCGAGTACACGTAGAAACCTAACGGACTGAATTTGCATGCATTTGTGTAACCGTATACATACATACATATGTGTATGTGGAAATAAATTATTTAGAAAATATCTACACATAAAAGCTGTTGAAATTCTTTTTTTAATTATTGGTGAATTCTTGGATTTAAGAGAAAATACAGGAGGAGAAAAAGGCAGGAGATGACAAAATTTTAAAGTGGACCTCTAAGGTAAGTCGATTTTTCCTTCGAAATCATGTAAAGAAGACAAGTCTTCAGTTTTTCCTTATTTTCCCAAAACCTCTTGAAGTTTCAAGAATCTGACGCTGGAGGGCACTTCGATTTTCTTCAAAATTACTAAAATTATTAAAATTAGCGCTTCGAAAGTAATCATTATACTTGTAATCATTACTCTCAAATTCCAACTAAAAATAAAAAACAAATCAAATTACTTAACTAGTTTACATAACTGCTTGTAAAAAAGTAATCATTATTTTTAGATTAATTTCCCTTATTTTTTAGCATGTAATTGAAAAAGAACAAAAAATTACTGAATAATTTTTTCAATTGAGAATGGAAGGGAAATATTTTTCTTACCTTAACGAGCATTTTAAGGAAATCTTCCTGCCACATGTTGCATTTATAATTTATAAGGTAAGCTTTACCTCTGTTAAACAAATTATTAGAATTCATTCAAATGCAAATCAAGTTTTTTTAATTTGATTACGTTTGAAGTATTAATAAAGTAGTAGTTGAAGTACTTATAGTGAGAAAATAATAAATCAAATAATTTAATGTGAATAACAAGAAGTAATGAAAATAACTAGCATGAGATTAATTTTTAGTTATTTCTCAAATAACCTCAAAATGTAAAAATGAAATCTGGAATACATGTTATTTTAAAATAACCAAAATTAAATTACTTTCAGATTATATTAAATATTCGAAATTCTATAATTCATAGATGTTTTATTTAATAATTTCTTAATAATTATACAATAAAATCCCATTTTATAAATCTGAAATAAAATCAATCTTAAACCAGTATGATTATGGTTCGACTTTCTATAAATAAAACAAATTCATCTTCTTCGCTATGTAAGTTTATTCGATAATTTTCATGCCTCTATTTGATTTTCCTAATTCACAAACTGTATAAATGAGTTATGAATTTCGTTTTTACAAGTTACGCTTACGGTGTAAAGGCTTCATTAAAAGTAATGCAAGTAATCCATACTAAGTAGATATAAAATTGACTAGCAACGTTTGTAAAAGATTATCTTGTATTGCTTGTTTCTTGGACTTGAAGTTCAACAGAAGAACTGAATTGGAGTTTTAATCAATTGAGACAATCTACAAAATAAAACATAAGTGGTATTTGAAGAAGTAACTTTTAATCGTTGTCAATAATTTAATTATTCTAGTTTTTTATTCGCTTTTTTATGTGCTACCAACATATTTTACATTTTAGCAAAGCGTATTTTTCAACAAAAAACAATCTCTTCTTTATTAACAACTGTAAAACTTTCGGAAATAATATCTTAAAAGCGTAAAAAATTAACGAAACGTTATATAAATCGTTCTAAATTACATTTGAAATCATAAGGATTTATATATTTAAATTTTGCTGTAATATTTCTTCTTTTTTAATTACTTGGCCTTACGCTTTCCTCTCTCTTTCTCTCTCTCTCTCTCTTCCTCTCTCTCTCCCTCTCTCTTTCTTCCTCTCTCTCCCTCTCTCTCTCTCTCTCTCTGCCTATTACCCTCTGTCTCTCTCCCTGTTCCTATCTCTCTCCTTTCCTCTCTGTCTCTCTTCAGCCCTTTCTATTCCTCTCTCTCCCTCTATCCCGTCCCATTTCATTTCTCTCTTTTCTTCTCCCTCTCTTACCCCTCTCTCTCTTTCTTCCTCTCACTCTCTCCCTATTCCTCTCTCTCTCTCCCTATTCCTCTCTCTCTTTCTTTCCCTCTCTCACTCTTCCCCGCTCCCTTCCTCTCACTCCAAATCGTCCTTTTTCTCTTCCTCTCTCCCTTTCTCTCCGCCTCTCTTTTTCTCTCTATATCCCTCTTTCTCTCTCTTTCTGTCATTTATTATGCCTTCCTCTCTACTTCAAAGTTTGCATTTTCAGTGTGTGCGCGCGTCGATCTACGATTAAGCTGGTGATGAAAGTTAATTAATAGCAGAATCTATTATTTGGCTTTTTAGTTCCTCGTTACTTATATCGTATTCATTACGGAGTTAACTTAAATTCTTTTGTTTTCTTGTATGGTCCCGCTTTTAGATCGGACATGTTGAGCTCCACTATTAAAAGAGTGAAGAATTCGCGAAGAATTGCAGATCGCTTTCGTATAAAATCAATTTAATTAAATCGGTAGGATTGCAGAACGGAATTTTAACGTGCTTTGCTAGATTCCAGCAAACGTGCTTTGCTAAATTTAATCAATTTAAGTGCATATGATTGTTTTTCAGTTAGTTAATAGCAATGTGCGAGTATTTAAAGAAAAGCAAAAAGTGCAAAATTATTTCTCAAGTATCAAAAATACACATTTATATATACAAAACACACATAAATCACAAAATTTAGCGATTACTTAACAGAAGAATTTAGTGAAAAAGAAATTCTAAGTAAAGACTTTGAAAAAAATCAAAAATTTGATTTGTTTCATTTTTCTGCTTTATAAATAAAAATTATATTCATCAATGTGTTTATTTATTGTGTTTCGTGTTGAAGATTGATTGCCTTTAATTCTGAAGAAGTGATTGGAAAATAAAACTTGCAGAATAAATTTCATTGCGTGTCAATTTAGAGTGAATAGAAAATGGAAAATAAAAATTATTGCTTCTCTTATGTGTCTCTACAAGTAATCAATAACATATTCACAACTTAGAGTTTTAAAACCTGATAAAGCGTAACAATATTAATTAAAAATACCGGTTAAATGCTTGTTCTAGCTATCGAAATGTATAAAAAAATAAAATAAAGCTTAAATTTGCTCAAAAGGGGCGAATTTAGATTGTTGCGCTTGATTGATTCGATTTCTTTTGAACACGAATATTCCTTGTAAAGTGAGAACGTAAAACAAGAACATAATTTGTTCGAACTGAAGGTTATGCAACTTTCGCCAGGTTGCCCACGGCCCCCCTGCACCATCCCCTTCTTATAACTTCCTTCCCAGCTTACGCGCCAGATACTCCTTCAGCGGCTGATAGTATTGATAGCGCAAACTGATCATTTCCGGCAGATTGCGCACGCGCTCGAACAGCTCCGACTCGGACTCCAGGATCAGCACCGCCGACACCGCCATGGCCACGACGACGAAAATGAATGACGGTATGAAAGCGTGCAGCAGACGGAATTTGCGAACATGCTTGGCACTGTTGGCCGCATTCTGACGTGCAGCGCTGCTGTCCACTGCGGTTGCGGCCGCCCCCACCACCACGCTGCTGTTGCTGTGAAGCCCCAAAATGCCGGCCGACGCGGAGCCGCTCATGGAAGCGCTGGACGTGATGACGGAGTTGGGCAAGCCGTGCTGGTGCAGCAGTTGCTGCTGCTGCTGCTGCTGCTGCTTGCCGGACGTGTAGAGCAAGTGTTGCTTGTTAGTGGTGTGCAGATGGAGCGGACGGGCGTCCGCGTACGTATTGGTCAGCCCGCTCTCCGTGGACGAGTGCTCTACGGAGTCGCGGAAGTAGTAGTCCGGTAGGTCGCCGGCAGCGGCTGCGTTCAGGCCGTCGATGTTGGAGGCTCGCAGACGCGCCTCCTCGGAGACGGGCTCCAGGCTGGGCGGCACCTGCACGCCGCCATCGTGGTGACCGCCGTACACCACGTTTCCCAGGCCATCAGTGGCCGCCACGGCACAGCCCAGCGGCTCGGACAGCGTCGAACGCGGCAAACTGCTGTAGCCTGCATGATAATGTGGGAACTGATAGTGATCGTTGGTGACATGAGAGTTACGCAATAGCTTACGGATTTGTGCGAGGTCGCCTTGCGGGCTGGACGGGGTGGCGGGCATGCTGCTCGCCTTGCGCTTGCTCGCCGTGGAGTTGGTCATCTTTTGCTCGCGCAGAGCGTTGATGCTCTCGGTGAGGATTTCGCGTTCAGTGCGGCCCGTATACTTGAATTTCGTTCCCCACGAGAAGAAACCGCCGCCGGAGACGACCGAAGCATTTTGGCTATTGGGAAGTCTAAAAAGGAGAATCGGAAGAAACAAAATTAGATTGAACGAACTTTACCGAATACTAATGAATGAATTAATGAAACAAATGAATTAAATAAATTGAGTGAGATTTTTGCGTTCAATTAATTTCATTGCATTTAATCATTTCGTTTCATTCATTCCGTCCATTTCAAGCAACACTAAAACTTACGTAAAAAATAACATTTGTTCGATGGCGCATATCCAAACGTAGCGACACGCAGCACCAGATGAACATTTAAATCCAATGGTGTGTTTTTTCTGCAAGAATGAACACTTTAAACAAATCGCATTCCCTTTTCCCACTCTCTCTCTGCTGTACCGGGTCACGAGGTTCCTTTGGGTCGATGAAGCTCAGGTGTGCTATAAACATTTTGCCCTCAAAGTTTATTTTCACAACCTCGTTCCAGCGGAAGTGCTGCGATCGTTTGCCCGACACGAACGTGCTGATGCCCGAATGATTGATGCCCACGTAGAGCTGAGTGCCGCGATGGTCCTTCACCGGGTGGGGATCGATGCCGTAGGTCTCCAGACCGCGCGCGATGCCCATGAACTCGTCCATAGCTACGCTGGGGTCTTGGTCGGGCTCGCGTTTGCGATGCAGCTCCATGATTTTCTTCTCCAAAGCATCGGTCTGGCGCAGAGCCAAATGCATGGACGACACGTAGTCGCCCACATGTATATCTTCATCGTAGTCCCCAAGTTCCTCTGGCGAAGGAAGGAGTTGCATTTAGATGACGAGAGAAAAACGTCACGCGTGCGTGGGGTTACCTTGCACTATCAGTGCGCCCAGAGCTGCTGCCTCGCCCATTGAGCAGTACAAACGCCCATGGCGCAGGTCCCGCTTCAGCTGCTGGTACAGCATGATGCGTGCATTCCCGGTCAAGCGGAAGGGATCAGCGGGGTAGAATTTGACACGGAAGGAAAATAAAATCGGGTCGATATCTGGAAAGGTGCGAAGATATATGAGAACAAATGACGGTCGCTTATTGCGCTCATGGAGGCTCAAATACCTTTGCATTGTTTAATGATAGACTTGGCCAGGTCTAGCCAGTGCTGAAAAGAAAGTCAAACGTTTACACTCGAACATCTGTTCCGCCAGCATTCACGTCACTTACTCGCTGCTTGCCAGTGTCGACATATCGCAGACCGAAGTAGTCCTTCTCCTTGATCTCCAGCTGCTCGCAGAGGTATTCTATCAGAAAGCTCCCCTTGTGGAAGGGCTGTAAACACGAAAGCCGTCATTTAAATGTCGCCTTCTTCACGCCATTAAAATAATTTAGAAAACATACATATGTTCGGAATTGTGAATAAATTAGGCCACACGGACGGTAGAGTAAATAGATTTGATAAATAAGATAATCAGTTGTATCTACTTTTCGAAACTCCCTAAACAGTTTCTCTTCAGAGTGGGGAGAATCCTCTCCTCAGCATAAAAATTCTCTATACGTAGTACGAATTCAGAGTCGAGTCGTGTCATATTATAAAATCGGGTCTTTGTTTAATAACTGGAAAACCGTCAGAAGTATATTATAATCTCTGTCGTCCGAGGATTAGTTAACTGAAAGATTCGACATAATTTTTTGGGGAATCCTTTTATTGGGCAATAATTAATGCTACGAAAGAAAAATTCTTGTGACGGAAATTGAGAAATGGAATGTTGGGGAACTTCTGTCCCACACTATCTAGCGGGAAAATGTTCGACAGAAAATCGCTCTCTCAATGTTCGACAGAAAATCATATTTATTGCAGGAAACTTTTTCCTCGTACGCTTGAGTACGTCACCTTGCGATAATTTCACCGTGAATGAAAATATTGCTTTGATTTTCATTATATTTTAGACATTCAACTTTATTTGCTCATAATTTATTATCATTCTCACGTTATTACATTTAAAATTTTAATGTATGGCTGCTTCTCATTTTCTTATCGAATTAGAGTGGGGATTTGGAATGAATTTATAATTCGTTTTCAACTTTCAGAACGTATTAATTGCATTCACCTGCTTAGATATTTTCTCTGAAAACAACTGACTTCATGGAGGGAAATATCGCAAGAAGCATAGAATAGCATAATAATAAGCTTCCCGGTCGCAAAACATATCCACCAGCAAACGTTTAATCATAAATATCAGTTTTTCTTCGTTTAAGAAAAAGGAAAACGGACATCACGAAGCTTGAAACATTATCTTGTTGCATTGCGAAAATTGAAATGAGGAGACATCATCATTTAAACATCTGAAATTTTCAAATTCACATTATAAAGTGGAGACACAGTTTGACATTATATAAAAATTATAGGTAATCATTAGCAACATTAAGATATTAAAATTATCAGAAAATAAGTGAAATATTTTACAAACACGAATACGAATTAATTCCTCCACACAATTTAGTAAATCAAAGTCAACCATTTCAAGTTGCCTGATTTGAATTCACTTCATTCCGAAACGTTTCTAAGTGAACTCAACACGAACTTTAGTTGGTTTGTGTTTTATTTTTTGCATCCCGCTTGAATGCCTTAACAAGACCGGCTTCTTGTCCGAAGACCGCGGAGGGGAAACTCCTCTACCTTGCATGCGAAATAACAGTATTTCTCAAAGGAAACGGATACAAGTGCCATTTACTGCATGCTTGGCATTTATGAAAACTTCCTGCAACGGTCGACGTTCGGTTGCGCGACATGGAAATGCGTTGCATATTTTTAGGCTCAGCGCTTTAGCTAGAATAAATAGCCAGCCGGGCATTTTTAAGTTTTTATTAGCAACAAGCAAGGCAGCAGCGTTAATCCACCCTTAACCTCACCAGCGCGACAGAATTACTGGGGTGCAGCGGAGGATTTAAAGAGCAATAAAAGCAACGACAACGACAATATTAAACAGCAACAACTTCAAAGCATTCGTTTTCATATAGAGGTGCTTTTCCGCTCCTGCTTTTATGAGTGGCTTAGACATGAGCGTAGACAGGATCTCTGGATTAGAGATGAAACTGCTATGAAGTAATTGATTTCTACTCTGGTGGTTAATTATTCATATAAACGTGAGTGAAAAGGTGAAAATTATTTTATCCCTAAATAGTTCTTTTAAATTTAAGTTCGCAGTTTTTCCAAATGATAAAAGAACCCGACAAAAACAACTCGTGCCTTCACTCTAAAACTTTTGTTTTTACGCATGTGGAACCAAACTATACAATTATATATTTCCGTTTTCATGGTCAAGAATTTCGGTTAGAAAAGTATGGATTTCAAACAGTGAATCGGGGAATTTTTTAACGAAAAAACTAGCATTTCCAAAAAGTTAAATTCCAACTAGTTAATAAAAACAAAGGCAGTGTTGAGCTCATGAGCCCGCCTTCCCGTGGTATTTCAAAAAGTGCCAGACTAAATCCCACAGCAATTAAAAAATACCACGGAAGCCTTTGTGTTAGAAACTCACGGGATTTTGACCTTGATGTTTTGTTCCTTGATATTCACCACAAACGTTCACACTTAAATTACAATTTACCCAAAAAGTACAATAATGGCGAATAAAAATATTCAAATTTGTATCGATTCAAATTTAGGAGGGGGAGACTTCGTCGCTCCCGAACCGTAGCTACGCCAGTG
Organism: Sicus ferrugineus; assembly: GCA_922984085.1. Lineage (NCBI taxonomy): Eukaryota > Metazoa > Arthropoda > Insecta > Diptera > Conopidae > Sicus > Sicus ferrugineus. The sequence goes on along the minus strand of OV277349.1, from coordinate 4,180,713 downwards.
TTTTTACATATGACTTAAGAACAAAAACAACAACGCCCATGCTAAATCAAACAAAATTCACACACACACACAGACACTTTCACATACACATATTAAATGGGGTGTGGAAAACAGCCTAAAGGAACAGACGTCGAATGAGTTAAAGCCGAATTTTCTACTGACAAACTGAAGAGCGAAGGATTTCGATTTTCTCCCCCCTTTAGCAGTGCTTCTCTCACTCATTCAAACCACTGCTGGTGCATATGTATGTATGTATCTCTATTAAAGTTTTACTTGTTTTATTTTTAACCATCGACGCATATATCAGCCGATGCCTGCACATGATTTTCACATAATGATTTCCACGTTAACCGCTCACCTGAAATTCGCACTCCAGGACATCAGAGTCCTCCAGAAGTCGCACTGTGCACTTATACACAATATTGCTTTCATTTCGGTTCTTGAACATAATTCCTTCTATAGCGATAATTTGCGAAGAACTTTTAATAATCACAACTTTTTCAATCGCAGTTATTCTGATTTTGAGTGTCCACAATATTTTTGTGATAGCCGTAATTCATTATATCGGATAATCTACACATTCGAGTGGCTATAAAAGTCTTCGTTTCACACAATAATTCACTTCTTCCTTGCAGCTAAAAAACCACACGAAAAAGATCATCGCATCCCTCCAGCTGCGTGTTAATTGAAAGCGGTGAATGATTGAACGTCAGAAATGTTGCACTTTCGTGTGCATACTTTTAGGCATTCTGTGAAAAATCCTTCGGAGCCAGAGAAATAATTAAGGACTTGACGTAAGGATCATGGTTGCAATGAAAGGATTATACGAAGGTACTCTGTGCGAAATAGTTACGTAGCATTTCTGGACTGGAAAACGTACTTACTGTCCGAACCCCACATAGTACGCACTTGTTCCAATCTTTCTCTAAACTAATTAACCAACCTTTTAACTTAATAAACACACAAAATTATATAGAACATTCATATGAAATACATAAATAAAACTTATATAAAAAAGTAACTTTTTTGAAATCTATTCTCATTATTATTGAGATTACTCAATATAATTTATTTAGTCATTAATAATCTCCTTGCATTACGTCAATATATTTAGTAAGCTTAATAACATTGAAATTTTTATGCAAAAGTTATGCCTACACAATCAAAAATATTTTTGCATTTATGGCTGTATATTTAAAGTCATTATTAACGTTATCTATTATAGCTTTTAATTTTCTTAACTACAACTTATCACATTGATAGCGCACGCCAATTTGCTTGCGTATCTCATCTTGAATCTGTGCGATAAGCAATGTGTCGGCGTGTGTTGCAACATCGCTTTGCAATCTACCAGATCGAATACATTTCTTAACCTCATCTGCTTCATATTTTAAGCCAATCGAATTCGTAAAATTTAACGGAGTTGGAGACTCTATCAAAGGCCAGTTCTGTACGTGACCAGAAGCCACCATACGAGTGGGACACCAGTAAGTCGGTATCTAAAAGACAGAAATGGAGAAAAATTACACCAAAGAATTTCATATTCCAGGAATTGTATATTGCAATAATGGAATTTTAAACATGAAAATATGGAATATTAATATCACAACTCAAAATATTACTGCCGTTTGGTGGTTTATTTTACATTTCCAGTTTAATATAAGTGAATTTTTTTTCATCTTACACAAATCGGTCCTTTTGTTGAGATTATAGTGGCCTGATTTTCCAACTCCTCCAATCCGGAGCAAATAATTTTCGCCACTCTTTCTCCGGAGAATGTTAAATCGGCTTCGAAATACAAATCAACACCAGCGCTGTTAACTTTTCCGCTGGCCTTGATAGCCTTTGGTGGTTCGCGAAAAACTAACACCACCAACTGCACGGCGTAACAACCGATATCGAGGACGATGCCACCGCCCAACTCCTTCTTAATAATGCGCTGACTTTTAGATCCGTTAAAGCCATGTTTCACATAAACTTCTCTGATTTCGCCCAAGCCGTGCATGTCTATTAAGCGTGACAAATGCCTGTAGATCGGGAAAAACCGTGACCAGAGACCCTCCATTATGAAAACGCGCTTCGATCGTGCTAGGGCCAGCAAGTGTTTAGCCTGCTTGCTATTCATGCAGAACGGTTTCTCGCACACTACATGCTTTCCATGTTCGATCATAACTCTACACACGGCAAAGTGTTGCGGGTTAAGTACCGAGACGTACACCACTTCCACATCGGGGTCCTTCGCCAATTCCTCGTAGGATCCGTACGATTTGCCGATTGCATGCGTCCTGGCGAATTCTTCTGCACTGGCTTTTGAACGACTAGCCACCGCTGTTATCTCGTGATCAACCGCGGTTAGTTTCGACTTGATAGCAACGCAAAAATCGTGAGCGATTTTCGAAACACCCGTGATTCCCCAGCGTAATGACATGCTTTCGACGTCTGGTGTTTCCATGAGTTCCCATAACAAACTGAAAACAGCAAATGAATAATCGCTAGACTTTTGAGGAATTGGTGTGATCTCGCCAAAGCTTTTGGATGTTTTGGAAGTTTAGTGTGAATATATGTATGTATGCATAATACAACACGTATATAAGCAATTTATTGGGTTCATAAAATACACAATAAGAATAGAATTCTTTTATTATATTCTTTTAATTTCTTATTCTAATTTCATTTTCTAATTTCTTAAAATTATATTTTAATGGGGTAATCAATAATAGGCACTTTGAACTCAGTTGCAGCTTTGGATTACTTTAAAAAAATTAATAAACTCCTGTATTAAAATCTCTGTTAACAACACAAAATATAAATAATTCATTCATAAATAAAGTTCTCATGTTTTCATAGAGTTTTATACGAGATTTATTATAACTGATAAGCAATCCATATATTTATATTCATTTACCTCCACAAATGCTAAAATGCTGAATTTACTATATATAGTAAGTTTTAACGAAGAGTACTGTGTTACAAATGAAAAATTTATCACTCTGAAATAGTATGATCACGGTCAATATGGGAAAATCACAGTAGCACATAAATTTTAATCTGGTAATGCTACGCACATTTTTCAGAAATTTTCCTGAATCCTCTTTGTGCAACGAGTCTGAGAATTTCTTTGCCGGGTTTTGAATCGAAATAGTTTGCATAATTGGAAAAAATTGCCGTAAAATACACAAAAACTGAAAGATCATAAGCTGTATACAAATTCTGCCAACAGGAACTTTTAACTTCTGTCAATCGAACTTCAATTGTCGATTTTCCTGGCGTTAAAGTCGGCAAGAAGAGGAAGAGGCCCTGTGAGAAAGGCAGAAACAGTTACTATAGCAGCGGAAAGTACGCGAACCCAAGTGATAATATTGGAAAAATATTAAATAATTAGGACCATGGCATCGCATCAATATCACCAGATTGCAAATCTGCTGGAGAAAGTATGTACAACTTCGAGAAATGTGTTGGGGGTGGGGAAGTTGATCTTTCGATGAAGTGAAGGAGTCGATTTCTAGGAAAGATGAGCAAATCTTTGTTGTGTTATATATGGTGGGAGGATATTGCCGTATCATAATATTTATACAATGAGAGAGCAGGGTGACAATTCGCTTTTGATATAGTTGGTGGGCTGTAAGGTTCTGCCAAATAAGATCGGAGAGCTCTTCTTCCAACGATTTTTGTGACCTCATTTCATCTGCCAATCAATGCTTTTAATGCGTGGGACTTAAAATTCGTTCCATGCTTTATTTTCTTAATTTTTCAGCTCTAAAAATGAGAATCAAAATATTCTCATTTAATTCGGGATAACTAGTTAATAATTTTCATTGAACTTTAGAAAATGTAGAATCTTAAAGGTAAGAAAATTCGTAGAGTTAGAAATCCTTCTCTTAACTTGCCAAGAAAGTGAAACATTATGTTTTTAACTTACTAGATGTAGTACTTAAAATTTATAATAAAGTAGTTAATTAAATTTATAATAACTATTGATTTCTAGATGACTTCAAGCGATAAAGATTTTCGTTTTATGGCTACTAACGACTTAATGACGGAACTGCAAAAGGATAGCATTAAATTAGACGATGAATCTGAGAAGAAAGTTGTTCGCATGGTGCTCAAACTGCTCGAAGATAAAAATGGCGAGGTGCAGAATTTGGCTGTCAAATGTTTAGGTCCGTTGGTTAACAAGGTTAAAGAGAATCAAGTGGAAACCATAGTGGACTCGCTCTGCGCCAACATGATTTCGAACGCCGAGCAATTACGCGATATCTCAAGCATCGGCCTCAAGACTGTTATATCAGAGCTGCCTCAGGCATCGAATTCCCTTGCACCAAATGTTTGCCAACGTATCACAGGAAAACTGAGCAACGCTATAGAGAAGGTAAAATATTTTCAGTTATATTCAATCACAAACAAATTAATTTCTCTTATTTCAGGAGGATGTATCTGTAAAATTAGAAGCTCTGGACATACTATCGGATTTATTGTCGCGTTTTGGCGATTTTCTGGTGCCTTTTCATGGCACCATTTTGAAAGCTCTGGTGCCTCAGTTGGGTTCTTCACGGCAAGCTGTACGCAAGCGAACTATCGTAGCGCTTTCCCATCTGTTAACTCTGGCCAATAACAACGCCTACAATGGTGTCATCGATCATTTACTTGAGGGCTTGGAGAAGCCACAGAACCCGGGAGCTGTGCGCACTTATATACAGTGTTTGGCCTCCATTTGGTAGGTCACTTTCTCTGTAACAAAGTCCACATTGTAAGAATTGAAAAAAATCGCACAATTTAGTCGGCAGGCTGGCCATCGTCTTTGCAAGCACATTGAACGCGCCATGTACCTGCTAAAGGAGTACAGCCAACGCGATGATGATGAGCTACGCGAATTCTGCTTGCAAGCTTGTGAGGCATTCGTTATACGATGTCCGGAAGCTATAAGTCCACATATTTCAACGGTTTGTCTGCAATTCAAGTAAATACTTGCCTATGACTACCCCTCCCCTCCCACAGATTCTTGAACTTTGCCTCAAATATGTTACCTATGACCCTAACTATAATTACGAAGCTGATGATGGTGATACTGGTGTGGCTATGGACACCGAAGAGGAAGAATATGTGGACAGTGATGAGTATAGTGATGATGACGACATGAGCTGGAAAGTACGTCGTGCCGCTGCAAAGTGCTTGGAATCATTGATTTCCACACGCCAAGAACTTATTGAAGATTTCTATCGCAACCTATCGCCGGCTCTTATTGCCCGCTTCAAGGAACGTGAAGAGAATGTGAAGTCCGATATTTTCCATGCATACGTAGCTTTACTCAAGAACACACGAGCAGCTGATGATATATCACATGACCCCGACTCCATGGAACAGGTGCCAGGTCCGATAGCTTTGCTGCAAGACCAAGTGCCAGATCTCGTACGCGCCGTACAGACGCTTATGCGTGAGAAATCAATGAAAACCAGGTTTGTTGTTAGCTAACGATTTTTACCAGAATAATTAATTGCTTGAACGTAAGTTTTTCAACGCAAATAACTTTTAAAATCAAAATAACGTTTGATGTTAAGAAAAAACCCCACTTACTGAATCTACTAATGCAATATATTGCTTTAGACAAGATTGTTTCCTACTGTTGCGTGAACTCTTGAACGCTCTACCTGGCGCCTTGGGCCAACATCTGGACAATATTATGCCCGGCATTAACTACTCTCTGAGCGATAAGAATTCTACAAGCAACATGAAAATCGATACTTTAGGCTTCCTGTGCTCCCTCCTGCAAGGACATCAACCCCAAGTCTTTCATCCACATATACCGGCGTTGGTTCCACTTGTGGTCAACGCTGTATTCGATCCATTCTACAAAATTGCAACGGAGGCTTTGCTGGTGCTGCAACAATTGGTCAGAGTTATACGCCCTGTGGAAGCCTTGACCACACCTTCCGTCGCCGACTTCGATGTCGCTCCATTCGTGGGTCCACTCTATACGGCCACATTGCAAAAGCTGAAGACCATCGATGTCGATCAAGAGGTAAAAGAGCGCGCTATCGCATGCATGGGCCAAATAATTGCCAACATGGGTGACTTCCTGCAAGCCGAATTGGTCACCTGTTTGCCTCTCTTTTTGGAGCGCCTGAGGAACGAAGTCACACGGTTGAGTTGCGTCAAGGCGCTAACAATGATCGCTGCTTCGCCGCTCCGCATTGACTTGACACCCGTTCTGAATGACGTTTTGCCAGCTCTCGGCAGCTTCTTGCGTAAGAATCAGCGTGCACTGAAGTTGAACTCATTGACGCTTCTGAACACGCTCGTGAACAACTATGCGCACGCCTTTGGACCACAATTGTTGCTGACCGCCATCTGTGAAATACAACCCTTGCTGTCCGATTCGGATCTGCACGTGGCGCAGATGTCGCTGGTGCTGTTGACAACCACAGCACGTAAGCAGCCGCAGGCTTTGGTTGGAATCCATGATCAGTTCTTGCCATCCGTGTTGGTGCTGGTCCGCTCGCCGTTGCTGCAGGTGAGAAATCCTCAGTAAACCATTTAATTTCTTCAGCAGTTGTGTTATTTCCATTCAGGGCGCTGCTCTTACATGCACTTTGGATTTATTCCAAGCTCTGGTTCAAGCCAAACTGCGTGGACTGGATTACCATGCCTTACTGCACATGCTAATGGAACCGATTATATACAGGGCTGGTAATGCTCCCAACGAAATGTTGCACAAACAAGCCTACCATTCTCTCGCGAAATGCGTTGCCGCGCTTACGCTGCAGTGTCCACACGAGGCTATTCCACTGGCCACACAACTCCTAAGAGACCTACAGAAACGCGGCTCTGCAGGCGACACGAAGCTAGTGTTCTGCCTGCTCACCATCGGAGAAATCGGTCGACACTTTGACTTGAGCTCTATCGCGTCGCTTCCGCAAGCGGTCATTGAGTGCTTCGGCGCCAACTCTGAAGATGTTAAAGGCGCTGCCAGCCACGCTCTGGGCGCCGTCTCGGTGGGGAGTTTGAAGACCTACTTACCATTAATCTTGAAAGAAATCGAAGCCCAGCCGAAACGCCAGTATCTGCTGCTTCATTCGCTGAAGGAAGTGATCTCTTCGCTCTCCACCACGAAAAACGGTCTAGAGCAGCTCCTACCTTCGTTACCGTCCATTTGGGCGCAGCTCTTCAAACACTGTGAGTGCTCGGAGGAGGGTTCGCGAAATGTTGTAGCTGAATGCTTGGGCAAGTTGGTACTCGTCAATCCAGAGGAACTCTTGCCGCGTTTACAGCAGGCGCTGCACTCCGAAAGCGCTGTAATGCGTACTGTTGTTGTATCTGCAGTTAAGTTCACCATATCTGACCAGCCGCAGCCGATCGATCTGCTGCTAAAGCAGAATATTGGTGAGTTCCTGTTTACACTGCGCGATCCCGAGCCTTCGGTCAGACGTGTGGCTTTAGTGGCCTTCAATTCGGCGGTACATAATAAACCCAGCTTGGTTCGGGACTTGCTTCCTACTCTGTTGCCGTGGCTGTATTCGGAGACAAAAGTGAAGGTTAGTTCAAGATCGTTGATAGTCTGTTTCTGCTTCTAACCACTTTTTGCTCCTAAAAGGGTGAGCTCATTCGCGAGGTCGAGATGGGACCCTTCAAGCATACAGTTGATGACGGCCTGGACATTCGTAAAGCAGCCTTCGAGTGCATGTACACGTTGCTGGAGCAGGGTCTCGACCGAGTCGATGTCATGCAATTTCTCGACCACGTGCAAGCGGGACTGTGCGATCATTACGACATCAAGATGCTGACCTATTTAATGACTGCGCGCTTGGCGGTATTGTGTCCGGAGGCAGTGTTGTTAAGTAACTAATTGAGTGACTGTAGAAGTTCGATTTGCATTAACCCAAAATCAATGACAGGGCTGGACCAGTTTGTAAGTCAGCTGCGAGACACCTGCATGCACAAGGTAAAAGCGAACTCGGTTAAGCAAGAATATGAGAAACAGGATGAGCTGAAGCGTTCCGCTTTGCGTGCCGTCTCAGCGTTGGCCCAGATACCCAAGGCCGGTGAGGTCTTACAAAATTATGAACGGATTACTCACTACCCGTTTAAATATTTGCTTGCTTTCAGGTAAAAATCAGCAACTGGCTGAATTTTTGAAATGTATTAAGGATACTCCGGAATTAAATAAGGTATACGATTATGTTCAGAAGGATTCTATTTCCAACAGTAACACGGATAATATATCGATGGATCAGAGTTAAACACAACACGAATACACCATTATTTGCTATACTTTTGAGTAGGAAGTATAAACACAAAGATATTTAAGGAACGTGAAGTGTAGTAATGGAATTAATTTTCTTCTTTTTTAACTCCGCAGAATTCTAGAATCTTTTCAATCAGACGTACATCGCTAAAAACGTCTCAAATAATTGCGTCTTTTGGAAATAATTAAAGAACTCTTGGATTCAATATTGACCGTATGCATATAATACATCTCTTCGTTTCGAAATCTTTAAGAAAATTCCTATCTGTTTATTAATGACTGAACTGTGAGCATTTTGCGCCTACTTCTTGTAGTTGGCTGTGTAGCCAATTTTATGAAATCGGTTTAACCTTAACTTTTGTCTTTGATTCCATGTGAAGACATGTACTGATTTTGCAGAGAAAGCATTTTAAACGTGTATTTAAAAATTTACTATGAATCAAATGTTATGAATGAGAACAATAAAAGCTGTAACATCAAAAAAGCTTTGTTTTCTTTAAATTTTTAAGTGTTGTAATTGGGAACTCTTAATGACTTGTTTTTATGGTTTTTTGATGGATAGGGTTGAAAATTCGGTCCTAGGGATTGATGCGTAATATTAACATTTGGTTTGGAGTGCAATACTTTCGATCTGCAGTAAAAGACGTGGCATATCCCCGCTTTGGGTGTGTTGGTTATATGAATATATTCAAACAATGCATTTTTTTTTATTTCTTTTGTTCGGATCTTAGAAAGATTATAGTTGTTTTAAGTTTTCATTCTTCTTTAATGTTTTTAAGTATTAATTCTTGTCAATTAAAAAAAAATCACATCTGAATACAGACAGCGGAATCTAATATTACTCGTGTTGTTTTGTTCACTAAATAATCCGCTGACTGCCCTTAATCGGTTTCTCAGGCTCTTCGTCCAATGAAGCCGCGTCTGCATCGTCGGCACTACCAGGCGCAATGTCGGCCACCGTCTGTGGCGGATGTTCAAGAACGTGATCGACTAAACCGAATTCCTTTGCCTCCTCCGGACTCATGAAGTTGTCACGTTCCATGCATTTATGCAGCACATCATATTCCTGCTTCGTGTGCTTGACATAAATATGAGTCAGCTGCTTCTTCAACTTGATGATTTCCTCAGCTTGTATTTGTATATCAGTGGCTTGACCCTGTTGAGCAGCAGAAAGCATGATTTCTTATGCTGCGAATACCCATGCTCCACCGACTAACCTGTGCACCACCCGATGGCTGATGCAGCATGATGCGCGCATTTGGAAGTGAATAACGCATCCCGGGAGCTCCGGCCGCCAGCAGCAGCGAACCCATCGAGCAAGCCTGCCCCACGCACCAGGTAGCGATCGGCGGCTTCACATACTGCATGGTGTCGTAGATCGCTAGGCCGGCAGTAACCACGCCGCCCGGAGAATTGATGTACATGTGAATAGGCTTGTTGACGTTCTCCGATTGGAGAAACAGGAGCTGTGCCACCACCAGCGAGCTCAGGTCATCGTGAATGTTACCCATCAGGCAGATTATGCGTTCCTTGAGCAGTCGCGAGAAGATGTCGTAGGCGCGCTCGCCCCGCCCGGTCTGCTCCACGACCATCGGTATCAGGCTTATGCATTTGGGTGAGGATGTCGCTACTCCCCGTTTCGCCGCCGAAATTGCTATCGTCTGCAACAAGTTAGCTTGACGGAAAGGCGGTTTTTGCACCTGAATATATCATACTTACGCTCAGTAGGCGACATGCATTAGTAAATGAAATTTTGAACATTTTGAAGAAGCTCTAACTTTATTTCCTGGTAGTTGAGGTTTTTATAAACCGCATAACACCTGATTATAGAGGACCTTCAAACAAAGTTTGTTCGTTTATTTACTTGCGCTGAGATAACAACGTTGCTGGTCGTCAACCCAGCAATGCTACAAAATGGAATTGAAACACAGAGCCGCTCAGTACGATGAAACTTTTATTTCACCATTAAATACTTAAACAGATGTTTATCATTGCATATAGAAATATAGAAAATTGGTTCCACGCAACTAGCATGAAATTCGATGGTCACAAAAATCAGAGTATGCCAACTACTTAACTTCATTAATTTTTCCGTGCAGTTGTCATTTCCGGCACTCATTTAGTATAGAAGCCATAAGAGCTCGTCTTTTAAGTATACGAAAAAATTCTTTTCATTTCAAGTCGCGTATTCTACATAATTTTAGAAATTGTCCGATTCGACTGCCATCTCTGGCACGGACTTAGTATAGAAGATTTGATATTCTCTACGCGACTTAAAGTTTTCGTATTCTTAAAGGTCCTTATAATTCCTGTATTAGAGTGTGCCGAAAATGATGGCGCACCGAAAAATTTCTTCCTTTATATATTTGTTGTACCCTACACCCGAAGGGAGTAAAAAATTTAATAATGTATAATCCCATAAATCGTGCGAGATATTGAGGTATAATTTTATTCCGGAACATATAGCGCCATTACTAAAACTTTTGCAAAAAAATGGGAGCACCACGCCCACTCATAACAAAGTTGCCAATATGGGACGTAATTTTATCACGATGTATCCGGAAGCATTATCAATAAGCTTGCCAATAATTGGCGTACCACACCCATTCATATAAAAGTTGTCAATATCTTAGAAACGGTATTAGATATTAACACGTAATTTTATAATGAGGTATCCACAGGTATTACCAATTTGTATACTAAAAAAGTGGGCATGGTTCGCCCACTTATACAAAAGTTGTTAATATCCCATAAACGGTTCAAAATATTATTACGTGATTCTAGCAGTATCTAGAGACATTAGAAAAATATTTGACAGAAGTGGGCATGATAAAATAAGTACTTTAACAAAAGTTGTTAAGTGACAAACAACTGTTTGTTTCTATAGTTACTCGGGTGTAGGGTATTTAGACTTCGGCCTGGCCGAAGACAAAACTTTTACTTGTTAACTTATTGCATTAGAGTCCAATGTTTACCCGATGTGGGTTTGAATGTGGGTTTACCCGGTGTGTGTGTGATGTGGGTTTTTCTGTAATAAAAAGTAGGATAGAAAATGTATAAATTCTACAGAAGTGGAATTAGGAACAGTCTCAAAAACTGTTTCTCACTCCACCAATCTATACGCTCAGGGAACAGGGATTTTAATAAAATTGGTTAAACAACCGATATTTTTTACAAAAACTATTTTTAACTACAAAACCGGAAAAAAATTAGGTTCAAATCAAATATTAAGATTCTTTACGCGGCTTGTAGTTTTCGTATCTTTACCGTAAGAGGTGGTGTCAGTAACTTCTATACTAAGTGCGTGCCCGAGATGGCAGTGGTACCGAAAATTGTATAAAATTATAGAATAAGGTGGCATACTCAGATTTTTATCACCCGCGAATTTTCATACTAGCAGCGTGGAACCAAATTTCTATATGTGGTGCAAAACATCTGTTTACTGGTTTCAGTAACGTTGCTAGCTTATGTACCTAAACGTAAGTAAGGCATGTCATAGCGGCTTTTTCTGAGCGGCTCTGTGTTTCAATTCCATTTTGTAGCACTGCTGTTTTGAGTTTGTTGCTATCTTAGCGCAGGTACATATGGGATGTTTTCAGTTTTTTCCCTTTAACGAAATTGATGGGAGTTTAAAAAGGAATTAATATTGCAATCATTTCTAAGGAAATAATGCTGCTACCATTTCTAACGTAAGCTGATGGGAGATAGTTTAACATAGAAATTGTTTAAAGAAGAAATTCGTAACCAAAGTTGAGAAGTGTGCAGAGAAAAGCTATTAAATCCGTTTCGTTAAGTATGAAATCGCTTATAGTAAGTTATAAATATTGAGTCCCTTCGGCTTACAATATAATGGGAATGTTTCGTAGGCCTCTTCTGCAACACTACCTTGTTTAACAGAAACTCATTTATATCAACCTGAAATGTTAATAAAGAGAACAGTAGTAAAAACATTTAAGAAAAAATTTAAATATTGAATTAAGACTAAACGAAATAGGATGCTTCATATGTTCAGTTGTATTCTATCACAATATTTCTTCCTATTTGTGCATTACTGTAGCAGCAACACTGTATTTTTGTAGTAGACTTTTCTGTTCTCATCATCCTGGTGCTTTACGTCTCTTCTTGACGTTTCTTATAAAAAAAGTTTTGTACACGAATCTGAAAAATTCATGTGAAAAATAAGTGAAATATTAAAAAATACGAATTACGAAAGAATTTATTTGAATATTGTGTATTGATTTAATTAAAGCCTGGAGATATTACTCCAAAAACTTAAGCTATCGGAGGGAATGCAAAAAGGGGAACTCAAAGCATTTCTGAGGTAGGTGAAATAATCACAAAATAAAACCATGATAAAAAAAAGAGTTGAGAAAGAAGGAAGCAATATTCTGCAGAAAGTAGAAAAGAGTAGAAAATTAAGAAAAAATGCAATTAAATTCAATTAAGCAATAGGAAAACCAACAAATTTATGCATGATTATTTATTTATCACTCCTGATTGTTCAGTCTGAAGTGTTGTTTGTAATAACTCTGAATTTAAGCCAAACCAGGGTAGGATAGAAAGAATCGTAGTAGAGATCCATTCGCTCTTAAGTGGCTGGTTGTCTGGCGGCCGACTGGATGTTTATATCGATTTGAGGCGGAAGAGTTGCTGATTTCAGGTGCTCCACTATTATTAGAAAACAGGGAATTGAGTATGTACATACTTAGATATAAACATTGATGAGGAAAGAAAATTATTTCTATGTAATGTTTTGCACCTACATATATTAAAATTTAAGTATCCCCATTAGCTAAGGAACCTATTTTTTATGTCTACAATTACCGACTTCTATTTAAATTGAAATTTGTAATATCCTTCCATCACTTAAAATGGATGCAAATTTATTTGTGAATTTATTATGGGAATTTCAATTCGACTCCCCCTTGAATTCCTGTTTTTGCATAATCGATATCTCACTAGCAGACTGAGTTTATTCGTTATCTTGGGAACGAGTGACCATTTACCCATTTCTTACCACTGTTGCTTTAGAGTGGTGTGTGCGTTAAAGAAACTTGGGACTTAGTTGTCAGATTTGAAGAAAATATATGCGGTAAATGGCCTTAGTTCTGTAAGAAATTTTAATTCCAAAGTTCCTGCTGTCGGAAAAAAGAAGAAAAATTCCCTTATGTGATAACAAGTCCGTAAATAGCCTTGCGTGTTGCGCTTTCTGTCCTTCATCAATTAGAAAATACTAATTTCATATTTCTTACTTATGTACAAAACCATGTTGTGGAATGAAAAATAAATTTCTTTGCCATTGCAGTCAACATATTGTAGTAAAGAAATTACTGCTTTATTTTTTTGTCGGTCAAAAATGGGTTAAAGAATATAAAACTGAAACAGAATGTAACAAGCCTTGCATCGCTTTAGTCTTTAGTTAAGCTGCCTTTATTAAATTCCATGCTATAACCGTTCGAAGGCATTGAACTTTTCCATTTACTCACATTATTAAATTAGTTGTCGCTGTAAATTAATATGACTCTTGACTTCATTAACAAACAAGGAGTGATGAGAAATTTTAATTGACCCTGCTATATACGTTTATGTACTTGAATTTCATCACGTTTATGTACATCGTTTCACAATCGCTTGTAATCGCTTGATCCCAACCAACTATCTAAGAATAGTATTCAGTATTAATATTTTAATTTTCCTTTCGAATGTTCAGATTTGTACAAAGTTCCCCTCCATTCGCTGTTAGTTTTCTGCAAAATCTGAGTGAATTTCTATAAATTTGGCTAATAATTTGGTAAAAAATGCTTTGATTCAGTTCTATTCCACATTTTTGTATTGTTTAGTTTAAAACAAAAATGCCCAACTCTTAAAACACTCACCATATTCTAGAAAATTGTATGATATTTTTAAAACATTTTTGTTGAAGTTGTGCAGCTTGTTTGTTCCAAATTTATAAAATTTTGCGGTTAGAGGGAATAAATAATTAGTAGTGAGTACTTACTATTTAGAATAATTGTATGCTTCCGTTACATAATATTAAAATAGGTTGTATATTACATATTTGTAAGTTATTACATTTGTCAGAAACTTATAATCGTTAAAACAACGTTTTCTTTCAGTTATGGTTACAGCCGACAACGAATGGCTTAACAACTACGAAGATGAGCAGAAGTCTACGACAGCAGCTGATAATTCAACACCATCAATCACAACAAATACCAGCAACATACCAACAAATAACGTCCTTTCAGCAACTCCAAGCATCTCTGCGGCGACTACGGTCACCACTGACATCCAACCGATTGCATCGACATCGTCTACAGTCAACGATTTCCGCACCCACATCAATAACAACAACACCAAACGGCAACAACAAGTGTTTGCAAGTGATAATAAGTTGTTGATTAACAACAAGCGACAAAAGATGGGGGACTCATTAAAAAATGATTGCGAAACTAGCGAAAATCAAAACAACAATCGCGATTTAGGGAATACGACATTTATTCACAACAGTAACCCATCCGCGAATTCCTCCTCAAATACTTCAATACAAACCTTGCATGTTAATTCGGCAGCTAACAGCAGCGACACCTGCACTGCGCTCAACAATCAATATGCCGTGAGCAACACTACGAACACTTCATATTGCAATCAGTGTCCCATTACCGCTCAAGCCTTAAGTAGTGCTATACAATCAGTGTTGAGTTGCACCGCCAGTAATACCCCCACAACGGTATCCATGACTCTGCCCAGCGGCTTCTTGAGCTCGCTGAGCAGCGTTGTTGTCACTCCAAGTGCTACTATGCAACACAAAGCCAACCTGATCAAATCATCTGCCTCATCACCCACCTTACTCGAATCAAAACTTAGCTCCAGCATAACACATGACATTATCGTCGACGTCCCACATCAGCAGATGTCCCCCGCCGACAGTAACAATGGACTCGCGAAGATTGTGCTGCACTGTGAGCCCAACTCGCATCCCTTTCAGACGCGCTCCATCCTGCTGACGCCTAACGTGGAGTGCAAGGTGGGACGACTGATTGCGAAAAGCAAAGCGTCTGAGTCGAATGCCATCTTCGATTGCAAGGTGCTGTCGCGCAACCATGCAGTACTCTGGTACAGCAACGATGGCAGATTTTGGGTTAAGGATACCAAATCCTCGAATGGCACCTTCATAAACGACAACAAGCTTGGCGGCGAAGCGTCTGAGTTACATTATGGCGACGTGGTCAAGTTTGGTGTCGATGTCATGGAGAATTCACGCAAAGAAGTGCATGGTTGCATCATAGCCACTGTCAAGCTGTACCTGCCCGATGGCCGCGACACGATGTCAGTTGATTCCTCCTCAAATCCGTTCCCTACGGGTTCAGGTGTAGGACGCATCAGTTTCGATGAGCTGCATCGCTTAAATCTGCATATGCAAGAGGCTGCGCAGCGTGAAAAATCGCTCAAATCGAAGCTCTTCAACATACAGAACATACTTGATGTAACGCGTAAAAATTCAGCGCTCTGTTGGCAATCAATGATCGCAGAGGATCAGCTCCTGCACCGCATTCACTCGTTGGAACAGAAGTTACAGATAATGGAGAAAAATGTGCCAGAAAGCGTGTTGAGAAATGAGGTGAGGAAGTTACCGTATTTATTAAATGATAATCTGTGATTTCGACCTTCACTTATAACAATCAAGCAAGAATTTCTAATAATTCCGAAATTTTTGGGTTGGAATGTTCGCTCTCGAAATTTTAAAATCTTTAAAAATTTCAAACCGATAAAAATTTTTCAAATCGCACAAATAGTTTTGGCTTCGTCAGTTTTCATTTCGATGTGAAATATATTATCTTAAACTGCAAATCACCCCAACAAAATTTAAATGAAAAAATAGAAGCAAAAAGTCACGACATGACTAGGAGACTTCTAGGCGAGTCGTTTACGCATTTGCGAGTCGTTTACACGTTTGCGAGTCGTTTACACATTTGGTATATCCTTTACGACTTGTCCATGATTACTGTAGGCGAAACTATTATGATTCTTAATCATCTACGGCACTCCAAGGCGTCTACGACTCAGACAGAATGTTTAATCTCCAATATCCTATCTCGGATTTAGTGATCGAATTTTGCCATCTGGGTAAATAATTTCCAGTCCAAAAAAATCACTTAAAAATTGGTATAAATAGTCTGTAGATTAGCATCTTCAGAGATCATCACATTACCTTCAGAAAATATACTAACTATATTTTAAACCATAAAATTAAGAATAATAGTGCCATCACAACTCAACCTTCTAACCCATCCTTTTTCATTCTTACAAACAAAACTGTAGGTTCTAAAACTACTCGATGAAAAAAGTTCATATCAGCATTCAGCCAAAGAAGCCTTACGCAAAGTCTATCAGGAACGCTGCGAAGCCATGCAGATGGTTTCGAAGTTGGAAACCGCCCTCACAATGTCGGATAACGAATGCAAAATATTACGCGATCAAGTAAAGAATACCAAGCAAAGTCTGCAAGATGTGAATGCGCGTCTGGTCAGCTTGGAAGCTGAGTACAATGAGTTCAAAGCTGAACATGACCGTAAGCAGCAGGAGGCTAAAGAACAGTCCGAGCAACGTGCGGCCGAATTGATGGATAAATTACAACAGCGTGAAAAGGAATGCACTGTGCTGAAACGTAAACTATCCGACTTGCTGCTGAAACGTGCCGAAATGCTCGACGAAGAACAGCTGCAACGACAAGCTATGGAGAAATTAGATTCAGTGATAGCAGACATGGATTTGGATGAAGATGAGTGTGTGGATGGAGAAGGCGGGGGCGTGAGTGAGAACAACGATGATGGTGATAAACATGATCATCGTGAGAAGGAAAAAGAAGACGATAAAATAAATGGCGATATAGATGAAAGCATTGAAGATTACAGCGAAAAAGAGGTAAATGGGGTGAAATTGTCAGAATTTCATAAGATTAAAGATTATAAACAACGTCTAAATGAAAAATGGTTCAACATTTTGATAATCAGAGTATAAATCCCAACAAAAAATACCAAATAAGTTTAAGGAAATTAATTCTAATTAAATTTTTTCCCATCTACTCTAGAACACCAGTCCTGTTTCATCAGTACCAGCTAAAACAACAGAAGAAGCGAACAAACATCCGCGGGGTCGAAAATCTACAATTCTTAAGTGGTTGGAGAACTCAGATCTTAAGCAAAAGGAGGGCTCATTCGATATTTTTGATGCGATATGTAATGCATCGGATTCCAGCGATAGTAGTGAAAACGGTGCTGGCACCAACGGCTCGAAGAACAACAACAACGACAGTGAGGAACCATGCAAAAACAACGACGATGGTTACAATAATCCTTTTAAAGATTTTACAACGAAGTATGCGATGTTTAATGAAAAGCTGAAGATCGTTCAGGAAAATCTGACCAAATTGGAAGTTGAGATCGCCAATGGAACAAAAGAAACATCAAGTGTAATAGCAACAACACTGAATGATATAACAAAAGAGTTGGTGACAGCTGAAGATGAAGAAGCTGAGGATGTTGGGAGTGAGGAGGAAAATGAAGACGGCGACAATGATGATGATGGAATCGAAGAGGAAGATAGAAAACTTGTGAGAATTGAAAGTGGTCAGGAATCGGAGGAACTAAAGGGAAACAATGAAAGCTACATGCTGCTAAAGTGTAGCGTGGCCCTGTTAAAGGAAGCGTATGACGAAATTTGTGGTAGTATGAAGCAGCAACATGAGCAACAACAGCAACGCCATCAAAAACAACAGCAACATCAGGATAAACAGTTAAACCAGCCCGTCGTCAGCTTACAGACTCAATTCCAAAATTATGCTCAGCATAAAATCAGCAAAAGTGCAGCTCGCAAGTTGGCGCAACAGATAACACTGAAACCAACAAGTGATGGCGAGGATGGCCTTATTAAGGAGCTTCGTAATGTTATGACCGTTAACTGTAAAGATATTGATGCTGACGATGATGAGTCTAGCGAGGCTACTGGAAGATCGTCCTTGCAAACCATCGGAGAGGTTGTTAATACCGACGATGAAGAAACTGTGGAACTGCAGGATGTTGCCAACGCTGTTGAAGAGAATAACAGCATCCTCAATAACAGTAATAGCGATGGAGAGAAACAGGACAGTCCCAAACTCGAAAAACTCCTGAAGGACTATCAACGGCAAATCAAAGAACTCAATGAAAAGTTAGAACTGAGCGAATGCGATGCACAGAATACACTGGAGCTGATGCAAATGGAATGCGATACGTATAAGGATAAGGTATCGGATATGCAAAAACTGGTTGAAACGTTAACGGAAGAAAAACGTGAACTGGAGCAAGTTCTAGAGCAAAACAAATCGAAAGCAGAGCAAAACGCAGCAGCAACAATGAGTGTAGAGGATATACCGCCGCTTGAGGTTATCAGTGAGCAGTTATTAAAATCGTCAGCTATAGAACAGGTAGGCGACAACTCCGTAGCAGGCCCGAGTGAAGCCTCAGCTAAAAAAGGAAGCGAGGAAGAAAATACCTCAATCCAGTCTCCATCACTCACTTATGATCACTCACTTCCTGTTGCTAAACACGACGAATTCGAGCAACAAATACATGAAGAACTCAAAGTCATAAACTCTGCCTATGTTCAACGTGAGGAGGAATTAATTATGTACAAAGAGAGTTTGGAACAAATGCAGAAGGATAACTTGCGACTGCGTAATGAAATCAGTGAAATGACGCGAGCAGCTGATGCTCACGCGCTGTCGACGTTGAAACGGATGCTACCGTATGGTGCAGCTGCTGTAGCAGTTTTAATATATTTTATATTCACTTACACGTAAGCGATTAACTTATGCCACCAAAAACAGTAACGCTTTAACTTCTATTTGCAAGCTATTTTTCTTGATTTTCAACTCTATTTGATAGAAAAATAATGTACTATAAAAATTGTCAGCCTCAAAATTTACCGAAAAGAATTAGGAAATTGAATTTAGAAATGCAGAGTCGTAAATTTAATTGTTTTAGTTTGCACGAAAAGCAAAGACATTTAAAATCGAGAAACCGCTAATGTGTACAAGCTTAAGTGTAGATATTAGCGTAAATAGCATGTGTAAAGATAAATTTAAAGAGTTTATTAACAGGCTAATCTAATTTGTATTCAAACTATGAGTTTGCAAAGCATTTCTATAATAACAGCGATGATACAAATAAGAACAAGAAGAACAAATTTGATTATAATGCATTTTTTATAAATTTTTTATGAAATAAATTTATAACTTTTAATTAAAGAAAATTAAACAAATCCTAAAATTAAAATCCCCATAAATTAAAAGCAAATTTTAATTAAGAAATTATTTAAATTGTAAAACCAGTTTAAACAAAAAAATTAAAATTAAAAGTAAAATTAAATAAAAACAGAATTTAATGGCAAAATAATTAAACACGCACTTTAAATTAGAATACTAATTCAAAGAAAATAAATTTCAATTTAAAAAACCAGTTTAAATAGGGTTAAATTAAAGAAATCGAAATTAAATTAAATGAAAACCTTTTCAATTATAAATAGAATGCATCTAAAAATTTAATTGTTAATGCTACACATTGTAAATGCTTAAATTTAACTTGTTGCTTAAACTTTCTGTTAATCTAATTTAGATTTTATTTAAATTCCCCTTAAATTATAAATTAATGTAATCAAAATGGCTGCCCGTTTTTACATAATTACAAAAACAAATGTATATTTCGGTTCTCTCTCTCTCTCTCATGTGTATTTTTTTATTTAGGCAGATTTTTTCAAATTTTTACATTTATAAAAAATTTGCCTACATAAAAATTATGAAAATTATTTATTATTGTAAAATTTAATCTAAAACAGGAATAAATTAAAGTACATATTTGTAAACATCAGAAAATGTTATGCGTCGAAAATTATTGTACGAAATTATTTATATTATAATTATGTGGCTATATTATTGTTATTAATACGATTATACGGTTGAAATAAATGAATAAATATAGCATTTCTGTTTAAATGCAAAAGCTAACAAAACGCCAGAAAATATAAGAAATAATTTTTGTAATTATATTTAGCTGTATTGTAATTGCAAGGGTCTCGATATAAACAATACTAGACATTTTCTACTTGGATTTCCATTGCTTCACAGTAATTTCTTTAACAGATTGTCCTCAGAATTTAGAAATGATAGAATGTTACAGACAGAAATTTGAGTAAACAATTTCTTGTTTACAATCTGGATTTTTCTAATTTTATTTGAAAAATAAAAGATTTCGATTGTAACTTCTGCTATACATAACGAATTGAGATCCTTAAATACTTTCAAGATTTACTAATGAGATTTAATTCAGTATTTTAGATTTTGTTGAGCGCAAATTAAACAAAAAAGTCTACAACTTAGTACACTAAGTGAAAAAAAGGGATTTACTAAAATTTAAGTTTTAACAAAACTAATACTTGAAACTTGATGCAGCCGATCGAATTTGTTTATTTATACAAGTCACAAAGTTAACTTTTTATCTACTGCTTCGCTAATTTAACTTGAAAAGTTAAACTAAGTTCAGAAGATAAGAAAGTAATCGAGCTCTCAACAACGCCAGAATCATTAACAATTAAAAAGAGATATTTTTATGTTACACATTTTTGTTAACGTATACTTGTTTTTATGTACAATGAAATATTATAAAAGCTCGTTATAATAGATTATACAAGCTGTATTATATTAATAAAACGCGTATGTAGCACTATTAACACTTTAAATTTGTCCGATAATAAAAGTATGAAGCATTTAAATGGTCATATTTGTATTTTCCATTAAATATTAATGCTTTTAAAGTATATCCCTCTAATAAAAATTGAAAATGTAAAATGTCAGTATCAATAATCTTTATCTGCTCGATTGTATATTTTCATTAGTACTTCCGATAAACCATCGATTTCGTACCAATATTTTCGATATATATATTTCAGAATTCCAGTTACATCTTTAAACGATGTAAACAAAAATATCGACATTTTTATTTTAATTTTTTTTTGTCCAAACCATAGTTGCCAATCAACAGTTTCTTGCATGCTGCTTCTCGAAAAAATTTTTATTTTAATTGATTAAGTAATAAAAATCGTAAAAATGTTTGACGGTTTACATTTTTTCGATATACCTTAAAATGTAAATATAAATTGTGATCGTTGCTTTGTTTTATTTGTTGTTTGTATTTGTCATGTATTCACTAGTTTTAAAAGCAAAGGCAAACTTATTGGAGAACCGATTTTAGAACTCAGGCTGGGCAACTACTAAATAAACAAGAGAATCCGTTTTTGTGAAAAAATGGACCAAAAGATGAGAGATGAAAGATGGCAACCTAGTATTCAGTTACTGCACAACAAGCAGAGCTGTCAAAAGAAACAGCTGCAGTATACTATTTTATCGACCGTTTAATGCACTCCCTGGTCTGCAGTTATATGTCAGGGTTCGAAGTTTATTGCAATTTTAGCAAATATCTTGTCTGTACTATTAAAGTTGTCATTGCATGTGTAGATACAATCTGCTACAATTTTTCTTTAGTTGAAATAATTTCTTGAACTTGATGACAGCTAATATCCAGCAAAATAGTTTTTAAATATGATATGTATATCTTCATTGTAAAAGGAATAAGCTTTTAAAACAAATTTCCTAAAAACACAATATTAACAAATATAAAAGTTCGATGATAAACAATTCGGAAATTAGTATTATATTTTCTTAAAATACACATTTGTGAAAGAGTTTTAATGAACGAATAAATGTTCATTAATAACATCACAATTTCATTTAACATACGTTTAAAAAACAACAATTTTAATATGATAACTTAAAGCCATAAAAACGAATTTATTAGAAATATCGCATTAAAGAAAATGAATTTAATATATACTTTACTCAAAATATTATTATACGCTTATATTATTGTTACGCTTACTTTGGCATAAAAATTGTATTTAAAAAACATATTTCATATTGAAAGTATGTGTTGACGTGGTGTCTACATATAATGATTGTTTGGAACCTTTAATTTGTTAATTAAATGTTTATTTCAGCAATGTCATAAGTTTACTTTAGAATTCCTTTTTGAACACACGTCCGGAAATCCGAACCCTGTTTCCTACTCGTTACTATTGATTTGACAACCATAGAGATGACAAGGCCTGGAAAATAAAAATATTTTCAGCAGTCGACCGAGTGCTAGCGAGTGGATTGGTTGTTGATTTCGTGGTGACGAATTCATTGTTTATTTAAAAAATTATAAAAAAGATTATACAATATTAGAATCGAACCGGCTTAAAAAGTCTGATACTACATTCTAATACTGAGAAAGGAACTGGCAAGAGAGATAATCAAATAGTGCGATCCGGCGACAATTTTTTACGATACTGGCAGCGGAAATGCTTGAAAGATTTAGCAGAATCTTCCATTAAAACTGGATTCAATTGCCATTGCGGCGGTGGCTTTAAAAGTGGATAAAACCAGCAATAGTAAAGCAACAAAATCTGTGAAAGGAAAACGTAAGCAGCGAATCGCAGAAAACGCAGTAAAAACGCGTTAACTTGACGTTCTTCGTTATACGTTTTCGCCCTTCACTTCATCGAAACGAACTTTGTCGGTGTCAGCTTTGACTGTTCGTTTGATGTTTTATTTCTAATATTCGAATTGCATTTTTTCAGTAATTAAAAATTAACAGTTTTTTATTTTGTCTCACTAAATATGAATACATAAGTATGTATTTGTAGAAATTTAAGACTATAGTCAAAAGTGCAAATTAATTTGAAATTAAAATTACAAAAATCTACGACTGCAGAAACACACCCGTGTTTACGCAAGCACCAGTCCAGATATCACTTTGGCCAAGTAGCTAGTATTTTGTGTGGCTGGCGAAACTCTGAAGCACGCCAAATAATCAATGAGGTAAGTGTATTCGGGTGAAGCCCTAGTTGTCGTTCTGTTTTCCGGATGGAAAGCGAATTTGTCAATTTGTCTCCACACATTATTATTATTGAAATTTCATTTAAATTAATGGAAAAAAGTTTATATTTTATATTAATAAAATGGTAAAGCTGCAACCATACATAGTTGCACATAGTTTGCAAGCACAACGATAAATAATTTTTAATTACTATATTACATCTAGTTTCTTTATTAAGATAAAGGAAATATTGAAGCCATAAACAAGAAGTAATCACAGTTCATTTAGTGAATAGCACTCAATACTGTATGCACGCCCATCAAACTTGACGCCTACTCAGTTGATGGCGCGAGTCGTGCGCGGCACACTGCCGTCCAGCGTTTCGAATTGGCAAACTGCCGCCCGACTTGCCCACTCTGGCACGAGAGGTTAGTCATCGGAATCATCGTCATCGGCTGCGATCATCAGTGATCAACATGTCTGACAACATGTCTGCCAGAGATAGAAACCACGCATTCTACGCCCACGAATTTTATATAACATCGTTCAGAACGAAAAAAGAAACTGAAGATGGCACATCGCCGAAACCGGCTTGTCTACAAACCAAGACCAGCAAAATTGACAGAAATTCATTCCATACAAAAGCTTTACAGTGGGTGGCGATGACAAAATTTCGCATAGATTCCACAAATGTGCGTGGCTTGAGGGCGGTCTATGCGCATGTTTGTACTCACCACCCGCATATAATGGCACTAGGTGAGACCCAGGTGTCTTAGGGTGCAAATCCACTGGATTTTCGCATGCCTGGTTACCATTTACTGCCATTATTTTCATCACACAGAGGCCTCGCCTTATATATTATATTATATATCAGTTGTAAACGCTCAAAAAAAGTTTAATATTCAGTGTATTTGTAGAAGAAACTAGTCGATTTGTAGAATAAACCCTGTCTTTGCTAGAACTGGTGTCTTTTTTAGCTAAAATAATTTTCAAATTTGAAAGTGTTTTAGAAAAACCGCAGAAAATATCCCTAAAGTCACTTATAATCGTAATTTTATTTCTTAATTCTCTGTTTCAGAAATTAATTAATTTAAACTTTCTTATAAGTAATTATTTTTCTTTCGTTCTCTGCGTTTGCTTTAAGATTTTTGCGAATCCCTTTCGTTGCTCTAAATCGAAGCTTAAAGTTACCATTGCTATATTATGTTAGTCGTCAGAGTTTAAAGTTCTTATGTTCTCTAAGCTCTTTTGTTTTTGTATTCAACGTGTGTGCCTCATTGTGTGGACATTTTATAGCACAATGACCAGACAGCGTTGTAGACTAACCGAAAACAAAGACCACGGTGACAAACATGAGTATCCCTGTTGAAATAGAGTGAACTAAGCGATAAAACAACTTCCACAAGTCAGACGCTCTTTTTTAATGACTTTTTTTTTATTTAAACTTATTAGAATTTGAGGAAAATCTACCATTATGAGCAATTAACTGTCAGTCCTACAGACAAATTCAATTCGTAGGAAATGCAGAGCATTATAAAACTGAATTTCGTACGCTTGCAAAGAAATGCTTGCTAAAATTTGAAAATATCATATTTCTGCACTATTTCCAATTGTAATTAAGAAAAAATCAATTGAAACCAAGATTTTCCATTATGAAAATGAGAAAGGAATGTGTTAAAAAATTAAAAGCAAAATAGAAAAGTTAAGCCGTTTCGTAATTGAACTTTGGTTCACTTGATTAGCAGACGGTTGCTCCCCCTCCCCTCAGCCCCTAATAGACGAATCATTATTTCTCTGCGTGGTCAATGATGCTTTTGTTGTGACGAAAAAGTCGAAATTAGTTGCTTTTCTACAGGGATACGCAGTTAGGGATATGCAAGCAGTTTAGAGAATATAAATACAACTCTGCATTATTTATAAGTAACAACCAGTTATCGCCCAAGCTGCACAGATTAAAACCGACAAGTGGTATGTCATGATGTTGTGCTGAGTTCCATTGATGTTGCGAGACTGCATTGACGGTGGCTTCATAGGGGCATCCAAGCTTGAAGTCTATCACTTATGTATGTGTGTGTGTTTATACTTGTATGTGCGATAGTAACCGATCAAATATCAATTTATTATTTTTAGAAATAATGGAAGTACCGTTTTGCATTTATAATCTGGTGTTGCTTTACTTTGTTTGAATAAATTAAACACTTCGAAGAATTTTTATTATAATAAGCAGCTGGATATATGCAGTCATATAAGTAGACTCATATTACTTATATAGCAAACTGCATTATATATTGAAAATCTTGAATCGGTTATTCAGTTATAGCTGCTAAACATAAATTAAAATTAGAAAACTATGTTATTATATTTTCAATTTAATGACATATTTTGTATTTTTCACTCCCAAAAATTATTGCATGAAGAAATTATTGCAAATTATAGTGTAGTTACGTCATGATTCATGAAATATTCATACTTGTTATTTTACTTCTCCCTCCTAGTAACCGACATAAACCTCCAAAAAGGTCTTCGTAAGCCAAAGAGAAGTAAAGTAAGACGAGGAAATTTTGATTGCTTTTTCTTGTTTGTTTTGTGCAGTAATTTAACACAAGAAAAACCTATAAAGCTCAGTGTCTGGAATGTCTTTTCAGAAATTCGACCATTTATGTGTATGTAGACGTCGCTGTGAGAAGAGTTGAAAGAATGAAGTCTTAATTTGTTTGTCTGGAGTTTTATTTTATTTTTATATTATGGCCCGGCTAACAAGAAACATTAATTTGAACATCTTAATAGGTCTGTACCCGTACCCACCTCAAGTGGCTTGCGAGAAAGTGTATCTTAATTTCGAACTTTACCCGAAATTTTGTTGAAAAGTTTTCAAGTAGAGAACTTTTCTCCTTTCGAATATTATAAGTACGAGTAAAACGGATTTGATTACAACGAGTATTATTCTTACAATACCGGTTTGAGTATAACGAATATATACAATATCGATTTTCGAGTATAGAATTCTAGAATATCAGTCTGGAGTAAAAATACAATTGACTTTGCCGAATATTCACGTGCAATGAATGATGCGTCGTTCTTCAAATGCAGAGAATAACTGCAATACAATGACTGAAGAATTAATGATTTGAGAACAACGAAAACCATTTTCTGGAGTCATGTACAACGAGTGCTTCACAATTCAGTTCGAGTGTAATGAATACATTACAAATCTTCAAATACAAAAAATACAAAGACAGTGTTTGAGTACAAGAAATGCAGTTCCGTTACTTTAATGTAAATAATTCAGCAGATAAGAAGCCCATATAAAACGAATACCAAGCTTCATGTATAGATTACAGGATCAAATCTCTGAAAACAATGACAAGTACCACGAATTCAACTGGCTGTACAAATTAAGACCGAATGTCGCGAATACTTTTTGATTTTAAGTGTTCCAGTGTAACGAATACAGTACAACGAATACTTCAGCGAAAATCTTTATAACGAGTATGAATACAACGAACAAAGGTATTAATCCTTCAACAAAACGAATACCGAATTTGAATCTATATTCAAATACAATATAGAATCGTTGATCTAATAAAACCAACGAAGTTTTCGAGTACAAAGAATACAAGCAAATTGTTCTACTGCTCCCCAGTGATTTTTCCGATTCTAAATGCGTTCACAATATGTATTAGATTTGTATAAATCAATACAATTGTTATCTTAAGTTTGACTGATTTCAAGATTATAGCAGTCTTTGTTTATTATACATTCCTTCTTTCTGGTATAAATAAACATTTTTTTTTCTCCCCTCTAGACTTCGCCGTGCTATGCTTAGATTCGCTTTAATGGATTCTTATAAGTATGTTGCAAAACGTCAAATAATTTCATCTCAAATATCGCCGATAAGTAGAAAAAACTTTTCTTTGTTTTACTGCAGTATAAGAAAAATCATTTTAGACGCTCCTTACTTTCTTCAACCTTTTAAAAGCAACACTTGAAGCTCGTAAGAAACAAATGCTAAAAAACACACGTACTGGTAAACGATGAAAAAGACCAAGAAAATATTAAATTCAAAATAAAAATCAACCACTTTTTTAGCATTTCTTAAGAAATCAATGAACTCACTTCTTGTGTTGTCGCATTGAAATGTGAGCCCTGTTAGTGCACAGTGACGTGCGATGTCTTGAAAAGGGGGACGGGTTTGGTGGTGCAAACACTCCCTGCAATTTCGATTTTTACTTACATGTCTTACTGTGTTGAATAGAAAAAACCTTAGTCACTCTAAGATTAAAAGCTCCTGCTGCAAATACTTTCTGGTTATGCCACTGCTTGTACAGCAAGTTCGTCGGTGAAAGGAAGGCAAAGAAAGTAGGAGGACTGAATTTACTGGATGAATACAAGCAAAGTGAAAGCACTTGGCGAGGAATGAAAGGTAGAATTTTTGCCAATAAAGCGAAGCTAAATTACTGACCCACCCACTAACTTCAGCGTAAGGATGCCACCTGGAATAGCCGCACTTTTAATTATTTCAATTATTTCGAATTTTCTAATTATAAACTCCCACGAGAGAAAAAATTATAAACTCACACGAGAGAAAAAATTACAAACTGTCACGGGAGAGCTCTGTTATTAAAAATGCCACGAAATGACTACAGCTATTAAAAATTCTCTTGAAAAATTCCTTATAATAATATCCCGCAGAAATACCAAAAATTTTTGTGGGAATTCCCATTTCGGGGAGATTTTCCTCTCGATGGTGATGAGTAGACATTCTAGAAGATTTATAGATATTTCTAATTCTCCTTATTGATATTTTTATGCCTGAGGAAATTAATATACAAAAATTCTATGTGAACAGAATCTTTTAAATAATATCTCAAAAGCTTGAAGAATTAAAACATTAGAAGCAATAAAAAACACCAAATGAAACGTTTATATAGTCATAAATTAAATTCATTTGAGACAATTTGTACATTTTCATATTTTCGTTTTAATTCTCAGCTCCGCTTTGATATCCTTTCTCTCTTATTGAACTACTGGGCATTCTGCCAGAAATATTAAAATTCAAATAAAAACAGAATATCTGTCTTGACTTTTTGTAAGAAGAAATTATAAATTTACTTCCCCGACTTATTCAGCGGTTGTCTTTCATCCGAATGTTGCATAGAGGTGTTGAACATACAGCGTAACTAGTTATTTTTTACCTTTAATGTTCACTTATTTCACATATAAAGAGTCACATTTTCTATATATTATATATTTTTTATATTTTATTTAGATATTTGAAAATTAAAATGTTATTCGATATTGTCGTGTAAAATTAACCTAAAGAAATGCAAATGTCATTGATAAATACTAAAGTCTCTCTTCTAACATGACAATGAGAGAAATGTCACAGTGACAATGAGGGAGATGTCGCAGTGACAATGAACGAGATCTCGCAGTGACAATGAAACATTGTGTCACGCTTTAAATTGTAAGTTTTGTAAAGAGTACTCGATCCGGGAGTTATACGATCCGTGAGTCAAGCCACAAGAACAAATACTTGTGATGACAAACATTCACGAATTTTTTTTCTCTAAGTCGCTTCTCTCTTTTTTTCTTTAAGTTGACGATCAATCACGCAATCTCACGTATATTTTCCCAAATTTTTTCTTGAAATCGCCTACGATCACACATGAAAACTTCGTGTCACGACGAAGATCACGCCAAGCGCCCATCTCTACACAATAAAAGTTAGGGGAAAAGTAAGTGGCCATTGATAGGGAGCGGGTTAAATGTATGCCTCAGTAACTACTCGGAAATGTTTCCCAGATGACACAGTAGTTATCACATTAACATGGATAGCTATGACCGACTTACGAGTAAATTCGATTTTTTTTAGTTTTTCAGTTTTTTGCACATTTTCTGCTTAATTTAATAAACAGCTGTCAGCTGTCGCAACGTGGCGTGGTGTAGCGTTGCATCTATTGCGACTGGACAGATGGGACGGGCATATTTGCCAGCAACTGCAGCAACAACTATTAATACTTTTACTACCAAAAAAACAACAGCAACGGATAGTAAGTGCAAACACGACATGCAATTTATGCAGATAATTTTTTTTCTGTCTGTTAAAAGAGAACACTAAAAACGAGTTTTACGGGAATCATGGATAGATGGACACATGTACCAATAGCAAATTGTTTTGTAGCAAATTGTAGCACCTTTCTCTCTTCATTAAAACGTAGATATGTATGTGCATATATTAATTTTTTTAGTGTTGTATGATGTTACGTAACTAATATTTATTTTAAAAAAACTGTGAAGTTAAATTTGTAGTGAACTTAGCACGGACTGGAACCATATGAAAGTCGCCACACCACATCACAAATTCACCTCTCTCTTGTTATAGTGGTGAGAAATGAGAGAGGAGTGATAGAGAGAGAGATAGGGAAAGAGGAGAAACTTCCAACAACTTTGAAGCAGGAATAGAGAAAACCTCTTCTGAATTCGGTTTTCTTCAAAATTGTTCTAAAACGGAGAGTTGAAATGGCAAAAACTCCACCTTCTTGTGTTGGAATTTCGAACTAAATGTTTGCGCACAAATAAATTGATAGAATCTTCGCTAAAATACAGAAAAGCGCATCGGAATTTTACTTCCTGCAAAAAACATTTTTACCTGCAACAAACATTTTTATAGTGTAGATTTAGATAAGCTTTTTTTAATTAGTTCTTTAATTGATATTTTCTTGAAAAGAAATTCCTGTCGCTGCGTCGACAATAACAAGTCATTCTTTTTTAAGAACATCGATAATAATAAGTCATTGTTTTGAAATTGAAAAATCCCTATACAACAAACAAAAAGACAAATACCACTGAAGTAAGAATGAAATCCACTGAAGTATTTGATACACAACCGCTTAAATGTACAGAAATCGCTTAAATTTACCGAAATACTAAGGAAAATAAAGTCTTCTCTTACTGTTGAAATAATTGAAGTGTTTTGAAATTCTCGTTTTTAATTAGCTGTCCAAAAATAACCACCACATTTATATTCTGACATTTGTGGAGCGTGACAAAAACACTTTTACACTGCAGGTGTCTGCGAAAATATTTTCCAAACAAGAATACAAATTTTGCACACGTACGCATTCATCATTTGAATGCAGTTGAAAAAGCAACAACAATATGGCTTTATCAGCAACCCTTCTGTTCTTCAGGGACTCTTTTATTACCCTCTTTGAAGATAAAAACGTTTCTAAATTACAAGAAACACAATTCAAAAGGGGTTTCTTCAACCCCTCTGGGTAATCAAAACAACAACCTCGATTCCTTGTATTTAACTACTTCGTATTTTTATTTCGTGTATGTATTTGTACCTGTATGTCGTGTCTATTTATCTGTCTCGTTGTTTTTCATACGACGGCTGTTGTATAAGTAATTAGAAAAATATGCATCTGCAACGAGAGAATAAGAAAATAGCTTTTTATTATCATTTTCTCAGTTGAATATTTTAAAGAAAGAAACATTTATGCAAAGAGATTTCTAATTGCTTTCAAAGATGCTTCAGATTCCACAGCAAGAATTCTAGTTGGCTTTATAAATTTAATTAAAAACGCTGTAGTTTTTATTTTTTTAAGGCTGTACAAAAAATCGATCTTATCCTCTCAGCTCGTCGTCCGTGGTGATGATAAAATAACAGAATCAAGTGAAGACACACTTCATAATCATATAGTAATTATGAAATCAATGACTCTTTAACGAACTCCTTCACTTGAGATGTAATCGGAAGAATTTTACATGTACAATATAAGAAATTGGTTGATGCTTCCATTAAAAGTGAAGATAGAGAGTTAAGAGAGAAAAAATGAAGTGACGTCTGTTGTTTGTCAGCTGAAATTGAGAGAACAACAAGAAAATCTCATCTCCAACATTTACCACGTACATGAAAAACTTCCGCAAATTTTCTCAAGCCCTTCTTTCAAGTCCTTCTTTCTTTAAATTTTTACAATTTAATTTAACATTCTAGGCTTAGCCTAGATTTTAATAAGAAAAATTTGTATTAAATGAAATTATTTCATTTTTTCAGGTATGCTTCAAACTTTGGGTTGATTTAATGAAAAAGTAAGTATTTCACGGGGGATTTGTAATTCATTACAATTTCTTTGGTCATGTGACAATCAAGCATCGTGTTCTCCTCGAACTACTAAACTAAATATTATATTAAAACAAGTAAAAGTGTGGTGCTCGGCCAGGCCGAAGTTTAAATACACTGCATCCGAGTAGCTAAACAAAATAATAACTTCGCCAGTTGATAACTTTTGTATAAGTAGACTAACCACGCCCATTTTTGGCAAACATTTTGGTAATGTCTGAATACTCCAGGATAAAATCACGTATTCATATTTTGCACCGTTAATGAGATATTGACAACTTTTGTATGAGTGGGAGGACCACGCCCATTTTTTGCAGAAATTTTATTAATGACGTTATATGTTCCGAAATAGAATTATACCTCAATATCTTGTGAGATATACCCCTTATAACATTTTTTAAAACGAGGTGCCTTTACATTCCGTATGAGAAGTAGGCGTGGTTGTTAACCGATTTCGTCCATTTTCAATCACAAACTGACCTACATAACAAGGAATATTTGCGCCAAATTTCATCGCGATATCTCTTTTCGTTCTCCCGTAATCGATTTCAACAGACAGACGGACCGAAAATGGAAGAGATGTGAGCCTGACATTTGAATGGAAGAGACGCATCCCAGACCTTAGTCCCCCCCAAGAACTCATACTTACAAAGTGAAAAGAAAAATCAGTATGAAATGCATATTTTCAGGGAAAAACCTGTTGAAACAGTAATAAAAGAGGGGAAGAATGGGAGTAAGATTCGTTTAAACTTATCTGTCAAGGAGCTACGTCGTTTTATACATGGAGTTTTTTCAGTAAATTCCTTCAAAACCTTTTTGAGAAAAATTTTACAATACAAGTCATATTAGTATCTACTGCAGGTTGATTGCAATACCTTACAGTTCTGAACTTTATAGTTAGCGCACAGCCACATCATAGCTAAACTATTTTTATTCATTTAATTTATTGAAGGTTTGGAAATCTAAAATCTATTTATGCATGACAATCGTTTAAAGAATTTTACAACACGAAGACTTTAACTTCTGTGATTGTGTGCAATTAAATCAAAAATGCCCTCTCAACCTCTGCCGATATTTCACAAAGTGGATGATATCAATTGTATAAAAGCAAGAATTGTATTATTATGAACTCGTTGTATTTCCATAGATTTTCTATTATTGGGCTTTGATTCCAATCTCAGAGCATACCATATCAATCTTTTTGGCTAACTTTAGACCCTTGTCTTACAACCCTTAAAATTTCAGGTAGAATTGCTTAGCAGGAAAAAGCTATGGGTATGTTTATCTATCTATATGGGGTATATTTGTGTATTCTATTAATTTTAATTTTAAGGAAGTGAATTTTATTTATCAGCGATTTTATTTTGTTTACAGAGATCTCAAAATCAAATCAAGAAAATTCCAAAGAAATCCCTTCCAAGATTCGATTTAAAAATTGACAAGAAGCTACGTTCAGAAAGACTGCTTTCGGAATAGGACTCATAGAATAGCTGAATAAATAACCCTGCACTCGTAGATGCTATATAAATTTATATTTTGAAAAAAAATTTTATCGTATCGGCTCTTCTTATTAATTTTCAAAACAAAAGTGCTTACATAAGATACTCACAGAGACAAGAAAATTAAGTCAGAATGACAAGATTGCGCAAATATCCAAAAGTTAGTTCAAGACTACATTTAAAGATATACACGGATGTCAGGTAAATCTAAAACAATTCTTATCTTTAGAGTAAGCGTTGGAAAACAAATTAAAAAAGTTCTATCGAATTTCTTGAAAATTAATCAATACATCGCTTCTTAATATCTTTAAAGGTTTGAAACTATGCTATTTTCGAAACTGAAAATTATATTAGAGGAGTATTTAATTATTGTATTTGATTTAGAATCATAATAAATTCTCAGTGTAGTGTTCATGTCGCGAATAAATAAGAAATTCTTACCGGTTCGGTTTGTGTACGCAATAAATACTAAATTATTATTTGTTTTTATGTGTGTCTATCATAATCAGTTTATTTACCACCTACCGCTTTTTTGCCTTAATGTCGGAATTGCTATAAGCTAAAAGCCGCATTTTAAAATTGACATTTAAAAAAAATTGAAATATAATAAAAAATTATATTCCACACCGTTTTAAAATTTAAAAATTGTCGTTTAGGTTCTAAAAAAAAGCAAAACAACTCTTGAACTGGCAAAAATTGCTGCTTAATATTTAATTTCTTATTACTGTTTTCTTCGCCGTCCTTTCGTCAAGCATGAACAAATTATACATTACAAAAATCTCAAATTGGTATAAAATACTCTGTTTAAAAGATGAATTTTAAAAGATTTTTGCAACTTAAATTCAAAAGAATTTCATTTGCATGAAGATGAATAATTTAAAGAACTAAAAAAATGCCTTTCTTAACTACGTCAATTACAAGGAACGAAATGTTGCAACAGAATAAGATTGCAGCAGCATATGCAATGGCAACCGCATCATGTAACGCATTCCAACAAAATATGCTTTCCTTGATATACCCTTTTTATCTCACACAATTTATCCAACAGAATGTTATAGGAAAACAAAAACAAACTCATTGTTTGTTTTTCCTTGTATATGTGTGTGTGTGTGTAGTTGCAGATGTGCCTACAAATGCAGCTTTCGAACTTTCGCGCCAACAGACCCATCCACCCAACAGACATCATAAAGACGAAGGAACGAATATAAGACACTTTATTGTATCTTATGAATGCGCAATGATTAAGCATTTATGAACAACAACAGCAAGAAAAACATGCAGCATCAACGTCTTATAAAAAAACAAAAACTCAGCAAATGTTAGAAATTCCTGAAGTGCATCGCTTGCATTAAATTAGACGAAAACGTCATGCTAAGAAATTGTTTGCCATGTAATCAACATGTTCGTAATCACCATTATCATCTTCGTTATCATCATCATCATCCCCATCCAGTTGCAAGCAATCAAATGTGGAATGAAAATAACTAAAAAAACTGTTTTTGTTGCAGAAAAGTACTCCTCCCCTCTCTATTTTTCTCTTCACTGTTGTTGTTTTATTGTTCTTAAGCGTTGTATAGTGTTAAGGTTTTTTTTCCAGTGTGCGCTATTTTTCACTTTCACTTGAGTTTAGCGTACTCTTAGCGCACGTGTGCTCTAAAATCAAAATTGTTTTTCTTAATTGGCTAACATTTAAAGTGGTTTTTATACGATTTTTTCGTATATATTTTTTCGTACATGCATACGTTGCTCTTCCTCCTTAATCAAATTTAACGCTATTCTTCCTTATTATGCTCTTCTATTGCCTTCTGTGTTTCTTACAATTCAATTTGAATTTTATTGTTTAAAATCACGTTTATAAAAGTAGGAACGAGGAAAAACTCTTTGGAATTGTATACAATATTGTCTGCAGCTTAATTTAGAATTATTTAGCGGTCGAAATCGGCTTATAACCAAAACCACTTTTTGTATTAACTGTACGCGCGCTCAATTTCATTTTGTAAGAATGACAGAGTGAAAGTTTATTAGTATCAAAACTTTTTTCGCTTCTTACCAAAAAGAATCCACAAATAGTTTCACAATTCAGAAATTCACAAGCTGTAATAAATTTTCATCATATTTTCATGTTTAACTTATGTGAACAATGTTGATGGTGATGGTGATGTTAGTGAGGAAATACGTTCTTGTTTTTCAAGTTATATTAATGAACGTAGAAGCTTGCGTGTTGTTAACCAAGCCTTTAAATTTATCAAACAGGAAGGAAAAAACTTTGCCAAAACGAGTTCCAGCAGGGAGAAGCATATTCTACGTACCACACATCATATAAATTATATGCCTGAAAGAATTAAAAACAGATCAGTAACACACTTTTTTCAGCATTTTTTGGGTGGAGTTTCATTCCTTTCATGGAACAATTTAGGACACCGCATGCAAAACTTTTCACACATTTATGCTTTTCACTTTCCTTCTTACTTCATTTCCACGTAGTTACCGTACATTTTCTTTATTAGATGTCTGCGAAAAAATTTTTCTTTAGGTTTATAAGCAACAAACAGCGTCAGATATAAAGAAAAACTTAAGATAAGCCAACCGAGAAAAAGCACAGGTGGGTTTTAAATGGAGATTAAAAAATATTTACTAAACCAGCTATGCAAGGATATTAAATGACATCATATGTCAGGTAACAGGAACTTGTAAGGCTGTTGAAGCAGTGTATGCTTGGACACTGTAAGAAAAATTCATGCTACTACCAATCACTTATTGAAACTCAATTCGTAATTTTATATGCCGAAACATCATCTAAAAGTCTTATAATTGCTATAATAAATAACATGCAATTTAATCATATTGTGCATTTCCAACAACTCCATTCTAGTGTGAA
Organism: Sicus ferrugineus; assembly: GCA_922984085.1. Classification (NCBI taxonomy): domain Eukaryota; kingdom Metazoa; phylum Arthropoda; class Insecta; order Diptera; family Conopidae; genus Sicus; species Sicus ferrugineus. The sequence continues at coordinate 4,145,018 of OV277349.1, read as the reverse complement.
ACCTATTGAACTTATAAATAAATCAATTCAGTTTTTATTATTTCTCCGTAAATCATAATTGACTTATTGCTAATAAAACTAAATTAAATTCACTGAATTTATGATTTGGTCAGTTTTTAATTAGCAATGCTTGAGTTGTTTAGAGAAAGTGAGTGAGTAAAAAAATTATTGCCGTATAGTTTCCAGTAATAATTTCTGATTTATTGTTGCTCTCAAAAGCGCAAAGGCTGTTGAAACTAAAATTTATTAATGTAAACGCTGAACCAGAGCTGTCAAATTTAGATTACTATTACATTTTTATTTGGATTACTAAGTAATGGTTTATAAAAAATTAGATTACGATAACAAAAGCCAAAAGTAGTTTATTTACTTTGATTTTTATTAAATAATGATTATTGTAAAATAATCAGAAAGTAATCTGTTGTCTGAAAGGTATTTCAGTAATTTTTCTCATTTTTGTTAAAATTATGGAGAATAATTAAAGTAGTAATGAACATTTATCTTTTTCGATTTTATTTAGATCATTTATTTATTTATGCAATTCATAACAATCTGAAGATTATTTTAAAAAGTCATGAGTAATAAAAAACTTGCAAAAAAAGATTACTTAAATAACATTAAATTACTAAAATAACATTAAATTACAGAGTACATGTATCTACTTTTTGATATATTTTAAATACTCGATGAATAATGAAATAAAACTAAAAGAAAAAACAAAAATTCAAATTAAGTTCATTATTTTAGATTATTTGTAATCGTAATTTAGATGTAGCAAGTACAAGAATAACTTTTACAGCCCTGCACTCAGGAACTGAATGCTTGCTAACAGGCAGCTTTTTAGTAATTTTTTCTTAAGTAATCAGTACTCGAAAACCAATATTAATTAATCGTTAATAAAAAGTTTAAACTATTTAGGGTTAGCTGAACTTTAAACGATTTTTTTCTTCTGCTAAAACTGCAATTATTATATATTATTTGCTTACTCTTATGTGAATTGTATTTTATTATTCAACTACAATAAGCTATGGCGGGAAAAATTAAAATATACAACTATTTTTGATCGCGTAATTAACGACTCGCAACCGATAGCCTGTCTGTTGAAGCAGCTGCTTTCTTTTTCCAGTTTCTTGCTGTTGGCAAGAAAACTTAATGTAATTTAATTATTTGAAGCAGCGTTTCCCAAAGCAAGGCAGATTCGAGTTTCTGTGAGGAACATCAGGGAGTTAGTTGAAATTAAATATTACAGGCAACGTGATATTATAACTTGTATAATAAAAATCACTTAACAGTTCTATTTTACTTTTACCGAGCAGAAATGGAAGTTAATTGTAATTTTCTTAACAGAGGGTCAATGGATTTTTTTATTGAATCAGAAATAAATAAGAATTGTATAATTTACTAAACGCATTAATAGAAAATATTTTCCAAAAACTTTAATTAAAAACTATATTGATTTCCTTTTCTCACTAAAACAACAATATTTAAAAGCAGTATTTCTTTGCGTGGCAAAGAATTCATAGCAAAAATTATGTTTTCAGCTCATTCAATCACACTCCACCCATCTTCTTCCAACTTAGCAATTGTGAGATGTTTTCGAACGCATGACGATTACTACGAAGATGAATGATTCATACATCTTTTATTTCATTTTTTTTTTCTTATTTTGCCTTTGTATTTTTTCACAATACTTAATGTTTCCGTGTTTAAGATTATGATTGCTTTTCTTTATATTCAATTTTTTCATTTATTCATATTTCTTTTTCCCTGTTTTCATGCAATTCTTGCTCTTTTATTTTGTGTCTTGCCTTCTTGTAGCTGTTTTTGTAAAAGACTCGCTTGCATCATTGCGGGCACGTACTGGCTTTTTGACTTTTAAAGTCTATGGATACATAGGCAGGTACAAAGTGGTAAAGCTTTTCTGGTTTCTCCAATCGGACTTCTTTTTATTAAATCCGTTGACTGACTGACTAGCTGTCTGGTTAACTGGTTGGACTAAAACCTTATCGCCTTCAGCTATAAATCTTAACTTAAGCATAAAATGCATGACCTCTTAACGCTTCATAAATATTGCCCGTGTTTTTTCCTCTTTTTAGCTAGGATTATCACGAAAGGGTCTTTTAAAAGTGCAGTGCTTTTTACATTATGTTAAATATTTAATTGAACGTGCAATATTTGAATTAAAATAAAAGTTATAATTTTTTAAGAGCTATTTCGGAGTTACAGACGATTAAAAATCATGTCAAAAATTATAAAGTCAGCATGAATTCTCGTTTATTCATTATTATTTAAAATAATCTAATAGTCTAAATAGGAATAAAAGTATTTTGACAATTGTTTTCATTAGTCCTATTGCATTTAATGGTAATGAAAACCTTTGATTATTGTAACCATTACTTTCATAATTTTTATAACCTTCGCTTTAAAATTTCATACGTTTACAAATAATATGAAAAATAATTAAATTACAATAATTTAATTTGCTTTGGCTGAAGTCGTTGATAAGTGAATTTTGAAGTAAAGGAAAGTGGTGGAGTGAAAAACAATTAAAATAAAAAAAAATTTAAAATAATCACATATCGAAAAATATTTCTGTGAATTTCTCAAAAGCATATTAAGCTAAATTTTTTTATGAAAAACTAATTGCTAATATCGTAATTTTCTATGCTTCAAACACTCGTTGTTGCAATTATCGAAATTATTTATGGAAAACATAATAAAAGAAAACGAATTTAATTTTTAAGTAAAAGAACCGCAAAATTTATTATTACGAAGACTGCAGACAAAGAAACAAAATGAAAATTAGTTCAAGAAATATGATCGTCGATGGTGATGATGCTGAGCATTCGAAAAACAAATTTCATTAACTAACTATTGACTCCAGGACAAAACGAAAAACCGCTTACACTACACAATAATAATTCGATCTATAATTATGCAGTAGTTTACAGTAATCCAAATGTCTTACATGTATATCGAAATGTTAAATCAAGTTTTGTAAAGCTGGTGAAGCAAACAAGCCGTACTTAACCGAATTAATATACAGCTCAAGTAATACGAGCTGTATTCAGTTGCCTTCTCTTTGTCAATACTTACAACCTATTAACCTAAATAAAACTGCTTTGCTAGGGCTTCTATAAATTTCATACAATACAACGTACGACGGTCTTGTAATACGAACTCTCTTAATAGTTCACTAATTAATCTATCTAGCTTCGTTCATTTGCTACTTGCAATTTTATTGCTTTTCTGCTCTTTTCCAATAAAACAAAAGTTTAATAATAAAATCAAAGTTCAATAAGAAATTAAAATTATTTTTCACTTGCTCGATCGAACAAAGAATTTAAAAGATATCAAGAATTAACATATGAGAAATAGTTATTTACAAAATTTCGCTTCTTTTTAGGATGGAAGTTCAAACCCCAAGTAGTTCCGCATATAATTCGCTAATAACGCAACATCATAAACAACACATTGAGCAGCAGCAGCAACAACAAGAGCCACCACATCTACAGCTTACAACCAACCTTACACTCAGTCGCAGCAGCAGTCCAGCCAGTTCAAATTCTGAACTTGAAAGAGTCTTACAAGATTTGGATTTGAACAGCTCGCCGCGTGCTAGTGAAAGCGTTAGTTTAGGCGCCGATATAAAACACAAATCGAATGGTTCACTTAGTGGTGCTTCCACGGCCTCCACAACAGGGGCTGGATCGACATCAGGACTCAGCAATGGTATCGCATTATCGTCATCGACCTCCTATACTGTGTGTTCTGCTGCCGGAGTTACTACTGGAAGCATTGCTGCTGCCAGCGCCTCGAACATCGCCCCTGGTACAGGCAACGTAAAGAAACGTATCTCGAGCAGCCGTACGCCGACACGTAAAGCGAGACGAATAAAATTCTATCGAAATGGAGACCGTTTCTATCCAGGCATAACCATTCCAGTTTCAAATGAACGTTACAGGTAAGTGAATCCGAACTTTTATCTACCTGTTCTTGCATTTCTAAAACTTTATGATGTTAATTATGTGCTAAAAAATTCATAAAAATTTTACATTATTTGAAAAAGATTTTTTTTTATTTTAGATCATTTGAAAGTCTATTCGAAGACTTAACACGCCTCTTGGAGGACAATGTTAAGATACCAGGAGCTGTGCGTAACATTTATACGATGTGTGGTAAAAAGGTAAGCAAGAAATGATTTATACTATTTTGAAAACTTATATTTTACATGTTTCAAACATTTAAACTACAAATTCTCTCAGATTTCCACACTTGATGAGATCGAGGATGGTCAAAGCTATGTTTGTTCCTGTAATAATGAAAGCTTTAAGAAAGTGGAATACAATACCGTGTCTCAACCACTCGCCAACCTGAATCAATCCACAAAGTCTAACAACCGTCTTTCCAAGGTATTTCGTCCATCGTCACCGCTCAAGAATGGTGGCACCGGAGCTACAAACGGCAGCCCGGTGTTGGTGAGATTGACGGGGGGTGATAGTGTAGTTCATCCCCGAATCGTGACACTGATACGGAATGGCACAAAACCTAGAAGGGTAAAAGAGAGGATTTAGACAATTACTTCGCCAGTAATATTCAAAAGTCCTTTTGCTATATAGATAGTTCGTCTTCTACTCAACAAACGTAACAGTCCCAGCTTCGATCACGTGCTCACCGCAATCACCCAAGTTGTTCGATTGGACACCGGTTATGTACGCAAAGTATTCACTCTCTCTGGCAGTCCTGTGCTTCAGCTGGCCGACTTTTTTGCTTCCGACGATATCTTCTTCGCTTATGGCACCGAGCGGGTCAACAATCCTGATGACTTTAAGCTCGAAGCCGATGAACAGAAAGCTATACAAGCCATACGTAAAAATTTACGGTGCGCCGGTGCCGCCTGTCAGGGTCCTAAACCGAAAATGCCGGTCAAAAGTAAAAACATCAACAAAGTTGATTGTGAGGAAGATACATCAGTACTCGGCGTTGATAGTGGGGTTGATGTGTCTGAACTGCCCCCAGTTATACGTGAGCGCTATGCTTTGGGTAACATTGTAGGCGATGGTAATTTTGCGATGGTGCTGAAGGTGAAAGACAAACAGACAGCACAAACGCGTGCCCTGAAGATAATCGACAAGAGCAAGTGCAAAGGCAAGGAGCACTACATCGATGCGGAGGTGCGAGTAATGAAAAAACTGCAGCATCCACATATAATCTCACTGATCATGGATGTTGATCAGGTGGCAAATATGTATCTAGTGTTGGAGTTTGTAGGCGGTAAGTGAACATTTTTCGATTTGGATTTATAAAATTTAAAAACGTATTGAAATTGTGAACAGGCGGTGACCTATTCGATGCTATAACACGAGTGACACGCTTTTCTGAAGATGAGGCGCGACTCATGATCAATCATTTGGCCTCGGCAATGTCCTATTTACATTCCATGAGTATCGTACATCGAGATATCAAGCCTGAGAATTTATTGGTATGTAATAAAGAATAGAAAATCTTATTAACAGATTTAGGGAAAACATAAAAAAAATACTGCAGAATTTACGTAGATTTAAAAATCTTTTTAGAGGTTAAATCAAGTCGGTGGGTGTTTTTTTTATAATAATTTTTTAGTTAATTCTTTTTTATTTTCAATATTTTATTGATTTTTGGTTTTTAAGTATTTAAAATACAAACTCAACTTTTAAAAACACAGGTTGAATTAGATGCCAAAGGCAATGTAATTGAACTAAAACTGGCTGATTTTGGTCTGGCCTGTGAGGTGACAGAACCCTTATATGCCGTATGTGGTACACCAACGTATGTTGCACCCGAAATACTAATGGAGGTCGGTTATGGCTTAAAAGTGAGTTGCTGCTTTTGGTTTTTTATGTTTTGAAGATTGATCCACATTTTCATCTACAGATTGATGTGTGGGCTGCTGGCATCATCCTCTACATACTGTTGTGTGGCTTTCCACCGTTTGTGTCACCCGATAACCAACAGGAGCCGCTTTTCGATGCTATCATTTCAGGCGTTTATGAATTTCCCGATCCTTACTGGTCGGATATCGGTGACGGTGTGCGTGATCTTATTTCCAATATGTTGCAGTCAGATCCAGATGTGCGTTTCACTAGCGAGGATATACTTGATCACTACTGGACCATGGGTGAGGTGCAAAGTGATTACAGCTGAATTATGAGCTTGTTTCAAGCAGCAACTGATATAGATGTTGCAAATAAAACAGTATAGTTGTTAGCGAAGCATATTTAAAAAGTGAAGAAAAAGAAACCAACAACATCATTGAATCCGATTGTATTATTTTTAAGATAAAGAATTGATTTATGAATAGCTGTGTAAGGAAAGAAACGGAATTCCAAATAATTAAGCTCTCGGTTACTAATATAAATATTATTAAATAAGAGTTTAAATATTACGAATTAATTTAATTTATATAAATTTACACCGGCCGAAAAGACTAAGCAAATTTTGATTTGTACACAATTTTATAGAAAGCTACAGAAATTTGTTTGCTGTAAGCAGTTGTTGTAGCCTATTTCATGCTTCAAATGCGATTTCCTCCTAATTTAACACGCTTATTTAGTATTCTTTTATTAAGCTGACGCGGATCACAATATCAACAAAACAAGTTTGTATATTTTTCTATAAATATATATTTTTATATTATTATTGTAACTGTTATTATCTTGGGGTTATATTTTACTTGTATTAACAATTCTATTTGTAGTATTTCTTTGCATTAAAATTTTATTTTTAAAATATGAGCATTTAAGGGTAATTTATGAATTGAATGCTCTTGCATTTTACTATAATATAATTGAACATTCTGCTATATAACGAAATGACATACATATGATTAATATTAAATACATATATTGTTTTAAAATAAAGTATATTAAACTATTTATGAAATGAAATTAAAGCGACTTTTATTTGATGTTGTTTTGAAAGACTTTCGATTACAGTTCCCAATTTTGACGCGAAGATCTTATTCCCTATCATATCAATTAAAAATTTACACTCTAACTCTTCAGGCATTTTTGCTGAGGAATTTGTAAGAATTCATAATAAAAAGATGGTAATCATGTCTTGAAAAGAATAAAAGTTTTTTTGAGAATTACTAAATGGCGTAGAATTTTTAATGGGGAAATTACCATATGATTTTTCGAAAGATATTGTCTTACAAAGTTTATCAAAACATATTATAAAGTATAAAAAAGACAATTGAATTCGTAGCATTTTCAGGGCTATTGACAATTTTCAAAATCCTAAAGAATTTGCAGGCGTTTAATTAATCATCAATATCTGTTGTACGTCCCTAGACATGAATTATCTTTAACAGCTTTTGCTTGGGCTGTTGTCTCCGATGTTCTGATGAGAAAGGTTTATTGTTTTTGAATTTGGAATATTCTCTTCAACTATAGAAAAGTTTTGTTTGCGTTACTAAAAAACAAACAAAGTATATAGGTGTTTTATTTTAAAAGTTTGCAAACGCTGCGCTAGTAGGGATATAAGCGCATTCAGTCCTATAACAACAACCTGGCAACAGCATAAAATAACTGATGCCATCGTCTGAAAGCGATCAATAACAGATGTTCGGGAGGTTGTTGTTTTTCTTTCCAACTGCGCCTACATTGTTTATGCATGGCTTTGGCGATAATAGTGCAATTTTTAACAATAAGAAATTGAAAAATTAAGACAATTATTTTTCTACAACACGATGGCAGAAAACCAGGCAGCAAATAGCGTAAAAAAGAAATATGCGTCAAATTATATTGCTAGCCGCTCACCTTAAAATACTTACAGGATACTGAGACCGAAAGCTCGGAAGAGGAAGTGGAACCAAAATTTAAATATCAACGCATTGCAAACGATTTAAAGGATATTTTAAACAAAGATGTTGTTACTTGCGCGGCGGTGCATCCAAAGGTAAGCATGGTGGAGCAGAATGAGCACCATACTTTGATCTATCCGTTTCTGCCACTAGTTTCTCATATTCGGTACTTTCTGTGGGCGCGTTTATCTCTTCGATCATCAAGGTAACTCTGTGGATTCTCATTTAAATAACCAGAGGAGCGAATCTCCACACACGGTCGCAGTGAATCACATCGATGTGGACAACAAGGGTGAATATATCGCTACCTGCTCAGATGATGGCAAGGTCTGCTTGATTCCCCTAATTTATAGCAAATTGTATACTTCTAAATTTTTCCTCAAGGTCAACATTACCGGCCTCTTTAGTGATGAAAGCAATCAGAGCATTAGTTTCGCGAAGTCTGTGAAAGCCGTCACTTTAGATCCTGATCCCAAAGCTGTTGCTGGCAGGCGCTTCCTTGTGGGAGACGACAAGCTTACTTTATATGAAAAAAAATTTCTTAAGAAATTAAAATCTACCGTCCTGTGCTCTGCTGAAGGTTACGTGCTTTCGGTGTGCTGGCAAGGATCCTTTGTTGCGTGGTCCAGTTATTTGGGTGTGCGAGTTTATGATTTGAACCAAAAGTGCTCTTTAGGTTTGATGAAATGGGAGGAACCAATAAGGTGAAGAGCATATTTAAGAATAACACATTAATTGCGGAGATTTCTTTTATCTTGTGTTTTGGGTATAACCTTGATGATTTTTCTTTCTATGTAGTTCTCGTTTAGAAAATTTTCGGTGTAATTTTCGTTGGTCCAACGACACAACACTGCTCATTGGTTGGGTAGACACAATTCGCATTTGCGTTATTCGTAAACGTAACCCAATTGAAGCTTCTTCCAGAGATCTGCCCGGTTACATAGTAGATCCAGGTTAATAAATATTTTAAAAATAAACTTACCGGCTTAGCTTTCATCTTTGTAATATTTTCCAGTTTCCACATTTCAAACCCCATTTTTTATAAGTGGCTTAGCGCCACTCACCGCTAATCAGCTCGTTGTACTGGGGTATCCAAAGGAGAAGGACACCGACCACAGAGCCTTGCGACCAGTTCTGTCTGTAATGGATTACAAATTGAATAGCAGCGAAGAACTGTGTACGGATAGCCTTTCGATAAGAGGGTAAATTCATATTGCAAATTTATTCCTTAATAATTTATTGCTACATAGCTTCATATATTCATAAATATATAAAGACTACAATTTATTTTACAATATACTTAAATTATGTTTAACTCTATTTCATATATAGCTACCAGGAATACACTGTAAACGATTATAGCTTGGGTTGTATTATAGAGGAGAATCGTTATTTTATTGTGGCTCCCAAAGATATTGTCGTCGCCAGCCTTTATGAGACGGATGATCGTGTGCAGTGGTTAATTGAACATAGGTAAGTGTCTGTAAATTCGCAACTTCTTAATGCTTCTAAATTTCATTTAAAGTGTAAAGGATCATCTTTGAGCAGAATAGAGTTGATTTTTTAAGGTATAGTTGTCCATTTATTTTAATTCTTGGGCTCCATGAATTTCTATGATGACCTATAAATCCTTCGAAACCTCCTATGTATGGCTTTCATAGATGTTTTAATGTTTTGCTAAGACATAAAATTAATTGCTGTTATCAAATGACCTACACAGCTCTGTGTAGAATGACGACCATGGTTTTCTTGTGTGATGTAAATGCACTCTTAATGTGTAATTTCCATGGTTTTCGCAATGATTTTCTGTCAAATGTTCGTTGATTTCCTATCGTTCAATCTGTTCGTGATTCCTATCGTATGGATTAAATGATTTCATATCGAATTGGATTATGAACGCCATTCTTTCTATGGTATGAACAATCTTATTCTCCTATCGTTAGGAAACTATGGATTGTTATCGTATGGATCATACGATTTGTATCATGTACACTTCACAGCTTCTCAACGTGTAACATGTCCTGAAGTTTAATAAAGGTTCGAATTTTTATTGACTAGTAATTAAAACTATTTAATTAAGTTTTGCAAAATATTTATAATGCCTTGGTATCACAGCATTTATCTGCTGGCTTTTGCCAATCATAAAAGTACTCAATAGGCGATCCATATTGCTGTTTTTGGCCCTGCATCATCTCAAAATTGCACAATTTGCCGCCATATAAATCGCGAATTTGAGTCTCATTACGTTTGTGCAAAACTAAATGATGTCGCCGGCAAGCACGTGGCATGTAACCAGTGTCGAATCGTACATCATGCCAGCGATATACATGACGTAATGGTGACAACCAAGTACCCAGCGATACATCCTCGCTTACATAGGTGCTTAAATGGTGACTATTGGCTTCAATAAACTCAGCAATGCCACGCGAAATAACGTAACCACCACCGAGTGCATAAGTGATATAACGCTGGGCCAGAAAGTAGTTTGTCTCCCGCCACTGACCTTTAGTTTTGATATTTGCGCGCCCATGGAAGTATCCCCAATATAACTCTGGCAGCGGCTGATTACGATATTCCTTCGCTTTACGCATCCGTTTGCGATCATATGAGACAAGCTCGTTCAGAAGATAATCCATCTTTACGTAGGTGTCATCATCTACTTTTAGCATGTAGCTGTAACTGTAATGATTTGTTAGAGCGTCGATGGCGTGCAACAGTTTTTCTGTGAGATTCGTATATGTATCTGAGAGGCGTGGCAGCAGCAGCAGATCTTTGTGTTCTGCGTGTTCCCTGTGGAGTTCACGTTTAAGTGACGCATCCAGATTCTGTGTGCCAATGGCAAAGAAATGTCGCACCTCCATATAGCGTCTCGTAGCTACTTCTGCTGTGTTCGCCACGTTGTCCATCCAATTTTTGTAGTCGTTAATACTCTTCCTCTGATCATCAGTATTTTGATACTGCAAAAAACCACGTTTATCATATTGAGGCAGATATACATTTGCTTCAGGGAAGTAAGGTTGCATCAATGGTTGACCCAATCGGAGCCATGTGTCACGCATCGCCTGGCGTCTCTCTCGATTTACTGGTGCTGTTAACACCAAGACTACAAGAAAGGTCTCTGGATATGGGTCCATATGATCAATGCCACTCCTCCGCGTTGGACATTTATCAATAGTGCTCAGAATGTTGGTAATGAAACTGCCAAAGAAGAAGGCAACCATGGCACAAAAAAGAGTGATTAGATTATTCATGCGCCGCATTTTCTAAGAAGGTATTGCTGGTCGGTCGAAATTTAAAGCAGATCTGAAAATGGTAAACTGAATTCATGTTTTTTATGTCTTACATGTTTTTCAACTTGCCATCTAAACGTTCTCTCTGCCAAGGGAGGGATTCTACTTTTTATTTATATTAATTTTTGTTCTTTTTCTTATATCCATTCTCATTAAATTAAACATTTTTATTGAAATTGGTTTTCATTCGACGTCTGTTCTCCCCACGTTTTGAAGATGTTATAAACAAATCAATTCGTTTTGTTTTGCTCAACAGCTGTTTTTGTTATCAGCATCTGCTTTGTGATTTCAGCGACCTCTGTTGAGAAATAAGCGGTAACTTTAGTATTTTCTACTGATGGAGAAAAAGGGAATACCAACAGTATTTTATATTCATATAGCATTTTGTGTGCAATTCGTTTTACAATTTCATAGGATTTATAGTATATTTTACTCTTTATAAATATTAGTAATTGTTTCAGTATAACTCTGATAGTTTTTACAATTATTTTACTTTTAGAAAATTCGACGAAGCGATGGAAGTGATTACCGCGCACGGTGGACGTTTCTCACTAATATCTGTAGCAAGGTATGCATTAAATATAATTTATAATTCATCTTCAATAAATAATAAATAATTTTTTACCTTCTTTAAGACTGTATGTTAATCATTTGCTTTCGCTCAAAAAATATGATGCGGCTGCAAAATTATGCCTACGAGTTTTGGGTGATAACAAATCTTTATGGGAAGAAGAGGTCTTTAAATTTTTCAAACATCAACAATTACGATCGGTTAGTGCATACCTGCCTACAGCGGATAACTGCAAATTAGATCCACATGTGTACGAAATGGTTCTCTACGAATTTCTCAAATTCGATGCTAAGGTAAAATGTCAGTTTAAAATATATATTTTTTTAACGAAAAATGCGAAAAAATCATTTCAGGGATTTCTCAATCTTATCAAGGAGTGGCCATCAACGTTATATGATTGTTCGGCGGTTATAAATGCAATATGTGATAATTTCCGCAAGCAATACGCCAATGAACTGTTAGAAGCTTTAGCTATTTTATACTCACACCAAAAGGACTACGAAAGTGCACTCAGAATGTACCTAAAGTGGGTTTTAAACTTGCTTGAAAGCTTGAGTAATTAAATTATAATATAACTGGTTTCTCTTATATTCTTTAAATAGATTACAAAATAAGGACGTGTTTGATCTGATACGTCGTTATGATTTATACAGTGTTATACACAAAATGATCGTTCCTCTAATGCAATTGGATCGTGATAAAGCTTTTCAAATATTTTTGGATAAGAATAAAATTCCACCGGCAGTTGTTGTACAACAATTAGAACAAAATCAAGAATATTTATATATGGTATGTCAGGAATCAGTTTTTCATAATAGTTCAAACTAATTTTAAGCTTGAATCTCAGTGAGATTTAAAGTTTGAATGATGTAATCATTCTGGATTTAACTAAAAAATTAGATATTTCAACAATAAGAAATATACTTTTCAATATTTATGTATATCTTTTTTATATTATTTATTTTTAGTACTTAGACGCATTGGATAAGGTTGATAAAAGAGGAATATTTCATTGGAAGTTAGTGAATCTCTATGCCAAATTTGATCGTAAAAAATTGCTACCATTCTTACGTCGTTCGAATAATTATCCTATACAAGAAGCTTTGGATATTTGTAAGCGTGAGTTATACTATCCAGAAATGGTATATCTTCTGGGACACATGGGTAACACTGTGGAAGCTCTTAATATTATAATACATAAGGTAATTTGGTGCCAGATTAACTTTTAGAACCTATTTACTTTTAATCCTAATTTTTTGTAAACCTAACACATTTCTATAAAAGTAAAGATATTAGGTGATTGTCCTAGATTTTAGAAATATGTATTTACCTCTTTTTATATTTTAGATTGAAGATATTGAAATGGCAATTGAATTTTGTAAAGAACATGACGACTCAGATTTATGGAATGTCCTGATCGATGAATCAGTGGAAAAGCCGCAAATTATGACAAAACTTTTAGATGGTTTAGTTGGTAAGTATAAAGTTACCATTACACTAAAACTATTATAATGAAGCAGACACATTTCTTTTTTTTTCATTTGCAACATTTAATTACTTTACCTTTTTAATTACATAGGTTACGTTAATCCAGAAGCTTTGGTTAATAAAATAAAGTTGGGTCAAAAAATACCAGGCTTACGACAATCAGTGATAAAAATGTTGTGGGACTATCGATTACAAGTGTGTAACAGTAATTATTAATGCAAGTGCAATTACTTCAATAATTTATTTCTATTACTAATAGGTACAAATCCAAGAAAGTTGCAATAAAATTCAGCTAGGCGATTACTTCAAATTACATGCTGATCTTGTGAATAAACAAAATCGAGGTCGCAGTATAAGTTTCGAAAACATTTGTGAATTATGTCGACGTTCCTTACTTACCAAAGAAAGCATTCCACTCAATGATATCGTTGTCTTTGCCTGCGGTCATTGCTTCCATGGACACTGTGTTCCTGGCCGATTTATTGATGAACATTGCAGTGTTTGTCGTCTGAATCATGATGACGACAGTGATTAGTGTGTTTTATTTAAAATTGAAACTCCAAAATGCGGTTTAATTTAATTTTTTTAACGGACTTTTTTACGATGAATGCAGCAGAACATCATTTTATAAATTGCCTCTCCTTTTAAGTTAAAAGTTAAAGAAAACGCTCCACAATGTAAGAACATCTTTACATCGAGCCTAAAATGTTCTAATTAATTGGCATCTATATGAAATTATGTTACCAAATGCCTTCTAGCCCTTTCGGACTATACAATAAGAAAATAGACAAATAACTCTGTGGTGTATATATATGTAGTCAACGAAATGTCTGTTTAAAAGATGTTCAGATTTTGGCTATAAAACATCAAAAGCAGAATATTTACGTTAACTTATCAATATAGGTCTGAAAGGTATAATCTTTATTTTAAGCATATACATATATATAGTAATAATTTATTAACTGTTTTATCAAATAGTATGTTTATTTCAAATTTTATAATTTATATTTTTTAAAAATAAAACAAATTTAACGAACTGCTTTCTATAATTTCATTTAGCCGGAAAGAGTATGGAGTAAATTTTGGGTTACTATTTTAAGACTTTAGTGGAAAGAAAGGTTTGCTATAAACAAATGACCTCTAAAAATTTTAGGGAATTGAGCATCCACATCCACAATTCACCCGCATTTTTAAATAAACCCCTTTCCTTACAATCTACAGTAATTTGGAAAGGATTCTCCGTTTATAATGATGAATATGTCGAAGATGCTGAGTACAGTATACTCGGGAAACTTCTCCAGTCCGATCTTACAACGAACTGTACACAATACAGGCGCAAACCGAATTTCGTGAGGCTATTCCACCATACCTCCGATGAAGGAATTATGGTTCCTTCCATTGATCTGTAGATCCACAGAAGCCCAATCAAGTAGTTCGCACGATTACTTAATCTTTCGCCCAACCCCTCCCACCCTACCAGCCCAACAAATTTCAAATTTTATCACTATTTTTTTAATTAGAAACTAATATTGAAAAGTTTAATTCCGTTTGATAAAAACTATATTATTTATCAAAATTATTTTTAATTTCCATCCAAGTACACAAAACGCTGTTCTATTTTAAGCTTCAGCTTCGTTCTTAAGCTTGGCAATGTAAACAGCCTTGTGCTCAGCAATCTTAGCTTTGCGTTCTTCATTAGTGAGTTTCTTCAAGCTCCACCGTTTCTTAGTAACTCCGGTCTTCTTGGGCACCGCCTTGTGGGTAGGATCAGCGCGAATCAACTGATGAGCCTTTTTATACATCTCCTCAATCTGGACACGGGAGAAGACGAAACATAATTATATTAGTTTTAATCTAAAATGGTGTAATCTAAGATTGTTTTTAATTTAATCGATATATGAGGAATACTTTTGTACTGCCGTAGTCAGGAAATTCGCACACATTGAGGTGTAGCAAATACGAACAAAGGCTGCTGAATTTTAATGTGGTCCACATTTGGCACAGCCAGTGCCAAGAATACAAGGCACAGCGGTAATTTTGAAAGTGGACGTATCCTTCAGATAAACTTTTTTGCACTCACATCATCAGCACGGATTCCCAACTTGATGTAGCGGCTGAACTGCCGTTTGAAACTCTCCTCATCCTCTTCCTCCAAAGTGCGCATGTAGTCGGCTACATGTTGACCAAAAATGTGTGCACGATGGACGTCGGCATTGAAGCTCTTTGTCTCCGAGCAGTAGCCTGGAAAACGTTTCACAGAGTGCGGAATATTCAATCCACCATCAACAGCACCCTTCATCGCGCCAAAAACACGGGCCCCAGTTGTGGTACGCGCCAATCCGACATCCAAATAACAACGGAAAGCACCTGGTCCCTCATCAAGAGGTTCCACATTGTATTCTTCTCCAGTAACGTCGGTGCAACCGCTGTAGAGTGAGTCCAGACCCAGTTTATTGAGCAAGCGACGAGCTACCAACAAACCAGTGCAGTATGCAGCCGCGTAGTTGGTCAAACCGACCTGTCACAAAAAATTTGCATTATTCTTACAAGTTGACAGATATTCTAAAACCCACCTTAATGCCGTACTTTGGCAGCTCGTGCGAGTAGGCGGAGCACACAATACGATCGCCCTCAATTCTGGCATAGGCGATCTGCACGGTGATATCCTTGTTGGACAGACGCACAATCAAGCGATACTTGGGTGTGTTGTACTTGTTCTTGTCCTGGAAGATCAAGCGTTTCCTGGCATAGTAGTCGGTTTTCCCCTCGCGACGCCTACGGAACTTAACCTGGTAGCGCTTGAAGTACTGCTTATTTTTCACTACTTTAACGAATCCCTGTTAATTGGAAAGCAGATAAATGTATTAATACCCGCGATGTATTAATACCCGAGAAGAAATACAATCACTGTTTTTTTCGAGCATCACCACACGATCGTGTGTGATTTTGTTTACATTCTGCTCACTTTTATTTATCACATAAGCTCCTCCCGTATTTTAGGGTTTCACTCACCATTTTTCACTTTTTAATCGAGAAACGATATCGCCCCAAACAACGAAACGTCCCCACACGTACGTGAAAAAGAAAAGGAACATGTCGGGAATTATTTGACAACCGGATATTTTTCGAGACTCGAAACGTTACTATAAAGTGCAACCAAATTCGGATGAATTTAATAAACGCTAATGTATTTTAACATTTTTACTCGAAAACTGTCTAAAGTGACAAAATGAAATTTAGAAATGATTTCTTTCAACAACTCATTTGATTTATTTTAACAGCACGATAGAAACAAATATCTATAGTTAACCTCTTGAATTGAATAGCTATTTTGCGTACATATAAATTTTTAGTTTGAAAATGCTGACCAGAATTTGAACTGTCAATGTAAGTAAAAGGGTAAATTCGAAACGCCACAGAATGATAGTCACGTAAGCACACTTCGCATAATTATATTTTATATACAATTATTCGTCAGGGCATCTTATGCTTTAAACAAAAATAATTATGGTTGTTCTCTCCTGAAAATGAACCTTACTTTAATGAAGATTTAAGAAATATTTCGCTATAGAAATGTTTGGTAGACTTAATTTCTAAAAATCATTTTCAGAGCTAAAATTACAGTGATGTCCCTGACGAATAAAATTGTCCATGACAGGAATTCCCTCTGGAGTGCTAACAGGCTTATTCTGTAAACTCACATCCTGCGTTCAGTTCGATTTTATTCTCTATTCTCTTTTGTTATTTTCTTAAAACATATGTTCTCTTGTCAGAAAAAAAATAAAACTGAACGCATCACATCCCATGTCTTTGCGACGTATGTTGTTGGTAGTTTTACATGCTTTTCAGAGCTGTTTACGAAAACATACGAATTTTCTAACATTCGACTGCATGCGTTCATCTGTCATCTGGCTCGCAAAAGAAAACCAGTCGTTTCTACTCTGTCGGTGTTTGTGGTCATTTTGAAATAGTATACAAACACATGAAGAATGACAGATAAAAGCAAAACCCGGTCAATTCTTACGAGTTCCCATCCCATGTTTCTGTAAGCTTACAGAATACCTCGTTTTTGATCATGTGATAACTTGAACGCAGGAACTGAACGCAGGATGTGAGTTTACAGAATAAGCCTGTAATATTTTAATTATATCTTGGGGTTTTTGTTGTGAAACTTTATGACTCGAACGCAATTGGAAATTCTAAAAAGTAAATAAGTTTGTTTTCGGTTATCTTTACCTAATTTTCTTACGTACAAAACATAATCACATCTCACGAACAAATCACAAAAGCTGTCATTTCCGTTAAATTCTGTTTTGAAATTTAAACAAAGGATTAGCAAAAAAAGTATATTTCAAAAAAGGTATATTTCAGCCACGTGTAGAAGATTATAAAATTGATGCACGTTACGCCGCAGCTAAAGTAAAATTGCGGCGTGGTATTCTGTAACCGACTAGAAAACAGGGTAAGTTGCAATATGATCATTTTGCAAAAGAAAAACAAGAGGTGCAATTGCTCACACTAATTTCGATTAAAGCTGCCCTCAAAATTGCACCAGTACGGTGATGGGCAATGATAGCAGCAGACTGAAGGGTCTGATAATTGATAAAAATGCGGTGGAGGCCAACGATTTCTGGTGCCTGTACAACGCAGAGATGCCTACCTGGAATGATGAGGGTAAACAGAAGCTTTCGATATTCCAAGGCGAACCGGTAGTAGCAGGTCAATTGTGGGTCGTACAGGGGCCAATGGAGCGGGCGATTAAGGTTCCTTAGAAAATCCTTACATTTCTGTTAATATTTTCTGTTTTGATGCAGAATCTGATGATATATCGACATCCATATATACTAAAATATGTGGCCACTTGGGAGCAGGGTGGACAGAAGCATTTAGCCACTGAACGCGTACGACCACTGATGGCTGAAGGAGACACACTGAATGGCATCCAGGTATGTCTGGGCCTTCGGACGATACTCTGCAGTTTAATATTTCTGATTGAAAAGGTATAAAAAATGTATTTCTGAATTTCTAAAACCCTTCCTTTAATAAACAATTCTTTCAAAAAAACTAGGCTCAAGCACGTCATCTTAATATTTGCATGTCGTCTGTTAATGTGGCACTCGATGGCTCATGGCGTTTGGCCGGCTTCGAATATGTTTGGAAGTCTAAGGAGATAACTAAAAAACTTCTCGATCTGGCTAGTGCGTACCGCTATAAACCTGCTGTAGATCCGCATGAGGTGCAAGGCAAAAACCGCGATTTCATCGAGCAGTACGCGTTTGCAACACTCTGTGAAGAGATTCTTGCCAAGGTAAAAGCTCGCCCTGATGACACAGTTACACCGTACGCTGAGGATTTTTGTACCTACTGTTCCACTCATCTCAAGCATAAAAACGCTGAAATGCGTCCCAGCCTTTCGGCGGTTCTCTTACATCCATACTTTAATCACGAGTTTGTTCTTATCCATTCCTTCCTAATCGAGCTGCCCCTTAAGAGTGTCGCCCAAAAGCAGGAATTTTTCACAGGCCTGATTGATCGTTTGCGTTGCTTCAACGAACAAATCGTTGGTGCACAACTATCTGAGCTGTTGCTCTCACGTATGGTACTGCTGGATCCCACCGCACAACTCTGTGTCACGCCGTATGTACTGAAGACTAAAAGCAACAATTCCTCCGCCTTGTTTTCTAACTCCACCTATACTCAGTATCTCATGCCACACATTAAAAAACACTTTCGTTTGCGCGATGCACAGATGCGTCTTATTTTGCTCGAGTATTTTATGGATTTCGTGCGTCTGCTACCCAAGGACGAGTTACTGGCATTCATCTTACCTTTTCTGCAAGTGGGCTTGCGTGACACCAATGATATTTTGGTAGCCAAAACCATGCATTGTCTGGCCGATCTCGTACCTATTCTGGGCTCTACAGCTGTCGTAGGTGGCGAGCGAGTACGTCTCTTCTCTGATGGACGACCGCAGGCGGCAGTGGCGAACGCTACGTCACATTGGGTAGAGCCGCGTTCGATAACGCCCGTCATGAGTGTTAGCAATTCCATGGATTACATGGTGTCCGGCAGTCCTTTGCCACCGGACCGTGAAGAGCTGAGTGGCAGCTTACATTCCTTGCTGGCTTCAAGCATTATTACCTCAAGTGCAGATCAAAATAATGAAATGCCACCGCGTCTGAGTCCTGATGGTGGTGAAGATGATAAGCTGTCTTCTGTTATAACAGATGAAATAGTGCACACTGCAGAACACAATGAACTACAGCCAACTCCCACTGTAAGTAATGAAGGTGATGCTGGAAATGCTAGAGATGAATTGCAAAAGGATGGTAACATAAAATTCAGTGAACAGTCTGCCATGAGCGATTGTAAAGGAGAAGAAGAAGAGGAACAATGGTCAGATTGGGAAACAGATGATCTGCAGCGTTTAAGTTTCAGTAATGAGAACATCTGCTCGACTTCACCTGTTCAACTTGACGCACCACTTCTAAATGAACAATTTGTTAATTCAAGTAATCTACGGGAACCTACTGAAACTTCGCCTACATCCGCAACCTCAGTAAAAACTAATACTGGCTTGAAAATCAATGATGATTTAACCTCTTTGGATATCGTTGTGCAAAAGACTGCAGTGACTAATGGAAATAGCCAAGCATTCGATTTCTTTAAGGATATGGAACCAGTCATTGAGACGCAGCGCCACAATATAAACAACATCCATGCAGACACGGCATCATCCTCGTCAATGAAGACGCCCTCAAATGGCATATTACAGCCTCGACTGGAGGAGGAAATTAAAATCGATTCCAGTCGTTTTGCTGCGGTTGTTTCTGACGATAGTACAATATGTTTAACTGAAGCCAACGATTGGGGCGTAGATGACGAAGATGTTGATTGGAGTACTGCCGCCTAGAATATAAAATAAATAAATAGATTTTATTTTGTGTCACAAGAAGCAACGAATGTTTCTCCCAATCTGTGGTAGATTATTTAATTGTATGTTTTTAAACTTTATCATTCTATTTGCTTTATGCGGTAGCATAGGAAACTCCTAGATTGTTAAGTATGGAATGCACACAAGTGTCAATAGTCATTGTTTATAAATAAATCTTATCAAAAATTATCCTGGTGTTATTAAGTCTGGAATATGTACAAACGTATAACAAAAGGAGTGAAAATCCTAATTGCCACACGTTTTTTTTCTTCTGGACTAAGGTAATTACTTGGCCGAGAAATCATGTAGGGTTTAAAAATATTAACTTTATCATTTCTTTATGTTTCATAATAGATTACCTGAAAGGATATCTTTTTAATTTAATATATATATACATATATATATATATATATATATATATATATCACTTTTCTAATACTTATGATTACTTACGAGTGTTTGATATACTTTATAAAAATATCCCTCAATAAAATCCAACTATATACTTGCGAATAAGTCCAAAATATATCCCGCGCAAATAAAAAATCATTTTTTTTTTTCAAATTCTATCTTATATTTATATGGTATCGGCATTTATTTAAATACTTATGCAATGTTTATTTTTAAGATGCATGAGTTGCGTGTGTCGTTTATTATCATTTCCTTTTTTCAAAATTATTTCGTGGTAATATTGAGAGCTTGCAAACTGTTTCTTCTACACATTTTATTAATATTTTTTGGCTTATATTTTTACGATTTTTTAAAATATTAATGTATGGAAAATGTCTCAAATCGCTTTTTAGTGTGTGTTTATGTATACATAATACTCTCAGTAATTTACATTAAACTTCACTAATTACATAAAAATGTTTACTTATATGTATATAATTCTTTACGGGTTTGAAATCAAGTTCTCAAACTAGACTTCACTTGTATGAAGTAATAATTATCAGTACACACTTTGGAGAAATTTTATATCTCGAAACGATACCTTTTCAGAAAAGTTTTACTGTGCGATTTTAGACTGGTATTTATCTTTCATCCTGCTAAAAACTTTCATTCTTTAATCATGGTCTAAACTATGTTGTATAATTTCATAAAAACGTGTTCGTTTTGATACACAACAATTCTCGAGTTGTCAGAATTTTTGGAGATACAAAATTTAATTTATTGTGAGAAAGTTGTAGAAATTGGAAGAATTGGAAAATTATTAGGTAATTTTTAATAAAATTAAAAATTAAATTTAATTTTTTGTTTGTAAACAAAGTTCACATCAAATTTGATATAAACATTTTTCTATTTAAAACTAAAATAAATATACGTAAAAATTGTAACGAATATAATTTTAACAGAATTTGCTAAGGGTTACCAAATGAGGAACTCACCACTTAACAAAGAATTAAAACTTTAGGATTTCAATTACGAGATTAAATGTCGAAAAATAAAAACACGCCGAGCAATAATAAACAAATTTCATATCGAGATTTTACAAACGCTGACATAAATTTTTAATGACAAGAAGGAAAGGTATAAAAACTTGGAAATTATAATAATTAATGTCGACTTTTTTATAATCTCGAGATTAAAAATATTTTCGGTAAGCCCGACTAATGATAAATTCGAAAATTATAATGAGGGAATAAATTCCAAATTTAAAATCACAAATACATTTTTCATGCTATTTGTTTTCGAAATAACGAACTAGTTTTCGGAGATATTCGGTAGAGCAATCATTGGGCCAAATAAAAAACAGAAAGTAAATATTGAAGCTCATGACGACTCATTAACCCTATTGAGTAATTGGGTGAGTGTATCAGAGAGACATATGAGTGCTCAAGATAACTTAGTAACATTCCCACGCGACCAGAATGTCCTCGAACTGTGGTCAAACAAAGAAATCCAAACAGGGAAGAATGGTAAAAGTGCGCTTAAATTGCCAAACAATTGTTGTGGATGGCTCCGAAAATTTAGAAATTCATTCCATATTCGATTATTTTGTGCAACCTTAAAACGTACTTGCAGTGCTTATAACTAGAAGCAAAATGCAAACCAACCAAACTTGAAATATTTAAATTTTTATTTTTGTGTATTTTAAATATTTAAATCTTTTCTTTTTTGTTTGTATGCATTTTTCAGTTTTCTTTTCTTTTTAGTTTCTATTTATATATATTGTTTTAATATTTAAATGATTTAATGTTCAATGAGAAAAAATTATCTTTAAAAGAAATTAATATGAAAATTTAATATTATCAATATATATAAACGCCTATATATATATTAATATAAAAGAATAGAAAAGGGAAACGAAGAATGAGTAAAACTAAAACAAAATATTGTTGCTGTATTTCTCAAAAATGTCACCTTTTTCAATAGAATATTCTTTTTTTTTTACTAGCTTCAGATTTAATTTATAATTCTTTATAGGTTCTTAAAGTTTCACATATATGTGGAAAATATTGTTAATGGCGGTGGAACGATACGTCTGTTGTTGCTCAGGTTCGTGTCCACTGCACAGTATGGTTGTTCGTTCATACATACAATAGGGAAATTTTTTCTCTTTTCATGACGAGTAAGAAAACAAAACGTAAAATAATATTTGCAATCGTGTAACAATCGGTTTTGCTCTCTAAGCATGCGCATCGCGGCATTTCTGGCGCATCAATTCAGCTCCTTGTCTTCTAAGTACTTGTATTCAAAAGTAAATCCTTCCTTTTTGCGCTGACTCCATTTTTCATAATCAAAGTAGATATACGTGCCCTGAAGAAATGTTCGAAAATTAAACATAAACATAAATGTCTTTTTTTTAATAAAAACCTGTTCGTAATCATCGTTAATGATTTTTGGTTCCTCGTGCCGTTGGAACCACATCATGTACTTCGTATGGAATCTCCAGCTTTGTTTTTTTAACGCCTTCGCTGCTAGATATTGAGCCTTTGATCCTTCCATATAGTAAAATACAAAGAAGAGCGTTTCCGTTGAAAGGCGTTGATAAAATTCAACGGTATCGTAACTCGGAAGCTGCGACTGAAATTTACAATTCAATTGATACTTCGTGTTTCGACTTTTCACTTTTATATTTTAAATTACAGATCATAAATTAAATTCAAACAAATGAAACTTTGCCAATATGTAATTGCCTTGAACTAAGAACAGTTTCAACCTACGCAACTGCATTGTAAATATGCAACAGTGGATCAATGAGACTAAGCGATAAAAGCGACCTAAATCGAGTTCGAGTTCCCTTGATCTCAAACATCGATGACACGTTGAATCGACGCAAACGCGGAATTTAATGGTTCTTAAACCAAAACTATTCACACTTAAGTCTATTCAGTGCTAAGGTACATTGGGTACCGCAGACCAGTGGGTTTGGAACTTGGTGGCATAGAGTAAGAGGGTTCAACAATTAACCGCTGTCTTAATCCCCCTTGTCATGCACCAGGGAGTTAGGATACTCTTGAAAAAGTGTTCGATTAAGATTAAGAACAGCCAAGTGCTCGATAAACCTCTTGAACTGCTGATGAAACGCGAACATTACCAATCGTCCTAAGAGATTAAGAATATGATACGGGAATTCTTCGATCCACGGGCCTGTGGAAGGTTTAATATGCGTTTGTTATGAATTCGACCATTGATAAATATGGTTTCGATAAATCAGAGATCAGGAGGCTTAGGTCGCCAGATATATTAATTCCCTGGGGCTCAGCTTGAATCAATCTTTTTCCTGACTTTAGGACGTATTTCTTGTTTGGATCAGGCAACTTCTCCCTGTGGTGTAGTAGTACCCCCTGTGGTTTAATGTAGTAGTCTCGCGCTTAGTTTTAAAAAACAGGGCCCAAAAAGCTTAGAGGATCAGACAAGATAACAAGTTTGGTAATCTAAGTGTTGCTTAAACGTTGCCACATGCTTACCTGTGGATAGTAAGGCGGTGTCTGCACTGGAGTTCGATGAAAATATGTTGTCAGCTTCTCGGAATCGCTGGGCGAGGGCAGATGATAGTAGGCAGCTTCCATCATTTGGAATTGCAGTTGGTGGTCCTTATGCAGCGGTGATGGACCTAGTGGTGCGACACCCAAGAGCGGAGGTATAAGGGCTTCATTCGTTGGCTGCTGCGTACGTTTGACAACAGGTGTATTAACTGAAGTAGACTGCTGTTGTTGCTGTCCACCAACTGCGTTTGTAAGACCAACAATATTAGCGCTGTTGTTGAGCGCATTCAGAGCTGAGGATGGACCGTTTGTTGTTGCGGCAGCATTTGTTTGCTGTTGTTGTGTGGTGGCAGTTGTTGTTGAGTCTGTCGAGTAATGTTGTTGTGATAGATTCTGTTGTTGTTGCTGCGGTTGCTGTTGCCGTGTGTCAACACTGGGCGCCTGAGTTGTTAGAGCATTAGTATCAATCACGGCCCGATTAATGGCTTCCTGTGCCATCGTTTTGAGTGAAAGTGTGTCCACAGAATTACTGTTACTCGAAACTGAAGAGGGATGTCCTACAAGAAATAAAATTATAAATTTAGGAATTTAATTCAATGTATTCCTTAATTTTTTTACCATTCATGTGCTTCGGTGATAAGAGACCAGGTGAGGCCCGTGCCGCCGTATTACTTGCCAACAGTTGTTGTTGCTGCTGCTGCTGCGGCTGCACTCCGGGCACACCTGCGCCAATAACTTGAGTCAGACCAGTGCCTACTGGGCCATTGGGAGAAATGCAATTTGCTAAATTATTGTTGGCGTTGTTGCCGACGCCAACTCCTCCACTGCCACCAACGACATTATTAACTAATATGGCGGGCGCACCGCTGCCTTGCTGCTGCTGTTGTAAAAGGTTGTTGCTGGCCGAATTAACTATGCTGTTGGCTCCACTGGAAGTGTTATTACTATGCGTTGATGAGGAATCTGTAATAAGAAATATTTCATAAATAATTAAAAAATTATAATAGTAAAAGGGAAGTAGAAATTTGAAAATAGTCATACTAAGAATCTATTTTACTTTTACTCACCATTTTGCAAATGTGAGGAATTAGTTTGAAGATTTGTGAGTTGCTGTGCATTGGAACCAACTATGGAAGCAACCGTTGGTGCCGCCATTGCGTAGGAAGTCGCAGGATGCACGGGACCATTTTCCATATGTGCTACAAATAAAACAAATTTGAAAAAAATATGCAAAGTATTTGAACCAGTTGTCTCAATCGTAGAACTACTTATTCTGGAAGCAATTGGCAATTAAATTTCCACACTTACATGTATTATTTTTCGCTACAGCCGAAAATGCAATCGCTGTTGTCGGTTGAATCACAGATTGGCCTTGAATGTTATTGGTTACAGTCGCCGTTGTCGGCGCTACCGCTGATATTGCGTTTGAACCGGACGCTGGAGCGTGTGGCTGCACTGCAGGATGTTGATGACCAGCTGCAACAGCGGCGGCTATTGTTGGCGCTCCTCCTACGATCCCAGCTATTGTTGTTCCATGTGCAATATTGTTCGTATGACCTGCAACAGCGGCTGCTACGACGGATGCTGCCGTTTGCTGTGGATGCTGCTGCGGCGGATGATTTTTACTCGGCGTCGAGCTGATAACTTTATTTGATGATGCTGCAAATGATGATGAAGTGGAAGTAAGTAAGAATGTTAAAATTTTTACAGACTAAAACTGGATGACAATATTTATTAAACCTACATTCGTTAACAGTATTTCCCCCACCTCCACTCGTTCCCGAAGATTGTTTGCTGTTGTTGGCGCGTACAGCAGTTGGTTTTACAGGTTGCTGAATAAGAAAGGCAAACACGGACATAATACAATTAATTATCCTAAGAGTATTTGCTAAGAAAAACATACACCATTCTCTCATCATTTAAGTTAACAATTGAAACTTAGGCGACTTCACGTCTTTAAGTTCAGGCAACTACAATAGTAAAATTATTTATTTACCTTCGCTTTACTGCTAACATTACTCTCATTTTTGCTACGTTTGTCTGCCGTTGTCAGTTCTGTCGATGTCGAATCGATAGAATAATTTACACCCTGTCCCGGTTGCTGATGACTTTGATGCTGCTGTTGATGCGATTGCGTTGCTGTTGAGGGCGGTGGCGATTGTGCAGGACTTCCACCGGATGTTATACTGCTCGGTGATCCGCTCGTCTCATTACTGTTGTTGCTGTCTGTAGTGGCTGATGATGGAATACCAAGTGAAACACCTTTACATCATAATCAAATCATTCGTTTCGAGCGCAACAAACGTTAACGACGTGCGTGAGTTCGGATTGGTTTTATTTTAGTTTGATTTAATAAGTTTTCATGATGACATTTGATTTAGATTTAGTTTAATTCAATTTCGGCGAGTTTGCACAAACATGTAACATTTTCGTCATTCATTGTTTCGGTTAAGAGGATTGAATTCATTTTATTTTAATTGGATGAATCAATGATTCGTTTCGATTTGATTTCATTTAAACGACGACAGGTATGAATGAATGATTGTTGTTGTTGTTGTTGTAGAAATAGTTACAAGTGTTTACGGTA
The DNA here is from genome assembly GCA_922984085.1 of Sicus ferrugineus. Lineage (NCBI taxonomy): Eukaryota > Metazoa > Arthropoda > Insecta > Diptera > Conopidae > Sicus > Sicus ferrugineus. Next base: position 4,118,376 of record OV277349.1, on the reverse strand, counting down.
GATGGTGATGATGAAAATTTTTTCGTTTGATAGAAATTACATTGACGACGTTAGAAACCGTTACGCACAAAGGGGTAGAAGGGGAACAATTGGAAACAGAAAGAGAGAAAAAATATATGCGTTGAGATTTGAATCTGTTTATATGTAAACTTTAATTATTTAAGTTTTCATGAAGTAACAAAAACAATAAATAAATAAATTTACAGGTTCATTAAAACCCGAAAAATTTTGTAAGGAACAGAGCAGTAGAAGGATTCAATTGATTAAAAGTCACGGAGACCTCCAATTTCGAAATCTCTTTCTTGAAAACTGAACTCAACTTCAGGTTGATTAGTTTAGGTCACTGAAGTAAGAAACTTGAGGCTAATTTTAAACTGAAGTGAATTGAAGCTATTTCTATGCAAAGTTGTTCAAAGTTCTGTTTAGTAATCAGAGCAAGCATAAGAATCATGAATTAAAAAATTTTGCTAATTGCTGCTACATTCTGTTCCGAACATTTTAAGTGTTTCTATCCTCAGATAGAAATTTTTAGTTGCTCATTTCTTGTGATTCGCTAGATTTTGTCCCAAACGTACACATTAATAAAGAGGATAATGACTTCAACCTACCGAAGTAACTTAGTCTTCTTATCCCGAATGAAGTGACTTCAAGCATGATGATTAACAAAAAAATTATTGAATTTTGACTGACGGACTTTAGTGGCTTCAACCAACTTCAGTGAAAAAATACCTCAACCGATTTCAACGACTTCAATCAAATCTCTTTTTTTGACGACTTAAAATGAAGAAATCTTATTCTCATGACTCCAAATTACTCACAACACAACACAACTATGGTAAATTATTTCCGAAAAGTAATTTTGAAACTTGAACTAAATTTTTGAAAATGCCACGTTACGTTGGAAGCCTCTTTGATTTAAAATTGTAATTGAATGCTTTAAAGAAAGCGATCTTAAAAGCAAAGATATACCAGAAGAGAGTAGAAGGTATTCAACAGAAAAAGACGACTAAAATAGTACAGAATTTTCTTCAGAACTATACCAAGGCAAAGGAACAGATAAAAGAAAAGCAATAGTAAGAGAAAAAACTTACCCGTACCAGACAGTTCAACTTCATCGAGTCCAATAATATCGTCGTATATGAACTCATTTTCCTCAAAATCTGGCTCTTGTGAGGAATCAATATAATATTCAACATCATCCTTTATCTTATTCACCTGAACCAATTTGAAATGTTTTTTAACAAAATTCAATGAACGGGAGAGCGATCATCACAAACCTGATCCGCTTCCACCCCATCGTTATCCAATAATCTTAATAACGTTTCCAATTTGGTTACATGAAATTTATGACGATCTAATTTTGAACGCAACTCATCCATACGATCTTGTTTGTCTCGATCTAAACGTTTCTTTTTACCCGCCAGCAGTGATTCAACTTCACTTTCGTACTGATCGATTTGTATTTGCAGAGAACTAATTGAACTTGTTAACCAATTGCGTGCCTCATCTTTAATACGTTGAGCTGGATCCATTTTTTGTGCAGCGCCGAGACCCTCTTTCGAATAAGCTTTCGTTTTAGTCTCACGTTCAACAATCTTAAAACGTTCCATTTGCTATAAGCAGAAAATAATAAAATTATAAATCGCTTTAAATGCTCTATCTCAGGAAGTTAAAGCTTGCAAGTCATTATTGCTTACAGTTTCAATGAGACGTCGATTTTCTAATAGCGAACTTTTGTCCTTGATTTCGGCGGATGCGATCCAGGATTTAATCTGATCGCGAAGCCGCTGCAGCTTTTTGATTTCTTTTTTAAGATCGGCCTCATATTTCTCCTAAATTGTTTTGAAATGATATCATAATAAGCGCGATATAATAAAATAAGATATGCTGACGAATTTTTTACCTTCTGATTACTATTTGTGGCATTATGCACTTTTTTCCAAATATCTTCAAATGTTTCTACTCCTTCTGCAACTTTCTTCAAACACCGTTCAATTTCACCTGTAGAGAGTAATTATGATATTTTGTTAGCGACTTCTGATAAAACCAAATTAATTTCTTGCGCAAGATATTGTATAAATATTTTACACCAATGTAAAATTTTCAGTGTTCTCTTTGGAAGAGAATTTGGTAAAGAATTAATCTGTGCGAGTAATTAGTGATTTTTTATAAATGTCATATATGATTCAAAACCAATTTTTTTAACAAATTCCTTAAAACTCATCTTGACGAATTGCTCATAAATGTTTCAAGCAAATCGCGCTTATTTTTCTCTGCGAAACAACGTAGAATTTTTTGGAATAAATCGACTGCAACTTTTCCCAAAGAGTTGCCTCTTGTATTTTATTATAAATCACACACACTATTCTTCCCAATACACAGCTTGTGATTCTTCTTAGCGAATTCATCCTTCTAACGCACTGATGGACCACATAAATATTCTCTACGAAGCGCTTAAAACACCTTTTGATTATGTGTCCAACGCACTGATGGACACAATTATTCTCTACAAATCGCTAAAAACAACTTTTAATTAATCGCTAGTACAAGATTCTCAAGGATTTGGTGGAAAGATCAGAAAATAACACCGCTTGTACAAATGTTTGCTGGGATAGAGATAAAATCATCTGACATTAAAGGTATGTAGTAAATTGTACAAAAATATGAAATATAAATACGAATTTAAAATGATTAATTGAAATCCTGAATTCGGCCTTTTTGCTCACCTTGCAGCTTTCTCGTCGCAGCCATGGCTATGTTTGTTTTTCCAAGTGCTCAGACATAGTCTAGTAAAACCATACAGGTGACCAACTTGCGGTGGATCTCTACCGACGTCCAACGGGTTGGTGGTAGTTGGAGCGGCAGCTTGATAGCAAAGAAACAGTAGAGCGCCTTGGTGTGGATCTCACTTGCAGTTGCGAAGTTATTTATTCCTCGTTCGATGGCAGCAATCAGAATCACAGCAGTGGTAAATGCCAAAACTAAGTGCCGATGCCAATGAAGACGCGAAATAGCCTCCAGAGTCGAGCCGCTCCTTTGCACTCCCAAGAACACTTGCCGAAACCGCAATTAATTCACTTTGGAGTGGCCAAAACGTTTCGAATTTCTTATGGTATTGCTTGTTTGGTATGTTTTTCGCGGAGTCTCTAAGCAGCAGGGCAATAAGTAAAAATTTTTCCCTGGCAGGTTTTTTCTACTTATTCTCGCTCTTCTCTTTCTGCTGCAATTTTCGGCACGTTTTTACAATGAATTTTACAGTTTCAGAGTCTCCCACTATCGTAGGGCCATTCGTATGCACAGGTAATCTTTTGATAGGATTTTCTAATAAATTCAGAATTATTTTGATAGAAAAATTTCGACGCGATTATTTTCGCTGGGCTGTCAATTGTTTCGATTTTTCCTCTTCTGCTGCTTTTTGTTCCCTTACGTTCCAAAATGGCGACGGCTACGAATACGTACGAACAGAAATTTCATCTAATGGACAATTTACATAGTCAATTGTAGCACTAACTGTCAAACGATTTTATTGTTGCTTTTTCAGTAAAAGCAAACTCAATTCCACTGACTTAACCGATCCTGTAAATTAGGGGTTATTTTAGATTTCTTTATGTTTACTGACATCGGAACTTTATTCTCCGTTTTTCACACAACCCAAATGGATTTAATGACCCAGAAGGAAAGACAGATTTTCCCTTGAGATGTGTAGCAACGTAGATACAGAAGCGTTAAAACATACTTTACCACGAATCCAAATTATACTTAAGCACTTCTACAAAATAGTTAAACAACGGTTTTAAAAACACAAATTGTTTAAACAAAAGATAACGCATCCCAGAAAAATATACGTTTAATGATGTTTACATCAATAATTATAATGTCAAGTTTTTCTATGTTTGCTTCTTATTTTCTTTGATTTTGGATAACAAAGATTTTGTTGAATTTTTATTGATGTAAGGTTTTTATTAATTTTACAACTTAAATCTTAGCAATACTTTAAAGTACTTTCTAACAGTTATATATTGGAACCTTTACCGATGACTTCTTGCCATCTTTCCACCGACTTCATTATGCCGCGTTCGTAAAACGTCTGGGTATTATCGGCGAAAAACCACCAGGCGGCTTTTAAAGGGTTATCCATCCTTGAAGGTTTTCCAGTTCATAAAGTTCTGCACCGATCGGAATAAATAATAATCATAAGGTCTTTGATCCGCTGAATACGGGGATGAGACAAAACATCCCAGCCTAACCTAAACCATATGTTTTGATTAGTTAACTCTGTATGAGGTTTGGAGTTGCCGTAATGAAATACAACACCCTTACGTTTTGCCAATTCTGAACGTTTTGTGCGGGTTGCTTGGTTCAATGCCGTTAATTTCGAATAGTATATTGTTGGATCAATCGTTTTGACAGATTGTAGTACTCTGTAATAGATGACACCTTTCAAAACCCGCCTTGGAAGTTCTTTAGGGTGGCTCGCTGCTGTGCCCCCATTATCTTTTACGTATTAGCAGTGCGTACTCGAACGGTTTGCAGTCTTGCTTCCCGTTGCTCGTCTGTTTTAGATAAACAAGCATGAGTAGTACTTACTCGAGCGGTTTCCAATCTTGATTTCCTGTTTCAAACTAACGGGCTTGAACATTGCGTACTCGAACGGTTTCCAGTCTTCCTTCCCGTTGCTCATCTGTTTTAAATAAACGGGCTTGAAGAGTGCGTACTCGAGGGGTTTCTAATCTTGTTTCCCGTTGCTCGTCTGTTTCAAACGAACGGGTTTGAACATTGCGAACTCGAATGGTTTCCAGTTTTGCTTCCCGTTGCTCGTCTGTTTCGACGAATTTGTATTTTCGATGAAATTGTTCATCGTCCTGTTCACTGAAAGCCTTGTAAAGCTGCAAAGTGATGTTTGGGGGAAGAATGATAGGGACGCCAATTTTTAATGTGAAAACGGGCGACGACATGCCTGGCAAATAATTGCATTTCAAGAATTCAGTTGGATCAACAAAAAATTCAAAAACTTGCGGCTGTACGCACAACAACTCAACAAAGTTCAATCGGATGAATGGTATAGGACTATCCAGTTAAGTGACTATCAAGATAGATATGCAGTCATTTCATATTCTCCACCACCCTAATGCTACAGCTATTTATGTAGAATGACACAGGTAACGTCTCTCTCGGGGCCGAGAATCAAAATCATAGGGTGAGATTCACAAGGATTTAACGTTGTTCCTAGACATCCAGAACACAAAAGGTGTATAGACATTTAGATCTAGGCCATCGAAGATTATATATCTTATTATATAATTTAAATATATCATAAAAGGAATAGGACTCAGAACAGAACATCGGAACCCTTGGATATTGGCAGGGATATAAACAATCAAGGTCATATTAAAAATCTCACACAATCTTACAGCATATTGAAGACATTAGGTTTTTAGGAATCCCAAAGAAAAAAGCAACCACTTCTCCAGCGAAAATAAACAAATCTGTAATAATAAGTTTCAAGCAGTGTTTTTACATATTTTTAACGAAATAAAATCCCGGAGTTATGAATTACGAATTAAAAATCTTAAAAACCCAAATATGTGTAAATATGTTATATATAAATCTGATATATTTCTATATACACATATATATATATGTTTGTGTGTGTGTGTGTGTGTGTGTCTTGTTTGGTTTTACGTGATTTATATCTAATGAACTTGTATAATTAAAATTCTTCTCGCAATGATAAATAGTTTGTTTAAGTTGCATAAATAAATATATCTATATATATAAATTTATTAATTCAAATAGCTATTTTAAAATGCTCAGTACTTTTTCCTATGAGGTTGGCATCCTGGATTTCTGCATTTGCTCCAAACGTCAAAAAGCGTGATCAAAAGACGGGAGTTGTTTTAACAATTACTGAAAAATTAAAGACAAAATATTAATCAATGGATTTGTATGATGACATTGATACCAAGCCACGAACTAGCCAGGTAGATGGCTGGTCCTCGGGTATTAAAATGTTACAAACCCAGTTGGCAATTAAGAAGGCTCAGGTACCGAAAGAGCAGCCTAAGAAGCCGGTTACAGTAATGACACTCATATTCTTTATAATTATGGGTAGTAGTTTATAATTGAGTAAAATTTTTATAGATTCTCACGCCTATCCTGAATCTTCGTAATAGAAAAGCAACTGATGATGAGCAGAGCACTCGAAGGGAACCTCCCGCGCGTCCGGTTCCTGCACAACCGAAAGCAATCATAAATGCACAACCATTGGTTCCAATAATAGAAAACGTAAAAACCGATGATTGGGATTTTGCTGATGAATATGATCCTCTCTGGCCCAACGAATACGATAAGCTCATTAAAGATAAACAGAATAGAGACAAAGAGCCACGCAGTGTTCGTGATAGTGAACGCAAACGGAATCGTGGTCGTGGTGGTAGTGGTGGAGGTAATAATTCTCATCAGATTACGGAGTCACCCCCAGCAAAGGTTTCAGGTTTTGGACAGAGGCCATCTGAAGAGGAAAACTATAATCGATCACCGCCAGTCGGATGTACAGCTGCCAACAAAGGTGCTGCAATTGCACCACCACCGTCACTGCAAGAAATTTCTATTAACAACGGCGATAAGTAAATTATTTCATCTTTAATTTGACTTGAAGCGTTATAGTTTCCACTTTTAGTTCGTCCAATGTAATGATACCGTATTCTGCGAGTTCAGTTGCTGCTAAAATTATGGCCAGATATGGGTTCAAGGACGGCCAAGGCTTGGGTAAACAAGAGCAAGGCATGTCAATTGCATTGCAGGTGGAGAAAACATCAAAACGTGGTGGACGTATTATACACGAGAAGGATGTATTTCTGCCACCGGCACCCACACAGGGAACAGCAGCTTCAATGCCCCCGCCAAGTACACCAGGGCGGGCGAACGCATCATCGCCCGTACCTGGTGGTGAAGAAGAAGCTGATAAATCAGAGCCGACTATTACTGAAATTATGAAAGAGCCCAGCAAAGTAGTGCTTCTAAGGGTAAGTGAAGTGGCATATCGTGGAGAGTATGGGCGTTCCAGGAATTTCTCCTAATATGTTCCTCTTAAAACAACCATATCTTTTAGAATATGGTTGGTCCAGGTGATGTCGATGAAGAACTTGAGCCAGAAGTAAAGGACGAGTGTAATACCAAATATGGAGACGTAATTAGTGTTGTTATACATGAAGCATTTGGCACTGCACCTGAAGATGCCGTAAAAATATACGTTGAGTTCAAACGTATCGAGAGCGCAATCAAAGGTAAGTATAAAATTCAATAATGAATTACTTTTCTAAAAAGGAAAATTGTTTCGCTTTTCTATGCAGCGGTTGTTGACTTAAATGGACGTTTCTTTGGCGGGCGTCAAGTTCGTGCTGGCTTTTACAATTTTGATAAATTCAAAAGTTTTCAGTTAAGTTAAAAATAATTATAAAATTGAAAATAAATCCAAATACTTAGAAAAGTACTTTTCCTTTAGACCTTTTTAATATAAATTGCAGAAGGTTTTAGTAAAAGCATTTCCCAATATATATCATAAACATTTTATCATGTGTATATTATATTATTTAAAATTCTAGATAAATATTAATTTAAATAAAACTTCCTTAATTAGATATTTTTACAAACAGTGCATTTATACATCATATAAAACTGCTGGAATTCTGTTAATGCAAGGCGAGTTTCGAATAAGTTGCTTCTCTTTGCAGCGGAATGTAATATATTATTTTTTGCGCGTTCATTCGGTCTGGGGATCCTTAATGGCATATTTTTCATCGCAACTGAATGAAATCGTAATAGCATACCTATTAAATAATTTAATATCCTTAAAATCCATTTTTACCATGTAAATATCTTCTAATTACCTTTCACCTTCCGTGACTTTTTCTACATGGTGCCTATTATCTTCACCGGATGTGAAAGCACTGAGACGTGCTTTCTTCGGTTCAATAGCCGAAGTAGTTCGGTTTTCAGCTATTCCGTCAACAAAAATGAACCGTCCTCCCTCGAAGTCTTTACTGAAGTCATTTAGATAAAGCAGTGAAGTGTAGTGAAAAGAGGGATAGGTTTCCTTAAATGTTAAGTATTATATATTAGTATATATATCTTTTAAGATTATAGACATTTACCTTATCCACATGCTCATGCCAATACTCATCATGAACGGTCTTCGCAGACTCATTTGTAAAACGTGAAAAAAACGTCGGATGTGTTAGATATAAACTATCAGCAGGAATTCCGAATTGTCGAGCAATGGCCACTTTTATTTTAGATTTGACGAACTAAGCAAAATATACTTGACTAATTTTTTGATTATATGCATAGAACTAGTAAAAGTAAAAAGTAGAAGTAAAAAAAAAAAAAATAAAGAATAGAATAGAATAGAAAACAAAACAAGAAACTTTAACACTAAAAGTAGCTAACTGAAAAATAAAGTTTACAGATAATATAAACAAATCGCAAAAAATAATTGCTATATAAAAAATCGCATAAAATTAGAAAATACGACAGAAATGTAAGTGTTAAAGAGTGAAGTCAGACTATATAATAATTTTATAATAATTTCCTTAATTTTTATTTATGTAAACTATTATGAAATATTTCTAAAAGAATAAATATTTTATCTTGGAAATACTTCTGTGATAAAGGAGCAATTCTTTGTAGGAGAAAATAGAGTAGTTGATGCCTTTACCTTGTATACTGAAAGGTGTTCTTTACGTATCAATGCTGTCAGTTTCGGATTGCTGTAGATGTTCATAAAGCGCTTCCCATACGACAGAGCACCACTGTGCAAATCCAGAACTGAAGCGCCACCCGTGGAACCAGCCATGCCTATCAGCCGTTTTGCTAAATCCAACAATGCGTCGACCTCTGCAGCTTGTATTAATTGATCCGTAACAAACCGGCCACATTTCTGTGGCACACATTGAGGAAATTGTTGCATCTCCCGCTCGTAACTAAGAGCGCAATTGAACTTCTGAATTCGAAGTGATATAGTTTCGCTCTGGAGGGCAAATGTCACATCCTTTGGATTTAGCTGCCTTGAATAGAAAAATACGAGTGTCATAACAGCAAAAATCACCACAGTCCGCGTCCAGCGACGATGGGTAGATGCACTGGTAGCCGTTTTCATTTCATCAAATTCTTTTCGTACATTTCTAAAATTTTTTACTAAGTTTTATGGAGTTTTAAAAGTTTCTCTTTTTCTTAGTACCTTTTGGATTGCTCTCCTTCATCTACTGATGTTCCTGCGGTGGCGTTCCGATCTGCTGCACTGCGTTGCCGTACTTTCTCATGGGAAGTCATGCTCAAATGATGTATCAATGCTGACAACAATCTTGGGACCAAAGACAAGTTGTCTTCACCTTGTTGGTTGCCTTTGCTTGGGACCGCCGGACGTTAAAAAACATTTATTTATGGCTAGGGTGACCAACTTACACCGAATAATTTTCGTAACATCTTTTAACTGACTGGGCATGGTATAGTGTCCAGGAATGTCACAGTCCGAGGATAATCGCTAAAATAGCTTAAAACCAAACTGTTCTGGATTACGAAAGCAGCGTGGACTTTCGAGGAAACGAGGCTATCTGTCTGAATCAGCTTATAATAATTTAAGCATAGTCGTTGTGTCCTATGGAATTTTCTATTTCACATGGCAGTTTTTTTCATTTCCAGATGTTCCAATGTTATGAATTTTTAAACAGAAATCGCTTGAATTTGAAAAACTTAGTGGGAATTAAAGAAAATTAATCTACTATTTGTTTCCTTGCATTGCATACGGAAAGCAAATTTTTATAATGCATTTGCAGAAAGACTATTGGCAACTATACACGTATTTCATTCTAAAACAGCTGGTTTTGTTTTGGTAGTGGCTTGGCCAAATTCTTCAAAATTGGACTTGGAACTTCTTTAGAAATATTATAGTTATTTATTCACCAGTTACAAATATTTATAAGGATTTTACGCGATGTCACGCTTTAGCGGCGCTCTGCAATTAACAGATTTGGACGACTTTATAACTCCTTCGCAGGTAAGAACATTAGGTTTTTCTATGATTAAATTGTAAATTAAAAATATGAATTGTTTTATAAAGGAATGCATTAAACCAGTGATGATTGATAAGGCAAAATCGAAGACAGGCGCCAAGATTACAATTCAAGATGACGGCTACTATGAGGAGACGGAGGTAATGTTTTCTTTACAATTGGTATTCTAAATAAAAATCATGTTATTAAACTATATCATAATTAATGTTAATTTTTAATTTTAAATGCTCACTTCAGGCGGGAGGTAAGCAAAAACTACAAAAGGTTGAAATTACACTTCAAGATTGCCTTGCATGCTCCGGATGCATCACGTCGGCAGAAGGTGTACTCATTACACAGCAAAGCCACGAGGAGTTGATAAAAGTGTTGCGTGAAAATGAGACACTAAAAGGGACAAACAAAGCTCGTACCATAGTTTTTACGGTGTCTCAACAACCTATTGTTAGTTTGGCACAGCGTTATGAGCTCTCCGTCGAGGATGCAGCCCAGCATTTGAGTGGTTACTTTCGTCATCTTGGCGCTGACTATGTGCTGAATACAAAAGTGGCTGACGATCTTGCATTGCTAGAGAGTCGCAATGAGTTCATTGAACGTTATCGAGAAAAAAGTCAGCTTCCTATGTTGTCCTCATCTTGCCCAGGGTGGGTTTGCTACGCTGAAAAGACGCACGGAAACTTTATATTGCCATACATATCGTCAACTCGTTCACCGCAACAGATCATGGGTGTATTGGTGAAGCAACTGCTGCCACAAGAACTGGAAGTAGCCACCGAAAACATCTATCATGTTACCGTAATGCCATGCTATGACAAGAAACTGGAAGCTTCACGTCAGGATTTCTTCAGTGAGGTGCTGAATTCACGAGATGTCGATTGTGTTATAACATCGAGTTAGTGGAGTAAAATTTTAAGTTTTATTTGCTTTTAAAATTTTTTCGGTGTATTTTGTGTAGTCGAGTTGGAACAAATGCTTCATCTTGATAATCGGCTTCTGCAAGACTTTACTGCGAAAGATTTTGATTGGCCATGGAGTACCAACAAACCGGAAGTAAATGTCTGGGCGCACGAATACTCGGCATCAGGTGGTTATTCCGATCATATATTTAAATATGCCACTAAAGAACTCTTTGGTGAAGAGTGTGGAAAGTTGGAATATAGAAATCTGAGGTAATAAAAATCTTTTTACTATTACCATTATAAAATTATAATTTAAAATTGGTTTCTTGCCTCTTATTACCTTATCTTTAATTTTGATTTTAATTTAAAGAAATCCAGATTTCCGCGAAATTTCCTTGGAAAAAGATGGGAAATCCTTACTAAAATTTGCCATAGCTAACGGTTTTCGGAATATACAAAACTTAGTACAGAAACTTAAGCGAGGCCGAGTCCAATACCATTTTGTAGAAGTCATGGCATGTCCTTCCGGTAAATTCGCAGTAATCACATATTTTAAAATAATGATGCAAACATGTTTCTTCATTTCTATTTTAATTTAAAAAGGTTGTATTAATGGTGGCGCTCAGATACGTCCAATGGCTGGTTTACCAGTGCGAGAGCTCACTACACAGCTTGAAGAACTCTATAGTAAGCTGCCGAAATCTACACCTGAAAATGATGAAACAAAAACAGTTTTAATGAACTTTCTTGGTGGTCAGCACACAGATAAAGCAAAAATGCTTTTGCATACGAGTTACCATGCCGTAGAAAAAATAAATACTGCTTTGAATATTAAATGGTAAAAATATGTGTATATTTATTTATGGTTTGTAATAATTAAAGCAATTTTATATAATACAATAAAATTAAAAAAAAGATAGTGAATAGTGAAATGGCATGAAAATAAAAAAAATAAAATAGATTAGTATTTCGTGTCTTAACAATTTTTGTAGTCATGGAAACGGTTCTGCAATAATACAGGGGAAGATAGGCAGAATAGTATAAACACATTGGTATTTTATTAATTTCGGAACACTTCAGGGATTGTACGAGTATCATTTTCTAGATTAACTGCGTGAAGTTAAAACAAACAAAAGTGTTCTATTCAGACAGGCCGAATAGGGTATTTAGACTTCGCCCTGGCCGAAGACATCACTTTTACTTATTTTTGATTTAATTTAATAAAAATTCATTTAATAAAATCTCTCCAATAATCACCTCACACATATATTGTATTTAATCAGATTGTATTTTTTGAAAATAATAACTTATAAATATTTTTTTAAAGATTTTCCGAAAATTCACTGTTTAGTGGACACATATGTGTGATGAAGTGACCAGTGCCCACTCAGGAACAGGTGTGTATCGATCGGACCTGGACTGCTGGAAAGATGTAGAATAAAGTTTTTAAAAATATAGGCAAACGACTCTGAGCACTTTTGTTGATTTTTTTTCTGGAAGTGTCTGGAGTTGGTTATATATATTTGATATCGCTAAGTTGATAAAAGCCGTTCAAGTTGCTAATGTAAATTTTTTGCGGAAAACGCGTGTCAATAGAATCTGAATATGTCACTGAAATCGAAAGAAGTCGGCAAGATTTTTTAATTCACAGCTTGTTCTTTTTGTCATTATACTTTTATTTAATTATCAGTTCGAGGGAAAATTTCTTTGCCTGGAACTCCCGATAACGTTGAATGAAAAAGGAGATTGCTCCATAACGTCATTACCGGTTTTCAATCAACTGCCAACACTTCCTTGGAAATGTCAGTTCAAATATCCAGTCGGAGAACGCATGCGCTAAAATTGAGCTAAAAAACCGAAAACTATAGGAACATCAGGACAACAGGATAAATAAAGAGAGAGTAAAATTGCATTCGGAAGCAAATGTTGGAAATAAATAATATCAAAAGATTTAGTTAGTTACATTAAATTAATACAAAAGCAATAACAACAAAAATATTTCATTGTTGGAAAGGATTAATAGTGAATAGTAATTTACGTTTTTTTTGCGGAAATCTGTTTTGTCTATTAATTTATTACATAAAAAGGATGTCAGAAAGTAACTAAGTTGGAAATTCTCACACACTCTGGTGTGATATAATTACTCGTATGTAAAGAAATGAAAATTACTTAATATAAGCTATTAAGGACTTATAATATATGATTCTTCACTCTATATGTAAAGGTTATAATGTGTGGATTTATTTGAACGAAATGAAAATTATGTCTATAAATAGTATAAATATTAAGTATAGATGGAAAATCAATTAATCATCCTCTCTCGACTGAATAATTGATTTTGTGTTAAGAACTATAATGACTTATACTGGCTTAAATAAATGATGAAATAAAAATAAGAATCGAATTTCTATACGTATATAGAAATATAAATATTCTATATTTTTTAATTTTGGCATTAACTGTAAGGTTATTGTAGTTAGGGCTATACTCATATACTTTCTGGTTATAATATATCCTATGGAGAAAGTTTATAACAACGTCGATGACAAGTTGTCAAAAATATAGTTATTTACTAAAATGCTTTGGAGTACTAGAATTAAAGTTAGATGGAGGAATACTTAGGATTAGGAGGAAAAAAAAATCTGAAAAAAACTATACTGAATATATAATATATACAAAATTTTTCTTTTACAGTTATGCAGTAACCTTTGAATAGAATGTTTGAAAAACAGTTTTATTGAAATTTATTAAAGAAAGTGATAACTGCAAAGGAAATTTTTTAAAAAATGTCAACTGTTAACACTTCTACTTATCCATATGGTGTAACACAAGCAGAAGGCGCTGCTTTTTATGGGGCATCCATAACACATCCTTCACGACATCTGGATTCGGCAGCCCATAGCAAAACCCTCGGCGAAAATTATAGTTCACAAAATCAGAAAATGGTACAATCGAGTGGTTCACCAGCCAAGCGTAGCAACATATTGGAAACAAATAGCACTCAAACTGAGGATTCGCTAGAGTATTTTATAAAATTCCCGAAAGTTAAATTTCCGAATGAAATGGATGCACCGGAATCGGATTATGTATTCGTCTATAAAGAGGCATGTGTTCCTATCGTCTTGCTATTAGGCTGGGCTGGCTGTCAGGATCGCTACTTAATGAAATATTCGAAAATTTATGAAGATCGAGGGTAAGTAAATTTGAATTTTTTCAAAATTCTTCTAAATCATTGTGAAGCACATTGAGGAAATTGTGGAAATCCGTAACGAAACGAAGCATATTTAAAACTAATTCGTAACGTACATGGAAAAAAACGTTGCAGAAATATTTAATTTTGATAATAAAATTTTAACTTTATATAAAAATGAATTATTTTACTTTTAGCTTAATAACCGTACGGTATACTGCACCTGTTGATACTCTATTTTGGAAGCGTAATGCTATGGTACCGATAGGAGAAAAAATTCTCAAACTCATCCAAGACATGCATTTTGATTCGCATCCTTTAATTATCCATGTTTTCTCGAATGGAGGTGCGTTTCTATATCAGCACATTTCGTTAGCCATTAGGAAGCACAAGTCCCCAATTCCAATACGTGGCATGATTTTCGATTCAGCCCCAGGTGATCGACGAATGCTGGGTTTGTATCGAGCTGTGACTGCAATCTATGGCAAGGAGAAGAAGAAATGTCACTGCTTCACAGCGATTTTCATCACGTTGACATTGAGCTTAATGTGGCTTGTAGAGGTAAATACGACAGCTGTTAAAACTTAAATAGAAATCTTAAATAGAAAATTTAAGATTTATCTTAAATTTAAGATTTATCTAAAAATCTTAAATAGAAAATTTAAGTTAAATCTTAAATAGAAATTCAATTTTTACTTTTACCTCAACAGGAAACTTTTTCGGCATTCAAGAGTTTATTTGTTAGAGCAGAACCAGCTCAAACGAATCCTTTTCAAGACTTGAAAAATGAAGAAAGTTTATGTCCCCAATTATTTCTGTACTCAAAAGGTGATGCCGTCATTCCATATCAGGTAGGTAATGGGTTAAATTCACTTAACCCTATTATCAAACATGGTGAGATTATTGTAAGGTGATTTATTTGGGCGTACGAAAATAGTTCAAAATTAAATAAATTAAAATGGATGAATATCATTTCTCAATTCACTGTTAAAATGTGAGAGCAGCGAGCTGCCATCCAGTTTCAGTCCGGTATTTTTCAGAAACCGGTATTTTTTCTCACACCTTTAAATAATGACTGTTTAGCCAACAATTATACGTAGAAGAAAATTGCAGAAAAATCAGTTAAAAATGCCTGTGCCCTGGAATCTGTTTTTAGAAGATACATTTATAAAAACAGGGTTTGGCTTAATACGTTCCATATAAATAGTTCCACCATGGCTACTAATTATAAATGATTAATTATATATATCTTTAAAGGATGTTGAAAAATTTATCAAACATCGTCAACAGTTGGGTGCTGATGTGTCCTCGGTTTGTTTCGACGAAGCTGAACATGTTAAAATCTACACCAAATATCCGACCCAATATATACACTGCGTCTGTACATTCATCAACAACTGTTTGTCAACTCCTTACAAGGGTTCGTATGTATCGACCCCAACATCAGAGGATTTTGGAAAAAAAGATGATTAAAATTGATAAACAAACTAGTGCTGAAGGTACATACATATATATCGCGCGTAAGGTATGAAATTTGTAATGTGAAAAGTATGTACTGTACGAATGTGGTTTGAATAACAAATTAACGATTTGAAAATTTAAAATATCAAAAAATGATGTAGCAAGAAGATTATTTCACTGCTTAACTTTTTCTTCTTTAAAACCCCGATTTATATATATATATATATATAGATTGACAACCTACATATGCTTTAAATTTGACTTATCGGCCACTTTTTTAGTTCTTCGCTTAAAACTATAGTTAATTCTGAACTATAACACAGACATGTCATATTGGGTTCAGCGGCTTTAATGTAAGTTTAGTAAATAAATTAATAAATATTTATTATAAAATTTACATTATTGACCGAGCTCTACATTAGGCTCTATATCTTGTATCCAGAATTATTTTCAACAAATTAAAAATACAAATAGAGTTTTAACAATTTTAGATTATAATATCAGAAATTATTGATATATATTGGACAATGTGGAATAACTTTAATGAAATGAATTAATTTAAAACAGTTTATGTCAGTCATATTAGAATTAGTTCAGTTGATTATTAGTTTTCCAAACAACAGGTTCCATCAATTGATGGCTTACTTTTACGACTTTGAATTTGTAGTAAGTTAAATATTAAAACTTCAAAGATTTTTTATCATAACCAAATTCCAGGTGATCTAAAATTTTTCTATTAGAATATTTTTTTATTTTAATTGAATCTAAATATTAGCCAATTAACTTTTTGCACTTTGACCGCTAACCTCTAGAACGATACTTATTTTATCGGCTTAAAACATCAACCATTTACTATATATCTTAAAAGCATAAAACTAAGTACAATTATAGACTTAAATCAATTCTTAGTAAATGAAATCTTTACTAAAAATTTAGTAAATTTCTTTAATTTCTTTAGTAAATGAAATCTGTTATCAAGATTTTATGGAATTTTAAAACGTTTTTCATATAATTAAAAGAAGTAACGTATATATTTGATTTCATTAATTTTACTACGACACAAATCAAAAGTATAGGTATTATTTTAGGTGTTTCTATTATATTACAATAACAGCACTCAAATATTTTTGATTTTATCTTATCCAAATATTTAATAAAGTGCCAGTACTAACAAAAATGATTTGGATAATTTTCTGATATATGTCTTTATAGTCTTCTATAGAAATCTGGAAAGATTCTAAGAGAAAATAAATTTAAAACATATCAACAGCTTTTGATCAAAAAGAAACACAAAATTATAAAACCATATATCGTATAATTCAGTTAATACTCGATGGCCACATTTTCTTTACATTTTGTAATGCAACTTAGAAATCTAAAAGCTTTTGCTTTACTTACGATGAAACCTCTCCTTTAACGGTCTTTGTTTATCATTATCCTGATGAACACACTAAAATTCATCAATCCTAATATTTCTATTTGTTACGAATTTAAAAGTCGTTGGCAACACTATTAGTGGTGGTATGTCAGATAAAATTCTTTAAAACAAACCCGACAGCAAATTTTGTAAACAAAGCAGGTATTGAAGCAAATTCCTTTTAAATGTTTATTTAAAATGAATGATTGCACTTGCAACTCTCAGTATTTTGAAGTCGATGGTGAGCAGAACGAAGTTGTTGAATTACTTGATGGTGGACGAGATGATGATAAAAATGAGCAGCCGGAAGATGCAGATAATGGCGAAGAAATACTCTGGTCTATCGACGACGATACGCTCTTTCATCCACTGGGTCTCATTAATCATGGCACTGAGAGCAAATCCGTGTTTATCACCTGGAGTGAGGATTATTTGTTAAACTACGTGTTCAAGAAATCGCAAAGAAACCAACGTACCAAGGTGACAAAAGTCCGTCTGGATGTGCATGGAGAGGAAATACGCAATATAATCATCTTGGAGTTCAACACACTGCTTCTAATGCGCAGCGGTCGTGCTTTCTACTTCAGTTCTGTCAAATCAATGCGTCCTATTAAGTGGCTGCTGGGTGTGCGTTGCATCAGTGCTGCTGTAGGAGGCTTCAGTGTAATCCGTCTGCTCCCGGATAAGAGTTTGCGATTGGAAGTGTACCGGGATGTTATAAACATGGAGCACAGCGAGAGTACTTTGAAGATAAGCTTCGATATTACGTTTGATGACATAAATATTTTCAACTGCATGTGGGAAGATGAACGATTCACTCTGTTATCGGAACGTATAGATGAAACGAATATGAAGTTCCTTGAAAACATACTTGGAGACGATTGTAAACTAAGTGGCAAACCGGAGATACACTTCTTTACTGTATCTGGCAATCTTTTCGCTTTGATTCCAGGTGAGTAAAGGGAAGTCTGTATTCTCAGCAATCAAAAACGCGTTTAAGGACAGGCCTTACTTATCTTCCAGTAAAGTACTAACGGGAAGTTCGTCTTAGAACTGACGGTTGGCTTAATTTTTCGAGCAATATTTGTTATCTTTTTGCGATTTTCTGATCGCTTGCAGAATGTTTTGTACTATTTGTAATGATTCTAAAGTGATTCCTAGTTATAATTTAAAACCGTGTTCCCTTGAAGGAAAATCAGCAGTATAATATGTAGTTGTTTAATTTCTAGAATCTGAAGACAATGAGGATTATCACATACAACTTTGCGCTACTTACGCCTCGAATATAGAATTCTTAAAAATTCTCAGCGAACGCCAACTTTTTGTGGTTTTCCTGCAATGCGGCACCATAGAGATCTGGTACAGGTCCAATTTTATTCATCTGTTAAAAAGAAGTACATACTGCACCGGTGCACATATAACTCACTATGAATTTGCCAATAACTGCTTTTACTACGCAGACGCAGAAAAAGTGGGCCGCTTGAAATTCAATTACGATCCATCCACAGACACCTGTTATGTACAAGAGAGCTCGAAAGCTATATTCGGTATTCTAGCATGTACTTGGATGGAAAGCATACATCAGTTGATTTGCTTGAGTTGTAATAATATATTCTACCAAATTGGATTCGATGAGGAATGCGTTGAAGATGACAGTAACGCTTTAGAATTTACGCTAGAACTTTATGAGTTGACACCAGCAAAAATGGCACGATTGCTGCAGAAAGCGGAAATTCTAAATCAGTGGCAAACAGCACCTGCTGAGATACACAAAGCGATCGAGCAAGAATACCTGAAGCAGGAACTGATTACAATAGCAACAAAATCACACCTATATCGAAAGTTATGTTCAGCTTCGGTGGAGTATAGAAAATACTTAGTGCCCACAGTACATCATTCGTCAGAGACGATAATAATGCATGCGAGTAGCAGTTGCGCGTTGAATAGCAACAGCCTGTTTGCGTTGATTTATATAAAAATCACAAGACATGCTATCTTTCAAGCTGGTTCCACTTGGCAAATACATGTTTTGAATAAGTCGAATTCTGAATGTTATATTTTCAGTATACCGCTTGCTATGCTACACAAAACTTTATGTCTGGCTATACCAATATCTGCAGAGAAACAAAAACTCTTACCGCAATTTCAAGTAATGTTAAATGCTTTTGTTAGCAACGATTCAGATTTTGCTGCAATCAGCTTACCCATAAAACTGCTGCAGTCACCTGAAAGCATTAAGCATTTGTTCAGCTGGGAACAGCCTTGCCTACCTGATTATGTAAGACATGATCTGTCTAATCTGATAGCTGAATTTAATAAACAGCCTGCGGCAAAAAGTACAACTCCGTTTGTAATAAGCTGTAAGTTTGGACTATCGAAAACGTGTAATTTAGATACAATTTCCAGAATATTTAATATTGGACGCACTAAAAGTTTTAAAGATATTCAGTTACATGAACTGGTAATGTACTTCATATCAAATAATTTCAAAATTTCTTACTCACTTGAGGATGAATGCATTTATTTAGAATGCGAAGATGCTGCCGTTTTATATTATGCAAAGTATTTCATATTAAGTAATTTGAGCGGTCCATTCAGCAACGTTAATGATAGCACTGGCTACCATTCCGATAGAAGGAAATCAATACTGGTATGTTGAATTTATACTTAATACGCCTTTAAGTTCAAATTAATAATTTAATAATTCTAAGCAGAAATTAAATCGTTCAGTGTGACATCGATGAATTCGAAACTTTTGCAATCTTTTACAGTTTTAATATAAACTATAATATATTTGAAAATAACTCTTATTTCATTTTCTAGCAATTTCAGGCTGAAGTTGAGCATTCTTCTGTACGGATCGTAGGCATTGAACAGTCAGATACGCTGCAGTTAGAAAATTTACAACGAATTTATTCAAAAATGCGCAAGGAATTATGCAATAGTTGTTTGTTACTCAAATAATACAATTAGAAAAGTTGTTAGCTTGTATGTATTTGTAGGTATTCCATATGTTTGAAAGTATTTTATACTTTCTGTACAAAGCAAAGGTTGTTGAAATATTAAATTGTTAGATATTTAATCGCACAAGTTTGTACAAATTTATCTATACGTATGTGTATATATTGAATTTTTCTTACTCTAGCTTAGTAAAATTAATAATGTATGTATGTAAATTGATTAAAGACTTAGTTTTTGTCAAAATAAATAAATTTATTTTTTTTCCATCGTATGTACTTAATGCATAAAAATACTTCTATCTTTATAATTTCTGATTCATAATCTCACCAAAGCGATGACAGATTTCGCGCTTGGTTGATGTTCACAATACTTTTTTTCACAACTTTTACTTGCTTCAACTTTACTGCAATTAAATTGAGTAAATAACTCATCTCAGAGGGGGTGATTGCGCGTACAGGGTGATTGGCGTAAACAAACTCAAAGAGCTTTTTTTTAATGCACAAACACTCATTTCTTGAATAAAATAAGTTTTAGTTATTTGTGAACATTACTGTTTTATACAATAATCGATTTTTATTTAATTATAATCATAAGAATGCATTAAAGTTAAATAATAGAACTAAATACTCAACTACTGATTAAATACATTAATAATATCTTCTAATACCTCATACAAATCCTTAGCAAAAGGCACTTCTTCAAATTTGTGTCGATCGAGTGCTTTTAAACCTTTTACGTTTTCAAAGAGAATTTTAATTTTTTTACCCAATTTGCTGCCACGAAACATGGCCACATATTTGATCCCTCCTGATATTAGTTTGCAAATAGCAAGGCAAACAATTAGTTGCTCTTCGAAACTTGTGCCAGTGCCGTCGGCATCCAGAACATCTTCGTCCAGACGCAGTGAGATCACTTCATCAAGAGTACAAAGGAAGTCCATTGAATTGAGGAGAGCCGAACGATTAGCATTCGCAAAACACATATTGCGCAGTATACGCAATGCAAGCAAACGGCTTGTTGAATTCGCAGTTGATTTGCCTATCAATGCGCATAGAGCGTTAAGATTTCGTACTTTTGCACCATCAGCGTGGCGGGAAAATACTTCCCAAAATTCTAGCCATGAGTGAATGATATCCACTTTCATTTTTGGAGCTTTTGGATTAATTGGATGCATCTGATCGAAGAGGTCAAAGACGCGTGCTTTCAGTAAGGTTGTGCGGCCCTCTGGGCATGAGCAACAATGTATCGCTGTAAGAAGACCAACTTTGATAACGGGAAAGTCTTCGGTGCTGGCGGCTTTAATTTTTTGCGTTTCGCCGATAACAATTTTCAGTACCAATTGTAGAATGGAGTGAGCATGCGGAGAGATGAGGCTGGAAAATTTTTTGCATACAACCAACGAATGTTCACTGAGTGTGGCACAGAGGTGCAAGGTGAGTAACTTTAATTCAGGCGAATAAGCTAGCCAAGGCCATATCCTGAGAAGGATTTTTGAGATTCCCACGACTGGTGTTTCGGTGGAGAGAGTTGCAGTTCCGCTAGCATACCAACTGAGTATAATACTGAGAAGTAATTGGAAATTATTGATAATGGCCATTTTTTTAGCTTCACCGTATCGGCGTATAAAAGTTGCACATGATGTATTGAATTCTTCCAAATGCGTATTAAATATCTGCAGTAGTTTGTCGAAGAATTTTAAATTCCCCGCAGCTGTCTGTGCTAGCGGGGAGACTTTAAGCAATACGCCTATGGTATCACAACATTGTTGCTTCAGCAAAGTGGGAGCAGTATCAAATTTACAAGCTTTTAATGGATAAAGATGAATAAAAATACGATGCAATTTAATAAATAAAAGTTCAGCAGATGATTTGTGGTACGCTTCTAATGTTTTAACATTTAGGGCGCGATTTTTTTGATGATGATCATCCAGTTCATGTTCCTTCTGTTCCTCCTCCCTATCCTCATCCAGTAGTTCAATTGGCTTCTCTAAAATATCAGCGAATGTAATAAAATCTCCCTCCATATCCAGCTGGCTTCTTATCAGCAAAAAACTCAGCACATCCAGAGCACAACGCTGTATGGAACTGTTTAAGGTTGTTACACAAAAAGCTTCCAGAAACAGCTTAATAATGAATTCAGGTCTCTTTGCCACGTTCTCGCATACGTAACGAAACCCCATTTGATCTCGACATACAGCAGACAACAGCTGTAGCACATGTTTTTGATCCTCCTCATCGGGAAAAGGCCTCCCTAGCAGTAAGCAAAAGCTACGCAGCCATACCTGATCGCGACACAGCGTACGTTGCAGGAAGCTAAAATTCTCTTCGTAACACATAGCATACAACTGGCAGATATCCGAACACATGACCAAGTACGCTTGACTGCAGCTGCTTTCATCACGCGGCACTTTAAATAGTTCATACAATTTAAGCATGACGCTTTTGCCACATAGATCTGTAATGTGCGATGGTTCCATATGCAGCACGGCTATGCAAATTCGGCACAGACAGCTGATCACTTCGCAGCAGTTTAAATTAGCATCAACTCTCTCCTTAAAGTCCACTGGTAGTATAGCATCACATTCGCACAAGCCCAACGCTTCATGAAAAGAGCGGTAAAAAGCATGCCGTTCCAATAACTTGCAAACTTCCGCGTAATCCATGCATTTCGGCAGTAATTCGATGAACAGATTGCCCGCTAAATGACGAACTAATCCTACTTCTGCATAATCAAGCAGAGTACTTAAGCAGCATGCCATGAAGCCGCCGGGCAGATAGGAAAGTTCGTTTTTAAGCTGTGTTGCGCCGGTTTCCCCTGTGCCATCATCAAAACCAGCTACAGCGGTCAAAACACACCAAGCTAACGAGCGCACATGACAATCATTGTGTCCACATAGACCACTCAGATATTTAACGAAGCTCTCACTCAGTTTGAATACCTTTTGTGCTTCTGTCATCTGAGCAGAGAGATGGCACACAAGCTGCAGGCAGTCACGTTGCCACTGAGATCCGGTTTGTGTAAAGGACTTCAGAGCGATGGAAAGATTTAAGAAGCGTTTACAGTACTGGTGCAGTTGGTTGTCAGACATTTCCAAAGGCGTCGTACTTAAAAGCTGCAGCAACGACAGTAAGCAGCGCACGCGCAGCAGATCACGCTGATCGAAAAACAATTTGGCAACGGTGAAAAGCAATTCGAAGAGACTCGTGTAAAAAACGGCAGTAGAATCGGTAATCGAATGTGTGTGGGAAGCTGAATGCGTATCGCCTGATGAGATGCTATTGATGGCAGGCAGCAGAAGCGTCATAGTTTTAGTGATCTTGCGATATAGAGGCAGCTCTGTTTCGGGGCTCTGTAGCAGAATAAGAAAAGAATGCTGAAAATCGTCTTGCAGAACTTTAAATAAACCTTCAATGATTTCAGTATATTTGAGCCGGATGCAGAGATCGCACAATTCAAGCAGTTGTTCGAAGAGCAAGAAATCCATTTGATTGCCAGGCGGCATTTGTAAATATTTATTAAGTAGTTTTACTAAATCTAAAGCAATATCCGAGGGTAAACAATGTGCTCCTGCAGTAAAGCAATTTAAGCTCAGCTGCAGTTTAAGCGATCGCACAGCATTTATTAACGCAGTGTGATTGGTAGCATTTTCGGCAGCTTTAAGAAAGCGCCGAAGGTTCTTCAAAGGTTGAGTCGCCTTCATCAGACGCCACTCACGTGGTGTTAGCTGTAGATGAACATTGAAATCATATTGCTTTTGCGTCTCCAACCAAGTACCAGATACTTTCGAGAAGCCATCGCAAAATGTGGAAGCAATTAACTGCCGCAGGAATAGAGTTTCTTCTAAAGCTGAGTTAAAGGATGCATAAGGAAACCCGTCATTAATCGGCTCTTCTACTCTTTGGGAAGGTTGCAATCGTACCTTCACAGGCAGTTGCAAATTGGCCATTAAAGCTGGCACCTCAACTCCATTCATACTGCGTCCGGGAGGCGCAATCAAGATATAGGTTGAAAATAACAACAAAAACAGGCACAGTACCGCATCTTGCCTGGCTTGCAAATCATTCCAGTACAAGAAGAGTACACGCAACAACAACACATAAACATTCTCGGCTCTCGCCAGCTCTTCTCGAAATTCTGGATCACAACAAAGGAGTTTGGCTAGGATACCCGTCGCTGGTATAGCGGTATCTAGGTAATCGGCATATGATGTTTTCCTCAATGCGTTCTCTAATGTTTGCAAAGCAAAATAATAAGCACTCTCACGGCAAATCTCTACTGAAATCGGCCACTTCTGGCATAAAATATTCAGCTGCATCAGTGTAGTCTTGCGAATCATGGGCTCAATATCAGTGCTGTCGAGCATGGCAAGTAAGTTATATAAAGTCGTAAGATACTCGGATTGTTCGGTGGCATCCTCTGCGGCGAAGATGCTGGAGAAAGAACGATGTGCGCCAAATAGGCAGATATCCTGATTTAACAAATCGCTGATCTCCAGCAAGTTCGGCATATATTGTGTAGATTTTTCCAAAGACTGCAGCATATAAATCAGCCGATTTATGCACTCACGACGTATTGCGACTTCTGGATGAAAAAGCCAACGTATGTTGCATTTGAGCATCTCAAGAAATGGGAGCTGTCTTACATCGGGATCGAGTAGTTTTAAAATAGCGTCTGTTATTTTAGGCGCCTGCGTGCAGCATTGCAACAGAGGCATAATCGGCAGTACTAACTCCAGCAATCTGCACCAATTAGCGCCGAGTAAATGCTGCGAGCGAAGCAACATCGACAAGATATCCTCACAGCTTTGCTTAATTTGTAAATCTTCGCATTCAAAGTTGCTGTAAGTGAGTTTGAGCAGAAGGCTTGTGCTTAGCGGCACGCCTATAATTTGGCAAGCTAAGAGTTTATGCTGACAACAACCTTGGGCTGCAGAAAACACAATGCCCCCCATAAGAGCTGAAAGATGTTGCTTGAAAGTATTCGCTAAGCATTTAAAGACACGAACGGCAAGCTTTTCATCAGCTAAGGAGAGTAATTTTAGCAGCAGGTGATTAGCACGCTCGCGGAAGGTTGTATTCGTCATATATTGCGGCAGGCAAGAAACAATAGCATCAAACATGATAGCAAGCAGTTGTGAGCTAGCAAAAGTTTGAAGTGCACGCGGCAGCAAATCAGAACTGCACTCTATTATTTCGTGTGCATTAAAATTTTTGGGCGTTTTTAGCAAAGAAACAATGAGGCAGATTTGTCTCTCATATGATTCCAAATATTGCAATTTTATTTTTAAATCTACGGATTCTTGAGCTAAAAGCGATTGTTTAGCACTTTCGTAGCGATCGGCAAAACAAACTTTTAAAGCATAATCATGAAGGATGCAAGACAAATACGTTAAATCTGTGGTGGAATCTAGATGTGTATTGATTTCGTAGACGCGCTGCAGCAAAAATAAAGTCTCCAAGTGATGAATACGCTGCAGGGTAAAGTGTTCTGATTCTAAGTACCGTTCTTTGGCGGCTGCGCAGGCTTTGTTTAATCTGTTTATCACTCTTTTGTCCACTGTAATGTTCTGAAAGATGCAAATTTCTAAACACAAATGGAAAATAATCTTTATTCGATGCACTTCATTGCTTAGCACATCATAAGATGTTTCAAAGTATTTGAGGGTCAATTCAAATAAGAGCTGCAGCACTTTCGACAACCTTAACTGTGTCATATGGGGCACTGCCACCGTTTGGCCTCCTCTCAAAGGAGGTTCATAAGTTAATGCCTTCCTCCGCATGTGCAAACGTTCCTTCAAAAGCAGCGTGTAGTCTACTAACGTATTTAAAATCTCTTCCGGAGAGCAATTTATCTCTTCATGTCGTTCATGTAGCTTCAATATGCTAAGGAATATATAAGGCGCCTGAAGGAAATACTCTGCTGGATAATCAATCATAGTGAGCTGCAGATGCTGCAAAGCATTTTGTAACTCATCTGCTGTTGCCTGAGGATTTACTAGCAGTTCAGCCACATGTTTCATGGAATTATAGTCCGCAATAGGAGGGTTTGACCAAGGCAACTCATAATCTTCTTCCGGAAACTCATTTAGAACCCGCTGTTTGCTATTCGCCGCAGGAGCCGATGCCTCGCGTTCACTGATGGTCAGTGCATCCGTGAGATCGATCACTTCCTCCATACTTGGTTGATCTATCTTCTGTTTAATTTCCCTGCAATGCTGTATCAGCTTCTCTACCAATTCAAGTTCTCTTACCGAGCTCTCGCCACCGGCTCCCATAAGTATTTGCTTCACTTTGTTCAGCTCACGTTCGCAGCGTTTTACACCCAGATGTTCCATAACAGAGTCGACGTATTTGGAACGCAGTAAAGCAAGCATCAGCTGCAGTACTTTAATTTTGCTCTTCAACGGTTGCTGACCAAACCAACGAATCAGCTGCTTGAAAAGTTCGCCTGGCCGGAATTCGATCTCTTCATCATGAGCCAACGCACGCAGCAGCTTCGCATCGATTTGGTCGAGTGTGCGCATCCGTATTTCTGACGATTCATGTGTTAGTTTTTGAATTGTTGCATCACTCAATTGCACAGGCATGCTAATGTAAATATTCTCAATTTAATATTCCCCAATTTTTAGTGATAATCTCACCTTTCTTGACACTTAATGTATTAACAATGTTTTACTTAATGGATGTCTTTGAATTTATTTACTTTTAGCTTAGATTTATTAACAGATTAGGATTTTCCGGCTTAAAATAATAACTATTCTAAAAATACTTATTATCAAAGACAACTGTTGTCTTTGCTTATTATGGTATTGTTTTAAATTCAGCCGGCACAAGATATATATAAACAAATCACAGATCTCTACCCTGCTGGCCATAGTTACCATACCAATATAAATGAAATGTTCTAAATACAATTAAAAACAAGTAAAAGTGTTGTTTTTGGCCAGGCCGGAGTCCAAGTACCCTACACCCGAGTAGCTAAAAATAATAATTTATTTTATTTAGCCAGTTGAAACCTTCTGTATAAGTAGGCGGACAGACAGGGCTAGATAAATTCACGTGACGCTGAGCAAGAATATATATACTTTTCTATAACTATCTCGTCTCCTTCTTTGCGTTACAAAAAGAAGAACAAAGTGAATATACCCTGCTCTCTTCGGTGAAAAAATAAACACTTTTTGATATACTTTACCAAAATTATCTGAAAAATCCCATGGAATTTACCAACTTTCTAGAAAATTACACTGAAAAATTAAATATCGCGACCTAAAAATGCATATTCTTCCTACAAAATTCCAATTTATATTAGTGAACTATATAAAAATTCTCATTTTGCAATTTGATAAATACAACACGGCAATCGTTAACATGGGACAACCAGTTAAGTAAAAATATATATAATTTGCACGTGTTTATTCCGTTTAAGTTATACTTCTGTCTGAAAATTTCTGCTATCCCACGACCAATTAGAAAATCTCCCAAAAAATGTTTTCTATAGATTGGCAAACCAGTTGCTGTCAAAAGCAATAATGCAAAGTTGCAAGTACTTACCAAATAAACATTGTTTCAAAATAGATTTTTATTTTCAGACTCGAAATTAAAAATAAAGTCATTATATTTATAAGACAGACTTATATTCGATTTCACTTCACCTGAAATTAAACGGATCTTAAATAATAAGTAATATATTTTAAGTTATTCAACAGTGAAACTAAAATTTTATTTCATTTTGTGTGATAAACTTATATTAAATAAAAAATTAATATATTTTAAGTCATGTATTAGTATAAACTAAAAATGAACTTCTTGAAACTTATTGTGAGAACTTGTTAACCGTTTTTAAGGTGTCGACCTTATTTATTAAAACCCAATCGATCAAATACAGAAGCATTTTTGCCATTTTTTGATTTGTGTTGATATTTAGCATTTGCTGACTTCGGAGAAATACCCACTTTATGAAAACGTCTAGATATCTGTGCCACTGATGGTGATGTGTTGCTGGTTGCATTATTTCCCAAACGTTTGTGTATTGGTACATCCTGCTGCAGCATCAGTTCATCAGATTTCATCCTTATGGTCCTGCCTTTGATAGGTGGATTTTTAAATGCTTTTAGCATCGCTGGCGAGGACTTAAGATTGTATGTTCTCTTTGTGGAGTGTAGGTTGCCAAGTCCTAAGCGCGATTTGATTCCACTATTGCCGCCAAAGCTGCGGTGCTTATTGGGAGCTGTAAAACGGGGTTCTGGACCGATTTCACGTACTTCAGCTGTGGAAGCAAATTTCACAAATTTCTCATTAGCAGCAACTATATCCTCATCGTCAGCAGAATTATAATCCATATCATCTTCGGAGTCCTCTTCGTCTGAGGCTGCCTTAAGAGGAACCTTTTTAACAAGCATAACTTTTTGTTGCTGAGCGCGTACAACAGTTTGCTTTGAATTAACGTTAACAACGCTAGAGAGCGCCTATGATGGAAGCAAATATTATATGATTCGCAGAATTGTAAAGGAAAAACTTACAGAGTTTGAAGTATGTTTCAAAATCGGCTTAATTTGTCGCTCTGTTCTTTTGGCAGCGGTAGTAACTTTTGCAGAAGTAGTAGCTCCTGCAGTTTTATCACCCAGGCGTGAAAATATTGAAGAGATATATGCTGCTGGCTTGGCGATATTAACGTTAGGATAAGCTTCATCTGAGCTTTCGTTCGAAGTTTCAATTTCATCGGAAGCTAGATCGACGGTTTTTGAGCCTGTTGAGCGGTTAACGCCAGACAAACGAGCAAATATATGTGGTTTTTCCGAATTCTCACGATCGCTGTAAACTAGAAACAAAAGTTTGTTAGTTATAGATTAGTTTGATTTGTAGGAATAACTTACGTTTTGCCTTTTTTGCTAATATTTCTTTACTGCGCTCTGTGGTGCCTGAGGGCAGTTTAATTTTATATTTGCCCTCATGTTCGGGCAAAACGCGTCGTGGTTGTTTCACTAGTGGCACAACAACAGCAGATGCAGCAGATCTAATGCTGACAACTGATGGTGAAGCTATTAAAGGAATAATATTAAAAGCACTCGATAATCAAGAAGATTTCAGGAAAGTATAAGCCTAAGGTTTAGTGCATTTGTGGAATTTAACGTATAAACAAAGTTATTTATAAATTAACACGAAATTCAAACACTAACGTTTTACTTGTACTTTTGTTGAGTTTCGTTCATTTCCTCCTACAGGATTTGCAGGAATGGCTGCTATTGGTATCACGGGCTCACTGTTCAGTACTTTTTCGCGAGCATTCTGATCGCAGACGTGCTTTGCGTGTCTACGAGTAAAAATAACTTTGAAACAAATGTCCATATTTATGCAGTAGCCATGAGGATGCTTACCTCAGTATAGCAATTATATCGCCCATCAATGTGATTCCCATTTCGCGCAAGTATTCTTTGTTTAAGTCCATCAACATATCTAATTGAATACGATTCTCTACAAAAATATGTGCGTAGGTTGCTGCCGCTGGTGACGGTATACCTGAAGCATTGAAGAATTTCACCCATTGTGCTGGAATGGTATAAATGGACTTGGTTTAGAGTTCTTTGCTTCCATATATTACTAGTGCCTTTATATAAGCATTTAGACCATGATTATTATATTGAAAGCTCTGAGGATTCTAGTGTTTGTGTTTAAATACTAAGGATTCGAAATTCTCACCTGCATTAGCATTTGCCAGTTTTATATTTATTTTCTCACCTGCGTTTGCACTTGCCATTTTTTTAATAGTTTTCTCGACTTAAATAATATTACAGAAGTGCTAATATTTCATTCCTAGTAGAAAAACCAACCCATTTCAATTGTAAAATGCTTTCCTAATAAGGAATTGTATTATTTGAGGGTAGCCATTAGTATTGAAAATCTGTTGTCAAAATTAAAGAGTTGCCACATTCTATGTCATGTAGTTTCTGTGTTGTGTTAATTACGTGGAATAATGTCGAAAGAGTAATAAGTTAAACGAAGTCCAAAAAAACCATTCCTTTAGAATATTGGAATAAATGAGATGAAATAGCACTTATTATTTAGATTTTCGACTAAAGAATATTAATATTATAGGGTTGTGAAAGAATGAATTTCTTCTTTTTACGGTAATTTTTGATTGGTAATCAAGGTGCATGCTTATGACTGCTTTGGACTAACTAAACACATCCGAAAAATGACAGCACGTTTATAAACATTTTTTTACTTTCCGCTAATACAAAGTGTGGTCAGGCTATATTTCTCCAAAACGGAATCTATTTCAAAAGTAAGAAGATTATAATGAGTTCTTTGGAGTTGCTCAGCCCACAAGGTCTGCGTCTCGATGGTCGAAGGCCCCATGAATTACGCCGCATGAAGTGCAAGCTCGGCGTTTTTGAACAACCCGATGGAAGTGCTTACGTTGAACAAGGAAACACCAAAGTGCTTGCAGCAGTTTATGGACCCCACCAGGTGCAATTGTGGATATTGCTGTATTAATTTTATAAAAACAATTCAAATATTCATCAGGCACAAAGTAAAAAGCTCGACTTCAATGAGGTGGTCATTAATTGCCAATACAGCATGGCCACATTCTCAACGGCGGAACGAAAGAAGAGACCACGCGGAGATCGCAAATCCCAAGAGATCACTCTGCATTTGCAGCAAACACTGAAAGCTGCTATTAAAACCGAACTCTACCCGCGCTCACAGATCGATATCTACATCGAAGTACTGCAGGCCGATGGCGCCAACTTTGCAGTGTCAGTGAATGCAGCAACTCTGGCGCTTATCGACGCTGGCATATGTATAAAGGAGTTTGTTGTCGCTTGTACTGCGTCGCTGAGTCAAAATAACGTACCTCTAACCGATGTCTCGCATGTTGAAGAGGCATCGGGAGGGCCTACTTTAACGGTGGCTTCGATGCCGACGTCGAATAAAATTGCATTCATGGAATTGTCACAACGTTTTCATCTTGACAACCTAGAAATGGTGATGGAGCAAGCTTTGAAGGGATGTCAAGAAATACAAATCATTATGGAGAAAGAAGTTCGTCACCACTTAATGCAGATAGGTTCGGCGAGTGAATGGAGTAATGTATCTAAGTAAAGTGAAAATCCATTTATTTTGATTACTTGTAAATTTAATCTCATTAAAATGTTCAAGCTTTAACTATCTGATATGAAAGTAAGTGTTGACAGTCAACCCTATCATGAAAACAAATTCCCTTGGAATTTTTCTCTATTAAACTTAAAAAATTTTGTAGAAAGTTTTTGGAATAAAAAAAATGAAATTATGAATACAAAAATATAACCCACCCACAACTTGTACAAAAACATGAAAATTTAATAACAATTCTTTTAATAATTGAAAAAGCAAATGTGAGAAAGTCTCAACTTTTATAGCTCAAAGAGATTTTTCCCACATAGTGGCATCCAAGTAACTACAATCTTAAGTCTTTTCGTCTTTGCTTCTCTAAATTCAGGCATCTAGAAAACAATTCCCAAAGCTCCACGATATTTGATAATACGAAAAACTAACCGCTGAAATGTAATGACCATTTCCCCGAAGGTGGTCATTATCTTAGCTTTAATTATTTCAATGCGCACAATACATGGTTGCAGAAACGCTTAATTTATATTATTTTGGTTATTTTTAAAAGAGCTCTTTTCGAATAAGATGGAATAGCTTTGGACTGAATGCTGTTAAGCAAGGTGTACTCTCTGGTAAGTGGTACGATTTTCCATGGAAATTCTGTCGGCAAAGAATTCGGAAGAAATTTTTTTGGTTTGCTTATCAATTTTTGGTTTCCCATACAATTTGTTGTGGGACGACATTTGTTTTTGTTTTTTGGTTATCACTTATATGTACATTCTGCAACTATCGCTGTTTTATTCAGATTGTACTTTCTTCCTCAAATTGTTTTATTAAAATACTGGGTACATGGCTAGAATGCTCTCATGAAACTATGACACAACACTGGAAGACCAACCCTGACCGCAGTGATATTATCAGCTGTTTTTTATTCTTGGTAAAGCTACCACTCACTGCGAAGTAAACATTGTAAGAAATGTTTTTCCGTAAAAGTGTCGCAAACGCGGCGTTCATTTACAAGACTCAACGCATCCTAGCAAATGTAGCCGTGTCCAGATCACGGCTGTTGCAAAAAAGACAATCAACAACTACATCCTGCATCAACTTCGAGAATGCGAAATTTCAGAAGTATTTGGAAGCTCTGCGTCAGGAATTTTATGATCTCCGAATAAATAAAAGTGGTGGAGAAGCCTATGAGAGAATGCATCGGCTAAGTGATATCGTGCACTGCTTGGAACAACACCAAGCATTGCAGGGCAACATGGCTACACGTGACGACATCGAAAAAGAAAAGGACGATGATATGCGCAAGCTGATCGAAGAGGAAGTTGAGGTTACTGTTCTATTGTGATTTTTATGCGTTGCGAGTTTCTGTTTTTGCTCCTAAATTAATGTCTTACAGGTGTATACAGATCTTATGCGCAAAATGGAGGCGGAAATTACCGAAAAATTGTTGCATCTCATCGACGATGACATATATCCTTCTTTAATATTCGAAATCAATGCAGGAGTAGGAGGCCAGGAGGCGATGCTCTTTGCACTAGAGCTCTTCGAGATGTACAATAATTTCTTTGAGCACATGCAATGGAATTATGAAATTCTAACGAAAGAACTGACTGATATTGGTGGCCTGCGTCATGCGAATCTTATTGTATTCAATTCTGATGCTTATAATCTCTTGCGTTATGAAGCTGGCGTACATCGTGTGCAACGTGTTCCATCGACGGATAAGTCAGGTCGCATACACACGAGCACTGCTTCCGTTACCGTCATACCACGTCCAGCGAACATTAATATAAACATCTCGGAGAAAGATTTGAAAATTGAAACAAAGCGTGCCAGTGGCGCTGGTGGACAGCATGTCAACACTACCGATTCTGCAGTTCGTGTTGTCCATCTGCCTACCGGTTTAGCTGTAGAGAGTCAGACAGACCGTTCGCAGCTGAAGAATCGGGAAATTGCCATCAAGCGTTTAAAGCTGAAGCTGGAACAACAGCAACTGGAACGCGATGAGACTAGTAAGAAAGCTACGCGCAAAGCTCAGCAAGGAAATCTTAATCGCAATGAAAAAATTCGCACCTATAACTTTGTACAAGATCGCATCACTGACCATCGCATACCAAATGGCACTGTATACAATTTAGAGGTATTTCTGGAGGGAGGTGAGGAATTGCGAAGGTTTATGAAGACTTTGGTAGATGAGAACCTAAAAACTAAACTAGCGCAGCTTATTGAAAATTGCACGGAGAAAGCCAATGAGAAGCCAGAGGCTGTACATAGTCGGAAGCCAAAACAAAAGCAAAGTAGTTAAAAAGTGAAGTATCATTTATAGAGACAATTAGGGCCACCTTAATTAAATTTAATGTATCTGAATTTAATGTTGAGTTCTATTTATTTGCTCTCTTTAACTCACTTTTTTGTATTTTACACCTATTGTATATTTTTATTAGTATAGGAGTTCCATACTTTTTCATTGCAATAATGGAACTCATTCCTTCCTTGGAATGGAACCGCTTTAAAAAAATAAACTCGGTTAGTACAATATATACTTCATATTTTATTAGATAAATTGTTTCATACGGTTACATAAATATAAATAGCGAATAGAGCAATACTTTCAACTTCCAGTCTAAATTAAGTTATGAACAAGAAATCCTTTATACTTATTGTGGTAACATTTTTCTATGGTATTCCATGGCTGACAATAATAAGTATGAAATCTAAGAATTACACAAATAAATTTTGTAACTTAAATCTTACAATTAGCTTATAATTTAAAATAGTTTATGCAGTTTCGTTAAAAGTCTTTTGCTTGTGAGATTAAATGGAAAACTACATAATAAAACAGAGTTTTGTAACATATTTATAGAATTTTCAATGGTTTTAAAATAATCAACGAGTATTAAGCTAAAATCTTTAAACAGATTGGAATAGTTTACGATTTGTCAAATTAGAAAAACGTTGGATTTCTGAGTGATCAATTAATTCGATGACTTCCCCTACCTTGATTGTGCTTAACCTCTATCTTAAAACCATATGAAATTCTAAAAATGAAAATCTGCTAAGATTGTTACTTTTTTTCTTTAAATGCTCTTGTGCTTTGGAGAAGGTCATAGCAATTAATTAATATAATTTATTCGGTTTAAACCTACATAATCTACACACATTATAACATATAGGTGTAATATACGAGTTCTTATCTGATACAGTTTATATAGCCATAGAGTGATTTAAAGGCTCACACAGATATAAAATATATAATAATAATAGTTAAATTAATTAACAAACAAAAATGTCTTAAGTTTCTTTATACCACGTTGCTTAAAAACTAAACCAAGTCCAACAAAAGTGTAAAAATACTTTAAAGCTTAGTAACTGTGATTATACGAAACGAGAGGAAGTTAAACAACAACAGCTCCTGCCTCAGATCGGCTCATGGGAAGGTCGGGACAATTTTTCCAAGTATCCGATAGAGGATCGTAGCACTCGACGGCGCTGATCGTAATTTGTGCGCGATAAAAGTTAACTTCACACGGCTGTTAATTGCAAAAGTAATTTTGTTGTAGAAATTTAATAATTTATTGTAATTCCATTCTTATTGTATTCAAAATTTAGAATACAAAATAAACTCACTTGATCGCCACCTGCAACATATAGAAGGCCATCTGCTGCTGCCACTGCAGGTATAGCACGTGGTACAGACATCGAACATACAGTAATCCATTCGTTATCATCGAAACTGTAGCGTTCCACCGAGCTGAGGACATCTTGTGCGCTGCTATTACCACCAACAACATAGAGATAACGATCTAATATTGCCACTCCCATTTGACAACGTGCTGTTTGCATACGAGCCAGTGGCTGCCATTCTTTTGTTACTGGATTATAACTGAATAAGAAAGAATTAAATTCAATAATGTTCTATTAAAATAATTTAATGAAGTAATTTAAATAAGGTTTCGTAATCACCTTACGAGATCTGGCAAATGTCGGCTGGATGTTGTGCAACCGCCCACTATATAGATAAGCCCTTCGAAGCTCACCACACCCATACTGAAACGTGGCTCCGGTAGATCACCAATCATTTGCCAGTCGTCCTTTTCTGGGTCGTAACATTCCATTGATCCGCCGATATCGTCCCCAATCCAACCGCCTGCCGCCAATAGTTGGCCACCCATCGTACAGAGGCCAAACTCGCAACGTGGCACAATCATCGGTGCAATCGGTTGCCAGATATCATTCTGCGGATCGTATACCTCACCATTGGCCAGAATTTGTGAACCTCGTTCGCCGCCGATCACATAGATTTTGCCATTCAATGCCGCTACTCCCGGCAATATGCGTCCAATTCCCATTGGTGCCGTTTCGGACCATTCGCGCCGAAAGATATCGAACTTGGCTACAGTTTCGAAAATATAATCGGCCGGATTCCAAGTGCGTGGCGTTTCTCGTCGAGACCCGCCAATGATGTAAATGTTCTTCTTAGCTAACTGGCGCGGGCACACACGCAGAGGCACGAGCTGTCCTCGCTTTGAAGCGATATCGCGGCAAATGGAACGCAATGCGATTTTTACAGACATATCTCGGCAATCTTTTAGCGCCTGATCGATTACCTTGACCGGAACAAGCGCCAAGCGGACATGCGATAAAATGTCGAACACAAAGCAACGTCTTTGTGTGACATCGTGTTTGATCCAGCGTAGAGCAGCGAGAAATACTTGTGATTCTGAGTCGACACGCAGTAGTTCCGAAGAGAGTAATTTTGCGAGCATCAGTTGTGGTGTTTCAAGAAACTCGTCCTCAAGCGTGATCTGAGGAAAAAGAAAATTTCATTACATATATAGACCGAATTGAGTAAGGCGCGGGTAATCAGTTTCCGTAGTGTAGTGGTTATCACGTGTGCTTCACACGCACAAGGTCCCCGGTTCGAACCCGGGCGGAAACATATAAGGCAGACCCGACGTTGCGGTTTTTTTTTATTTCTTCATTTCGTTAAGGTAACTTTTTTTTAATAGTATAATTCTTAGTTGATCTTCAATTTTTCTAATTTTTATACCAAAGTTTTCAATTACTATAATTTTAATTTATGTTTTTAATTTTATTTTTATTCAAAATGTTTTAAGCTGTTTTTCTTAAAATTTATGTAGATTAAATTTTTTTTTATACACTCGATTTTAGTTTTTTTTATACACTCTTTGTTATACACTCGATTTTAGTTTTGAATTTTTCCAAACATTCTTTGTAGTCATAATATAATTTTTATCCTATATTTCCAATACTGCTTACTTTAAAATAGTGACAAATGGAAAATGTGTTTGATAACATTTTCTCTAGTACAAAAATATAAATAAAAAATAAAAATAATAACATTTATAAATGTTTATATATAACCTCTTATAAACCCAGAATATCGATTATCCGTAATGAGCGCTGTCCCGAGCAAACCGGATAATCGAGGTTCAACTGTAATTAAATAAAAGCGAACAGAAACTTACCGCTGGAAAGTTCGAATGCACAAAATTTAAAGCGCTTTTCGCGAGCGACTCGCAGTTGTGCGTTTCTGCAAAACGTAAAATGCCCAATGCGTTCGTAGCATGCATCTCGCGACACAGAAACTCGCAACAACCATCGACCACTTCATGCAGCTGCAGCATATCAGCTGCGGCCAAAAGTTCCTGAACATTTGTCTGTAAACAAAATTTTTTTAGAAAAATAAAATATACAAAAAATAAAGAATATTTGATTGATTTAACCTGCATTATATTACAACGTCCCGTGTATATAAAATCCAATAAGGTATGCATGACCTCTCCGTCAATAGTGTGCAGAATGACAGATTTCTGTTTACCTTCATTGAGACCCAATTCTGGACGAAACATGGCCTCAAAGTAAGCGCTAGCCGCACTCAATACAGCACGATGGGCGTTGTAAGTGACGCCACCGGCAACAATCTCGACATCACAGAAACGTGACTGTCCACGGAGCTGATTGAGATTCGAGAGCACTTTGAATGGATATTGAGCATTGCAATACGAGGGCAGCGAATTGCTTTGTGTGCTGTTGCCGATTAGCTGGTTGCTGGCATCGGTGGCAGCTAGGGCGGCGGATGTGTTACCATTGTTACGACAGTCGGAGGAGTTGAACTCATTGTGTGGTGAGTATGTTTTCAACGGTGGCATCTTGAAAGGAGCAAAGGTTGAATCTCAATTGCAATTCTAATCAGAGCTGAAATTAAAGGAATTTCCAAATTCACTAAGCAACTCTACTCACTATGAGATTTGTGTTTCCTTGTCTTTTAATGGATACCAACCAGTACTGTCACCAACAAAAGCTTTACGGCTGGTAACAACCAGTAGGAAATTCAACTCCAAAGCGCATTTAATCTTCTTCTACAAAATGCAAGTTCTTATATTTCCCTGCCCGCTTTCTTACGAATCAGCTTTACATCAATTAAAGATAATTAAAATCAATTAATTTGGTTGGTCGGACTCTCCAAAGTTGCTACAAAATTGTTTCTTTTGCTTTCTTTTCTACATTTGAAAGAGGCAGCCAAGTCATAAGCCAGGGAATGTAGCGTCCTAGCCTTCAGGAACCCAATTCCAACTGACCACAACTTTGACCAATGCTTCGCTTTCTTATTTATGCAGTTTTTTATAATTTTAAAACTTTTTAATTTGGGTAAAATTTTTCCACAAACGCCCTTTCCTTCCCAAATACACAAAGAAACACGAAAATCTGTACAAAGCAAGAAAACAGCTGACTTAACAGTAGTCAAAACAAAACCCAGCGATGAAGAATTTTTTCCAGTTTTATACGTTCCATTATAGATGCCAACTGTGGGTGGAGTGCAATTTTCGAATACAGAATTACTTTATCAATTGCAATACAAAATTGCTTTATGAACGTGGATTTTTTTCTACCATCCATAATATTTAGGAAATAATTTTTATTGCAAAAATTATGGAAATAGTATGAATTTAAAAAAATATAGAGGATTTATTTCATGAAAGAGAATATCTTGTCATTCTGAGCTATTACATATGTGGATATTGAAGTCCACAAAAACTACGAAATGTATGGAAATAATCTTAATTATAGGATATTTAACCTTTGTATTATTTATCCGATCTTTTTAAAAACACGTAAATAGTATAAAAGTGCACGTTGGCATGGATGTTTGTTCACAATTGTATATATTTCACTTAAGATTTTAATATACATAATATTGTAATTTAAGTATTTAAATCTAAAATTTCTATTGCACTTGATTTCAATTTTACAATTTTTCGAATAAATTTGTACTAAAAATAATTTTACTTAATTTTAGTTTTCCAAAATCTTTAAATTAAAATCCAACTTTACAAAAAAGTTATTTACAATAAAACAATAATTGAAAGTAAAAGGAAATTTTACAAGAGTGTTGACGTCATTGTAAAAGATGTTTGAAAGGAGTAAACAATTAAGGAATGATGATAGCAAAAGCTATAGTTTATCAAATTAAACTCGTGGTGTAGGGGATGTTTAAGTATTAGTAAATTTTCCTATTAGAAGCTAAAGATAAAAACTGTAAGCAGTGCAAAAAATACACCAAAAACAACATTTTTGTTATTTTGAATTCAACTTAAAGAACTTCTAAATAGTACGTAATCACGTAAGGTAAATTTAAAGATCGAGCACATCCATTAAAAGAAGATGGAAAGTAAGATAATATTTAATATAGAAATTCAATTTTTAATTGATTTCAGTAAATTTGAATTAACAACAAAGTTTACAACCCATATTTTCTAAAAATACGATCAAGTACCTATCATTTAAATTAATTATATGGATTTAAAATACAGATAATACACTGGAAATGTTTCTTCACGATTTTAGATAATAATGGAAAGCACTTTAATTAAGTAGGTTTGTGTAAAAAACTGAATTTTAGGGATATTTTGTCCTAAAAAACAGCAAGTAATATAACAGAACAGCATTTACAACACAATTAGTCTTTCCTTGATTCTGTCTTGTTGAAACAAAAATTGCTTTTTCTTCGCCTACATTCTTTTCATAAAACTAAAAGATTTTGTAGCTTTAATTCCCCTTTGCCCGTGCGTCGTCTACAAGTGACCATTCATTGGATCCCGACTACTACGCAAGTACACGGGGCTGGTGAACGATTTACCTTCCACAAGTTCGGACAAATTTTCGCCCGCATAACTAACTAACGGCGAAATTTCGCATTCTGAACCGTGCACGATACCACCAGCCGCCTCAATGTATTTCTTGTGCAGGCGATGTAAATCATTACGTGCCGTGGTGGGGCAATCTTTGCCCGCCGAATCAGCGTTTTTCAGCGCACTGAACTCCTCATCACGAGGCACTTCCATAGCTACGAACTTCTCGGCGAATTCAAAAACATCGAAAACGAACTTTTCGATCTTTATGCCATTCGGTTTTTCCGGTGTAATACGTTTGCCCGAATTTTCAATGTAGGGTATCTTCTTCTTGGCCACATGCAACTTCAGTTCCCTCTCGTAGTTGTTGCCGATTTTATGCAGAAAGGCGCTGCTGAACAAGTGATTGCAAATGTTGCCAGCACTAAAGGTCAGTCGTCCGTCCGAGTTACGCATCTCAGCCGTCTTAGCAGAAATCTCACTGTATTCCACCACCTGGTATCTGCCGTCCACCATGGCCACTACGCCCACTGCCTCACTGGGATGTGACTTCTCGACTACCTTGGCGGCACAGTCGGCATTCTGTTGCACACAGTATCCAATGAAGACGGGGTCAGCTACTTTAATCAGAATGTTGTCCACGCTGTGTGCATGCAAGTACAGCACTCCGCGTTTGGTCAAGTCGTCCAAGATGCCCTGCTGCTTCATGGCACGATAGATGCCACCGTTACCGTCGGGTGCACGCGCCACGCGATACTTCTCGTCTAGTATAATTTTACCATCGAATTCAAAGCATGGCAACGAGCCCTGTTCAAAAAGGATAACGTTTTCCTTCTTTAGACCGAAGTAGTTGTGAGCCACGAAGTACTCATGTGTCGGCTGTATAGTGTGTTCCGAAGTCATGATGTACCA
The DNA here is from genome assembly GCA_922984085.1 of Sicus ferrugineus. Taxonomy (NCBI): domain Eukaryota; kingdom Metazoa; phylum Arthropoda; class Insecta; order Diptera; family Conopidae; genus Sicus; species Sicus ferrugineus. The sequence goes on along the minus strand of OV277349.1, from coordinate 4,078,223 downwards.
AGTAATCGTGCCACATTGTCCAGTCAATTCAAATGCTAGTTGCTCCAGTTTCTGGATGCGTTCAGCTTGAATGCGAAAGAGCGTTTTATGCGACTGCAAACCGACATCGTACATGCCTTTAGGGTAAGGAAAGCCAAGGCGAGTACCTACAAAAGAAGCAGAAGTTGTAAAAAGAGCTGCAAAATATAGATTACGATTACTTTTCCTTTAGGATTACTTTGTAATCACACTCTAATTTTCAGCTAATAAAGAAGTGATCTGAATTTAGTAGCTTTTCATAATTGTTTGGGAATCTGAAAAGTTAAAGGTCAGTAGAGGGAGATGTAAACTGTTATCTTATTTCTTGTTGCCTTTGAAGTCTAACCATAAAACAAGCTGTAGCAGTTTTTGGATAAATATAGTTTAATTCCTACAAGTTTCAAGTTTTTCTTCGACTTGACTGAATGACCTTTGAAACAAGTTTTGTGGTTTTTAAAGGCGAATAATTAGCATTAAGGTGGTTTTTTGTGATGTTGTTTCTTGTTTGGCATTTAATACCTTTGTTGCTATTACGATATTATGAATTTAGCTGTTATTTGGTTTAGCAAAAAATTAGCTTAACAGCAGACATAATAAAGCCCTTAAGCTACATATAAGTTTCGACAAGCAGAACTTGTCCAAAGAAATGTTGTAATGATATTCAAAACGTTGACGTATTGTATATAATTTCAATGTGATCAGGTTTTAATTTGCACAATCTAATTTTTTTAAATTTTCTTTAGTAAAACCTAGAAATATTATTTTCTGACAGTTTCAAACTGTGAAATGAACGAGTTATTATATTTTATAAGATTGAGATTATATTATATATTACTCGTATAAGAAAGAAAAGATATTTTAAAAATAAAAATAAAGATATTTTAAGGAGAACAGAGATTTCTTATATTTAGGTTTTATCCTAAATAATAAATTCAAATTTCAGATATTTAAGAATAATAAATTTTCAAAATTCAAAAGAAATTTTCAATTAATTTTTTTAACCTTCAGAATTTCTTTGGATTTCAAATTTCAAACTCATGCTAAAATAATATATTGTAATTTTTGAGAGAACCTAATCTGTCAAGTTAACTAAAAGTTAAAAACAAAAAACACCCCGAAGAGGTGCGTTATTAAACTTAGTAATATTGGAAAAAATGTGCAATTAAAGTCTAGTTAAATCTAAATTTTAAGATAGGAAAGGGCGTTGGATAAGTTAATTCTCTCCTTGATAAGAATTCTTAGTAATATTAACTCGGATTTAATTGCAGTATACAACACACGGTTTCGCTTGAGTGGCTGCATATTTATGGCTCACATTTATTTCTCTCCGTTCTTTTAAGTCTACAGACAAAAGCGTTGAAGTTTATCTTTACCTTAAAATAAAATCTTGTTTTATCACAATCACTCGTGTTTTATTGGACGCATCTTCGGACAAATCAAAGAAGTGAGGTATATACAATACTTCCACAGAACGTTAGAAAGTGCTTTAAAAATCTCACAATCGTGATATGAATTAAAAAACACAGAAAATGCAATATACTTTTTTGACATCAAGACGGCGGAGATAAAGGAATGGAAGAATGGTTGGTTGGTAGGTGTTTATTAAATAACTGAATGCTGTATCATACAAACAAATATTCACGGCTCCCACACTTGAAGTGTAATTAACATACGTGGCACTTTACGTGGAAATAATTATAAAAAAGCAATACAACCTGCAGAAAAGTGCCACTGCAGCTTTTAGTGGAATTTGATCGAACTCAGACTTATTGAAATGCTGGTTGCTGGCTGTTAGTGGAATTGTCTCATTCTTTTCGAATATATTATTCAGTATCGGTAAGGTAGCCGGGGGGAGGGGGAGAATTATGAGGTTAAAATCGCCCACGAAATTGTAATTTTTATGTGTCTCACTTTAGGAGCAGAAAAAATTCCCGATCAGCTTAAGACAAAATCCCCGCCGAAAATATTTCTCACACGTCACTGTTCAGTGTGGCTATAAATTGCTGTATTCATAAGCCCACTTCTTAACACCTTACCAGACCAGATATTACACACTTATTTGCGTTTTTCTTTCGGCAGAAAAACTGATAAGTTTACTCTTTTCTCTGACATCTTCACCCAGTTAAAAGTTTGCTGTAATTAATTTTAATTAGAAAATATAAGTATGTTATTGTTGACTGTCGGGTTTGCGCGTTCGAATTATGTATGCAGCAGGCCACGACTGCAGTATGACGGCGGCATATGCAAATTAATTTGGAAATCTTAGCAGATCGACGACCTACTAACAATTCATGAGCTCGACTCAGTATTTCGAGTGGAAATAGAAGAATGTGACTTTTGTAGTTCAGTTGAAGTCCCTAAGAAATATTTTGTTTTTTAAAAATTAAATTTTTTTTTTTTTTAATAATTCGACTTAAACTACGACTTAAATCCTCCTGAAAGTTGAGCCTAAATTGAAATAGAGAAACTGAATAATTTACTCACCTTGTCCTCCAGCCATTAGTAAGACGGCCACATGTCCCTGACTGATCTGCTTTAATCCTTCCATTCGATATTGATTTAGTTTTTCCTTTGAGGTGCGCGCTATACTGACCAATTTGGATTCCGGTATAGCTTGCAACCGATCGTCTAGTTTAATTCCATTCTCGCTAAAGGATGTGGTAGCACGATCAAAGTAATGCTTAAGCTCGTTCAAATTTAATTCCTCGATATCTCGTACAAGTTGCTCTTGTTGAGCCAGCGTCAATTCATCCCAGAATTGCAAAAGATGCTCCTGACCAACTAGCGAAAGACGTTTGTGCAATCCATCGAAAATGGTCATTTTAGCTGTGAATGATGTTAAGACTTAAGTAGAGTTGAAGAAATAACCCGCAATAAAACGTAATGTACAAGCAAAGCTTTGAGAGCCAAACTGAACTGTATACAAGCGCTGTCAAAACAAAACTAAACGTCTGAGGAAACGAGCAGTTGATTTTGAAGACTGGCTCGTACTGAAGGTGTTCGGTTCGGTTAGTATTTCTGACTGAAGCTTGTTGGTAACTGTTTACTGTTTCTCCATCTTCTGTCTCATTGGCCACTGCAGAAGGTTGCAAGTAAGTCTTAGCTCTTGGAGAGTATGTACTTCTTATACTGCAGTCAGCCAAGTTAGTTGCTACAGAATGTATAGCCTGTGCTTTTATTGGCTGAACGACTGCTATAAGCTGGATGTCCCTGAACGCTAGTGAAAGTGATCTGCATAGTTCTGCAAGGCGTTGTTTAATTAAAGGGTTCACCAATAACCAGTTATTATGACATAATGTAACGAGAATTCGTTGATATCAGGTTCTGTAGAAATCTGGCAGGGTAAGAATTACGTTTGTTAAGTCAATAAAACAGTAAAAATACTCCAAGAAGTGTTGTCGTAATCGAATTGTAATTTTTTCACACTCCAAGCTCTCCCAAAATTTCTTTTAAAATACTATATGTCGAATTATTTATTAGACTTGCGCCTACTTGTGAAGCTGAACAAGTTAACTGTTTTATTTTTTTCAGGTATATTAAAATCGCCATTTGCGCCAAATTATTAAAACGGAAAATTAGCATTTAATAAAACAGATACAGTGTCTAGAGCTTTTCGGCTACATCCACGTTGCAGTTAGAGCAAAGCAATTTGCGCAAATTTTTTACTTTAGCACTACAAACGTTCCTTACATAAAGTTACGGCCATGTTGATGGACAAACTAAAGGAACAAACTAGAGGGACAAACTACATCTTAGTTGATTTTAATCATAACTACATTTTTTGTTTTTTAGAAATACATAAATCTGGTTTCGTGCTTACGAATTACGTGGTTTTGTTTATATCTTTCTTTTGTGTTACAAACTTACTCTTGGCGTTTACCACTATCTTCCCCATTCTTTTTCCTTTTGGCCAACACTTCTTAACATCGCCCAAGAAATTTATATCTGTATGTGCTTGTGTACGCCGAACTGTTTTAATTTTTTACTTCACATTCCAGTTCGTTTAATTTTTATTGAAAACAAGTAAATGCTTTTAAGCCCCTCTAACATTTCATTTTTTCTGGAGTTTCTTATCACCGTTCTGCAGACAAAACTGCTCAGGAATTTAGAAAACGCAAAACTCATTCACAATTGGTTCGTGTACTTCGAACCATGGTTGCCAAGAATCTACCAAAAATGTCAACCCTCATAAATTCGTGGAAATGTTCCAATTGGAAAATAACTAGGTAAATTATAATTTTCCCAATAAATCTCTTCTCCATTCAAAAATCCCACAAAAATCAAATCTGAATTTGAGCCTTCAATTCTTGAACTGCTTCTTTTTGCATTCGTAGTTGGATTTCATATTTCGTTAAATTTAAATCACCCGCATTTTAATATGATAATTTTGTCTTTTTTAAGTTTTGTATTTTTTGAAAAGAAATTGTCTAGCAAACGGAATTTCTATCGTCGTCATAGGAAAACAAGAGTTTTGAATTACAGTGTGGAATTTGGATGGCAATCCGATTTAATTTACTTGTAGTTAATAATATATTAAAATGTTTTAAATATATTATCATATAAATAATTATATGATGTGGTAATTGTAATGCAACCGAATGTTTATAATAACGAATATTTTGAAAAATAGAGGAGGATGAAAAAAAAATGACAGCGGTGGGATTCGAACCCACGCCCTTTCGGACTGGTGCCTAAAACCAGCGCCTTAGACCGCTCGGCCACGCTGCCTCTTGCCACATCTTATCAAAAGATCCTATCTGAACAAAGTACAAGCCTTTCAATGCTTTTATGGACTATTTTATGAATATTGGAAAATTTTGCAAAATCTTAATTTTTTTTTAGAATAAATTTTTATATTTAATACAGCACATTGTATTTAAGTCAATAAAGTGACATTATTTATTTAATATAAAGAAACTGATATATTTTTCGTTCTAAATTTATTCTGCAGCAATAAAATAAATAATCTGTTTTGTACTATTTATAGATAAAAACGTGTATGTTGCATAATTTTACTCCAAATCATAAATTGTTACTTAGCTATGCAAAAATATTTAAAAAGTAAAGTTTACTCGATCATTAGTATTTCAGTTAATTTATACATTACAATCTATAAATAAATGTTTTTTTATGAAAAAGTTGATTGACAGAAATGGAATATGAATATGGAATAAATCCAAAATTAAAATTGCGCTTCAGATATTACTTTACAGTCAATACTTGAATTTTAATATACGAATTTCCATATATTTCTATGCTATCTTTTAAATCAGCCGTTACAAAAGAACGCAGAGAAATTGTAAAGGTGTACCAGGAGCAAAATAAGCGTAAACAAAAACCCTATGATCAGCTGTTCTGGGGTAAAGTAAATCCTTAAATACACAGGATAACGTTTTTACAGCAGAAAAAGGTAAAAGAAGGTACAAAGCATTGCTTCTTTTTAGGTACCAAAGAAAAAAAAACTAAGTGGTTAGAAGACCTTTTATATCATATAATAGGTACATAAGAGATCTTCATACATATTAAGTATGTACCTTCCTGCTAGGATTCACAATTCAGTCTTAAGGAATAGTATCTGTATTCAGAGGAATTTCTCATATAGATTCAGAAGTTCCGAAAGGAAAAACCGGAATTAATGGATTGCATTCGTGTTTATGTTAACTACCTATGGTGCAAGGAGTTGTTTTTCTTTTTGTGACAACAAAACATTGAATGCCCAATGTCACGTGTAATAAATTTTACCTACTAACTTATGCTGGCTCTGCGGCTGGTTGGCTGGCTAGGCTGCACCCCTATAATTGTTACTTTCAGATAAAAACGGAAATATGAAGGTAGTTCCAGTGTTTCTCAACATATTACTTGTTGTGGAAAAGATAATTTTAAGAGAGCTTAAAAGATGTATATTTAAAACTTTTCAGATTCCATAGATATCGTTGTTGTCTCTTCATTTATAAATCATTTATGAAATTTTTAAAGCAATTTAAATTGTTTAAATATCGCTAACTTAAATACATATAGAAATATGTAGAAATCTGTTAGGTTGCTTTGTGGACCAAAAAAGGTACTCCTGCGTTCATCTTAAGGTCCGCGGACTAGTGATTGAAGAACACTGCTGGAATCAACATTATTCCCTTAATTATCTGAGTGCTCTTGAGCAAAACATGCAAAGATACATCAAACGTAGTTGTTGCTATTATATATACGCGTCCTGTGTAAACTGAGCGTTAATCCTACTTTTCCCCGTTTAATAACTTTGCCAGTACTTCTTATGATCGAAGTTATACACAATTTTTGTACAGTGTAACGACATAATAAAGTAAGCGGAAAAATTTGCTTATAATGATAACTGAACATTTCAAGATGACTAATAAAATGAAAAAGTCAAACTTTTTCGTTTATAATTATTTATTTTTAATTTTGTATGATTTCTTTTCGTTATTTAGCTTCTGTAAACATTTCTGAGTCAGAAGCTAAATAAATTTAAGTACTGACTTTTGTATATTGAAAATTACAGCAACTATATAATGTTGGATAAAAAGATTGGAAAGTTGTTTTTTTTTAAAAAATTGTTTTGTTAGAATGTGATAATTTTCTTTCAAAAACAATTTAATAAATCATTAAAATTTCAATTACCCAATGGAAAAACGGCCCACTGTAAATACATTTACTTCTCTGTGTCCCTTTCATCATGTTTATTCCAAAGTTCACAGGCGCAAAGTTCGTATTTGTGCAGCCAAAGAAATTAACGTGCTTGCGTTGCACGTACGTTAACGTTGCGTAGACCGGTTACTTGTGCTGGGTTTACTCAGAATTTGTCTTTCTTACGCGACCAGTTTTTGTCTGTCGGGAAGAACAAGAAATTAGTTCACCTTTGAAATCGCAAACAAGAAATACGAGCACATAGAGAAACAAGAAAAAAGAAACGAGGATCGACATGGAAACACCGCCGGAGGAAGAACTTCTGAGGACTTCGCCATGACTTGTACTTTTTTCGGGGTTGATTTTCCTGTGGCGTCCAGCCAAGCAAGTCTGAACTCGGCATTCAGTTAGGTTTGAACAGTTGAAAGTGTTGGGACTCTTCTGCAAGCAAGAAGAAAGTCTCTTCCGAAGTAGTTTTTTTGTTAGTTCCAATATATTTACAATATAGTATATTTTTTAAAGTTTTGTTGGTGTGAAGACTTCGTTATTTTATTAAATTGTTAAAGAATTGAGTTATTTCTGGAGCAGAAGGGACACGTTGTTTTTTAATAAAAATTTAATTTTCCTCTAATAGAAAATCCAAAGTGAGATTAAATATTTGCTGTATTTAATTATAACAAAGAACCAACCGTTAATTCATATAAGGTATTAATATTGATTTAGATTCACAAAAACACAAAACGGGACTCAAGAGTTGTTATAATTTGGAAAAACGTTTTATGTAAATTCGTAAACGTCTTTAAAATAAAAATTATTATTCACGTAACAACAACAAAACCTCTAACAAAAAACACCCATCAAAATGTCATTCTCAAAAGCTAAATTGAAACGCTTCAACGATATCGGTGTCGCCACCACCTGTAGTTCCCCCTCTACAGCTAAAACAGATTCAGCTGCCGTGGCGGCAAGCGGCACACCATCTGCGGTCTCTTCCACCGCTGCCTCGTCATCCTCTGCCGCTCAACCGGAACGTAAGGAGCAAATCGAGAAATTCTTCAAAGATGCCGTCCGTTTTGCTACCAGCAACAAAGAAGCCAAAGAGTTTGCCATCCCTAAGGAGGGCAGCGGCATCAAGGAAGAGAAGAAATCGAAAGGTTTGCGGCTCTTCCGTACGCCTTCCTTGCCGCATCGTTTACGCTTTCGTCACCATTCCGATATCGCTTCAAATTCTGCCAATAATAACAACAACGCAGCAGGAAGCTCTTCTTCTACAGCCAGCTCAACACCTCTAAATCATCATCACCAGTCACATCCATCATCCTCATCTACAACGCCAGCTAAAGATCAGTCGAAATCTGCAAGCCGCTTAAAAGGCAAGGAAGCTTTGCAGCAGGAGTTGCGTACCAAAAATGAGCTGCTCGATAATTACATGAGTCAGATCGAAGTGCTCAAGCGTCATATTGATCAGCTGAAGGAGAACGAGACACAGCAGCGTGACGAGCAAGAACGCGTTCGCGAGCGAACCGACACTCTCATACACGAGCTCACGAGTGAGAATCGAGCTCACAAGCAACTAAATGAGCAACTCAGCGCTGAGCAGGTGCAGCTTGCTGAAAACTGTGCCCGCTTCGAAGAAGAACTGAATAGCGCAATCGCAAAGCATGCAGCAGAGGTCAGCACTTTGACCGAACGTAACGATGAACTCAGAAGAAGCAACGAACACTTACAACAACAAGTTGATGAACAAGCCTCCGAACTGGACACACTAAAAGCGAAAGCGGGCAGCTTACAGCAAGAAGTTGCCGAAATACGCGAGAAGCTTTCCGAGGCAGAGCAGGCGATGCAGCGAAGTCAGGAGCAGATGAAGAATGCGCAGAACACTAACGACGCTCTGCAAAAAGATTTGGCACAGCTGAAGCAGCAGATTGAAAAGGATGCTCTCGCGTATGCGCACGAAACCAAAATCACTCATAACGAGATGGAGTGCTTGAAGAAGGAGCGCAACACGCTGAAGCACGACTTGGCCAACAAATGCGAGCTTATACGCTCACTGCAAGAGGAGTTGCTGGACAAGAATTGTGAAATAGACGCTCATTGCGACAACATACGACAGCTGTGCCGCGAGAATGCCAAGTACGTGGAGCGCGAACGCCTCATGGACACGGCGGAGCAGCAAGTACGCAGTGTCGAAGTGAAGGCGGCCGAGAAGTTGCAGCGCTTAGAGACCGAGTTGCAGGCTGCCATTGAGCAGGAGAAGAGTTACTGGCGCGCGGAACTAGAGAAGCGTCAGAAACTTGCCGAAGACGAGGTCATCAAAATCGAACTGGAGAAGCAGGACGTCATGGTGCTGCTCGAGAGCACCAACGACATGCTGCGCGAGCGCGACGAGAAAATTCAGAAATACGAGGATCAGCTGCGCAACGGAATCGACTACTACGTGCAGCTGACGGACAGTCTGCAGAAGCAGGTGGTCGATCTAAAACAGGACATGGCCAAGACCATCACCGAGAAGTACAACTACCAGCTGACGCTGAGCAACACTCGCGCTACTGTGAACATACTCATGGAGCGCCTAAAGAAGTCGGACTCCGATGTGGAGCAGCTTAAAGCCGAACTGGAGTCCATGCAGCTAGCCAAGGCGACGTTGGAGCAAAGCTGCTTGAAGATGCAGCACGAAATGCAGACGCTGCGCACGCAACTAAATGACTCGGAGACGGCACTGCGGAAGCTGCAGACATCAGCGAAAACGCTGCAGACTGAGGTATCCGTTAAAGAATCCATGTTTACACAAATGCGTGCCTCTGAGGAGGACACTTTGGCCAGACTCAATAAGATTGCTTCCTCATTCCAGGAGCGCATCGACGCCGATGCCGCCCGCTACCTGGAGCTGTACAACGAGTTGCGCCACAAGGATGAGCACCGCGAAATCTATATGCAGGAGTTGAAGAAGGCTCTGGACGACTTCGCTAACGTGCTGCAGTTCGCTCAGACTGAGCTGGACAGCAAAGACAAAGCGCTGGTAAAGCTGCGCGAGGAGTGCGATCAGCTAAAGCTAGAGAATATCTCGCTGAAGTCGAAAGTCGACGATAACGCGATGAAGAAAGAGAACAGCACCGATTTGGAAAAGATCGAAGATCTGCTAATCGACTCAGAACTGCGTGCCGAATGCGAGAAAATCACTTCTTGGTTGCTTAGTTCCACAGAGAAGTCTGTGCGCGGCGGAAGCACGGCTGAAATTAATGAGCTATTGAAGCCTACAACGCCGAACAATAAAACCGCACACAACTGCACGACACCGGTGTGCAACACATCGGCCAGCAAGGCTAGTGCAAGCAACAGCAATCCGGTGTCGACACCACGGTCACCAAGGACCCCACGCACACCGCACAGTCCCAAGACGCCACACACACCTCGTACCACACCAAAGAAGACGGTTCTGTTTGCTGGCAAAGAAAACGTTCCGAGTCCACCGCCACAGAAACAAGTATTGAAGGCGAGAAACATTTAAGAAGGGATGCGTCCGTTAAGGGATGAGGAGGGTGTAGTGGATGGCAGCAGTCAGCAAAACTATTTGAAGTCTGCACATTTAAGAGAATTTTTAGTTGTAAGGAAAACTTAAATAATTATTTATTAGTTAAAAAAAGAAATAAAAAAAACGAGAAACAGAAAACAAAATTTAACTTATCGTTTTTAATTTAAATTATTTGGAGTAAAATGGATTGAGACAGGCCTTTCCAGCTGAGACGAAAGTCGAGATTTGCACAGCTTTTCTTAGTCGAGACGAGAATCGAGATCTAGCTATTTCGAAAGTGGACTAATTTTTTCGTCGAGGCGAGAAAACAGATCAGGATAGTCTTAAACAAAAAATGCAATTGCAGTTGGTTTTAAATTTTAGAAATGAGACTGGTAGAAGGCTGTATCTCGACTTTCGTTTTCTACTGAAAAAGGTAATACCGATCTCCTCCGTCCTTCAGTAGAGATAAAAATAGACTGATTACGGATAGATAAAATGAGATATATTTCGATAGCACGAAAACTATGACTGTGCGAGGACTGCGATCAAACGGGAACTACGATCACACGAGAACTACGGTCGCACGAGAAGGACGATTGCACGAGAACTACGACCGCATTGCACGAGAACTACGACCGCAATCTTTGCGTTCCTGTACTGTGCTTTCCGTTCTAAAATGAGGCAATAATTTGTTGTAGATAGCCTGTTATATCTATAACAATAATCTCTTATTGATATTACTCGAAACGAGATAGAGACAGTAATTTTCATTCGGGACAAAGCTCTCTATTGACATTTTTCCTTTCCTTTATATTTTCTTTGCTTTTCTCTTTAGACAAAATGGGCTTTCTTAGTTATTGAAAATCTAACAAGATTTTTACGAAGAGATAAGAACCGAGTTCTTTCAATCGATACAATAATCAATATCTCGCCCGATCAAGGTGGCATTTTTTCAAAAAAGCCAAAATTAAACCATCCGACTAGATTAAATTTAGATTTGTACTTGTAATTCTATTTAACTTGAAAACCTCTGTCATTATTCCATGAATATGGTCAGAAATGGTACTTTCGATTTTTTTATCTGGAAAATACCATGCAAATAATGGATGCGACCTATGCATACCCATTAAGCTCGTGGGAACTTAAACCTGAGGGGGATGAGAACTTTCGTAGTATTCATCTTCTTCACAAATAAAAAGCGAAATAACCTTTTCCGTTGAGCATGCAGATGAACATTTTCCGTGATCATCTTAGCATAGCATATCATTCAGCATATTAAAGGTGTCTCGACTTATTGAACAATACTGACAATCGTGGCTAACGAAAAGATACAAGGGTCTCACCCCATTCTACTTCACATTAGTTCAGATTTTTTTTAACAGGCTTTTGTATTCAGCTATTATGAGATCGTCAAGGCTTCCGACATCTCCTGAAGCGGAAGAATGGAAATATTTCTAAAAAAGGTACGACGAAATACTCGTATACACCTTTTTCCGTTCTGCCAAAAGGTAAAAAGGGAAACAAAGCAATCGGTATAAAGGAAGTAAGTAAAAACGGCTAGGGACTGCATTGCCTTCCATGTGCGACGCAATTAGAAGAAGAATAAGTTGACGAAATTGAGGAAACTTTTATTTCACATACTATACTTATATACCGCGGTCATGCGTTATGCCAAGTAGGGTACATACGGGGCACTTAGATTCTTGAGCAATGCAACGAAGCGTTGAGGTATTCGAGCCTAAGAAAGCGCAGATGTTCCCATTGTCGCTTGCATTCGTCACGGATGAAGGGAAAAGTTTTTTCAGTTCGGTGTCAACGCAGCCAAGTGCTGGAATTCAATGAAAAAGTTAAGAAGTGAAAAGTTTGTGAAGGATCCAGTAGTTTTTAAGGTAGGAATAAAAATATGTATATACTAGTAGGTAAATCTGGCCCGTGTACATAGGGTATTGGAAATTTACGAGAAAAAACCTTCAGTTCTGATATTGAAGCAAGCTGAAGTTCCATAAATCGGTTGAAGTTTTAGAAGCCGGTTGAAGTCAATGAGTTTGATAGAAGTCGTTTAAAGCTGGTTAAAATCCCATTAATCGCTGGAAATCCCTAAAGAAGTTTGAAGGTGCTCGAGTCCTTGAGTCAGTTGACGTCGAAGGAAGGCGGTTGAGGTCAATGAAGACAGTAGAAGTCAATGAAATTGGCTGAAACTTCTGCGGTCAGTTTAAGCTATAGAAGTCAGTTTATATATATATATATATATATATATATATATATATATATATATATATATATATATATATATATATATATATATATATAATTGAAGTCCTTGAAGTCCCTAAAATCAGTTAGAATTCTCGAAGTTTCTGAAGTTGGTTTAAGTAGTCTGAAACCTTGCAGAATTGAAGATGCTGAAATTGAATGAAGCTGTTGAAGTTGTATAAAGTTTCTGAATTCAATTCAATTTGCTGAAATTGCAAAATTTTTTAAATTTTACAAGTCGCTGAATTCGGCCGATTTCGTTTGAAGTCGTTTTGAAACTCTGAAATTAGTGAAGTCGCCGAATATGATTGAAGTCACTACAATTGGTTAAAGTCACTGAAAGCTATTTGCTATGATGAATTATAGTTAAGTTTTATAATCGGATAAAGGCGCTGAGTTCGGTTGGCCTCTGAAGTTTTTCTAAAAGTTGAGGAATTTATTTAAAGTTGCTGTACTCGACTTGAAGCCGCTGAAGTCTCTTAATGTCTCTGAATTCTGATGTGCGAAAAGTTGAAAAAAGAAAAAATAAAACAAATCATATTGAATTCATTTTGCACTATATTTGGACACATTTTGGTGCGCTGTCTCTTCACACCAAGTAGGCACCCGCTGGAGTTTCCCGCAATTTATTTATGTGAATAAAAGTGTGCTAGACTTCTACAGCGGTCCACCCTTATAAGCTGCTTAAGGACAGCAACAAAATCTTTCATTGCATTCAGCTTGTTTTGTGATTTACTGCTTTGCGCGCAATTCATTTCTCTTCAGGGCCTTCGGGCGGTCTTTCAATTGCAGGCTGCCTTGCTTGACTCTTCTGTAGTGTAGAGATCCTTGTAAGGATTTCAAAAGAAAGCATAACCAAATAGATGTGTACATAAACGACATAATAACGTGTAACGGGCAGCTGCGCCGCTTCGCTGGTAAAGGTAAGGTGAGCGATCGTGCGACGAAGATTTGCAGCAGATGTGGCAAATCTTTGCTTTGATCATTATATGGAAGTTCTTTATATAATGAAAGGTATTCTTTTTCTTGCACTTATGTACTTGCGCATGCTAGCTGCTGTAAACTGCAGGGTCTTGCTGGCACAAACCCACCTCAAAATTATAATTTTTAAGTGTCTATCTCTTCTTATTAAAACAAGAAAAGGCTTAAGGCGAAATCCCTTCAGAGGTATTTCCTGCTTACGCCACCGTATGTAGAAGGAACTTTGAGCCTTTTGCTTTGGCGTTAATATTGAAATCAGTATTTTCAGTTATGTATTTCGTTAGTAATCTTTTTTAGTCTCTGCAGGAAAGGATTAGGAAGCTATACAAGAATTACAAATGGTTTAAATAAATAGCTTTGGCTTAATTAAAATTTCTACAAGACAAGATTCATAGAGTAGTCGACTAAATCAGTTCTTCACTAATGTTTCTTTAAATAGATTTGTTGTATGCTGTCCCCAATTAAGTACACAATTTGTAAAATTTTATCAGCTCTCAGCTATATATTTCGGCTTCTAAATAAGTGTACATATATTGCGGATGTATATATATGATAATTTACTTGTTTTTTCTAGACTTCATTAATATTCGTATTAATAATTTTAGCACATTGAATGTCAATATTTCAATTTGGTTTTGTAGTTATTGTTTTTTTCTCCTTATTTATAAAATACCAAAAATAATTTTAATAATTACATAATTATAGATTTGAGAAATTTTCCAAATTAATTGAAATGAATTCTCAACTTTTGTGCGTTTAAGGTTAATTTTTACGAAAGACAAAACAAAAAAATTTCTTCAATGATAATTTTTACTTTTCACGTCTCCCGATGTTATAATCTGGTATGGATTTACTTTAAACAATCTATTATTTATCCATTATAGTGATTTTGGTATAGGAAACATACCTCGAAAACCACCATCATGGATACATAATGGATGGATTTTTTACTGTCTAGTTTAAACTATATTTGCTTTTGTAGAAAATTTTAAACTCAAATTAAAATCAGTTTAAACTAAAAACTTAAGCTAAAAGTAAAAAAAACTATTTATAAAACTATTTTTCAAATATTTTGTTTTCAAACAATTTTATTAAGTTGAAATTTCAGAAAATTTTTTTAATCACTTTTGGAACCTTTAAAAAGCGACTCTATGCAAGATCTTTTACCGAAAAAAAGGAAGTAACAATTTTGGAAGAGGATTTTCGATACTGCGTACGATTTTTATTGAAATCATATTTAACGCGACAAAATGGAAATATCGCAGATCTAATGCCCAAGTGATTTTTCTAAGCATCCTTCACTAAGGACTTCTATTTTTGAACTTTTAAAAGTCTATTTTGGATCATTTATATTCAAGACAGGTTTTATAGTGAAGATTTATAAGACTATTATGATGACAATTTTAAGTTCATCACGTTAGCGATAATCGAATAATCGCTAACGTGATGAATTTAGTCGTACTTGGGACGATTAAAAGAAGAACGAAAGACGACCAGATTCATAGCTTCTATAATTTCGCTTTAACCTTTGGGAGACCAATAAAAGGTGAACGTTGGACTCATCTGTAAATCGGCACACCAATAACAAAAGTCATCAATCGTTTGCGAATTATCGTTATTTATACTCTACACCCGAAGGGATTGGGTATATTTACTCTGATCTTCTGTTTGTTCAGCGTCACCTGCACGTCGATTTATATTTGAAAAGAGATATTGCGATAAAATTTGACACAAATATTCTTGGTTTTATAGAGCATTTTGTGACGGAAAATGGCCGAAGTCAGTTAATACCCACGCCTAATTTTTAATTCTAATGTGAAGATAATTTTGTTCATAAAATGTTAAAAAGGTAAGCAGTACATCAAGACGAAATTCCGGAGCATATCAAAATATTTGCAAAAATTGTATAAGTGGGCGTAGTCCATCAGCCACAGGAGGTACAATACAATATCTATTCGATGTGTGGCCCGACTACTAGGATGGTTAAAAAGTATTTCAGAGCCTTTAGGTTCTTTTTCTAAAGCATCTTGTTTTCCACTTTGTGGTTGTATTTAGACTTTGGCCTGACCAAGGACAACCATCTTTCTAATTCTCCGTTGTGACGTTCTTCTTATTACTTAAAATTTATATCAAATTTATTTAGAAAGGTAAACGCAAATGAATCAATTTCTAAACGATGACGACCTTGATAATATCTCTTCAAAACCATATAGAATTGCGCGGATTGAGACGCGAAACTACTTTTGGAACTTATAACGGCGTTCGATTTCATCTTTTAAACGATTTCTTATTTTAACCGTTTGTGACAATTAAGCAAGGGAATCTCGTTTTATACGCGAAGATGACTTTAACATTGCAAAGGTGGCTACTTAAACCATCTTCGAAACAATTTTTTAATTTAACAGTTAAAAAATTTCTTCGGAAATTGCAGTATATTAAGAAGTGAATATCGAATTCATTGCGCAATGATTTCCTACGGTTTGTGATTAACTATCGCCTATCTCACCGCAAGAAAAGTCGTTGTTTAAGAGTCGCATTAAACTAAAAATGGGTACAAGATGCATGCATGTGTTTCGTTTTAAATTTCTATTAGCCGTTCGCTATATACTCTACTCTACATCAATAACTGCAAAAGTGAATTTTTTGTGCATTGTGCATATACTTGTATATTTAATTGTATTTAGGATTTTTATACGTATACAAACCGTAAATTTTTGCTGTTGACCTATTTGTATTATACTCGTATGTGTATCAAGGGGGAAAAGGAAAAAAATAACACTTAACAGTTACTTGGTTTATTGTTATTATCGTGTAAGTTATTTTAGATGGGATAGTTTTTTTAAAACCGACTGGCCGTATAAAACACGTATTTGATTCTAAATTACTTTATGCGATTACAACTTGATAGAAACACAAATAGACACATATTTTTTAATGTAAAAATGCTATTTCGCTGCTAAAGCTTTTTTGTTCTAGGCTACCGATCAGTTATCATTTTTTGAGCACTTTGGTAATTAGATCATTACATTAATAAAAGTAATTTAAATAACGCCTTTTATTATTATTTTACGCAAAATTTGTATACAAATTAAAAGTTTTATACGAATATTAACGTCTATACATAGCAAACTGCTACTTGGTGAATTGTGAGCTTTCGTTTAGCTGTGACTTACGGTAAGTTAATAATTTTAATGTATAAAGTTGTTTAGTGCCTTGCACTACTAATTATTAGATAGCATAAATAGGTAAATTTAAGAATTGCTAAGTTAAGTAACGTGTTTATATAAAAAAATAAAAATTAACTACATTTAACTGTGTAGAACGACTGCATTTAAAAAGCAACATGCATTTCATACAATGATAGATGCCGACGTATAAGTTAGCTAACAATTAAGTATTTTTAATATAATTTCTTATTGTTCATATTAACAAATCATGAAAATTGTACGAAACATGATTACGTATAAATTGAGTTTGCATAATACTCATAAATACTCAGAATTCTATATAATGTTTGTGTAGATATCAACTGCAATTTTTGACTGTTTAACAAACAGCACAATTATAATTTAATGGGTATGTCATTTTTCTTTTTGTCAACAAAATCTAATTTCTAGCATGTCCATTTTCAACAGTGTTAAAGCAGTTGGCTTGTTCTTGTTGTATTTGCTGCTGCTGCTCAGTCCTCGATTTGTGGTAAGTATACAGCGACTGAAGCGGTACATGTAGAAGTTCTACAATTTGCGTAAAATAATCTTCTGCAAATCAAAATTTTAAATAATTATTTCATTCTTAAATAATTATTTCATTTCTGGTTGTGGTTCCTGTTTAAAATACTAACCATTTTCGGGTGTTATATAGCCATGCCGTATGAGAAAATCGATAACTACAGGGCAGCTCGTTGTTTTGAAATCTGACGTGAATACCCGCTCCACACAATCTTTAGCTGGCAACAATTCGAACGCCTGCACCTCTCCGTCCGCATTGTGTGGCACAAAATCCAGCGGCAACTCCAAGTCAAATACATACTCGGTATTGGGGAAAAGTCCCTGATCACTTTCAAAAAAGAACGAAACACAGCCGGCCGATATAAGATTTTTTACGAGATCATTTGGAATGGATGCCTCCTCGGCGGCCTCTTTGATGGCCGTCTCTTTGATGCCGTAGCCGACCGACAAACCACCGCCCACCATGTTATCCCACTTGCCAGGCCAGGTCTCTTTGGTGTTAGAGCGCTGCTGCAGCCAAATGCAAAGGCCTTGTGTTGGATGCCGTACGTAGCCGTTAATATCGACGCCATATTTGCGCACTCCAAAAAGGGGTGTGGCTGATCGATCCATCTTCAGCATACCTTGAAATTCTGATTTAACTTCATAATACTAAGAGTGAAGAATGGATGGCACTGAATGGAATGGAAAGAAAATGGAACGGCTACGAGCTTACCTCTTCGCGCCAGCCTTGAAGGGCGGAAAAAATGCCCTTTGTGCGTAATTCGCGTAATACTTTATCTAGCTTCTCGGTGCGTTCGGAATAATCACGGAATGCGGGATTCAACTCAACTACACCCTGTAAAATGTAAAGTTAAATTGTTTAAAAAGCATTCTTACTCTGTAAACAACTTCATTTCAATTTTATACGAATACTATTGACATACCTGTTTAGTATATTCACAATCGCGAATGCAAAATACTTCAGGATATCTTAGCAGTTGTTTCACCACATCCGATTTAATTAATCCTACCTGTTGGCCCTCCACTAAAAATGGACGTATTTCGCCTTTTTGAAAGCCTAAAAGACAATAATTTATTCGTTTATTCATAATTTTTTTGTTCTGAATATTGTATATTGTACACCGGATCAAATGAAATAATGTAAATAATTGAAGTTAAATTTTATTAAGAAAACATTCAATACTTTGAATATTATAAAGATTACCATTTTGTATTATATTCAAAAATCTTTCTTTTGAGATATTAAAATTGGAAAGAAAAGGGAGAAATCCGCAAATTTAGATATTTAATTTTTAGTTTTCTCATAAATGAGGAGATTTGCTATCGCAAATTAACACAATTTTAAATGAGATCAAAATTGAAGTTATTCAAGCAAAAATTGCATCGAGACTCGCTCAAGATGGTGTCTGTAGGCTGTGTGTGGAGGAGAATATGACAGCAGTACACACAATGTGCCAATGTCCAGGGTTGGGACGAAGAGGTTGTGATCTTTCCCTTAAGGAAATGCTTGCTGTAACGCGAGAAGGATGTAGGAAATGAAGTTTAACAAAGATTTGGTTTTTTAAGTCCAGTATATACTGTGCAAGGGACTATTATTTGTTTGGCAATAGCTCAGTGGGCGGTGTGTACCCCTACATAAACTTATAATTTCGTGACTAAGAATGGATACACCAGAAGAAAGTAAAATAAATAAGAAAAACATATAATACTGAAGGCTCGGCACAATAGCGATAAGGTCACAAATTTTGAGTTTAAAATCATATTCAATTTTATCTCTTATTTGTATCTTTTGTAAGCTTATCGAATTTGATAGAATCTATAAATACTGAGTAACCATGACAAAGTGCGAGAACAGATTAAAAAAGGTAACGAACATTTTAACATACTTTTGCCCTATTTTGAATTCTTTTATTTATTAAATTATAAAAATCATTAATCTCAATGCAGAAATTCTTTATACTCAAGATCTGTATAAAATTATCAAATAGAAAATTAATAGGATTAAATAGAAAATAAGTATTAATAAATAAATAAATTAGTAAAGAAATTAATAAAACGTGCCACACAAATACACTTACTAATAAAAACAATGACAACAAATCTTTTAGCAAAATATATAATACGAATATCGGCTAAAATATACAAAAAAGATCATCTAGAATGTACACAGAAAATGAAGAGATAAAGAGAGGAAACCAATTCATTTCGCCTTGAACGAGTACAGAAATTATTTATGCCACAAGCACAAATTTAAGTGACGTCAAACGGGGATGCATTTCACGATGATGCCAAACAGCTGAGGTTTAGATAAACGCATATATGCTAATATGTATTTCCTGTTTATTTTTACGATACTCGTAGATATATTTTTTGGTTTGTTTTGCTACTCTCAACTTTAGAGGTTTTCTTGCGGTATAAATCTTTGCCAAGTAATTAATGATGTAATGGGAATGAATTAACATTTGCTCCCAATTTTTATATAATTTACAATTAAATGGATATAATTTATAATTAAAAGCAGGATTATCTCGTTGTAAACAAAATTGTAATAAAAAACGGAAAAATAAAAGTTAAATTCGCTGGAACTGAAAAGAGAGTAAAACATTTAAAGACAAAGTATTTAAAAGCAACTTAAATCAAGCAGATAACATAATATCTAGAATAAAGAAGTGAATTAAATTAAATAGAATTTAATCTCATCGACGTGGTGTAGATAACTATGAAAATAATTTAAAATCGAATGCAATGAATTGAAGTAAACACTGGTATCGTTTATTTGTTTATTTGATTAGAATTCGTATTGCAACTTCATTCAGCAGCTACTCAGGTTTAAAGAAGTGCAGCCTGGCATAAACAAATACAAAGTTCATAGAATTGCACTTCATTGAATAAGAGATGTTTATATTATAGTGTTTCTAATGAAATGAAAACCACAATGAAAATAAAAAAAAACGTAACAATGAAACTGGTTTTGAACCCAATAATCTATATATATAAAAGAAAGTGTCCGAAGCGATGTAATCCCATAACTCGAGAGTGGCCGAACCGATTTTGATGATTTGTACTTTGATGGAAAGGTATTTTCTCAGTACGGGTTTTAAAAAAAAAAAAAAGAAAAAAAAAATCGAAAAAAAGGTCAAAAAATCATCATTTCAAAATGTGTTATTTTGACAACCAAGAGTGTTACGACAGGTTTTTTTCGATTTTTTAAAAAATTTTTTTTTCATTTTGTATTTATTTATTTTAAACAATTGAACTGTCAGATAGACACGCAAACTAACGCCATCTTTTCTCGATCAATGGAGAAGCCAATTTTGTTTCGTGTGTGGTGGCAGTGTCCACGTTGACTAAAAAATTGTTGACGTTGACGTTGTTGTCCATTTTACATGGACTTTACGTTTCGTTTCCCCTCTAATTTAGAGTGGAACTCCATAGCATGCATATGCGTGCGTTTGACATTTGGAGTTTTCGAACGTTTACGTGCGTGCCTAACTAGCAACTCCAGAGTATGCACGCGCGTGCGTTTGACAATCAGATGCCTAATATATATTGAATGATTGATTTTGTGAAAAAAGTGGTTGATTTTGAATCTTTTAAAAATGATAAAACTAAAGTTTTTAATTTATGTTTAATCTAATATATGCAATTCAATATGAAAGTAGAAAATTTTCTACTTCCATGCGTGTTCGAATTTCTTGCAAGCGGTTGCGTTTCCATGCGTGCCTATGGAGCTCATCTCATAAGAACGTGTGTATTCTACTTATCTGTCAAACGCACGCATACGCATACGCATGCTATGGAGTTCCACTCTTATTCATACCTCTACTGTGGCATTTGATTCAGTTGCGCAGTTTCTTCATTCGTTGCTGTTTCACCGTCCATATTGCACTTTGCGAATTCGTGTTTTGTTCGATCGAATAACGTTTGCCGGCCATTGCGCATTACAGATTCGGATTTTTTCATTGCGATTTGGTGAGTTTTTGTGAATTAAAATTGATAACGAGAATATATAGAAGAATAGAAATGAATGCCTAATTTGCTTAAAGCTCTAAATAATTCTTTGATATACCTAATTCATTCTATAAATCCACCAAAACACTTTTGAAAATTTTAGGAATTAATTCCTCAATTTTTCAAATGTTTTCTTCAACACTGTAGGTTGAAAATCAACAAATCATGATTTGCTAAATCAGTCTGGTTTTTTCAGTCTATTTCTATGACTGAAAATCATACAAAACATTCATTGAAATCGGATACAACATTGGTGATATCAGCAAATGTTTTTTTTGTGTATGTGTTGCATTGTTGGTTGACTATTGGGATTTGTCTGTAAGAAGTGGTACGTTTGTATTGTTCTTTCATTGTTTTCAAATTTTCTATTCGTGATTTCATTGTATTGCAGTTGTTCTTCATAATGCCACCAACGAGAAGATCTCATTTAGTAAAGTTATAAAAATATACTGCGAATATTCTCATATTCTTAACTGTAAACCTATGTTAAATGAGAAAATGAAAATAAAACACCTTACGTTTCTTGAATTTCTCTTATAAAGTAAAATAAATTAAAATAAAAGGACAAATAGGACAGGCTCCCAAGCAAGGATGTTTTCGGTTATAACAAAAAGTACTATCGAACACCTGGCGTGTGTTTGCAGTCTGGTGCAGCGCATGCCGAAGTGTATTCAAAAGCTATAAAAACCACTGGTGGGAGAGCTCAACACAGGGTGGGAGAGCTCAACAAATCCCACGTGTGGGATTTTACTAGTGCTTCATAGTGTGTGGAACTTAAGAGATTTTAAAGAACTGTGGGAATATTATAATGTACTACACTTCATGGATTTCTGTGTATCTTTGGGAATCACTGTGTGACTTTAAACTGCCCTGGTGTTTCTAATAAGAGGTTGAAACGAGATTTTCAGTATGGTAGTCATGATATTTTATTTTAATAAGAGTAGGGATTTAAGCTTTCACCCTTGATAGAATCGTAGATCAAAACGGCAAATTAAAAAATCCTCAAAAGAACTTACGAATTAAATTTTCCACAAAAACTATTTCATTATTAAGCAAAATCGATTAGAAATTCCACAGCTTAACAGCTTCCCCCAAAAGTCCATCTATAAAAAATATTTTTACTTTTTATATTTCTGCAATTAATGTTTGCTGACAAAATCCCCTGAAAGTAATTAAAAATTCCCATGTGTAAGATTTTCCCACACGTAACGGAGAGCCTCATTTATGCTTACATATTTGTAAAGATGGAATGGAGCCGCCCCTAACTAGTTTCTGACAGAAAAGAATTAAAATTAAAGGCGTTAAAACTGCACATCGTATCTTAGAAGTTTCTTAAATATTTTCAATGTGGAAGGGTAGCAACTCGTAATTCCAACACTTCTAAGCACAAATCTGCGGACTTTTACCTTGGCAATTTTGAACCGCCGCCTCTACAAAGCAGTATCCATCGCCGTTCTATAAAGCTAAAACCTGCCGCCGAAAATTTATCGGCTTATTCCAAATATATATTTCAGTCACCGAGAGTTTTGATGAATTGATGATTTAGTCTTTAGTTTAGGATTAATGGTAGTAAATAGTTGTGAGCCACTGACTACTACACTGGTACTAAACAGCGGACTAAAAGCATGTTAAAGAGTCGCAAATTGGCCTAAGAGCTTATTGGCAGACGCCACACTTTTTGATTAAGCCGGCTAACTAGATAAAAAATTTGGCGCAGGTAACTCTAACCGGGATTCACCTGTTTTAAGCAGCCGCTACTATGTGCCCACTGTTCTATAGCAACGCCTTAAAGAAAACTTTTCGGCGGAAGGAACTAACCACCGATTGTACAAATCGATAACGGCCCAGGGGATTCTGGAAAGATCCTAAAAACTACTTTCATGAATTTTCAGTTCATTTTCTTACCCGTCAGGTAGAAGTTATTGAATTTCTGCGCCAGACGAAATAATCGAGACAACTTAACGTTCATATCGCTCGATGCCATTGGAATTTCGTGCAGATATTTCTGCTCCAGCTATCCACTTTTTGGTCAAAATGGGAAATTTTTTTCAAATCGCTCTTGCAGTAAAATTGATTTTTCAGCACAACACTCTCCGTTTTTTATGCACTGCAATCTCAAAAGCAATAATGCACTGGCACTTCTACACTTGCTGATAATAGCAAGATTTCCCGACCACAACTAACCACATAGGCCACCGCCGATCAGTTATATATTTCTTTTGCTTGGTGCATAAAACAATGAAATTGTGCAAAAGTATTGAAAAGACGACTTGAAAAAGAACAGTGATATGGTAAATAAAGAAGAAAATTCTCTGACAATTAAAGTTTGAGAATTAATGGAATATAATTGTGAATAAGACAGCCGATATTTCCAGTTTATTCTTCAAACACAATTGGAAGCACTAAACACTAAACACAAAATCAGCTGTTCAAATTACACAGGTTCTTATGGGAATCATTTATCTGAGGAAAAAAGATAATTTATTTTAGAACAATTGTTCATAGATAAAAAGACAAATGTCTTCGGGATAGATCTATTTCTAATTTGACATACACAAAGTGCTCTTCTCCTGCTTTTGCTATTCCTTTGTTTACGTTTCAACACAGGAATTGACAGATTTTGTGTTTTGTCCGTGGGGTGTAATTATATTTTGTCCGTAAGAAAATGAGATAAAGATAACCGAAGACAAAGGTAGTGTTTAGTGCTTCCAATTGTGTTTTGAACATTAAGGTCAAACTGAAAACTACTGCTTTGGAAAGCATAGCAAACCTCTGCTTTGCAAAGCTTACAACAAGGTATCTAAAAATATGACATTATTTATATAAAAATGCCATGTAGTTGATAATACGATGCGAACGCATCCACGAAGCTACCGACGATGTTGGTAGAGAAATGTTTCGAAAAAAACAATTATTTTTATATCATTTTAGAAGACAAGAAACCGATTACAGAGAAAGAAGTTTTTCATTTTATTTAGCATAAAATTTTGTCGTAGATTGTAGTTTTTGAGAAAATATATTTATTTTAAGTTTTAATAGTTTTTTTTAATTCTTGTGCGCAGTAAAATTTCGAATAATCCATCCGCAATAATCTTTAATGCAACTTTAAGGAAAAATGTGTGTTTCCTTGTTCTCACAAAAAACCCTAATGTTTTCTTGCTCTTAGTTCCTTGTAGTGGAAAGCCAGAAAAAGGACATTACAATATAAAAATTTTATTCTCTAAAATGCTTTTGTGTATTCAACGATAAATATTTAAAATTTGCATATCTATACACGCTGCAAACACAATTATCTCAAAAATGTTCGCAAAATTTTCTTCTTTACAGTTAGAGAAATCTTCAAATTTTAATTTTACATTGTGTACTAGAACTTAAATTTGTAAAAGACAAAAATTGTGAATAGACAAAAAATCTGCGCACATGCTTAAAAAATTGTCAGAAGTTTTTGACAGCAGAAAAATTGGTTGTGTGTCGGCGGTGTTTTATTTTGTTGTAACTTTTCGCCAACGAAAATCAACCAAAATTTAATAAAATATAACTTAATTAAGGGTCGCAGAAGTCGCCGATTTCAGCATGAGTGAGGACTATTTGAATAAACCAATTTCATTGCCACCAACAACCACAAGTAAGTAGAAACTGACTGTTCAGAATAGTGGAGTCTGTCTGCAGTTACCGTGGTGATCCATATACAGATGCTTGGCTCTGTGATTAACACGGATTACGCAATGATAGGGGCACAAAGTTAAAAGAAAAACTGTTGGTAATAAGATTCTTGTCTTTTTACAGACGATAGTGATGCTACATCACGACAGAGCCGTACCACGGCTGCGAGCACAGTTGGAACGCCCGTATCGCCGTACCTCAATTACGATCCCCGTTTCCTGCAGCAGGCCCAGCCAGAGTTCATCTTCCCTGAAGGTGCTAATAAGCAGCGGGGGCGATTCGAACTAGCGTTCTCACAAATAGGTTCTTCAGTGATGGTTGGAGCGGGTATTGGAGGCGTGGCAGGATTTTACAACGGTATACGAACAACTACAGCCTTGAAGCAGACTGGAAAACTGAGACGGACACAGTAAGTTTTGAAAAATTTGAGAATTAGTAAATTGGAACTTTTCATTCGCATGGGCACAAATGATTTCTTTCGTTATTTGATTAATTAACTTTCCAATTTCAGAATGCTGAATCATGTCATGAAACAGGGCTCTGGTACAGCCAACACACTGGGGACAATTGCTGTAATGTACTCTGCCTTTGGTGTCGTGCTGCAGTACGCACGCGGCGAAGATGATGACATCAATACAGTACTTGCTGGCACGGCAACGGGCTTGTTGTACAAGTCTACCGGTGAGTAGTGCGAGGAAAACTTTCCTTCCGTTGCTTAAAATTAACCTAATCTTCTTTGGAATTTAGCTGGTCTTCGAAAGTGTGCCATGGGAGGAGGTATTGGACTAGGTATTTCTGCGCTCTATTGCCTATTCCAGCTGACTCGAGCGAATACAACTGCTGGCAATTCTAGTATGAAATTCCTGTAAGATACTTTAAAGAGGCACCAAAAATATAAAAACAAAAGGTATTCATAGAATCGGAAGTCATAAAATCCTATCTGGAGTTGTAAAGAGAAATTAGCAAATCAAAGAAATAAGTTTCTTGATGTTGACCATTTTATTTTTTTTTTAGCTATAATATGTGAAACTTTGTAAGAAATGAAGCTGGAAAGCGAAAACAAATGACAATGTCAATTTTTTGTTGTATGCAAATGCAATAAATCTTAAGTGGCGTTAGAAGCTATTGGTTTTGTTTAAGATGTTTAAATATTACTTAACAGTTTTGAAACAAGAACTTAGCGAGTGTGGTTTCTATAGAGAAGAAAAGAAAAGTACAAAGAGTTCTTCGTTGTACATTAAGTCAAAAGTGTTGAAACGAATTCAAACTTTAAAATCTTTCTTTCAAGATCTCTTTCTTCAGGAAAAACTAATTTATATTTTTGTGCTTTATTTGCATATTTATAAATGCTAACAATTTCATTATAAATATTAACCGCGTCGCAGCATATTTAGTTTCAATTCGTTTGTATGAATTGCTCAGTAATCCAAACCATCTGAGTTAGAGCCAGTTAATGCCAACATCTTAATACCCGATTTCTCATCCAATATATTATTAGCTGGCGCTTCACAGCTGGTGTCCAGAGTAGAGCAAGTGTGACAGTGGCAACTAACTGCCTCCATGTATTCGTATCGCCTGGCATCATCACTGGCCTCGGGATGACAATTCCTTAGAATTGCAACCACAGGTTGGCGCGAGGCATGCACGCAAACCGGGTGAAATGAACGCTTGTAGGGAAACTTCCAATCGGATATTTCGCTTGAGTCACAACGACCCCAACACGACATAACACTGACATAATCCCAACACTCACGACCCTTGTCATCGACCTGCGTGACACGATACGTGTAGAGGCGACGATGACATCCAAGTGGAGCTGCAGTAGGACCGCTTGTCAGCGGTTGCACCTCGAGCACTTGACTGTTGGTGTACCTGGTCGACGTACCTAAGATCAATGTAACAAATAGAATTCTGAAAAGAGTGAAAAATTATTCGCTGTAAAATTAAAAGTATAAAACTCAAATAAAATTTAAAATTTAGTTGAAATAGATTTTCTGGCATAATGCAACAAAATGTAATTAGATGTAAAAAATTACATAAAAGTCTACTTAAATTTTATTTTCTAGTTTAGTCTTATATATTATTATTTGATAATATTTTTACGAAGACAACAATTTAAATTCGACTTACAACTCGGTACAAAGCATTTCTGCTTCTGCCGTTTACACTGCCACAGATATTACGATTTATCCTTTATCCTGCTCGGCAGCAGAAAGTACAATGATGTTCTCTTCTTGATTGCTGTTCTTTTTATATTATGTATGCATCCTCTGTTCATGCTTAGTTTGCGCACAAACTCAAGTTGAAGAAGTAAAGAAGTTACAGTTGGTACAGCCCGACTGTGAGGTACTCTACACATAATCAATCCGAGGACGCTCTAAATTGCACAACTATACTATATGAAAAGGGGTGTGTCTTCTATGTCCTTTATTAGATTACGCCCATTCTCAGTGCAGCATTCGATACGAATATAAGACACTTATTTGCTCAAATTTGGTCCGTTCATCTCAATTCAACGACTTTTTATTACGTTCTACAAATCTAAACTTTGTTATATAAAAAATAGGCTTGTCCTCTGTCAGACTTCGCCCATTTTTGGTAGAATATATTTTCTTAGTTTCAATTATTATTATATTCGGTTGCAATACATCAATCGCATGGATTTTTATGACATTTTAATCAATTCAAAATTTTTGTTATATGAAAAGTGGGCGTGTTCTTGGGTTGATTCGGCCCATTTCCAATAGTGAATCGGCAGAGGTATTTGTGTATTTACGTGTAAAATTTCATCGGCATTCTAAAGTTATGTGAATGGATGGACATTTTGAAAATGATTCTATAGGTGACATCAAAGAAATATGTATACAGTTTTTTATACCTAAGTCGCCTCCTTCCGAAAGCTGCACTCCGTGTTTTCATTAAATTAATATACTCCACTCCTTATGTGTAGGTATAAAAAAGTATTTAGAAAGAAACCCCGCGCAAAATTTAAATAATTTTAAGGGAGGCTTTTTGTTTTACTTTTAATTTGTATTTCTGTAATAAAAACGAATTAATTCAGAAATAATTTTATTAATGCGTAGTACGTCGCAAAAATCGAAGTGAATTTTTTATTTAAAAGTTAAATTTTTCAATTAATTTTTGCTGAATAAAGTTTTCAACAACTGAAATATTTAGAAAAATTAAAGAAAATTCCTTTTGTCAAAAATTTGCCTTCTTCATATAAAATTAATTAGATTTGTGAAACCTACTCTACTCTTTTTTTTCAAAACAAGAAATACACAAACTTGTTATTTGTTATTGCACTTTATTGATTTTGATTTTCATTTAAGAAATTTTGTTGGTTCCGAAAATTTTGCATAAGCATTATTAAGCCAAAGTTGAATCATATTGAAAATTTTACCCTTTTTTTTGTCAACTTATTTAAAATTTTTTCAGATTATATCGCCAAATGGTTGTGGTGGTTTCAGATCTGTGGAGGGAATCAGGAACCCCACACATTCCACAGACTGAAACCTACGCGCCCACTTGAATTTTTTATCATATTCACATATTTATATATGTGTGAATGGTTCCAGAGATTGTTTGCATCGCTCTCCCGCGGTACTACCGATCCATCTGTTTTCTCGTTCTCATTATAAAATTCACCATCCAAGAACCCATTTCACGCACACCACTC
The DNA here is from genome assembly GCA_922984085.1 of Sicus ferrugineus. Lineage (NCBI taxonomy): Eukaryota > Metazoa > Arthropoda > Insecta > Diptera > Conopidae > Sicus > Sicus ferrugineus. Next base: position 4,049,734 of record OV277349.1, on the reverse strand, counting down.
ATTCTATCTAAGCTCTGCGCCGAATCTCGTGATGGGAGCCATAGCGTTGTGAACGCAACTGTACACGATATCTGCGGTTATGTTCGGGGCGCGGCTCGCGTTGGCGCTCTTCCTGCAATACATTCTGCGGTCCAGCGGGGCCAGGAAAAACAGGCGCAACTCGATGGGCACCTCTACCGGCGCCCCCTTCATCATCGACATCCTCGTCCTCATTGGGACTTTCGTAGTCGTCGATTACGGCGTCTTGTGCATCAACAAGAGCATTAACGGCCGATACGGTTTCAGCTTCGCGCGCCATTGCTGAGGCCAGCATCCGCTGACGACGTTCTTCCATCAGACGATCGCGTTCCTTGTGAATGTAATCGCGTTGGTTCGGGAGGCCGGCTATATTATTTGCTGTAAGAGCTGAACGTACTACATTCATATCGGTAGCCTCCATCCTGAGATGGTGAGAGGGAAAAGAGAAGAGATATGAATTCAACTCTGCTGAGATTACGGTCCGTATCCATTGTTAATTTACCATTCATCTGTTTCGGCTACGTAGCATTCAGTATGCGATATAGTAGAGACTCCATTAAAGCCGCCGATTGCAAAGATCATGTCGTCGATGATTTCCAAACCGAAGTTGCTGCGTGAATGATTCATTTGGCGTATGAAAGTCCAGGTTTGAAGTTCCGGATCAAAACGTTCACCAGTGGCAAGGCGAGCAGTGCCATTAAAACCACCGATTACATATAATTGACCCCGGAAGGATACACAAGAAACCCCTGAGCGTCGATGATTCATGTTAGGTATACGAGTCCAGAGATTTGTAGTGGGATCATAGGATTCGGCACTATCCAAGCACTCTTGCCCATTAAAACCACCTAGAAGAGTGAGGAAGGATGGGTAAATATCAATACAGAAACGATGGGGATTTGGGATTACTTGAATATCGATCCTAGTATGTAATTAAGCCTTTATCTTTAATTCAAAATTTTATTAAAAATGCTGAAAAAACAAATCCAAGGATTTGTCCAGATTAAGATGTGAGTTTTCACCAGCTCCCCATTAAGTGCTACCCGTCAGATTTTTTTTTAACTGTTATATGATTAACCTATAAATCTTGATAGCTGTCACTAATTTAGTTACATTAAAAGTGGAGATTAAAAATAGAATCTTGAACCTGTCATTAAACAAGTCAATGGGTTCTTAACCTTCAAAAACTATGGGAATGCGTCCAAATTTGCTGGTACTTTTTAATAATAGCCTTACAAAATGTAATTTTTCACAATACAGTTATTTTCTCCAAAAAAATTATCATCCCCTTGCGTATTTACATACCCGTTGCGTAAATTTTCCCCTTCAATGTACACGCGCTAGCGTCAGAACGTTGCATATTCATGGGCGTTATAATGGTCCATTGGTTAGTTCTCGGAGTGTAACGCTCGACGGTATTCAAGCGATTGTGTCCATCGTAGCCACCGATGGCGTATATCAAGCCGTTCAACTCCGCGACGCTGACGTAACAACGACGACAGTGCATGGGCGCAATCTGTGAGAAAAAAAAGAGAATGGGGAAAAGTTAAATACATTCGCTGAGAAGATTTTTCTACACTTCTTGCATTTAAGCAGCTATTTAAATGCAAACCTCCTTCCATGTCTTGCGCAGCGCGTCAAATACACGGCATGTATTGAAATATTCGACCCCATCATAGCCGCCGATTGAATAGATTTTAAAGCCGATGACTGCTGTTCCGTGATAAGCGCGAGGACCGGCTGGATCTTCGGCGGAAATGTTGACCCAACGGTCGGCACGAGTATCGTAGGTTTCAATGCTGCCTTTCGAGGTGCCACCGCTCCAGCCGCCAATAGCGAAGATGACCTCGTGCGGCAGGCGTGGCATAGCCAGTGGTGGGGTGGTTAGCTTACCGGAAAATGGCATGCAGAATGGTAGACATAAATTCGAACTGAAATGTGAGGATTGTAAAGCGGTTTTTAAATACCTCGCCAACTGTTGGGTTCATTATATCCAAGTCATACATAAATTTGAAGGTATCTACGATTAGTGGTTTTGCATCTTCGCACTGTATTACATAAGGATGCTCTTTGACCTCTTCCATGAAACACTGCGAGAAAATATAAAAAAGCCAAATAATGAAATTAAAATAAGGAATCGAAATATTAGGAAAATTTAAAAGGACTTAATTATTACGAACTCGAACCTACGCAAATAAATACAAGTAAGAGTGTTGTCTTCGGCCTGGCCGAAACCTAAATACCTTACACCCGAGTAACTAAAAAAAGTATTGTATAATTTCGCCACTTAACAACTTTTGCATAAGTAGGCGGACCACGTACATTTTTGGCAAATATTTTTGTATCGTCTCTAGATACTGCTGGATAGAATCACGTATTAATATTTTGAACCGTTTATGGGGTATTGACAACTTTTGTATAAGTGGGAGGACTACTCCCATTTTTTGGCAAGCAATGCTTCCGGATACATAGTGATAAAATTACATCTCAATATCTTATACCGTTCATGAGATACTTCCAACTTTGTTATGAGTGGGCGTGGCGCGCCTATTTTGCAAATATTTTAGTAATGGCGCTACATGTTCCGAATAAAATTATACCTCAATATCTCGCACAGTTTATGAGATATTCCCATTTTATGAGATGGGTTTATGGGATATAACATTTTTTATAACGAGGTACCTTTACATTCCGTACGTAAAGTAGGCGTGGTTGTTAGCCGATCTCGCCCATTTTCAATACCAAACTGCCCTAACAAACATAACAAAGAATATTTGTGCCAAATTTGATTGCGATATCTCTTTTAGTTCTCCTTCGTTCGTCCTTCGTTCTCCCGTAATTGTGATTTGAACAGACAGACAGACAGACACATGCAGACAGACGGACGGACAGGGCTAAATCGATTCAGATGTGAATATACCCTTATCTCTTCGGGTGTAGGGTCTAAAAAATGATTAAGGCATAATTTATTTTTGACTACTTTTTAGATTCTCCGCAATTTGAAAATATGATTCACTACGAAAATAATGATTGCTTTTACAGTTCTGTTTTCGCCCTTAAAGATTAGAACGTTGAGTATATCTTAACCCATTTAGTTTCAATTATCCTCAAAATTAATCTTCTTTTCCTGCAGTCATTACGAGCTAAGAATTTCTGTTTTGCCACCAGATTTGTCTTTTAATATTCATAATACCGATAAAATACAGGTTCACCCCACCATAAGCCCACCCACTACCTACCTTTGGTGTCATCAGACCCAGACGAACACCCTGCATTAACTGAGCCACATGTTGTTTGCGATTTTCCGGATCATGATCAATCCACTTGACGCACAACTTCCACACATTGTCCTCCTCTCTGGTATTTAGCTCATCGTCGCTGATGATGTCGTAGAAATCCTTTAAGCTGGCTTCAAGTATGTCCTTATTTTTAACAGCAACATCAACGAAATATCGCAGCATGTAGTGGCGTGCCTTCGCATACAATTCGTTCAGAAAACGGAATCTAAACGATGTGAAAAGGAAAACTTAAAAAAAAAACCGCAGAGAATTTAATCCTGTGATTCAGTAATCTGAGTATCCCATAAGGATTAATAACTCAATTAATTATTTGAAAGGGGGTGGCGTTCATCATACTCGTACCAACCTTGCGAATCCCATGACATTGACGCAATTCTCAGGCGTAAGCATTGAAGCCAAACTCTGGCAGCACATCTTCACCAAGCCTGTCATACCCACGTAATCGGCCGATATTAACAACTCGTGCACGTTGTCTTTGTTGATGGTGCACTTGCGAAGATACGAATATAGTATGAGTTGCTCCATTATGGCTCCACTTATGCCAGGTATATGAACATGATGAGTCTCGTCGATTTTAATAGGCTTCGAATTGAATCCTGTAAATTGAGCTCTAAAAAAAGATGTAAAAGACAATGTAAATAGCGAAGAGTTCTGAGATAATTTTTTCAATATTGAAAACTTGCTTATTTTTGATACCTTAAAAGGTAGAATGCTTACTTAAAATATGTACTACTAGCACTCATAATCGGTCGGTGCACATTAAAAGATGCATCGGCTACAGAGATGACAGCATCGCAAAGCAAATTATTTCGTCTCAAATCGTTCAGTGTGTTTAGAGCTTGATCACTCATACTGGGAGCAGGCGTCTTTTCTGATTTGCCTAACGCATCGTCCTCATCTTCCATATCTATTACATCTATTTCTGGTATAACAACGCCCTCATCATAGTTGTTGTTATTATCGGGAGCCAAAAGGTTTTCACGACCACGATTTGCCATATTCTTGAGAAGATGATAGGAAAGCTGTAAGCGTTTTTTTTGTTTCGGAATATACCGTAGCCGGATTAAAAGTTCAAAAGATTTTTCTAAAATTTAAAACCTTGAACTATTTTCAAGTGCTCTTCTTTTGCACCTGAAAAGAATTTTTTATGGAATTTCAAATTTTCTTTAATTTCCCTCCGGGTTCTGCTGCTATGACGTATGTCACTCTCCGCAGAATGGATAAGATTTTATACTTTTTTGAAAATTTTCGAAATTTTCACAATGACTTCCAATCGATGGCTTCCGGTTACGATTATGACGGCGGTGTTGATGGACAGATCCCTAGTGAGAGTTTTGGGGAAGAATGCAACTGTTTGTTGGACGAACCTGTTCTATCTCACTCTTTTGTGGCCTGTTGCTGACTGCGCTGGCCTTGGGGTGTTCGAGCTCGTATTGCAACAGTTTTCGAGTCGAATGCAGATGGAATTTTAAAAACGTTCAACTTCCGTTGAGTTAACTGATGGTTTAAGAGAAACTAATTATGTAATGATTCTATACTGAAAAGAAATAAAATTTTCCGAAAGAAAGGAAAATGCTGATAACGAAATATATCACGTTCTGTGAAATAATTTGAAAACTACAAACTACAAAAATTTTTATATTCTACGGTTACTACGATTGTTTTATACACAATGCAAAGTAACTTGTAAGCGAAGTGGAACTTAATTTTAAAGGGATAGAAAAAGGAAGAGGGGAAAATGTAAAGGTTACATTTAGGAAATTGGGGGAAATGGGCCAATAAAAGGAAGTGATCTGCTTTAATCGAAAACAACTGATTAATCTAAAGCAGTAGAAACTGGTTTATAAATCGAAGTTGGTAAATTAATTTGAAAGTAATCCATTAAAGTGAAATACCGATTGAAAGTGGTAAAAGTAATTTCGATTAATCGAAAATACACAAACCTTAATCGAAATCAATTAAATTAAAATGGTTAATTTTTCAATCCATATGAATTATTCGAAAGTTATCGGTTTGTCAGAATAATCGATTATTTGAAGATGGTTTACTAGTTAATTAAGTGACAGGTGCAGAATTTTCTATTTACCCAAGGTGGTGGATTAATGAAAAAGGTGGTGTATTAATGACATATTTTAAGGAGAATCCTAGATTAAACTAATAGTCTCAGGTAGCCTATGATAGATTAATTGGTGTATTAGTCGACTATTCGAAAGCGGTAGAATATGGTAACAGTGGGAATCAGTATATGAAAATAGAGTCGATTGATGAATACGGTAAATAATTCGAAAGAGGTGATAGTTTAATAAAAAGTGGTGCTAAATCAAAAGTGATAAACTGGGCTATCAATCGAAAGTTCTAGATATAAAGATTAATAGTAATGGGTATGGGGGGCGTACATTAATTGGGCGTGGTTGATAACGAATCAATCGAAAGTGATTACTGGATTAATCGGAAATGATAAATTAGCATTCATTGACTGCACGACCCACTGCATTGCTGAAAATAATGTAAGTTTAGTAATCATTAAATATTTATTTTAATTTGAAGTTATAAAAAAGTAAATTAAAGGAAAATTAAGACGAGGAAAACTAAAAATAAAATTATAAAATGCCTTTAAAAACATTTTTGAAAGATAATTTAACATAACGCTTAACTTCTTCCTTTTCTCTAATTTAGAAACCAGTGGAATCAGTAACAGCTTTTCGAAACCAACATGCGCAGAAAGTTCTATAGCATCGCAGACCTTTTCATTTTCCAAGAGTGACGATAAAAACTCTTGCAACACAGCAGCCGCATTCAGTTAAGATACAGCATTTGTAAACGTTGGCAAAGAATAATAGGAGTCGTTGAATTTTCCGAGTTTAAATTAGTTTAGTAATGTTCTCCATTCGTTACAGTGCGCTACTTCTGCTTTCTTACCTTTTGGTTACCATGGCTAAGGAGTCTTGGCTTAAACCAGGCTGTCATAAAGTCGGTAATACACGCATTATATCAATACCCGATTGTGTGGAATTTAAAATCACCACAAATGCATGTCGTGGTTTTTGTGAGTCGTATGCTGTACCATCTATGCCGTGGGGTGCACCGGGTGGCCTGTTTAAGCCACCGAAGCCTGTCGTATCGGTGGGTCAGTGTTGCAATATGATGGAATCGGAAGAGGTAAGTGTTGTGCTTGTAATGCCAGCGGGGGTCTTTTAGTTTTAGTAAGATTTTTATTATTTGTTTATTCAGATACAAAAACGAGTCCTCTGCATGGATGGCATGCGTAATTTTACATTCAAATCTGCGCTCTCCTGTTCATGTTACCATTGCAAAAAGGATTAATGAGGCTGCTGAATTAATTATATTATATTGTATTCCCATTATTCATGATGTTTTGAAAGTATAATATATAAAAATATTTATTGAGAAAATATTTGTATTGTTAAAGTAAATAAAATTTTAATTAATTAAAATTAGCCTACATATGGACTTCATATTGAAATTACTACTGAAATAAACGCCTCATAATAATAATTTCGTCTTGAGATGTGCTCAAAGCCTCATAATATCGAAATAGCTGACAGAAGTGTATTTTATTTAACAAGGAACTCGCGCCGACAAATTTGAAACATTACCTCTTCTACCTCTTGCATGTTGGAATACCTGCCCTAAACACAGATAACATCATCAGTTTTGAACTATTGTAAGTATCTGAAGATAGTGACTGTATTTTAAAGGAGACTTCCGGACACCAGGCCGAATCGGGTAGTAACTATGACCTATTGTAGGGGGCGCTGCCAAGCAGACTGTTTCAATTCCCCATCATCAGATTAGACTGCCTAGCTTGTTTGTAGACCGGCGAAACAGTCGTGAGAAACATTTGAATTATGTTTAAAAATAGATTTAATTTTACGATTTCTTTTATTTTTTAACAGTTCTGTAACAAGTTAAAATTTCTATAAAATTCTATGCGAATAGGAATTAAATATTAAAATCAATAAAGAATTAAGTAATGATTATAAGCAAAAGGCACTCGACTAAACTTCTCTTCACTACACTATAGTTTAGCATTTACTTTAACACCAGCTTTACACAATGTTATCATCATTGATTCCAAGGCTTCATTCATGGAAACTGCAAACCGATTTGTGTCCGTGTCCGCGTTGCTTTGCCACGAAGCCAGCGATAAAATGATATCGTTTTCACGTGGATTATAACAGCACGCGTAGCCATCATGTACAAGTGGCCCATAACACATAAACGCCTGATTCACAGAGGCCACCTGAGAGGTAGAGAGACGGAAGTGGCTACTCTTAATGAAGCCAGGTGTCTTATAGAATTTTGGTATGGGTAAATTGTTCTCTGTAGCCATCAGATTTAAACCGAGTAAATGACGATCAACACCGCGACCTTGCAAAGCCATATTTGTATATTCGCGATGACCATTCACCGCTTGGCGCATTAATTCCACACGCTTCTCATCGCTAACGCCCGAATCACACATAGCCTTGGCAAATGCAATGGATTCATTAGAACATGAACGTATGGTTTCGGTACGGCCGCCAGTGTAGATACGAAGATGAGCCGATTCATAGCCAGCACCAGGCTGTCGATGCAATCTAAGTAAAGTAAAATTTAATCGTAAGATACAGTTATAGTAGTTATAGTAGTAGATAGTCGTAAGAAACAGTTGTTTTATGCCAAAAAATAGAAAAGCCTCGGAGAAATCCGTTTGCTCCTCGGTCATCCTGTCGGAGGTTTACCTAATGGACCTGAAAGACAAGGCGAACTACACCTGAGTAGTCGGGGAGTATGAAGAACTCTTTGGTGCCAGAGCAGGCACGGCAAAAATAAAGTTGTTTTGGACAGAGAGTGTGAAAGCTCCTAAACGAGCAAAAATTTAGAAACTGCCGAACACCGTTTCGTCTGGTGCCCGTCAAAAGAAATCGGAGATGAATAGGGATCACCTCCAGGTTGCCATTATTGACAATTCTGAGGTACCGATGGATACTTGTGAATCCGATGAATACTATTAATGTTGCGAATCTTAGGGACGAGATTCGTAGGACGTTCACTATTTTCTACTGAAGGAGCAAGTAGTGGAAACCTTATAAAGATTTCCTGAGGCGATACAAGAAAGCTATTAGGACTGCCAAAGTCATGGACGGGCAGCAATTAAGAATGTCAAAGATTCGGCAAAACTCAATAAAATCCTAATCAAAGCAAATAGCACACCTCCTTCTTCCTGGTCCCGTTAGGGACCACACATAGCACACCAAATTTCGCATAGATTCCACTAATGTACGTTCGGCTTGTAGGCGAATTTTTTCACCGTCTATGCGCATATTTGCAACCACCAACCGCATGTAATGGCACTAGGTGTCTGAGGTTGCAGATCCAGTGGATTTTCACATGCCTGGGTACCATTTACTGCCATTGTTTTCACCACACAGAGGTCTCTATTTATACATTCGCAGTGATGTTGCGTACCAGTGTCCGCAACACCTTTGCACGACGCATGCCGAATCTAGCTCCATGTGGGTTAAGTTCAAAATCCAGTCGCACATGCTGCACTTCTGCCTCATTTATAGAAGCCCGGGTCTACAGAGGCTGCCAAATTTTGATAAACTGGACAGTCTCTCCGGTTCGATTTCTAAAATTCTGGAATCGTATCTGAATAGTGAAATTGTTGTTGCTAGTGATTTCAATGTTCATAATTCCAATTGGCTACTCATTCGAGTCACACGACACCCGAGGGTTTGTATGTTGAGTTATTTGCTGAGTCTAATCATTTGACTCAATTAGTGAAGGAACCAATGCATTTTCCCTGCGTTGATGGGCAAAAACAAAATATTCTGGACCTTTTTCTAACTTCACATCACAACAAGCATGATGTGAATGTTCTTGCACCTCTTGGTAATTCGGACCGCGCTACAATATCTGCTACCTTCCCATATTCTAGTCTACAATCCACTCACTTCAGGCGTGAGAATTCGTTTTTCGGTCGCGTCATTCGACTGTGGAATAATCTCCCTGCGCATGTCTTCCTGCCAACTTACAGCGTCGAAACCTTTAAGCGAAGTGTAAATCGTCACTACTCCCTCTTTCCCCTTCCCGATAACCAACTCCGTGACCGGGAATCTTTGCTCAGTGGCTCCTTCGGACTCGATCATTTCAAGAGAGCGCATTCTCTGGGCCGTCAGAGATTTTTCTCCGTTCTCCCGTTATGCTATAAAATCTCAGACACATTGTAGTTCTATGATTGGAGGGTCTGTTTGGGTCGGGTATACAATTTTGCTAGGCCGCCTTTCGGTGGAGAATGGCAAGAGTTATCTTTATCCCGAAATCATGTAGGAGTGATCATGAGGCTGCGAATGATTTCAGACCATTTAGCCAGAGCGCATTCTGGTGGTCTGCCGATTTCGCAACACGCTTATCGAAAGAGCAGGTCAACGGAGACTGTCATGCGGTTGTTAGCGAGATCGAGCGCTCCATTGGTTACAAACAATTTACTCTAGATATTGAAGGCGTCTTTAATAATTTATATGCAGTCGCCATCATTAACTCCTTAGTTGCGTTAGATATAGAGTCCGGTATCAAAGCATGGATAGAATCTCGCTATGCGATCAGACTCAGCCCTCAAGGCAGTGGGGCCTTGTGTGGAAATGCAGGGAAGCACTAAGCCGAGTAAGCCTGGGAAACAAAGTGCCAAATCGATAACCGGCACAGGAATGTTCCTGGATATGAGCTGGCCAATGATCTGGCCAGAGGGGGCTCTGCTGTGGAGGATTGTGAGGCTGTGTCGGTTTTGATCCCCTGAGTAGAGTCAAGGCTGGAATTCTACTTCACTTTAAATAACTTGAGGTTTGTAGATGGAAGGCGGCCCAGGGGTGCGCTATTTCAAAGACGATCTGGCATCGTATAACTCCGGCAGATCAAGAGAACTGGACAACCTGAACAGAACTAAACTCCTTCGCAAAAGCTTGGAAACGCATGCCAAATTACCAATTTTCGACCTTCTCAGGCACATAAGGTCTGGGTAGTTGCAGTAAGCGGCCGCTTAATTCATATCTGCATATTTGACTTTTATTTATAATACTTACTTATAGAAAGCGTATTGAATAGCCATCTGTATAAAGCTGTCAGGACTCATTTTTTGCTGTTTAAGGAAACCTTTACCGTAGCCTTTGTAGTGAAGAACATTTAAGTGTAGATCGTACGCCAGTTTATTGACATTTTCCTTGGCTCTATCGATGTGGTTTTCCAAGGCGGGTGATGACTGAAGTGTCAACTTTTCAGCGGAACCAAAATTACGATCCACTGCATCTTTTAATATATCAGCATTGTTTCTGTGAAAATATATAAGGATAGAAATTGTCTGACAAGATTTGGGCCAAATTGGTCAAGGCGGTGTTGCATCTTTCATACAAACGAAATTTTTTAATCATATCTAGGTAACCATTCCTAAGAAATTATAACTCTAAGCCGAATATATTAGCTAGTATAGGGTCTTTCAAGAAGAGGAGTCATTTTAATTTCCTGTCCTTTTTTAAATGGCGACATTCAACTGTCATTGTGATGTTACTTGACGAGTGAAACACAGGAGGATTTTAGATATGGATCGATACACTCTCGCACAACGAATAGAAAGGGTGATAATTCACTACAAAAATGGTGAAAATATCGCGGACACAGCTCGTAAATTTCGTACGGCTTTTGACCATCGTGAAGTGCCTTCTCAAACAGCTATAGAGAATTTAATCAATAAAATTTGCACTTTTGAATAAAATAAAAAGTTCACCACTTTTCATAAAAATATTGCGTTTTTCTGTTGATATAAATCGACACCTCTTATTGAAACCTCCCTACATTAAATTTATGTTAGTAGTTTTTTTAATTTTAAGTGAATAAACTGTGATTATATATTTTTTCTATGTTTCGGCATGTATAAAAGCATTAATTAAGAAATAATCACCTACCACTTTTCTTAGCCCGAGATTCTTTCAGCAATGTTTCCAAAAAAGATCGTTACTTTAAAATTTGCCATAACATACGTACTAATAAGAGAAATTAGTAATGTACTTACAAATTCTGTACCACATAATCGGTCATCAATGCAATGGGTTGCCCTTCTGCTGGTGAATGTTCATAGCAGAAACCACTCAAACCATTGGGATTAATAATTACCTACACAATCATACAAATAATCAAAAACCTTGAAAACTTCAACTGATTTAAATGTTTGTTTCTAACTTGTATTGTTTTATCCATCCATCGATTGCCACTGTTTTGCTGGGAGCCGCCGCCATGTATAAGCTGTGCAGCCTGTACATTGAACTCATTTACTCCCCGCTCGATAGGCACCTCCTGATCCAGTGAAACGGTGAAAAGTGACTTTTGTATCTCGCTAACGAAATTCTCATTTCCAGGTACATTTATGAGATCAGAGTAGGCATTAGCCCAGTTATCGCGATTATCGGTTGATAGAATGCCAAAGGCAGGACCTTTTATGCGTTCAGCACTCAAAATACATCTCAACTCAGCAACAAGAACATCAGGATGTAATGGTTTACCACCACGAGAATATACCGGTAATTTATAGAACTGTAATGAGCAAGAAAAATATTTAAATATCATTTTCTGAGTTTAATGTTTTGCCCAAAGGGTAATTGTTATAATTATTATTACCCTTTGTTATATTATTAATGTTACTACTCATTTATGAAAAATGAATGATAAATTTTATTGAAGCTTACATTGTTTTTATAAATAATCGTTACGTGCTTGGACTCCGGATTGTACATCAAGCAATCCTCATTTAACTGCGGAACTCGGCATGTACCGAATACACGTTCGAATTGCGAATTATCCAATTCGTTTTTACCCATCTTGACGACAGGTATTTCACCATTATCAATCAATTCTTTATACTTGATCAGCACGTAGATAACCTTGGCAGCATAGCAAAGAAACTCATGTGCGCTTTGAAACGGTGGTTGCATAGGGAAAGCCATTCCTGGACTACTAAAAACGGTTACTGGATCACGATATTTCATGTAGGCGGTTCGCAGCCAGCGTTCCGCTAACCAATTCTCTTCACGTTCAGCGGCAGCTTTCAGTAGGTCTTGCAGCTTGGCACCTTCATTCTTGAGGAACTTCTCCGTTTCCTCTTTGGTTTGCTCCAGCTCACACTCATCGAGTAAAGGCTCCACACTTTTAAGGAATTTTGCCAAAGTCTCTTCGAGTGGAAACACAGGGAAACGTAACAGATTTTGCTTTGGACGAGTGTTGTCGGCAATGGTTCCCTTTGAGTAGTTATGCAGATAGAGTGAAGAATTGATCCATTTCTTCGAAGGGATTGGCTTCGTGCGAAGTTTTAAAGAATGTTTCGCCTTAAAATGAGTAGAGTTTTCATTTAAACTGTATGCTTTAAAAAATTTATATTTCTTGCTTACCAGATTCATGACCACCATTTTGGTTAGCGATTGCATTTTGTCGTCGTTCTTTTTATTAAATAAATTATGATAATAATTTGGAGCGAAGTTTTCAAGCAAGCTGTAGAGGAACGAAAAAAAAATATTTAAAGGATCAAATGTGCAAATTGGTGTCGCGTCCGTGTTTCGCGAGACTAGAAAACACTTCTGATGGTTTAAAGTTCACCTCTGATCATTACGCATAATCGTTGTTCCGTGATCAGCAGAAATTTCTAAAGGAAGCCAGATGCAAGTACCGATTAAGACTCAGAAAAGAGGATCGACCACGTCGTTTGCCAACACAAATTCTGGAACCCGTAACCACTGACTACGTGGTGATTTCTTTCTAACAGAACTGGTAAAACCATAAGCGATTCCTCTCGGCACTTGCTGAGCAAGAAAGGAAAACGGGTTTGACAACCCGACAGCAAGATGGTTGGCAGACAACAAGATTGGAGCAGCACAGGGACCTTCACCTGGTCTCCTAATTTCACTTTCGTTAATATAGAAAAAACACAAACAACTTAATAAAAAGTAGATTTCATTGAACTTTTTGAAGAGTAGGTTTTCTTTCAACTTTTTGATTGAATAATAACCAAACGGTCCACTCTGGTGTCGCAAAAGTCGAAAGTTCATTTTACGCAACGTGAAAGAAAAATTGTTAATTGTTTAACTCCTTGTGCCGTTTGTTTTACCCTTTTCACAGTCTTTTGTTATATCTTCTTATATTTTGAATAAATTTTTAATTTAATTCGTTTTGTTACAATTTCTTGAGTTTCCGCTCGTAGCTTGCTGCAATTACTTTTTCATTGTTCGGTTTGTTTATATTTTGCTAAAATTGTTTTGATTTCGTTTAACATTGATATATAATCAATAACCTGGGTTGCCAACCCCAACCTCTTAAATATTATTGCAAAATTTTCTTTTTATGGAATTAACAATTGACAATTATCATTCAAATTGTTCAGTCATGTAATTTTGCTATTGATTATCGATGTTTTTCGAAGAAGTAAAAACGAGAAAACGTGACATAATATATATTATAATGCATATTGTACCATTATGCTTTAAAAGAGTATTTAAAACAAGTTTATAGTGAATGATATGATGACGACATTATACATCACAATAGCGAAAGAACGTTCAAAGCAAAAAAATATATCAAAAAAGGTTTAAAACGTCTCAGTTTTCTCTTTTTGTAAGTCATCTCTTAAAATCCACGTTATGGTTTCACTAATTTGAAATGTGAGAATAGGTAAAATTTAACGTCAAAGCTCATTCCTTAAGTTTGGTTACTTACCATTGGAATTTAGTCTTCTTAAAAAGATAATGCACTTAAGTTCACAAATGCACATAAGCTTAAAAAATATCTTTAGAGCAAATTTTAACCATTGCATTCCTAACTGGTATTACAGTATCAGTCATAAGTCTAACAATTATCTTGTTGTTCTGGGTAGTGATTATGTATTATGGGTTGTTCTTTTACTGAAAAGCAACAAGAAAACAATGTCGCAGATGATTACTAGAATTATAATGTGAATCGGGTTTGAAAAATTATTAGATGTGCGTGAAAAATTAATATAAGAAAATTGTATTTATGTAAAAATGTTCGTTTTGTTTTTTCACTGTTGCTAAATCGAGTATTAAGAAAAATAATACGTTGTTGTCAAACGATTCCATTGTACGACCTACTGTTGGGAAATTTAAGTCGCCTACAGGGGTTTTACATTACCAGTCAATGATTTCAGTGACAGTCGTGTTGTTTTGTTGCTTCTTTTGCTGTGAAGGCAATATTAAGTATCACTACTATTTTCATATCGCACTAAACGAGAATGCATCGCATAATTTTACGCACTACTGACGAAGAATATTGATTATAGGAAGTTAGAAAAAACCCAGTAAAAAGCAATAATAAATGTTTAACATCCCAACATTCTTGGAAAATTCTCTTAAAAAACAATAACGGGTTTGTTGTTTTTGTTTGTTTCTGTGGAATTTTCTGAAAAAATTCCAAATCAACAGTTTTTATTGAATTCAGTAAAATTTTTCAAACGATTTTCTCATTGTTATTTCATTACTTTTAAATGTTTGAAGTTTAAACGCAGCTCATCTGCAACTGTTCCGGAATCCAATGCTGCCATTGCTGCTGCTGCTGCGCTGCTTCGTATCCATTCTTCATCATCTACCGTGCGCGGATGTACGTTTTTCACGTTTTTAATCTGTTTTTGTTTTAATTTTAAATTTATTTACTTATATATTGTTTAAATTTTAACTTAAAACAAATTACAAAAAAGCAGTGTTTGTTGTTGTTTTAGTTCTAATATGAGTTCTGTAAATATTTTTATGTATAGCTTTTCTTTTTTCGAATTATTTTATTATTCTACGTTGGAATTATAAATCTAGAACGATTAAAGATGATAAAAACGAAAAAAAAACGGTAGAGTTATCTTAATTGTTGTAGTGAAATTTTGATACAATTAAAAAAAGAGAAATTATGAATTCAGAATGAAAAGTTAAATAACAATGAAAATTAAATAGTGATAAAAATTATATAAAATGAAAATTAAATAACAAGAATAGTTATATTATTCAAATGACTTAACTATATTTTTCAATTGCTGTTTCTTCCTTTAAATTTTATTTTAAGTACTAAATATTCTTTTAAAGAATTAGAAATATGAATTTATTCTGCTTTAATATCGCTACAATTACAGTAATTAATTAAATATTTTATAATGAAAATGATAATAATTGTTGTTTGGTTTTTATTAAATTTTGCTAATTATTTTAAATAGTTAAAACTAAAGTCTGAAATTTTAAAATTGTTACATTCAATTTATTCTTCATGTATGTGATTCACTTACAAAGCTTTAGCGATTTTTTCTAACAGAACTGAAACAATGCGTGTATCTGTTTGTCTGGATGTGTGTGTTAAGTGCGGGCGTCCTTTCTATATGTATATGTGTGTGCGTGTGCGTGTGTTGTAGGTGTGTGTGTGTGTGTGTGTGTTCGGGCTTACACGTTGTAATCTTTGAAGCTGCTAAAAGCTTTAAATGTGGTTCTTGTTGTTACAAACACATATATATATGCTTACAATCTTTATATACTCGCTATGATTTTTGTTTTTGCATTTATATATAAACTGTATTTTCTATATTATGTATTTATATATATAATAATAATTATATATATACTTCATATTGTATATTATAAAGAGATGAATGATTTCGCTATTACTTCGCTAATAATTTATTTTGCTTTTTCAACATTTGCGTTCCTTCCTTTTAATGTTACTTCATTAGTAATTTTAAGAATGCTTAAATTTTAGTTTAATTTTAAATTTTACAAATTTCCTTCAAGTTCTAGTATTATAATATTTTCATTATTATTATTGTTAGTATTTTAAGTTTTCTTACAATCTAATAGCTTATATGATTCATACAATAATGTTCAGTATTAATTTTCTTATGTTTTACGAAAAAAAAATCGCATGTGTTTGATGTTTATCGATTTTGCAAAATGTTTAGTTGTCGTTTTTGCACTTTCGGCGATCCTGTGCTGCAAAATCGTTGCACGTTACCTTGTTGAACACACACCTTTGCACACATGAATGTACACACGCACACGCACACAGGCGCCTCAAACACAATGTCATGCAATTTTCAACACTAAACTGCGCAACTCAAACAGCGTTCGGAAAAGAAAGAGTTTTTAAACAACGTTTTTAAACAGAATTAATTTCTTCAAATGTTAAGTCTTAATTTATTTAAAAACTAATATTTTAAAATTAATTTTTTATTTTAAAATTAATATTAGCGAAGTGTAAGTTAATGATGTGTAAGTGTGTGTGTATGTCTGTGTGTGTGTGTGTGTGTGGTTTCACTGTGACTCTCATTAAATGGCAGTTTTTTTAAATGTTTGACTTTTATTAAAACAGTTCTTCCGCAACAACAACATGAATTTATTACGTAAATTTAAATATAATATTTAGCTTAAATATTAGAAAGCTTATTTATTTGATAAGCTCTAAATTGTAGCTTTTTATCAGTTTCGGTTGTAAAACTTTTTCGACAAGCTTTAAGCTCAGCAGTTCGAAATTTGCAATTTTTTCTAAAAGAAATACGTTAACTTTAAATGCTGTTGAAAATATAAGTTTTAGAGCTTAATTATTACGTAAAATTAGAACACATTTTTTAAAATGAAGCTTTGTCATTTGCTAGAATGTACGAATTTTTTAAAATTTCGGAGAGCTTTAAAAAGCTTTTCAAAATTGATATGATTTTTAAAGTTTGTTTTCGAATTTTTTTATTTGAAAGGAATTTGAGAAGCTTTGGAAGATTTGTTTAATGCATCAGTTTATAAAACAAAGCTTTCTTTAACTAAGAAAAGCTTTTTCTTACTGCATTAAATATGAAATTTGAATCAAATTAGAATTGGAATTGAGAGACCTTCACGAAAAAATTCTGTAAGTAAAAAATTGGTAATTTACAGTTGAGTTGATAGGAATGAAGTTTGCGAACACACATTCATTTCGTTTGAAAAAGCTTAAATTTATGTGCTTATGAAAGTAAGCTTAAAGCTTTGGACAGTGACTTATTTTTGCAATTTTTGTAATTTAAAAGCTTTTATTTTTTACACTTTGCCTTCTTTGTTAAATAAAAGGAAATGAAAGCTCCACGAAGAAACTTGTTTGGAGAATTTTGGAATTTTTCGTTTTAATTTTGAATTTTTGAAATTTAGAGTTTCGGTTCTGTTTACATATGCAAATTTGCGATATAGTGTTGAAATTTCAAAGTCTTTTCTAACTGCAAAATTTAATGTAGTGCTGACCTTGTGTTGATGTGGCGTCTGTTCAGTTTCGTTTACATCGCCGTGCCAAAAACTACAAGGTGACCCATATTCAAGTTTTTCTATGCATTGTTTGGTAAATTTTGCGTTTGTAATATTTTTCTGTTCTTCACTCGTTGCTTTTTGCTACAAATTTACATTAGAGAGTGGATGGAAAAAGGAGTTAAAATATAGTACTTTCTTGAGGCTTGGAATTGATTTAATGTTTTGCTATTATTTACTATTGAAAATTTTGTGTTATTCTTTAATTTTTCACAATTTATTCCTTAGAGATTTATTACGATTTGTTTTCTGTTTAATTTGCAATGTATTTATTGTGGTTGTGATGGTGGGTGTTTTTGAATGTGTTATAATTTTATTTTGTGTATTTCGTGGATTTTTGTTTTGGTTTTTGTCCTTGTTTTTTATTCGGCGGCAGGGAAAAGCTTCTTATTTTTTAAAAATTTGTATATTAATTATTTTAGGGATATTTTTATTAATAATTTGTAATTTTATAACTATTTAATTAAATTTACTAATAATAAAACAACTTTAGTTCTTAGCAAACATAGAAATAGCGAAAAACTAAACGATTCGTGGAAAGGCGGGTGGCGTGTCATAGAAGTAATTTACAAGTAAACAGAACGAAAAGAATAGATTTAATTATTTTTTAATGAAAAACTACAAATTTATTATTTATTTTGAAATTAAAAGCTCAGAATTCCGTATAAGTTTATGTAAAGTTTTAATTACTTTCTTTTAAATACGTCTTTCCTTTTATTTTTCAAGTATTTTACCTCTAGAAATGTGTATGCTGTATCTTTTCTATATGAGAATTAGAAGTATTTTATTTTATAGCTTGTTTATTTGTTATTAATGCGTAATGCGTTAATCTTTGCTGCTTGTTTATTTCTAACGCTTTAGAAAGTAGAGCAGAAATAGAAATTAAAACTATTTTCGCATTATTGTAGTTGATATTATCAATGAATTTGATAGTCTTATTTTTAATTTCTAATGTTTTTTTTTTGGTTTTAGGTAATTTTAAGTCCTGGTTTTTAACAAAATCTAAACAAAAATTTACCGTATTTTTGTCTACGTTTTATTTATCCAAATTTGTTTCTTTAATGTTTTAATTTAAATAATGTCATTATTTATAATTATTAAGTACAGAGTTTATGAAATTTTTCGCTGCTCTAGTTTTCGTTATTTTGCAAAATAATATTCGAAGGCTTAATGTAATGCAATTTTTAACTTTAGAAAAATAAATAATGAAAACATAGCAAAAATTTAATAAATAAATTGGAGTCGATTACGAAGAATTAAATTAAAAAAATAATTAAAGTTAAAATAATATTGAACTACTAAAAAAAATATTGTAGAATTATTATACTTAATGCTAAACAAAATTATTATTTTAATGAAATATGAACACAGAGCTGAAATTACGTGACTTCGCCAGAATTTCATGTCTCAGGATTTCTAATTAAGTGACTGAATTTAGTAAAAAGTAACCGATTATTTACGATTAATCGATTAATCAAATTACTTTATGAAAATGATGTAATTTTCAACTCAGTGCTGATTACAGAGCACAAAAAATAATATTTAAAAGCAAGACGAACGAAGGAAGTACATAGATTAGTTTTAATTAAGTACTCGGGTTTCTCTAACTTTAAAAATAATCGAAGTAACTAGGAAAACTGTAAGTAAAATTTAATAATCCAATATAATTAAGCATAAGGGCACCTTTTTAAATACTTAAATATAAGCTTTCTGCATATTATTTATATGTACGTAAAAGAAAGCACAGATTAAATATTAGGTAATATTAATAAATAATAATAATGATTAAGTAATTGCGATCAAAAGAATTCAGATTGCCGAACATAAAATAAGTTAAATTATTTTAATTTTCGTACGTTATAATTTAAAGCATGTTGTCTATATTCTTTTTATACTTCTAAATTTATTTTTATTAAATTTATCTTCAAGTAATAAGTACTAATTACTCATTTCTTGGATTTTCTTAATTATATTTTATTTAGTTTTTTACTTTTTCACTTTCTTGCCTATTTTTTCTGTTGCCTACTACTTTAGCTTTGGTTTTCTTGAGTTTTTGCAAAGTAATTTAGCTGTTGTCGTAGCAATTATTGTTGATCTTTTCTTTTATTTTGCTATTTCCTTTTACTGTATTTTTCTTCTAAACTTAAGCAATGAATTAATGTTATTTTTGTGTGGTTTTTCTTTGCCCTTTTCTTCGTATCCTTTTTCCATTTACACAATTTTAGTTTTCTTTTTTCATTTTTGCTTCATTTCTTGCTCTAAGAAGTGTTCAAAAACCTTTCCTTTTATCTGGTTTTATATTATTTTTGCTGTAAATGTTAATTTGCTTTTATGCATTTTTTCTATCGTTTCAAGCATACCTACTTGTTTCGTATCATTTAGCTTTTGCTTTAACTTCTATTTTTTTGCTTTCGCTTTAATTTTGCTTTCTACTCTGCTTCCGTTTCTTAATCAACCATCAACTCGAAGTGGACGGATCCTCTTCGCTCAGATCGATCGTGATGAATATTTCGTGCCCAAGCTTTGCATTCAATGTTGATCAGGACGCCAGCTGTCAGTAGGAGAAAAATAAATTTAATCTATTAGTTAAATAATAAATATTAACGTAGAGCTCTAAATAATCTAATAGTTAAACAATAAATACTAACATAGAGCTTTAAATAATCGACTTAATCGGTTAATCGAGCGACTAAGTTCGTAGGGGTTCGACAACAAAACTTTTTTTTTGTGTAATTGGTATCGATAAAAATAACCGAACTTTTCGGAGGGGTATCGGGCTTTCCCAGGAAGATAAAAACTGGAATTTCCACCGCAAATTTGTGATTTCGACAAAAATAACTGATAAGTTATCGATACAACTTATGGGAAAAAACAATAGCTTATCGATATTGTCCTCAACCTTAGCCCTAAAAATGGGATAAATAAAATTAATTAAATTAAATTAAAAAACTTTTAAAATTTTCAAAATACTTAAAAACTTTTATTTTAACTTCTTTTTTAACGACTTCTTAATTAATTATAGAACTCAGCGCATTGCCATCATTCGTCAATTGAATTCAATTGATGTTCTGTTCAATTCTCTTCTAATTTATTGCTTCATTGATTTTCGTCTTATAAACTTTTCCAATATACTGCTGATGGTTTATTTTCAACCATTTGTTTTGATTTTTCTTGCTTCAACTTTTCTCCCCCCATCAATTATTTGATGGAAGTTGAGTATAGTGAATATTTTCTATAAGGAAAGGAATTCAATTTCAAAGAAATGAAGATAATTTTATAGGTTCTACAGTATTATATAACATACGTGACTTTAGCCGCATCGATAACAGATTACAGAAAGTTTACAGAGTACTTAAAAAATTTGTGGTTAAAATTTTAAGGAATTCTTCTACAAAAGCTTTGTAAAGCTTTAAATCTTCTATAAATTAGCGACATTCTTCTCCTGCTAAATCTCAGTTTTCTCAGTTTTAAACCATTTGCAAAACTTTAACTTTGATTCATATCTGGAAATTCGCATCCTCAAAACGAAGGCTTTGAATGCACCGGAAACTTACACATACCTTTACACATCCACACGCATACATACAAGCACGCACACACCGCCAAGAACCGAGTATTAAGTGTTAAAAGGAAAAAAGTTATATGGAAATTATTTTATTGCAATTTATATAAATGGATATTTAAAATGAATTTGCTAAAAACGATTTTATTAAAATTTAAACCAATTTAGGATCTTGTTATATTGTCTTGAGGATAACGAGTTACGATGTTTAAGGAACCACACCGGATTCCTTATATAAACCTATAACTTTCTATAAATATAATTTCAGAAATATTCCATATTCATTCATTTTTCGTAGATATTAGTAAAAATGGTAAAAACTGGTATTTGACATCAAGAAGTTTCTATAAAATGACCATTATGAGTCAGGTGGAACTATATTATGAAGATAACGATGAATTTTGGCAGGAGATAAGTTACTGAACACATGTTCAACACTCCATGATATCGATAAGAATCGATTTTTGCCATTTAAATATAAAAAATGTACATTAATATTGGACTATGAAATATAGTGTGCGTTTAGTATTCAATTTGAGTTATTCTCAATATCAGACTGGTCTATAAAATATACAACATTTCTGCAAAATATCACAGTGATATCTCTATTCGCTCACATACAATCCTTATTTCAGCAGACTGGGACGGAAAGCAAAGATTCAAATTTACACACGGTGTGAGTTGCAGGAGGGACCATTACTTTTGTAGTAAGAAAAAATAATCGTAATAAAGCGTAAAACAACAACAATACAGACAATAAAAGTTGGTTGCTATGAGCGCCTTCATTTCTCGGGAATATTAAGTGTATGTCTCTGTATATTGCACCACGAACTTTTAATAGCCTAACATACAAAAAAATAAATATAAAATATAAAAAAACGAAATATGTAATAGCGCAAAGAAATGGAAAAAGTTCTATAACAACGGAAATGGCAATTGTTTTTTAAAGCTGGCGGAGTACCTACGACAAGCAAGCCGTAAGAGTTTATCAAGAAAACGAAGAAAACAAAAAGAAGAAAGAAGAAGTTTTAAGAAGTCCATACTTACTTTCAACGGAAAACTGCACAGCGACAATTGGTGGAATATAACCCTCAATATTTTTAAACGGGAAATAATAATGTGGGAAACCCATGCGTGGATAATAATCACGGGCTTTAATATTCTCAACATCAGCTGGATTTTCGCCTTCACAGGAGACCCAAACGACGCTGGTCTGTGGAGGAATGAGAAAAAAGAGGAAATAAAATTTCTAAATCTTCTAAAAAATTTAAATTGGTAAAATTGAATTTATTTTTAAATTCCAAAGGATATATGGACAAAATTTGTCCTTATTTTTTATTTTAAAAATGTGTCTATAATAAATGTTACCTCATTTGGTCGCAAGATTTGTTTTTCTCTGATGTGGTCTTTCAGTTCAAATGGCATTTCTTCGGGCAAAGATTTCGAATCATTATAAATTTCGGGAAGCCAATTGAAAATCTGTATATGAGATTTGAAAATGTTGGAAGTCAAATCGTAAAATAGTTTATTTAATTAGTTTTACTAACCTTATTCAGTTTAAGAAATATGCATGGCTTAGCAATATCGTAGCCGAAGTTGTTTTCCTCGAGGCAAGGATCGAAGGATGAAATATTCATGCTGCACACTTTGCCCTCTTGTGGTGGATTTTCAAATGAGCAATTCATTTGATTCTTCTTGGAAAGATTATCATAAGCTATATTGTGAAAGGTGAAGAAGATTATCAGATACTAAATATTATCGAAAATAAATATGTAAAAGGAAACTATCGTAATTGATGGATATACTTTAGCATTTGCGTTTCAAATACATATGTACGTATATAGCAACCTACAATCAAGAAAGCAAGGTACTTGTTACTCATTATTCCACTTGTTACTTATTATTCCAACTTTTTTTAGGTGTACACGAGCTTGACTACTACGATATATATATATATTAAAATGTTATTATTCATCACTTACAAGTTGATAATGCTTTGTCAGTAGAAAGATCAAATAAAAGAAGAATTTTAGAATTCATATCATTCGAGAAAATTAAGAAAAATAAGCTATTAAGATATCTGAGAAATTGTAATTAATAACTTTTTTTTTTGAATGGCAGATAGAACCAAGTTCAGGGGATTCACCCTAATTAATATCTGTGTTGTTTCGTATTGTTCGAAAAATAGAACTCTTTTAGATCTCTTCTCTAAAATCACTTTTACATAAAAGGATTAGAGTATTATTTCTATAATTCGCCATTTAAAGACTTTTCATTGTAAATAGTTGTTCAAATAATGCTTGTTTACTCACATTTCAGAAATTGTGCAGTTTCATCGACCCAGTATTTGAAATTGTCGGGTTTTGATGATTCATACCATATCAAAGTGCTCTCGACATTTGCTTCTGGTGGCATTGGTCGGAAGCCAAGACCTATAGAGGAAAACAGAAGAGGAAATAGAAATAAGTAAATAAAAATATAAATGCATAACAATTTAGAATATACATATATTGGACAAAAAATTCATATAACTATAATAAAATATATAATAATGCACACGATTAGAATTTCCAGAAAGTCGGCCTATATATCAGCTCTTAATTAAAAGCATCTACTAAAAATATGTTTAATTTTCGATTATCCTCTCGATTTAAGAAACTTTATGCCGTTCCCAATTATCATTTAGACTGATATTGGTTACGTTGACATCGACTATACCATATATCAAATGTGATGGGCTGTCTCGTTTGTCATTTTGTCATCTCGATTGAAAGGTCTACCCTATCGTATCGAATATCGTATTTGACAAGAGATGAAGACAATAACGACAATAGTATTGTCTCAAGCCTTTCAGTAATATTTCAATTATGTGATTTAAAATCTTTAAAAGCTCAAAAATCTTTAAAAACAAATTTGTCAAAGATTGAAGATTCAGACATACCCGTTTTAACATATAGTATATATCAATAAAACGATAACCATATCATTTCAGTAAATTGACGAATTTCCACAGTCACGGCTCCGCTTAAAGAACCTGTTAAACTGTAGCATTTCTCATTTATGTGTTTTTATAAATGGGCTCTGCTGAAAAAGTGCATACAGTTTGATTTCGTCGCATGGATTATTTACTTGTCGCGAAGTATGAAGTTATTATCGCCGATAATATTTGCTCTGCTAACAGGACTGCTTGCCATTGATGCCAGAGTATACGAAAATAGTCCTATGGCATTGTCAAAACTAATCAGTTTTCCCCAGGACAAAAGGCCTTTTCTAAAGCCTAAATATAAAAAACCGGTTCTTCAACCCGCAACATTACAATGGAGGAGAAGCAAACAAGACGCACATACATCTTTGGATATGAGAGCAGCCCTGCAAACGTCATCCATTCTTCAGTTAATTCGTTTATTGGAAGTAATATACCCTCAGAAATGGGGGCCTATTAAGTCATCAAGACACTTGATTCCGAAAATTCCTCCTCAAAAAAACCTGAATAGCACACGAGGGCATTCGCAAGGATGTGCGATAAAATTTAAACCGATTATCAACGTGTTCTTAGTTCAACAATCATCTAACTCGTCTGCAGAAATAATTCCCGTGGGGAGCAATACCACCAGTGTAAAATATGGAGCATTACCATGCACATCCTCGAAACAGACAGAAAATTCAGCTACATTTAATATTGAAGTCAACCTTACAGATTTACCATTTCCACTAAGAAGGCTTTGCAAACCGAATTTGCTAGACGGATTTACCGATCCACTATTGGATATAATTCTACTACTCTCAATAATAGGAGAGCCATCAACTATAAAAACAGTATCTAAAAATTCTACAAAAATAATTGTAATTCCACCGCATAACAGGATACACGCATTATCATCGTACATAGAATTACCAAGTCCACAAAAATTTTCGACATCAACCTACACTGCACAAAACATTCGAAATCGAACATACGCTGAAATATTACCCTCTAAGTCTATGTACACTGAAAAGCCGCTGACGGATAAAGGATTAAAGTTATCGAATAAGGAAGTACTACCACCAACTTCAATGCCAGCATACACCGAATCACCAACGACGAGCATTTTTTCTAAAGCAACGTACACCGAATTGCCGCCCACATATAAGGGTTCGAAGTCTTCAAATACAGAAGTATCACCAATAACTTCAATGCCAGAATACACGGAATCACCAACGACAAGCATACCGTCTAACCCAACATATACTGAATTGCCTCCGACAGATAAAGGACTAAAGACCTCATATACCGAAATACCATCACCAACTTCAATGCCCGAATACACGGAATCACCAACGACTAGCATATCGTCTAAACCAACATATACTGAATTGCCTCCGACAGATAAAGAATTAAAAACCTCATATACCGAAATACCAACACCAACTTCAATGCCAGAATACACCGAATCACCAACTACGAGCATGTTTTCTAAAGCAACGTACACCGAATTGCCGCCCACATATAAAGGTTCGAAGTCTTCAATTACGGAAGTATCACCAATAACTTCAATGCCCGAATACACGGAATCACCAACGAGTAGCGTATCGTCTAAACCAACATATACTGAATTGCCTCCGACAGATAAAGGATTAAAAACCTCATATACCGAAATACCACCACCAACTTCAATGCCAGAATACACCGAATCACCAACTACGAGCATGTTTTCTAAAGCAACGTACACCGAATTGCCGCCCACATATAAAGGTTCGAAGTCTTCAAATACGGAAGTATCACCAATAACTTCAATGCCCGAATACACGGAATCACCAACGACTAGCATATCGACTAAACCAACATATACTGAATTGCCTCCGACAGATAAAGGATTAAAAACCTCATATACCGAAATACCACCACCAACTTCAATGCCAGAATACACCGAATCACCAACGACGACCATTTTTTCTAAAGCAACGTACACCGAATTGCCGCCCACATATAAAGGTTCGAAGTCTTCAATTACGGAAGTATCACCAATAACTTCAATGCCCGAATACACGGAATCACCAACGACAAGCATATCGTCTAAACCAACATATACTGAATTGCCTCCGACAGATAAAGGATTAAAAACCTCATATACCGAAATACCACCACCAACTTCAATGCCAGAATACACCGCATCACCAACTACGAGCATGTTTTCTAAAGCAACGTACACCGAATTGCCGCCCACATATAAAGGTTCGAAGTCTTCAAATACGGAAGTATCACCAATAACTTCAATGCCCGAATACACGGAATCACCAACGACTAGCATATCGACTAAACCAACATATACTGAATTGCCTCCGACAGATAAAGGATTAAAAACCTCATATACCGAAATACCACCACCAACTTCAATGCCAGAATACACCGAATCACCAACTACGAGCATGTTTTCTAAAGCAACGTACACCGAATTGCCGCCCACATATAAAGGTTCGAAGTCTTCAAATACGGAAGTATCACCAATAACTTCAATGCCCGAATACACGGAATCACCAACGACTAGCATATCGACTAAACCAACATATACTGAATTGCCTCCGACAGATAAAGGATTAAAAACCTCATATACCGAAATACCACCACCAACTTCAATGCCAGAATACACCGAATCACCAACTACGATCATGTTTTCTAAAGCAACGTACACCGAATTGCCGCCCACATATAAAGGTTCGAAGTCTTCAATTACGGAAGTATCACCAATAACTTCAATGCCCGAATACACGGAATCACCAACGACAAGCATATCGTCTAAACCAACATATACTGCATTGCCTCCGACAGATAAAGGATTAAAAAGCTCATATACCGAAATACCACCACCACCTTCAATGCCAGAATACACCGAATCACCAACTACGAGCATGTTTTCTAAAGCAACGTACACCGAATTGCCGCCCACATATAAAGGTTCGAAGTCTTCAAATACGGAAGTATCACCAATAACTTCAATGCCCGAATACACGGAATCACCAACGAGTAGCGTATCGTCTAAACCAACATATACTGAATTGCCTCCGACAGATAAAGGATTAAAAACCTCATATACCGAAATACCACCACCAACTTCAATGCCAGAATACACCGAATCACCAACTACGAGCATGTTTTCTAAAGCAACGTACACCGAATTGCCGCCCACATATAAAGGTTCGAAGTCTTCAAATACGGAAGTATCACCAATAACTTCAATGCCCGAATACACGGAATCACCAACGACTAGCATATCGACTAAACCAACATATACTGAATTGCCTCCGACAGATAAAGGATTAAAAACCTCATATACCGAAATACCACCACCAACTTCAATGCCAGAATACACCGAATCACCAACGAAGACCATTTTTTCTAAAGCAACGTACACCGAATTGCCGCCCACATATAAAGGTTCGAAGTCTTCAATTACGGAAGTATCACCAATAACTTCAATGCCCGAATACACGGAATCACCAACGACAAGCATATCGTCTAAACCAACATATACTGAATTGCCTCCGACAGATAAAGGATTAAAAACCTCATATACCGAAATACCACCACCAACTTCAATGCCAGAATACACCGAATCACCAACTACGAGCATGTTTTCTAAAGCAACGTACACCGAATTGCCGCCCACATATAAAGGTTCGAAGTCTTCAAATACGGAAGTATCACCAATAACTTCAATGCCCGAATACACGGAATCACCAACGAGTAGCGTATCGTCTAAACCAACATATACTGAATTGCCTCCGACAGATAAAGGATTAAAAACCTCATATACCGAAATACCACCACCAACTTCAATGCCAGAATACACCGAATCACCAACTACGAGCATGTTTTCTAAAGCAACGTACACCGAATTGCCGCCCACATATAAAGGTTCGAAGTCTTCAAATACGGAAGTATCACCAATAACTTCAATGCCCGAATACACGGAATCACCAACGACTAGCATATCGACTAAACCAACATATACTGAATTGCCTCCGACAGATAAAGGATTAAAAACCTCATATACCGAAATACCACCACCAACTTCAATGCCAGAATACACCGAATCACCAACTACGAGCATGTTTTCTAAAGCAACGTACACCGAATTGCCGCCCACATATAAAGGTTCGAAGTCTTCAAATACGGAAGTATCACCAATAACTTTAATGCCCGAATACACGGAATCACCAACGAGTAGCGTATCGTCTAAACCAACATATCCTGAATTGCCTCCGACAGATAAAGGATTAAAAACCTCATATACCGAAATACCACCACCAACTTCAATGCCAGAATACACCGAATCACCAACTACGAGCATGTTTTCTAAAGCAACGTACACCGAATTGCCGCCCACATATAAAGGTTCGAAGTCTTCAAATACGGAAGTATCACCAATAACTTCAATGCCCGAATACACGGAATCACCAACGACTAGCATATCGTCTAAACCAACATATACTGAATTGCCTCCGACAGATAAAGGATTAAAAACCTCATATACCGAAATACCACCACCAACTTCAATGCCAGAATACACCGAATCACCAACTACGAGCATGTTTTCTAAAGCAACATACACCGAATTGCCGCCCACATATAAAGGTTCAAAGTCTTCAAATACGGAAGTATCACCAATATCTTCAATGCCAGAATACACGGAATCACCAACGAGTAGCGTATCGTCTAAACCAACATATCCTGAATTGCCTCCGACAGATAAAGGATTAAAAACCTCATATACCGAAATACCACCACCAACTTCAATGCCAGAATACACCGAATCACCAACTACGAGCATGTTTTCTAAAGCAACGTACACCGAATTGCCGCCCACATATAAAGGTTCGAAGTCTTCAAATACGGAAGTATCACCAATAACTTCAATGCCCGAATACACGGAATCACCAACGACTAGCATATCGTCTAAACCAACATATACTGAATTGCCTCCGACAGATAAAGGATTAAAAACCTCATATACCGAAATACCACCACCAACTTCAATGCCAGAATACACCGAATCACCAACTACGAGCATGTTTTCTAAAGCAACGTACACCGAATTGCCGCCCACATATAAAGGTTCGAAGTCTTCAAATACGGAAGTATCACCAATAACTTCAATGCCCGAATACACGGAATCACCAACGACTAGCATATCGACTAAACCAACATATACTGAATTGCCTCCGACAGATAAAGGATTAAAAACCTCATATACCGAAATACCACCACCAACTTCAATGCCAGAATACACCGAATCACCAACTACGAGCATGTTTTCTAAAGCAACGTACACCGAATTGCCGCCCACATATAAAGGTTCGAAGTCTTCAAATACGGAAGTATCACCAATAACTTCAATGCCCGAATACACGGAATCACCAACGAGTAGCGTATCGTCTAAACCAACATATCCTGAATTGCCTCCGACAGATAAAGGATTAAAAACCTCATATACCGAAATACCACCACCAACTTCAATGCCAGAATACACCGAATCACCAACTACGAGCATGTTTTCTAAAGCAACGTACACCGAATTGCCGCCCACATATAAAGGTTCGAAGTCTTCAAATACGGAAGTATCACCAATAACTTCAATGCCCGAATACACGGAATCACCAACGACTAGCATATCGTCTAAACCAACATATACTGAATTGCCTCCGACAGATAAAGGATTAAAAACCTCATATACCGAAATACCACCACCAACTTCAATGCCAGAATACACCGAATCACCAACTACGAGCATGTTTTCTAAAGCAACGTACACCGAATTGCCGCCCACATATAAAGGTTCGAAGTCTTCAAATACGGAAGTATCACCAATAACTTCAATGCCCGAATACACGGAATCACCAACGACTAGCATATCGTCTAAACCAACATATACTGAATTGCCTCCGACAGATAAAGGATTAAAAACCTCATATACCGAAATACCACCACCAACTTCAATGCCAGAATACACCGAATCACCAACTACGAGCATGTTTTCTAAAGCAACATACACCGAATTGCCACCCACATATAAAGGATCGAAGTCTTCAAATACGGAAGTATCACCAATAACTCCAATGCCCGAATACACGGAATCACCAACGACAAGCATATCGTATAAACCAACATATACTGAATTGCCTCCGGCAGATAAAGGATTAAAGTCCTCATATACCGAAATACCATCACCAACTTCAATGCCAGAATACACCGAATCACCAACGACGAGCATTTTTTCTAAAGCAACGTACACCGAATTGCCGCCCACATATAAAGGTTCGAAGTCTTCAATTACGGAAGTATCACCAATAACTTCAATGCCCGAATACACGGAATCACCAACGACAAGCATATCGACTAAACCAACATATACTGAATTGCCTCCGACAGAAAAAGGATTAAAGACCTCATATACCGAAATACCATCACCAACTTCAATGCCAGAATACACCGAATCACCAACGACGACCATTTTTTCTAAAGCAACGTACACCGAATTGCCGCCCACATATAAAGGTTCGAAGTCTTCAATTACGGAAGTATCACCAATAACTTCAATGCCCGAATACACGGAATCACCAACGACAAGCATATCATCTAAACCAACATATACTGAATTGCCTCCGACAGATAAAGGATTAAAAACCTCATATACCGACATACCATCACCAACTTCAATGCCAGAATACACCGAATCACCAACGACGAGCATGTTTTCTAAAGCAACGCACACCGAATTGCCGCCCACATATAAAGGTTCGAAGTCTTCAAATACGGAAGTTTCACCAATAACTTCAATGCCCGAATACACGGAATCACCAACGACAAGCATATCGACTAAATCAACATATACTGAATTGCCTCCGACAGATAAAGGATTAAAGACCTTATATACTGAAATACCATCACCAACTTCAATGCCAGAATACACCGAATCACCAACTACGAGCATTTTTTCTAAAGCAACGCACACCGAATTGCCGCCCACATATAAAGGTTCGAATTCTTCAAATACGGAAGTGTCACCAATAACTTCAATGCCCGAATACACGGAATCACCAACGACAAGCATATCGACTAAATCAACATATACTGAATTGCCTCCGACAGATAAAGGATTAAAGACCTTATATACTGAAATACCATCACCAACTTCAATGCCAGAATACACCGAATCACCAACTACGAGCATTTTTTCTAAAGCAACGCACACCGAATTGCCGCCCACATATAAAGGTTCGAAGTCTTCAAATACGGAAGTTTCACCAATAACTTCAATGCCCGAATACACGGAATCACCAACGACAAGCATATCGACTAAACCAACATATACTATATTGCCTCCGACAGATAAAGGATTAAAGACCTCATATACCGAAATACCACCACCAACTTCAATGCCAGAATACACCGAATCACCAACGACGAGCATTTTTTCTAAAGCAACGTACACCGAATTGCCGTCCACATATAAAGGTTCGAAGTCTTCAGTTACGGAAGTATCACCAATAACTTCAATGCCCGAATACACGGAATCACCAACGACAAGCATATCATCTAAACCAACATATACTGAATTGCCTCCGACAGATAAAGGATTAAAAACCTCATATACCGACATACCATCACCAACTTCAATGCCAGAATACACCGAATTACCAACGACGAGCATTTTTTCTAAAGCAACGTACACCGAATTGCCGCCCACATATAAAGGTTCGAAGTCTTCAAATACGGAAGTATCACCAATAACTTCAATGCCCGAATACACGGAATCACCAACGACAAGCATATCGACTAAACCAACATATACTGAATTGCCTCCGACAGATAAAGGATTAAAGACCTCATATACCGAAATACCATCACCAACTTCAATGCCAGAATACACCGAATCACCAACGAGGACCATTTTTTCTAAAGCAACGTACACCGAATTGCCGCCAACATATAAAGGTTCGAAGTCTTCAATTACGGAAGTATCACCAATAACTTCAATGCCCGAATACACGGAATCACCAACGACGAGCATATCGTCTAAACCAACATATACTGAATTGCCTCCGACAGATAAAGGTTTACAGTCCTCATATACCGAAATACCATCACCAACTTCAATGCCAGAATACACCGAATCACCAACGACGAGCATGTTTTCTAAAGCAACGCACACCGAATTGCCGCCCACATATAAAGGTTCGAAGTCTTCAAATACGGAAGTATCACCAATAACTTCAATGCCAGAATACACGGAATCAGCAGTGACAAGCATATCGTCTAAACCAACATATACTGAATTGCCTCCGACACATAAAGGTTTACAGTCCTCATATACCGAAATACCATCACCAACTTTAAGGCCAGAATACACCGAATCACCAACGGCGAGCATTTTTTCTAAAGCAACGTACACCGAATTGCCGCCCACATATAAAGGTTCGAAGTCTTCAAATACGGAAGTATCACCAATAACTTCAATGCCAGAATACACGGAATCAGCAGTGACAAGCATATCGTCTAAACCAACATATACTGAATTGCCTCCGACACATAAAGGTTTACAGTCCTCATATACCGAAATACCATCACCAACTTCAATGCCAGAATACACCGAATCACCAACGACGACCATTTTTTCTAAAGCAACGTACACCGAATTGCCGCCCACATATAAAGGTTCGAAGTCTTCAAATACGGAAGTATCACCAATAACTTCAATGCCCGAATACACGGAATCACCAACGACTAGCATATCGTCTAAACCAACATATACTGAATTGGCTCCGACAGATAAAGGATTAAAGACCTCATATACCGAAATACCATCACCAACTTCAATGCCAGAATACACCGAATCACCAACGACGAGCATTTTTTCTAAAGCAACGTACACCGAATTGCCGCCCACATATAAAGGTTCGAAGTCTTCAAATACGGAAGTATCCCCAATAACTTCAATTCCCGAATACACGGAATCACCAATGACAAGCATATCGTATAAACCAACATATACTGAATTGGCTCCGACAGATAAAGGATTAAAGACCTCATATACCGAAATACCATCACCAACTTCAATGCCAGAATACACCGAATCACCAACGACGAGCATTTTTTCTAAAGCAACGTACACCGAATTGCCGTCCACATATAAAGGTTCGAAGTCTTCAAATACGGAAGTATCACCAATAACTTCAATGCCCGAATACACGGAATCACCAACGACAAGCATATCGTTTAAACCAATATATACTGAATTGCCTCCGACAGATAAAGGATTAAAGACCTCATATACTGAAATACCATCACCAACTTCAATGCCAGAATACACCGAATCACCAATGACGAGCATGGTTTCTAAAGCAACGTACACCGACTTGCCGCCCACATATAAAGGTTCGAAGTCTTCAAATACGGAAGTTTCACCAATAACTTCAATGCCAGAATACACGGAATCAGCAATGACAAGCATATCGTCTAAACCAACATATACTGAATTGCCTCCGACAGATAAAGGATTAAAGTCCTCATATACCAAAATACCATCACCAACTTCAATGCCAGAATACACCGAATCACCAACGACGAGAATTTTTTCTAAAGCAACGTACACCGAATTGCCGTCCACATATAAAGGTTCGAAGTCTTCAAATACGGAAGTATCACCAATAACTTCAATGCCCGAATACACGGAATCACCAACGACAAGCATATCGTTTAAACCATCATATACTGAATTGCCTCCGACAGATAAAGGATTAAAAACCTCATATACCGAAATACCACCACCAACTTCAATGCCAGAATACACCGAATCACCAACGACGAGCATGTTTTCTAAAGCAACGTACACCGAATTGCCACCCACATATAAAGGATCGAAGTCTTCAAATACGGAAGTATCACCAATAACTCCAATGCCCGAATACACGGAATCACCAACGACAAGCATATCGTATAAACCAACATATACTGAATTGCCTCCGACAGATAAAGGATTAAAGACCTCATATACCGAAATACCATCACCAACTTCAATGCCAGAATACACCGAATCACCAACGACGAGCATATTTTCTAAAGCAACGTACACAGAACTGCCGCCGACTGATAAAGAATCAAAATCGTCAAATATTAGGTTACCGCCACCAATGGACTTACTTTCTAAAGCAACGTACATTGAACTGCCCTCAACGGATAAAAGATCAAATTCGTCAAATACTGAAGTATCGCCACCAATGAGCGTATTTTCTAAGGCAACGTACACTCTACTTCCGCCGACGGATAAGGCATCGAGGTCATCAAATATGGAGTTATCACCACCAACTTCGATTCCCGAATTCACCGAATCTTCAACGTCGAGCATTTTTACTAAAGCAACGTCCTCTGAACTGTCTTCGTCCCGCATTAAAGTAAAATCATCAATTATGCAAAGACCGTCAGCGGACGAAGGGCAAGAGACGATTTTAGTACCAAATAGTCTTCTATTACCAGTACCAACATCAGAAGTTCTTCCAAAAGCCACAAATTCCAAAAGTGTTTCTGCAGGAACACCTCACAAATATACTATTCTGCAACCAATACTTGAAAACCGTACCTTAAAAGCATTACTAACACTCTCCGTACCTACTTCGGAAGCAATTTACGAGTA
Source organism: Sicus ferrugineus (assembly GCA_922984085.1). Classification (NCBI taxonomy): domain Eukaryota; kingdom Metazoa; phylum Arthropoda; class Insecta; order Diptera; family Conopidae; genus Sicus; species Sicus ferrugineus. The sequence goes on along the minus strand of OV277349.1, from coordinate 4,014,843 downwards.
TCGTTCGCACATTGACGATGAGGATCCCAGCAAACGTCATCACCATCACCACATAAAAGTTCACCAGCAACATACCGTTAAGGTCTACCATTACTGTCCTGAGTCTAAGATGACTGCATGTAACAGTACTTACCATGGGAGTAGTAATAACAAGACACTGAATGTAGCAAGTCACGAAATCTTTCCACAAGGGAATGACATATCTGCTCAGTTAGTGACGCGTTTGAAAGGCCTTTTGCATTCAGCAAACGATATACCACCACTTTCAGATACATTTTCAAAAGAGAAAAGTACCACACTAAGACCTTCGGATACAATTTCTAAACTGTCGGTACCCGATATATTTTTACAACCATTACATAACAAATCTAGGCAAGCAAAAGTAACGCGTCCTAGACTACAATCATCAAATACACTTTCACGATCAGAGAGTGTTAACCTAACGGTACCCGAAATATTTTTACAACCATTATATAACAAATCTCAACAAGCAGATAAAATTTCAAAAGTAACACTTCCTACAAAACGATTATCAGCTACACTTGCACATCCTAAGTATTCTAAATTATCGCTACCCGAAATATTTTTAAAACCAGTGTATAATGCGAACCGACACACAAATACACCAAGTAGAACCGACAACAGCTCGAAATTGTAATTGTTCTTATATTGCTTATGATTATGTAAGTTTATTAATAGGAAATATTAAAAATTCCATAAGTAAAATACTTTTTATTTATTGTTATTTACTAATGTTTTATATTATATTTTTTAATTATATTTATTACTCTTAGTCAGTGTTCAGATGAACAGAAAATTTCCACGCAATAGGAAAAACGGAAA